>LR990951.1:5580873-6971919 GCA_905163415.1 Noctua fimbriata
TTATCCTCATATTATCCTTCTTATTAAATAGTAACAGTAAATAATTATGCCCATGTTAAATGGTCAATTTGAAGCTTACTTCACTTCGTATTTATTAGAAAAAAATATAAAGTTAAAAGCACATCCATGTTCTTTTTGAAAGAAAAAAAATACGCTTATGACAAAATAACACCCGCTAATGGACGCCATATTTGTTTTTAGGCTCATACTCAAAATTAAAACGAATATAATGACTACACTTTAAAAAAATCATACAGCCATTATTCTGTTACGAGGTCATGAAAAATAACACATATATATACAAAATTACTCAGCGAGGAGGAGCTCGTGGCTAAATAATAACAGCCACTCGGGTCGATCTTTAGGTTAAGCCGTGCTTGCCTAGGTTGGTCTGTGGATGGGTGACCACCCGTTACATACCGAGTTTCCTCCGTGCCTAGGAAAGCACGTTAAGCCGTTGGTCCCAAGTGTCATTTGTAGATCTTTGACCGTCGTTAGGTGACTATCTAACGACTGTCAAAGATCTACAAAAATGGTTGTAAAAGACTGGTATTCAGCTGCATCCAGTTAGACTGGAAGCTGACCCCAACACAGTTGGGAATAGGCTAGGCAGATTATGATGATGAAAACAGAATCCCGTCTTTACAATAGGCCCATTATTATCTACCTCGCCTTCTCCCAAGTATGTTAGGGTCGGCTTCCAGTCTGACTAGGTGCAGCTGAATACTAGTATTTTACATGGAGCGACTGCCTATCTGACCTCCACAACTAAGTTAGTACCTATTGGGTAGTACGATACCCCTTGGTAAGACTGCTTGTCAGACTTTCAGCCACTGACTACCTGTAGCGACTGTCAAAGATCTACAATTGACAGCCGGGACCAACGGCTTAACGTGCTTTCCGAGCCACGGAGGAAACTAGGTATGTAATGGGTGGTCACCCATCCACGGACCAACCTAGGCAAGCACGGCTTAACCTGAAGATCGACTCGCGCAGCTGTTATTACTTAGCCACAAGCGACTGCCTATCTATGCTATCAAATTGTAGCTGTCAATCAATAAAAATATTTCCCAAAAAGAATATCTACGGAGCGAGCTCAATGGATAGTCATTTAAGTCTGACATGAAAACAGGAACAAATTGGAAACACGTGTCAGTTGATATGGAACGAAAAGAAAAAACAAATTAAAAAAAAAACACACACAAAACACGTAGCTCGAATCGCACGTGTAAACAAGGATTGTACTGGGTTTAATTATCGCGGTTTAATATCTTTGTAGATTGAAGGATTATTAACCGGCTACATTTTTTGTTCCGCTTAATCTCCAAAACGGCTGGACTGATTTTGGCGGAACTTTTACTGTAGGATAGCTAATATTATAAGGAGTAACTTAGAGGCCTCGCCCACGGCGACTTTTTGTAGAGATGCTGTCGCGCATGTGCATCGATACAGCCGCAATGCTGTCGCTTGCTGTGTACCTTCGCCCAATTCTGAACGCGCGATACTAGCGATGCAGAAGAGCGTTTAAAAAACACGCGACAGCATCAGCATTAGGCTACTTTTTTAGAAAAAGATTAGAATTCCGTGCAAAAAAATTTAAACCCTTGAAATTATTAACAAAATTAGATTCAAATAAGTTCACGCGCAGGAAAGTCGCGGCCAACAGCTAGACGTTTAGTATCTTTGTAGATTGAAGGATTATGAGCTGGCTTTATATATATATGCACTGAGTTTCAGGTTTGAAACTGGCGGGCACCAAAGTTAGGTATCTACTATATCGTGCCACTGACATAGTGATGAACAAAGATTACTAAAAACTCTGGTTTACCCTTTTTAGTTGTAGTATTCCACGCAAATTCTAGTCATGAATCAAGTTTAAATTGTAACTAGAGGTTATTAAGGACCATCATGTCAACATAGGCCAAGAAGAAAAACAACCAAACTAGTTAACTGGTTTTGTATGGGACCAATCGGAAAGTATATCCCAAAAAGGCTTTGTAAAACATTAAATTGCGTTCTTGAATCACTCGCTAAGGCTCAAATGAAACTTTATTTTAAGTAGCGCACATCTAAAAGGTTTTCAAACAAACTTCATATCCCCATAAAAATAAAAAACTTTTACTCCAACGAGCGTGATCAAACAGAAAGCTCACAGTAACTGTCACACTGTCACATTCATCAACCGGTAACGTTTTAACGAAACTATATATTATCGGTTATAACCGTTATTTTTGCTGTGAGTTTGACAGCTGAAATGTCAAAATGGAATAGTTTTTTTTTACAGTGACGTAGTAGGAAGGGTAGATGATAACATACATAACATCACGCCTGTAATCCCCGAAAGAGGTGAGGCAGAGGTGTGCTTAATAATACACCCACATTTCAATAGTTATGTTTAAGTCCTACGTAACAGGGGGCGAGCCTTCTCCTCTTCATCAACCGGGCACAAATCCAGACTCCGTTGCTACTACTGAGAAATTCCTAATAGAAAAACCCAATAACATTGCCTGGGAATCGAACCCAGAACCTCATGCTCAGCCATCGCACTTGCCACCACTAAACCAATGAGGCAGTCATGTCATACTAGATCGATAGCTACAAGTATGGTTTCCACAACAACCCGCGACCTGAAAACAATTGACACGGACAACTGGCGGCCATGTTGTTTTCCGACGGCGTAAACAATACCAGTACCTGCGTTTGTCCTTCAAGTAAGCCGCTTTACAACAAATTTTCAAGGTAGTCTTTGATATCTGCGGCACTTAATTATAATATCTAAGTAAGCAGTGATAACCTAGTGGTGTGACCGTCGGACTGCCAAGTCATAGGTGTCAGGTTCGAATCCAAGACATACCTCTCTGATTTTTCAGATTCATGTGCGTATTGTATAATTATCACTTACTTCGGTGAAGGAAAACATCGTGAGGAAACTAGCATATCTGATAGATATTTTTTGACGGCATATAAAGCCAAGTCAGACGTCCATGAGCGGTATAAAAACTCTGATACCAGGTTAGGCACTAGTGATTAGTGCCTTAAAGAAGAATATACGTTAAAGAAGATAAGAATGAAGTAAGTTTTTCTATTGTACATCACGCCTGTCATTCGTGAATGGATAGGTAAAGGTGTAAACATAGTACACTCATATTTCGTCAGATATGTTTAAGACCCATGTAATTAGAGGCAAGCCTATTGCCATCAACCGGCCTAAAAGACTCTAGGCTGTTATTGATAAATTCCTGATGGGAAACCCAATAACATTTGACCTCACCTGGGAATCGAACCTATGACTTCATTTTCAGAAGTCAAATAATAATATGAGGGAGTACTGTTATGTCCAGTGGTTGCAAATGCTAAATTCAAATTCATTTATTTTGTGAACGTAAGTAAAACAGTAGGTGGTATAATATATAAAATGCAGAAACTATCTATGTCCCGCCGCTAGGCATACAAAATGTTTCTAACAATGGTATATACACAGATATAGATAGACCTAGATAACGCGAGAGCAACTACTTCGCGTGCCATATTATGATGTAGCTTACGTACAAAAATCGTAAGTGGCCAATTTCGAACTCAGTCTGCATCGGAGCATAGCGCTAGTCGGACGTCAGTGGGCGTCATGGCGGGGGGTAGGACGAGGGGGGCGCCGTCCGCGGCGGCGTCTTTGAATCGATTTGATTTTCCCATCACTAAATAGTGCTTGTGACGTCATAATAGGTAGTCAAAAAATGGCACGCTTGGTTTTCATACAGATCGTGATACTTGCGTTATCTAGGTCTATCTATATCTGTGGGTATATACAATTAAATTGCTTCAAAAAAATAAATAAAGAAGTCAATAAATAACAATGCAATTTGGTTCATTAAATAATTAAAATCATCAAATAACACAACATAAAACAACAAAACGAAAACATTACCTAACTTTATGTCAATATTAAAATTACATGTATCAATTGACAGTTATGTCAATATAAGTATTAATGTAAATATATAAGCAAATAGAATCGATAAATAAAATGTCAATATTATAACAGTTTGTCATTTAGAAATTCGCTAACAGAGTAATATATTTTGTCTATCAATAGTTCTGAAAGTCTGTTTTTAAATTCATTGAGGCCTTTGCACTCTTTAATTTGTTTCGGTATTTTGTTGTAAAACTGAGCATGAAGTTGATGATCGATTGAAAGAACGGGAAGTACTATTGAGTTTTTCCATCAATAGCCTGTTGTTGGAGAGTTTGTTCCGCCACCGCCTTCTTACCAGCTACAACACTAGCAAGTAGCGTAGCGCGGAAGTCTTGGGGGACTGTCTTGCGCAATTGACGTTCAAAAAGTTCTGATCTTCAGCCAAGTTTAAATAAATTAACTGATTTTTGAGTTGCTCAGCAGTCCGGAGTTAAGATTTGTGCCCAGTTGATGACAATGGGCTTGCCGCCGATTACATGGAACATCAACATAAGTGGCAAAATACAGCTGTACTATAAAGGGTGTAAATATACTCTTAACATATCCGAAAGGCACTTGTTCTCCCCGTCTTTGCGATATTTTTTTGAAAAATATCGCTAACTAGAATAACTAGAAGATTTTCTAGTTACGGAGATATTGGGGGTCAAAGTTCCAACTTTTTCACAAGTTTTTTTTTAGATACATATTTTTAATGTAAGATTTTTACTATACACATCTCCACGACCCTCGTACTATTCAATCCATCCCTCATCACAATGCTTTGAGTGCTTTCCATCGAGTCCTACCTTAAAACGTGATTTCTCAACCCAAAAAAAAAGTCCATTCCCAGCAATAATTTTTGCGTAAAGTTACTTAGTTTGATGTACAGAATGCTTGGTTGACGGCTATGTGAAGGGTCTGTTTACACCCTGTATGTACACCTCTGGCTACCCCTTTGGAGGAACAGGCGTGATGTTATGTAAACAATACAATTACGTTTGTCCTTCAAGCAAACCACTTTGCAACTAACTTTCAAGGTAGTCTTTGACACTTCATTATAAAAATGGCTGTTTCTCTTTGTAATGAGTTATAAACTCTTTTGTATTTTTTTATTTTGCAATTCAGTCAGCATTTGGTAGATACAGTCGTAGATATAAGTGGCTAGACGAGCTCGTGGCTCAATAATAATAGCCACTCTTGTCGATCTTTACGTTAAGCCGCTCTTACTTATGTTGGTCCGTGGCTGGGTCCGAGTTTCCTCCGTACAGAAAGTACGTTAAGCCGTTGGTCCCGGCTAGCATTTATAGATCTTTGACCGTCGTTACAGGTAGACAGTGACCCGAAAGTCTGACAACCAGTCTTACCCAGGGGCTTCGTATTAACCAGTATAAATTGGGTTGTGGAGGTCAGATAGGCATTCGCTCCATGTAAAATACTGATACTCAGCTGCATCCGGTTAGACTGGAAGCCAACCCAATATAGTTGGAAAATGGCTAGGCAGATGATGATATGAGTGGCTAGACAAGTGATTATCATCATCATGTGTCTAGGCTTTTCCAACTATGTTACGTTCCAATTCCAGTTAAACCGGATGCAGCTGAGTACCAGTAATTTACACGAAGCGACTGATTATTATCTGACCTCCACAATCAAGTTTCTTAGAAACAAAAACATTGAGTTGTCAGACCAAACTGATGATTACCCGTCACGACTCTTAAAGATTTCCCCAAAAAAATCCGGGACCAACAGCTTAACATGCTTTCCAAAGCCCGAGGCTATCACAAGACCCGTTTTCACATTCAGCGCAGCTATTGAAAAAAACTCAAAAACACTAATTATACCCGATCAAGAAATATAAAGCAGGAGATTACACTCAGCAATTGCGCTTACAACAACTAGACCAGCAAGCCAGTCAAATCATCATCAGCCTACAGCAGTTTACTGCTGGACATAGACCTCTTCAATTGCACGCCACTCCAACTCGATTCTCGGCAACTCTCTTGTCACCATGTGAAGATCATCGCTCCACAGAACCTGAGGGAGTCAAATGAAGACCACCAATCTTAATCCAACGTATAAAAACATGATCCCAGCAAAATGAAAGCCTATCTTGAGATAGAGAGGCGCGAATGATGTGCAAAGAGTGTTAACACTCCTTGGCAGTGAGCCAAGTAATTGTTGAGCTCAAGACAAATCCGTTATTTCTTGAAAACAAGCCTGTTTTATCTTTGTCCTCCCTTTCTACTTTCGTTGCTCGTTCAACAAGTGCTACTAAAATGAGGGTAATTTATTTTAACTGGCACTATTAGACATAGGTTTCACTTAAAAAAATGCTAAATGTAAAATTTTCGTCTCGTTTTGGAGCTGAATTTGGAAACAAACGTTAAAATTATTTCACAACTAGCTAGAAATACCTAATTAAGTCCCTGAATTGATGAAAAGTAGTCTTCACTACATAATATAAAACAAAGTCACTTCCCGCTGTCTGTATGCTTAGATCAAGAGGAAGATTTATATATATATATTGCACCCGTGCGATGTCGAGGCGGGTCGCTAGTAGCCAATAAAACAATGCTATAACTTTGTTATGGATTCCCTCGCTACTGCAGTGCATCGGCGATGTTTGCTGAAGCTGAAGTGGATGGCTTTCACGGCATTGTACGTAAGGGAGCAGCATCGTTGATGTGAAGGGTGAGAGGCAGTTCCAACAGCTACCTGATTGTAATTGCAGAATTCATCCATAGGCCTATATGGCGGCATTGGATAAAGTTGCATATATTGTAGGCTGACATGCGTTTTATCTCTTGTATGTGTGTGTAAGTTACTAACATAGCTTTAAGTTATCTTGATGTACTACAACTAATACCCTATGGACCGAAAAGTCTGAAATGTTATGAATTGAATTGAATTGTATTAGCCGTTGTCCGCGCTACATATCTAGTCGTCCATCATACTTTATCTGTTTGATATTGGTTTATCTAAATAATTTTTCCTATTTTTTCTGAATATTGTTACGCATTGCATTATCGACCCGGAAAGGCTGAACCTCATCGCTCAGAACCACGGTCGGCAGCATGCTCTGTTTCACGCTTTTTATAGACTAAATGCGAAGTGATGATGCGACCTAGGGTGGAGCACGCTTGCCTAGAAGCAACCGATTCACTCGAACTTGAATAGATCGAAATTATAACTATCAAGGAACAGAGGAGCCTGCAGTGAATCCCAAAGACTGGCGGTTCGCACAATAAATGTAGAAGCTTATAGCGCTCTGTTCAGGTCCATTGAACTTCAATCATATAATGTTCTGGCAATTCTGAGCCACAGCAAAAGGATACGAGCATGGAAAAGTACGATTCCGTGCTGCCAGATGAGGTTCAACCCTAATGTTCCCATTGCTAATACAAAAGGTTTTTCTCTGGGCTGTAATCCAAGATGTATGGACTGTGTGAAGAATGATATGTCACAAAAAGAGGTGTCTGATGAGATGACGAGTAATAGATAAGTATAGAAGAAGATAAAAAAAAAAAAAAAAAAAATTGGCAAATTGGTTTTTTTTCTTATTTATTTTTTACCCCAAATGAATTGGGACAAGGACAAGAGAATGATGATGAATGATGATATAATCCAAGGTGGTTTAATGGATGTCACGTGTCTTCGATGGTTTGGTTCTAGAATATTCCTTCTCATCTCTGTCTTCATAATTGTGTGAACTTCTATTACTAATACAGAAAATATACTGGAACTAGCTCGTTGTAAAGAAGCTCAAATCCATCCAGAAAGACACCCTCACAACTTGAAAGCTTCGAAAAAGTTGTTTTTTTCTTTCAGTATCTGTTACAAATATCAACAAGTGAATAACAGTCATGAATTATGTAGCAAACAATACTTGTTGAATACACTCTGACAGCCGTAAGACAGATGGGCTCTTTAATTTATATTGTTTGGGCCAGAAAATAAGAATATTTCGAACTGAAACGAGTACTCTAAACGCATTAATAAAATGGTTAGCGTGTAAGACACGTTCAATATAGACGGGATTGTACAGTCAATGACACAAGGATTTTTTGATACTAGTCAAAGACTAGCGGCGGGGCAGGTATTTAGTATGTCGGACCCGGTCATTGGTACGGACATAAAATGAATCGCAAGCGCGCCAGTGGTGACATCACGCAATTTACTTACCAGTCTACCCACATCACAGCGTGCTTCTAAAGAGTCGTGATGTTTACAGCTCGCGTCGAGGACGATATTGAGTGTCTGATTGGAGCGGAGTAGAGTCCCGTGTTAAATTGTAATTTCAAGTAATATGTTAGTTTAATAGAACCCTTGAATCGCACCCAGTGTGTTTTCATTGCAGGAAATCCATCGTCTGCCCAAATTATGTACGAGCCTAACGGAATAAATCCTGGAATTTCGACAAGTATAATACTATAATTTTAGGGATTGAGGATAAAGTGATAATTATTCTCAAAGATCTTTATTTTTGAACAGGCTGTACATATAATAAGACTGGAATGAGACAGGCGGCAATCCGACACTTTAATAAGTCGCTTCTACAACATTATTTTTATTATATGCGAAACCTGAATATAGTTTGTTCAGAATAAGTAACTGAATCGATTCCAATCATTTTTAAACCATGTTATATTTTTTCCCAAAAATATTTAAAAAAGTAAAAAGTTGGATACCGAGCGACTTTGAGTACCTATCGCAATAATTTAGGTACCTGCTTACAAATTATTATTATAAATGAGTTCAAGACGAAGCTGGAGGCGCGCGCTGCGTGGTGACCGCGTTTTTGTGCGGACAACTAGGTAACAGAACAAGCTTATAACTTTGAAATTTTTCATGATACAGTTTTGAAATTTTGTACATAGATTCTTTACATACTAATACGTGTATCAGATTTCGCATATACTAAAACTAATGTTGTATACAGTTTCTGCTTTCTTAAACAGCATTATACCGTGAAAATGTGTTATTTTTGTCGTATTGTCAGTTATATTAAATAGGGCTCTGGTGGTAGATCCAGGACATTATTTTGGCGACAATGGAACACAGTATTTTCACGAAAAAAAGTAGATATCTGTCTCACTTCTATACGGTTTTCTTTGTCTATGGTTCAGTTTTCGCCGTGTCTAGATCTATCTTAGTTATCTTGTCAGCTTTTGTTCAAAGCAGTGGGGTACTCATTAGCGCACAGTTCCAGTGATTCTTTAGTCGCTAGTTTGTTTTATAGAACCTTCATTAAGATTGGATGGTAATAATTTTCTTGGACTTTGGTACTGAAGAAATCTTTGCTTTTTTTTTAAAAATAGTTATAAGGAACTGCCAAGGAGGAGCTCGTGGCTTAATAATAACAGCCGCTCGGGTCGATCTTTAGGTTAAGCCGTGCTTGCCTAGTTTGGTCTGTGGATGGGTAACCACCCATTACATACCGAGTTTCCTCCGTGCCTCGGAAAGCTCGTTTAGCCGTTGGTCCCGGGTGTCAATTGTAGATCCTTGACAGTCGTAAGGTAGTCAGTGGCCCAAAAAGTCTGACAACCAGTCTTACCAAGGGGTATCGTATTTCCTAGTACTAACTGGGTGGAGGTCAGATAGGCAGTCGCTCCATGTAAAATACTGGTATTCAGCTGCATCCGGTTAGACTGGAAACCGATCCTAACATAATTATTATATAGACTAGAAACGGGATATGTACCATGTTTACTGTTTCTATTGAGTTCCCGATATTTCGGCGCTGTTGCAAGCACCATGATCAAGGATAAACTGAAGTTATTGCGGGTGGGTGTTTATGAGCAGACAAATCGGTCTACCCTCTTTCTTGTTCGTTTTTTGCACTCAGTACCGCTACCACTGTCACTCGCAACTCGATCCTAACATAGTTGGGAAAAGGCTAGGCAGATGATAATGTTTCAAAGCCCGTGGCACAGAAGATAATGCTTTATCAAAATGTCAGTCAATCATCAGAACCTCAAACAAATAAAATGCCTTATCATAAATACAAGTAGGTACTAACCATTTAATCAAGCTCAGTTGCCATCGTTCTTTTGTTTTCATCCTGGTTCGTCCTTCGACATTTTTCCGATAAGGAAATAAGTATCGAAACGCGAAATAATTTTCTTTTTTTTGGGTCCGTAGCTGAATGGTAAAAAACGGAACCCTTATAGTATCGTCAGGTCTGTCCGTCCGTCCGTATGTCACAGCCAATTTATTCCGAAACTATTAGGACTACACAGTTGAAACTTGGTAGGTAGATGTATTCTGTGAACCACTTTACGATTTAAAAAAAATAAGGGGGCTCCCCATACATGGAACTGGAACTAAAAAAAAAAGTCATCATACCATGACAAATTTTGATTTTGTTTTTTTATTTAAATTTTGATTTTGATTTGAATTTGAATTTTGATTTTGAATTTTATTTTTGAATTTTGAATTTTAATATTTAATTTGATTTGATTTTGATTCTGATTTTAATTTTGATTTCAATTATGATTTTGATTTTGATTTAAATTTTGATTTAAATTTTGTTTTTAATTTTGATTTTGATTTTAATTTTAGTTTTGATTTTAATTTTGATGCTGATTGTGATTTTCATTTTATTTGATTTTAATTTAACTTAAATTATGTATTTAAAAACCATAGTTGTGTGCGGTGAGTACCAACGACAAATAAGTAGTGCATGATGTGCTTACCTGTAAGAGGTTGATACACTTGTCTGTGGGTATTGAATGTATCTCATATGTTTGAAGCAGTGTATTCAATTGTTGGTGAGCCAAATAAATAAATAAAATAATAAATAAATGACAATGAGGTTTGTAAAACCATTTGTTCTCAAAGTCAATCGTTTGAATAATTGACACTTCCAAAGTGGTAAAATGTACCCCTCCCCCTTTAATTTCTAAAGTAAGATTAAGAAGATTCTGAAAAAATGGAGAGTTGTATAACGTAAAGAAACTTTCAACAAAAATTGGTTTGAATAAGATTTGATGTTTAGTTTTTGAGATATGGGACTTTTTGATCAAGCTGCAGCAGCAACTTTGTTGTTCATTAACATACTATGAAAAACAAATTGAGTTTTGATGTTGAATGTAATTCAAAACTACATATGAATGAGCCTTCAAAATATTTTAATATATTGTTTGGTGCTACGGAACTTTATGTGCGTGTGAGTACGACTCGCACTTGGCTGGTTTTTTCTTTTGTTGATGTACTTATTGATCTTTGACAGTCGTTACAGGTTGTCAGGGGCTCGAAAGCCTGACAACCAGTCTTACCAAGGGGTATCGTATTTTCCTGTCCATCCAAATCCGTTAAGCCGTTTGAACGTGAAGGAGTAACAAACATACACACAAACACACATACAAACTTTCGCCTTTATAATACTGCCGTCGTAAGAAAAAAGAGCACAACTAAAATTTTTGTCAAAATTGAGTTATATACATATTTAGAATCAGAAAAAAAAGGCACATCTACTCAATTTTTTATAGAATTTTATCTTCAAGGAATTCTGAGATACAGTAGGCTCAAAAGGCACAAATGAGACTAATATTCATGTTTTATAGAATGAAAAGGCACATTTATTTACCATTATATTGAAAAGGCACAAATACGTAGATGTGACTATTACTTCATACTGATTTTTACTAAAAACTACTTTGAAAAGGCACACTTAATATTTTTCGCCAAAAACCAATAAAAACTTTAAAGTCGATTTTCTCAATATTTATAAAATGTTAGTTGTGCCTTTTTTCATTATGACGGCAGAATATGAGTGTGATTGCCATTTTCAAGTTATGAATTTTTTTTCTAAGAAACTTGGCATAATAAGGAGTCTTTATTCTGAATGCCTTTTGTGTTAGGGGGAGCTGATTTGCTTTAAGGAATTATGTACTTTACTTGCTTTGTTTTTTTATTTACTTGTGAAACCTATTAATACAGGGTGGAACGGACACCGACGCGGAAACGGTTATCACGTATTCAGTACATCATTCTCTTCGAATTTTTTTATCGATTATTTTTAAAAAAATCAGCTGTTCCATGCAGTTTGACTTTTTTAGGTATTGCATTTCGTGAAAAATTTGACGTGGCTCCAAAAATGAGCTTTCAACAATAGAAAGGGCCATCCACCGTGGCAATGTTGCAAGACTGGGCACTGTTCTCGTTGACAGCGATGTAGACGAATTTTTGGATGCCCTGTGCCCTGTGCCCTGATTTACCTCTATTGAAACTTGTATATATTATCTTTATTATTTATTTAAGTTTGTATATTATGTATATAAATTAATGCACGTTTTATTTATCAACTTTTTTAGCAATTCTAATGTTTACTTCTTCATCAAGTACTAAGGTAGTCGTTTTCAAGGGAAAATAATAATTCATGGTCAAATATTATGAACGACGCATATTGGAAACTTTCCTATGGCATTGCAGTGAGCAAACCAACTAGCCAAGGTTACTTATTAAAGCACAATATTATGAAGCCATATAAAACTGCAAACTTTAAAGGTCGCACTGCCATTTGCTACTTGAACAAATAGTATCAAGAGTAAATAATATTAGTAGTATAATCAGGACGTATTTTAAATGCATATCAAAAAACTTATCACCCGCCAATTTATTTACATCAATTAAATAGTTTTTACATCAAAATTACTGATTGCTCATCAAATTTGCCCGAGCTCACACATATAAATAATTTTGTAACATGTATACATCGTAAAAAAGGCATTGTGGAAAGGATAACACAGGATGCAAGAGCGAGCGAAGCGAGCTCGGGACTTGTGGCACCCCGACTCGGACAGGTTAGGTTCGCAGGGGATGGCGGGGTCTAGTGAGCGAACGAAGTGAGTAAATTAAGACCCCGTCATCCACTTTGTGTTAGGTTAATTTAAACCCTGCGAAAAACACGAGCCCCGTCGACTCAGTTTCACTTAAATAAATTGCCACATTTTCTACAGAGTCTTAAGTCGCGGATAACTTTAATGGTTTAAGTACTTTTTGTAATTTGTACAATAGGTACCACCATAAGTAGTCTTTCTAAGTCTTTGGGTAGTCTTATTGGTGAGGTTCTTCAGATTGGTCAGGTGCGTAGTACTCTCAACCGGCGTGCGTGTATGACCAGATGTATGAACGTGGACGAGGCAAAAGAAGTAGTAGCAGTAGCAAGTGGTGGTCTGTGGTTTCTGCGTGAGTTTATGTATGTATGTGTTTATGTAAGTAGTCTTTACTGTTCACACCGCTGGGACATGGGCCCCGGCTCAGTGTAAATGTCTGAGCAGTATTACATCAAGGTAAGAAATATTTTTTCTAAACGTAATAATGTACTAAAGATGTCTCAAGAAGCTGATAGTGAAGCTGACAGCGTTTTTAGGTATGTGGGATATTTTCAGATCTTTTTAAATCTATTTTGCTGTCACACATATGAGACTTTCAGATGAAAAGTTCCAGATACTTTTAATCTTGGCTAGCGGATATTACTTCAGTGATAAAATAGGTCACTATTTTTAATATAGAGAACTTGTAAGCCTGAAAATTGGTCTTATAAAAGCAGCAGGAAATAGTCTTGCTTGAGTTCAAGCCTCTTTCGACATCTTTTCGTATGTTTTAGAGGTCAGCCTTGTATTGTACACTATAGTACAGTTCTATAAAGTTCACTAGTTCACCTCACTCAAATGAGCGCACACAATTCAAAAGCGAACTCATTTGTTTTTAAAGTAATCATCGTGGATTCACAACGAGACACCAAATTCGAAGTTCAAACTTCTAAGTAATGTTTAAATCAATCAATCAATCAAAGCATTTATTTCAAATAGGCCAGTTACAGGCACTTTTGAATTGTCGAAACAAAGACAACAATGAAAAATAGCTACAGTCCCAGTCACAAGGCATAAAAACTGTGAAAGTACTGTAGTTGCCCATTCCCTAACGTAGATCTCTATGGAAAAGAACGGGCAAGAAACTCCATGGACACTCTTTTAAATCAGAATACTTTTACAATAACTTGGTTACATCATTTATGTTGAGATGGTACCTTATGTGAGAACGATGTAGCAAGATGTGTACTTTAAAAGTGTTCATAGTAAAAATAAAATAATTAATTCAAATAAACTGTGGCAACCAAGAGATGACCAGTCACAACTGACAGCGCGTTCACGAACATGACGCATGTATCGGCACCATTCAACTCAACCATTTTGAAGGGAACTAAATGATCCGACACACGCGCCACCATCAGCGAGACATTTGAGTGAGCATGACATAATCTTAACCGCCAGGGCAC
The DNA here is from genome assembly GCA_905163415.1 of Noctua fimbriata. Classification (NCBI taxonomy): domain Eukaryota; kingdom Metazoa; phylum Arthropoda; class Insecta; order Lepidoptera; family Noctuidae; genus Noctua; species Noctua fimbriata. The sequence continues at coordinate 5,595,105 of LR990951.1, forward strand.
ATTCAAGTCAAGAAAATACGTAGGTTTCCAGCGAATGACAGCTTTCTAGTACAGAGTACTCACACAATATGGGCTATGCGGTTATATAATACTAAAGAGATTGAATTTATACATTGCAAAGATAGTTGTACAATCTTCAGCAGCTCCAACATACTGTTTAATGCTATCCATTTATGCGCCCCTGTCCTTGTGGAGCAGGACCGGCATTGAGCTTATCAGCGATATAATCGTCCAACTTGTAATATGCTTGCTTACATAGTGTGCGTTTAATGCATGTTTTAAATTTAGTTTCATTCAGTTCAAGAATACTTTTTGGAATTTTATTATAGCATCTCAAACAGTACCCCATAAAAGATGAGTCTACTTTAGCGAGTCTGAAGCCTGGCTAAACTAATTGGTCTCTATTTCTAATACCGTAATTGTGTCTGTCGCCTCTTTTATTAAAAAGATGTAGATTTTTTCTTACATACATTATGTTTTCATAGATGTATTGACAATGTACCGTCATGATGTTAATTTCCTTAAACAGTTCCCTTAGAGAATCACGCCTTCGAAGATTATATATGGCTCTGATGGCTCTGTTTTGCAGAATAATTACTCAATGTCTGCAGCCCATCCCCATAGCAAAATGCCATAAAACATTATACTATGAAAGTAACTAAAATAGACCAGTCTAGCGGTATATTGACGGATTTTTCTAATAGCATATGCTGCTGAAATTAGCCGCTCCGCTAGAGATGTTAAATGAGAACCCCGTTGTAGCCTTGAATCAAGCGTAATCCCCAGGAAAACTGTATTATCTACAAATTAAAGAAAACGAACAGCAATTCTTCATCTTCAAAACTTACTAAACTTAATAAATCTGCGTAAAAAATATTCAAGGCTAAGCTCCCATTATTTTTTTTACATCAAAATGATAGTAAAACCTATTTGAGATAATATTTTATTACACCATCAAAATATTTTATAGCCATTTCACACCTACTTCCATATAAACCAATCGGCTTGAAAATTGACGGTACACCAAAATGTGTCCCTAGATAATGCTCTTAAGCTCTACCTAATTTTATGCCTGAAATGTTCGTATATAATAATATGAGCCTGTAATAATCCTACTCAAGGGCAAAAGATTAATCATACAGAGAATGAACGACCGTAGACCATCATGCTTGTTCTCTGCGTTTTTGACATTTCGGACCAAAGAGGCCAGTTATGTCATTCTCTAAACATTACTTCGAAATTCGAACGTTGGGAATCCGCGATGTTTTATTTAAAAATAAAAGAGTAACGCTCTTTTTCAAGTTTTTTATTTTATTTTTTGTTGTGTGCACTTATGGCATGTACCAAATAAATATGTATTCTTTCTTTCGAATTGTGTGCGCTCACTTGAGTTAGGTTCCAAGTGAATATTACAGAATGGGAAGGCAGGCTTGATTTCGTATGATATTTAAAAATCGTATGTTGACAATTAGCCTTTTATGAACAACAAATCCAAAAGGCCCACCCTTCACAACTTACAAGTAACGAAACAAACACATCTGTCTACTAAGTTAGAAGAACAAGGTCCTTTAAAATATAATTTTCTTTCAAGATCGCCCTTTTGTTTATCTCGAGAGGTGACAATAGACAGAAACTATACAACATTCGTTTTAGTATAAATGTGAAACCTGATACACGTGTCTAGTATTTTTATGTAAAGAATCTATGTACAAAATTTCAAAACTGTATCATGATAAATCACAAAGTTATAAGCTTGTTCTGTTACCTAGTTGTCCGCACAAAATCGTGGTCACCACGCAGCGCGCGCCTCCAGCCTCGTCTTGAGCGCATTGATAATAATAATTTGGCAGTAGGTACCTAAATTATTGCGATAGGTACTTAAAGTCGCTCGGTGTCCAACTTTTAATTTTTTAATATTTTTTTGGGAAAAAATATAACATGGTTTAAAAATTATTGGAATCGATTCAGTTACTTATTCTGAACAAACTATATTCAGGTTTCCCATATACTAAAAATAATGTTGTAGAACGCCGCCTGCTAAGGGCCTTTCATACTACTTTCGCCTCATCCACGTTTATATATCTGGTCATACACGTACGCCGGTTGCGAGTACTACGCACCACACCTTTCAGAAACTCCTCATCAATAAGGTTGAGAAGCCGGAGTATGCAATAAACGATTAATTCATTAAAATGTCCCATAATTTCCCTGACCATAACGAGGTCTGTTCATCTCGAATAATAATCAAAATATTATAAATAAGCGTTTAATTCCAAATTCAAATTGTTGCCAGAACTTTCCGAAATCTCCCCCAACTCTGACAAAAGGTAACTAATTGTCTACCGTTTCAGCCAAAAGTTGTCTTTCAAAGAGTTTGATAACTTTTACGTTAAGACAGGAATTAAGCTAGTTTCGTGTTAAAGTTTTAATAGATCATTAACAGCAATTATTTGTTTCCTTTTTAGGGTTACGTACACGAAGGGTAATCAACGGGACCCTATTACTAAGCCTCCGTCCGTCCGTCCGTCTGTAATAGGTAGCCAGTTGAAATTTCCACAGAATGTGGATTCCTATTGCCGCTATAACAACAAATAATAAGAATTAAAAGGGGGTCATGTTTATTTTGCCTAGCAGCAATAATAGAAGCCTATATTTGTGTCAAACTAAAGTGATAAAAACTTATGGAAGTCTGCCCACTATAGCGAACGATACCGTGCTATGAACGTATCAGACACGGAAAGAAACATGACGCGGACTATTAGAACGTATGAACAGCGTATCATACCCGTTTATAGCGCGCTTACAACGGTCGTCCTTATAAGCGGTTAAATCCTATATTCTTTGTATTGAAAAGTATGGGAATATGCACACTAGACCAGTTTCCGTCACCGTGGCGTGTATACACGTCATATATGTCACAATAATTATCGGCGAGAATATTTTTTTACCTGATACTTACGTTCATAGAACGGTTATGGTAAGGTACGGTGTAATGTACAAAATTCTTTACTCGTAATACTGATCAAGACAAGACAAAGTGATATTCATTGAAGAGAAGAGAAGTGTCAAAGAAAAAATGTGACATTTCTCAGTCACACTATAAAGCACAGTGACATAATTGCCCAGTTTGACATGTTACATTTGTAGCTGCACTACAAAATGTACTACAGCGCCATCTATGACACAAATGAAGAACTAATATCAAAATTCTAAATCGCGCAGTTAAACCCGACAACAACTGTCGGGCTGTAGCCCACCAGACATAACACCCGTCTGGTCGGAGGATCCTCCCTTTTCTATGGGGGATGAAGACTTTACACCCCGTTCTTCAGATACTCCTATACATTTGTATCGACAGCACCTTGTTGGCTCTAGGAAGTAGATTTTAATTTTTTTCGTGTTGTCCCCATCTATTGTAAGAATAATTTAAATGTCTTTGGGTTAAATGACCCTCTTATAGCTAAGCAATAATATGTATCTCCTCTGTATTTACAAATAGATCTGTTATTTCGACTATAAAGAACAAGTTTCCGTAGTGTAGCGGTTATCACGTGTGCTTCACACGCACAAGGTCCCCGGTTCGATCCCGGGCGGAAACAACTACTTTTTGCATTTTAAAATGTTCAGTGGATTAATAATGAAGTATGGAATTACATAACATACAACATTATTTTTAGTATATGCGAAACCTGAATATAGTTTGTTCAGGATAAGTAACTAAATCGATCCCAATATTTTTTAAAGCATTTTATATTTTTTCCCAAAAATATTTAAAAAAGTTAAAAGTTGGATACCGAGCGACTTTGAGTACCTATCGCAATAATTTAGGCCAAATTATTGCCAAATTATTATTATCAATGAGCTCAAGACGAAGCTGGAGGAGCGCGCTGCGTGGTGACCGCGTTTTTGTGCGGACAAATAGGTAACAGAACAAGCTTATAACTTTGTGATTTTTCATGATACAGTTTTGAAATTTTGTACATAGATTCTTTACATAAAAATACTAGACACGTGTATCAGGTTTCGCATATACTGAAACTAATGTTGTATAAATCGATAAAAAATCGGCGGTATTGATAGCTTTAATTCTTCTGATGTTTATTTCTTAGTTAACCTTTTTTTGTTATTTTTGATCATTAAAGCACGCGAGTGCCCTCCACGCCAAGTCACAATTTCGCCGCAATTACAAAAAGAATAGGCATTTTTTCTGTCATATATTTGTGTCGTTGGCGTACAGGGCACGCGCTTGCTTGTCACGTATATGTGACAACGGCATTCAAAACGTTAAAAGATTGGTGATTAGCAGTACAAAGTGTTTCTTATGCAAATGCAATCAATCCGAAAGTCTTGTTTTACCAGATGCAACTACAAAAATACCAGTTTTTGAATAGACATCCTACTTACATAAACCTGAAACCCTTTATATAAAAGGCTAACATAACATCACGCCGGTAATCCCCAAAGGGTTAGGCAGAGGTGTACCTAATAGTACACCCACATTTCGCCAGTTATGATTAAGTCCCATGTAACAGAGGGCGAGCCTATTGCCATCAATCGGGCACAAATCCAGACTCCGTGGCTGCTACTGAGAAATTCCTGATAGAAAAACCCAATAACACTTTGCTCGACTTGGGAATCGAACCCAAGACCGCATGCTAAAAAGTCGCGCTTACGACCACTAAACCAACGAGACAGTCAAATAAAATGGTGGTACCTGAAGGCTAACCATGTGTAAATTTTTTTTACATACAGACGGTTTTTGCGTGTAAGAGTAACAAACATCCATCCATCCATCCATTCCATTATAATATTAGGAGGATAGTAGGATAAAATCTTTATATATTTTTTTTCTAACCTCAAGAAAATCCAAATTCCCAAAAATAATGACAATTATTTCCTAAATAATATCATTGTTATCATATTTCAAGTAAAATAATAAGTATCGTCATATTTCAGAGAAAATACGGGCGGACCCATGCTCAAATCCAAGTGCGATAAATCACTCCGATTACTGTACAACTTATCCTACAGATTTCGCCTGTAAAGCCTTTACTACCTACTGTATCTAGCGTCAAACTTGTGTTGTAAGCTGTACCGTTGCCATGGAAACCTGATCGATTGATGATACAGCTATGACTCTCTCGCTTGCACTTTGTAGTAAGTGCGTAACTCCGTCCTTCTCGCACAGTTATTACTCGAAATTGGTGCCTGCAAAGTGGCTTTTTTATTGTTTTTAAATAGCACTTCTAATATTGTGTTTTGTGGTATTTGACTGTTGATTTTAGGTTAAGATTTTTATTTAAAAAATTTAAATATTTTTAATGGACATGACGGCTCTCCATTTTTTATTAAATTAAAGATATCTAAAAAACGCTAATTACGAACAATAATTATGTACAATTTATGTGGTAATTGGCTATCGTGCAATAGACATTTGATGCGGAAAAGGAAAATGTCGTGAGGAAAGTTTTGAGTATAAATTAGAATTATAAATATGTTTTCTTTCTTCTTTCTAGAATGGCTGTAAGAGTAGAGGAAGACCAAGAAAGCGATGGATGGACTGTGTGAAGGATGATATGGCTAGAATGTAGGTGGCTGCTGAGATGATGAGTAATAGAGAAGTATGGAAGAAGTAGATATGCTGCGTCGACCCCAAATCAATTGGAATAAATCCCCTGCATTTATTCCAATTATTGAACTGAACTGTCCCATACTAAATTTCAATACATGCTCGACCCAAATGTATGGGACAGCTGATAATTTTTTCGCATTTACGATATTGAACCCGTGGAGGAAGTTGTTCAGTTTGATGGTCTGCAGCATATCCTTTCATATGTCTATACCCTTTCTGTTACACCCTGTATAAAATCACTACATAGTATAAAACAAAGTCGCTTTCTCTGTCCCTATGTCCCTTTGTATGCTTAAATCTTTGAAACTACGCAACGGATTTTGATGCGGTTTTTTTTAATAGATAGAGTGATTCAAGAGGAAGGTTTATATGTATATATTGCACCTGTGCGAAGCCGGGGCGGGTCGCTAGTTAAAATATCATTTAAAATGGTCTCTGCATTTAATTCCCAAGCAATAACTTCATAAATTAAATTAAACTAGACTTTTGTGTAATAAAAAATGGTAATTTTCATCTCAATTTATTCTACTTTGTTCAGAACCAATCTATAATGTAAATAATCTAAAAACTTAAACTTATTTTATCTAACAATATTTTTCAAGAATAAAATAAAATGAACGGCCCTTCAGGGTGTATTAAATATTTTAAACTGACACCTTGAACCTTAATTTCGTAAGTTTTTCAAGAGAATGTTTTATTTCACAAAAGAAAATTGATATTCAACATTAGTATTAGTATATGCGAAACCTGATACACGTGTCTAGTATTTTTATGTAAAGAAGAATCTATGTACAAATTTTCAAAAAATTTCACTTTTGAAAATTTGTACATAGATTTAATTTCTTTTTTTTTTAAATGTGTATTTATTTCTATCTATTATGTAGGTACATTATATACAGACTAAAAAGAACTAAAGTAATGATAAAAATAAGACTAAAAGTAAGAAAATATAAACATCTAAACAACGACGACAATTTTTTAAATTGTTTTTGTGATTGTTGATTGTTGTTGTGTTGCTGTTTTTTGTACATTGATTGTGATTTTTCACAAAGATATAAGCTTATTCTGTTACCTGGTTGTCCGCACAAAAATATGGTTACCACGCGGCGCCGTCGCGCGCGCGTCTCCAGCGTCGTCTTGAGTTCATTGATAAACATAATTTGGCAGTAGGTACCTAAACTATTGCGATAGGTACTCAATTTCGCTCGGTGTTCAACTTGTAACTTTTTTTAAATATTTTTGGGACAAAATATAACATGGTTAAAAATGATTGGAATCGATTCAGTTAATTATTCTGAACCAACTATATTAAGGTTTCGCATATACTAAAAATAATGTTGTATATATATTTTTAGTGTATATAATTGTGGTGTTATCTTAGACTATTGGGGAAAGATTACGCCAAAGTAGTGTTTTTTTTGTTGATTTATTACTAACACATAAGTACATAAATTCACGTCTTTTTATCAAAGGGAAACTACAGAATAACACTGTTTTAAGTTTTTACGGTTTAAGGGCATTACATTGCTCGATGACCTTGATGATTTGATCCCTGTACTGGTTTTTGTTGACTTGCCCCGCGCATTTCGCAAAATTTCGGTTTTTATTTATTATTTAAAAATATTAAAAGAAATAACAGAAAAAAAACAATACAGATTGTTAAGTATATCATTACGTATTTGTTGTTACAAAATTCATGCCGATCTATTCAGCCGTTACAGAGATTATTTACAATTAAGGTTGAAAAAGGACCTATTTTCTACGATTAACCAAAAAAAATTGAGAAGGTTTATAAAAATTTTAAACAATACAATTTATTTGTGATGAACTTAACTATAACATACTTTTTTTACATGGAAAACGCACGAAGGGATTCATCAACAAATTTCTTTGAACATACGCTGTTTTTGGGATTTGAGCCATGTAATGCCCTTAAAACTAAACTCATACTGTCACTTACGGGATCTCTTCCGTGATTATTCATTATAAAGAGTTGGAATGAAGGTAGACAGATTTTTCGGCACCTAACAATTTATTTTCCATCCACCCGCATTATGCAGTAATCCCGCGAGCATGGGGCTTGCAACAGTGTCTAAATATCGGGAGCTCAAAATAATGTACACACGGCGGCACATCAAGCTGTACATAAACAGTATACACTTCGCGTTGTATGAGCTTCCCGTACGATGAGAGATCAGCTTAATCTGGTTTTGCATAGCTTGTTTCATCTTGAGCCAGCACATCAAGCTACCCGAAACTGTAAAATTTTCCCAATCAACCTTGAACCTAATGCTTAAGCGATAAAGTTGAAAATCTATTAAAGAAATTTGACAGGGTGTAAACAGAACCTTCACGAAACTGTCAACCAAGCATTCTGTACATGAAACTAAGTATCTTAACGCAAAAATACTTTTTTTTGGGGGTAAAACATCACGTTTTACGGTAGGAATCGATGGAACGCACTCACAGTATTGTGCTGATGGATGGATTGAATAGTACGGGGATTGTGGAGGTGTGTAAAGTAAAAATCTTATATTAAAAAATGTAATTTAAAAAAAAACGTGTGAAAAAGTTGGTAGTTTGACCCCCAATAACTCCGTAACTAGAAGGTTCCCAGGTATGATCTAGAACAAAAAAATGATCGGGAAGAACAAGTGCTTTTCGGCTTCATTAGGGTCTATTTACACCCTTTATACATTATAAATTAAAAACTATTAAATAAACCAAAATAAATAAACTAACAACAAATTTTTCACATCAATTTCAATCTGTCATTCAAAATATATCAGAATACTTCGCAATTATGATAGTTTTCCATAGCAAAACACTGTCGGCACTTGTATTTATTTATTTATTTAATAGCTTTTGACCACGGCTTCGCTCGCGTTCATTTAGAATTTGACAATTAAACTCGTACCTAACACAGTACGAAAGTTTCTAAAATAATATAATTCCACTTATGATTTGAAAGACACGTAGCGCCATCTATTATCATAAGAACGTTATTGTTGTTTTCCTCTTGAACAGTACTTTTTTTCGGGATGAAAGGTACCCTTCTGTACACCTGACTATGTATATTCAAAATTTTAGGATGATCGGTCCAGTGGTTTAGGCGTGAAAAGGAAACAAACAAAGGGTAATGCCAGGTCGCCATAGTGATTTAGGCCCTGAGTGCCCACATGTAAGACCGAATGCTAATATTAGTATACACCACAAGTAATTAATTGATAAAAGAAAATTATTGAAAAAAGTCAGAGGTTTTTTTTTTTTTTTTTTTTTTTTTTATTCAGTATGGGCTTACTCTTGACCTCAATCTAGTCCAAAGGACAGAGATGAGGTCGACGATGGAACGAGCTAACCCAAAAGAAGCCTATTAACTCGCGATTTAAATAGATTGGGGTCATATGAACTTGGAAACACCGACGCTGGCAGGGAATTCCACTCCTTGGCTGTGCGCATAATAAATGATGTAGCAAAGCGCTTCGTGCGGATGTGTGGAACATCGACAAGGTATGGGTGATAACCTGCGGTACGTCTGGACTCCCGATGGAAGAAAGGAGATGGTGGAATGAGTTCGTGGAGCTCTTGAGCACACTCACCGAAGTACAATCTGTAAAAGACCGACAAACATGCAACTTTGCGTCGATGGGCCAGGCTATGAAGCCTGGTACCAACCAGCTTATCGTCACCAATGAGCCTCTTGGCTCTGCGCTCAACAGAATCGAGTGTGGCTAATTGGTATTTGGCTGAGCCATCCCAAAGGTGACAGCAATACTCCATGCCGGACCGAACTTGAGCTTTATATAAGATTAAAAGCTGTCCAGGCTTGAAGTAACGCTTAACCTAAGTTGAGTTTCTAAATCATAAGGATTTTTTTTAAATTAGTAGAAAATTTAATTTATTATATTATGTATTGTAAGTCGATTGTAAATGTATAATTAATACATAAATGCGTTGGAATTACTTTACATAAAAGGCCAAAATATAAGTAAAGTACAAATATGTGTAAGCGCTCAAGTTAATTTTTTGCTACAAATATTTAATTTTACGCTATTAAGGTTTAGGATTCTATTTGAATGAAACTGAGATTTTCTATTTGCACAAAAAAACGTAATTCTACTTTATCCAGTACAGCCACATTTACAGAATTTCGTTTTTGTTTCAATATTTTTTTATTTTTTCAATTATGTTCCCAACTTCTATCGCGTCGTGAATAGCAGGGTTAATTACGTAAAATTTACATAAGTTTTTATAGTAAAAAAAAATTCTTGGGCATTCTTGGGCCTAAAATGGGCATTCTCCTTTAATTTCGCATTTATTATATTAGGTCTACTAACAATTGTTTACACTTGATACAGCGACATAATTCATTCTTAAAATTATATTATTGTTGTGTAAGAAAAGGACTATTTATTATAAGAAAGGATTATTTATATACAACAATACAATATATTTGTAAACAGTGGAAAAGTCCTCTAAAACCGAACTTTTCCCCAACTTATTATCATGCTACCCACATTGCTAGTCATAAAATATATTAACAAAAGAAAATCTATAGACGGCCTTCAATAGAAGAATAAAATACAACAATATCTAACAAATTCCTTCTTCAATATTACAGATGTCGAGGCAATTTGTGTCTTATTGCGTGTGAACATAAGTGTTACAAGGGTTGTTTATTGGTCTACCTGGGGGAGAGCTTCTTATTGAGGTTTCCTTTTAGTGGGGTAAATATTGGAATCTATAAGTAGGTCTCTTTACAAAAAGTTTTATTAAAAACTTACGTTTTTTCCTAAATGCTATTTGCAAGATTGTTTATGATTGATTTTGGTTGTGCTATTCTGTAACGTTCACTTGGAACCTCAACCTCGCTCACAATTCGAAAGCGAACTCATTTGTTTTTAAAAGTAAAAAAAACAAACGAAACACCGTTCGAATTTCGAAGTTATTTTTAAGAATACAATAACACTATTTGAATGTCTATAAAAACCTCATTTAATCCTGAACTTATTCCAAACAGAGAGAAAAATATTTCAATAATTCTTTAGTTTTTTATTGTCATACTACATTGTTGAATTTCCTGTTTTCAGTGTTAATGATAGTCTTCCTACACAACTTACTTGCTGGGATTAATGTCTTGGAAAAACGACTTCCATAAAAACACAAAAAAGTGGAAAATAACTTTACTTACGGAAGTCGGTGACTTTTGATTGTTTCATTGATTTTTTTTTCCGACTTCCGAATGTCAATTTTTATATGGGGCTACCGCGCGAGTTTCCTCAATCAAATGCAAAAAGAATTACAGATATTGAGGCAATTTGTCTTATTGCGTGTTAACATAAGTGTTATAAGGGTTGTTTATTGGGCTACCTGGGTGAGAGCTACTTCAATAAGTAGGTCTCTTAAAGATAAATTTAAAGATAAAGATAATTTTTTAGTTAAAAACATGCTTTTACACACAAATTGAGCATGCAAAATCTTATTGAGTAGGGTAGGGAAGGTCCGTACATGTTTTACCATGTGAGGTGTACAAATTTGGTTTTTCTTTTACAATTATACAGATTAAAACATTTATATTTTAGCCATTGTTTTTCTAGGTAACTATATTCATAATAACTAATGTAATAATGTTATTCTCTTTGAGTTACTTATTACAAAAAAAAGTACAAATTGTCATGAGAATGGAATGACTGATTATTCTTTCCAAGTAAGTTTTATTAAACACTAGCTGACCCGCGCAACTTCGTCTGCGTTTGGATTTTCCCCGTTTTTGCAATCTTTTTTCATAAATGCTCCGCTCCTATTGGTCGTAGCGTGATGTCATGTAGCTGATAGCCTTCCTCGATAAATGGGCTATCAAACACTAAAATATTTTTTCAATTCGGACCAGTAGTTTCTGAGATTATCGCGTTCAAGCAAACAAAGAAACAAACAAACTCTTCAGCTTTATAATATTAGTATAGACTAGCGACCCGCCCCAGCTTCGCACGGGTAGAAGAGCTTATTACGCTTACATGTTTTGTCTGTCGAGGCAGCGTTTTTGATGAAGCTCCCAGGCGGCTTGACTTTTTCCGACACTTTCAACAATTATCGTCATAATTCAGCTAATTTGCACTAAATCTTGACAAATGAATACCTAAACCATCCTCATATCTATCTATCTATTAGTGAAAACCGCAGACAGACAGTCGGACAACAAATTGATCATATTTCTTTTCTCTTTTGAGTCACGGAACCCTAAAAACGCCCTAATAGTTTTAAAATATTGTTCTATAATTGGTTGTGCTCACAGATATAGATAGACCTAGATAACGCGAGAGCAACTACTTCGCGAGCCATATTATTATGTAGCTTACGTACAAAAATCGTAAGTGGGCAATTTCGAACTCAGTCTGCATCGGAGCATAGCGCTAGTCGGACGTCAGTGAGCGTCATGGCGGGGGGTAGGAGGAGGGGGGCGCCGTCCGCGGCGGCGTCTTTGAATCGGTTTGATTTTTCCCATCACTAAATAGTGCTTGTGACGTCATAATAGGTAGTCAAAAAATGGCACGCTTGGTTTTCATACAGATCGTGATACTTGCGTTATCTAGGTCTATCTATATCTGTGGTTGTGCTATTCTGTAAAGTTCACTAGTTCACCTCACTCAAGTGAGCGCACACAATTCGAAAGCGAACTCATTTGTTTTTAAAGTAAATTTTCGCGGATTCGCAACGAGACACCGTTCGAATTTTGAACGTGATGTTTCGAAAGTGTAAGTATAAAGGAAAGTTGTACTTACTTTTAAATATATTTCACCTAAACACACGTTTGTTAGAAATTATCCTTGTAAAAGAAAAATAAATGACCTGTGAAATTCAGACTGACCTGAAAACAGTCTGAGTTATTACCTAGGTCGAACCTATTTCTTACAATATTACTAACTTACTTCTTACATAGTGAATGGATTTCGAAAAGTTTTAAGAAAATTGCTGTCATAAAAAACGAAAAAATATTTACCTTCTATACAGGGTGTAAGGGACAGCCCTCCACAAACTGATGGGGTGAATTTAGTATATCATACTAAGATGACCGGTACAAGAAATTATTTCAGGAATGATATGAGAGTCCAATAATTTTGATTTGTTTTATTTCCTCATACGCAATGTGTCGTTGATTGTGGCAAAACGCACGTAGCAAACGGCAAGCGCTACGACGAGTTCGATGAAGTCTGTAGCTAGGCAGGAAGTGAACAGCTGATTTCACGCGTCGTTCGTTAGAATATTTCAACATCCATTGTGGGATTTTTATTTTAGCCGTAGTATTTACATAAATTGTAATGCTGCGTACGGGGAATGTAATTTTACGTTGAAATAAAGGAGTAGTAACTGAATTTTTTTTTTTTTTTTTTTTTTTTCCGGAGAAAAATTCCAGTGGAATATGATTCAAAATAAGCAGCTGAATGCACCCTGTCAGTTCGTGGAGGATTGTCCCTTACACCCTGTATACCGACCGCTTTAATGAGTCCTCGCTAAGGTATCAATTTAAATGAATGATGATGATGACTTTTTATGATGTTTTTTTTTTAATGGATTATTCTGAAAGTTGATCACGTATTGATTCAATTAGTATCGTAATACCTTTTTTTTTTTTTTTTATTCTGTATGGGCTTACTCTTGACCTCAATCTAGTCCTGAGGACAGAGATGAGGTCGACGATGGAACGAGCTAACCCAAAAGAAGCCTATTAACTCGCGATTTAAATAGATTGGGGTCATATGAACTTGGAAACACCGACGCAGGCAGGGAATTCCACTCCTTGGCTGTGCGCATAATAAATGATGTAGCAAAGCGCTTCGTGCGAATGTGTGGAACATCGACAAGGTATGGGTGATAACCTGCAGTACGTCTGGACTCCCGATGGAAGAAAGGAGATGGCGGAATGAGTTCGTGGAGCTCTTGAGCACACTCACCGAAGTACAATCTGTAAAAGACCGACAAACATGCAACTTTGCGCCGATGGGCCAGGCTATGAAGCCTGGTACTAACCAGTTTATCGTCACCAATGAGCCTCTTGGCTCTGCGCTCAACAGAATCGAGTGTGGCTAATTGGTATTTGGCTGAGCCATCCCAAAGGTGACAGCAATACTCCATGCCGGACCGAACTTGAGCTTTATATAAGACTAAAAGCTGTCCAGGCTTGAAGTAACGCTTAACCTTGTTTAGGATACCCAGCTTTCTTGCCGCAGTTTGGGCTTTCGACTCAATGTAGGCACCGAAGTTCAGATTCGCACTCAACTTCGCACCAAGAAGCTCGAGGCTGTCGGTGACTGGTACAGATGCACCCCGGAAAGTAGGAGCCAGATTGAACGGACTCCTTTTGGCGGTGAACAGGCACACTTGAGTTTTGGTGGCGTTGAAAACAACCAAATTCTCATCACCCCACTTGGAGACGAGACTTAAGGTTGAATTCGTTCGCTCTACCATGGCCTCTCTCAATGAACGCACTTCATCACCGCTGGCTTTCGCGCTGGATGCATAACTCTCCATGACAGTACTGTCGTCTGCGTACCCAACAATACCAGGAGCCAGAAGGTCATTGATGTGCAGCAGGAAAAGTGTCGCGGAGAGAACAGACCCCTGAGGAACTCCGGCATCAATAGCGATAAGGTCAGAGGAGCAGCCATCAATGACCACTCGGATCGACCGTTCACTCAGGAAGTCAGATATCCAGCGGCAAAAGTCAACGGGGATGCCGTATGCAGGAAGTTTGCTCAGCAGACTTGCGTGCCATACCCTGTCGAAAGCCTTCGAGATGTCGAGCGAAACGGCAAGGGCTTCGCCGTGTTTCTCGATGGCCTCACCCCAGCAGTGCGTAGCAAACACCAGAAGATCCCCAGTTGATCGTCCCCGGCGAAAGCCATACTGACGGTCACTGAGTAGGTCGTTTGCTTCTAGGTATGCCAGCAGCTTCACATTGAGAACCCTTTCCATAACTTTACAGAGTATGGATTTGATGGCGATTGGTCGATAGTTACTGGGGTCGGCACGACTACCCTTCTTGGGTACTGGTTGTACATTGGCAACCTTCCATGTCATCGGAACCGTTCTGGTTTTAAGAGAGAGGCGGTACAAGCGTGTCAACACAGGAGACAACTCAGGCGCACAGTTCCTCAAGACTCTTGCTGGTATGCCGTCAGGACCGCTAGCCTTGTTCACGTCTAGGTTATAGAGTACTCTACGAACCTCTTTCATGTGTATTGTGATCTCCGGCATCGAAGAATCACAGTGAGGAATCGTTGGTGGCTGTTTTGAGTCAGTATCTAGACGTGAATTGCTCGCGAATAGAGATGCAAAAAGGTTTGCCTTCTCGGTAGCGGAGTGAGCTAGCGACCCATCCGGTTTTTGCAAGGGAGGTAATGTGGGCCGGCAGAAGTTGGTTTCGACCGATTTGGATAGGGACCAAAACTGTTTACCACCAGAGGGGTAGGACGCAAGTTTAGCCCCTATACGGCTGACGTGGTCGAAACGCGCCTTTCGGATCACCCGCTTACACGACTTTGCGGCAGAATTAAAAGCTCTTTTCTTCGCGCGAAGCCGTCGAGCTTGAACTTTGCGGTCACGGGCTTGCACCCAAGCTTGGTATGCAGACTGCATTCGAGCCTCAGCACGAGCGCAGTCCACGTTGAACCAAGGACGGGCTTTGTGACCTACGTGAATTATGGTTATTTTAAAGCAAATAACCTGTAGGATATTGTTAGGTCTTTGTGGACGCTTAATGTGCCTTGGATGGGGCAAGGCGGAGGACTCATTAAAGCGGTCGGTCTATAGTATTTAGGATTGCAAAACTCAATATGGCCTCCAGACCTTCCTACAAAACTAATTAGCTGGATTATTGGCTTGAAAAAGGCCACTACCTCATTTCACTTAAACTTTTTCACTCCACCAAAGACTATCGCTAATCACCTGTCAATTGTACCCTCCCCCGCTTAACAGACAATGACAGGGGGAGCTGTCAAATTAACAAAGTGCACTTAAGAGGTACCTCTTAGGATCGGACTAAAGATTAGGACCGGTCGGAGCTTGGCAGAATGATAAATTGAGTTGCGTCGTGTTGGAATTAGGGAGGTAGCATGTTGGGAAAGTGTTTCCTTGCATGGGTTGTGTAAGATTGGGATTATACATAACATCACGGTTGTAATCCCCGAAGGGGTAGGCAGAGGTCTAAAAGTACACCCACATTTCACCAGTTATGTTTTTTTAATCCCATGTAATAGGGTGCGAGCCTATTGCCATCAACCGGTTACAAATCCAGATTCCGTGGCTGCTACTGAGAAATTCCTAATAGAAAAACTCAATGACACTTTGCCCGAACGGGCATCAAAACCAGGACCTCATGCTAAGCAGTCGCGGTTGCGACCACTCGAAATTTTTCATCGGTATTAAAAAAAAACCAGCTGTTTCCTACAAAAGCGCAATTACGTCGCCTACACGGTCAAAATGTATGGAACAGCAAATTTTTGTTTAAATTAGCGATGAAAAATTTCTATGTGGGAGTAACCTTAGAATGATGTACTGAACACGTGGTAACCATTTTCGAGTCGGTGTTTGTGTTTCACCCTGAATCATCATCATCATCATCATCATTTCAGCCGAAAGACGTCCACTGCTGGACATAGGCCTCCCCCAAGTGTCGCCACATTGACCGGTCCCGTGCGACTCGCATCCAGCGGATCCCTGTAACCTTCACCAGGTCATCGGTCCACCTAGCGTGAGGCCTTCCAACGCAGCGTCTTCCGGTTCGCGGTCGCCACTCCAGAACTTTTCGGCCCCATCGGCCGAAAAGTTCTTAAGACCCTGAATACTTTCATAAAATGAAATTACAAACAGACACTTAAATTTTGTTTATTTATTTTACAGGGTGTAAACAGACCCTTCACGAAGCCTTCAACCAAGCATTCTGTACATCAAACTAAGTAACCCCACCCAAAAATTAATGCTGGGAAACGACTTTTTTTTTTGGGACGAAAAATCACGTTTTACGGTAGGACTCGGTGGATCGCACTCAAAGCATTGTGCTGATGGATGGATTGAATAGTACGGTATATAAAAATCTTATATTAAAAACATGTATTTAAAAAAATTAAACTTGTGAAAAAGTTGGAACTTTGACCCCCAATATCTCCGTAACTAGAAGGTAAGGTTTAGAACAAAAAAAAATATCGCAAAGACGGGGAGAACAAGTGCCTTTCGGCTTCGCTAAGGATTTATTTACACCCTTTATAAATGAACCTACCAAGAGTACCTACCTAGGTAATTATTATTTATGTAAGTACCTTTTACCACAGCCAAGTTGTTTCTCAAAATACACATACTTGGAATGGTTTAACCGCTACATCAAAAGCTTTTGTATGTTTGTTTGTGCAAAACAAGAAAACCGCTAAACTGCTACACTGCTTTGGGTGAAACTTTTGCTGAGTTGCAAGTTGAGAGTGCATAGAACTTAATGTTGTTGTGTTTATTGTGAGAAATTTTAGTACCCCTTTTTTTTTTTTTTACTTTTTTTTTTTCTTGCTTTGGTTATTAAAACATAGCGTATCACCACGCCCGTAATCCCTGAATGATTAGACTGAAGCTTACCTAATAGTACACCCATATTACCTACGAGAGTTATTTTGAAGTCCCATGAAATAGGGGCGAGCTTATTCAATTAACAACATTAATTTTATTCTGGGTGTATTAATTTTACTAAGGTTTGTTTATGGAACCAGAAATTCATTTGGAACCTAACTCAAGTGAGCGCACACAATGGGAATTGTTCGGTTTTTTAAAAATTGTGCTAATTGCACAATTATTTCGAGGAATATGGTCTATAATCATTTATTTCTCGTTAAAATGAAAAGACATTAATTTTAAATATTTTTGAAAAAATGTGGTAAACCTTTATTTGACTTTTAATTAAATAAAATGACGTTATCTCAAAAAGGAATATCGTGATACGTTTAAGATTGCGTTCAGATATTGATATGGCAATCGCGGCGTTCCCCCGTGTCTGACCGAGCCCTTAGTTTCATGTGGGTGCCATTAAAAAACAAACTGTCAATAGAGTGTCACTCACGTATTTAGCCGTCGAATGAACAAAGGAATCTTTTCCAGTGACGACGTCATCATCCATAAAACTTTAATAAATTAAACTAGCTATTTTTCAAAAATATTGAAATGGGTTTCTTAAAATACTACTTATATTTGAACTTTAAAAAAAAATAAATATACAGGTTAGATTTTTTGAACAATGCTCATTCTAAAGCGAACTCATTTGTTTTTAAAAGTAAATCATCGCGGATTTACAACGAGACACCGTTCGAATTTCGAACGTGATGTTTAGAAAGAATATCTAAATATAATTGAAAGTTGTACTTTTAGGTACATAAAGGTAAGCAAGTCTAAAATTACAAAAGCAAGACTAAGTTTTTTTAGGAGTAAAATAAACTGCCTGTGAAATTCAGACTGAACTAGCAACAGTATAAAGTTACAACCTACCTAGACAGCACCAATTTCTTAAAGTTTGACCTTAAACCATAAAACGAAGATGAAAAATAAGGCAGTAAAAAATGCCAAATTGTACCTACAAGTTATATTTCAAAAGAAAGTTATTTGTGTACCTTTTGAATTTTTACTCATTTTAATTCCGCCGTTTGAAATTCGACCTTGTATCAAATATTTCGCGGAGAAAGCTTGAAATCAGAGTTCGTTTTCGCTTTTGTTGGAAAGTCAGAGATAAAATTGACACCTTGACTGTACAAATAAATAAAATTGGAGTGTCTGTTTGTAATATGGAACAAAAAAAACACACCTGCTTGTCGCAGTCACGACGTGCAATCTGTTAATTTTTTTCTTTTTTGTTCCATCCTGTTGTATTTATTTGTTTTATTTGTGTTTTGTTATTATTATTATTTTTTTGTAATTTTGTGTGATGCACGTCATGTACCTGCGGCAAATAAATATATTTTCTTTCTTTCTTTCTTTCTTTCTTAATATCAAAATAACAGCTTCTTACTAAATGCATATATAAAAGTATATTATTATCCGGTACTTAAGTAAAAGAAAAAATCATAGTTTTAGATTTTGTCTCGGAGGAGATTGTGGCTAAATAATAACAGCCGCTCGGGTAGGTCTTTAGGTTAAGCCGTGCTTGCCTAGGTTGGTCTATGGATGGGTGACCGCCCATTACATACCGAGTTTCCTCCGTGCCTCGGAAAGCACGTTAAGCCATTGGTCCCGGCTGTCATTTGTAGATCTTTGACAGTTGTTATAGAGTCAGTGACCCAAAAAGTCTGACAACCAGTCTTACCAAGGGGTATCGTATTATCCAGTACTAACTGGGTTGGGTTCTGTATGGTGTCCGGACGTAAAGAATAGCACCATCCCATATCTTCCCGTGGGTGTCGTAAGAGGCGACTAAGGGACTTACCAGTGAATGGGCAGCAGCGTTCTCTGTGATTTTTTATAACAAACATACTGCGATCGCCAACCCGCCTGCCAAGCGTGGCGATTATGGCAAACCCCCCCCCGGGGAGGCCTATGTCCAGCAGTGGACGTCTTTCGGCTGAAATGATGAATGATGAACTGGGTTGTGGAGGCTGTCATTCCATGTAGAATACTGATAATCAGTTGCATCCGGTTAGACTGGAGTTGGGAAAGGCTAGACAGATGATTGTGAGGATTAGGGTTCCGAGCAAAAAAAGTTAAACGTCTTGAAATTTAAAAAAAAATCCGATTCAAATATGGAAGTAATATTTTTATAATCATTTCACACGGACGGAGGTCAGAGCGCACAGCTAGTCTAAAGTATATCTTTACCTTTCACGATATTGCCATCCATAAAAGAGGCAATTGGAATATTTTCCAATCAAAGACTTGTCTTGAATGTGCCCTGGCGGTTGAGAGTATGTCATGCTCATTCAAATGCAATAATATCATAAAGAAGATACGCTACGTTCATACTGAGCGGAGTTCAAATATCGTTGTGTTGTTACGACTGCGATAGATAATACGGAACAGATAGAGAAAGAGATAGCTATTGCGCTTGAAGTACTTAAATTAGGACAATTGTCTGAATCTGTCCGGATTTGTCTGAATAGAAGAAGAGAAACGAATTTCAAGTAGTTTTTGGTGCGAGTTCCGACTCATCATATTGAGACCTTCCTCAAGGAAGAGTTTTGGTCGAAGTGTGTCATATATCGGCGTTTCCGCGGAAGGCTACGCGACACCACGCAGCGCAACACGACGCCGTCACTTCGTGTACAATAGTTTTTATTTTCTTAAAGATAAAGATAAAGATATATTTATTTGTAAACATGTGTAACATAAGACATATAAATGCAAATGTGGATGTAAAAGTGAAAATCTGTGAGTTTCAACATGTTTTGCCAACTTTGGCGTACAAAATAATTTATAGCCACTAGAAATATAAGACAATTAAGAGAGAAAAAGAAAAAAAAAGCATAACAAAATTAAAATATAACACAAATAGATTAGAAACTATCATTTAAAAAATCTTTAACACTATGGTAACATTTTTCAGTAAGTAACTTCTTAAGTTCTCTTTTGAAAAAGTTTGGCTGGTTTATATTTTTAATAACCTCTGGAATCTTATTATATATTAATGATGCCATACAAAACACGCTTTTATGAAGGAGTGCTGTTTTCGCAGAGTAAGGCTGTTAGAAGTTCTTATATTTAGTACGTCTATTTCTAATGACATTGTCTGACAAAAGAGGAAACCAGTGAGGATTGCTTCTAACAAATAAAGCTATTTCCATGATGTATAGTGACGGGAGTGTCAGTATATGGTATTTTATAAACATTGGCCGACAGCTGTCGGTCTTGTTTTTATAAAATGTGTATGGTAGTCTATAAGGTATATATGTTATGGGTCTTTGTTACATGAAATATATTAGTATTAATAGGGCAGGTTTTTCAACATTGAGATACCTTAGCTTTAGAAGGTCACTTGAGTGAGATTTTATACTGAGACGTACATCACAACATATTTTAGTAATAAATTTCAATAACCTGTACCTGTACTGCCTCGTTGGTCTAGTGGCCGCAATCGCGACTGCTGAGCATGAGGTCCTGGGATCGGTTCCCAGGTCGAGCAAATTTTGATTGGGTTTTTCCATCAGGAATTTCTCAGCAGCAGCCTCGGAGTCTGGATTTGTACCCGATTAATTCCAATAGGCTCGCCCCCTATTACATGTTAAACATAACTGGCGAAATGTGGGTGTGCTACAGGTACACCTCTGCCTAACCCTTCGGGGATTACAGGCGTGATGTTATGTTATATTATTTTAGTAATATTATAGACCAACTACCTATATCGATAAATAACTTGGTCTCACCGTATTTTTCATAGCTACAGAACTTTCATCGAAATCTTAACAACGCTCATCGGAATAGTCGGCTATGGTTGGCTGAACTAACAGACAATCATAGAGAACTACAGTTGACTGAGCAAGTTAACCTGCTCCAATTAACTTCTGATATAATATCTATCCCATATCTTCCCGTGGGTGTCGTAAGAGGCGACTAAGGGACTTACCAGAGAATGGGCAGCAGCGTTCTCTGTGATTTTTATAATAAACATACTGCGATCGCCAACCCGCCTGCCAAGCGTGGCGATTATGGCAAAACCCCCCTTGGGGAGGCCTATGTCCAGCAGTGGACGTCTTTCGGCTGAAATGATGATGATGATGATGATGATAATATCTATACGATATGCGAGACAAGAGAAAGTAATTATCATAGGCTGGCAGCGGTGATAGCCTAGTGGCAGCCCAAGTCATATACAAAATTAGTTTTAGTATATGCGAAACATGCGTATATGTGAAACACGTGTCTAGTATTTATATATATAGAATCTATTACAAAATTTCAAAACTGTATCATGAAAAATCACAAAGTTATAAGCTTGTTCTGTTACTAGGTTGTCCGCACAAAAACGTGGTCACCACGCGGCGCCGTCGCGCACGCGTTTCCAGCTTCGTCTTGAGCTCTTTGATAATAATAACTTGGCAGTAGGTACCTAAATGATTGCGGTAGGTGCAGTTATATTGCAGAAAAATATAAGATCTTTTCAATCTATCTACAGGGTGTAAACAGATCCTTCAGGAAGCCGTCAACCAAGAATTCTGTTTTTTGGGGTGAAAAATCACGTTTCACGGTAGGACTGAATGGAACGCACTCAAAGCATTGTGCTGATGGATGGATTGAATAGTACGGAGGTCGTGGAGATATTTAAAGTAAAAATCTTAAAATAAAAACAAGTATTTATAAAAAAAACTTGTGAAAAACTTGAAACTTTGACCCCCAATATCTCCGTAACTAGAAGGTTCCCGGGTATGGTCTAGGACAAAGACGGGAAGAACAAGTGCCCTTCGGCTTCGTTAAGGGTCTATTTACACCCTTTATAGCCAATCCATGAAAAATACGACTATTTTTCTTGTAAGCAGGAAAATACGATGATGAGAAAACAGACAATAGGATAGCAAAACAAAAGACAGAGAAAACATTATTAAGCTTTCGTATTGTATGTGTAGTTGTAACGATTGATAGATAGCGTGATTATCTATCTGCAAAAGAGGTTTCACAAAATCAGTTAAGCAAAGACATTTAATTAATTAGGGAATTTGACTGATGTAGTCTTATTACAAGGCCATACATTACGACCGTGATATTTTCGATGGTTAACTTTAACGTACTTATTTTGAGAAACTGAAATACTTCGGTAACGTTTTCTTATAAAGTAGTGGACAATAGTTATTAATATAGTTTATAGCATCTCTTTGACAATATTTTTCTTTTTTTTTTCATAAAATGCGCAGCGGCACTTTTACGAGCTTGTGGATTTAATGATTGAACTCGTGAATTGGATTGAACTGTTGTACTTACATACATAAGCAAGCAAAATGAAATATATATTATAATATCTCTTAAGTAGTGGTTTAGTTCATAGTAACCTCAGACCTCAGTATTTTGAAGTATTTTTAGATTAAGCTAGGGCTAACAGGCTATCAGGGCTAACCGCCTAAAACAATGAATCTTTTAAAGCATCATCAGAATTGAAATTCAGCCGCATCTATAGCGTTATTATAATTCTCCAAATATCAAGATTTATTTTCTAGGGCGAAAACAGCCTCAACTGGGGCGAGGAGTCCCTCGTTGGTCTAGTGGTTGTCACGATTTACTTACCTACTTAATTTCTAAATATTTTAAGCTGTTAAATAATAAACTATCTACCAAATTAACTTTCATGCAAATAAAATAAAATTACGAACAAACGGACACGGCAACTTGTTGCGGCGCGCGGTTTTATATATATCTTAAAATCCCTTCCTTTCACTTACCACACGAAGCGCGAGCGCATTCATTCCGCGGCGGCAGCCAGAGTGACACTCAAACGGCGATCGAGGAACCACGCGTACTAAGTTACTGAACAGTACATACCTCTGCTCCCTCGTACTCCTCTTATTCAATACTACTAACTTCACCAGTAACTTTACCTAGATCTAAACAATACTTGGTAACTGAAGTAATTAATAAGTGCCTAGTGTTCTTCCCGTACTGGGAACTACTATACGGCTGAAGATCAGCGTAGCTGGCTGACAGGACGTCAACTCTAGAACCGGCACCCTGTTCTGCTGGCGGACTGGACGGCACCCCAGACCCGGCACTGATCTGCCCTGCTAGACGGACTCCGAAGCCATCACCGACGTCACCGACTGGCACCAAGCAGGAGAGTGCGGTATTCTCGGCCTTCTGCGTGGTCCGACCTTTGACCGGCCTACCTCCAACCCTGTTCTGCTGGCGGACTGGACGGCACCCCAGACCCGGCACTGATCTGCCCTGCTAGACGGACTCCGAAGCCATCACCGACGTCACCGACTGGCACCAAGCAGGAGAGTGCGGTATTCTCGGCCTTCTGCGTGGTCCGACCTTTGACCGGCCTACCTTCCACCCTCTTTTTTAAATTTATTTTTAAACTTTTAAAATATAGTCTTTTTTTTAAAAAACTTTAGCGTTTCCTTTTTAAAAAAACCTGTCAGCTGGGAAAAAGGAACGTGACAGTGGCGCCCAAAAACGTGGTTTTTTTTTAAAGGTCAAAGGTCGGTCTAACGTATTTGGCTTGTAGCTATTGGGCATTCTTTGGTGTGGTAGTGATTGGTGTTTGTGATTGTCCTAGCTTTTTGTCTGTTTTATTGTTATAAATCAAGTAATTTTGTATGTTTTGCTTTTGTGTTGCCTACCTACCTATCAATTGTAGTTCTAGTAAATTGTAATATCTGTCTTTAAGTTGATTTTGAATGTTCTTTTGCATCACCAGGTAGCAATAGGCGTGTACCCACTTTTGTATTATTTATTGTACAACATACCCAGCATCTAGTATAATGGCTTTCCCGATTAAGTTTTTACTATTACAAAAATCAGAGCTTCAATATGAGGTTACAATTCGAGGTGAGGTACCAGTGGATAATGTCACAGAACTTCGTCGCCAAATTACTAGATTAACACAAAAATATCCATCTGAAGATATTTATGAATCATGCTTAGAGTTTGTGGAAGACTATAATGGATTTTCGGATACCTTAGAAAAAATAAAAAATAACATTACGTCACTTAAATCAGAAACACAAAAATCATTGGTAGATAGAACTCAAAATTTATTAAATCATTTACATTTTAGATTACAGCGAATTGTTACTCCACTAACTCCGGAACAAAATAAATTATTAAATAATTTAAAAACAACCTATAATGTTGTATCATCACAAGTTGCAGAAATAATAAAATCATCTTGTCCAGCAGTCGAAAGCGTTCCGGCTTCTAAAATAGACGGTTCGGCTGAGGGACTAACTAAAATCACAGTCACTTGTGACCGTGGCATATCTTCTGATATTTCTAAATTAAAGTATGACGGAAAAACGTGCGTGCGTGCCTTTATTCAGCGTTTGAATGAATTCCGAACGGCGAAAGAAATCAGTGATACTAAAATTATGAATGCGGCACCAGAGATTTTTACGGGAGACGCACTACATTGGTTTCGTAGTGTCAGATCACATGTTAACTCTTGGGAGGAATTGTTAGTGTTACTTAAAAACGACTTTGATGTTGTGGATTACGATTATCGCATGCTGTCAGAAATCCGTAATCGATCGCAGGGCAATGCCGAAAACATAACTATTTATTTAGCAATTATGGAGGGTATGTTTTCGCGCCTTAGCACACATATGTCTGAATCAGATAAACTCGACATAATTTTGCACAACATAAGACCGTGTTACGCAAATATACTAGCTACTTGCCCAGACATCACCTCTGTAAATCATTTACGAACACTTTGTCGAAACTTTGAACGTGTAAAGGTTCGATGCGATAATTTTAAGGAGCCTCCAAACGCAAATTATAGTTCGTTGGCCCCAGAATATGCATACCAAAATTCAAAGGATGTCAAAAACAATACTAGAAATTCTTATTATCCTAGTGCCAAAAACGATAGTTCATCAAATGAAAACTCAAACAAAACCTACGCTATAAGTTCTCAAAGCAAAACATATTGTCATCGCTGTCGTGTGGATACCCATTCTATGAAAGAATGTACCGCGGAGCGTACTATATTCTGTTTTAAGTGTGGAATGAAAGACGTCCGCATACCTGAGTGTCCAAAATGTAACCCGAACCAATCAGACAAGTCAAAAAACTAATTTACGAAAATCGAAGCAACCAAGCAGTTAAACGTTTCGACAACTCGGATTGGAATAAATGGTTATTGACTGTAAAGAATTTTTTCGACTCTTATAAAGTTGCTTCGATTTTCAATTCTAAGCCGCGTAATGACCCACGTCCTTATGTAAAGATTGGTATAAATACAAAGAAAGATATAAATATGTACGGTTTACTAGATTCCGGTTCTGTTGCGAGCATCCTTGGTAATAATTCGCATATACCCTTAATGGAGTCGGAACTTGCTCTCAATACCGATAACATAATCACAGTTACTGCCGCTGGTGGCCAAAAGATTACCTCGATTGGGTATATTCAGTTACCAATCACTTTTGAAAATGAGCAGGGTTCTATCATAGCTCATGTAATTCCCGAAATAGATTCTACTTTAATATTAGGGATAGATTTTTGGAGTAAGTTTAAAATTTGTTCAAAACACTTAACAAGCGTGCTAATGTTTACTAATGATAATTCATCATTAGTAAGTGCGTCATTATTAATTAATAACTACTTAAATTCATACAACTTACTGTCAGACACTCAGAAAATTAAAGCCGATGAATTGGTAAGTCAGTTCACAGAAATTTCCTTTGAACATAAAGGACTAGGCAGAACTTCTCTTATTGAGCACAGTATCAATACTGGTGATTCTGAACCAATAAAACAGCGTTGTTACCGACTCTCACCGGAAAAACAAAGAATAATCACTGAACAGTTGGACGAAATGATATCGCTAGATGTAGTCGAACCATGTGAGAGTCCCTGGTCTTCTCCAGTACTAGTGGTAGGCAAGAAAGACGGCAAAGCCCGGTTCTGTCTCGATAGCCGAAAGCTAAACTCCGTTACGCGAAAGGATGCCTACAGCCTGCCATATGTCTCAGAAATCTTGGATAACCTAAGAGACGCTAAGTTTCTGTCTAGCATTGACCTATCAAAAGCATTTTGGCAGATACCAATAAATGAACAGGATAGGGACAAGACAGCCTTTTACGTTCCTGGAAGGGGCACATTTAGGTTCAAGGTTACTGCTTTTGGACTGACTAATGCACCTGCAACTCAACAGCGCCTAGTTGATGCATTGTTTGGTCCAGAGTTCGAACTAAAAGTCTTTGCTTATCTAGATGACATAATCATCATTAGTAATTCTTTCTCAGAGCATGTGCAACTCCTTACTAGGGTTCTAGAAAAATTAAAAGGTGCAAACCTAACAATAAACTTAGAAAAAAGCAAATTCTTCAGACATGAACTTTGTTACCTCGGTTATGTCGTGGATGCTCATGGTTTGCGTACTGACCCAGCGAAAACTGAGACGATAGTAAACTATCCCACGCCTACCACTAGGAAAGAAGTCAAAAGATTTCTTGGAACAGCGTCTTGGTATAGGAGGTTTATACAAAATTTTAGTACAATAGCTGGCCCTCTAAACAAATTAACATCCACTAAAAAAAATGCACCGCCTTTTCTTTGGTCTCCGGAAGCTGACGCTGCCTTCCAGCACTTGAAAGGTTGTCTTGTTAATGCGCCTGTGTTAGCTTGTCCAAATTTTAGTATACCCTTTGAAGTTCATACGGACGCTAGCAACTATGGCGTGGGTGCTATGCTTGCTCAACAGATAAATGGTGAGGAGCACCCTATAGCATATATGAGCAGGTCACTCACTGGTCCTGAAAGAAACTACAGTGTCACCGAAAGAGAGGCATTGGCAGTGCTCGCAGCTCTTGAGCACTGGCGTTGCTATGTAGAGAATGGTCAAACCATAACTGTATATACAGATCACTCTGCACTGAAGTGGTTCCTGTCTCTTTCAAACCCAACAGGTCGTCTCGCTAGATGGGGTGTGAGACTTTCTTCATTCAACTTTGTTATAAAGCATAGACGGGGAAAAGATAATATAATACCGGATACATTATCAAGAACGATACCAGTGGCGCAAATTACGTCACCCTCATCTTCCACATCTAACACAAAAGATGAATGGTATTCAAAAATTTACAAGGGTTGTCTTGAAAACCCAAGTAGTTTTCCAAATTATCGCGTAGAGGACAACACATTATACAGATTTATGAAAAGTAGTAATGCACTTTTATCAGAATTCGATTGGAAAACGGTAATTCCATGTGAGACGCGTAATGAAGTTATATCAAAAAACCATGATGAGCCTGTATCAGGTCACTTCGGCGTGTTCAAGACGTATAAAAGACTTGCACTTCGTTATTATTGGCCGGGTATGCGTCGAGACGTTATCAACTTCATTGCAAATTGTGACACTTGTTTGGCATACAAACAACCAACACATGGTACCTTAGGGAAAATGGGTAGACCTAAGGACTGTTCTAGACCATTCCAAGTACTGTCTATAGATTTAGTGGGACCATTACCAAACAGTAGGAAACAACATTCTTATATATTTGTGGTAACATGTTGTTTCTCCAAATATTGCCTTCTATTTCCCCTTCGTCGGGCTACTGCAGACTTGGTCTCTAAAAACTTAGAAGACAACGTTTTTCTTGTACATGGCATTCCGCAAACAGTCATACTTGACAACGGATGCCAATTCATAAGTCGCGAATTGGACAGACTCTTCACTAAATACAAGGTCCCATGCGTTCATTTCACGCCAAAGTACACGCCACAAATTAACACCGTGGAAAGGTATAATAAGACTGTTGTTACAGCAATTTCTGCCTTTGTCGAAGAAGATCACAGAACATGGGACCTCAATTTAGCAAAGATCCAGTTCGCAATGAATAACTCGGTCAACGAAACTACTGGTTTTACACCCGCATTTTTAGTACATGGCAGGGAACTCGTAACTTGTGGCTCACACTACTTGGAGAATACTGTACCTAAGGATTTAATATTTTCTCCCCGTGATAAATATGCTGGTAATTTGGGACACCTCCGTAAAGTCTTCGATGATGTGCAAACTGCTTTATGGCGAAGCCATCTAAAAAATACGCAGCGTTATAATTTGCGACGTAAGGAAGCTGAGTTTCAAATAGGAGACATCGTTTGGAAAAGGTGTTACTTTCAAAGTGATAAGGATGCGTATTTCAGTAAAAAGCTAGCTCCGAAGTTTCAAAAATGCCGAATAAAGGACAAGCGCTCGCCTTTGGTATATGTATTAGAGGATATGACTGGTCGCGACTTAGGAGCATGGCATATCAAAGATTTGAAATTTTAAGTGTGACAGTTAAGGATTTTCCAAAGGAAAAATCCTTGTCTCGGAAGGGGGGTACTGTCACGATTTACTTACCTACTTAATTTCTAAATATTTTAAGCTGTTAAATAATAAACTATCTACCAAATTAACTTTCATGCAAATAAAATAAAATTACGAACAAACGGACACGGCAACTTGTTGCGGCGCGCGGTTTTATATATATCTTAAAATCCCTTCCTTTCACTTACCACACGAAGCGCGAGCGCATTCATTCCGCGGCGGCAGCCAGAGTGACACTCAAACGGCGATCGAGGAACCACGCGTACTAAGTTACTGAACAGTACATACCTCTGCTCCCTCGTACTCCTCTTATTCAATACTACTAACTTCACCAGTAACTTTACCTAGATCTAAACAATACTTGGTAACTGAAGTAATTAATAAGTGCCTAGTGTTCTTCCCGTACTGGGAACTACTATACGGCTGAAGATCAGCGTAGCTGGCTGACAGGACGTCAACTCTAGAACCGGCACCCTGTTCTGCTGGCGGACTGGACGGCACCCCAGACCCGGCACTGATCTGCCCTGCTAGACGGACTCCGAAGCCATCACCGACGTCACCGACTGGCACCAAGCAGGAGAGTGCGGTATTCTCGGCCTTCTGCGTGGTCCGACCTTTGACCGGCCTACCTTCCACCCTCTTTTTTAAATTTATTTTTAAACTTTTAAAATATAGTCTTTTTTTTAAAAAACTTTAGCGTTTCCTTTTTAAAAAAACCTGTCAGCTGGGAAAAAGGAACGTGACATGGTCGCAAGCGCGATTGCTGAGCAGGAGGTCTTGGGTTCGATTCCTAGGTCGGGCAAAGTGTTATTGGGTTTTTCCATCAGAAATTTCTCAGTAGCAGTCATGGAGTCTGGATTTGTGCCCGGTTGAAGAAAGTAGGCTCGCCCTCTATTACGTGGGACTTAAACATAACTGGCGAAATGTGGGTGTACTTATGGATACACCTCTGCCTAATCCTTTGGAGATTACAGGCGTGATGTTATGCTATGTTAAAACAAGGAAATAAGTTTGTATACACTGCTAGCCTTTCCTCTTAAGTACGTTTTCACCAGAAGGTCAGTATTTTTTTTTTTGCAATGGTATTATAAGTTCGCGTCAATTATTCCCCATCGGCTGTACAGGAGTATAATGGGTGTGAAAATACCCTCAGCGAAGACGATATGCACTTGTTCTCCCCGTCATTGCCATATTTTTTTTGTTCTAGACCATATCTGAGAACCTTGTAGTTACGGACATATTGGGGGTCAAAGTTCTAGCTTTTTACAAGTTTTTAATGTTTTAATTTTACTTTAAATACCTACACGACCCCTGTACTATTCGATGCATCCATCAACACAATGTTTTGAGAGCGTTACATTGAGTCCTACCGTAAAACGCGATTTTTCACCCAAAAAAAAAAATCGTTTATCTGCAATAATTTTTGCGTAAAGTTACTTAGTTTGATGTACAGAATGCTTGAACGGCTTCCTGAAGGGTCTGTTTACACCGTACTCGTAGGTATTAAATTCATTCACATTTTGCCAGTTACATTTTAAGTTCCATTTAATAAAGGGACGAGCCTGCTGTCACCATAGGGGCATGGACAATAATAGTGTAAATAATAACTATTAAATATTATGGCGGCCATGTTCTAAAAGTTAATTTCCCCTGGGACAACCGCCCTTTCAAATGACAGGGTTACAGAAATAGTGGTTGATAAAATTGTTATAGGTTGGTTTTTGGTGATATTTTGTACTAGCTGACCCGCGCAACTTCGTCTGCGTTTGGATTTTCCCCGTTTTTGCAATCTTTTTTCATAAATGCTCCGCTCCTATTAGTCATAGCGTGATGTTATGTAGCCTATAGCCTTCCTCGATAAATGGGCTATCAAACACTAAAATATTTTTTCAATTCGGACCAGTAGTTCCTGAGATTCAGCGCGTTCAAGCAAACAAACAAACAAACTCTTCAGCTTTATAATATTAATATATAATAATATATAGTATAGATGTGTTATTGTATTTTTAATTCAGTTTTATTGTTTTTATAGCTGGAAACAAGAATGTATTATATTTCTTTATTTATGTACACACATAAAAAAAAATAAAAAATATATACAACATTATTTTAAGTATATGCGAAACCTGAATATAGTTTGTTCAGAATAAGTAACTGAATCGATTCCAATAATTTTTAAACCATGTTAATTTTTTTTATAAAAATATTAAAAAAAGATTAAAAGTTGAATACCGAGCGACACTAAGTACATATCGCAATCATTTAGGTACCTACTGCCAAATTATTATTATCAATGAGCTCAAGAAGACGCTGGAGGTGCGCGCGTGGCGGTTACCACGTTTTTGTGCGGACAACCGGCAACAGAACAAGTCTATAACTTTGTGATTTTTCATGATACAGTTTTGAAAGAACACTGACGAAGTTACATGTATTTTGGGACCCACTCTTAGGGGTAGCATTCATTATGGCAACTTATACATAGTTGTAAAACGACTGAAGACTAACAGAAAAGTTAACGGAAAGTAAGACGAACAAGTTGGGAGAAAAGAGATATACGTCTTTATAAAAGATAACCTAAAAATCGAGGATGGAGGAGCTCGTGGCTAAATAATAACAGCCGCTCGGGTCGATCTTTAGGTTAAGCCGTGCTTGCCTAGGTTAGTCTGTGGATGGGTGACCACCCATTACATACCGAGTTTCCTCCGTGCCTCGGAAAGCACGTTAAGCCGTTGGTCCCGGGTGTCATTTGTAGATCTTTGACAGTCGTTAGTTAGTCAGTGGCCCAAAACGTCTGACAACCAGTCTTACTAAGGGGTATCGTATTACCCAGTACTAACTGGGTTGTGGAGGTCAGATAGGCAGTCGCTCCATGTAAAATACTGGTATTCAGCTGCATCCGGTTAGACTGGAAGCTGACCCAAACATAGTTGGGAAAAGGCTAGGCAGATGTGGTGAACCTAAAAATCTTACGATTAAGGTTTTTAACTGTGGAATGTCTGCTTGTTTATTTAAAGTGAATCAAAAAATAATAATATTTAGGACGAATCATAAAGGAAGATTCAAATAAACTACTCTTAGATAATTCCCTTTCCAACCTACCCGGTCCGAGTAGAAGGGTATAAGAAGGCATGGCGCACTGTACACGACCTCTTTGGATGATGCTCTGTGATTTTTGGTTCTCTTTGGTTTTTGGTAGTAGGCAACTGACAGGTGCCAGGGGAGGTAATCATTTGGGTTCGGGTCGTGTTATATTATTCTGATGTACTTTTTATATACTTATGTGCTAGTTGTTGATTAAAGACAAATTGTAAGAAATATAACTTTATATTTCGCTTCTGTTCTCTAAGATTACCGTATTTCCCTAGCAGTTTTAGTTTTGACGGTACGTGTGGGCTTCTCGTCTTAAGCCAAAACCGAATTTTTACTTCATTGCCTGTACCTAATTGATGAACCATAATACTGCCAGACTGCGGCTACAGGCTATACTGATTACTAACCTAGTAATTAGTTCAATCACTATTAAAACTATGTTGTTGCGACTTTGATCTATAAGCGAATCATGGTGAAGTAAAACGATTCTTACTACGCTGAAAGAAGATATACTTGTACATAAATTATAACAGCTAGAGCTCACTAGCTATGTACGAGTACAGCTATTGAAAGGCAGGGTTTGTTGAATAAAAAAGTGTTATGTGACGTAATAAATTTCGTTTAATGGTATTTTTACATGTTTTTTATTTTATATTTTTCAATAGTGTTATAGAAAAAAATATTATCTTATTAAAAGATTATCTAAAAAGAAACCTGGTGCAGCGATATAGCTCTGGTGTCTGGCATAGCCCATGTACCATAATATGCTCATGACATGAGAGCAACAACCGACTGTCCGTGTCACGTCCGTGCCAGGACAGTGGCAACAATAGCACTTCAATACACCACTTCGCCCCTGTAGTCTTCTATCTACTGCGTTATATTTATTATAGGACTTGCTTCCTATGTGCATAGATTTAATTCTGGCACGTAAAATAAATGGGTGGTTACCATGAAATTCAGGATAGGTAATAAGTACAGGATGTATTTCTTCTGAACACACATACAAATACACCCATGTCTACACTTTTTCAAACATCTGAGCACCTTCATCAGAGAGACGATGGCTCCGTAAGCGCGCAAGTCGTAGATGGCAATTAACGCAACGCATGTTAGTGGTTACAATCAAAGTCCAAATCAAAAGCAACTCGTTGTCCAAAGAAGAATGCGGTAGTCCAAGTCAGGGTGCAATATCGTCAGTTCAAGATGTAAAGGCCAATTCATCGAGAATCCACAAAATCGCAATGATAAACATAAAATCCCACGCAAAAATATGAACGTTTCGAACGATGGAATAGAAGTGTTTTTCAACCTTTTTCATGACACGACCCCCATAGTAAGAAAAAATATTTCGCGACCCTCGACCCTTCGCTTTTTTTCGTGTATTTTATTATGCATTTTTATGCATTTGCATAATTAGGATTCGTATGAATACAAACATAATTAACAGATATTTTTACATCAAACACATCGGCAATTCATAATTTATTCGTGCATAAGTATAACCAAGGCCGATGCCGTGGCGACAAGCAGAAAAATCTCACACTTTGATTATGTTTGGAAAACAAGAGGTCGAAAAGCTAAAAAGTATACCTATCTCTGACAATACCATTCAACGCAGGATAGGGGATATTTATGTAGAAAAAAATAAAAGAAAGTAACTTTTGTTTCCTTGTAATTTGATTAATTTACGGATATTGCGGGTTGTGCGCACTTTGTATCTTTTGTGCGTTTTAAATCTAATGAAAAATTAATGAAAGAAATACTCTTTTGTAGAGCACTTCCCGCCAATACTACAGGTCAGTGCTTGCATAACATGTTCCTTGAAGCTAGGCAAGATATGAATATCAATTGGGCAAAAAAATGCATTGCTATTTGTAGTGACAGAGCAAAAGCCATGACTGGTTCGAACAGTGGATTTATTCAAACACTGTTTTAAGCTTTCACGGTTTACAACAAAACTTATACTGTCACTTACGGAATATCTTCCGTGATTGTTCATTGCAACAGCGTCGAAATATCGGGAGGTCAAAATAATGAAAAATCACGGAAGATATCCCGTAAATGACATAATAAGTTTAGTGAAATTGGTTAATGAACAACAAGCGCAACCATCGTATTAAGAGGGACTAGTACTCATCAAGTTTAATTTTTTTTTGTTAATTAGTATTCACATACAAAATATTTACATCCTTATGTTAACATTTTCTTAATAAATCTATCTATTTAAACTTTATTGTTTTTTTTTACTGAGTTAGTTTTCGCGATTTCTATAGAGGCTTCGCGACCCCCCACGGGGTCGCGACCCACACGTTGAAACACACTGGAATAAATCTTCACAGATCTGACAGTGACAGTAGTGACGGGATTCAATCGATCACCATTGATAACGATCCTTTATAAGATATACTACTGAATCACCATAGTTTCATTTTTATTACATGATTTTGCCTTGTTAATAGGCGTTTTAATATCAAGTTTACAAGTTGTTTATAAATATTGTACATTATAGAATGTATAAATACGAAGAGAAAGAGCCATTTATAGTAAGAAAACCCTTGAGCAAAAACACATGTCTTAGGATTGGAACGTAACCGGAAAAAAAGTTGCGTTTTGTAATTGCACGATTACTTAATTTTGAGTAAATTAAAATATTTATAACTTTTGATTCCCGTCTCCTAAAAATTCAATATTTTTTAAATAAATATCTCATAAAATTGTAGTTATAATTATTTTATATTTACACTTGCATGGAGCTTCGTTAATTTTTAGATTCTTTGGGTCCACTTTCGCCAGACTTCTTTTGTACATAGATTCTTAACATAAAAATACTTACCACGTGTTTCAGGTTTCGCATATACTAAAACTAATGTTGTATATTAATATTTAGAATATATCCGCATAGTCCGCATGTGAGTTGACCAAGATTATGTCTGGACATTACAAGAGACTATGACCTCTGAGTTTGTTTCGGCTGTTTCTTCTCAGAATAGCCAGGTACGAAACACCTGACCCACAAAGTTTAAAAAAAATGACGTATAGAAGTGTTTGTTAAAACATATTTGCAAAGTAAACATATTTTTATAATTATAACATAAAATTAAATTTAAATTTTAAAAAACCCCCATCGCAACAAAGAAAAGCGAATTAACATGTGAAAAGTCAATAAAATGGCTGAGCCGGTTTTGATAAAACATGACAGTCTAATTGTAATAGACACATTTCATTTGATACCCCACTTGGGTATATTTGAAAATATTCGATTATTCATCACCACTTTCAACCTCATGTCTAAAATGGATGAACTGATTTTGATAATACGAGTCTAATTGTAACATAAATATCATTCGCTTTCATTTGATACCCCACTTGAGTATATTCAAAATTATTAGATTTTTCATCCCCCAAATCTAGTAAATGGCTACACCGATTTTGATAAAACATGTCTAATTGTAATATAAACATCATGCACTTTCATTTGATACCCCACTTGGGTATATTTAAAAATATTCATTTTTTTCATACCCACTTTCATCCCCCATAATTAGTACATGGCTGCACCGAATCTAAGAACCATTGCCAAGAAACTAGCTTTCAGATAAAATAAAATACATCCAAATCGGTTCACTCGTTTAAGAGCTACGGTGCCAGAGACAGACACACATACACACATTGCGGTCAAACTTATAACACCCCTCTTTTTGCCTCGGGGGTTAAAA
Organism: Noctua fimbriata; assembly: GCA_905163415.1. Lineage (NCBI taxonomy): Eukaryota > Metazoa > Arthropoda > Insecta > Lepidoptera > Noctuidae > Noctua > Noctua fimbriata. The sequence goes on from LR990951.1 coordinate 5,630,524, forward strand.
ACACAATGTTTTATCCTGCTTCTTCCTAAGCTTGTCGATGACAATCTAAATTGATTCAGCCCAAAATTTGGCGACCAGTTGGCATTTCCAGTAGCATCCATCATCTCCTGAAATATGGAAACAGCTGGAAAGGCAGGACACGTTATCAAGTGTCCCACCGTGCGTGGAACATCACCACATTTATACTCCAGGGCAGAGTCGTCTATGAATCTCCACCTGGACAGGTTTTCCTTGCTTCGGCCAACGTGTGTCCGGAGTCTATTTAAAGACTTCCAGGTCAGCCATGGCAAATCGTGTCCAGGATTTCTTTGACGGAAGAATCGACAAAATGACAGATTGTGTCGACACAATGACAGACGTTGTCTACGGTGGTCATGCTACGGGGGCTGATGGAATATTTGATTGCTTTTAAATATAAGTTGAAACGATGGTGATAGCGTTCAAGCTCCGAGTAATGTTTAATAGATACTGCTTTAAATTCAACACGACTCCGTGTAAATCATCATCATCATCATCATTTCAGCCGAAAGACGTCCACTGCTGGACATAGACCTCCCCAAGGGGGGTTTTGCCATAATCGCCACGCTTGGCAGGCGGGTTGGCGATCGCAGTATGTTTGTTATAAAAATCACAGAGAACGCTGCTGCACATTCTCTGGTAAGTCCCTTAGTCGCCTCTTACGACACCCACGGGAAGATATGGGATGGTGCTATTCTTTACGTCCGGACACCATACAGAACACCGTGTAAATAGTTCGACGTAACTCCGTTGATGAGTCTCAAACTGTACTGACTTTGAACTGTTAACCAGTGATTGCATAATTATGGTTCATATCATGCTACTATCGAAACTAATAACACTCAAATTACTGAAAATCTTTTATTACAATTTAATTTTGTACCTGGCTAGTTCATTCTTTCCGAAATACAAGTTAAGTAATAACAAGTAACCTATATTAACTAACTAACTTAAACATAAACTTAAAAAATGGCGTCAAAAAACTCCTCCTCAACGTCAACAACAACTGTCAATAACGTAGTCAACTGGTAATGTACCCAAAAGACTGGCGGCGTTGCCACGTTGTATGGCAACGCTAAGCCTTTGGCCAAGGTAAAAGCCAGCCCTTGGGTCACGGGAAGAGTCAACTAAACGTTTAGAAATGTCCTTGAAAAGGCTGTGAGCACTCGGACCCCACGGACCTAGAGTTTCAACCTCAAACGGCTCGAAAATATAGTTACCAATAAGGTTACTATATTTGAGGTTCTCTGCAGCCGCAGCCGCAGCCCCAGCACAGCACGATGAGCTAGGAAGATGGGATGGCGCAAGAATTTAATTATGTTAAGAGTTTTTTTTTTATTCTTCTAAATGAGTAATAGAGAAGTATGGAAGAAGCAGACATGCTGCCCAGACAAAAAAAAAAAACAAAAAAAAAAGATGGGTTAAGGGCAGGAGAATGATGATCATGATGATTCTACTATTATTCAAGCTTTAAAATATTGTGAAGCAATAGTTAAAGGTTTTATTATTGTAGATAGAATTCATGGATTAACGTTTTTAAAGGAACATATACACACAGTTTTCAAACTTGTATTATAAGTAGAGAAAATATAAAAATCTTCTTACATGTAGAAGATTCCGGTACGCAGAATGAGATAAAATGTTGACTTACCTGAAACAGAGAAAAGGTATAATTAGAACAGTGTTTTAAGTTATTAAAATTCAAAAATGTATGTATGTACTTTTATTCTGGACTGGTTTGATCAAACTGCTATGGACAGTATGCGGACACGGCTCCGGCACGGACACTGAAAGATATTCTATTTGGAGAATTGGATATATCTGTGTACCAGTTCGTCAAACTTCTCCTTGAGCTTCTAAACCACTATTTTTTAATTAGTACAAATACTTAAAGGGCTTATTAGAGAAGGTCTTGTTATTATATATGTAAAGTCTCAATAAATAATATTCATAAACAGCAAAGTTATAAGCGTTTGTTTATATCCCAAAATGTCACTCAATTTATGGAAATATAGTTTGCCGGGACCTATGAATGGCGACAGGAATGGAAAAGCACTGCGCGTAGTATTTTCTAGTGGTATGAATGATTGATTCAATTATTTGTTTATGAAAAATTCTCGTGGACAATTTTGGGATTTCGTTTTTTTGACTTTTGATTACACAAATATGATCAGTAACGGGTACGGATAGAGCTCCATTTTTTTTTGTTCTTATTTAAAAATAGTGGTGTATTTGAAGCATCATAAATTTTCACAAAAGAAATAAAACTAACATAAAACAAAATAACATCATACCAAAATGGGTCATAAAAGTCCAGTACAAAATACAAAGTGGTCATTTTAACAGCTGTAATACATCAATTTACTTTCAACTAGCAATTTCCTGCTACAAAAGTTTTGTGTTATTAGTTAATTAATTATATTAAAGAACATACCTACGTGATATGGTAAAGTATTGTGGTTCCTAATTGGGGTCATTAAGGGCTTGATATTTAATATCAAATGGTGTTTATAATGAAACTAGCTGTGCCCCCGCCGCTTCTGACTTGTTTTCTTTTTGCTCGGCTCCTATTGGTAGTAGCGTGATGTTATATACATGTTATACGATGTTATATATAGCCTTCCTCAATAAATGGACTATCCAACACTAAAAGAATTTTTCAATTCGAATCAGTAGTTCCTGAGATTAGCGCGTTCAAGCAAACAAACAAACAAACTCTACAGATTTATAATATTAGTATAGATATGACATACATATTTTTATTGTTGGTACACTAGGTAGGTAAAGTTTTTATTGGTAGATGACACATCCTCTTTTTTCTCGGATGGGATATCATCAAATGACGGGGTTCCGCTCTGGGTGGAGCGGAAGCGAGTGTCACACTTGTACTGACTAAAACCCATCCATGTTCCTTCTTAGTCCTTTGTGTTCCAGGGCCACGGTATCTCTTTCGAACAGTCCCGCAGCCCCGGTAGGAATCGGCCCTTGAGGACCCTTTCCGTTGTGCTGACATCTCTTTGAGGAGCGCGTGGAACACAAACGCGCCGCGACACACGGCAAACGTCATAAGATGGACGGACGGCGAGCTAACAAATTACTCACCGTCCACAGACCCCCACCTGAGGTGGCCGGGAATCACCACGTAGCCCCCGACGCCCGGGGCATCTCCAGCGCCGGCTGGTACGTGAGTTTCTCTCCCTCTCACGTCCCACCACCTCCTTCGCTAGCATGACTGCTTCGCAGAAGGAGGTGACGGCTTTCCATTCCCTCTCGCTCCGGACCATGGCTTGAACCAGGGCCGGACGCGAGCGGTCGCCGCCAGCAGATACACCCTGTAGTGCTATTCTTTAAAGTTCACTTACTCCATTCATCAGTTATGGTAAAGTTCCATATACTACCGAGCTCACCGACGACGATCTGCCATTTTCCACCCTTTCCTCAAGTAATGAGGTTGCAAAGTGGCCGACCGACAGTAAAGTCGGTATTACATAACCCATATGCGGAGATCGTGGCTAAATAATATCAGCCGCTCGGGCAAAACTTGAGGTTAGGCTGCACTTGCCTAGATTGGGCTGTGGATGTGTGACCACCTATTACATACCGAGTTTCGTCCGTGCCTCAGAAAGCACGTTAAGCCGAGACAGTCAGTTAAATAATAATTTCTTTCAATTTTGATCATATTAAGAGAAGAAAAAGGACTAATCATGTTAATAGGGTGATTAAACTATGATAAAAGCCATAATTTTCGTAATAACCACCGTTTTGCACCCGCTTCCGAAGAAATTGGTCGCGAAGATTTATAAGATATAGATAAGTAAAACAAACGTTGCCTTGACCCAATTTTTGTAAAACAATATTTTTGTTATCGTAAACAAGTTTCCTGAAATTACCATGTTGAAAGCATATGAATTGTCACCTTAGGGTGAAAAGCAATGTCGTCCTGTCTGTAACTATTCATCATCATTTCAGCTGAAATACGTCCACAGCTGGACATAGGCCCCCCCAAGTGTCGCCACATTGACCGGTCTTGTAAATATTGCAATCACCAAAATCTTTAACAAAGTTGTGGGATTACAACAATATCTCTATGCCACAAAATGAATTGGAAGGCTATATTATAGATGTAGCGATCACCAATCCCTTTGCCAAGTATTACAAGATTACGATAGAGATTACGACAATACCACCATGATAGGTGTCTTCAAAGCGGTTATGTTAAGCAGACATTGTTCCGTTACAAGGGCATGAAAAATAACACACATAAACCTATATTTTTTTTGTACTAAATTGGCTTGAGTTTGGTCGGAACTCGCCTGGTGTGAAGAGATGACGGCCTAGGGTGGAGCACGCTTGCCTAGAAGAAACAAATTCACTCAAATTTTGAATAGATCCAGATTATAATGATCAGGGAACTGAGAAGCCGGCAGTGAATTCCAGACTGGCGATTCGCACAATAAATGTGGAAGCAAAGCAGTCTGTTCGGGTACATGGATATACAACCATAATTATGACGGTGACGCTACGCCGTATAGCTCGTCTGATGATTCAATGGATATTGGGGAATTAGATTGTGTAACTCCAAAGCACACTCCCTGAATTGTAACCGATAAAAACCAACACGCGCAACTTTTCGGCAATGTTCGAGGCTATGAAGCTTAGTTAGCGTTGACAAGGGAGTCGTTGTCAATGAACCTACGAAAATACAAGCGAAAACATTAGTCTGTCTTTGTAACAGTATCATAATATCAACTGCTTAGCCTTTTCCCAACTACATTGCGGTCGAACCAGATGAATACCAGTATTTTACATGTAGCAACTACCTATCTGATCTCCACAGTCCTGTCACTCGGTATCACGACGCTCCTAAGTACAACTAATTCAACTTACCAACCAAATAAGCAACAATGACAAAAATAATTCACGGAGAATTTTGTTAAACTTTGAGTATCTTAAGATATTCGAAAAATTGGGGCAAAAAACATTGTTAGAAGTTTATGAAAACATAGCTCCAATCGATTTGTTATAAAAACAACACGGCACTGAAAACTAATATCGTTAGGTAAAGAAAATATTGACCAATTTATTTGAAGTGTTTTCTTTGAAAATATTGCAATACAAAATGCCAATAAATAATATTGAACGGGCGATAGGGAAACAGCGTGTTACCAATTTGTAGCATCCCGGACTTTAATCGGTGCTATCTATCTTTTATTAAAAGAAATTTACGGAAAAATACTGAAACTAACGCTCTGGTTCCGTAAATTGAAGCAAACTGGAAGCTGTTAGTAGTGACATCTTACGAGAGTTTAACGTAACAGTTAACAAAGTGACTGGTGAAAAAGCAAGCGAGGAAAGACAAGCGCTTGTTTAAGAAATTGCCGCAAAACATGAAGCCACAAGTGCTGACATCTACAATTGTTAAAAAAGCTCTAAACACATATTTGTTACAACGCCATCTATCAACTCGCTAATGAATTAAGACATAAAATTGCGAAGTACTTATGCAGCGACATCTAACAGGTGCTTACAGTATTAGACCGGTTATTAAAGAGCACTGCCATCTAGTGAATTTTGCCAAAGACTGAAATATGTCACAGTCCCACTAACCAACTAAGGGTTTCTTTAAAACAGCAACAGATGGCGCTGTTCTCAATTTCAGTCTAGTTACAAATTTTGCCACTAGAGGCGACACAAGTAGTTGAAATATACCTAAAGACATGTTTAGGTAATTTTGTACCGGAATATTTCGACTTTTCCAACGGCATTTATAAAGAGGCTTTGACATTGCCCTCCCCCGGGAAACAGGCTATGAATTCCAACGATCCCGGGCTATATTTGCGGCCACTTTCCACCCGAGTCTCGGTTATGGCACGATTTTGTATTTTTCTTTAGATAAAAATCTTTGTTTTAAAAGCTGAAAGTTCTGTGCACGTTTCTCGGGTTTGTTAAGAATTTTGCGGCCATTGTAGTTATTTTTTCTGATTATTCTTTCGAAGAAATGAAATGAAAACATGGTCGACTGAGTACGATGTCTTACAGTCAAATGAGTCTTAGCTACCTTTACGAAGTAAATATACCAGATGCCATGAATAAAGTTACATTCTATTAACGAAAACGGAGATGGAAAATTCAGAAATCAGTCAATCAAAATCCAGTACAGATTGATCTCATCATCTGCCTAGGCTTTTCCCAACTATGTTGAAATCGGCTTCCAGTCCAACCGGATGCAGCTAAATACCAGCATTTTGCATGGAGCGACTGCCTATCTGACCTCCACAAGCCAGTTAGTCCTGGGTAATACGTCACCCCTTTGTAAGACTGTTTGTCAGACTTTCGGGCCACTGCCTACCTGTTACGACTGTCAAAGATTTATAAATGACAGCCGGGACCAACAACTTAACGGGCTTTCCGAGGCACGGAGGAAACTGGGTATGTGAATGTAATAGTCATGTAATTGTTTTTTTTAATAGCGCGGCTTAACCTGAAGATCGAGCCGAGCGGCTGTTATTAGCCACGTACGGATTGATCTAAGTTACCGAAGTCTCATAGGAATTCTGTTGGAAGTCGCTGTATCTAAAACTAGAACTAATTTTTTTGTTACGAGATGAAGGGACCAGCCGAAAGAGTTTAATAGAACCTCGTTGGTCTAGTTTTTCTGACGAGGTTAGTCAAATAACTGTTCCAAGTAGGTAAACTGTGTAAATGAGGTTCATATTTGGAGAACCTCAATTTTGTTCGCTTTTTGCCTTTGAGCGGTTTTACATGAACCTTTTCATTGCTACAGGGTGCTGCTTTAATGAAGCCAGCATCTGTAAGGTGGATAAAGACGCGTATACGAAGCTGAAAGTTACTTTGTTCATGCCTTTGGTGAGCAAAACCGCGACTTTTGAAACCAAATATTATTAGCCAACCCAGTCTTAGCAAGGGGTACCGAATTACTCAGGGTTAACTGGGTTGTGGAGCTCAGATAGGCAGTCGCTCCATGTAAAATACTGGTTTTCAGCTGCATCCAGTTAGACTGAAAGTCGACCCCAACATAGTTGGAAAGGTAGGCTGATGATGATGATGCTTTCACGAAAGTCTGACAACCAGGTAAGCGGAACCTACATGACAGCTGTGGAATTATAAAATCTGAAGAAAATACTGACATTCAACCGCAAACAAATACTCTGGCATCAACACTGTTGGGTAAAACCCTAGGCAGATATTTTTCTATCAGACCTAAGAGGCTTACATAACCGAAAAAGAAACTAGAATCGGATATATTATCGCAATATCCTTATTGGAGGCTTTTGGCGTCTGGAGTCAAAAAAATCCTACATATAAAAATGCTATTTTATTTCACCTAATTCAAGTTTTATTTTGTTTATCTTATAGAGATTGCCAGAAGGCGACGCGGTAGACCTTGCAGGAGATGGAGGGACGAGCTGGACAAAACGAACGCCCAGTGGTTCACATTGGCCCTGGATCGAAGAATTTAGAAGTCATGGGGAGAGGCCTTTGCCCAGCAGTGGGGTGACACAGGCCAACAGTATCAGTATCGGTATCGAGATATTTATATTTAAGTATAGCAAACGCCGTATCATAATTATGTAGGTACTTCTACTTCTACAATAAAAGCCTCGTTGGTCTTGTGGTCGCAATCGCGACTCCTAAGCATGAGGTCCTTTTTTTTTTTTTTTTTTTTTAGGATGGGAAATCATCAAATGACCCCTCCCGCTCTGGGCGGAGCGGAAGGGAGTGTCAGACTTGTACTGACTAAAACCCATCCATGTTCCTTCTTTGCCCTTTGTGTTCCAGGGCCGCGGTATCTCTTTCGAACAGTCCCGCAGCCCTGGCAGGCATCGGCCCGTGCGGACCCCTACGTGGTTGCTGACATCTCTTTGAGGCGCGCGTGGAACACGAACGCGCCGTCGACACGGCCTGTCGTCATAAGACGGCCGGACGGCGAGCTAGCCCAAAACTCGCCGTCCACAGGCCCGCGCCTACGGTGGCCGGGGGCCACCACGTGACCCCCGACGCCCAGGGCGTCTCCCGCGGCGGCTGGGACGTGAGGCTCTTTCCCTCTCACGTTCCGCCACCTCCTTCACTAGCATGACTGCTTCGCAGAAGGAGGTGACGGCTTCCCATTCCCTCTCGCTCCGGACCATGGCTTGAACCAGGGCCGGGCGCGAGAGGTCGCCGCCGCCAATAAGCATGAGGTCCTGGGTTCGATTCCCGGGTCGGGCAAAGTGTTATTGGATTTTATCTGTCAGGAATTTCTCAGTAGTAGTCACGTAGTTTGGATTTGTGCCCGGTTGATGGCAAAAGGCTCACTCCCTATAACATGGGAATTGGCGAAATGTGGGTGTACTATTAGGTACACCTTTGTTTTACACTTCGAGGATTACAGGCGTGATGTTACGTTCTACAATAACAAATGGAGTTGTTTTGTTGCTATTGCAGAAACCAAGTTGAAAAGCTCATGTGCTTATTACGCAACTCAGAGCAGAGTGAAAGCAATTGTGGTGAACATTACTGCCAACCGATAGAATCTTAGCGTATCGATGCCAGTTTACATAAAATAAATCAGCCAAGAACTTATCGGAACAGTTTGGCACCATCACTAACGTCCATCAATTCTTGTAGTGTGCAGGCATCGGGGCACGTAGAATACGATCATGTGTCCCATTGTTTGTGGAACAGCACAAACAACCCCTTTGATATGTACAGGCGCGATGTTATATAAAATCAACAGCTTAACGTGCTCTCCGATGCATGAGGAGTTCTCGTCATGTTAGGCTTACAACTGATATATTACAGCTGATGTCGTTTCGTGTATATAAAACGAAACGACATCAGCAAGTGTTCCTTCACCTTGAAGATTGACCCATCCTGTCTTCTATGCAAATACAAATAAAAAAAATTGAAGAGTCTGTTTTTAATTTCAAAATAACAGCTTTTTACTGAATGCATATGAAAGCATACACGGTAAAAAAATGTTATCTGTCTGTTTGGTCCGGCTAATCTCCGAAACGGCTGGGCCGATTTTGACGGGACTTTTACTGGCAGATAGCTGATGTTATAGGGAGTGACTTAAGCTACTTTTATTTTAGAAAAATAATTAGAGCACCGTGCAAAAAAAATCTTTGAAACTGTTAACAAGATCCGACGCAGACGAAGATCGCGAACAACAGCTAGTAAAAAATAAAACGTTACTTTTTTATTTCTTGAAACTCCTGTTGAGTGCTTTTAAGCATTTGTTCAAAAATTTCTTCCGCTCACATTTTGAAATGCTCGGAATATTCTTACGGAAAATAACCTTTGAAATGTTTGGATGAACGTTATGTTGATTCCGGCTGCGAATGGCTTTCTTACCGCTTTGCCATTAATTTTGGACGTCGTAAAAGGGCTTATTGGCGCATTCACAACATGTTAAAGTTAATGGGCTGTTAACTAACGAAAATCAGGTTATATTTGGGCATTGCAGGGTTTGTATAAAGCTTCTTCTCGTACAGAGAAAGAACGAGCATTGAGCAGCATGTTTGGCACTGCGAATCAAATTAGAAATTACAGATTATTATAAGCCCAAAAAAGAAAAAGAGGAGCCCCTGGCTAAATAATAACAGCCAGTTGATTCCGGCTATCATTTGAAGATCTTTGACAGACGTTACAGGTAGTCAGTGGCGCGAAAATATGATAACGAGTTGTACCAAAGTGTATCACATTACAAAATACTAATTGGGTGTTGAAGGTCAGATGGGCTGCCGATCCATGTAAAATACGGTTACTCAGCTGCATCTGGTTAGACTGGAAGCCGACCCTAACATAGTTGGGAGAATATTAGTATAGTTCTTTGCGAATGAGCTCGTCCGGAGAAGTACTTCTACAATACCTATTTGAGACGACAAGCAGCATTGCTGCGTTCTGCATTGACGGTTATTTTTGCTAGTTTGATAACAGGCACATGAGAAACAATGACTTAGCGATCCTGGGTTCGATTCCTGGGTCGGGCAGTGTTACTGGGATTTTCAGCCCGGAATGTCTCTGGAAGCTTGCCTCTTGGTTTGTGTCCGGTTAATCGCATTAAAGGCGGCCCTATTTATTAGGAGTTACACATAAATGACAAATTCCGGGAGTACTATACTCCGGCCTCACCTTTCGGGGATTGCAGACGCCATGTTATATATGTGATGTTACATTTCAGGTCACGGAAATTCGCTGGATGTGAGAAACACTGGACCGGTCGATGTGAAGATGCTTGGAAGACTCCTTTGTCCAGTAGTGGACGACTTGGATCTCTTTCAGTTGAAATGGTGAAGATTTAGCCGCAGAAACGATGACTGTTGTGTGGACACCGCGAATCGGCAAGCGTAAGGGGGGACGCCCTCAGGCTTGGTGGAGCGACGATCTTCGCACGGTGGCTGGTAACAATTGGATGAGAGTTTCTGAGACTCGAGTTGAGTGGTCTGCGATTGAGGAGGTTTATGGCCAGCAATGGACTGCTGTAAGCTGATGATAATGATGAGGATAATGAGTCATTTCAACTTTGTCTTCGGGTTGGCAACGCAACTGCGATGCCTTAAGTGTTGCAGATTTTCAAAGATGGTAGTGAACAATTACTATTAGCCAGACAATAACAAAAAAAACTCTTCAAAAGAACTTCGAACGGTTCGTTCACACGTCACCTAACAAAAGACTTCACGCGTAAATATCCAGCATTTGTACGTCCTACAACGCATGGTCATAGAATAGATAGTTCCAGAAGATCAGCTCCATTCAACAAATAAAAAACGCACGCACACGCTTCACTTACAGCGAGTGCAAGCGCACTCGCGACTGGCATTTGTTTGAGATGCTGTACGTTCGCGTTTACGTGTGGGTGCTCCTATTTTCGCTCTTTGTGTGTACCTGACCTTCTCATAATCTGCATAGCCTTTTCCCAACTATATTTTAATCGGTTTGAAGTCTAACCGGATGCATCTAAATATTTACATGAAACGAATACCTATCTGAACTCCACCTAGTTACTAGGTAACAAGATACCCTTAACAAGACTGGTACTGATCAGTCCATTACATTTATCTGTGACAGTCCTTACGGGTAGTCGGTCGGTGATTTGGGTAGTCTGAAGCTTGGAAGCAGTCTTCCAGGCTTCAGACTACCCAAATCACCGACCACCGATCACTCATCAACGGACCGATTCCGGCAAGCGTTGCTAACCTTGAAGATCAACCTGAGCGGCAGTTATTAATTTGCTTCGAGGCTTTCTGTGATACGATCTTCTTCGTCGTTTCGATGATTCCAGAACCAGAACTTTTCTACTCCCAACCAACAAAGTTTTAGTAGTGGCTTCGAGCAGCTCCCTCAAGGTACAAGTGGAGTTGCACAAAGAGCAAGATATAAGGTGAAGCATCATTTACTCGTTCGTTCACTCGTATGTAGCTGGCTTTCTGTATTTATTCATTCTGTGCCCCATTGTCTGGTTTTAAACGAGGACTGATGTCTTTATCAATATTGTTCGGGAGCATTGACGCGTTTTATGAAGTCTCATACAATATCGAAGGGGACACAATATTGTTATAAAACGGTGCGAACACAATGGCGGTATCAGATACTGTTGGGTCCTTTTGGGAGATTTATTGAGGTCATTTTTTTGGAGGCTTTTTGTTGTTTTTCTAAAGGAACAGAGGCTCAAGGTTAAATCAATCACGCTGGTTGAGAAATCTACTTTCACTCTCAAAGTTCGAGGATAAAGAATACTCAGCTCTCATGTCTTTAATATGTCGAATATATCAGGATTTATTCCGTGAGGCTCGTACACCATGTGGGAAGACCATGGGTTTTGTGCTATGAAAACACACTGGGTGCGATACAATGTTTCTAGCAAATTAACGAATTACTCGAGATTACAACTTAACACAATAACACGGGGCACAATTAATCGAGGACAGGTCCAAGACGTCTCAACTCCTCCGCGATCAGATATTGACTGTCGCCCTCCCTCGAGTTGAGCATCAGGGCTCTCTGTACAAGCACGCTGTGTTGTGACTGGTAGGTAGGTCGCGTAATGTCACCACTGCACACAGCCGCGCTTTCCAATTCATTTTATGTCCGTACTAACGACCGGATCCGACAAATAGATGAAGCCGTTTTTGCCTATTAATAGACAATAGCTACATTAGCCACTTGTTTCGTGAATAAAGCCTGACAAGATTACTATCAACCATTAGACCTACACAAAACGAAATTTTATTAGCGATAATTTTGAAGGAAAAATCAACAAAGTGTGAGACTGACTTTAAGCTGAGGAAAAGCAGTAAATCCTGTTGAGACTCATAGTAGAAACTTCTACTATTCCATTGGTCTCGCGGTCGCAAGCGCGACTACTGATCTTGGGGTCCTGAATTCCATTCCTGAGTCGGGCAAAAAGTTCTATTGGGTTTTTCTATTAGGAATTGGTTAGTAGTAGCCTGGAGTTTGGAAGGTGTTTGCGGTATGAGAACCTGTGCCTCGAAAAGCACGTTAAGCCACTGGTCTTGCGCCTGATCTTTCTCCGATCGTGTGTTATTGCTGTTGCTTCGGACTATGCGAGTGAGGGAAGAGAGAGTGCACCTGTGTCTGCGCACACACTTGTACACTATAATATCTCCCGCGCCGATGGCTAATCTCAGCCGAGATTGATCGCCGTGACCGAATACGACCAGGAAGCTCAAAATAACGAACAATCACGGAAGATTACCTGTAAGTGACAGTATAAGTTTAGGAAACTATTAAATGCCATTTTTCGAAGCCCTCATTATGTTATCTTCGTCAAAATATCCCCAATTAATTACTTATCAACTCTTGACAAATTGAAAAAAAATAAAGTATGTTATTTATGAATAGACAGAAAATCTTATATAGCTACCCATTGAATAATCCACTACAGCACGCGTAGCATGACTACCGTAGAAATGGGTTTTGTCGACGAAAGAATCGACAAAATGACAGATGTCTTTTGTTGATCTGTTATTTTGACGATTCTTGCTACGACAAAATTCGTCTCTACGGTGGTCATGCTACGCGTGCAGGTCCACAAACCTTTTCTTTTCTTTAACAGGACTCCAAAGTGACTCCTTGTAGTCTACAGTAATAATAAAGGGTGTAAATAGACCCTTAACATAGCCGAAAGGTACTTGTTCTCCCCGTCTTTGTGATATTTTTTTTGTTCTAGACCATACCTGGCAACCGTCTAGTTATGGAGATATTGAGGGTCAAAGTTCCAACTTTTTCACAAGTGTTTCTTTTAATGTAAGATTTTTACTTTACACACCTCCACGACCCCCGTATTATTCAATCCATCCATCAGCACAATGCTTTGAGTGCTTTCCATCGAGTCCTACCGTAAAACGTGTTTTTTCACCCAAAAAAAAAATCGATTCCCAGCAATAATTTTTGCGTAAATTTACTTAGTTTGATGTTGGTACAGAATGCTTCGTTGACGGCGATGTGAAGGGTCTGTTTACACCCTGTATGTCAAAGGGGTCAAAACTCAGTATTCTTTCTCAATAAATAAAACCCAGAACGATGTCCATATTGCAATGCATGACAATAAGGCGCCTGTCTAGTTCAGTGTAAGAATGCCCGAGAGAAATAGCATGAACAAGCAATCTGTTCAGTGACGGCGTATGTATTGGTTTGACCTTATTACTTTCAGTAAGAAACTAGTATTTTATGCAGTTCGTTTCTGAGAAAATCTTTACACAACTTATTCATATTCATTTATTTTGCATTCCCTATTGTAAAAAAGATGTTACAAAGGGCTTAAAGCTAGGTAGCTACGTACATATGGACCGTATAAGGCCGCAGTGTCCCAGCAGTGGGAACATTATAGACTGATTATGCTCATGCTTATGCTGATGCTTAAAGGTACAGAACTTACGCAGGACCCAACGGTTTAACATGCTTTCCGAGGCACGGAGGAAACTCGGTATGTAATGAGTGGTCACTCATCCACAGACCAACATAGGCGAGCGTGGCTTAACCTGGAGATTGAGCCGAGCGGTTGTTATAATTTTGCCACGAGCTTCTCCAGATTTCAATTTGAGTACGGTTGGTAAATGAGAATACGCTCGCCCCTAATATAAACTTATGTTTCATTTCTTTCTTTCTTTTCTTTCAAATTCAAATTATTTATTTGTGAAACATAGGTACAATATAATAAGATCTAATTTGAGTGTCAGGATCACTATGTTTGAAGTAAGGTATACAAATTTCAGATACTTATAAAACTAATTTAAAAAAGTTCATGCAGTGTAACTATTATTCCAATTATTATTCAAATTAAATTCAATATTATTAATTATTCAAATTTAATTATTAATCACCCTTTTATTTAAGACATTTTACTCACACCACGACATACCTAATTATTATTTATTTAAATTGTCTTTAAAAATTCACCAATGGAATAGTACGCTTTTTTAACCATAAAGTCTGTTAGCATTCTTTTGAATTTGTTAACATCATTCTCAACTCTTATAGTCGTGGGTATCATATTATAGATTTTTTGAGCCATTCTCAGAAAGCTTTTTGCGTATAATGCTGTTTTATGAGGCATAGCGTAAATTTTGTCCCGGTGACGTTTACTAGTTCGGGTTTCAAATAAATTTAAGTGTTTTTTAACGAACGTTGCTACTTCAAATACGTATAGAGATGGAAAAGTCATTATTCTTTGGTCAATAAAGTGTGGTCTATAACTATCAGTAGTTAAAAATGATGTACCCACTTATCGTAAAGGTGCCTATACAGCTCGCTAAATGTTTGGAAACTAAAAGCACGTTTTTCTGTTATTTTCAATTTGAAATTAAATACTGCCAAAGATAAACAAAGAAATGCAAGTATCCTCCAAAGTAAAATTAAACACAGAACAATAAAACTAAAACAAAACTAGTAGCATAGTGAAGCATTTCTAGCAAACTTTTAATCCAGTTCGAAAATGTCTCCGTATCTCAAGTAATTCTATTTTGACGTCACAAAAAGACTTACCCGGAATATCCCTGACCTATTTACAAAGCACAGGAGCACTGAACAGATTGGTACAGAAGTTCAGTTACATACAAAGACTAAAAACGCGTCATCAAGACGAATATAACGACGTATAATTTATCCCAATCCGTTCATCTGTTTAGGAGTTACGAGGGAATATAGAAACGGTCATACATACATACATATATACAAGTCAAACGCATAACCCTCCTTTTGGGCTTCGCCGCAGTCGGGTAGAAAACATCTATAAATGTTGTAAAAATTATAAAAATTATTAAATAAATGGCCATTACTTTTACTACACCGTTGTAAGAAACTGATCTTCTGTTCCTACTACTCAGTGACAAGAGGAGCCTAACACCTAATATTCGTTCCATTCACTGAAACACACCGACATTTTGTGAGCCTCAGCGGTTTCCGATGATTTTGCAGTTTCTTTCCTACGGATTTTTGTAAAAAGAATTTTTTTTTTTTTTCGGCGAACATTGGTTGGTGATTTCGGTTAGGATAAATCATGATTGTTATAGGGTTTTTCGCAGTTGATTAGACACTTACGCTTTTTAAGGTAATTTCAAAACGCTTATTTGACACTTCCCGTGACCCGAGGGTGGCTTTTACTTTGGCCAGAGGTTTAGCGTTGCCATACAATGTGGCAACGCCACCAGTTTCTTGGGGATAAATATGACCAGTTGACAGTGTTTGGGGAAGAGTTTTTTTACGTTTTCCTTTATTGTTAAGGTAATAACTTTAGGTTATTTTAATTTCCCGCCCCCTAAGCCTTCCGCGGCCGAGACCGGGTGGCAGGTGGCCGGAGAGAGGACGAGGGAGAGAAAGGCGGCTAAAAAGGCCAGGAAGCGGCGGCGGAAGCGCCAGCAAAAAGAGCGGAGCGTCGCGGCTAGGCTCAGCGCCCCGAAGACCGCAGCTGTAGTGATTACACTACAGCCGGACGCGGAAAAGAGGGGCGTGAGCTACCGCGACGTGCTCGCTAAGGCGAGGGCGAAGGTGGATCTCGGGGTGCTCGGGATCACCGGGGGCCTCCGCCTCAGAGTCACCGCGACAGGGGCTCGAGTGCTGGAGATCCCCGGCGAAAAGCTTAGAGCGTCCCTAAATGCGGACGAGGCCCGAGTGTCCAGGCCCGTCAAATGCGCAGACCTGCGCATCCTGAGTCTGGACGAGTCGGTGACCGAGGAGGAGGTGGTGGCCGCCGTCACCAGGACCGGTGGGTGCCCTGCTGAGCAGGTCAAGGCACCTTACGTCCGGACCTGTCGGGCATGCGAACCGTAACGGTAAGCTGCCCTGTGACGGCGGCGAAAGTCATTGTGGAGGGCCGAAGGCTCTTGGTGGGCTGGGTTTCGGCGCAGGTTAAGCTGCTGGAACCCAGACCTCTGAGGTGCTTCCGCTGCCATCTGGGGCACCACGTGTCGGTCCGGTGCACCTCGGAGGTGGACCGCAGTGGCCTATGCTTCCGCTGCGGCCAGCCCGGTCACATGGCCGCGGCTTGCTCCTCCGTGCCACACTGCGCTGCATGTGCGGCAACCGGCAAGCCGGCTGATCACCGGGCAGGGAGCAAGGCCTGCGGTACACCCACCAAGGCCAAGGCCAGGGGCAACGGAAGGCCCTCCACCACCACCGCCAAAACCCCCACCGTCGCCACCACCGCAGCCGCCGCCACTGTCGCCGCCGCGGCCTCCAGACCTCAAGCTCGCCGGTCCTACAGGCCCCGAATGGTCCGCGATGGGCGCTGAAGCAGCTGGACCGGGAGCTCCTCCTGGAAGCCTCGATCGTGGAGGCCTGGGTGTCATCACCGGCCAGGCCTGCCGACATCAGGCGGGTTGGTTCCAGGAGGCCATGTCCGAGATTTGCGACGTGGCAATGCCCCGAGTTCGGCCAGGAAGCGCCCGACGTCAGGTGTACTGGTGGTCGCGAGAGCTGACGTCTCTGTGTGAGGCGTGCGTTGCCACCCGGCACCGGTACGCCAGGCACCACAGTCCGGGTGGCGCCGCGGGAGACGCCCTGGGCGTCGGGGGTCACGTGGTGGCCCCCGGCCACCGTAGGCCCGGGCCTGTGGACGGCGAGTTATGGGCTAGCTCGCCGTCCGGCCGTCTTATGACGACAGGCCGTGTCGACGGCGCGTTCGTGTTCCACGCGCGCCTCAAAGAGATGTCAGCAACCACGTAGGGGTCCGCACGGGCCGATGCCTGCCAGGGCTGCCGGACTGTTCGAAAGAGATACCGCGGCCCTGGAACACAAAGGGCAAAGGAGGAACATGGATGGGTTTTAGTCAGTACAAGTCTGACACTCCCTTCCGCTCCGCCCAGAGCGGGAAAAAAAAAGGTTATTTTAATTTATTAATATTGTTATGAAATAAAGTCTATTTCATAAAAATATTTATAAAAGTTTAGTTTAGTGCAAAGTTTGTAAATAATGTATTTAAACATAGTGAACAATTTTTTTTTAAAATAATTATATGTAAATGGAAATCGTTTCATATCTGACGACCCTGAGAAGTAACGGCGAATGTAACTGGGTATACCTACATAATATTATAGATGGCTGACAATTTATAATAACACATCAAAAATCTTTTATAAATCAAAATCAAAATATTTTATTTCACATAGATGGGCACTAATAAAAAATCGACAAAAAGGTGCACGTTTCGGGTTGGTCGTTTCCTATGGAGAAGAACCGGCAATAAACTCCATGGTTACTCTTTTCAAACCATTTGGTATTACAATATTATCATGGTTACAGCATTTGTACTTAAGTATGGGTATGGGGCAGGGACCGAATTACCGTTACTTTTTTCTTAACGTTACCGATTACCGTTATGTTAACGATAATAAAGTAACGATATTTATAACGTTAACGTTCATTCCTGAAAATGCAGGTTCACATATTCCTAAATACAATGCGATCCTATTTGCGCTAAAATAATTTTATTTTAAAGAACAAAATTCTACCTAGAATCTAGAAATCTCGACGGAAAGCCGTTGTGGCATATAAGCTTCTTTTATCCAGAGCGCGGGAAAATACTTTTCGTGCCAATGACACTTTCTTTTGAAGCCAAAAGTGGAAGTCCGACTTATTTTTCTCCTTCCACATATTGTAGTTATATTATTACGAACAAATTGAACCAGGTCTACACTACTTACAAGTTTTGCACAGTAATAAAATTGTATAAAATGTATTATTTACTTTCCTATCTTTGTCACAAACACGTTAAAAATTCATGGAGAGAACTGTATGACATTCCAATTCAAAACTTTTTCGAGTATTATGAAAGACCTAAACAAATTAAATAGCGGAATATTTTTAAAATAAGGGTTTAATTAGGACCTAAAAAGCAAAAGTGTCTGTCTGTAATCTGCAAAAAAACATGAAGATGCCATTAAATTTTCTTTTTTACTTCTATTTTCTTTATAATAATAAATGGTCTTAATTTTTATTTTTTTTGTGGTCAGTATTACAAGAAGTATTATGAAAGACCTAACACGTGACAGCAATTTTAAAAAACATTTTTTGGGACCAAATAAATAAAAATGTTGTTGGCTTGTTTGTCTACTGATGTCCAGCATGGCTCATTGTGTATCAATAATAGTATTATAATCAACCTTCGGTGTCTTTTTGTAACAATGAACTGCTTCACATATTTGAAAAGTTTATCTGCAGGAAAATCGTAACACTGAATGTTTTTTCCGATTGACATTTTACCTTTTTCAATTCAATGGTAAAAAGCGTAAGCCCTCGGAAATGAGACCGTATTAAATAAAATTGACATTTTCACGTCCACTGACCTTAAATTAATATTGATTACCAATACCTACACAAACCGATGTATACGGATGTATACCAGGAGTTCCGGCATTCGATATTCCGGAATGCATTCCGATTCCGTATATCTCAACGGTTATTATTCGTATATTCGCATACCGAAACGGTCGGCCATGAAATTCGATTGGAGCCGAATTACCACGAAGATGACCGAAGCGCAAATCAGGTTAAGTGTTCCAAAATGGTGGACGATACGATTGAATTTAGAATTGTGTTATGTTTTGGCTTATCATGCTATTAAGGTATAACTGTCCTTTTAATAATATTTTTTCTCTGATTTTATTGTACAGTGATCTTTATTTTCGCTGTCATAAGGTTTATATCCGAACAAATATAACTGTGAAAGTTACAGTACGGAAGTTGGGCGTTATTAAACCTCTGATTTAGGATAACTTTCAACATCGTAGTGATCTTTATTTGCTTTGCGATAAGGTTGCTTTCACAGTTAAAAGAAAGGATTGCAATGTATTTTTTGCACATCACCCTGCTGTCGTCACTGGTCAATCATGTCTATCATTCTGCTTGGGTTTTAGCAAACATTTAACGAATTTAACGATGGACGGACTGCGTAAAGGATTATATGGCAAGAAAGGAGGTATCTGATGCTATGACGACTAATAGAGAAGTATGGAAGAAAAATACATACTGCACCAACACCAAATAAATTGGGATAAGGGCAGGAATGATGACTATTCATGAGTTTGCTTTACATCTGTAACCTTAAATGAATTTTCTACCATTTATTTCCTTTTAATTTAAGCACTTACTGTTACGCGCTAAGAGACATTTATAAATCAGGGGGTTTATTAAGACGTCTTAAAGCAGGAGTAATTCCAGTGTAGGAAAGTGACAGAGATATACAGGTCGTCTAGCGCCATCTCTTTCTCACACTGGAATTACTCCTGTTAAGACGTCATGGTAGGCCACCAGGACCTAAAAGTCATTGCCCTTTGGTTTATGGCCGTACTTCTGTAAGTATTTCTGGTACATCGTTGAAATATCTCATCAAAACAATTCATAACCACAGCGAGTTTGCCAGTGAATAGTCAATCTCAGATGCAATCTATTAGTAGATAACTTAGACTTGAGGCTGGCAACACCGACAGAGTTTAGCCCGCTTTAGTGGTAGAAAGTTTGAATTTTAGCTATTTTATTATGTAGGTGGTTTTATAGAATTAGATGGTAGTTTGAAATTGTAGGTTGCCAGTCAGAAATTGAGTTTAGTAGGATTTCTGCTTGATTTGGCCGCGTGTACCAATCAAGTGGAAATGCTCGTCAACTCTAGATACCTACCAAACTCAATTTCAGTAGTTTTACAGTTGATCGACAGCGACGAGTATAATCACTGTTCTAAGCTTAGGACTCCAAAAAACCTGGTGATACTGTGAGTGTGTTTTGCCGTGACTTAGTGTCGAGTTCCAGTAGTGCGCGTAGCAAAAGACAAAGAAAGAGGGTAGATAGATTTGTCTGCTCTTGACAATTTATTTTCCATCCACCCGCATTCTCCAGTCAACCCGCGATCATAGCGCTTGCAACAGCGCCGAAATATCGGGAGCTCAAAACAATGAACAATCACGGAAAATATCCCGTAAGTGACAGTACAAGTTTTGACGAGTATAATGCTAAGCAAAGTCAGTGCTAAGTAAGGTTTGTAGATCTAAACCCAAATGCATCAAGGCCACACTCTGAGTTGGAGTTAAAACAGCCACGCTGAAGTGGGAGTGGGCTGGCATTGATCGTCAGCCACTGGACGCCTGAGGGCAGACATCGCCGACGAGGTCGACCGCGGCGAAGGTGGTGTGATGATCTGATCATTTTGGCGGGGCAAACGTAGGCAGAAATTGGGCAAAACATAAAGGTTTGGAAGGAGGCTTTTGCCCAGCAGTGGGACACAGTATAGGCCCCTAAAAATAAAAACCCTATTCACTACAAAATTAGCATCTAATGTCGGTTTCCAATAAAAGCAGGTATCTCTCCTGTTGATTTTCGCTTCGTGGCCCAAACTTCCCAATATTGCAGTTCACGGAATAGCAATAGAATGGTAGTTACTTTTGAAACTCACTTTTAAATTGGTTGATTTTCAATTTGCAGCTATTTTTGTGAAGAATTCAAGTGCGCTACAATAATAGGAAACTTTTTTTGCGTCTTTGAGTGTCCATCGCTTGCCTAGGTTGGTGTGTAGATGGGTGACCACCCATTACATACCGAGTTTCCTCCGTGCCTCGAAAATGACGTCAAGCCGTAGGTCCCGGCTGTCATTAAAAAATCTTTGACAGTCGTTACAGGTAATCAGTGGCCCAAAAGTTGGACAACCAATCTTACAAAGGGGTGTCGCATTACCCAGTACTAACTGTTTTGTGGAAGTCAGACAGGCAGTCGCTCCATGTAAAATACTGATTTTCAGCTGCATCCGGTTAGACTGAAAGCCGACCCCTAAAAGTCTGACAACCAGTGTTACCAAGGTACATCGTATAGCCCAGTACAAACTTGGTTGTGCAGATCAGATAGGCAGTCGCTTCATATAAAAAAACTGGTATTTAGCTGACTGGTATTTAGAGTGGAAGCCGACCCCAACATAGTTAGGAAAAGGCTAGACAGGTGATGTGTTCAGAGCCATCTATTGAGTCAATCGCAGTTCAGAAATATCGCATTGCTTGTTTTATAAATTATACTTATAACATTTTTTTGTTGTTGCGTGGCCAATGCGAAATATTACTATTTTAACAAATTAAAAAAAAAACAAATTACGTCTTTGTGACGACATTGTCTGAGGGCATTTTCGGTCAAGTTCAAGTGTTAAAAGATCCCCTTATCACTGTATTCAACAAAAAGTAAAAATCCCGACTTAAAAACTCCTTGGTACCGGCTGCCAATATTTCGAACGTTCCCAGAATTCAAATCGCCAGATTGTTTGTTCGTCGAGTTTGTATTTCGAACGGAAGGTACCGCTACCGATGCATTGATGACATTCCTAGCTCACGTTGGGTTGTGTTACGTTGGTCGGATGTACGGGCGAGTGCATTTTGGTGCTTACCGACGGAATTGGATGGTCAGGATTTTAGGCAAAGATATTGGAATTTCTCAGTACCAGC
Organism: Noctua fimbriata; assembly: GCA_905163415.1. Taxonomy (NCBI): domain Eukaryota; kingdom Metazoa; phylum Arthropoda; class Insecta; order Lepidoptera; family Noctuidae; genus Noctua; species Noctua fimbriata. The sequence continues at coordinate 5,652,477 of LR990951.1, forward strand.
CCGAAGTTTGGTTCTGTGCCCGGTTGATGCGACTTAAAACATAATTGGCGAAATGTAGGTGGATATAAAAATGGTGTTCTTAATTTATAACAAACAATAAACAACTGACACGTATAATATCAGTTGGTTTACTTTTGAATAATTGACAGTAGAACTTTATAGCGATGTTAAGATTTTCAAAAGACAAATATTTATAATCAGCCTTTAACGTTTCTACTGCTGGGACAGATGCCTCCTATTTGAGCGGAGTGGCCATAGCCATCACATCTTTTCACATTACTTCGGATTTTTGATTCTAGGAGATGCTAGTTTCCTCACGATGTTCTTCTTCACTGTTTTAAGAGGTGATGAAATAAAATACTTAAAGTGTCTGTCTGCGTTCAACCCCACGACAAATCCTCAGTCGGGACTATTTTTATTATTCCACTACTGCTCTTTTGATAGTCACTTCAAAAGACAAAGAAAAATTCAAAGTACCATTTTTGAATTAAAAGAGTTTCACTGTAGAAAGTAGAACAGAACAATAAATATAAAGAATAGCCTTTGTTAAAAACTAGTACAATCTGTTTTAGTTAGCTGTTTGGGCAAGGTAGGAAAGTTGAAGTTATGGCACAAACTTGGTGAATTAGGGTTAGTAGACGACTGAGATAAATGGTGTGAATGCCATCGGAATATTACGGATACCATGGTTCAGTAAAAGTTATAATGCAAAAAGACCCTTAGCGATGCCGAAAGGCACTTTGTTCGCCCCTTGTACTATTCAATGCATCCATCAGCTCTATGTTTTGAGTGCGTTATATTGAGTCTTACCGAAAACCGTGATATTGAATAACGCAATAATAAAAGATCCGGTTACACCTTGTAATTAAAGAAGAGAATTTTGCAAGACAAAAACTTCATGGTTTTCTTTTGATTCAATTCGCGCGTTTACAGAACGATGGTAATTCTCATTTCGAAAATTCCTTTACAGCAAACGCCAGTTAACCATTCTAAAGACTTATGAAATTAAATAATATTTATACGGCATGCAATATTGCCTACATAACATTTTACGTCATTTGCCGCTATCTGCATGAGATAATATCGTAATTAACGTGTGACGACGGCTAATAACTTAATTATAAAGCTCGATACTAATGAGGGCTTACGCTCAATGTATTAAATGGGGCGTCGATCTGATGCCGGAGGGTGTGTTGTGAATTTACGTAAGTATCAACTGAATCTAATGACGCAAGTTTTTTTTCAGATTTTGATGTATTTCTAGCTAGGTAATGGTAATGCCAAACCTGAAGTGTGTCTAGTGTCTAAAATAATGCCTGAAATTAATAAAAGTCCTCCTAAAACTGACTTATTAAAGAACACTGCACGAGAAACTTGCACTATAAGATATTATCATCATAATATAATAATCATTTTATTATCTGGCAACTAAGGCCCATTTATAAATATACAAAATAATTTTAAACAATAATAAAATAATACATATAAAAATTCTTATTGAACTATACACATATCGTTGACGGCGGCGTCGTGTTATGTCGAAGTATTTATCAGTGTCCGCTAGTTCGCAATTTGTCCGTATCTACTGGTTTGACCGAACCTTAACTGCCAAAGAAATATTTGCTAAAATAACGATACTTTTACAGGTTCTTATCAACTTCTCCGATCTCCATAGGAAGCTTTTGGAGTACAGTGACTTGTGGCCTGTCAAAAATAGAATATAAATAAAATTAAACAAATATTTTTCACTTTCGGTTTTGACTTAGTTATTACGCAGATGCCTAGCTCATAAACTCCATTATCATCATTTGGCATGATAGAGATAATTTTATTATCGTAGCGATAATCCCATCCACATTAGTAACAAGGCCTTCACAACATTCTCACATTTGTATCGTACCGAATTTTCCTAGCCCTACTACGTCACATACTCAACATAGCGTAACCTAAACATATTTTCTTCACACGGCGATCGATCGCTCGACAATGATAAGTAGCTTCCCGTTTTGAATTTAGAATTATTTCCTTCTCGCTCTTTTTCAAGTTACGTGATTCTTTTGTTTTGTATCGTTTCGCCATTTTGAAAAGATAATAGAACGTGTATTTGAATTTGAAAAATGTTGAGATTGTTTCTAGAATTCGGTGTTCTATTGGCAAACAAAATATATTGTTTTTTTTTGTTAGAATTTGAAATTTTTCTTGGGAAACGTTGTTTTATTTCAATGATATTTGTTTTAAAAAGATAAATAAGTTTTTCAAAGGTACTCGTCTTTAGTAACAGGCACACGGGTTCCTCAAAAGTTAATTGATGCTTGCTGAGGTTTGTGCATTGATAGGTTGCATGGAGTCGTTGGTCCCGGCTATCGTTTGTAGATCTATGACGTCTATTACGAGTAGTCAGAAGCCAGAAAGTCTGGACAACCAGCCTTACCAAGGGACATAGTGTGGCCCAGTTACTGGATCGTGGAAGTTTCGTCAGTCGCTCCATATAAAATACTGGTATTAAGCTACATCAGGTTAAACTGGAAGCCGTTCCCAACATAGTTGGGAAAGACTAGGCAGATGATGATGAAAAAAACTATTTAACTTGCAAGAATTTGCCACCAAAAATGCTTTTAATGCTCTCTAAACCACTACATCATCATCATCATCAGCCTATAGCAGTCCACTGCTGGCCATAGGCCTCCTCAATCGCACGCCATTTAACTCGACTCTAAACCACTACATAAGTATCCAAAATTCTTACATCCTAACTATCTTAAATAATATTATAAACTAGCATATGCCCGCGGTTTGGCCTCGTGGAGTTCGATAATTGACCCACGGGATCATACTACAGAGATAAAAAGTATCCTATGTGTTAATCCAGGTTAAAAACTATCGGTGTGCTAAATTTCATCCAAGTAACAAACATCCATCCCTCCATCCATCCTCACAAACTTTCACATCTATATACGCCAATGCGAAAATCGGGATTTCACATACCTATATTTATAGACACGTCTACCTCAGAAAAATCCTACCTACTTACTAATAGGTAAATACTCCCGCATCTCGCACGCCCTGCTCAACACTGCGCGCCATGCGCCCGTCTACGTGAATTTCGAAGCTCTATTTGACTCTGTTGGGGGATGATTTTGGAAAATCTGTGATACACCTGTTTTTTCCGAGTCAATTGAACCAGAGAATATTAAGTTTCACAGAAAATACAACACTCCATTTCACCCTCTTAGGGGTGGAATTTCGAAAAACTCTTTCTTAGTGGGTACCTACTCTTCACAAATAATACACCCTCCAAATTTCATGTCTCTAGGTCCAGCGGTTTGGGCTGTGCGTTGATATATCAGTCAGTCAGTCAGTCAGTCAGTCAATCAGTCACTCAGTCAGTCCGGACTTAGAATTTTATATGAGTACAGATGAAAGTAAGTTTGTTTGTTTGTTACCATTTCACGCCTAAATCACTGACCGAACCAATCATCCTGAAATTTTCCAAAATATACGTTGTCAGGTGTACAGAAACGGTAATACATAGGGTACCTTTCATCCCGAAAAAAAGTACGGTTCCCGAGGAAAACAACAAGAACGTTCTTATAATAATAGATGGCGCCACGTGCCTTTCGAATCATGATTGAATTAAATTATTACAAGCAGAGTACAACCCGAATTAATTGTCAAATTCTAAATTAACTCGAGCGAAGCCGCAGTCTAAAACTAGTTATGCTATACTTCGGTCAAATAAATCTCGATTACCTACTCCCAGTAACGTTACGATCGTAAACCGTACCGAACTGGTTTAGGGGCCATAAAACGGTTCCAGAAGAGAATTTTTGGCCACACAGGCTCAGACTTGGGACTTTAGGATGCTAAAAAAGGCAGAATGTAGATTGATAAAAGATATCTGTGGTTTTTACATTTTTAGAGCCTATTTAGGGGTGCGCCAAAGTTCACCTAAATTTTCAACTCCGATAATTGGAAATCCGAAAATGTTCTTCCTAACATTTTTCATCCTAACAATCACAATTCCTAACTACTCTGTCTCTAATGTTCATAATTCCGAAGCATTCAACTTCATAATGTCAGTAGCAATAAACATCTATTATACTTTTATTCTTTTTCCTATATTTTCTCAACATAACCATCTTTTACACTATTATTCAAAGTCATATCTTTTTTGTTTAGATTTATTTTTATTCATAATAATCAGTATTATATACATTCATCATCATTTCAGCCGAAAGACGTCCACTGCTGGACATAAGCCTCCCCCAAGAAGGGGGGTTTTGCCATAATCGCCACGCTTGGCAGGCGGGTTGGCGATCGCAGTATGGTTGTTATAAAACACAGAGAACGCTGCTGCCCATTCTCTGGTAAGTCCCTTAGTCGCCTCTTACGACACCCACGGGAAGATATGGGATGGTGCTATTCTTTACGTCCGGACACCATACAGTATTATATACATTAATTTTGCGTAACTTTATTTTCCAAAAAAGTGTTATTTTTGCAAATCGTTTATTTTCTCGATTCTATCGTATAAAACACCTAAATATAAGGCTAAAAGTGTCTTGGTGCTTTTGTCTCCGACTAACCGTTTGTCGTAAAAACGATGTGGGATCCATAGGTTAGGTTAGGTTAAAACTGTGACCAACTACGCGCGAGCCGAGCGAGCGAAGCGAGCGGTGCCGCGGCAGCGGCCGGCGAGCGCTACCTCGAAATTGGTCGCGAAATTTTTCTAAGTATTTTTTTCATAGTGCCCCCAAGACGATACTCTGACCTGAATTTCATTCATTTAAGACAAAAATCAGTGAAACGACTTTTAATAATTCTAAACTAAAATATTATGGTAATTATGTTTAGGGATAAAAGCATTATGATAAAAAACAGTAGGAGTTTAAATATATTTACATTAATGATATTATTAATTACAATTTTCGGAAACATGAGTGTTATGAACATCGCCGGTAGCACTACAAATAGTATGAATGAAAACTTTAGGATGAAAAATTTTAGGAAGAGTGATCATTCGGATTACAAATCATTAGGAAGAACAATTTCGGGTAAAGAACTTTAGGTGAGCCAATATGGACCCCCTATTTAGGCACGTTAGATAAACCTTTTTTAGGAACCAAAGAGACAAAGAGTGCTAGCAGGACCTTTAATTACTAAGGCCCCGCCATCTTTATATCCGTCTGTCACAGGACTGTATCTTTTGAATTGATATAATGAAGACAGACACTAATCTGCATGGTCCTCTTATGACTTGACCAATGTCTCCTCTGAGTTTGTTTCGGATGTTTCTTCTCAGAGTAGTCAGGTACGAAACACCGGCCCCATCTAGTTTTAAAACATAAAATGATGTGACATTTAAAAGTGTTTTGTAAAACCAATTCACAGAAATAAATATGATTTATGACTGTAGTATCCACTTGTAGTGGAGCTAATAGGTTGATAACACAATTTACTAACTATATCACAGGCTCACCAACACCACCAGCCCCCAGTCCAGGGTAAGCATCACCTTCCAACTTCCCGCCATTCTTTGTGGCTGACACTTGACATTAGTGACAATCACCTGACAGCTTGTGGGTCTGAGACAGTGTTTCCATATCTTTTAAATAGATACACTACAATGATACTTGTGATTTTTTCGGAATGTGTATTCAAATGCATGGCCGCTATAACAACCAAAAATTAAATAAAATATAGTTGAAAATTAAAGAGGGTCCCCAAACAAGGAACGTGTTCTTTTCGCAGTTTTGTACGGAGCCCTACATACAAGTTGTACATGTACAACTCCGAATCGCACTGATTTTCAAAATATAGTTAGTACTGGGCAAAACAAAACCCTTTGGTAAGACTGGTTGACACCTACTAACAAAGGTCTAAAAATGACAGCCGGGACCAATGGCTTCACGTGCTTTCTGAGGCACGGAGGGAACTCTGTCTGTAATGGATGGTCCACCTACCACGGCAATAACATTGGCAAGCACTGTTTGCACGAGCTACTCCATCAGAGACAAAAATACTCCTTTTTTAAAACACCTTGATCACAGGGCGCTTCTATTATTTTGTTATAATCATTATTCTTCAATCATCATAATAAATAGTACATTTTGATATAACTGGGGAAACTTTGTTATTGCATTCGAGGCGGAATTAACACCCGAGCTGCAAGCGAGGTTATGGAGCCGAGAACTGAAGTAACAAATCCCCACGCGTATCAAACGACGTTTTCGAAGAAATAAAATATTAGAACGGAAAGTGTTTTTGTCAGGAATTATTAGGAAAGGATTTAATTTGCTTTTTTTCCACGCTTTGCTTTCACCAGGTTGAAGAAGAAGCAAAGGTATGAAGTCGCTAAACAGCCTAATAAGAAAAATAGAAAATTCAAAGATTTTTGAGTTTAGAACACAAATAAATGTTAATTTGTGCATGAAAGTAAATATTTGTTTTAAATAAACATGTTTATTTTTGATATTCTATTTATAAACACAATTTAAACACTCAAAAAATATTTAAATATTTTTTTTAAATCTCGGCAATCATTGCCGAGATTTAAAAAAAAAAACAAACGCCGTCGAATAAAGTCATTGAACCCATTTGGACTTAGTATAAGTATAGTTATCTGTGGATTTTTTTATTTCAGCACGTGTGTGGAAAAATATTAAAAATCCACGTGTGTGAAATACATTGCATGTTGAACCTAATCGTAGTGCCATAAGAACCGATTTTCGAGAAAGTGTATAGAAAAATCATTATAAGATACCTACTAGCAAAGATTTGATGGCTTTTAATACTAAAAACATTAACTGATAAAACCAACAAAACCGAAATATTTTGTATTCCCAAAAGAATGTAAATGACCTATTTACCATTTATCGAGAGGCGGGAACCAAATGACATTTCATTTTATTTGAATATTTTATAGATTTTTTTGGCGGAATTGATCCCAATTTTTTCCTACCGTATGTACAGGAAATGTCGTTTCCTTATATGGGTAGTTAAATTGAGGAGTATTTTGCTATAATCAGATAAAGAGTTTTATGGGGTTCGAATTTATACTGATGTAGAATGTGTAAGTTATCTAAATAGCATGACGCATGTAATCTCCGGGTAAGGCTGCAAACCCTCAGCTGTGCCATCCACATTTCACTCCATGTTGATTAAGTTCTATGTAATGAGGGACGGCTCATCACCCAGGGACAAATCCAGAATACGGGCTCATCATCATCATTTCAGCCGAAAGACGTCCACTGCTGGACATAGGCCTCCCCCAAGTGTCGCCACATTGACCGGTCCCGTGCGACTCGCATCCAGCGGATCCCTGCAACTTCACCAGGTCATCGGTCCACCTAGTGGAAGGCCTTGAAACGCAGCGTCTTCCGGTTCGCGGTCGCCACTCCAGAACTTATCGGCCCCATCGGCCAACCGTTCTGCAAGCAATGTGCCCTGCCCACTGCCACTTAAGTTTGGCTATTCTTCGGGCTACGTCGGTAACCTTGGTTATCTTGCGGATGTCCTCATTTCTGATTTGATCACGCAAGGAAACTCCGAGCATAGCCCTCTCCATTGCGAGCGACTTTAAGCCTTCTGATAAGGCCCATTGTGAGCGACCACGTTTCAATCCCGTATGTAATCACTGGCAACACACACTGGTCATAGACCTTCGTCTTGAGACACTGCGGTAAGTTGGACGAGAAGATACCACGCAACTTCCCGAATGCTGCCCAGCCGAGTCGGATTCGACGATTGACCTCTTTCTCGAAGTTAGACCTACCTAACTGGAATACGGGCTACTGCTGACAAATTCTTAAACACCCCCATAACTCTGCCCAACTCGGGCGTCGAACCCAGGACTTCACGCTCAGCAGTAACACTTGTGTTATTTGATACTTAAATGACTGTCTACCCTTTTTTCCTAACTATGTTGGGATAAACTTTCAGTCTTACTGAATGCAGCCTAATTAGTTATTTATTAATTACTATACAAAATACAGGGTGTAAGCGGACCCTCAACGAAGCCGTCAGCCAAGCATCATGTACATCAAACTAAGTAACTTTACGCAAAAATTATTGCTGGGAAACGACTTTTTTTTGGAGTGAAAATCACGTTTTACGGTAGGACTCAATGTAACGCATTCAAAACATTGTGCTGATGGACGGATTGAATAGTACGTTGGTCGTGGAGGTGTTTAAAGTAAAAATCTTACATAAAAACATGTATTTAAAAAATCACTTGTGAAAAAGTTGGAACTTTGACCCCCTATATCTCCGTAACTAGAGGGTTCCCAGTTATGGTCTAGAACAAAAATGATCGTAATGACGGGGAGAACGAGTGCCTTTCGGCAACGTTAAGGGTCTTGTTACGCCCTTTATTGCCTTCCCTATAAATGAAAACAAAACAAACACCTTTTGACAAATAATTTCTATGGGATCCCCATAAAATATGGGCTATCGGAACCCCATCGGGTTGATATTTGATAACGTTATGATGGCACATGTCAAAGGTGACTGGGTGCTCTATTTGTTACTAACTTTAAACTTGTAGAGGGTTAAATAAACAAAGGAAATCGATATCCATGTTTTCATAAAACATTGATATAAAATTGATATAAACATTGATATTGATATGGTTTTTGGAGAAAAAAGGATAGTGGCGTTTTTTTGGCAAAAACTTGAAAAAATTACTTTCAAACTTTTTGCCTCATCTGATTCTGCTCTTGGTATGTTCGAGCACTGAGCCGAGTTTCCTCCGTGCCTCGGAAAGCACGTTAAGCCGTTGGTCCCGACAGTCATTTGTAGATCTTTGACAATCGTTAGATAGTCAGTGGCCCAAAAAGTCTGGCAACCAGTCTTACCAAGGGGTATCGTATTACCCAGTACTGACTGGGTTGTGGAGGTCAGATAGGCAGTCGCTCCATGTAAAATACTGGTATTCAGTTGCATCCGGTTAGACTGGAAGCAGACCCCAATATAGTTGGGAAAAGGCTAGGCAGATGATGAGCACATTGCCGGAACATGGCTACGCTAATGTTTTCATACTTAGATATTAAGTAATTTGCTCATATTAAAAATACACCCGTCATTCTGATATCAGGCTGGCGGCTAACTAACTTTTTTAAATAATTCTAGTTTTATAAAACCTTTAAATTTTACGCACATTCCTCACATTGCTAGAACATTGCTTTCATGTGTATAGAATCACTCTTTTTTGACGTACACTCGTCATCCTGATATTCACGAAATTTCAATATTAAAACTGCGCTTTACCTATGAGTTATGTCTAGGGGTCGGATGCATATTCACCTAATAAAGTTTGAGTGTTGACTAGTATGGAGCGCGCGTTAGTACCTCTACCTACGCAAAAAGGCCCCTTGTTTTTCATTTTATTATTTTATAGCATAGCATAGTACCTATAATCAGCCTCTAATGTTCCCACTGCTGGGACACAGGCCTACTCTCTATGAGAGGGAATGGGCTATAATCCACCACGCGGGCCCATTGCGGGTTGGTTTATTGTTTTACTCCTAATGGATTATTATTTTTATCATATTGAGCAGCAAATTTTAAATCAAATGGTTTTTATTTTTAATATTATTCTAAAATAAAAGTATTTTTTACGTGTCATTTTCAACATATTTCTTGACTGGTTTTAAATAAAATTATTTTAAATATTCATTGTGCTTACGATTACTACAATTTATATACATTTTATTATTTTTGAAATACCTCGATCCCGGGAAAAAAAAGGCATTTTTCATTTGGCAGAAACCAATTCCATACTTTTGTATCCGATGCCTTACTTAAGATAAATATGCATCCGAATAGGTATCCGATCGCTAGTTATGTCATAATATAAATACAAGGTGTAGACGGACCCTTCACGAAGCCGTCAACGGAGCATCTTGTACATCAAACTAAGTAACTCTACGCAAAAAAATATTAGTTGGCGGAAGGGCGGTTATTTCACATTCCGCCAATATGTTTAAGTATCATGTAACTTCTTACTATACAACATTAGTTTTAGTATATGCGAAACCTGAAACACGTGTCTAGTATTTTTAAGTAAATAATCTATGTACAAAATTCCAAAACTGTATCATGAAAAATCACAAAGTTATAAGCTTGTTTTGCTAGCTGGTTGTCCGCGCAAAAACGTGCAGCACGCCCGCGCGCGGGCTTCCTGCGTCGTCTTGAGCTCATTGATAATAATAATTTGGCAGTAGGTACCTAAATGATTGCGATATGTACTTAATGTCGCTCGGTGTTAAAACTTTTGAAATATTTTTGGGGCAGAATATAACATACTTTAAAAATGATTGGAATCGATTCAGTTACTTATTCTGAACAAACTATATTCAGGTTTCGCAAATACTAAAAATAATGTTGTATACTTTAAGCTATACTAATTGAACCTTCACATACATAACCTACTCCAGCAAAAGAGGTCTGTCAGACCCCAATAAAAAGAAGCCATTAACTACAACAGTTATCAAAACCAATGGCTATCAATACATTTTATATCCGGCTATAAAACATAAAAGTTTGACCATAAAAAATAACCTACAATGTTGGTACAGTCAACAGCATGGTCATGAGAGACTTGAATTAAAATAAATAAAAAAAAAAGCCTAAATGCCTATGCCATTAAGTCCACCTCTGTACTTTGTACTTGAAGTGCTAAATAAATAAATAAATAACAACAAAAACTGCCTTTCATCACCTGCATATTCATTTCTGAACCACCAACTTACCTCACGACATTTTCCTCATTCCTCCGCATCACATGTACAACACAAGATGTGATGCGGAGGAATGACGAAAATGTTGTGAGGAAAGTTTCGAGTATGAATGTGGATGGGTATAAGAGTAGAGGAAGACTAAAGAAACGATGGATAGACTGTGTAATGGATGTTATGGGAAGAAAGGAGGTGTCTTCTGACATGACTACTATGGAAGAAGAAGACATACTGCGCCGACCGCAAATAATTTGGAATAAGGACAGGAGAATGGTGTTGGGGTCGGATTCCAGTTTAAGCGGGTGCAGCTGATTACCAGTATTTTACATGAAGTGATTGCCTACATATTTGTCCTCCACAGAGCACTTACCAAGTTACTTAATCCTTCAAAGCAAGAGGGAACAGGCATCTTCTGGGCACGCTCGTCCCATCATAGACCTCATCTATCGCTTTCCATCAGGCGTGATCGAGGTCAAGAGCAGGCCCATTTGTAATAAATAAATTAAAAAAAAAAACATGATACCCCTTGGGAAGACTATTCGTAACGACTTATGACTGTTAAAGATCAAAGAATGACAGCCAGAACCAACTGCTTAAAGTTTTTTCCGAGGCACGTAGAGATCTCGGTATGTTAGGAAAGGTCACCCATAAACGAACCGACCTCGGCGGGTGTCAGGCCATCTTTTTAATTAATTTATTGGGTTATGAAGAGAACAGCGTGTAAAGTGCCTCCGACCAGATGGGTGATGGATCTGATTGGCCACTGCCCGGTAGCTGTTCTTGTCGGGTTTTTTTTTTGTGTATATTCTTAAGTCACGGATAACTTTAACAACGCGATTCAAAATTTTGATATTAGTTCTTCATGTGTGTCACAGATGGCGCTGTAGTACTTTTTGTAGTGCCACTACAAATCTTGACATAGTATAAAACAAAATCGCTCCCGTTGTTTATACGCTTAGATCTTTAAAACTACGCAACGGATTTTAATGCAGTTTTCAGCAATAGATAGAGTGATTCAAGAGGAAGGCTCAAATGTATATTGCACCCGTGCGAAGCCGGGGCGGGTCGCTAGTTGGAGATAAATATATCTTTAGCTGTCAGCAGTTAATCAGCCTATAATGTTTCCAATTATAGGCTGATTAATTTACTTACGCAGTAAAAACGTCAAATGATACTTCGAAAATCAACCTTATTGCCAAGGAATAAAAGCACTATCACTGTGAAATCTATACCTTCTACGTGCGGTTGGTTATACTAAGGAGGTTACTTTGTTTTTTGTGTTAAATCGTTTTGAAGAATAAGTTGTAAATTATGCAAGATTTAACTTTATGGCTTGGCTATTATTCTTAACTAGCCGTGCCTCGCGGTTTCTACTTGTTTTATTTTTGCTGGGCTCCTATTGGTCGTAGCGTGATGTTATATAGCCTATAGCCTAGCCAAGCCTATAGCCTTCCTCGATAAATGGACTATCCAACACTAAACGAATATTTCAATTCGAACCAGTAGATCATGAGATTAGCGCGTTCAACCAAACAAACAAACTCTTCAGCTTTATCATATTAAGTATAGATGCTGTTAACCTATAACATTTTGCCGACCTGGGGCCTAAGACTCATGTTCAGTAGAAGTGCTTGTGACCATTAAACCAACGAGGCCTTCAGATCTACTAATAGATCATCACCATCATTCTACTGCCCTTATCCCAATTTATTTGGTGTCGACACAGCATGTCTTCTTCTTCCATACTTCTCTATTACTCGTCATCTCAGCAGTCACCTCCTTTCTAGCCATATCATCCTTCACACAGTCCATCCATAGTTTCTTTGGTCAACTTTTTGTGTCCCTTTTTATCTAACTTTTAAAAAAGGAGGGGGTTGTGAATTCCACCATCTCTTTTTTTTCATGTATGTACACCGATTTCTCCGCGATTACTGGGCCGATTTACGTGATTCTTTTATCATTTGGTAGGGAAAGTGCGCGCGAGGGAAAGAGCCTCACGTCCCAGCCACCGTGGGAGACGCCCTGGGCGTTGGGGGTCACGTGATGGCCCTCGGCCACCGTAGGCGCGGGCCTGTGGACGGCGAGTTTTGGGCTAGCTCGCCGTCCGGCCGTCTTATGACGACAGGCCGTGTCGACGGCGCGTTCGTGTTCCACGCGCGCCTCAAAGACATGTCAGCAACCACGTAGGGGTCCGCACGGGCCGATGCCTGCCAGGGCTGCGGGACTGTTCGAAAGAGATACCGCGGCCCTGGAACACAAAGGGCAAAGAAGGAACATGGATGGGTTTTAGTCAGTACAAGTCTGACACTCCCTTCCGCTCCGCCCAGAGCGGGGGGGGGGGTCATTTGATGATTTACCATCCTAAAAAGAAAGTTACTTTTCTTGATTATTTTATGTGTTAGAGACCACAATTTATTTGGTGTCGGCGCAGCATGTTTTCTTCATCAATACTTCTCTATTACTTGTCATCTAAGTAGTCACCTTTTTTCTAGCCATATCATCGTTCACACTGTCCATCAATCGTTTCTTTGGTCCATCTTTACTCTTTATTTATTTATTTAAGGAAAAACAAACAGTAGCACAATAAAAATAAGTCACAATATCAAAAATTGAACATTTTAAAACAATTATGCTACCCACTGCGTTCTCCATAGATTACAATTTAAAGAATTTAAAACTAGCTAGTAACAACACAAATACAATACCTATACAACGGTCATTATCCTGGAACTCATAACTGGTTTTTTAAATATGTATACAACATTAGTTTTAGTATATGCGAAACCTGATACACGTGTCTAGTATTTTTATGTAAAGAATCTATGTACAAAATTTCAAAAATGTTACATGAAAAATCACAAAGTTATAAGCTTGTTCTGTTACCTAGTTTTCCGCACAAAAACGTGATCACGACGCAGCGCGCGCCTCCAGCGTCGTCTTGAGCGCATTGATAATAATAATTTGGCAGTAGGTACCTAAATTATTGCGATAGGTACTCAAAGTCGCTCGGTGTCCAACTTTTAACTTTTTTACATATTTTTGGGAAAAAATATAACAAGGTTTAAAAATTATTGGAATCGATTCAGTTACTTATTCTGAACAAACTGTATTCAGGTTTCGCATATACTTAAAATAATGTTGTATATAATAATAGGTACCCGGTAACAATGAAAAATTAAACTTATTACACAACCAGACGTAGAAATGTTCAATAAACTAGAGACAGACATTTTAAACTCTACATAGAGACCAATAGAGACTAGACCAACGATGAAAATCTAGAGCTTTGTAGAGATAACGTGGTCTAACTTATTTCTCTACCAAACATGTTTCAAAGTTTTCACAGAGCTCTACATTTCCTGAACAAGTTATAACAAAGCTCTACAGTCTCTATGTTTTGTTATGTAGAGCTGTTTTTTAAAAGTGGACTCTCTTTTGCTATGCTGTTTTGGTAAATATAGTTTTTGATGAAGAATTTTGAAAAGCATCGAGGTTGCTAAGTATGGAACACGATGAAGTAGACTTTTATTAGCCTTATTTATTCCATAGTCTTTCTTGGGTGTATAGCATATCCATCATCATCACCTGCCTAGCCTTTTCTCAACTATGTTGGGGTCGGCTTCCAGTCTAACCTGATGCAGCTGAATATCAGTATTTTACATCGAGCGACTATCTGACCTATCTGACCTCCAAAACCTAGTTAGTACTGGGTAATACGATACCCCATGGTAAGACTGGTTGTCACAATTTTCGGGTCACTGACTACCAAACAACAGTTAAAGATCTACAAATAGCATAACCAGCCTATAATGTTTCCACTGCTGGGACACACGGCCTTCTCTCTATGAGAGGGAATGGGCTATAATCCACCACGCGGGCCCAATGCGGGTTGGTAGATGTCACATGTCTTCGAATTTTTGGTTCTAGGACATGCCGGTTTCCTCACGATGACCACCGTTTTTGAGAGCAGTGGTGATGAAATAAATTACTCTAAGTTATTCGCCTGCCTGGGAACCCACGATTCCCTGCTCGTAAGTCGGGGCCGCCACCACCGGGCCACCGTTGCTTAGGTGTATAAAATGTTTGTTCCTGGCTAAATTAGTTATTTATTTATGTACTATTCTGTAAAGTTCACTTGGAACCTCACTTAAGTGAGTACACACAATTCGAAAGCGAACTCATTTGACGACGTTGGAACCAGAGTGATCTAGGGCACAACAGTATGCAGATGCACCTCAGTACTTAGATCAGTGTGACATGGTCTTCACTTTAGAGACCGCACCAATTCTATAGTGACATGTTGTGATCCCTCAAGGAAGAAAGCCCTGAAGAGCACTTGGATAAGTGTAAGATTATGATTTTTCTAGCCATTGTATCATAACCTCAGTATTGGTAAAAATGACACTTAGATCACACTGGTTCCAACATCGTCATTTGTCGCGGATTTACAATGAGACACCTTTTGTGCACCGTGTATTAGGGTACCGTAGCCATATGGCAAAAATCGAAATCCTTATAGATTCGTCATGTCTGTCTGTCCGTCTGTATGTCACAGCCACTTTATTCCGATACTATTACGACTCAGTTGAAACTTGGTAAGTAGATGTATTCTGTGAACCGCTTTATATTATGTTGTCATCGTCAATGATGTATCAGATTATCTGCAAAAGCTCATTCCAATCATATTAATACTTGTTAGATTTCACATGAGTAGATTTAATCCAGCATCGATTTTAATCAGCTTAAGAACATTTGAAGCCATCGTATTATAAGCTCCTCCCAAAAGTATAAAAAAGATCATAAAGTTAACGATACCTAAGATACTTTGTGCTGAAAAAATCGTTAAATTGGACGGTCAGTAAAAAGAATGCAAGATTGTTGTAAAAAGTGCTGATATCGGCGATGTTTTTTTTATTACCTAGTCCCTCAAAATTAGGGTGCAGTGGCTTCCAAAACATACAAATTGAAGCGACAAGGTTGCCGCTAGGTAGGCTGTGTTTTGATTGTCACTGACGGATATTTTACTTCATAAAACATCTTAAATTAATTCATTAAGGGCATTACATGGCTCAAATCCCAAAAAAGCGTATGTTCAAAGAAATTTGTTGATGAATCCCTTCGTGCGTTTTCCGTGTCAAAAATGTATGTTATAGTTAAGTTCATCACAAATAAATTGTAATGTTTAAAATTTTAATACACCTTCTCAATTTTTTTTGGTTAATCGTAGAAAGTAGGTCCTTTTTCAACCTTAATTGTAAATTATCTCTGTAACGGCTGAATAGATCGGCATGAATTTTGTAACAACAAATACGTAATGATATACTTAACAATCTGTGTTGTTTTTTTTCTGTTATTTCTTTTAATATTTTTAAATAATAAATAAAAACCGAAATTTTGCGAAATGTGCGGGGCAAGTCAACAAAAACCAGTACAGGGATCAAATCATCAAGGTCATCGAGCAATGTAATGCCCTTAAAAACCAGCTGAGAGCACCGGTGGCCCACTGGTAGTACGACTTACGAGCCGTAAGTCGTGGGTTCGAACCCAGGTAGGCGCATTACTTTGGGCTGGATATTTTTTTTAATCACCACTGCTCTCAAAACAGTGAAGGAAAACATCGTGGGGAAACCGGTATGTCCTAGAATCAAAAAATCAAAGGCATGTGACATCTACCATTTACATTATAGCCTCTCATAGAGAGGAGGCCAGTCTCGAAGCATGATATTTTAATCAAGAATTTCTTTTAAAATGAAGGCGAGTGCTAATGAAGGATTTAGAATATTCTTCCCCTTAGAAATGAAAATGTTTTAATTTGTATAATAAAATTGTAATAGAAAAATCAAATTTGTACACCTGACATGGTAAAACATGTACGGACCTACCCTACCCTACTCAATAAGATCTTGCATGCTCAATTTGTGTGTAAACGCATGTTTTAACTAATACATTGAACACACAATTATACAAACACACTCTAGTTCTCACACACGGCCATAAACACGACTTTCATTTTTCTTTTTATTGTTTTATAAAAATGTGTAACTTATACCTAATTAGCACAACGAATCAATTGTTAATTAATTGAGGAAGAGCGAGGTTTATCCCATCACAAGTATCTTCGGATTACTTTCGGGAAGCCCCGGCAACTTATTTGTATTGATTTAAGATAATAAACACATTATTTTTTTTTTAGATTATCTTTATCTTTAAAAATTATGATTAATTAAAAATTACAAAAGTAAAAAAAACAAAAATTAAAATAATAAAAGTCAAAAGAAGAATGTTCCACGAAATCTCAACTTGAAACAAAATTAAGCAAGCTAAGCTTTCGAATAATTGAAGCGAAATTGAAGGATTGCACTGCATTGTGTCCCTTCTCCCAACTCATCCATATTATTTGAAAAAACGGGCCAAGGGCGAGTTGGACTCGCGCACCGAGGTTTCCATTTAAACTTGTAGGTATTTTGTTATTCAACTACATATTCACGGTTTTTATTTTTTTTTCTTTACAAGTCATCATCATCATTCATCATTTCAGCCGAAAGACGTCCACTGCTGGACATAGGCCTCCCCCAAGTGTCGCCACATTGCCCGGTCCCGTGCAACTCGCATCCAGCGGATCCCTGCAACCTTCACCAGGTCATCGGTCCACCTAGTGGGAGGCCTTCCAACGCAGCGTCTTCCGGTTCGCGGTCGCCACTCCAGAACTTATCGGGCCCATGGGCCATCCGTTCTGCGAGCAATGTCCTTTACAAGTGCTGTAAGACATTGCTTCTTGACAAATTTCATAATTCTAGGTCATCGGGTACCGTAGTACCCTATTGGTTTTTATTCCCTTGTGATAAATATGCGACATAAACAGTCATATCTTTTGATCCCGTTGATTTACAAGTTTGATTTTTTTACTGCTCTAAGAAATAGAAGACTTGAGTGTTTGATATTAATTTCAGCTTGATACCTTTACGCGTTCTTGAGAAAAATGGTCTTGACAGACGGATACCAAAGTGATCTTATAAGGGTTTCTTTTTGCCGACTGAGGTACTGAACCCTAAAGAGCTCCTGGCTAAATAATAACCGCCGCTAGTGTCGATCTTTAGGTTAAGCAGTGCTGCCTAAGTTGGTCTATGGATGGGGGATCACCCATTACATATCAAGTGACCTCCGTGCCTCAGAAAGCACGTTAAGTCGTTGGTCCCGGCTGTCATTTGTAGATCTTTGACAGTCGTTAGATAGTCAGTGGCCCAAAAAGTCTGACAACCAGTCTTACCAAGGGGTATCGTACTACCCAGGACTAACTGGATTTTGCAGGTCAGATAGGCAGTCGCATGTAAAATACTGGTATTCAGCTGCATCCGGTTAGACTGGCAGCCGACCCCAAAATATTTGGGAAAAGGCTAGGCAGATGATTTACGGAACCCCAAAAAGCTGAAAAGACGAGTAATAAAGAAGTATGGAAGTTGAAGATATGACTGCGCCAACTCCAAATAAAATGAGATAAGGGCAGGAGAATTATGATGAACTAGCTGGCGCCCGCGACCTTCAGCCGCGTGAAATTATTATTAAAATACTACTTCCGAAATTGAATCGAATTTTGTTAACAATTTCAAGGTTTTATTTTGGCACGGAACGATAATTCTGATTCTAAAATAAAAGTAGCCTTAGTTATTTCTTATAACATCAGCTATGTGGCAGTATAAGTGTCGTCAAAAGTGGTCCAGCCGTTTCGGATATTAGCCGGAACAAATAGACAGACAGACGACAGACAGACAAAAATTAAAAATATGTTTTTTTTTATTATAAGTACCGTATATACTTTCAAATACATTCAGTCGAAAGCTGTTATCTTAAAATTACAAACAGACACTTCAATTTTATTTATTTGCATAGAAAAGTAAGATTTTAACCCTACAAATACCAACTTAGAAATCTGTGGACTTAGCTTAGCCACAAGCTTAGCCGAACTAAACGAGTACGTCAACCTGTCATCCCCTACTATTTATAAAAGTCAACCAAAGAAAAGGGTTTTGCAATTTATTACTGAAACCACAATAGCCTAGACCAGCCTAG
The DNA here is from genome assembly GCA_905163415.1 of Noctua fimbriata. Lineage (NCBI taxonomy): Eukaryota > Metazoa > Arthropoda > Insecta > Lepidoptera > Noctuidae > Noctua > Noctua fimbriata. The sequence continues at coordinate 5,671,280 of LR990951.1, forward strand.
GACGATTGAAGTTGCAGATTGGAATGTGACTTAGGTCACCTAATTTATTGGCAAAATGTTTGTAGGCAGGAAATTCATGCGATCTAAGAGATTTTGACAAAATGATATTGCAAGGCTGCCTCGTTGATCTAGTGGCTGTAAGCGATACCTGGGTTCGATTCCTAGGTCGGGCAAAGTGTTATTGGGTTTTTCCATCAGTAGCAGCCACGGAGTCTGGATTTGTACCCGGTTGATGGCAAAAGGCTCGCCCCTTATTACATGGGGCTTAAACATCACTGGCGAGTGTACTATAGAGTGGTAGGGCCTCTGCCTCACCTTTTGATGATTACAAGCGTGATGTTATATAAAAAGGAAAAGAATAAAATAAGAGAAAGAAGCCTTAATCACCATAAAAACATAATCTTTAATCCTAAAGAACTACATGGAACTTAAACATAACTGGCGAAATGTGGGTGTACTAGTGGTTACACCTTTGCCTAACCCTACGAGGATTACAGGAGTGATGTTATGTTATGTTATGTGATACAGCAAGCTGAAATACCAACTTGTGTGATTAATTTCATCAGCACTGCTCTCAAAAACGGTGAAGGAAACTGGCATGTCATAGAACTGAAATTCGGGAGAGAAGACAACACACACACAACACACACATCAACATCACAACATCCGACATCCGTGATCCGACATCCTTTCAAAGAGATTTAAAAGACTTATTGAGTGGACAATGGGAATATTATCATACAAAAATTTTGACCACGAACATTTTCAATTTTGACACATGAATGCTACCTGACAAGCGGCCGTATGACACTAGACAGACCGACTTATTACGAAGTAGTAACAAGGATTTATAATGATTTTCCTCGTCTTGTACCGTCTTCTGCCTGGCGTTTTCCCAACTATGTTAGGTTCGACTTCCAGTCTTGCTAGTATTTTACATGAAGTGACTCACTGACCTTCACAACCCAGTTAGTACCGGATTATATGATACCCTTGTTCTGTATGGTGTCCGGACGTAAAGAATAGCACCATCCCATATCTTCCCGTGGGTGTCGTAAGAGGCGACTAAGGGACTTACCAGAGAATGGGCAGCAGCGTTCTCTGTGTTTTATAACAACCATACTGCGATCGCCAGCCAAGCGTGGCGATTATGGCAAAACCCCCCTTCTTGGGGGAGGCCTATATCCAGCAGTGGACGTCTTTCGGCTGAAATGATGATGATGATGATATGATACCCTTGGTAAGACTGGTTGTCAGACTTTCGGGTCACTGACTACCTGTAACGACTGTCAGAGATCTACAAACGACAGCCGGCACCAACGGCTTAACGTGCTTTCCGAGGCACGGAGTAAACTCGTTATGTAATGGGTGGTCACCCATCCACGGACTAACCTCAGCAGGCGCGGTTTAACCTGAATGTCGACCCGAGCGACTGTTATTATTTAGCCACGAGTTCCTCGTCTTGTACCGTCTATCGCTCGTAAATATTTGAATGTCTTTGCATCCATGGGCACACGTAAATAATACTCAATATTGAATGTCACGGGTCATGACGAGAAGGTAATTATTTTTCAATACACTTCCTCGAAAACTGGCTCTTATTGCACTACGATTAGGTTCAACATGCAATGTATTTCACACTCGTGGATTTTTTTTTAGTTATCACAACTTCTGCGGAAATAAAAATTTCCTATAAATAATCATAAAATAGCAGGTGTGTTTTTGGTGCTGCCATTTAGACTTAGCTTTTAACGTTTAGAAAGATTTTCAGCTGCAGTTTTCCAGTCAATTTGGTGACTTCTTTGTATTAAGGTTCAGTAATAGTTTAGACAAAACTAGATATTCAATGCTCCCACAGGTTAGTAATAAAATGAAAGTCCTCAGTTTTTTTGCTGTGTTGGTCAAGCCAAGCTTTACTCCAAATCACTAGTTACCAATATGTTACACTTTCATCACACACACACACACACACTCACCACACACACACTCACTCACTCACTCACACTCACTTACACTCACACCACACACACACACTCACTCACACACTCTCACTCTGCTCACTTTTCACTTTCTTTCACTTTCTTTTCTTTCTTTTTTTTTCTTTCTTTCCATGTTTTACGCAAATAAACATTCTATTCTATTCATTTCAACAATCATCATTTTCTTGACCTTATCCCCATTTATTTGGGGTCGGCACAGCATGTCTTCTTCTTCCATACTTCTCTATTACTCGTCATCTCATCAGACATCTCCTTTCTAGCCATATCATCCTTCACACATTTCATTCATCGTTTTTTTGGTCTTCCTGTACTCTTATAACCATCCATATTCATTTCAACCTGGGGCATGCGCGGCTTCGGGTCAGTCTTTAATGTTACGCCGCGCTTGCCTAGGTTGGTCCGTGGATGGGTACCAAAGCACCGAGTTTCCTCCGTGCCTCGGAAAGCACATTAAGCCGTTGGTCCCGGCTGTCATTTCTAGAACTTTGACAGTTGTTACACGTAGTCAGAGGATCGAAAGTCTGACAACCAGTCTTACCAAGGGGTATCGTATTACCCAGTACTAACTGGGTTGTGGACGTCCGATAGGCAGTCGACCCATGTAAAATATTGGTACCTTCGAAAGGTGACTGGTCTTTGGAAATAAGACCGGGGAGTGTGGGATTTCTACCTCACTAAAACCATCCCAGTGGTCACCATCCGCACATGGGAGCAGGCACCGTTTCTTCTTAAAAGACGGATCCCTCTGAGCAACGCCTGTCATGGCATATTCTTGGGGAAATAGTAATTACCTAATATATTTTTTTTCTTCAAAAAGAAAACTACTTAACTCCACTTCAAAAAACATAGCGTCTCCTTTGACAATCCAATTTGTGAATGTTCCTGAAGAAATGACTGAAATATGTTTACTTTTTATGTTAATGACGTTTCAAGCAGAACAGTCACGTTTTGAATTAAGATGTCGTTGGCATCACAAAATATTGTTCTGAAATAAATTGGTTGGTAAAGGAAAGTGTATTAAGGAAATTGTTGTTTTTTTTTTTTCATTTAAATATTAGTAGAACCTTCCCGTGGTATGCGCTGCTAGTGACATGACAATTTTCAAAACATCGAGATTTCTGTTCTATAAAGGCTTGTTCTTCCCGTCATTGTGATCAGTTTTTGTTTTGGACTAGACCTAGTTACGAAGATATTGGAGGACAAAGTTAAAAATATTTCACAAGTTTTTTAATTTAAATACCTCCATGACTCCTATGATCAATGCATCCACCAGCACAATGTGTAATGATCATTTTTAGGCAGTGTTACTTAGTCTAAATACCTCCATGGCTCCTGTACTATTCAATGCATCCATCAGCACAATGTGTAATGATCATTTTTGTGCAGTGTTACAATTAGTCTAAATACTTTCATGACTCCTGTATTATACAATGCATCCATCAGCACAATGACGTGCAATCATCATTTTTAGGCAGTGTTACTTAGTCTAAATACCTCCATGGCTCCTGTACCATTCAATGCACTAACAGCACAATGTGTAATGATCATTTTTGTGCAGTGTTACAATTAGTCTAAATACTTTCATGACTCCTGTATTATACAATGCATCCATCAGCACAATGTGTAATCATCATTTTTGAGCAGTGTTACTTAGTCTTAATACCATGACTCCTGTACCATTCAATGCATGCATCAGCACAATGCATAATGATCATTTTTGGCTAGTGTTTAGATCACCAAATTCTCATTTTTTTCACACAAAAAAAAAGGGTGTAATGTTTAGCCTGTTACCATGGAAAGTGGATTTCCACCCAAGTGTTTGTAAGATAGAAAGCCAGACGGTCTCAAGGGCCACTAAATAGCACTCAAGAGTGTATCGAGTAGTGTAGGGCCCTCTCTCTTGGCCCTTTTAAGCCGTTGTCTTAGAGGATGGTTTTTGTAAAGATTTTGATATATTTTGGATGACGTTTTTATCATGACTGTCCCCGTAGTTTACAATTACTACATGAACATTGGAAAAAACAAAATTATTTCGGTTTTTTTGGTTTAGGCAGAGTTAATGTTTTAAGTATTAAAGGCCGGTAAATCTTTGCATGTAAGTATCTTATAATGATTTTTCAATACACTTTCTCGAAAACTGGTTCTTATCGCACTACGATTAGGTTCAACATGCAATGTATTTCACACCCGTGGATTTTTAAAATTTTTCCGCACACGTGCGGAAATAACAATTTCCACAGATAACTATACTTATACTAAGTCTAAATGGGTTCAAAGATTTTTTTTTTTAATCTTGCAAATAGATGTGGGTCTTTACGGAGTAAATATTTTTTGAAGAAATTCTTTGAGAAATTATGTATATAAATAGAAAATCATAAATAAACATGATAATTTAAAACAAATTTTTACTTTTATGCCTCGCTTGCAGCTCGGGTGTGAATTGCGCCTCGGGTGTGAATTGCGCCTCGAATGCAATAACAAAGTTTCTTAACTTAAGTATAACTTAACTTATTAGAAGATAGTATCCTATTAAAACACAAAGTAAGTTGAAAGTAAACTTAGCCCGCTCACAGTCTTAAAGTAATGTCATATTAAAAGCTAAAAGAAAATAAAGAAGCATCAAGTTATTTCATTACTGTCATCTGGGGGTTGGCTTCCAGTATAACCCGATGCAGCTGAATACTACAGACCGACCGCATTAAGAACGTTAATGTCTTACGGAATTTCATACAAACTTTCAAGTTATTTTTTTTCGAAACCGATTTTAATGAAACTTCGTACGCATAAGCACGATACATAAGTCTAAAAACTTGACAGAGAACATTTTCGAAAAATAGTCTTACAGCTAAATTAGACCGATTTTAGATTTTCCATACAAATAGAAATTTCATTTTTTTTTTTTTTAATATTTTGAAAAGTTCGCTGTCAAGTTTTTAGACTTATGTATCCTGCTTAAGCGTATGAAGTTTCATTAAAATCAGTTCAGTCATTTCGAAAAAAAATCACTTGAAAGTTTGTATGAAATGCCGTAAGACGTTATCGCTCTTAATGAGTCCTTGCGAAGGTATCAATTTAAATGAAATATTCTGAAGATTGATCACGTATTGGTTCAATTAGTATCGTAATATCTACGTGGATTATTGTTATTTTAAAGCATATTACCTGTGGGATATTGTTAGGACTTAGTGGACGCTTAATGTGCCTTTGATGGGGCAAGGCGGAGGACTCATTAAAGCTGTCGGTCTATATTAATATATATGATGGCGGTTAAGTAGTCAGATGGACTATCTGACCGCCACAACACAGCTACCGAGTAAATATGAGATTACTAGCTGTGCCCCGAGGTTTCACCCGCCACTTCTGACTTGTTTTCTTTTTGCTCGGCTCCTATTGGTAGTAGCGTGATGTTATATAGCCTATAGCCTTCCTCAATAAATGGGCTATCCAACACTAAAATAAATTTTCAATTCGAATAAGTAGTTCCTGAGATTAGCGCGTTCAAGCAAACAAACAAACTCTTCAGCTTTATAATATTAGTATAGATAATAACAAGAGGTAGTTCATCGGTCACAAACACGGCTTTTGAATATGGAGGCCTTGGTTCGAACCTGTTTTTTTGTTTTTTAATTTGCTTACCTTGTCAGCGACCGCCCAGAGATTTTGATTTCCACCTAGTTATAACAATGAGTGACTATCTCGTTGGTCTAGTGGTCGCAAGCACGACTGCTGAGAATGAGGTCCTGGGTTCGATTCCCGGGTCGGGTAAAGTGTTACTGGGTTTTTCCATCAGAAATGTCTCAGTAGCAACCAAGGAATCTGGATTTATGCCTGGTTGATGGCAATAGGCTGGCCCCACAGATATAGATAGACCTAGATAACGCAAGTATCACGATCTGTATGAAAACCAAGCGTGCCATTTTTTGACTACCTATTATGACGTCACAACTTACGATTTTTGTACGTAAGCTACATAATAATATGGCACGCGAAGTAGTTGCTCTCGCGTTATCTAGGTCTATCTATATCTGTGGCTGGCCCCCTATTACAAGGGACTTAAACATAACTGGCGAAATATGGGTGTACTATTAAGTACACCTCTGCCTAACCCTGCGGGGATTACAGGCGTGATGTTACGTGCCAGGGCTGCGGGACTGTTCGAAAGAGATACCGCGGCCCTGGAACACAAAGGGCAAAGAAGGAACATGGATGGGTTTTAGTCAGTACAAGTCTGACACTCCCTTCCACTCCGCCCAGAGCGGGGGGGGGGGGGGGCATTTGGTGATTTACCATCCTAAAAAAAAAACGCCTGATGTTACGTAGTATTTTTCCTTCACGTAAAGCTTCAAGGCACGCCTTCAACCAACATTATAAACCTTACATCACAATTCACGACAACCCCTCGAAAAAACGCTCTTATCAACATTTCACCCCGCTAGTTCCCTCATAACTTACAAGAAGGGATGATAACACACCCCTTTCACCTTCCCTTAAGTATGTTGATATGGGGTATAAGGCTGAGAGGGCATTATAAGCTATGATATTATGGTACTATGTGAAGATTTTATATTTCGATCAATTTGATTGTCGTTTGTTTTTTATTATTCGCGTCTGAAAGGATTATGTTCAATAATATATACTCAAATTCTTGATCTATGGTTAGGTATTCATAGTTCTTTATTTATCGCTACTGAAAGTCTTTAGTTGGTTGAAAATATCAATTCTGATTTATTGTAAAATGTATTGTAAAACGTTATAAAAAACTCAATATTTATGATTATGATTATATTTTAGGATAAATTAAAATTCAAAATCAAAATCAAAATCATATATTTCAAATAGGCCAATTACAGGCACTTTTGAATTGTCGAAACAAAGACAACAATGAAAAATAGCTACAGTCCCAGTCACAAGGCATAAAAACTGTGAAAGTACTGCAGTGTAAATTAAATGATTTATTTTTTATTAGTTTTTTAACACGGCAATGTTTTGTTCAGTGTTGAAAATTAAAATGGCGTCATATATTCCTTCTGTCCAATCTCTAAAACTAACTAAGTCTTCCAATGGTGAATTAAAAAAAAACGATAGGAAATTTGCCTCGTTGGTCTTCTGATAGCAATCCTTCTAAGGATGAGATATAACCATAGCTGCATAGGTTCGATTCGCGGGTCGAGCAAATTGTAATTCGGTTTTTCCATCAGGAACTTCTCAGTTGCAGCCACGGAGTCTACAGTTGTGCCCGGTTGATAGCAACAGCTCGCCCCTTATTACATGGGACTTAAACATCAAAGGCGAGTGTACTATAAGGTAGGACCTCTGCCTCACCTTTTGATGATTACAGGCGTGATGTTATATAAAAAGGAAAATAATAAAATAAGAGAAAGAAGCCTTAATCACCATAAAAACATAATCTTTAATCCTAAAGAAACCGACAATCAACATTGAACGACTTTATCAGTTACCATTACTAACCAAAAGCGATCACAAGCGAGCTAAGCGAGAATTGATAGCTTTCACAGGAGCACATCAACATAATCCCTTTGCGTTATCTTTTCTGTTACGTACTGAGGTGTGTTCGTAAAATTGATAAGGACAGAAGTTCCATTTTTGCACCTTTCTGGTACCCTAAGGGTAACTAACGGGACCCTATTACTAAACCTCCGCTGTCCGTCTGTCTGTCTGCGGGCTGTATTTCATGGTCCGTAATAGGTAGATCGTTGAAATTTCCACAGAATGTGTATTTCTGTTGCTGTTTTACCAACAAGAGGGACGACTACGACTCACACTTGGCCGGTTTTTAAAGTTCCGAACAAAAATGAGGGCCGAAATTCAAATTACATAGTTGGTTCCCTAACTCATTTTTAGTCCAGACGTTCCACCTAAGAAAAATCCAAAAGTAAAAAATAACAAGGGAAACGTCTGATATTTATTTATTTAAAACTACATGTACAGTAGTGGTGCATGGGCGACTGAGAACCAGGGTTGATCTATACGTTAAGCCGCGCTTGCCTAGGTTGGTCCGTGGATGGGTGACCAGCTATTACATAACAAACTTCCTCCGTGCCTCGGAAAGCACGTTAAGCCGTTGGTCGCGACTGTGATTTGTGAATCTTTGACAGTCGTTACGTTAGTCAGTGGGTAGTCTAACTAAGTGGTATCGTATTTATCAGTAGCCAATAACTTGGCTGTGGAGGTCAGCCAAAACTAACAACAATAACTACCAAAACACAGCTACTGGGTAAATTCAGGGTGTAAACAGATCCTTCACATAGCCGTCAACCAAGCATTCTGTACATCAAACTAAGTAACTTTACGCAAAAATTATTGCTGGGAATCGACTTTTTTTTTTGGGGTGAAAAATCACGTTTTACGGTAGGACTCGATGGAAAGCACACAAAGCATTGTGCTGATGGATGTATTGAATAGCATGGGGGTCGTGGAGGTGTGTAAAGTAAAAATCTTACATTAAAAACATGTATTTAAAAAAAAACTTGTGAAAAAGTTGGAACTTTGACCCCCAATATCTCCGTAACTAGAAGGTTCCCAGGTATGGTCTAGAACAAAAAAAATATCGCAAAGACAAGGAGAACAAGTGTCTTTCGGATTCGTTAAGGGTCTATTTACACCCTTTATAAAATTGTATTAACAAGAGGTAGTTCGTTGGTCATGATCAACGGATATCGTATTACCCAGTACTAACTGGTTTCTGGAGGTCAGATAGGCAGTCCCTCCATGTAAAATACTGGCATTCAGCTGCATCCGATTAGACTGGAAGCTGACCACAACATAGTGAAGGAAGAGGCTAGGCTGTTGCTGTTCAAGGCATAGATGATACAGGTGAGCAAGATTCACACGATCGCATCAACATAATCCTTTTGCGTTATCTTTTCTGTGAGGAACTGAGGTGTGCTCGTAAAGAAGATAAGGGCAGATGTTCCATTTTTTTCAGGATATACTGATATGAACAACGTACGATATAAAAATGGCAGAGGATGGAAATGGATTGAATGGAGGATGGAGCTGTGCATAACCGGTATATGCGGATCTATCGTTGTGGCGGAAATCTATAAAAAAGCGAGTTCATTTTTTACTGGAAATGTATAGCTCGATATGTCGGCGTGTGTATCTGGATGAGGCCAAAAAAGCACGCCAGAAATGTGAAGAGGCATATCATTTATGGTGTGCTTCTTCAAAATCCTCCCACTAGGTCGCGTTTTATGCTATATCTAGCCAATTCGCATAAATATAATATAAAGAGGCATATTATTATATTTTTGCGAATTGACTAGATATAGCATAAAACGCGACCTAGTGGGAGGATTTTGCCCAGCAATTAAAAAGTGCTGATGAAATATAACAATGATATTGAAGTCTTCCTATTTTTACCAAAACATTGACAACACCAAATCAAAACATACCTATAAATATTTTACACACACATTTCTGTACAAAAAAAAAACGAGAAATATAAAATGTCCTCTTCATTATTACATCACATCCTGTCTCAACGGATATGAGAGGCTGACCGGTCCGGACCGGAAACAAGATGGCGCCCAACCGGCCCCGGATCCGAAGCGTAACAGAATTAAAGGCTAGTTCAAGACCACGAGTATTTAATACCCGGATTTTCTTAGCTGTCTTTCATTACGTTTTCTTATTTTATTTAGTTACATGTTGTTGCGGTGCTTTTTTTATTGAGGAAGTAAGCTTTTAGCTGGAAGTTTTTATTAATTAGAAGTTTTCGTATATACAACATTAGTTTTAGTATATGCGAAACCTGAAACACGTGTCTAGTATTTTTATGTAAAGAATCTATGTACAAAGTTGCAAAACTGTATCATGAAAAATCACAAAGTTTAAAGTTTTAAGTTTTTTTTGTTTATAACCTTGTTTTGTTATCTAGTGGTCCGTACAAAATCGTGGTCACCACGCAGCGCGCGCCTCCAGCGTCGTCTTGAGCTCATTGTTAATAATAATTTGGCAGTAGGTACCTAAAAGATTGCGATAGGTACTTAGTATCGCTTGGTGTCCAACTTATAACCTTTTTTGAATATTTTTGGGACAAAATATAACATGGTTGAAAAGTTATTGGAATCGATTCAGTTACTTATTCTGAACAAACTATATTCAGGTTTAGGATATAATAAAAATAATGTTGTGTTCACTATGCCGGTGGGCTACTATTTTTTATATTTTTAAATGTTTTTTTTTTATGTCACTTTATATAGAAATATTTAAAAATGTAAATTGTATGTTAAGAATATAAATATAAAGGAAAATAATAATGTTGTATATCTATAAGTATGTGCCCGACCCAGTTCTCGATGATGGTAATATCACGTTGTATTGGGATCGATCTATCGTCACTGACAGGATTATTGTTCCCAATAAACCTGACATTGTGGTGATAGGTCGATTGGAGCGTCGCGCAATGATTGTTGATATGACGGTTCCGCATGACGAGAACCTCGAGAAAGCAGAGAAAGATAAACAATTCAAATATCTAGGTCTGGTTCGTGAGGTTGTCGACATGTGGGACGTGAGTACAGCAGTCATTGTGCCGATAGTCGTGTCGGCTAATGGCTTAATAGCCAATAGCCTCGACCAACATCTGAGGAGTCTCTCGCTTGGCAGCTGGATCAAGGGCTTGATTCAGAAAGCAGTACTTCTGAATACGGCGCGTATCGTTAGGAGGTTCCTCTCTCAGAGCCCTGACCACCTGTAGCTCGGACCTGCCGGTGGGCTACTATGTTTTTTATTTTTAAATGTTTTTTTTTATGTTTGTATAAAAATATTTTAAAATGTAAATTATATGTGTAAATACGAATAAAGGAAATAATGTTGTATATAAAATTTAGTAACCAGTAAGTAATCATCTGCCTACACACAAAATTACATCCCTGTATTTGCAACATCATCATCATCATCATCTGCTTATCCCAACTATGTTGCGGTCGGCTTCCAGTCGAACCGAATGCAGCTGAATACCAGTATCTTACATTGTGTGACTGCCTATCTGACCTATACAACCCAGTCAGTACTGGGCAATACGATACCCTTTTGTAAGACTGGTTGTCATTTTCGTGCCACTGACTACCTGTAACGACTGTCAAAGAAAACTGATAGAATAAAATATCATAAATAATGCACCCAAATAACTGTTTTATTTTTTAAATTTTGGGTAGTATTAGTAGGTGTACACCACTGACTACCCCATTTCTTTTTTAAGTTCGTACAGTCCGTCCGAAGGTTATCTAGAAGATATCGCTATCAACGATAAGACATACACAGCGATAACCATAGAATTAGCGATATTCAAAAGCAGTTGAGTTTTAATTTTTGTGTACATTATATAGTGTTTTTCAATAAGGGCGGGTAGATGTTGAAGTGAAATAAAACAAGCTTTGTGTGAGGTATTAACAAAATACTTTTTTTATTTGAAAGGCCTACATGTGCCATTAAGTGTGGAATATGACATCGTTCAAATGCTCGCCTCGGCTTCTTACAGTGGCAGGGATCCGAGTGGTCCAATTTTCAATGTCTCTTCTGGATCGAATCGACTGCTTCGGGTTCTGCTGTACACTTTCACGAACCGCGACGATGTTCTCGGCCGATCTTGAGTTTCTTGAACGTACATGTGTTGGCTGATTATTTACCGAACCGGTCGTCTCAAATTGGGCCACCAAAAGTGAAGAGTCGACTGTGAAGAGCCACCACGTCTGCCGTAAAATGGGCGCAATGCGCGCATTTGCACTAAGGAACACTCATTTTGATAATAAAGTTTTGTCATTTGAACGTGCTGTGCAAACGTGCAACTTTCCATGGTGATTTGGCCATAAGTAACTGAATAATAAACAAAAGATTTGATAGATATCACCTAAACAAATTGGCCGCCACGGGCCGCCACGGGCCGCCAAAATCTACCCGCGCCTATTGAAAAACCCTTAATTTAGTATTATGTTCTATTTATAACTCTTAAGGGCATTACATGGCTCAAATCCCAAAAACAGCGTATGTTCAAAGAAATTTGTTGATGAATCCCTTCGTGCGTTTTCCGTGTAAAAAAAAGTATGTTATAGTTAAATTCATCACAAATAAATTGTATTGTTTAAAATTTTAATAAACCTTCTCAATTTTTTTTGGTTAATCGTAGAAAATAGGTCCTTTTTCAACCTTAATTGTAAATTATCTCTGTAACGGCTGAATAGATCGGCATGAATTTTGTAACAACAAATACGTAATGATATACAACAATCTGTATTGTTTTTTTTTCTGTTATTTCTTTTAATATTTTTAAATAATAAATAAAAACCGAAATTTTGCGAAATGTGCGGGGCAAGTCAACAAAAACCAGTACAGGGATCAAATCATCAAGGTCATCGAGCAATGTAATGCCCTTAAGTCGGAGGTTGGTACCCTCTATGTCGGATCCCGTTACGTCGACTCGCGATTTTTTGGTTTTGATGTATTGCCTTTTGTTTACCTCGACATGGCTGTTAAAGAGTTCAGTCACATTAAAACGAAATATGGCTGTGCTTTTAATTAATAAAGTAATTTCGCTTATCCGGTGATACTGTATTTTTAATAATAAATTAATAACCCATCAAAAAGTACCAGGCTAGCATAAATTCAAGGTGCTGTGATACCATTGTACCACCACTGTTCAACATCCCTTTGAAGCCAAGTAAATACATCTCATTTCTTCCCTAAATTATTTAAAATGGAATTCAGAATGTCAGTATTACATTACTTAGAACTTGAGAAGCATAATAATTGACTGGGTTCGTTCATTCCCTGGACACTTAATTAGGACGTCATGTTTTTTGTCTGCCTTTAAAAGTAAAATGTTTTGCTATTCTTTGAAAGGTTGCCTCCCCTTAATTAAATGGACATTCATATTGTATTAGGCTCTTCCTTTTCAATAGGACTGTGGACAGGAATTATAGCCATGGTTACTTTACAACGTCTCCTTCATTAAATAGAAAACTTTTTGCAAAAATAAACCGACTTCCAAAAATACACTAAAAAGTCTAAAATATCTTTACTGTCGGAAGTCGGCGCCTGTGTTTATTTCATTGACTGTTTTGCCACACACATTCCATTCAATGCCATAAAAAAAGAAGAATTTTTCAAATCGGTTCATATATGACAGAGTTTTGAGAAAACAAATGTAAAAAAAATATAACCGATTTGAGAATCTCCTCCTTTTTTTGAAGTCTGTTAAAAAAGGTCCAAATATAATGACTTTAGCAGCCTGTCGTTAAATTACCAGTAAGTATATAAGGTCTATCTTTTTATACACTAAATATTTTTAGAGTAACTTCTATAAGTCGTAAAGTTGCCATTGCAACGAAAAAAAAAAAATATCTGACGGTTACGACGGGTGACGGGTACGAATTTATTAAAATTCTAAAATTTTTTGAGACATTTTGTATAAAACTACTCGCATATTCTAACAATGTCACTAGGTAAATACGACGTAGTAAACTAGCGTAATGGATGTTTAAAAATAAGGAGCCAGTATTTATTTTGTGGGTCAAGCTATTTTAAATTATTTATAATTTAAAAAACAAATCACACAGATAAAAAAAAAACCCTTAAAATGGCTTCTTTATAGCCGTTAGATGATTCTCTGAAAATATTTCGAGTATGAATAGTTAGACCTTATATTATGATGGAAAAGTTAATTGGACCAACATATAAAAATACTTTCCGCAGTGGCTCAAGAATCTCCCAAATAAATGCAAGAATTTCAAAGGACAATACCAAAAGACGGTCACAAGAAATTTTGACAACCATTTCAGCGACAAAACCATAAAGCTACTTATTAAATTAAGACAGTTCCCTAAGCTTTAAATTCCCTATAACTAAAGGTTTAACTTCCGCAAACTATTCCAACCCAGACATTCCATAATTAAGTCTATGCGAAGTTCAAACATGTCTACGTCAAGACAAATTTAACATAATTATTCAGTGCTGCACACTAACTGGTTTGATAACTTGTTTAACAAAGATTTCTTTGTGAAACTATTTTAGTTTGGTTTGTGGCGATGGCTAAATAATAACAGCCGCTCGGATCGATCTTTAGATTAAGCCGTGTTTGCCTAGGTTGGTCTGTGGATGGGTGACTACCCATTACAAACCGAGTTTCCTCCGTACCTCGGAAAGCACGTTAAGCCGTTGGTCCCGGCTGTCATTTGTAGACCTTTGACAGTCGTTAGGTAGTCAGTGGCCGAAAAAATCTGACAACCAGTCTTACCAAGGGGTATCGTATTACCTAGTACTAACTGGGTTGTGGAGGTCAGATATGCAGTCGTTCCATGTAATATACTGGTATTCAGCTGCATCCTGTTAGACTGGAAGCCGACCCTAACATAGTTGAGAAAAGGCTAGGCAGATGTGGCGATACCGCACTGTTGGTGCAATAGCGTTTTGCTGCTGCGCTGTGAATGGTGGGTTCAATTCCCGCATGGAACACATATTTGTATGGCCTACAGACCACACTATTTCCAGCCAATGCAGCTTCTGTAAAAAAATGTCAGATTAAAAAATGGCCACCACTTGCAAAGCGCCGAAGCATCCTAATAAAGCTTGATGAAACCCGAAGAAACAATTTCACAGGCTTGGAAAGAAAACAAAATTAATCAAAAAGAACAGCGAAGGATAGATGGATTGTCTGAGGAATGATATGGAGGAAAAAGAAGTAAATGATAGCGTGACGATTGACAGGAGAGAATGGAAGAAAAAAACGTGTTGCGCCGACCCTTTTCTTTTTCGTATGGGAATCATCAAACTTGTGTCAGACTTGTACTGACTAAAACCCATTCATGTTCCTTCTTTGTCCTTTGTGCTCCAGGGCCACGGTATCTCTTTCACACAGTCCTGCAGCCCCGGCAGGGTGTTGCGCCGACCGACCCCAAATAACATTTTTATTTTGTTTTAAATTGGTCAACTCTTGACCTCAATCTTGTCCCGAACGAGCTAACCCAAAGGAAGCCTATTAACTCGCGACTTTAATATGAGACATGGGTAGGAAGCTGATAATAATGTCTACAATTACAATCTTTTCTGTTCCGTGAATCATCAAATATTTAATTGCAGTGAAAACTACTTAACTCACAGTAACAAAACACCCACTCTATTTTCACTTAAAACCGTAAAATGCATCCAAGTAAAAATAATCGAAGCAAGCATAAAAATATCTTAGACTAGAAAATTAAAAACAGCGGCATCGCCTTGCATAATGAGCGTACCACAGTTGACCTACTTTGACTTTGTGTGTGACTGTACTTCGTGTTCGCCAGGCCATGGGTAGATAGGGGCGCAGAAGGTTAGTGTCATGCAATGAGTGAAAATAGGCTCGCTCACATAGACACGTACTTACGGTATACTTCTCAAAAAATAGGCTCGAAGTGCGAGTTATTGAATGTGCAAGTTGCCCTCTCAATTTTGAAAAAAATCTAAAGTCGTTTAAAGACGAACATGTTTCCATTTTTATTGTGAAACAGTCCTACACAAACACACGGTTTTCTTTAGGTGCCCCTGCATAATGTATACGGAGATACATCGCCAATTTGTACGTCATATCATCAAAAATGTCTAACGGGCCTATACGAGTTGTTTCAGCCCTCTTATGTGCCTTCCGCAGGCCCGGAACCAAGGTCACGAGTAATTTCAAAAACCCAAAAGTAATAATCTGTATCATGGCAGCTACTCTTGTGACCGATGGATACGACTCAAGGTTCTACGCCGTTTACACACACTTGCGAGTTACAGCTGGCAGTCATTGCTTGTACACACATGCAGGAACTGATAAAGGCAGGTCAGCAGTTGACGAAAAAATGCCAGTCGGAAGGGCACTCACACTGTACATGAAACGTGTTTATATGTGCGTGCTTTTTAGCTCAGTGTCTGGATCAGTCCTTCTGTACTTCTCTACTCCGTGGTCAAACAACCAGTTTCATGCTTTCGAAGTTACTATAGATTTAAGACTTGCTAGCGGAAGATTTAAGATGGAATTGATATCGTCTGAGGGAAAACTAGAATGGAATATTGAATCCTCTTTATTGCAAGCTAGAGAGATTTATATCAAAGAAGAATACGTTTTTTTTTTCTTGCAAAGATGTTTATAGTGCGATTGACCGGTATTGATCGCAACTTATTGCATAAAAATTGTTTACTGTATTTTTTGTTACCTTACAAGGTTATGATACAAAATAGGAGATCAACTATAAAGGTGAACGGTCAGTTAAAAGCAGTAAACGTGAATCAGCTTCACCTCAATTTTAGCCGTTCTGGATTATTTATGGTGTCAGAGTTTTTATGCCGCCCATGGGCCTATGACTTGGCTTTATATGCCGTCGAGATATAGCCCTTAGGCATGCTGGTTTCCTCATGATGTCTTCCTTCACCCAAACAACTGATAATAATTATACAATACGCACATGAATCCGAAAAATCAGAGGTGTGAACTTGGCAGTCCGACGCTCACACCACCCAGTTATCACAGACTGTATCCAGTGAAACGCTTATGTATACTAAAACTTACTTAGTTACTATTTTGAAACATCATGAGAAAAATTTTACCACTTTAAGTAACCGTGGTTAAGTTTAGTGCTTGGTCCTACTTTGTCTGAAAACATGGTTGAAAGGTTACGCAGAGGTGTGCCTGTAGTAAGTTCGTTTTTTCAGTTACCTGGGACTGATACTCAGAACCTCATGCTTATCAGTAGCACTTGGGATCCAAGACCAGCGACGCAGTTCAGTTGATATTTTCAATAAAAGTATCGGAATTAATTCATTTCTTGTTTCCGAAATATGAATACAAAACCATTAATGGATTCTCGTCTTTCAATAAAATTGTTTTAATATTTCCTATTGAAACGAAAGCTACAAAATTATTTATTTCGTTAAGTCGAAAAGCTTTCCCGAATAAAAGTGACAGCACAGAGTTGTTTGAGGAAAACCGAATTGTTTTATTTGTTTATTCCATTAATATTATTTACTCCATGCCATCTGTTTGTTTTGGTTTGTTTTCCTATTAATATTAGCAGCCTGTAAATATTGTTCCCGTAAATGGCAAAGGAGGCGTGGTTAAATAATAGCAGCCGGACGGGTCGATCTTCCAGGTTAAGCAGCGCTTGGCAAGGTCGGTCCGTGGATGGGTGACCATCCATTACATAGGTACCAAGTTTCCTCCGTGACTCGGAAAGCACGTTAAGCCGTTGTCCCCGACTGTCATTTGTAGATTGAAAATGGTTACAGGAAAGTCTGACAACCAGTATTACCAAAGGGTATCGTATTAATTGCCCAGAACTAACTGGGTTGTGGAGATCAGATAGGCAGTCCGTCCTTGTAAATTACTGGTATTCAACTGCATCCGGTAAGACTGGAAGCCGACCTCAACATAGTTGAGCAAAGCCTAGGCAGATGAGATGAGTTCGCTTTCGAGTTGTGTGGTTCATTTGAATGAGGTTCCAAGTGATTTTTATTCTCGAAGTTTTCTTTTAGCCAGTGTTGCTCAAGGCAGCACTAAAAATCCACATTGGTATTTTATTCCTTTAATTTCCTTTTTATTGTAGCTGTCGTAACCATTAGATAGCCCACCTGTTGTGAACTGTCACGTCCATTGCTCTAGGGAAGACGGAGGCACGTAGTGGTCACGTGCTGTCGTGCAAGGCGCAAGTAGTGGGGGTAACAACTTTGCTTCCCTTAGGAAAAGCCAATGGCGTAACACTTGGAATCGTTGTCGTACTAATACCATACGTACTGTAAAAAAGTGTCTAAAACTGCAATAGGAGTATGTATTTACAGTAACAAGAGTAACAATAAATAGTATTACTATACTATTTATTTTTGTGATGTGATACAACACACCTCTGGTATAATTATTGCAGATGTCTTACTATCAGGTATTTTTTTCCCACGTCAATTTTCAGTTGCAAATAGGGCAATTGTCTTATATGTTACGGTTTCTATTTTGAATGATATGTGCTTTTCTTATTACGAGAAGCTGGTGGCTAAATAATAACAATACGCAGCGCTTGGCAAGGTCGGTCTGTGGATGGGTGACCATACATTACATACCGAGTTTCCTCCGTGACTTGGAAAGCACGTCAAGCCGTTGGTCCCCGGCTGTCATTTGTAGATCTTTGAAAGTCGTTACAGATAGTCGGTACCCGAAAGTCCTAACAAGGGGATATCGTATTACCCAGTACTTACTGGGTTGTGGTCAGATAGGTACTCGCTCCATGAAAAATACTGGTATTCAGCTGCATCCGGTTAGACTGGAAGCTGACCCCAACAGAGTTAGGAAAAGGCTAGGCAGATGATGATTCGGGCGGGAGGAAACGCCCGGGTCGGCGAGTTACGGGCTAGCTCGCCGTCCGGCCGTCTTATGACTACAGGCCGTGTCAACAGCGCGTTCGTGTTCCACGCGCACCTCAAAGAGATGTTAGCAACCACGTAGGGGTCCGCACGGGCCGATGCCTGCCAGGGCTGCGGGACTGTTCGAAAGAGATACCGCGGCCCTGGAACACAAAGGGCAAAGAAGGAACATGGATGGGTTTTAGTCAGTACAAGTCTGACACTCCCTTCCGCTCCGCCCAGAGCGGGGGGATTTGAAATCATCAAATGACCCCCTCATTTGATGATTTCAAATCCTAAAAAAAAAAAAAAAGGCAGATGATGATTGCAGATGTTCATAGTTTATAGGTAAACTTGTAGCAGGAAATATACTGTACCTTCCTACGTAATATTTCATGAAACTTTGACATCATCTTGTTACCAAGTTTTAATATATTAATTGAGTTTGCGACTTCTTTTGATAAATAATTCAATTACCTACAAGTTTTGTTTCAAAGATAACTTTTGATTATTTTTCACGTTCTAGTTGATTTTTGAACTTTTTTATAGCTATATTACTTTATCTAGCCTAAAACCTAGCAGAACTAATTTCCTGTTCCTTGTATAAATTATAGAAAGAAAGAATAAATATTTATTTGTCGCAGAGACATAATGTGCATTATATAAAATGACAAAAAATAACAATAAACTTACACCGCACAACAAATATAAAAAAAGAAAAAAATTAAAGCAGCAGCTGCAGTGTTTTTCATTTATAGTGATGTCTGTCACCTCTTTTACTAAATAAATGCAGATTTTTTCTTAAGTACATAATGTTTTCATAGATGGATTGAGAAGTTACGTCCTGTTTTTACCTTAAAAAAATACCTTAGAGAATCGTGCACATCTATATGGGCACGATTCTCTTATTCCTCTATATAGCATTGCTCTTTTTTGCAGAATAAAAAATAGACTCCACGTCTGCAGCCCGTCCCCATAGTGAAATACCGTATGTTATAATACTATGAACAAATTAGGCAAATAATTGTTTCTATATTTATTACAGTGCCAAGTCATTATGAATATTGCTATTCTATAGCTGGGTATGGGATAAATTAAAAGTAAAATTATTTGAAAAATATTTTTAATTATAGACTTAAACAATCACAAATTCACCACTAATCACTATTCACTTAGATACTGCACCTGTAGTTGACTTCAATGTAACATTTATCATTGTATTTATTTATTGCACTTACAACTACCACGACAGGATTTAGATCTAATTCGATGGTGTGGGTTTAAAACACAATTTCCAATTAAAAAAATATTAAACATTTAATTAGCAATCTAATAAAACTTTAACAGTTAAAAAATCTTAATAAAATAACATAACAAAAACCACTCTATCAAATGTATGTATATGACGGAGGTTCGTTATTAGTGGGTCGCGACATCGGAAATAAAACTCACAAAACCTTCGTTTACACTTTTAATAACTTGCTAACACGCACTCAATACAAAATAATCAAGGATGCCTGAGATATGGCTCGATTAAGAATTTAGGAACGCGGGAAGTTTAGCGCGGAGTAACGAACGTCTACCCAGACTACCGGACCGATTCCAAGTGCCCTCTCTCAACTGTCACCGCACACGTGTACCAACCCCGTTACAGGTTAGCCAACCTACCTGTCAACGTCAGTACCTGTCAGTGTCGAATACCTGATTACACTTCCGGATCGACATTTGACTCGATTATTCGCTCAGTGTCGCCATTACTCCACGCTAACCATCCCCAAGTTATTACTTGACGTTCCCAAACATTAGTTGTCAAATCTAACTACATAGTTCCTCCAGTGAGAGATAGATGGCGCTGATCCAAACCGACTGATATGCGTCGACGCTTCGACATATATAATATAATTATGGCATGTTAATAGTAAACTATGTTTAACAAACGGCACACAACGGCAACAATTTGACGGCACGGTTGGCGCAGTGGCTGAGTGATTGTCTGCTGCACTGCGTGTCGTGGGTTCGTACCCCGCACGGAACAAATATTTGTATTATCTACAGGTAGTTGTTCCGGGTCTGGCTGTTTATGTATGTGAGTTTGAATGATTGTGAACGCACCCGCAATACAGGAGAAATACCTAGCATAACATAAGTTACACTATCCCTCGACGTTCACTAAGTAAGTAAGTTTACACAAATAGCCACTCACTGCGCTTACTAACGTGAACAAACTAGTAACTTTACCCGTCCCTGCCTAGTAGATAAGCTGTTTAATAAAACTGTCTTACTTTACCGCCTTAGTAAAGTAAAAGTTCGTAAAGTTGTGGTAAAGTCTTTATAAGTTAACACGGGGGTTGGGTTCCTTAAGGGTAAGATAGATGAGCGTAGTTCGTAGTCGTTTTTTAATTGAGAAAAGGTGGATGAAAAATTATATATAAAAGTTTGTCATTTTTGAAAGAAAGAATGAAAGAAAACATTTATTTGGCACATGCCACAAGTGCACTCAATAAACAAATAAAAAAAAATACTTAAAACAAACAACAACTTCAACAACAACAACATTTAATAACAACTTTTGTTTTTTGCTGATAACAAAGCTATCGAACTTGTACTTAATAATTTAAGAGACATTTAGTGAGGACTTGCAGTTGCCCGCGACCATCGACCGCGTGAAATTATTATAAAAATATTACTTGAATATTTAAATCCGATTTGGTTAACAATTTCAAGTGTTTTAATTTTTTTGGCAGGGAACTCTAATCTTTTTTCTTAAATAAAAGTAGCTAAACTTACTCCTTATAACATCAGTTATCTGCCATTGCGGAGATTAGCCAGAATAAACAGACAGACAACAAAAATTAAAAAAACCGTATATACATTCATATGCATTCAGTAAAAAGCTGTTATTTTGAAATTACAAACAGACACTTATTTTTTGTGTATAGATTTGTGTGTGAATACGACACCACTTGGTAAGACTGGTTGTCAGATATCTGGGCTTCTGACTAATCGTAAGATCAATGACAGCGGAAACTAATGGATTAACGTGCTTTCCGAGGCACGGAGGAGGATGGATATGTAATGAATGGTCACCCATTCACGGACTGAGCTTTGCTAAGTAGTGCTTGCGGAGGTCCTTGAAGATCGATCCGGGTGTCTGCTATAGCCATGGAGGGGAGACCCTAGAAAGACATACACTGACCTTATTGTTGAGGTTCTTCAGAAATGTCTGGTGCGTAGTACTCGCACCCGGCGTGCGTGTATGACCAGATGTATGAACGTGTACGAGGCAAAAGTAGTATGTAAGGATCGTAGCAGGTAGCGTTCTGTGATTTCTGACTACCCTTATGGGACAAAACTGTAAATTTATGTATACAACATTATTTTTAGTATATGCAAAACCTGAATATAGTTTGTTCAGAATAATTAACAGAATCGATTCCAATAATTTTTAAAACATGTTATATGTTGTCCCAAAAATATTTAAAAAAGGTTACAAGTTGGACACCGAGCGACACTAAGTATCTATCGCAATCATTTAGGTACCTACTGCCCAATTATTATTTTCAATGAGCTCAAGACGACGCTGGAGGCACGCGCGCGGCTTCGCCGCGCGGTGACCACATTTTATTGCGGACGCCCAGGTAACAGAACAAGCTTATAACTTTATGATTTTTCAAGATACAGTTTTGAAATTTTGTACATAGATTCTTTACATAAAATATTAGACACGTGTATCAGGTTTCGCATATACTAAAACTAATGTTGTATATGTACCTACAAAAGCAATATCGGCAAATACATCGTTAACAAATGACCGTTTAGTGGTACAAGAACAAATAGAGGGACAAACACTCTTGTGATTACACTAACGATGTCGATTGATCTTACAGTATTTGTCACTAGAGGTAGCATTAGGGAACCTCTTAGTTGGCATGCAATAGATGGAGGATTATCGACTCAAGCGTCAGTGATTAAGGATAATGGCCACTATGGTCTGGTAGACCTTTAACTTAAATGATATCTTTCAGTTAAGCGAGTCCAAACCGTTTCGGTAGTCTATAGGGTGTAAACAGACTTTCTACGAAACCGTCAATCAAGTATTCTGTACATCAAACTAAGTAACTCTACGCAGAAATTATTGCTGGGAAACGATTTTTTTTTGGGGTGAAAAATTACGTTTTACGGTGCGACTCAATTGGATACACTCAAAATATTGTGCTGATGGATGCATTGAATGATAAACGGGTCATGGAGGTATTTAAAGTAAAGTTATAACCTTAAAATTTGTATTAAAAAAAAACTTGTAAATAAGTTCGAACTTTGTCCTCCAATATCTCCGTAATTAAAAGGTTCCCAGGTATGGTCCAGTGCTAACTATCAAAATATATATATTTTATTCCTTAGGCCAAAAAAAATATGGCAATGGCGGGGAGAACAAGTACCTTTCAACTTTGTTAATGATCGTTAAATTAAACCTACCTATCGATCCGGTTATTGGTACGGACATAAAATGAATGGCAAGCACGCCAGCGGTGACATCACGCGACCTACTTATAAGTCTACCCAAACCACAGCGTGCTTCTACAGAGACGTGATGTTTACAGCTCGAGGCGAGGACGATATTCAATGTCTGATCGCAGCGGAATTGAGACGTCCTGGAACTGCATCCGCTTCATTGTGCCCCGAGTTATTGTGTTAAATTGTAATTTCAAATAATTTTTTCGTTAAATAGAAACAGTGTATCGCACACAGTGTATTTTCATTGCACGAAACCCGTCTTCTGCCCACATGATGTACGAGCCTAATGAAATAAATCATGACAACCCGACACTATGTCTCGACTATTCTCGACAACAAATGAGAAACAAAAAAGAAAAAACTTTTTAGACAAACTCATCTCAGCCGTAAAAATCTCTAATTTCAAACCTAAAATTACGCTGTCATTGTCCAAATGTCCAGTTCTATTTAGGTTTTCACTCAACATGACTTATTAAAAGCCCTCGTCTGATAATCACCTACACAATTAATTTTTCATTTATATCAAGGACTTGCCAGTTACAGCATCCTTTCAAATGAAATGCTTTTGAAAAAGGTCCGAAGTCAAAAAGGTCAGAAGTTCTAAAGTTCCAACAATGAACGCGTATGAGTTTGTTTTTGTTAAATATTAAATTAATATTATATTTTCATTTCATTATAAATGTATTCAGAATATGTTTAGTACAGTTTGTTGGCTTTTAAAGTTGAATGTCAACATGGTTGACAGAGGTATCTTTCAAGTCACCATAAATTACCTAAAAAAGTCAGAGAGTGTATAACAATTAAAAAAGGCCTAAGGAATTATATACAGGGTGTAAACAGACCCTTCACGAAGCCGTCAACCAAGCATTCTGTACATCAAACCAAGCAACTTTACGCAAAAATTGTTGCTGGGAATCGACTTTTTTTTTGGGGGAAAAATCACGTTTTACGTTAGGACTCGATGGAAAGCACTCAAAACATTGTGCTGATAGATGGATTGAATAGTACAGGGGTCGTGGATAAAAAATTAAGTAAAAATCTTACATTAAAAATATGTACTTAAAAAAAACTAGTGAAAACGTTGGAACTTTGACCCCCAATATCTCCGTAACTAGAAGGTTCCCAGGTATGGTCTAGAACAAAAATATGATCACAAAGACGAGGAGAACAAGTGCCTTTCGGCTATGTTAAGGGTCTATTTACACTCTTTATATTAGACACATAAGTTTAGCGTGAACTGTTTTGTGTTTTATTTATATGTCGGATCCGGTCATTAGAACGGACATAAAATGAATCGCAAGCGCGCCAGTTGTGACTTCACGCGACCTGTTTACCAGTCCACTCACACCACAGCTTGCTTCTACAGAGCCCTGCTCGAGGCGAGGACGACAGTCAATTTCTGACCGCGGTGGAGTTGAAACGTCTTGGAACTGTATCCAATTCATTGTGTCCCGTGTTATTGTGTTAAGTTGTAATCTCAAGTAATTCGTTAGTTGTACTAGAAACAGTGTATCGCACCCAGTGTGTTTTCATAGCACGAAACTCATCGTCTGCCCACATGACGTATATGTCTGTATATGTATCTACAGACGGAACACTTAATTAACGATCATTACTCAAGATGATTAAACAGTAGGCAAACCCACTCTCATATTAGGCATTACCCAGGAAACCAACACACACACATACACACCCTTACACACACACACTCATACATACACTCACACATACCACACAAGAGCATGCTTGCTCTCAACTTAATTTCAAGTAATTTATGATTGTTTTATTTTTTTTTTCTCTTGTATTTTTCTCTCTTTTTATTACATGAACTGTTAATTCCAAAACGGGAGAAGACACTGACTTCTGTAACACAGGTCTCACCTAGCTCAGGAGTCAGAGCTTCTTATGAAATTGTTAAACCTATTTATGTCAATAAAAAAATATTATTATTATTATTATTTCCTTTATTTAAATTTTTAAAAATTATTTTACATTTTTAAATATTCCTTAAAAAAAATATATAAAAAAACATTTAAAAATATAAAAAATTGTAGCCCACCGGTATCGGGAACAGGGTCCAAGCTACCGGCGGTCAGGGCTCCAGGGAGAGGAACCTCCTAACAATACGAGCCGTGTCCAAAAGTACCGCTTTCTGAATCAAGCCCTTGATCCAGCTGCCTAACGAGAGCCTCCTCAGGTATTGGTCGAGGCTCTTGGCAATTAAGCCATGGGCTGATATTATTATTATTATTATGTGGGCGCAAAACCATAATTTGATTGTAATAAGTTATTTTATAATTTAAGGGTAGTTACGTTTTTATTTTGACGTATGTTATTTATATCGAAATAATAGTTGTATTTTAGGGTAGTTAGTTTTGTATTTGACATGTGTTGAACTAAATTTATATTTCCGTTTATTTAATTTAAAAGTAATTGTTATTTCCGTTGGTTTCATAATAAGGATTGATGTTTGATTTATGTAAAATATGGTTAATTCTGTTTGCTTTATTAGTAGACATTTATTGGGATATGTCATAGAACTATTTGAAAGTCTAGTCCTAAGCTATGATTATTCAGTAGTTATTTTGATCTCTCCCGCCTTGCAAAATTAAATATTGTTATTTTTATTCTACCTGTTGCGACCAATCTCCGTTTGAATTTCGTTGTATAAAAGTCGTTGTACTGTGAAAGAAGGGAGATTCTTAATTCGCTCATCATGGAATAAACACTCAGAATTGGAGTAAGGTGTTTTCATTAAACTTGTGCTGATATATCCTGCTGTTTCCTATTTGCTGAGTAATTGTGTAACTGTGTGAATATATTGGTGCAAACCAATATGTTGTGTGACTCTGACGACGACGGCCATGAGCCGCCGACATATACAAGCCTAACGGAGTAAATCCACATATACTTTACCACGATATGTACTTGCTATTTAATAAATGATACTATGTTGTTCAGTTTCTTCGATGGCTTGAACGTCGTAACGTAAACTACAACCTATTGTTTAAGTGAACTGTACTGTGTATTCTTTGAGTAATAAACACAGATATAGATAGACCTAGATAACGCAAGTATCACGATCTTTGTTGACTACCTATTATGACGTCACAAGCACTATTTAGTGATGGGAAAATCAAATCGATTCAAAGACGTCGCCGCGGACGGCGCCCCCCTCGTCCTACCCCCCGCCATGACGCCCACTGACGTCCGACTAGCGCTATGCTCCGATGCAGACTGAGTTCGAAATTGGCCACTTACGATTTTTGTACGTAAGCTACATAATAATATGGCACGCGAAGTAGTTGCTCTCGCGTTATCTAGGTCTATCTATATCTGTGGTAATAAATGTCTTAAAACTGAAGACTGTCCTTAAATAATGAGTTTTAAGGCTAGGTTTCCAGTAGAATTCTAGTAATTCACAAGGAGTGACAGAAAATCTGACCTCCCAGTCACTGGGTAATATGGTTCACGTGCATTCGCGTTGAACGGTGATAGACGGCTACCCCACCTATCCACGGACTGACCTTGGCAAGCGTTGCTTAACCAGCCCCACTTTTTTTTAGTATCTTTGTATATCCCACTGCTGGGCAAAGGCCTCCCCAATATCCTTCCATGTACTCTTCTCCTCACCGAGGGCAAAAGATCGCGCGGTTGTTCACCAACAAGATGGACCGACCAA
Source organism: Noctua fimbriata (assembly GCA_905163415.1). Taxonomy (NCBI): domain Eukaryota; kingdom Metazoa; phylum Arthropoda; class Insecta; order Lepidoptera; family Noctuidae; genus Noctua; species Noctua fimbriata. The sequence goes on from LR990951.1 coordinate 5,697,839, forward strand.
ATTAAAGACTCGGCACGGTTACACGGTTGTAAGAGACGCGCTGTACAGAAACCACTGGAGGCAGATCATCCGCTCCAGAAGCAACTCTGATGCTGACCACGATTCTCAGACATAAGGGACCGACCCCTGAGAGAGACTCTTCTCCTGCGCCACGAACCAGCCTTCGTGATGCGTGTCCAGATCATAAGCTCCACTAATATTAAATACTTTTCTATCCAATAAAAAAGAGACATTTAAAGTATCAGGAAATTCAACGTATTTTTCCTCGTATTTATTCAAATCGCATGTAAATTCGAGCCGGATAATCTGAGCTCCACTTAGGGCAAGTTTTATCCTACCATTGATGATGCCTTCATGAGACACACAAACGGTATTATGTAGTCAGTTTACGGAAAATAAAAGGCTTGATTTTCCAACTGCATAACATAACATCATCCCCGAGGGGTTAGGCAGAGGCTTGTAGCTAATAGTAAACCCATATTTCACCAGCTCCCATGTTATTGGGGGCAAACCTATTGACATCAACCGGGCACAAATCCAGACGCTCTCCTGATGGAAAAACCCAATAATGATTTGCCTGTCCTGGAAATCCAACCCAGGACCTCATCAGCATTCGCGCTTGCGATTACTAGACCAATGAGGCGATTAAGAATTCTCAAATAAAAGTAAGTAAATCCAATTTGGCAAAATGGAGTCATAAAGAACGTTCCAGCTTTCATTTGTAGATCTCTGTCAGTTGTTATACCAACCAGTCTTCCTGGTAATTTGCTGCATCTGGTTTAACTAGAAACTGACCTCAACTTACAAGGTGGATACTTGCTCCGAGCATGCTGCGGGCCCGCAGCGACTTCGCAGCGTGCACGCCGCGCGTTCGCTGCGAATTCACGGCGAGCTCGCTGCGCACTCGCCTAGCTTGCAAATCGCCAGCATGATAAGGCCATAACCTAATGTCTGGAGTGTCCAAAGTGTCCCTACACCTGTTGTATACATTTAAGAGAAAACGAAAGACGAAGGAGACGACTTAATAGGTACCTATTTTTATCCTTTTCTATTAAATACAATCAAGAAAGAGATAGAAGCAAAAACTTACGGAACTTGAACTAAAACTTTCAAGCTGTTTCAGACGATACCGCACAAAACGCAACTTCTCAGTATCAAGTTTTTTCTTTTTGTTTTCTTTGGAAAAGGTAGCTTCTAGTTGGCGAGGTTACAGTGAAAAATGTGTTTAATTTGTTATAAGTTAAAGTTTCGTTTTGAAAATAACTTTCATTCGTCACCTTGCCCAGATAACTGTATAATAGATTCGCGACCCAACACATTCTGGGATCACGCTGTAATAGGAAAGAAAACGTATAACTAGAGAGTTTTTAGTTCTACGATTAAACTTACGAGTTACGAAGCCGACATCTATGTGGGTTTCACACTTACCTGGAAAAATGAAAAGAAACATCATTAGTATAAAGTCAAAAAGTAGGCATAAACAATGAGTCACACCAACACAAGACATCAATGTATTAATATATATTTTTTTGCAAATAATAATACTTTTTGTTTCATCGAAATCGGGCCAGGATTTCCAATGTTACAGCGTTTAAAATTTCACCACTTTTTTAGATTTGCGTTCCTTCACACGCTACTGCGATGACGTCACTCTGCGAGTGTCATGTTCGATTGCGGGTGATGTGAAGATGTTGAAGATGATGTGATTTGTAAAGTGGTTTACACTTATTATTTTAACTCTACGAGTGTTTAAGATCACAAAATTTGATTTGTAAAGTGGTGTGCACTTATTATTCGACTCGTAGCTCGCAGCTCAACATGTTCATCTCCGCTACATGCAATCGTTTTTCATCCATCTTCTTCACAGCCCAGCATTCTGATCTGAAGTTATTTAGTTACATCAAATTAGAAAAATACCAGTCTAAAATACTAGTCTCATATTTTTTCATGAACTTCTTGTCATATGACTTTTTCAGCTTTCCGTATCCAAATGTATCGCACATAAAACGTTCACTTACAGTAATCCTCTTGTAAAATGTTACTTACCTTGGGAGATAACACAAGAGGTGTCATTGACTGACAGCACCTAATGCCTGGTGATTGATGAATTTTATTCAATACGATAAAATATTTTTGGGTAAGAGATACATGTAAAAGAGTGTGCCCACTACACCGTAACATGCCATGACCGTGCTTTGAACGTATCACGCCAGAAATAATCTTTGTATTGAAAAGTATCGTATAGTATATACCCATTTGCCCCCTTCGAGCGTTCCACCGGGGTGGTGGCTGGCGCTAACTAGTGGCGTTTACCACCCCGGTGGTAAATGGCACTTATTTAGTGTTATTTGCCCCCTTCATAATTATACTAAGGTGTTCGATTCTCATAACGTACTGGACATTATCAATTAGATTTATGATTTGATTTTAAGTAAAATAATGGCTAATACATGAAAATTTTATTTTAAATAGTAAATAATTATTCAAACTATTTACATGGCTACAATAAAAATTAAAACAATACTTTAAACTTGTCTATATTTTCTTTAATGTAAAAAAAGGTGTAAAATATCTTCACAAAATGGAATAATCAACAAGAATTTAACCAACTACAGAAAAATAAGAAAAATTTTCAAATTCTTTTTTTCAGTTTTAATAACAATATGATTTTGCATTAAAATAATCGACTACAGAAAGACTAGAGTCTTTATGAATAAAAATTCTTAGTTTTTCTGTAGTTTTCTTCATCTTTTTTCTTTATTTTTGTGTTACCGACTAACCGTGTATAATAACAGCAAGGCAATTAGTCAGAAACCAAGCATTTTACTATCTTTTACCACATTTACGATTCCTTACAAAAATAAAACAACCATTTTGTCAAAATTGCACCTTATAAACTTCCATTTATTAAATAATAAATATAAAACATGATGTTTTGTTGAGGTATCATTAAGGACAGGTTTTAGTGCCGGAGAACATAAAGCTAGCAAATTGCGAGTGCCATGAATGGGAAAAGTACCATAATAATTGTTTTAAGATTAATAAAATGTTATAGGACAGATGGTCTGAATGACCTTATTCTCCTCGTATAAAAGGACATGGCGTCGTTTGTCTGGCGGTCGCAAACGGTAAAAGAAAGAATGAAAGAAAAAGTATTTATTTGACTCGCACTGGACAGAAAAATAAAAACAAAATTAAATAAAAAGTAGAGGATAAGAGTATCTGGAAGAATATGGCTGTGGCATTTGTCTGACAGTAGGACATACAATGCTACAAAAAAAACATTAAGAAATAAGATATAATTGTATTAAACTAGGCCTCTCACTAGGTGGACCGATGACCTGGTGAAGGTTGCAGGGATCCGCTGGATGCGAGTCGCACGGGGCCGGTCAATATGGCGACACTTGGGGGAGGCCTATGTCCAGCAGTGGACGTCTTTCGGCTGAAATGATGATGATGATGATGATGTATTAAACTAAATTGGTCCTGTGCGAGGTCAGCATGTTGCTATAATATTTAAAAAAAATGTCAAAGCGCAGGTATTGAGGTAGGGCCCAAGTGGCGGTACTGTTGAGCATGAGGACCTGGTTCGATTCTTAGGTCGTGCATAGTGTTATTGAGTTTAACCATCTAGAATTTTTCAGGAGCAGTCCGAAGTCTGACTTTGTGCCCGGTTGATGGTAATATGCTGAAGCTTGCCTCCTAATACATGGGACTTAAACTTAACTGGCAAAATGTGAATGTACTATTAGGTACCTATGCCTAACCTTTCTAGAATTACAGGCGTGATGTTATGTAAAAATCTGTTAAAAAAATATGAAAAAAGGTAATGTAAAAAAAAAAAGTAAAATAGGCTAGATGACTGATTAAGAAATTCTTTGGACAATTCCATTCTTTAGCTCCGACTTTCAAATAAAAGGCTTGCTTCATTGGTGTGAAAAATATGTAGGAATTCGCTCCGAGAAAATGATGAAGAACTATATATTATAATGGTACGCATTAATTCAGTTTATCATCTACCTAGCCTTTTCCCAACTATGTTGGGGTCGGCTTCCATTCTAACCGGATGTGGCTGAATATCTGGGCCGCTCTGGACGATCTTCAGGTTAAGCCGCGCTTGCCTAGGATGATCCGTGGATGGGTGACCTCACATACCGAGTTTCCTCTGTGCCTCGAAAAGCACGTTAAGCAGTTGGTCAAGGCAGTCAATTGTAGATCTTTGACAGTCGATAAGTAGTCAGTAGCCCGAAAGTCTGACAATCAGTCTTACCAAGGGGTACCGTATTACCCAGTACTAGCTGGATAGTGGAGGTCAGATAGACAGCCGCACCATGTAAAATACTGCTATTCAGATGCATCCGGTTAGACTGAAAGCCGACTCCAACATAGTTGGGAAAAGCTGCCAGATGATGAAATTGAAGTATTAAAAGCCAGGCTTGCATAATTATTTTTAATAATTAAAACACCCATAACAAAATAACAGCAGCCATTAACTAATAGTGTATTTATTAGCACCGTTATCCAAAAAATAAACAGTCGTCCTCACTTACCTAAATACTTAGAACGTAAATAAATGGCACTAACGAGCAAAATAATTAAGGTAGAGTACACACTCTCGATTTGGTAATGAAATATTGTGTCTACCTGAGCACGCAAATGAGGTAAAAATTTTTTATAAATGTTTTTAACAGGTAAATCAAATTATATCATTTATTTAACAGATTATAAAATCCAATTTGTTAGTACTACATACACATCTTAAATACTAGTGTTAGTACATAATTATAGTTAGAAAATTTTGGTAATAATTACTAATAATGTCAAAATAATGTCAAAATCATTAACAATAATGTCAAAATCATTAACAATACAATAATCAGGAAATAAAAGACAAGAATCAAATAAGAAATAATTAAAAACCCTTATTTCAAGGCACGATTTGCAGGCAATACTTGTGTTATAGTCCAGTGTCTCAGTATTAGACCTTTCGACCAATACTCAGACACTGCAACAACAAGGAAGCTCAGCAACAAGGAAGGGGTCCGCAAGGGCCGATGCCTGCCAGGGCTGCAGGACTGTTCGAAAGAGATACCGCGGCCCTGGAACACAAAGGGCAAAGAAGGAACTTGGATGGGTTTTAGACAGTACAAGTCTGACACTCCCTTCCGCTTCGCCCAGAGCGGGGGGGGGGGGGGTCATTTGATGATTTCCCATCCAAAAAAGAAAAAGACCTTCCGACCTATCGACCACAGTGACCAAGAGGCTGTTGGCGCTGCCCCGCAACCGCCGCATCAAAGAGGCGACATGCTTTCGCATGATTGCGTAAAAGTTATCTATATGTGCCTCTGCGAACATTCCCGATGCGTCACAGTGTCGTGACAACCCCAACAACGCCACAACGGTGCGGGTACGGTAAAATAAAGGTAGGTAAAAGTTCAATATCATGTCAGCCTGGAATCACTCTCTGCTGGGTATATGGCTCCCCTTTGTTTTACCACACTTCCCAGTTCTGTACATGCCTGATCCAGGTGTTGTCGTGACTTCGGCGATATCGTCAACCTAACGTGGTTTGGAACGGCCCTGGTTTCGTTGGCCTAATCTAGGCTACCATTCGATTAGTCCTACCTAGCTTTGCTTTATCCTATCCTACTAATATTATAAATGCGAAAGTTTGTGAGGATAGTTGGATGGATGAATGTTTGTTCCACTTTTACGCAAAAATGGTAGAACGGATTCGGGTGAAATTTGGCACACAGATAGTTTATAACCTGGATTAACCTATTGCTATTAAACTAGGCACAAATACAAACTCCGGATTTCTACTGAATATTTATCTTTGTTAAACCCAAGGATATTAAAAGTCTATGATGCTTTTAAAGTATTGCATATCGGCGATATACATTGTAGCGCACTTTAACAGTGTTGCTCAGTATTGCCATACTAATTTATACTCACATCCATCCTTCCCTTTCTGACATTCTCTCTCTCTCTGGTACAGCCATTCGTCTCACACGCGCTCTGTACAAAATATATTAAAACTGTGAAATTATTCATTCAAAACCATTGTAAAGTGTCTAATACTCGTTTAATAATAAATAGTTTGTGTTGGTGCATGAGTGTTTCAATCAAGCAACCCTCTGATATCAAGAATCTCCATCAAGTATTATATTCGCGATGATTTACTTTAAAAACAAATGAGTTTGCTCAAGAATTGTGTGCGCTCACTTGAGTGAGGTTCCAAAGTGAACTTTACAGAATAGTACTTCTAACAAATACTCCTACTAGCCACGCATAATACAAGCGTTGGTATTAAAAATTCCCATCACACATAATATTTTGTATCAACGCAGAAATATGAGCACAAAGAGGCGAGTTATCTGAACCGGATACGGGGTGGCCAGCGGTGGGGGGAGGGGGGTGATTGTCGGCTTCCGGTAACAAGCGACGATTTCCGATTAAGCCCACTTCACGGCACTGAGAGGCCGTTTTGTAAAAAAGTGGTCCGGCATTGTTAATTTTTTGTTTACACTTTTTCGTTTTTCGTTAAAGTTAGATATGCTGTGTGAATGAATAATTAGTGAATGTGTGGAACGCGAAAAAGGTATTTTTTAAATTAATGTTTTTTACCTTACCACATTTGAGGCGGGATTTTAGCTTTTAAATACATTATGTATTCGAAACAGGCTGGTTAATGACGGTTATAATCACGTATGGTAAGATTTTAATTGCTGGAAATTTGTAAGAACACATTTAGCTTTCATAAACAATGTTGAATAATTCATGAGGTTTTATTCAGGTATATATATCAGGGTCTAGGTCAGAATCTGTTAGTAATATTTTCAAAATAACAAAATAAATCTCTTATTCTTTTTCGTGTGGTTAGTGCCTAATCTGGTGTCAGAGTTTTTATGCCGCCCAGGGCCTCTGACTTGGGTTTACATGATGTCGAGAAATATCTAGGATATCATCTTTTGTATAATAAATAAGCTGTAGTGATTCTAGTCTCATATCTAATCCACATTTTCACACTTTGGAGTACCGTCACGTTTGAATTTCGAGCGGTATTTAATTTACTTTTAAAACAAATGAGTTCGTTTTCGAATTGTGACGCTTAGTTTGTAAGTTTTTTGCCCTGACTGGAGGTCTTACGCTCAAGGCACTCAAAGAATAGTCCGGTTAAGCAGACGACAACCTCCTTGGTTGAACTGCGAGATGCCATTCATTAAAAAAACTAATTGTGTGCGCTCAATTGAGTGAGTTTCCGAGTGAACTTTACAGAATTGCAAAAGCTGCTTTTCTGAGCAATAATGTGCCAAAAAACCTGTACAAATCCGCTGAATATTTTTTATTATTTTTTCCACGTCTCTTAAATATATCTTTCCCTGTATGTAACATACGCAGGTTTGTCACAAAAGGTTGTGTTTCTCGCTAAATTGACTCCGTGGACAGAATTAATGCTGTCTTCATATATATTGGGAGCCTTCCTGCTGAATGTGCAGGAAATTTCGGAGGAAAATGGCAAAGCTTGGGAAGTTTGAATGCTTCGTTTTTAGGTCAAGGTCAAGGTCAATTTCCTTGTGGAAGTGGGGGGAGGATGTCTTCTACAAGATAGACAGGATCTTTTTCCAGAAACAAAAAATGAACGTGAAATCTGCTGGTCTAATTATTTGCCATCTTCTTCTTTTAACCATCACCTCATAGTTCCGTGATTTTTAGAGAAAATAAATGTAATTCATATAAATACCTGACGCAGCAAACCTCGTCAATAAATTCGTATGGTTAAGCCTCGCCTCCTAATCCAAGTGATCGGTACTGAATTTTCTATACAAATAAGTAAAGTTGAACTCTGTTTGTATTATTAATATAACAGCTTTTTACTAATATTTAGATACGACACAAATAAAAAAAAAAATTATATATATTTTTTGTGTGTCTGTTGGTACCGGCTGATCTCCGAAACGGCTGGACCGATTTTGACGGGACTTTTACTAGCCGATAGTTGATATTTTAAGAGATAACTTGGGCTACTTTTATTTTAGAAAAGGATTAGGATTAATTTGATCCAAACACCAGAATGCCTTCAGTGCGTCGCGTTCCTTGTCGCCGAACAAACTCATTCGCTGTAGTTAGGAAGTCACCTTACGTTTTCAGCAACTTTTCAATAAAATCTAAGTCTCGATAAACCAGCGAAAATATAAATTCAATTGGTTCAAGTTCTCAGAAATTGTGAAAGCATTTTCGTTAATCGACATTACTTTGATACAAAACTTGTTTCGATTTCCCAGAAAATGAAAATGTTACTTGGAATTTTCCCTGAATTTGCGAAATATATTTAAGAACAAAAATTTTCCTTTTTTTTCATTTATTTACTAACAATTTATGGAGCTACATATAGATGAAACATGGATTTGAAATGCAATTTAACATTATGCACCTTAGCCCAACTTAATGGCTAAGACAATAAGGTCGGTTTTGTAAGATTTTGCTGTTAGAATGGGATCTTAAAAATTCTGTGGGTCGGATTCGCGAGTAGACACATATTTTAAGAACAAAGGGTTTTATTTTTAGCTCTTGTTTAGCGTCTACGCTTTGTATGTTAAGATGGGTTCATCACTGCTTGTATACAACATTATTTTTAGTATAAGCGAAACCTGAATATAGTTTATTCAGGATAAGTAACTGAATTGATTCCAATAATTTTTAAACCATGTTATATTTTGTTCCAAAAATATTTAAAAAAGGCCACAAGTTGGACACCGAGCGACACTAACTAGCTATCGCAATCATTTAGGTACCTACTGCCAAATTATTATTATCAATGAGCTCAAGACGAAGCTGGAAGCGAGCGCGCGGGCGCGCCGCGTGGTGATCACGTTTTTGTGCGGACAGCTAGGTAACAGAACAAGCTTATGACTTTGTGATTTTTCATGATACAGTTTTGAAATTTTGCACATAGATTCTTAACATAAAAATACTAGACACGGGTTTCAGGTTTCGCATATACTAAAATTAATGTTGTATGGGACATAAGAATAATTATTTTCTTGTTAAAGTTAAGTCATCATCTGCCCAGCCTTTTCCCGGATGCAGTTGAATACCAGTATTTTACATGGAGCGACTGCGACCTCCACAACCCAGTTAGTACTGAGTAATACGATACCCCTTGGTAAGACTGGTTGTCAGACTTTCGGGCCACTGACTACCTATAACGACTGTCAAAGATCTACAAATGACAGCCGATACCAACGGCTTAACGTGCTTTCGGAGGAACGGAGGAAACTCGGTATGTAATGGGAATGCAAAAGGGATTAGGATTCCGTAAAAAACATTAAAACCCATGAAATTGTTAACAAAATCCGATTCAAATAGGGAAGGGATATTTTTATAATAATTTGACGCGGTCGAAGGTCGCAGAGCCTCATCAGAAAAAGGGCGATGGAGAGGGCTATGCTCGCAGAACGGATGGCCGATGGGGCCGAAAAGTGCTGGAGTGGCGACGCGAACCGGAAGACGTTTCGTTGGCTTCCACTAGGTGGACCGATGACCTGGTGAAGGTTGCAGGGATCTGCTGGATGCGAGTCGTACGGGACCGGTCAATGGGGCGACACTTGGGGGAGGCCTATTTCCAGCAGTGGACGTCTTTCGGCTGAAAGGATGATGATTATGATGATGAAGGTCTCAGGCAACAGCTAGTAATACACCACTATTTTTTAATTAGTACAAATACTTAAAGGGCTTATTAGAGAAGGTCTTGTTATTATATATGTAAAGTCTCAATAAATAATATTCATAAACAGCAAAGTTAAAGCGTTTGTTTATGTCAAAAAATGTCACTCAATTTATGGAAATATAGTTTGCCGGGACCTATGAATGGTGACAGGAATGGAAAAGCACTGCGCGTAGTATTTTCTAGTGGTAATTGTTATGAATGATTGATTCAATTATGAATTTACCAGTTATGACAAATTTTCGTGGACAATTTTGGGATTTCGTTTTTTTGACTTTTGATTACACAAATATGATCAGTAACGGGTACGGATAGAGCTCCATTTCTTTTTGAACTAATTAAAAAATAGTGGTGTATAATAAAGTCTGTGGAAAAATGCTGCAGAAACACGGTAGGCTTCGAAAGCATTTGTCGAAAGCCTAAGGGGCTTGTTATATCAGTAATCCATCTGGTATCCCGTGCTGTTACGCTACAATAAACTGGCGAAGAATTTGGTGTAATCACTCTACTTGGCACAAGGATCGATGAGCGCTATTAATTGTTATTGATAGACGGGATCCTCTTGACGTACTTCTTAAAGCTTTCTTTCTTTAATCTTTGAAAGTGGATTCGTGATCTTTTGGTAAAAATCAGAGGCTTTACAAAAGTTTTTATTGGAGCGCATATTTTTTTTGTCGGTTTAAATGCACTGCATGTCTCAACGACAAATAAATACGGGGTGGATGGGACATTGACGCGAAATTGGTTACCACGGATTCAGCATATTATTCTGAGATTTTTTTTTTTTATTTTTTTTTTTTCAGAAATTTTTTCGGTTATTAAAAAAAATCAGATCAAATCAAATCAAATCATTTATTTGCCAATAGTGTAGGTATAGAGTCCCGATACATTTTGCCGTACGGCATGCAAAATTATTTAACATGCAAAATTATTTATTTAACATTAAACATTCGGTAAACAAACAATAAAATAAATAGATACATTAAAATAAGCCTTCCATTCACTAAGCAGCATTACTAACATTTTTAAAAATACTCATATTAAGACATTCGGAATTAAGCACAATGCCAATAATACAAATTAACTAAATAAATAAAAAATGTCAATAATCATTTTTTTGTTCTGGACCCTACCTGGGAACCTTCTAGTTACAGAGATATTTGAGGTCAAAGTTTCAATTTTTTCACAAGTTTTTTTTAAATTTTAAATACTATGTTTTAAGGTTATAAATTGAGTTTAATTACCTCAATGACCTGTTTACTATTCAAAGCATCCATCAGCACAAGGTTTTGAGTGCGTTACATTGAGTTTTACCTTAAAACCTGATTTTACACCTCAAAAAAGTCGTTTCCAAGCAATAATTTTTGCGTACAGTACAGTACTTAGTTTCATGTACAGAATACTTGGTTGACGGCTTCGTGAAGGGTTCGTTTACATCCTGTATTATGTTACTATAATCAGCATATAATGTTCCCACTGCTGGGACACAGGCCTCCTCTCTATGAGAGTTGAGATACTATTTCTTATTTAAACAACTTCTACAAGTGGCGATAACAGACATTAAAAAAACCACTACCAAACTACCATTTAAAAGCTACTTCCAGCTCACCAGCATCACAGATAATCGCCTAAACGTCTAAACGGCTAAAATGCAGGCTGAAACACAGGCTAAAGCGAGCCTGTACTCCAATCCAAATGGAACACAGAGTAATTATAGATCTAGAGGCAGCCGTTGTGGTTGACGCCTATTTGAGGCTACTGTGGGCTAGCGCAAACTTGCGACGTAAACATTACGTAAATTTATTATTTGTTTTAATCGAAATTTGAATTTGAACATAATATCACGGATGTAATCACTGAAAGGTCTGGCAGAGGTGTATTTAATAGTACACTCCCGTTTCGCCAGTTTTAATATTTTTTTAATACCCATTTAACTTTATCACAATAATACAACACAGCGGAGTATTATGGAACGGGCTTGCGAGGCGCGCAAGTGCTCTGACTACCCACTGTTGCACGGCACGATAGTAATGAGACAGAACGGCGTCACGCGGCTAACAGCTGGTAGGTCAAAGGCGCACTTGCGCGAATTTCATACGTCCCGTTATTTTGTTATTGGGATAAAATTTAATGAGAATAAAAAAAAACATGTTTCTGTGGGAAAGTTGTTTGTTATCATGAGTACAATCACGTGTTTAACTATCGGTCACTAATTACCAGTCACCCTATATAGGGGGTGAGCCCATTGCCATCAAAAGGGCACAAATCCAGACTCCTTGACTGCCACTGAGAAATTCTTGAGAGTCTTGATGGAAAAACAATTAATAAATAATATAAATTGTAAGATCTTTATGTATCTACCGTATACTCAGAAATAAATGATATTCTATTCTAACACTTTTGCCCGACCTGGTAATCGAACCCAGTACCTCATGCTCAGCAGTCGCGCTTGTCTTAAAACTAAGTAAATATTTTAATGTGCGAGTATTTCATTTTATTAAGGGCATTACATTGCTCGATGACCTTGATGATTTGATCCCTGTACTGGTTTTTGTTGACTTGCCCCGCACATTTCGCAAAATTTCGGTTTTTATTTATTATTTAAAAATATTAAAAGAAATAACAGAAAAAAACAATACAGATTGTTAAGTATATCATTACGTATTTGTTGTTACAAAATTCATGCCGATCTATTCAGCCGTTACAGAGATAATTTACAATTAAGGTTGAAAAAGGACCTATTTTCTACGATTAACCAAAAAAAATTGAGAAGGTTTATTAAAATTTTAAACAATACAATTTATTTGTGATGAACTTAACTATAACATACTTTTTTACACGGAAAACGCAACAAAGGGATTCATCAACAAATTTCTTTGAACATACGCTGTTTTTGGGATTTGAGCCATGTAATGCCCTTAAATCCAGCCGTTCGAATTTACGTTACATTTCGGTACGTCGCGCGTTCGTGCTAGGCCCACTGTAGTGAGCATAAATATCTCCTAGGTATACAGATATAGATGTGCGGTTTTGCCTGTTTTCAGTATTAATGTGATGGTTATTACTGCGTGGGGAAGGTTTGTGGTTATTTATCCATTCGGTGAATATAAAAGACTAGCTGACCCGCGCAACTTCGTCTGCGTTCGGATTTTCCCCGTTTTTGCAATCTTTTTCATAAATGCTCCGCTCGTTTTGGTCGTAGCATGATGTTGTGTAGCTTATAACCTTCCTCGATAAATGGGCTATCAAACACTAAAAGAATTTTTCAATTCGGACCAGTAGTTCCTGAGATTAGCGCGTTCAAGCAAACAAACAAACAAACAAACTCTTCAGCTTTATAATATTAGTATAAGTATAGATAACATCAATCATTGTAAAACACCTGAGATACAATGTTAGTGTACAATAAAGTTGATCTATGTACCCATCTCATCATTCGTCGCGCTACCTCTGACGATGAGGTCTTGGATTCGATTTTTGGACAACCAACGACATAACTGATAAAATGTATTATTTTTGGACAACCAACGACATCTATACTAATATTATAAAGCTGAAGAGTTTGTTTGTTTGTTTGTTTGCTTGAACGCGCTAATCTCAGGAACTACTGGTTCGATTTGAAAAATTCTTTTAGAATTGGATAGTCCATTTATCGAGGAAGGTTATAGGTTAAAATTTCACGCGGACGAAAGTCGCGGGCAACAGCTAGTAACTGATAAAATTTGGATGTACTCTAAATACATATTTGCCTTACCACTCGGGGATAACAGGCGTGATGTGAAACTACCAGCTTCCTATTCATAAACGCTTCGATTCGATTTTGATTCGTCAAGTCGTATCTTTTTTGGCATTACGAAAACGAGCGAGACGGACATACGACTTTCCAAATCGAAATCGTTTGTTTATATGGGCGCTGAAGAAAAATCTAGTCATTTAAAACATTCAACAGTGAACATCCCCAAAAACAAAGAATTTTAAGTTACTGCCATCATCTGCCTACCCTTTTTCCCAACTTTCAGTCTTACCGGATTCAGCTGAATATCAGTATTTTACATAGAGTGGCTGCCTATCTGACCTCCACAACACAGTACCTACTGGGTACTACAATACCCGTTGGTAAGACTGCTAATGAATCCTAAAAACCTAATTAAATTACTCTCCCAAGTACTAATTAACCAACCCATTAAATATAAGTCCAATTCTAACTTCAAAGACAATAAAAAAAGCCTCTAAAGAATTAAGTCCATTGTCACTTGGGCCCGGAAATGAGTGTTTACGTGGCGCGCCGCAAGATGGCGTCACTTCCCGTTGAGTCGTTAGCTTAATTATTGTTCTGGAGAGGCCATTCTCGGAGATTATTAAAGCGTTTAGATGTTATTAAATGTGCTAGATAAATGTTTTGCGAAATGGGCTCTTTTGTCTCTATAAGGAAATCACTCATTCTCTTATCCTTATCCCAACTTATTTAAGGTCGGCGCAGCATGTCTTCTTCTTCCATAGTTCTCTATTACTCGTCATCCCAGCAGTCACCTCATTTCAAGCCATATCATCGTGCACAGTCCATCCATCGTTTTTTTGGTCTTCCTCTACTCTTATAGCCATCTCAACATTTTCCTGACTACAATTTTCCTCATTCCTCCGCATTATATGTACCACGATAACCGATTACCCCACAACTTTTCAGTCGGGGTATTTCTCAAAGCGCAACTATTTTTAAGCGCAACCAACCTAAGCGCAACTAAATTATTCCTCAAAGCGCGGATAAACAGAAGTTATTGCAAGTGGGTGTTCATAAGAGTAGATATCGGGAACCAATAATGAATCGAAAAAATGATAAATATACCGTTTTTAGTGTTAATGTGTGTGACCATTTCATTAAAAAAAAAAAATTGATCATCATCATCGACAGCTCGACTTCACCCACTGCTGGGTACAGGCCTTTCTTTGCTTGTGCTAAGCTCCACGTTCTTGTGCCAGCCTCATCCAGGATATTCTCGCGATGGCAACAATGTCAAACGTTAGTGCCCATTTTTTGATAAATACGTCATGAACGTTTATAAAATTTATTTCAACACTACTAATCTCAAAACACTAAAAGAGACATCTCCAAGAACAGATCAATTCAAAGACATGATGACATCCACCAAGCTGCATTGGACGCTTGGTGGATATGGGCACATTCCCTCTAACAAAGAGATGGCCTGTGTCCCAGTATTAGAAACATTTTAGCCTAATAATGCTTGTGCTAATCCAACATAGACAGATAAACCTCTTTATGAAGCGCTAACAAAGCGATTCATATTCGAAACTCAAATATCCGACGCCTAAAATCCGCGCGAACAATTTCAAAATTACACAAACAACAATAACAATCTATCTGTCAAAACAAAACAAAAGAGAAACTATAAAAGGGAAACTGAGGAAATAACTGCTTACCTCCTCCTCTTCACCCCTTCAGGAGGAACCAACACTCGTTAACGCGATTATCTCGTATTGTTAGCAATAGTGATGCGCTTTGGCGGATATAAGCTTCGAAAGCCGCGGATATCGACTCCGTAATGCGGATACCGGAGCTAAAATAGGATGTCGGATTTTCTGGGATTTAAAGAAGTGTGTGTGATTGGAATCCGTTGAAGTCGGATATTGAGACGAGAAATGTGGTGTCGTTTGTGTTAATGAGAAATGTATGTTGGGTTGATAGTGTCTATTTCATAGTTACGTGTTTGTACTTACGAAGATGCTTGCTAAATTGCTTGATTTTGTGAAAAAATAAAACCTTGAAGTGAAATTAATGCCACTATTAAATCAGTTTGACATGAACAAACTATTAGAGGAAGTTTGAAAGTGGCTCCCTGTTACAGAAAAAATAGAAGGAAGTCGTCACATCTTGGTATGGACATGTGATGAGGAGGGATGAAACGATTGTTACTAAAAAAATTATGGATATTAATGTTGATGGATGGAGAGAGAGAGGAAGGCCAAAGAAAAGATGGATGGATTGTGTGAGGAATGTTTTAAAAGAGAAAGGAGTAAATGATGCCGTGACGTCTGACAGAGGAGAATGGAAGAAGAAAACGTGTGGCGCCGACCCTGAGTAAAATGGGATAAAGGCAGGAAGACGATGACTTGAGCAAACTATTACATCATTAATTTGCAATATTTGCTTGTCGGTTAAGTTGTCAAAAGCACTACTGTTGAGCAGTAGCTTCTGCGTTCAATTTTCAGGTTGAGTTATTGGGGTTTTCTATCCGAAATTTCTCAGAATCAGCTCAGGGTCACCCTATATCACGTCATGAGACTTAAACATAACTGGCGAAATGTACAATTTAACACAATAATAAAGACAATGAATCAGGTACAATTCCGGGACGTCTCAACTAGTCTACAATCAGACACTCAATGTCGCCCTTGTCCTAAACATCACGACGAAAGCACGCTGTGATGTGGGCGATTCATTCCAAATACGTACTAATGACAGGATCCGACACATATAACTAAAGTGATAATCACAAACCTCTGCAGATAAATACAAAATTATAACTTCCTTATAAGTCACTTCCTCAAAGTTGATTCATTTCAGTTAATTGTTGATTGTTGTTTGTTTGTTGATTGTTGTTTGTTGGTTGGTTGTTGATTGTTGGTTGATTGTTGTTTGTTGATTGTTGTTGTTGTTTCTTAATTTTAAGCTAATCTAGACCAACAGACAAACCTTTACGACCCTGCTTAACTATTCAGGCATTATTGGAATTATATTGAAAATATCATCAGTATATAAGACACATTTATAATATTCAATTGATGGGAACCTTGTATTTTACGACCTAAGCGTTGTCAAAATTCAGATACGTAAAAAGACGCAATGCGCAATCCTCAATCTAAAATTACACTCTCAACCTTATTTCTTACCTCGTAAAACAGCTTAATGTATTTTATTCACATTAGATACTTTACTTAGAACCTACATTTACTCTGACACTGTTTTAAGCTATCACTACGGTTTTCAACTAAACTTATACTGTCACTTACGGGATATCTTCCGTGATTGTTCATTATTGTGTAGCAATTGAAAACACAAAAAATCTAATCGAGAGGATGGCTTCAAATTGTCAAGTACTTGGAATCCAGTTTTAAGTAAGCTCAAAAGTAGATGCCGGCATCGTAATAAGGACTCCACAAAACCTGGTGATACTGTCAGTGTGTTTTGCCGTGACTTAGTGACGAGTTCTAGTAGTGCGCGTAGCAAGACAAAGAAAGAGGGTAGATAGATTTGTCTGCTCTTAACAATTTATTTTGCCAACCCGCGATCATGGCGCTTGCAACAGCGCCGAAATATCGCGAACAATTACGGAAGATATCCCGTAAGTGACAGTATAAGTTTACATTTACTCTGTACAAAAATCATTTAACGACTGCCGCCTATTTTTTTTTTTATTTTATTTTTTTTTTTTTTCATTTATCATTTTTTTGTTTTTTTTTTTGACGGCACGTTTGGCGCAGTGGCTGAGCGATTGGCTGCTGCGCTGCGTATTGCGGGTTCGATCCCCGCACGGAACAAAAAATTGTATGATCTACAGGTAGTTGTTCCGGGTCTGGCTGTTTGTGTATGTGAGTTTGAATGTTTGTAAATGCACCCACAATACAGGAGACCTAGTGTGGGGCAACGTTTTTAAAAAAAGAAAGAAAGAAATAAGAATCTAGCAAAGCTAAGCTGAGATCCGTTTCGGTTCTCGGATAAATCAGTGGCGTAGATATCCGAACCGGATTAACGTTGGTACAACACTATTTCCTTTGTCACTATTACCTGCCTCTCAAAGATAATTTCAACTAATTTACAATAACAGTTACGAGTTGGGTTTTGATATTGAAATATTGACTAACTTTGCCTGTCTTCGGGGCTAAGTTAGACGCTTTAAATGACAATGTTTAAGCTCGTGGCTAAATAATAGCAGCCGCTCGGATCGATCTTTAGGTTAAGCTGTGCTTGCCTAGGTTGGTCTGTGGATGGGAGACCACCTATTACATACCGAGTTTCCTCCGTGCCTCGGAAAGCACGTTAAGCCGTTGGTCCCGGCTGTCATTTGTAGATCTTTGACAGCCGTTACAAGTAGTCAGTGGCCCAAAAAGTCTGACAACCAGTCTTACCAAGGCGTATCTTATTACCTAGTACTAACTGGGTTGTGGAGGTCAGACAGGCAGTCGCACCATGTAAAATACTGGTATTCAGCTGCATCCGGTTAGACTGGAAACCGACCCTAACATAGTTGGGAAAAAGCTAGGATGTAGATGATGACGGTTAAGACTGAGATTTTGAAATCTGATTTCAACTCCGATTCTGAATCAACTCAACTCTGATTTTGTCTATTTAAGAATCATTTTCTTTCATACAGGTTTTTCCCAAAATCTACTTCATGCACCAGTCTCTCACAAAGGTAGAATACAGCAGACATTTTTTGCTCACATTAACTTTAAGTCAACTTTGTGAACAGAGAATAAATTACTACATAGTATAAAACAAAGTCGTTTCACACTGTCTCTCTGTCCCTATGTTTGCTAAGATCTTTAAAACTACCCAACGGATTTTGATGCGGTTTTTTTTATTAGATAGAGTGATTCAAGAGGAAGGTTTATATGTATATATTACATCCGTGCAAAGCCGGGGCGGGTCTCTAGTGATACATAAAAGTAATAATAAATATTTTCATTTTATAGTAAGCGTTTAGCAATTTAAGTTATAAAATTAACATTTTTTTCAGTTAAAAACACTTTCTCATTATTTTTTTCCATCTGTAAACTATGGAAAACTGTAAACCTCCTAATACAAGCAATTCCTTGCTTAAGAGGTGACCTTCACTAAATAAGTATCGAAATGCTCATTGTAATTGAAATAAACATTTTTTTTAAACTGTAAACAATTTACAGAAAATTGTAACATTTTATACTTATTTCTATTTTTCAGTATTACTTACTGAAACCGTGTTGCCCCGAAATTGGACTGTGGAGATCAGATAGACAATCTTTCAATGGAAAATACTGGTATTCAGCTGCATCCTGATAGACTGGGAGCTGACTCTAACATAGTTAGAAAAAGGCCAGATAAATGATCATGATGGTTTTGGATATTCAACTCTGTATTACCTGAACAGCTAGTAATCCCCGAAGTGTTAGGCATAGCCTACCTTTTTTTTTTTGTTTTCGGGGGGAAACCTTCAAAAGGCGACCGGTCTTTGGGGATAAGACCGGGGAGTGTGGGATTTTTACCGCACTAAAACCACCCCGGTGGTCACCATCCGCACATGAGAGGAGGCACCGTTTCCTCTTAAAGCAGAGCCTACCTTATAGTACACCCATATTTCGCCAGTTATTTATTATTATTATTTTTTGTCCCATGTGGTGAGTATATTGCCATCAACCGGGCACAAACGCAGACTACTCAAGGCTAATACAGAGAAATTCCGGATGCAAAACCCAATAACACTTTGCCCGACCTGGGAGTGACCTGGGACCTCATGCTCAGCAGTCGCGGTTGCGACCACTCGACCAAAGAGGCAGCCAACTGACCTAGTAAATAGTTGAAAATCAAATAAAAAGGATAGTATATTATATAGCTCATTCCAAAGCGTATTTTGCAATGTAGATATTTAGCATAATCAACCTATAATATTCCCACTGCTGGGACACAGGCCTACTCTCTGTGAGAGGGAATGGGCTATAATCCACTACGCGGGCCCAGTGCGGGTTGGTAGATGTCACATGTTTTCGAATTTTTGGTTCTAGGACATGCCGGTTTCCTCACGATTTTTTCCTTCACCGTTTTGAGAGCATTGGTGAAGAAATAAATTACACAAAGTAATGTGCCTGCCTGAGTTCGAACTCACGACTTACTGGTCGTAAGTCGGTACCGCCACCACTGGGCCACCGCTGCTCTCTGTAGATATTTACTCTTTTCCAATAATTAATGATCACATATTATTCTGACTACAAACATTTGTTTTGTTCACAAAAATAGACGTTTTTTGTGTATCTACCCCGTTTTTTAATTAACACATACCTCACAATTCAGGAAAACAAAAACATTATACTAATTGAACAAAAGGTTTTATATTCTTTTTTTTATTAAAGGTACGGTTCAACTGTTGCGTTATAGCGTAGCGTTGATACGCATACAAATCATTGGTAGACGGGTTTATTGCTTTGGTGAAATGTTACCTTTTTATCTTATGTGTGTATATCAGGATTTTCTGGGTCCGTGTTTTGAAATGGTAACCAGAAGTGATAATAAAAAACATCGTAGGTAGAATATTCATCATCATCTGCCTAGCCATTTTCCAACTACGTTGCGGTCGGTTTCCAGTCTAACCGGACGCAGCTGAATCCCAGTATTTTACATGGAGCGACAGCCTATCTGACCTCCACAACCCAGTTAGTTCTGGGTAAAACCATACCTCTTGATAAGACTGGTTGTCAGACTTCCGCGCCACTGACTGCCAGTGAAGACTGTCACAGATCTACAATTGACAGTTGTTACCAACAGCGTACAGAAATTACTTATCCATGTTAGTATTTGAGTTGCTCCAAAGTTTATCTAACCGACCGTCCAGTCTGTAACTAAATATCGCTAGAATGCTGTCCAGGCTGGCGCATCGGTTGCGCAAGATTCCATGGTAGCTACCCACCTGTGCATCTGCAAACGTCCCTGATCAGTAACAACACTCTTTTGTGTAGTAAGCAACGACTTATTGTCGGGCCTACGCTGTTCCCCATACTTAAGTACAAATGCTGTAACCATGATAATATTGTAATACCAAATGATTTGAAAAGAGTAACCATGGAGTTTCTTGGCGGTTCTTCTCCATAGGAAACGACTAACCCGAACCGTGCACCTTTTTGTCGTCGTTTTATAAGTGCCCGTCTAGGGCTATGTGAAAATATTATATTTTGATTTTGATTGACACCCTAAACGCGTTATTGTATTGAAGGCGTAAAGCCACAACCAATATTTGCAACTATTTTCAATTCATAAAAAGTAAACACCGTACAAACCGACATACAAATCATTCGCCGAACGCTTATAGGCGTCAAGACTCATGAGTTGTTACTGTGGATGAGGCTATCTGTTGGCATGCGGATATATTTCACGCCTATGAACGAACAGCCAGAATTTATACGAATGAAACAGTTTTATAGAATAAATATATAAAAGTGCCTATTTACTGCGTGAAGGAATATACAGAGGCGTAAAGAACACCGATGTTACGCTAGAAGTTTGCATCATCTGCCTAGCCTTTTCCCAACTATGTTGGGGTCAGCTTCCATTCTAACCGGATTCAGCTGAATAGCAGTAGATTACCTGTTTATCTGATCTCCACAACCCAGTTAGCACTGAGTAATACGATACCCTTTGGTAAGACTGGTTGTCAGACTTTTGGGCCACCTTCAACGACGTCTAGCCGAATGCAGCTGAATACCAGTATTTTACAGGAAGCGATAACCTGTCTGACAGCGACAACCCAGCTAGTACTGGGTAATACGATACCCCTTATTAAGATAGTTATCAGACTGGGCCACTGACTACCTGTAATGACTGTCAAAGATCTACAAATGACAGTCGGGACCAAAGGCTTAACGAGCTTTCTAAGACAAGGAGGAAACTCGGTACATAATGGATGGTCACCCATCCATGGACCGACCTAGGCAAGCGCGGCTTAACCTTGAAGATCGACACATGCGGCTGTTATTATTTAGCCACAAGCTCCTCAATAGGCTCGCCCCTATAACCAGTGAAATGGATGAATTGCTTACTGAAGACTTCTGATTCGCTCTTTTAAGTGTATGACATGATGTTATGCTACACCTAAATAAAAAAAAACCGGTTAAGTGCGAGTTGGACTCGCGCACCGAGGATTCCGTATAAACTTGTTGGTATTTTGTTATTAAAATACATATTTACGGTTTTAGATTTTTTTTTTACATGTGCTGTGAGACATTGAATCTTGCCAAATTTCATGATTCTAGGTCAACGGGAAGTACCCTGTAGGTTTTGATTCCCTTGTGAAATCGCAAAATAGACGACATAAACGGTCATATCTTTTGATCGCGTTGACTTACAAGTTTGTTTTTTTCATAGCACGCGTTCCTGAGAAAAGGGTTTTGACAGCGGACAGACAGCAAAATGATACTAAATGGGTTCCATTTTTGCTGACTGAGGTACGGAATTCTAAAAATAAACAGAGAAATATCCAAAACCTTTGTAATATAAATCACTAAGCGGACATATAGGCGTTTTGCAGTATTATATTATCTGTGCTATGGCTATCTGCTGGTGTGAGCCGTGAAATATGTTTATCTGACGCCGGAAAACACCCAAATACGTTACGATTCATAACATAGGAATGATCCGTAAAATTATACATAACATCACGCCTATGATCCCCGAAAGATTAAGCAGAGGGTGTACCATGAGGTACTACTCATATTACACGTATTACTCATCGATCTTATTGCAATCAACCGTGCCCGAATCCAGACTCCAGGCTGTAACTAAGAAACTGATCATCTTCCAGCCCATGTCCACTTCTAGTTGGGGTCGGCGCAACACGTTTTCTTTCTTCCATTCGCCCCTGTCAGACGTCACAGCATCATTTACTCCTTTCTCTTTCATATCATTCTTCACACAATCCATCCATTTTTTCTTTAGCCTTCGTCTCTCTCTCCATTCATCAACATTCATATTCATCACCCTTTTAGTCTCCCACTAGGTGGACCGATGACCTGGTGAAGGCTGCGGGGATCCGCTGAATGCGAGTCGCACGGGACCGGTCAATGTGGCGACACTTGGGGGAGGCCTATGTCCAGCAGTGGACGTCTTTCGGCTGAAATGATGATTCATCATCATCATTTCAGCCGCTGATGACCCTTTTAGTCACACGCCTTTCATCAGTGTATTCCTGTTGGCCCAACCGCCCGTGATTTCACTGGTGGGGCCAGTGGACATTGATTAAAATAATTTTAAATTGTTCCCGTTCGCCCCACCGTAAATTTTGAGTAATGGAATATAACTCAAAAACATTGCATGGAATCGAGTAGTGTTAGTACAGCTGTGCAGTAACCTTACGAACAGTACCAGGTGGGCATGAATCCAAGAAGGTATTTATTACTAGAAGACTATACCTATATCCAGAATTATTAAAATGCATACCACCTTGAGCACATGCCAGCCTGGTACTTATTAGGGAACATATGTGTCATACTGTACGGGATCTTTTTCCCCGTTTGTCGCCAGGGAAAATATAAAAGACCGTGATCAGAGCTGTCGTACTTTATATGACATGTTCATACAAGGACAAAACTACAGATATAGACCTAGATAACGCAAGTATCACGATCTGTATGAAAACCAAGCGTGCCCTTTTTTGACTACCTATTATGACGTCACAAGCACTATTTAGTGATGGGAAAATCAACGCCCTCCTCGTCCTACCCCCCGCCATGACGCCCACTGACGTCCGACTAGCGCTATGCTCCGATGCAGACTGAGTTCGAAATTGGCCACTTACGATTTTTGTACGTAAGCTACATAATGATATGGCACGCGAAGTAGTTGCTCTCGCGTTATCTAGGTCTATCTATATCTATGGACAAAATACTTCCTTTCATTTTGCTGTAACTGGCGCAACTTTCAAACTTCCTCTAATATACTCATTCCTTACTTTATCCATTCTTGTTGTAACTATATAGAAACTCCTCGTGGGAAAATTATTAAAACTCTCCCAGCACCAGCTCGGGAGAGTTTCAATATACCCAATAAAAATATTTGATACCCATATCAAAGCCTAGACTTTATGCTCAGCAATAGATTTTCAACTAGAAAGACAAATTGACTAAGCAGTTATTATATACAGGGTGTAAACAGATCCTTTACATATCCGTCAACCAAGCATTCTGTACATCAAACTAAGTAACTTTACGCAAAAATTATTGCTGGGAATCGACTTTTTTTTTGGGGTGAAAAATCAGGTTTTACGGTAAGACTCGATAGAAAGCACTCAAAACATTGTGCTGATGGATGGATTGAATGAATAGTACAGGGGTCGTGGAGGTGTATAAAGTAAAAATCTTACATTAAAAACATGTATTTAAAAAAAAACTTGTGAAAAAGTTGGAACTTTGACCCCCAATATCTCCGTAACTAGAAGGTTCCCAGGTATGGTCTAGAACAAAAAAAATATCGCAAAGACGGGGAGAACAAGTGCCTTTCGGCTATGTTAAGGGTCTATTTACACCCTTAATAAACCCAAAAATCTGAGACAATGAACCCAAAATGTTTTGTAATATAATCAATCTTTCAACGGACAATTCCTCACGAGTTATTGCCGTGTCTATCTGTTGCTATCAACAGTGAAATATATTTATCTGACGCCGGAAAATACCCAAAATTAAATACGCGACCATTTGTAGCAACTGGAGAATGATCTGAGGCCCTAAACGTAACGTAAATATGTTGATTTTTTTAATCGAAAATACAGCCTGTTATAACAGTGTGGGAACACACACACACACATAAATACAAACGCATACGCACACACCACAGACGAATATATAGAAGTAAGTTATCGTTAAATAATATAACCAGTTGGCATTTGACTCTCGAGCCTTTCATTCCTATATCCCGGCAGGCAACCCGATATAAGACATAGTAGTCTTACAGTGGTGACCCCGATCTCAACACAAGCACACGCTCGTATCCGATGTGCACACGTCGCTCGTAATCATCATCATCATCATCATTTCAGCCGAAAGACGTCCACTGCTGCACATAGGCCTCCCCCAAGTGTCGCCACATTGACCGGTCCCGTGCGACTCGCATCCAGCGGATCCCTGCAGCCTTCACCAGGTCATCGGTCCACCTAGTGGGAGGCCTTCCAACGCAATAATCAAAATGAATCCGCAGTACCCGCCAACTCAACCTAGTGCTGTAAAATATGAAGAACAACCTGCAGTGATCTCCACAGTCTCAGTATCAGACAAAATACCGAATTTTTGGCCGGAAAACCCACGTCTTTGGTTTTTGCAAGTTGAAGCAATTTTAGCACCGCAAAAAACGTCTGACTTGAACAAATATTACATGATAGTCGGAAAACTCAGCAAGGATGTTGTCCAGCAAATAGCGGATATTTTGGCAAATATTTAATAATAAATATTTAATTTTAAATAATTAATACGATACCCCTTGCCAAGACTAGTTGTCAGACTTTCGGGCCACTACCTACCTGTAACGATTGTCAAAGATCTACAAATGACGGCCTAGACCAACGGCTTAAAGTAATTTTCGAGGCACGAAGGATGCTCGGTATACAATGGGCGTTCGCCCATCCACAGGCCAACCAAAGCAAGCGCGGCTTAACCAAAAAATCAACCCGAGCGGCTGTTATCATTTTGCCCCTCAACCTATCTGGAAATAAAAGGCGTGATCTTAATACAATGTATAAACGGACCCATCACAAAGCCGTCAACCAAGCATTCTGTACATCAAACTAACTAACTTTACCTATAGAAATTTGACCCTCAATAATTATCACCGGCACTAGAAGATATGATCTAGAACAAAAAAATTATGAAAATAAAATTTAATTCAAAATGAAGGAGAAAACCAGTGTCTTTCAGCTTCGTTAAGGGTATTAGTCTACGCATCTATAAACCCGTCACTCAACCGAACGCGGGGAGCAACATACTTAAGGGGGCCGGGGTCGCGGGCGGATCACAGCGCCACCGGCCGCCTCTTATCGGCGGCACTTGACCAGCCGACCGCGAGCGCGCGCACACGCATACTCGCCACGTTGCCTAATTACGCCACATGTACCTATATCTCTGTAAAATCTCATCAAAAATAAATATATCAACTTAGTAACAAATAAAAGTCGTCATTGAAGAGCTCCCAAGTCCTGAAGACCTCACACACACACAAAATCAATAACAGTATTTTTACACCTATTATTTATTATATTTGTTTATATTATAAGAATGCTCTCTCAAAGTCAGTTTTGCCACTAAACCTTATCTATCACTCACAACCACATTTGTCTCTTTCATTCTATCAATTTCATCGACAAGATTTATTTGAACTAGTTATGAATATTTTACTGGAACTACGACAAGTAAAGGATGAATACTTATTGCCTTTTCAATATAGAAGACGGGCGATTTGTCATAAAACTGGATAGTGTGGACAGTAGAACAGCGGTTTTAAAAAAAAATGCAGCATATGTCATCGTGCCTGTTTAGATAAGAAGGTAGCGAGTCACTAAATATACTGTAAGGCTACAATTCG
The DNA here is from genome assembly GCA_905163415.1 of Noctua fimbriata. Classification (NCBI taxonomy): domain Eukaryota; kingdom Metazoa; phylum Arthropoda; class Insecta; order Lepidoptera; family Noctuidae; genus Noctua; species Noctua fimbriata. Next base: position 5,723,890 of record LR990951.1, read on the forward strand.
CATTTTGTTATCTTTCATTGACTTGAATGTGCCTTGGTGGCTGAGAGAATGCTCACTCGATGTAGGTGATCAGGTGTGTCGGGTCATTTAGTTCCCTTCAATATGGTTGAGTTGAATGGCGCTGATCCATGCGTCATGTTCGTGAACGGGCGCTGTCAGTTGGGACTGGTCATCTCTTAGCTGCCACGGTATATTCTAATTACTTTATTTTTTCATTGTTGTTTTTATCTTTTACTCCGGACGCTCTTAATGTGCACGTCTTTCTACATCGCTCTCACATATATGTATGATCTCAACATGAACGATGTAACCAAGATTTTGTAAGAATATTTTGATTTAAAAGAGTGTCCATAGAGTTTCTTGCCCATTCTTCTCCATAGAGATCTACACTTTGGAATGTGCAACTACAGTACTTTCTCAAGTTATTATGCCTTGTGACTGTGACTATAGCTTGGCTTTTTTTTGTTTTATTTGACATTCAAAAGTGCCTGTGATGGTCTAATTGAAATAAATGCTTTGAGTTGAGTTGAGTTGAGTAGAGTAGTGGTATACTGTTGCATTCCATTAGACTGGAAACTTCTTCTTCTTAGCGTGTCGATGGCAATTTAATTGTGTCAGCCCAGAACTGAGCTACTAGTTTGGCTCTTTCGGTAGCGTCCATCAGTTCCTGTAGTGAACAAACAACAGGACACGCAGGACACGATATTAAGTGCCCCATCGTTTGTAGAACAGCATCACATGGAAGCTGACCCCAATATATTTGATCGTGGCATAACTTAGGCCCTATCAAAATACTAACACTGTGACATTTTGACAGCACCATGCTGAGATAGAAGCCTTTTGGCCTCGTACAAGACCAATTTAATTTAAGGTATTTTTTTTTTTTTTAGGATGGGTAGTCATAAAATGACCGCTACCCCCCGCTCTGGGCGGAGCGGAAGGGAGTGTCAGATTTGTACTGACGAAAACCCATCCATGTTCCTTCTTTGCCCTTTGTGTTCCAGGCCGCGGTATCTCTTTCGAACAGTCCCGCAGCCCTGGCAGGTAATTTAAGGTATAAGATTTTAAACTATCATGGTCACTAACATTATTACTACAGGAAACGGGATATTTACCATGTTTACACACCCACCCGCAATAACTTCAGTTTATCCGTGATCATGGTGCTTGCAACAGCGCCGAAATATCGGGAACTCAACAAAAATAGTAAACATGGTAAATATCCCGTTTCCTGTAGTAATAATTTAAGGTATGTATGTCTTATTTTTAGGGGTAATGTATTTATTGTATTTCTGGGTATTATACTACCCAGTACTAATTGGGTTGTGGAGGTCAGCTAACTGCTGGTATTCAGCTGCATCCGGTTAGACTGGAAGCCAACCTCAACATAGCTGGGAAAAATCTAGGCAGATGATGACATGGAGGAACTGTTTTTCAAAGCCTGTTAGACCTCCAAAACCCAGTTAGTGAGTTTGGTGATACCATTAATCAATCGTGTATCAGCATTTACTGTCTTATTAGCAGAAATAGCTCATGGCCTTTTCAATTTTAATTATGACCACTCGAGGAGATAATTTTAATGGTCTCTGTAATTCACGCATAAAATACCTGAAAACATAAATTACCTAAGCCATAAATCACTAGATCAGATCAATATACCAATCAGATGCAGGCAACCACAATGAACTGAAGTGCCATAAATTGGTGAGCTGACAATTCAATAATGCCGTTAATCAGTCCCAAGTGTGCTAAATGTGGCATATATTGATGGTAGTTAGCGTTGAAATTGATATTAACATACATGCTTGATGATGATATTATGTAGAAGGGGTGCCGAAGGGTTACCTAGAAGTACACCCACAGTACACCAGTTATGTTCAAGACCCATGTAATAGGGGGCGAGCGTATTGCCAACAACCGGGCACAAATTAAGACTCTGTAACTGCTACTGAGAAATTCCTGTTGAAAAAACTCAATAACACTTTGCCCGACCCAGGTATCGAACCCAGGATCTCTCAGCAGTCGCGCTTGGGACCACTACACCAACGAGGCAGTCATAATATTACGTATTTGGCAGATACTAATATAGAGCACACATTTCAGATCTCGGATTTTTTTTAGACCAGTTGGGAATCCCAAGCTGAGCAGTCAAGTTTGTGACGATTGTACAAACGCCAGCACATCAAGCTACTACGATCTGTCAAATTTCTTCAATGGATTTACAACTTTATCTCTAAAGCATTAGGTTCAAGGTTGATTGGAAAATTTAACAGTTTCGAGTAGCTTGATATGCTGGCGTCTGTACTAAAGAGGCAGTGAACTAAAATCATCGTCTACCTAGCGTTTTTCTACCTGTGTTGGGTTCGATAAACAGTCTGACTAGATGCAGCTGAATTCCAGTATTTTATAAGGAGCGACTGCCTATCTGATTTCTACAACCTATGATAAGACTGGTTGTCATTTATTGAGCCACTGACTACATGTAACAAATGACAGGTATCTAAGATAACAGCCGGAACCAACGGCTTAACGTGCTTTCAAAGACACGGAAGATGAATAACAGTATTTTATATTGAGCGACTGCCTCTATTTGACCTTCACCCAGGAAGGTGTAGGTAATGAGTAACGCGAAACCATACCCCCTTGACTCGTTGGTCTACAGGGTGGAAGAGTTACCGATGCTAAAACGGTTACCACGTGTTCGGTACATCATTCTTAACGTTCCTACAGAACTGCAATACCTACACCAACCGGTCTCCATCAGGATGAACGGTCACTAGGCGTATTTAACGTTGAATTTATGCCTAACAATTGCTTCCCTATTGCTTCTATTTGCTTCCTATTCTCAAACAATTGCTTCCATCGTATTCTAGAAGAAAAAAAAACGTTTTAAGAGTGACCGTTCATTCTGATGTCAGGACGGCCGGTCACCGAGTCGTAGTGTCCTTGTTAAATAGAATTATTGAAATTCACGGTGGCCATTAATTACTTCCCGTTTGCTTCTCTCAATGTTTTACAACGATAATACTGTAACTATTACGGCACTAAAGATATCGACAAAAGTGTTGTATAACAATATTTAGTGCCTGACAAAAAAATCTACCCTCGGTCATTAATAAATGAATAAGGTACACAGGGCTCCACTAAGCCCTTACCCTCCCAAAAGACATGTAGATTCAAATTCGTGATGGCCGAAGTTGCTTTTTGTATTTTGCAAAAGTAGTTTATTTTAATTAATGTATTGTTTTAGTGAATAAATAAGTTTATGTTAGTATAAATTTTTTTAAAGTCTGTTTTTATTATTCAATCAATAAAACGTTAATACTTTTATTATTGCGATTATTCGTAACGAATTCAATGTTATAGCAGTGTAACATTTTAAAACTTGGGGTGTTAGCAAACAGTGGCTTGCGCCTATAAGAACGCTCCCTAGGAAGTTAAGAATTGAAATATTATCTTTAAAGGTTTATTACATTTGTATGTTTTTTTGTCACTAAATACGATAGACACTTTTTTTTTTTTAATAACATAATACTTTGCTGTAGGCCACCGGTACAATACCATAGATTTATCGCCTAATTAAGCGTAACTGCAATGTTAAATAAGAGTTTTGCCTTTATTTTTTTGTCAGGCACTAAAAATATTGTTATACAACACTTTTGTCGATATCTTCAGTGCCGTGATAGTTACAGTATTATCGTTGTAAAACATTGAGAGAAGCAAACGGGAAGTAATTAATGGCCACCGTGAATTTCAATAATTCTATTTAACAAGGACACTACGACTCGGTGACCGGCCGTCCTGACATCAGAATGAACGGTCACTCTTAAAATGTTTTTTTCTTCTAGAATACGATGGAAGCAATTGTTTGAGAATATGAAGCAAATAGAAGCAATAGGGAAGCAATTGTTCGGCATAAATTCAACATTAAATACGCCTAGTGACCGTTCATCCTGATGGAGACCACCAACCGTACGGTCAACCGTTTTGGCGTCGGGGTCCCATCCACCCTGTATATTAAGACTGGTAGTTTAAAAAAATAAACCCCTCAAAAAGAGAATTAGAAGTAGAAGATAAAACGGTTTTATTTTTCGCTATTCTGTCAGAAACTGAACTAAATAATCCTTTAACTATTATAAACCTAAAATCTCACTGCAGCAGTGAGCTTTATCTAGGATTAATCAGCGTCGCAATGTCAACCGCGCCAAAGACACTGCTTACTACGGATTAAGTAATCAATAGCAACTGGCTACGAGAAGGTGATATTACTACAACATTATTTTTAGTTTAAGCGAAACCTGAATATAGTTTGTTCAGAATAAGTAAGTGAATCGATTCCAATAATTTTTAAACCATGTTAAAAAAGGCTACAAGTTGGACACTGAGCGACACTAAGTACCTATCGCAATCATTTAGTTACCTACTACCAAATTATTATTATCAATGAGCTCAAGACGACGCTGGAGGCGCGCGCGGGCTCGCCGCATGGTAACCACGTTTTTGTGCGGACAACCAGCTAACAGAACAAGCTTATAACTTTGTGATTTTTCATGATACAGTTTTGAAATTTTGTACATAGATTCTTTACATAAAAATACTAGACACGTGTTTCAGGTTTCACATATACTTAAACTAATGTTTTATAAGAGAAACTACTAAAATAGTATTTATTTAAATGAGTTTTTGATAGGAAATGGCTATTCCACGTTAAAACAGTTCATTACAAGAATACTATAATAAAACGTCTCTTCGAAATTCGAACGGTGTCTCGTTATTAATCTGTGATGATTTATTTTAAAAACAAATTCACATCGAGTTCATTTTCATATTGTGTGCACTCCCTTATTTTTATGTTTTTTCGGATGAGGAAGCACCAAATGACCCCCTTACGCTCTGGGCGGTGTGGAAGGGAGTGTCAGACTTGTACTGACTAAAACCCATCCATGTTCCTTCTTTGGCCTTTGTGTTCCAGGGTTGCGGTATCTCTTTCGAACAGTCCCGTAGCCCTGGCAGGCATCGGCCCATGTGGACCCATACTTGGTTGCTGACATCTCTTTGAGGCGGGCGTGGAACAGAAACGCGCCGTCAACACAGCCTGTCATCATAAGACGGCCAGACGGCGAGCCCATTACTAGCCCATTACTCACCGTCCAAGTGTGCGTTCCATTGAGTGAGGTTCCTTTGCCAAGGCGTTATAGTTGATACTTTGAACAACCAACCTGATAACTACGAATCTGATCTGAATTTATGAGGGACTAAATCTCTCCTGACTGCGGACCGTCTCATAAGTCTATAGACCGACTGCCTTAATGAGTCCTCGCGAAGGTATCAATTTAAATAGAATATTTTGAAGGTTGATCGCGTATTGGTTCAATTAGTATCGTAATACCTACGTGGATTATGGTTATTTTAAAGCAAATAACCTGTGGGATATTGTTAGGACTTTGTTGACGCTTAATGTGCCTTTGATGGGGGAAGGCGGAGGACTCACAAAAGTGGTTGCTCTATAGTGGTCACAATCGCTTCCGTTGAGCTTGAGGTCCAGGTTTCTATTTTCAGGTCGGTCAAAGTATTAGTGGGTTTTTATATCAAAATTTTCTCAGCAGCCTGAAAGTTGTGCCAAGGGATGTATGCAATCAGCTCGTACGCACGTAGCGAACGCCTAGGCTGGGAGTGGACAGCTGATTTCACGCGTCGTTCATTAGAGTATTTCAACATCCATTGTTGGATTTTTGATTTTAGCCGTATTATTTACATAAATGGAGTGCTGCTTACAGGCAATTATACATTGAAATATAGGAATATTAACTGAACGAAAAAAATCTGGAGAAAAATTCCGGTAGAATATGATTCAAAATAAGGAGCTGAATGCACCCTGCCAGTTTGTGGAGGGCTGTCCCTTACACCCTGTATAGGTACACCTCTGCCCAGCCTTTCGGGGATTATAGGCGTGATGCTACGTGTGTATGGATGCCTAAATTGATCCCACATATCACTCACCGCGTGATCGATTAACCAGACAAGCAGCGTGACGGACACCAGATAATTTATTACTGTATTTTAGCATACTGATCGACATATTTGTTGAAAAATGGGGTATTGTTTGTTCACAACGTTTTTGTATGGTGAAAAACGGTTTTGATGGTCGAGAGAATTGGGAATACACTGTTATGAAAAAATGGATTTTATGATGGACTAGCGACCCGCCTCGGCTTCGTATGGGTGCAATATACAACATTATTTTTAGTATATACGAAACCTGAATATAGTTTGTTCAGAATAAGTAACTGAATCGATTCCAATAATTTTTAAACCATGTTATATTTTTTCTCAAAAATATTTTAAAAAGTTAAAAGTTGGATACTGAGTGACTTTGAGTACCTATCGCAATAATTTAGGTACCTACTGCCAAATTATTGTTATCAATGAACTCAAGACGAAGCTGGAGGCGCGCGCTGCGTGGTGACCGCGTTTTTGTGCGGACAACTAGGTAACAGAACATGCTTATAACTTTGTGATTTTACATGATACATTTTTCAAATTTTGTACATAGATTCTTTACTTTAGAATGACGGGCCGAGCACTCATGCGGATAAAAATACTAGACACGTGTATCAGGTTTCGCATATACTAAACGTAATGTTGTATACATAAAAACCTTCCTCTTGTATCACTCTATCTGTTAAAAAAATCGCATCAAAATCCGTTGCGTAGTTTTAAAGATCTAAGCATACATAGGGCAAACAGCGGGAAGCGACTTTGTTTTATACTATGTAGCGATAGTGAGGCTAGAGTATTGGAGTAGTGTCTGTATTAACGTTATATCATCATCTGCCTAGCATTTCCTCAACTATGTTAGGGTCGGCTTCCAGTCTAACCGAATGCAGCTGAATACCAGTGTTTTACATGGAACGATTGCCTATCTGACCTCCATAACCCAGTATGTACTGGGTAATACGATACCCCAAGACTGATCGTCAGACCACGGCCACTGACTACCTGTAACGACTGTCATCATTTCAGCCGAAAGACGTCCACTACTGGACATAGGCCTCCCCCAAAAAGGGGGGTTTTGCCATAATCGCCACGCTTGGCAGGCGGGTTGGCGATTGCAGTATGGTTGTTATAAAACACAAAGAACGCTGCTGCCCATTCTCTGGTAAGTCCCTTAGTCGCCTCTTACGACACCCACGGGAAGATATGGGATGGTGCTATTCTTTACGTCCGGACACCATACAGAACGACTGTCAAAGATCTACAAATGACAGCCGGGACCACCAGCTTAAAGTGCTTTTGAAAGCACGGAGGAAATTCGGTATGTAATAGGTGGTCACCCATCCACAGACAAACTTAGGCAAACACGGCTTAGCCTGATTGATATGAAAGGCTGTTATTATTTTGCAGTATATTTACAAAGGATATTTTCTTAATTATTAATCATATTGCCACGTTGGTCTAGACTGGTCTCAAGCGCGACTGCCGAGCATGAGGTCCTGGATTCGATTCCCAGCTCGAGCAAACCGTTGTTGGGTTTTTCCATTAAGATTTTCTCAGTAGCAGTCTGAAGTTGTGCCCGGTAGATGGTAATAGGCTCGCTGCCTATTACATGAGACTTAAACATAACTGGCGAAATGTGGGTGTATTATAAGGTGCACCTCTGATTAGCCTAACTCCTCAGGGATTACAGGCGTGATGTTATGTTTGTATCAAGCATATTCGCGTTTCCCACTGCTGGGACACAGGCCTTCACTATCTGTGTGAAAGTGAGCTATAATCCACAACCCAGTGGATCAGCCAGTGGGTTGATAGATGTCACAACATGATATCCTCAAATTTCAGGTTCTCGGACACGTCGGAAGCTCACGAGGTTTTCTTTCATCATCATCGATTCGCATCCAGAGGATCCCCGCAACCCTCCCCAGGTCATCGGTCCACCTAGTGGGACATCTTTCAACGCAACGTCTTCCGGTTCGCGGTCGCCACTCCAGAATTTTTCGATAAATTGTTTCAGATAGTGATAGTGTTTTATTTTCAATAAAACTTACTTGCAGCTATAAATCAGTTTAATTTGTACAGTTAAACATGGATAGGTAGGTACTTTCAAAAAAGGTTAGATTTACAGAGCAACGTTTGGTTGAGCTCTGCGTGTGCCCACGCGAAGACTGATGGTTTTCTTTCACCGTTTAAAAAAATACGGAAAAGCGTAGACAAAAACAAATTCCTTTGTAAAAACTTGATCTTGGAGTATTAAAAGAAAGTTTGTGCGCTCATTTCATGGCCCATCCCTTACAGTTTCTTCTAAACAAGACGGGTCTTTTGTCTCTATAAAAAATATTACTTCGCTGCCTCCGTGTAAGGGTGGGTTCACATTAGCGATGCGCGATTTAATGACGACTAAAATGACGCTTTGTATACAAGCTTAGCTTTATTTGCTTTGCTTATAAAAAAAATGCATTGAATGTTCACATGTCAATGTCAATTGTAGATCTTTGGCAGTCGCTACAGGTATAGTCAGTGGCCCGAAAGTCTGACAACCAGTCTTACCAAGGGGTACAGTATTACCTAGTACTAACTGGGTTGTGGAGGTCAGATAGGCAGTCGCTCCATGTATTACTGAGTAAAGCCCCTATAACGCGTACCTTGAGGATGGCGTAGCAGACAGCATGGATCTTTTTACTTGTTCTCTGAGTGAGTTCAAAAAAATCACGCTGTACAGAATATGTTATCATAAATAATAAAACTGTAATTATGGCCACACTATTGAATTAGGAAACTACTGTTATGGTAGTGATGATGGGTTAATAAATAAATATATAATAATATGTATAATAAATGTAAAATATTGGAATTCAGCTGCAGCCGGTTAGACTGGAAGCCGACCCTAATACAGTTAAGAAAAGTTGCGACAATACGACAGTTTCCAGTGTTTGCACGTTTCCTTGGTACAACTGTTTGATACACTCAAGAAAAAATTTACAACATTAGTTTTAGTATATGCGAAACCTGATACACGTGTCTAGTATTTTTATGTAAAGAATCTATGTACAAAATTTCAAAACTGTATCATGAAAAATCACAAAGTTATAAGCTTGTTCTGTTACCTAGTTGTCCGCACAAAAACGCGGTCACCGCGCAGCGCGCGCCTCCAGCGACGTTTTGAGCTCATTGATAATAATAATTTGGCAGTTGGTACCTAAATTATTGCGATAGGTACTCAAAGTCGCTCGGTATCCAACATTTAACTTTTTTAAATATTTTTGGGAAAATATATAACATGGTTTAAAAACTATTGGTACTAATATACTATATATTCAGTTAGTTATTCTGAACAAACTATATTCAGGTTTCGCATATACTAAAAATAATGTTGTATATTTTAAATGTTTAATAAACTAAGGTGGATTATTTTGTCTTATAAAAGGACTGCGTAACGCAAATTAAACTTCATCTTGTATTACAAATCACAATTTAATTATTATAAAACTTTTTTGCAAAAAAAAACCGACTTCAAAACACAAAAAAGTGAAAAATAACTTTAGCTTCAGAAGTCGGTGACTTTTGTTTGTTTGATTCAGTTTTTTTGCCACCGACTTCTGAAGCCAAAGTAATTTTCCACTTTTTTGTGTTTTTGAAGTCGGTTAAAAACTACGATCCATTGATAACTTTTTGAGAAATATTAAACACATGAGAATTCAAATTCAAATTCAAAATATTTTATTGTGGGCATATATTAGTTACAGGTCTGAATAATAAATTAATGTTCCAATATGTCCTGCCTAATAGGCATACAATAATTATGAAGAGGCATTACGTTTAAAATAATTTTACATGTTAAATTTTGTTATTATAAATGTCAAAATATCAATATACAGTCAAATTAATACATGGTCAACAATTCAATCAATGATTCAAGAAATCTTGGATTATATATATATATGTAGATAGTATGCTTTCTCAATTAAAAATTTACGCAGTTTATTTTTAAATACTGAAAGTTCCTTAGTGCTCAGAATGTCAATAGGTATCTTGTTGTATATTTTTGATGCCATGCCAAAGAAGCTTTTGTTAAATAGAGCCGTTTTATGTGGTACATTAGAAATTTTTAACTTATATCTTCTCGATTTGAGTTTATCAAATAGATTTTCATTTGTTTTTATAAATACGGCTACTTGATAAATGTATATTGCAGGAAAGGTCAAAATTTTATATTCTTTGAAATATGGTACATATGAATCAGGAACATGTCGTTCGTTCGGCAAAGGGTACTAGTTATTAACGATCTAACAAGCTGACAGATTTACTTGAAGTACAAACTTACTTTAGCTATGAACTAACTTGAAACTGACTAAGTTAATATTTGTATGGATTTTCACACAAGTTGGGTTGATTTATGCTTTTGGTGACGGAATAGTGTTTAGTGTATGGAAATTAATGAGAAGTTGGTATTATTAATTTCTGTATGAGTTTACACTTTCTCGATTTCCTGTGTAGTTGGTATTTCAATCAATTATGGACCGATTTAAGTTTTCATTTGGTAGCGAAAGGTTCGTTGGTCTCTTTGATGATTTTAGAGCGAAAAGTAAACATATCAGTAAGATTAAACTTGATTTTAATCTCTGAAAGCACAGATACATAGTTTCTGTTCAACGGCCTTTAGCGGAGAGAAATATACCAAACTTCAAACTCAACAACACACATGACATACAGGGTGTAAACGGACCCTTCACGAAGCCGTCAACCAAGCATGTACATCAAACTAAGTAACTTTACGCAAAAAATATTGCTGGGAAACGACTTTTTTTTGGGGTGAAACATCACGTTTTACGGTAGGACGCAATGTAGCACAATCAAAACATTGTACTGATAGATGCATTGAATAGTACGGGGGTCGTGGGGTGTTTATATTAAAAAAAAATACATTAAAAACATATATTAAAAAAATACTTGTTAATTTTTTTTAAGTTTGGCCTCCAATATCTCCGTAACTGTACCGTAGACTGCCCCTTTAGTCTAGTGGCCGAAAGCGCGACGAAGAGGTCGTGGGTTTGATTCCCGGGTCGAGCAAAGTGTTATTGGGTTTTTCCATTAGGAATTTCTCAATAGCAGCCATGCCGGTGCCTAGATCTGTGGCCGGTTGATGGCAAAAGGCTCGCCCCCTATTACATGGGACTTTAACATAACTGGCGAAATATGGGTGGACTCTTAGGTACAACCTCTATCAATCCCTACGGGAAATACAGGCGTGATGTTATGTTAAATTTTTACATAACTGTCAAAAAAAATGTGTGACCAAACGTTCGCCCCTGCCTTACCCATATTGGAAAGCAGGCGTGTTGTTATTTTTTAGTTTACTTCGCCTCTTGAATCTCAACAGGGTTCCCCAACCAAATCTGTCACCCAACCATGTCGCCTCACGTTCCTACTCGACAAACAGACACCAGAATGTCTACAAGTCCCCAACGTGTATTTATATTGATTTTGTTTCGGGAAACTTCGGGGCCGGTCGGCAGTTTCCGTCGTTCGGTTCCCGTTAAGAGCGGTGTATTTAATACATTATGAGGTTGTTTACGAAAATGTGGGTAAGGCCTGTTTTGCTATTTTTTTGTATTATTCTCGTATTAAGGTATTGGGGGGTATTAAGAGCTTCTATGGGCGGTAATAATTTATAATAACAATGTTTTTAACGCTCTATGTCAATTTACACTTAAATGCAAAACTAAATTTGTTTTTCATTGTATGTTAGTATGAAAAAGACACATATCTCTAAACTAATAATCAAATATTATTCATTCCAATTTTCGTTAAAACTTTTTAAAATTAGTACTTATTAAAATCCATATTTTTTTCAGACTTTTCTTCCTCTTGCTTTCAAAATTAGAGGGTAGGGGCACAAATTGTACGTCTTCTGAATCGAATATTTCAACAACCATTGACATAAGAAAAAAAGTACATTAGGCTAAAGGCTAAAGAAAAGATGGATGGACTGTGTGAGGAATGATATGAAAGAGAAAGGAGTAAATGCTGCCGTGACGTCTGACAGGGGAGAATGGAAGAAGAAAATGTGTTGCGCCCACCCCAAGTAGAATGGGACAAGGATTGGGAGGATGTTATGATGATGAGAAACCTCGATGCCACTTTTTAAGAGCTGTCGGTAGACAGTTATATACGTAATTTTTTTTTTAACCCTCAGTTGCATGTTTGAAGGGTTCCAAGAGAACACCCCTATTTTTTTATTCGTAATTTCACATTATTCTTGCGTTGCAGTTCAGAGAATACGCCTGCTCTCTTAATGTCCAAGGTGTGATGTCAACAGTGTCGGAGTTAAATGACTGTGACATACGGATGGACAGACAGACGGACAGGACGTTTCTGTAAGCGTTCTGTTCTTAGTAATTTCGAAGAATAGGCTGATTTTAAATCGTGTAACTTGATAAAAAAAAAATTGATGGTAGTCTCACTAGATTGTCCCATCTCCTCAAATGATGTCTGAAAAAGGTAAACTAGTTTAACTACATACGCATGGAGGTATCAATAGTACATTGACCCAAGAAAATTGAGTTACACACGAAAAAAGGTAAGGAGTTTCGCTCTGCGTAAAAATCGTTCAACCAGTCAAAATGAGTGCTTTTTTTTACTTGAACTTTGAACCTGGACAGGAAAAAAAGAAAATCGTTCTATTATGATCTGTGGTCACAAATATATATAAATACCTAGATAACGCAACAGCACCAATTTCGCGTGCCCGGCTTAAGGGCATTACATGGCTCAAATCCCAAAAACAGCGTATGTTCAAAGAAATTTGTTGATGAATCCCTTCGTACGTTTTCCGTGTAAAAAAAGTATGTTATAGTTAAGTTCATCACAAATAAATTGTATTGTTTAAAATTTTAATAAACCTTCTCATTTTTTTTTGGTTAATCGTAAAAAATAGGTCCTTTTTCAACCTTAATTGTAAATTATCTCTGTAACGGCTGAATAGATCGGCATGAATTTTATAACAACAAATACGTAATGATATACTTAACAATCTGTATTGTTTTTTTTTCTGTTATTTCTTTTAATATTTTTAAATAATAAATAAAAACCGAAATTTTGCGAAATGTGCGGGGCAAGTCAACAAAAACCAGTACAGGGATCAAATCATCAAGGTCATCGAGCAATGTAATGCCCTTAAGCATTTAATGCTTAACGTGGTTACTGTCCCTGCTAGCCATTTTGTTTAAAACAACAACGATGCAACTCAAGAATTTAATTCTAGAGATTTAAAGAACAAAACCGTAGTCTATTTTGTATTATAAGTTGTTTGTATAGTAAATAATTATTGCTCATAAGGTAGTCAAAATATGGCAAGATTGGTTTTCATACGGACCGTGATACTTGCGTTATACATATATATATATATATACTAGGTATAATCCTAACTAATATAATAAATGCGAAAGTAAGTTTTTTTGTTACCTTTTCACACCTAAACCACTGAACTGGTCATCCTGAAATTTTGTATAATATATATATAATAACGTTCTTATGATAATAGATGGCGCCACGTGTCTTTCGCGAATTGATTATCGAATTCTAAATTAACGCGAGCGAAGCCGCGGGCAAAACCTAGTTATCTGTATCTGTGGTTGTAGTTCTTTAAACAAAACTCCATATAGGCGCTTTAGTCTAGATTGGCTTTCAAGACCAATCTACAGGTTCAAAATCTAGTAAGTCACAACTAAAGACTGATTTTAAGCCATTGCGAGACACTGTTTTTTATACTAAATAGCGTAAATCTTGCGTTTGCCAGCAACTCGCCTGATGTGAAGCGATGACGCGGCCTAGGGTGGAACACGCTTGCCTAGAAGAAACCGATTCACTCGAACTTTGAATAGATCCAGATTATAATGATCAGGGAACAGAGCAGCTGGCAGTGAATTCCACAGTCTGGCGGTCCGCACAATAAATGTGGAAGCATAGCGCTTTGTTCAGGTCCGTGGAACTTCAACCATATAACGGTGAGGCTTCGGTTCTGCTCGTCCAGTGATAGAATGAGGATAGGGGAATTAGATTGTGTAATTACAAAAACAGACAACAGTGACAATACAACTAATATAAAATGATAATACCTTTTCTAGCTTTTAATTTACTTGATTCAGGATAATTAGTTTTCTTTTTGGCTTGCATAGATTTCAACATTGGTTGAAATCTAAGAAAGAAATTATGATGTTGTCGTTGTTTTTTTTTACCGATGACCTGGTGAAGGTTGCAGGGATCCGCTGGATGCGATGCCGGTTAATTTGGCGACACTTGGGGAGGCCTACGTCCAGCAGTGGACGTCTTTCGGCTGAAATGATGATGATGATGAAATTTTATTTTACCTCATTTGTTTTTAATCTACCTACAATTTTTTTTTTAATTTTGTTATTTGGGATGGTAGAATTTTAATGTCCATTATTAATAATAATTATTATGTAAAATCTTCTATTTTGCCGTAATGCACATTAAAATTCTACCTGCATTTTCGTATATTTGTCATTGCCAATAAAAACCCAAAGACCTTACCCAAACACCATGACCGATCCAATTCTTCCAGAAATTCAAGGTAGGTAAGGTTCGCATCAAATCCAATATCCCTTGTCACGGCTGCAGGTTCATTGAATTTGTCAATTTGCTGACTCTCCTATTGGTTTTACGCTTGCCTGGGGCTGGGGCCTAATTGGGGATATAGGATTATCTTAACACTTCCTAGCGTATATGGACGCCTGGTACATGAATGTCAGTATGTATTGGATGTGATTTCGTAGTTTTTATAAAATAAAGAGTATTATTAAGATTTTTTTGGCTCGAGGCTAAATAATACAGCAGCACGAGTAGATTTTCAAGGTAAGTAAAACTTGCCGAGGTTGGTCCGTAGATGGGTGACCATACATTACATAATGACAGCTCATCGTGTTTCGGAAAGTTCGTTTAAAGGTTGGTCCCGGCTGTCATTCTAAGATCTTTGTCAATCGGTACGGAGGCTAGTCAGAAGCCATCTGTCAGCTGTCTTACCATACAGGTCAACAGGTCCAGGTCATACATACCTAACATCACGCCTGTAATCCCCGAAGGTTAAGGCAGAGGTGTAATTAAAAGTACAACCACCTTTCGCCAGTTTTATTTATCAAGTCCCATGCAATAGGTGGCGAGCCTATTGCCATCAACCGGGCACAAATCCAGACTCCCTGGCTACTACTGAGAAATTCCTGATGATAAACTCAATAACACTTTGCCCGACCTGGGAATCGAACCCGGGACCCCATTCTGAGCAGTCGCGCTTGCGACCACTAAACCAACGAGGCAGTCATGTCAGGTCATGTAACCTAGTAATTGGGTGTTGGAGGTCAGATAGGCAGTCGCTTCAAGTAAAATACTGAAATTCAGCTGCATCAGGTCACTGAAAGTCTTGTTTTTCATTTAAGCTTAGCTTCATTAATTATTAAAAGTAATCGAAGTTCTTTTAAGGCCAGCTCTTAAAGAAAATGCCATTTTAAGGGTTCCGTACCCAAAGGGTAACCAACGGGACCCTATTACTAAACCTCCGCTGTCCATCCGTCCGTCTGTCTGTCAGCGGTCTGTAACTCATGATCCGTAATAGGTAGACAGTTAAAATTTTCACAGAATATATATTTCGGTTGCGCTACAACAACAAATAAATTAAAAGATTTTAAACTATCATGGTCACTAACATTTTTATTTACACTAGAAACGGGATATTTACCTTGTTTACTTTTGTTGCAAGCAGGAAAAGGGTAGACCGATTTGTCTGCTCATAAACACCCACCCGCAATAACTTCAGTTTATCCTTGATCATGGTGCTTGCAACAGCGCTGAAATATCGGGAACTCAAAGTTAACAGTAAACATGGTAAATATCCCGTTTTTAGTGTAAATAATAATATTAAATAAATTAAAAATTAAAATCTTTCCTTCTGCTATGGTACGGAACCCTCTATGTGCGAGTCCGATTCGCACCTGGCTGGTTTTTTCTTGTACCTTTTGACATGTTAGCGTTTATTTTAATAACATTTTCAGCCGTTTTTCAGCGTCAAAAGCGGCGACATTAAAATGAAAACCTCGTGTATTCTCAATGGGCGTTACGTCATCGTGTGAAAAGCTGAAATATATCTTGAATGAGTACTACAGACATGTCTACATAGTTATGTAAGTATACAAAACAAACTTGGGGTGTTTTGTGTAAAAGCAACGGTATTTAGCGTTCGTTAAGATGATTGCGCTCTTTTGTGATTTTATATTTTTGTAGGTTTTACCCGCGGCTTCGCTCGCGTCAACTTAGAATTTGACAGTCAATTCCGGTTGTACTCTGCTTGTAATGATATAATTCAATCATGATTCGAAAGACACGTGGCGCCATCTATTATCATAAGAACGTTGTTGTAGTTTTTCCCCGGAACAGAATTTTTTTCGGGATGAAAGGTACTCTATGTCCGTTTCTGTATACCTAACAACGTGTTTGCAAAATTTCAGGATGATCGGTTCAGTGGTTTAGGCGTGAAAAGGTAACAGAAACTTATTTTCACATTTATAATATTAAAAAAACAAAAATAGTTTGGAAGTATACAACATTAGTTTTATTATATGCGAAACCTGAAACACGTATCTAGTATTTTTATGTAAAGAATCGATGTACAAAATCTCAAAACTGTATCATGAAAAATCACAAAGTTATAAGTTTGTTCTGTTACCTGATTGTCCGCACAAAAACGTGGCCACCACGCAGCACGCGCGCGCGCGCGCGCCTCCAGCGGCGTCGTCTTGAGCTCATTGATAATAATAATTTGGCAGTAGGTACCTAAATGATTCCGATAGCTACTTAGGGTCGCTCGGTGTCCAACTTGTAACTTTTTTGAAATATATTTGGGACAAAATATAATAGGGTTAAAAATTATTGGAATCGATTCAGTTACTTATTCTGACCAAAAAATATTCAGGTTTCGCATATACTAAACATAATGTTGTATAAGTATGGATGACACTTGGTGATAATGTAGCTTCCCATTAACAAATTTCGGAATGGGATCAGTAGTTTCGAAGTTGCACCAGTTACATAAAAGTTGAAAGAGAATCGACTGTCTTGGTATGGGCATGTGATGAGGAGGGACGAATCGCATGTGACTAAAAGATTGATGAATATAAAATGTTGATGGATGGAGAGGGAGAGGAAGACCAAAGAAAATATGGATCGATTGTGTGAGGAGTGGTATGAAGTAAAAAGGAGTTAATGATAGCGTGACGGTTGACAGAGGAGAATGGAAGAAAAAAATGTGTTGCGCCTACCCCAGGAAACATAGGACAAGGGCAGGAAGATTATGATGATCAGTAGTTCCTTATGATTACCCCTACTTCCATAACTAAAATCTAAAGATTTTTATAATATGTCAGGGGTGAAAAATAATTGACAAAGGACATCAAAAAATTTCATACATTTTTGACAGCTACAAATGCAGTGTTCATTTTTGACGTTTGTTAAAAATGAAGTTAAGTGATACGACAGCCCATTAGCGCCATTTTTAATGGATGGTGGCTGCTCTTTGGAATTGAGATGATGCAAGTGCTAGTGTTTGCTTTGCAAAATGTTTTAAATAATGGAAGATTAAAAATGCTATGTAATATTTAATTTACTAATGAATTGTTCAATATTGTGAATTTCTGTACAACATCCAAAAAAACTTTAGGTATTTTAATTTAAAGAACCGGCCAAGTGCGAGTTGGACTCGCGCATGAACGGTCAGAGACTTACACATGTGTACCAAATTTCAACTCAATCGGTCTAGTGGTTTCGGACTAAATTGGCTGTGACAGACGGACAGACAGACAGACACGCGAGTGATCCTTTAAGGGTTCCGTTTTTCCTAAAAAAAACATGATTGCCGTAAGTCAAACGGATCGTAGGCTAAATCGAGCACAATTCAGGTCCCAAATAACATTCAGCGACAGATCCAGGCGGAGAAGTCGGGAAGAGCTTGACACGTAGTATTGGTCCACAGTAACTAAAGATAAAGAAGAATAAAAAGTAGAAAGAGTGGCCTTTGTCTTGCAGCGGGATATCACTGGCTCGCAATTTTCTTGCAATTATTAAAGATGGTAGCTCGTTCTGGACAAGACCAACGACCAGTGGCTCAAATTAGACCTGAATCGAAAGATGTGGAAGATATGAGGAGAGGCCTTTGGCCTATCAGTAGGTAATGTAGGTTAACAGTAATAATAACTACTCGGCAGTTTGCTGAACTGGGCCTATTTGGCGCAGCCGTGAGACGCACAATATTATCTCTTTTTTATTTTTGTTTAGTTTAACTTTTTTGTTGTGTAAATTTAAGTTATTTTTATTTGTTTGTTGTGTGTACTTGTGGCATGTGCCAAATAAATATGTTTTCTTTCTTTCTTTAATTTAATAACATAAAAATGAGTCTCGTTTACTGTGGAGCTCGTGGCTAAATTAAAAAAGCCGCTCCGGTTGATTTTCAGGTTAAGCCGCGCTTGCCTAGATTGGTCCGTGGATGGATGATCTATTTCATACCGAGTTTCCTCCGTACATCGCAAAGAACGTTAATCCGTTGGTCCCGGCTGTCATTTATAGATCTTTGTCAGTCGTTACAGGTAGTCAGTGGCCCGAAAGTCCGACAACCAGTCTTACCAAAGGGATTGTATTACCCACTGCTAACTGGGTTGTGAAGAACAGATAGCCAGTCGCTCATTCAGCTGAAATTCTGCATAGTAGGGAAAAGGCTAAGCAGATGATGAGAAATTAATACCGCTGTCGTAATAAGTAAGGCGTTTATTAATCAAGATTATATCCCTATTTGTCGCCTGTTATTATGCCATTATTGTGTTAAGCCATTTTAAGGGGTATTGGCAGGGGAAATGACTTAGTTTCCCTGGGGACGTGCCAAGAGCGAAGCACGTTAAGGAATTTCATTGTTGTTGTGTTCCGGTGAAAATTCCAGACATTCTTATGTGGCGAGTGAGACGACCGTGTCGTTTTCTGTTAAGGTCAGCTAAAGTGTTCTCCAGGTAGGATTAAAATAGCCGAGTGACACAACGCATGTTGCGCTGTAGAGAATCATCATGTTTATCAGCAGTGGTGTGACCGTCGGACTGCCCAGTCATAGGTCTCGAGTTCGAACCCAAGACACGCACCTCTAATTTTTCAGATTCATGTGCGTATTGTATAATTATCATTTGTTCAGTGAACGAAAATATCTTGAGGAAACCAGCATGCTTGAGAGATATTTCTCGACGGCATGTAAAGTCAAGTCCAGAGACCCATGGGCGGCATGAAAACTCTGACACCAGTTTAGGGACTAACCACACGAGCGAGAGGGAAGAAGATATTATTATAGAAACCGAACAATACAAGCGATTTTTCAAAAGTCGATGTGAAACATCCAAATACAACTATCCAATGGATATCAGACTCTCAACTAACGCCCACATAGTTGGTTTACCCATAAAAACAAAGCTTTATAGGGGATAAGAATTTACTATGGTAGTTTTTAACCACTGAGGCGAGAAGCAATGAAGATTAATGATATTGTTAGTTTACGGGGTTTATATGGCAAAGTGAAAGAAATACTGTGCTTTGTGGTAATAAATTAACCACCTTTGCAACTAAAACCTATAGTGCTATTCTGTAAAGTTCACTAGTTCAACTCACTCGAGTGAGCGCACACAATTCGAAAGCGAACTCATTTGTTTTTAAAGTAAATCATCGCGGATTCACAACGAGACACCGTTCGAATTTCGAAGTATTGTTTTTGGATAATGACTGTTCTCATTGGTCATTCACCAATGAGAACAGTCATTATAAATATTTGTTTCTTCTTTATCGTGTGGTTAGTGCCTAACCTGGTGTCAGAGTTTTTATGCCACTCATGGGCCTTTGACTTGGCTTTACATGCCGTCGAGAAATATCTCTCAGACATGCTGCTTTCCTCATGATGTTTTCCTTCACCGAATCCGTAAAATCAGAGATAAAAAGGAAAAGAAAAGAAAGGGAGGAAATATTTGCCATGGAGTGTTAACAATGACGAATGACAGCTGTCATATGATACTGACAGTTCTTGAATGCCATTTAGATGCGTTCAATTTGTGGCCTAAAACATTATTAAGAAAAAATACCCACAGAACAGTATTTCCTTCCTCAATTCTGCCAATATTGTCCCCACCTTGACGGAATGGTAAGAAATGATAATGGGCCCCACCCTCAACGGGGAGTGCCTGTATCATAAACTTCATAACTTTGTTTAGGCAGGGAGAAGCAGTGTTTTGTTTTGCAGTTTTTTGTTATGATTATGCCTTGTTTGAGTTGCGTTACGAATTTTTTTTAAGACTTTTTTGTGGAACAATAAAGAAAGCCTTATAAAAATGGTAGGATAGGTTTATTAAAGTACAGACGCCAGCACAACAAGCCACCCGAAACTGTCAAATTTTCCCAATCAATCTTGAATCTAATGCATTAGCGATAAAGTTGAAAATCTATTAAAAGCCCCACGCGTTTATAATAAAGTTAATCGCATACTTAACATGTACCCTATGCAGCTGTATGAGTGTAAGAGGACATTGATGGAATGGCTCTTCACACTTAATTACGATGCAGTGGAAGGCATTTTGTCGACTCTGGGTTGAACGTCATGCATACTGACACACACACATACACACATACATACTCCAACACACACACACACACACACACACACTCCAGCACACATCCACACACACACACACGCCCACCCACACACACCCATACATACACACACACATACACACAAATTACACATTCACGCAATCATACACACGTATAAACACACAATTATACAAACACACTCTAGTTCTCTCACACGGCCATAAACTCGACTTTCATTTTTCATTTTTCTTTTTATTGTTTTATAAAAATGTGTAACTTATACCTAATTAGTTACCCATCGTCGACCTCATCTCTGTCCTCAGGACTAGATTGAGGTCAAGAGTAATCCCATAGAGAATAAAAAAAAAAAAAAAAAAAAAATAGCGCAACGAATCAATTGTTAATTAATTAAGGAAGAGCGAGGTTTATCCCATCACAAGTATCTTCGGATTACTTTCTGGGAAGCCCCGGCAACTTATTTGTATTGATTTAAGATAATAAACACATTTTTTTATTTTTTTTTATTTTTTTTTATTAAAGAAATTTGACAGATTGTAGTAGCTTTATGTGCTGGCGTCTGTGTACAAACTCATACCTCATGTCTCTCAACTGACTGCTTCGTTGGTCTAGTGATCGCAAGCAACTAATGAGCTTCAGCTGATAACTGGCGAAATGTGGGTAAACCATTGGGTACGCCTCTGCCTAACCCTGCGGGGATTACAGGCGTGATGTTATGTTATGTATAAACATGAATGGGACTCACATAAGCCAAAATGCAATGTCAGTCCGGTTGAAAGTTATTGTAGAAATACGAAACGAGAATAACTAACTATAAGTAACTATTGGTGCCCGCTGAAGGGGGGGCTCTGGACAGCGATTCACTGCCCAGTATCGACGCGTAGGGTGGTAAGTCACTAGCACCACGGCAACTACCACAAACACTTCGAAACTGATTACCACTTATTTAGAACCTCAGGTTTTAAGCATCTTGAAGGATGATTTCCACCAAACGGATTTTACAATCTTTAAACGATATTAAATCGTGTGCATGGTATTTAAAGTCTATACCACCAAGCCGCGTACAGCTGCTTGACCGCGGGCGTCTTCCACGACACGCGATCGTAGCCAAAAGTATGCTGCGACGCGCGGTCGGCTCAGTTTGCCTGTCGTCGTATCCGATCGAAATTAGAACACGTTAACTCGGTACGAATTAAGGGCATTACATTGCTCGATGACCTTGATGATTTGATCCCTGTACTGGTTTTTGTTGACTTGCCCCGCACATTTCGCAAAATTTCGGTTTTTATTTATTATTTAAAAATATTAAAAGAAATAACAGAAAAAAAAACAATACAGATTGTTAAGTATATCATTACGTATTTGTTGTTACAAAATTCATGCCGATCTATTCAGCCGTTACAGAGATAATTTACAATTAAGGTTGAAAAAGGACCTATTTTCTACGATTAACCAAAAAAAATTGAGAAGGTTCATTAAAATTTTAAACAATACAATTTATTTGTGATGAACTTAACTATAACACACTTTTTTTACACGGAAATCGCACGAAGGAATTCATCAACAAATTTCTTTGAACATACGCTGTTTTTGGGATTTGAGCCATGTAATGCCCTTAAACTATTTGACTAGGTGTAAAAACTGATACCGGAGCCGATCATATGCGATCGACATCCTGCCGTACGCGATCGACTGTCACCGCACCCGTTCGCATCCTTTCCGTTCCGATGCAATACGAGCCGTTTGGTGGAAATCATCCTTTATACTTAATTTTCAAGTTAAGGATAGATTGTTAATAAAAGTATTGTCGTCCAAGACCAATCTCCCAGCGGGTCACTTTAACGTGTCTTCAGACATTGACAAATTGCGGGTCCCAAGCGGGGGTCATGTGCGGGTCATTGTGACCCTCGTCTGCTTGACATTCATAGGGGGACGATAAACAACAGATAGTTGGTTACAGGTTGTTCTAAATTGCATTTTGTTGTTGTCTAAAAACAGATGAGAGGTGCTAGGATGCATATAAAAATAGACCGACAAAAAGATTGCGTCATTGCCTCGTTGGTCTAATAGACGCAAACTGTACTGCTGAGCATGAGGTTCTGGGTTCGGCCCTGGGTTTTAGCCATCAGGAATTTCTTAGTAACGGCCTGAAATTTGGTTCTGGTTTATGGCGAAAGGCTCACCCTTTATTACATCATTTGCCTAGCCTTTTCTAAACTTTATTGGGGTCGGCTTCCAGTCTTACCGGATAATGCTGTATGCCAGTATTTTACATGGAGCGACTGCCTCCACAACCTAATTAGTACTGGATAATACTGTACCTCTTAGTGAGGCTAGTTGTCAGACTTTCAGGCCACTGACTACGTGTAACGACTGTCAAAGATCTACAAATGACAGTTGGGACCAATTGATACAATACATAATTGACCAATGATGGTCACCCATCCACGTACCAACCTTGGCAAGCGCAGCTTAACCTTGAAGATGGACCAGTACGACTGGCTTTATTTAGCTACGGGTTCCTCACCCTCCTATTACGTGGGAGTTAAATATAACTGGCGAAATGTAGATGTACTATGGAACATCTCTGCTGACCTTGTAGTGATGTCCACGTTACTCCACTTAACATCTTTCAAGTTTTCTTGTAAAAGCTGTTCTATTCTCTAATCATCACGTTCGAAATTCGAACGGTGTCTCGTTTTGAATCCGCGATGATTTACTTTTAAAAACAAAGGAGTTCGCTTTCGAATTGTGTGCGCTCACTTGAGTGAGGTGAACTAGTGAACTTTGCAGATTAGCACTAGTGTCTCTATAGATAGTTTTCTTACCTGACATTCCGGATCTAGTTCGTTATTGGTGTTGGCTGCGAAAGAGCATCCACCACTTTTAAAAACAAATGAGTTCGCTTTCGAATTGTGTGCGCTCACTTGAGTGAGGTGAACTAGTGAACTTTAAAAAGTAGCGCAAAACCATTTCTATCAACGTTCTTTGTTCCCATATTATGCCAATACAGTCCCATTACAAAGAAATATACGTTTTTCCAAATGCTTTTAGTATTCTTTTCCCTTTCTTGTTTCACCCCTCATTGAGTTTTACTACCTCCGATGGGAAACATCTGATTCGATGGGTGAGTCTTTCAATTTCAAATCACGGTTGGTATTATTTTCTGCGTGGTGGCTTTGCTGTTTCAGAAGTATGTAGAAATGAAAACAGGTTATTAATTTGAGGAAGTCGGTAGTAATATAATAGAAGTTACAGATGATAATCAGAACTATAAAAGAGGAAGTAGAACACCGACTAAAGACACAAAAACAGAATAAAGTCACATAACAACACCTTAGCCATAGCCCTAGTCCAGCCGTCTTATGACGACAGGCCATGTTGACGGCGAGTTCGTGTTCCACCAGCGGCTCAAAGAGATGTCAGCAACCATGTAGGGGTCCGCATGGGCCGATGCCTGCCAGAGCTGCGGGACTGTTCGAAAGAGATACCGTGGCCCTGGAACACAAACGGCAAAGAAGGAACATGGATGGGTTTTAGTCAGTAGAAGTCTGACACTCCCCTCCGCTCCGCCCAGAGCGGGACCCGTCATTTGATGATTTCCTACCTGAAAAAAAAAACCATAGCCCTAAGTGATCCAATAACTATGAAAATGCGGAGAGTATTCGTTGGAAGAATGAACCTCATCAGTCAATAACCGCACAAAAAATCTGCTAAATGTTTACAACCGACAATGCAAGGTGCACAAAGAAAAAAAAAAGATGATAACTATTTCAAGTTATCATCTGTAACTGGTTTTGAAATGCAAAAAAGAAACGAGAACATAAACATCACCTGCCGAGTCGTTTCCCAAATATCGGAATCAGGTTCCAGTCTAATCATCATCATCATCATTTCAGCCGAAAGACGTCCACTGCTGGACATAGGCCTCCCCCAAGTGTCGCCACATTGACCGGTCCCGTGCGACTCCCATCCAGCGGATCCCTGCAACCTTCACCAGGTCATCGGTCCACCTAGTGGGAGGCCTTCCAACGCAGCGTCTTCCGGTTCGCGGTCGCCACTCCAGAACTTTTCGGCCCCATCGGCCATCCGTTCTGCGAGCAATGTGCCCTGCCCCAGTCTAATCGTATGCAGTTGAATAATCGTATTTTACACTAGCACTTCGCCCGCGACTTCGTCCGCAAAAAATGTGATAGCTCGGCTTATATGCATGATATAAATATAATTTATAACCTATAGCACCCAAGAATAATGTAACATTCTATCAGTAAAAAAAAATTGAACTGGATCATTAGTTCCGGAGATTACCCCCTAGATAGAAACTTACAAATAAATTTTATCTCTTTATAATATTAATATACAACATTAGTTTTAGTATATTCGAAACCTGATACACGTGTCTAGTATTTTTATGTAAAGAATCTATGTACAAAATTTCAAAACTGTATCATGAAAAATCACAAATGTTATAAGCTTGTTCTGTTACTTAGTTGTCCGCACAAAAACGCGGTCACCACGCAGCGCGCGCCTCCAGCGACGTCTTGAGCTCATTGATAATAATAATTTGGCAGTAGGTACCTAATTTTTTGCGATAGGTACTCAAAGTCGCTCGGTATCCAACTTTTAACTTTTTTAAATATTTTTGGGAAAATATATAACATGGTTTAAAAACTATTGGAATCGATTCAGTTACTTATTCTGAACAAGCTATATTCAGGTTTCGCATATACTAAAAATAATGTTGTAGATGGAGCGACTGCTTATTTGACATCCACAACCATTACTTACTTGGTAACACAATACCCCACGGTATGACGGGTAATTGAATGTTTGCCTTCCCAAAATTCTATGTCTAAAGCGAGATAGTGAGTCTAAAGAGAACCAATTTAGAACATTGGTGGTCGTGTGGCTTAAGAACAACAGGTACTTAAATTTTTTCATCAGCACTGCTCTGTTTGTTTTGTACTTTCTCGATTTATTTACTATTTCGTGGTTTATTTTACTAATAATTTATTGTATGTTTATTTTTTATCTTTTTTTTTTTTGTACGCATATCTATTTTATATATTTAAGTGCCTAATCGCCATCATTGAAACAACATATAAAACCTGTCTTACATCCGTAACCACACTAATTCGAGTCCAGTTGAGCTGGAAGACCAAAGAAACGATGGATGGACTGTGAGAAGGATGATTGGGCTAGAAAGGCCAGATCCATTCTGTCCTTTCTAGCCCAATCATCCTTCTGGTGACTGCTGAGAAGATGAGTAATAGAGAAGTATGGAAGAAGAAGACATGCTGAACCAACCTTAAACACATTGGGATAAGGGCAAGAGATTGATGATAATTTTAGCATAATTAGCCAAATATTTATTCAGCTTGAAACCCACCGTAAAAACAGTGTAGTATTTACAAATTCCTTTATTAAAGCGTATAGGCTAGCATTCGTCGGGCTTTGTCCGAAAGTGGGTCAAATTCTCTGTCAATAGCAAACGTTTTGTTTTGTGAGCATACAAGAGTGTATTGTCGTCATGGATATATTGAAAGGGGGTCTGCAGAAGTGTAGGTGGTAGGAAAATGTTTGTTGGGAGGAATTATGGCGCGAAAAAGGTAAAAGCTAGTGGTTGAAGAGAAATTCAGCTTTGGTTCACAAATGAGTTAAAAGAATAACATAGTTTTAGGCCTTTAGTGTGGGATGCAACTTGTGTCGATACTCTTGCGCCATCCCATCTTCCTAGCTCATCGTGCTGTGCTGGGGCTGCGGCTGCGGCTGCAGAGAACCTCAAGCGGCGTAAATATAGTAACCTTATTGGTAACTATATTTTCGAGCCGTTTGGGGTTGAAACTCTAGGTCCGTGGGGTCCGAGTGCTCACAGCCTTTTCAAGGACATTTCTAAACGTTTAGTTGACTCTTCCCGTGACCCAAGGGCTGGCTTTTACCTTGGCCAAAGGCTTAGCGTTGCCATACAACGTGGCAACGCCGCCAGTCTTTTGGGTACATTACCAGTTGACTACGTTGAGGAGGAGTTTTTTGACGCCATTTTTTAAGTTTATTTTTAAGTTAGTTAGTTAATATAGGTTATTTTAATTTATTAATGTATATAATATTCAAACTTTTGAATAGATAAAGTTTTATTATTAGAATAGAATAGAAGACATTTATCATCATCATTCTCCTTTTTTTTTCGTTTTTTTTTAATGCTTGTAAAACAGGTAACTAGGTTTTAGGATTACAATCGAAAACAGCTCTAATAATTGTAAAGACGAGTGAGGCCCTTACCCAGCAGTGGGACAGTTTAGACTGGTATTGTATTTTTGTAGACAGGCTGGATCACCTGATGATAAGTAGTCACTGATCACCGCAGTCTTTAGACATTTGCGGTTTGGAGGTATACCGGAGTGCGGAATAATACTCGACAATATACTTATTATTGTTTGTTTTGAGCAAAGCGCAAGCGAAGGTTTTACAGATGATAACGAAGTTATATCGAGAATAGAGAAGATTTAGGCTGCCTGTCCACCGGAGCGGAGCGAGGCTGCGGAGCGGAGAAACGGAGAAATATTAACCAATAGGATTGCATGAAATTTCCGCTCCGCTCCAGCATGAAATCCTATTGGTTAATATTTCTCCGTTTCTCCGCTCCGCAGCCTCGCTCCGCTCCGGTGGACAGGCAGCCTTAGAGTGAGGAAGAATATAAATCAAGATGTAGGTGATAGCAAGAATGAAAATTGATTTACGATAGGCAATAGAATGAACGCGGTAGCGAGCTAAAGCGACATGGATTTGCGATGAAGGCGTCTAGCTGACTGTTCGGCGGTCGGCGTCATCTGTGGCTGAAGCGGGCAGGCCGTTCTACCATCAGAATTGCCATCGCAGAGACGGAGCTTAAATTGCTCGTGTCCTTGAAAGACAAAATAATGTAACATATGATAACTTCACGCATGTAAACACCGAAGGGTTAGGCACAGGTGTACCTAATAGTACACCTACATTTCGGAAGTTATGTTTAAGTCCCATTTAATACGCAAGCTTATAGCCACCATACGGGCAGAAATCCAGACTCCGTGGCTGCTACTGAGGAATTTCTGAAGGAAAAACATCGTGAGGAAACCGGCATGTCGTAGAACCAAAAATTCGAAGACATGTGACATCTACCAACCCGCACCGGGCCCGCGTGGTGGATTATAGCCCATTCCCTCTCATAGACAGGAGGCCTGTGTCCCAGCAGTGGGAACATTATAGGCTGTTTATGCACTAAACTACCACTGGTTTAACTAGACCTATAATGACAAAACTACTGTATCTCCGGTTGCATAACCAACAATCCCAATTCAATCCTTAAGTGAGAACACATAAGTTCTAATTCCGTACTGCTCAAAACCGCAACTGCCGAAATGAAACTCGTATTTCACTTCAAATTCGTCGCGTTTTCCCACAGGCGTATTTTCGTACGGCGTACTCTGCATACCCCGTGGCGTAGTGCCACTAAACAGTTTTGAACAAAAGTTTTACTTTAGTTTGTTCAGAACTATATAGACACAGTCATACGCACCGTCTGTTCCCATTAATTAATAGTGTATCCTTATCTAACACATTCGTTCCAACTGCTGAAAATCTCCCATCTGGACATGAGTTGCCATGGTTGACCTGGAAGTATTTATATAGACTTCGGACCCAGGTTGGTCGCAACAAGAAAAACCTGGTCAGATGGAGATTCATTAATGACTCTGCCCTGGAGTTTAAATGTGGTGCTGTTCCACATACGATGGGGCACTTAATATCGTGTCCTGCGTGTCCTGTTGTTTGTTCACTACAGGAACTGATGGACGCTACCGTAAGCGCCAAATTTTTTTTTATAATTAGTTCAGTTCTGGGCTGACACAATTTATATTGCCATGACAGCTAAGATGAAATAATTGGGATAAATAATTTTAGGCATTCAGGCTCTAGAGTACCTGTAAAGACTGTCAAAGACCTACAAATGACAGCCGGGACCAACGGCGTAACATGCTTGCCGAGGCACGGAAGCGTTTCGACGTGTAATGAACGGTCACCTATGAAGGGCCCGACTTTTCGGGTAATGCCCAGTAGCTAGTTTGTGAAGGTCAGACTGGCAGTCATCCTATGTAATATACTGGTATTCAGCTTCATAAGTCTGTCCTAGTGATATCGTCGTCTGCCTAGCCTTTTCCCAACTCTGTTGGGATCGGTTTCCAGTCTATCCGGATGCAGCTGAGAACTAGTATTTTACATGGAGCAACTGCCTGTCTGACCTCCACAACTCAGTTAGTACTGGGTAAAATGATACCCGAGATCCGAGTGTGACTGTTTGGCACTGCAGCAAGACATAGACGCGATATACAAGTGGAGCGTTGACAATAAGATGGAATTCAACTCCTCTAAGTGCTTCGCTATGATCTTCGGTCGAGTGCGACACCCAGTGAATTTCGAATACAATTTAAATAACGACACTATCACAAAATCAACAGCCATGAAAGACCTGGGAGTCACATTCGACCGAAAGCTCACCTTCCACGACCACATGACTACGGTAGCCAAACAATCCTACCAAAGGTTAGGTTTTGTCCTGCGTAATTGCCGTGATTTTCGCTCCGCACACGCCATCAAAATAATATATAACGCGCTTGTGCGTAGCAAGTTAGAGTCGAGCTCTTGTGTGTGGAATCCACACGAAAAAACTTACGCGCTTCTTTTAGAAAAAGTACAGAAAGCGTTCCTTAGGTTTTTGTACAAGCGGATACATGGCTATTACCCTTACCTATATCCGACCAAATTTTTACTGGGTTGCCTCGGATATAACTCATTAGAGGTAAGGCGAGCAAATGATCAGCTCACAATGGCCTGTAAGACGCTCCGTGAAACCATTGACGCGCCTGATCTGCTTGCTATGCTGGCTCGCTTCTTTGTGCCGGACAATGGGACAGGGGTAAAAAGCACAGATTGTTCGCTGTGCCTCCGTGTCGCACCGTAGCGCGTGCTAAGTCTCCAATTCCTCGAACTCTGGCTGCACTTAATGATCTCTTGGATTCTAATCCAATAAACGATCTGTTTGCGGATGAATGGACAAAGATTTTATTGGCATGTCAGAAGTACTGTGAGAGGGATTCATGACAGAGTACCTGACTCATTTTCATTTTTATTTTTTTATATCTATCTGTTTTCCATTTTTGTCCATTTTTGTTTATGTTTAGTAGTTATTGTGCTTTAGTTACTGTAATTGGTTTTAAACCGTTGTAATTATATAAAATAAATAAATAAATATAAAATAAATAAATATAAAATAAATAAATAAATACCCCTTGGTGAGTCTGATTGTCAGACTTTCGGGCCATTGACTGTCTGTAACGACTGTAAAAGATCTACAAATGACTGGCGGGACCAACGGTTTAACGTGCTTACCGAGGCACAGAGGAAACTCGGTATGTAATGGGTGGTCACACATCCACGGATCAACCTAGGTAAGCATGGTTTAACCTAATGATCGACCTGAGTGGCTGTTATTATTTAGCTACGAGCTGCCTCAAGTCTTCACTAGTGAAAATCATCATCATCATCAGCCTACAGCAGTCCACTGCTGGACATAGGCCTCTCCGATCGCACGCCACTCGATTCTTAGCAAATCTTATCCAGCTGCCACCACCCACATTGCGAAGATCGTCACTCCACCGAGCCTGACTTCGGTCCCACCATACGTTTGCCAATTCGCGGTCTCTACTCAAGAACACGTCTACCCCAACGATCATCGGTTCTACGGCTAATATGACCGGCCCATTGCCACTTCAGCTTATTTATTCTGTGAGCTATGTCGACAACTCTGGTTCTCTGTCGGATCACCTCGTTGTAACGTTGAACTAGTGATAATGACGTTCAAAAATTTGTATTGATGATGTTATAAAACTTCTGCGACTGACCTGACTGACTATGAACCTTCTTCTCTATCCTGTATTGTGGCTATGTATAGTTCATTCCCACAAAACTTTCCCCTTTGTAAAGAGTTCAAACAATGTTTACCGTACACGCTCGCACGGTTAACTTAAACTTATGTTACTTACAAGTTAGGATAATGTAGTTAGTTTCTTTTCAACTGGAAATTGAAATTCAGACGTATCTCTTTTATATTAGAAATGTTTTGCGTATTTGTTGTGTGGGGAGAGAAGTTATTGTGAGTACTTATTGGCAGCGACGAACTGTCGCGTCCGGCCCTGGTTCAATCCATGGTACGGAGCGAGAGGAAATAGGAAGCCGGCACCTCCTTCTGCAAAGCAGTCATGATAACGAAGGAGATGGCGGAACGAGAGCCTCACGAGACGGGGGCCACGTAATAACTCCCGGCGACCGTAGGCGCGAGCCTGTGGACGGTGAGTAATGGGCTAGCTCGCCGTCCTGCATCCGTCCGTCTTATCACGACAGGCAGTGTCGACGGCGCGTTCATGCTTCACGCGCACCTCAAAGAGACGTCAGCAAACCGAAAAGAAGTACTATTCAATGCATCAGCACAATGTGTTGAGTGTGTTACATTGAGTTTTACCGTAAAACAGGATTTATCACCCAAAAAAAAACTCATTTCCCAGCAATATTTAATAATTATTTAATATTTTTTGCGTAAAGTTACTAAGTTTGATGTGCTTGGTTGACGGCTTCGTGAAGAGTCCGTTTACACCTTGTAAACTTCTGCGGGCCTGTCGAATGAGATATCGCGGCCCTGAAACAAAAAGAGCTAAGAAGGAACATGGATGGGTTTTAGTCAGTACAAGTCTGACATTCCCTTCCGCTCCGCCCAGAGCAAAAGGGGACATTTGATGATTTCTCATCCGAAAAAATAAAAACTTATTATATTTGCCATCAACGGCTCAGATCTCAATTGCGTATGTGACGTCTCTTCACAGACAATGGCCCACCTTCTATCTTGCTCCGCATGCCCTTTTACCTGCGTACTTGATGATCTATTTACTGCATCAGTGAGCGGGGTTCGCGTGGTTGAGTTTTGGGCTTAACACATTGGAACTTTTTGCCATCAATACACTCAGAAGAATAAAAAACTTATATAACGTCGATTTTTGTTGTGTCACTGTTAAGATCTTTTTGAACTACCAATGGAAATTGAACCTTTTTTTTTTTTGGGATGGGAAATCATCAAATGACCCCCCCCGCTCTGGGCGGAGCGGAAGGGAGTGTCAGAATTGTACTGACTAAAACCCATCCATGTTCCTTCTTTGCCCTTTGTGTTCCAGGGCCGCGGTATCTCTTTCGAACAGTCCCGCAGCCCTGGCAGGCATCGGCCCGTGCGGACCCTACGTGGTTGCTGACATCTCTTTGAGGCGCGCGTGGAACACGAACGCGCCGTCGACACGGCCTGTCGTCACAAGACGGCTGGACGGCGAGTTAGCCCATAACTCGCCGTCCACAGGCCCGCGCCTACGGTGGCCGGGGGCCACCACGTGACCCCCGACGCCCAGGGCGTCTCCCGCGGCGGCTGGAACGTGAGGCTCTTTCCCTCTCACGTTCCGCCACCTCCTTCACTAGCATGACTGCTTCGCAGAAGGAGGCGACGGCTTCCCATTCCCTCTCGCTCCGGACCATGGCTTGAACCAGGGCCGGGCGCGAGAGGTCGCCGCCGCCGATCGCCACTACGAGGACACGGCGCTGCTCCGCCCAAGCGGGGCAGACCTCCACAGTGTGCTGCACCGTGTCCTCCGGACGATCCTCACAATGGAAACACCCGGGCGTTTCCACCCGCCCGATTCGGTGCAGGAACCTCCCGAAACAACCGTGATGGAAATTGAACCTATTTTCTAGTCATTTAGATCATTTATTCCGAAAAGTTTATGTGTATCATTGATTAAAATTTTGCTTAGGTGTAGCACAGAAATGTCAATGTTTTCACATGTCGCCATGACCCGAAAAAAGTAGGGTGGAACCGCTAGTATTTCAACAGAATGATAAATAGAGTATATTCCTTTTTTGAAAGTGGGATGAGGGTCACCGCTGTTTTTTTAGGTTGTAAAATAACATTGCAGGTAATGCCTGTTTTTAACGCCCGGCTCGATTGACTCCTCAAAGCACGTTTGTGAATTAACAACGATTAGCTCAGTACCTCAAGGGCATTACATTGCTCGATGACCTTGATGATTTGATCCCTGTACTGGTTTTTGTTGACTTGCCCCGCACATTTCGCAAAATTTCGGTTTTTATTTATTATTTAAAAATATTAAAAGAAATAACAGAAAAAAAACAATACAGATTGTTAAGTATATCATTACGTATTTGTTGTTACAAAATTCATGCCGATCTATTCAGCCGTTACAGAGATAATTTACGATTAAGGTTGAAAAAGGACCTATTTTCTACGATTAACCAAAAAAAATTGAGAAGGTTTATTAAAATTTTAAACAATACAATTTATTTGTGATGAACTTAACTATAACAAACAAAAAAATTTCTTTGAACATACGCTGTTTTTGGGCTTTGAGCCATGTAATGAACTTAAGAAGTTAAAAATTCAACAGCACACTTTTGCTCAGGCATTCATTTAACTTTCTAGATGGAAACAAAATTATGAGATGGCCTAAGTGAATTTGCGACTGTTACACTACACATTCGTGAAGAATGCCTCTGTTGGCTGGAAATTCCACTGAATACCTACCTACACAACCGATATGTCCCTAAAAATCCGGCATTGCAGAATTTCGTCGTCTGCTCAAGGTCTGCACGGCACGTGTTCAACTTTAGTTCATTCTATAAAGTGGTTGCATAGACACGTTGCTTTCCGACTTCTCTATCATTTCTAAGTCAATTAAATTTTTATGTAAACCTTGGTTAAATGATAAAAACCATGATTGCCTATTTCTAAAATCATAATTATCTTCATGATCCTTACGGCTGAGGTAGGTAGGTATTGCAATATTATCTACACTAGAAACGGGATATTTACCATGTTTACTGTTTTCATTGAGTTCCCGATATAAGTCAGTCAGTTTATCCGTGATCATGGTGCTTGCAACAGCGCCGAAATATCGGGAACTATCAATGAGCTATTCGTCGTTATCAATGAGCTTGAGTGAGCTCATTGATAATAATAATTTGGCAGTAGGTACATAAATGCGATAGATACTTAGTGTCGCTCGGTGTCCAACTTGTAACCTTTTTTAAATATTATATTTGGGACAAAATATAACATGGTTTAAAATTGATTGGAATCGATTCAGTTACTTATTCTGAACAAACCATATTCAGGTTTCGCATATACTAAAAATAATGTTGTATAATAAACAAATAAAATTAAAAAAACATTAAAGATATGTACTCTTTTGTAAGAGGTGGCTTACGAAATTGGCCCTTCGCTACCGTAATTTCTATTTATACATCCGTCAAACCCCTTCTCAAGACATAAACCGCATTGCAAGATCCATCTCACCCCTCTCCCTCGAGGAATCAATTAAATCAGACATACTCAGAATACTCACACTGACTCATATATCCTTAATCAATAGGTTTATGGAACAATTCATAGTTAATTGACTAATAAACTATTTCAATCTCGCATTGATTGGATCCTAGACGCTGGGGAGCGATGTTGGTAGCGTCTTAAATTAAATAGATATAGAAGTTCGATTTATCAGTTTAGGGTGCAATATGAAATTTGGCAACCTCGCAAACAGCTGTCAATATATTTATCTGTTTTGATTTAGGATAATGATTACCAAACAGCATCCCAAATAGCTGTCAAATATTTAAAAACCGTACTGGGCCTGCTTTTCTGCCTACCACCATGGCAAAAAGGCGTGAGTTAATGTATGAATGTGGGCCTGCGTGGTGGATTATGGCCCATGTCCTCACACTAACAAACGGCCTGTTTCCAAGCAGGTTCGAATATCTATACAACATATACATAGTAATATATATACAGGGATCTTCATCTGTCTAGACTTTTACCAATTAACTTGTTGTTTACCTCCAGTATATCCGGATGCAACTGAATTATGGTATTTTACATGGAGCGACTACCTATCTGAACTTGAAAACTCAGTTGCTGAGTAATCGATACCTCTTGGTAAGATTTGTTCTCAGACTTTCAGGCTTCTGAAGTTTTTATTTATTTATCTTTATTCTGACTACCCATAACATAATGCTTTCCGAAGCATGGAAGCTATAATTTCAGTCAGTATTTTACGTAAAACTACAAAAACAGACTGGCATCAGTTTAAATAATATAAGTTGTCACGTCTAACATTAATATTATTACAGTTGCCACCGATGAGAAAAGATAAGATGAAAATGTTAAAACTTTGCCACATAACAATTTAACTTGGCAGAAACTTCTTGAAGTTAACTGACACTTTGTGCCAAAATGTGTTAAATATGTAAATAGGTTATAATATTAAACTACAACGAGTTTTTAGGATGAGTTGTTGAAGAGAGGTTATTATCCATACTAATATTACAAGTGCGAATATAATTGTTTCACAACTTAATAGTGACGTCAGACCATGGCCTTGATTAAGATATCATAATTATGAAATTAACTTACTAATAGATTTAACTGATTTCTATCAAAACCTTACATTATTTTAAAGATTATTATAGTTGGTTTTAAAAAGAACTAAAGTAATGATAAAAATAAGACTAAAAGTAAGAAAATATAAACATCTAAACAAAGACGACAATAGGACACTTAGGCGTCAAAGTATTCCTCCGCATCGCTGTCATCTGGAAACGTGCCCAGAAGACTGGCAGCATTGCCACGCTGAATAGCAATGCTAATTCTTTGGCCAAAGAAAGAGCCAGCCCTCTGGTTAGTTTTGGTTATTTAAATATGTTTTTTTTTTATAAAACTATTTGCCTGGCTTAGCTGCCATCATAAAATAATAATAATAGGTCTTCAACTATGAAATTGCCGTTTTTGTCTCACATATTGTTATGTTTGTAACTTTGACGTATAGTTACATTTTTCCTAATTCCATTTTTATTGTATTATTTACGTACGTTTTAGAGTTTAAAAACCGTACTAGTAGTTGCATATTACCTCATTGGGTAGTGTGTAAAAAACACCTGTTTCATTGTGTCGTCGGTTTCACTACTTCAAGTAGGTATATTTTTGTTTCAATGTGTCGTCGGTTTCACTACTTCAAGTAGGTATATTTTTGTTTCAATGTGTCGTCGGTTTCACTACTTCAAGTAGGTATATTTTTGTTTCAATGTGTCGTCGGTTTCACTACTTCAAGTAGGTATATTTTTGTTTTAATGTGTCGTCGGTTTCACTACTTCAAGTAGGTATATTTTTATCATAAACTTTGTTTTGAGAATTTAAGATATGCTATGGCAATTTCATCATATATAATCAGTTCAGGCGTTTCCAAGAACAAAAATAAAAATAAATTGAATGGAAATATTACTTTTCACGAAATCATCCATACAAATCGGGAATTTCATTCTTTAACCCCTAATATTACTGTCTTATTAGTCGCAGGTGCGACTACTGATGTAGGATCGATTCCCAGGCCGGACAAAGTGTTGTAAGGTTTTTTCCTAAGGCATTTCTCAGTAGCAGTCACAGAGTCAGAATTTGTGCCCAGTTGATGGCAATGGGCTTTCCTTAATTAGATGGGACTTAAACATAACTGACGAAATGTGGGATTACTATTACGTACAGTCTCAGCACCAATATGTAACACTCAACAGCTTCTAAAAGTGGTTTTCTCCTACCGTTCTAATTAAAATCACGTTGTTACGAAAATAGTATTTTGGAACTCATATTTTTATGAAAAAGATCCTATCTCCAAGTTACATTAGTTATTTCTCTCGAAAATTGCTTTTAAATTTAGGAAAGTGTATACATATTGATGTACGTGACTGTACACCTCTGCCTTACCCTTCGGTGATTACAGGCGTGATGTTATGTTTATCTAGTACCTCTGGCCATGTGTGTGTGTCTGTATATGTGAATGTAGGTCAGTTAGGTTAATTTAGGGCAGCGCTACGTCTCGACGGTGATGTATCGCTGACTTGGCAAGCATACTGACATGCATAGTAGGTATGTGGTGTATATTTGGATGGAATGATGGATGGATGTTTGTAGATGTGTAAAAAGCGACTAAATAGTGGTATTTTATCATATAAGTAAAGTCTCCTAAACTAACACACATCACACGTAAATGTACTGCAATGTTGTTGCACGTTCGATTTTCAACTCTCTGTGCTTTGTCTAGTGTTGAAATAGTATAAGTATGACATTTAAGATATACAGCAGTGATAGCCTAGTGGTGTGACCGTCGGACTGCCAAGTCATAGGTCTAAAGTTCGGACCCAAGACACGCACCTCTGAGTTTTTGGATTCATGTGCGTATTGTATAATTGTCACTTGCTTCGGTGAAGGAAAACATTGTAAGGAAACCAGCATACCTGAGAGATATTTCTTGACGGCGTGTAAAGTCAAGTCAGCCCATAGGCGGCATAAAAACTCTGACACCTGATTAGGCACTCACCACACGATAAATAAAGAATCACAGAACTAAAGTCTCTTCTACTAAGATAGATCACACGTAGATGTAAATCTAAATGTTGTTGCACGTCGGATTTTCAACACTTTGCACTTTGTCTAGTGTCTTAAAAGTATAGGCATGATATTTAGATATCATCTAATAGCATTGAAAACGGTTATATGCTTCCTTAAATATCCCAAAAGGAAGACTTCATAATCGCAAAAAGTGATGAGGAACATCCGAGCAAAATGTTAGCTACGCCGTAGCAAAGCGCTACGCCGTAGCCAAAGTGCTACGAAAATACACAAATTTGAACGCCTATTTACACAGGGGACGCCAGGTTTAATTACAGCAATGTGTGAACTATACCTTAGCTTAAGACATATTATACATACGTATTAATTGATACTTATACGAAACGATTTAAGTACTTTGTAAACAATGAGGGTCTAGAAAAAATGTTATTATAGTATCAGCGAAAATAGGCATGTAACAGTGGCAGTAGGCAGGGCACTTTATTCGTAGAACGGGTGGCCGGTAGGGCCGAAAAGTTCTGGAGTGACGACCGCGAACCGGAAGACGTTGCGTTGGAAGGCCTCCCACTAGGTGGACCGATGACCTGGACCGATGAAGGTTGCGGGGATCCGCTGGATGCGAGCCGCACGGGACCGGTCAATGTGGCAACACTAGGGGGAGGTCTATGTCCAGCAGTGGACGTCTTTCGGCTGAAATTATGATGATGATGATGAAGATGTGGAATACATAACCTCCTCCTTTTTAGGAGTCGGTTAATAAGACAGTTTGTTTGAACGTTTTGAAACAACTCGTCATGAATATCAATACATTTCTTGTTCTTCGATGTTATGATCATCATCTGCCTAATCTTTTGCTAGTTAGGTTGGGATTGACTGTCGTTCGTAGATCTTTGACAGTCAAAAGTCTGACAACCAGTCTTACCAAGGGGTACCGTATTACCCAGTACTAACTGGGTTGTGGAGGTCAGATAGGCAGTCGCTCCATGTAAAATACTGGTACTCAGCTGCATACGGTTAGTCTGGAAGCCGACCCCAACATAGTTGGGAAGAGGCTAGGTAGATGATGTATTTTTTTCCGTTTCTTATTTAAATTTTTTTGAAAAGGTAACTCCTAACCTTAAATAGGTAATCCCTAAATAACCCCCCTCGACCTGCATTGAATGGTAAGTATAACCTACTCTCGATGTGTTCTTACTTTGATGATTCCCTCGCAAACATAGGGAGGAGCACAAAGCAAAGGAAAACAGACTTTAAAGACACACCCATAAGGAATATGATAACTGATGGTAATTTTGAAAACTGAAAGTGGAATTAACGTTAATGGAAAATACATCTTAAACAGAGCACCATAAGGTTAAAATTACCCTGAAAGCTGTGAACGTTGATTATTACATAACTTCTCAATGAAAGTTCTGCAGACTGAACGTGACCTTGAAGTCATTGGATAATACGCCTTAACTTGAGACATTTAAGGTTTATATTTGACACAGAACTTTCAAGACCAATTCAGATCTTGTTGACATTGAAAACTACACTTTCTTTGCCAAAAGATACGGTGTATATTTGTGTGAGATAGGTTTTGTGAGATGTTTTTCCCGCTTCCATACATTTTCGCATTATAAATGTATGGGGGATTGGCAAGTTTTTATAGGTTTTTGGGAAGTAATAAGATTAGAAAGTGTTACCGAACATCCACAAATTGATGTTTAAAGTTTTTTATTATATTTCGGTATGAGAGTAATAAAAGATGATTGTTTGTCCAAGTTTATATTTGATTAGCTTATGCCCATGGCTTCGCTTGCGTTAATTTAGAATTTGATAATCAATTCGTGGTTTACTCTGCTTGTAATAATATAATTCAATCATGATTCGAAAAATACGTGGCGCCATCTATTATCATAAGAACGTTAGTGTTGTTTTTCTCGGGAACAGTACCTTTTATCGGGATGAAAGGTACCCTATGTCCATTTCTGTACACCTGACAATGAAAATGCAAAATTTCAGGACGGTCGGTTCAGTGGTTTAGGCGTGAAAAGGTAACAAACAAACTTACTATATAAAAATATACAACATTAGTTTTAGTATATGCGAAACCTGATACACGTGTCTAGTATTTTTATGTAAAGAATCTATGTACAAAATTTCAAAACTATTTCATGAAAAATCACAAAGTTATAAGCTTGTTCTGTTACCTAGTTGTCAGCACAAAAACGCGGTCACCAGGCAGCGCGCGCCTCCAGTGTCGTCTTGAGTTCATTGATAATAATAATTTGGCAGTACGTACCTAAATTATTGCGATAGGTACTCAAAGTCGCTCTGTATCCAACTTTTAACATATTTTAATATTTTTGGGAAAAATATTATCATGGTTTAAAAATTATTGGAATCGATTCAGTAACTTATTCTGAACAAACTATATTCAGGTTTCGCATATACTAAAACTAATGTTGTATACTAAGGAGTAAGGAAGTAAGAATTGCGTACATGGTCTAAAAGTTTTTGATTGTGCTGTCACGTAATTCTGCAAGAACAACACACAAACAAACACACAAACACACATCACAACAACATCACAACATCACATCAACACACACAACAACAAACATCTACAGAACAACACAAAACAACAACAAACAACATCAACAACAACAAACAACATCAACAACAACAACAACAACAACAACATCATCAACAACAACAACAACATCATCAACAACAACAACAACAACATCAACACACAAAACACAACAACATCTTTTAAAGGTTCCCAACGGGACCCTATTACTAAGCCTCCGCTGTCCATCGGTCTGTCGGTCCGTTCGTCGGTTCATCTGTCAGCGGGCTGTACCTCATGATCCGTAATATGTAGACAGTTGAAATTTTCACAGAATGTGTATTTCTGTTGCCGCTATAACAACAAATAATAAAAAATCTAAATTAAAGGGGGGCCCTACTACTATAGTACAAAACCCTTCATGCGCGAGTACGATTCGCTCTTGGCTGTTTTTTATCTATGTTAATAACACGACAGAGTAGCGAAATGTAGCTACAGTCCCAGTCACAAGGCATAAAAATTGTGAAAGTACTGTAGTTGCCCATTCCCTAGAGTAGATCTCTATGAAGAAGAACGGGCAAGAAACTCCATGGACATTATTTTAAATCAGAATATTTTTACAAAACTTTGGTTACATCATTCATGTTTAGATGGTACATTGTGTGAGAACGATATAGCAAGATGTTTCCCCTTTTTAGAAGTCGGTTAAAAATACGTATGTTGTATACACGTATTTTCGTCGTTGATTACTGAAACGTTCTCTACACAGAGAACGTTGTGGTAAGCAACGACTTATTTTCGGACCTACGCTGTCCCCCCATACTTAAGTACAAATGCTGTAACCATAATAATATTGTAATACCAAGTGATTTGAAAAGAGTAACCATGGAGTTTCTTGCCGGTTCTTCTCCATAGGAAACGACCAACCCGAACCGTGCACCTTTTTGTCGACATTTTATATACCATTCTAAAAGGTTTATTCATAGTAAATATTATATACATTAATAAATTAAAATAACCTATATTAACTAACTAACTTAAAAATAAACTTAAAAAATGGCGTCAAAAAACTCCTCCTCAACGTAGTCAACTGGTAATGTACCCAAAAGACTGGCGGCGTTGCCACGTTGTATGGCAACGCTAAGCCTTTGGCCAAGGTACTCTTCCACTGGCACTCTTCCAGTGACCCAAGGGTTGGCTTTTGACAGCCCTTGGGTCACGGGAAGAGTCAACTAAACGTTTAGAAATGTCCTTGAAAAAGCTGTGAGCACTCGGACCCCACGGACCTAGAGTTTCAACCCCAAACGGCTCGAAAATATAGTTACCAATAAGGTTACAATATTTACGCCGCTTGAGGTTCTCTGCAGCCGCAGCCGCAGCCCCAGCACAGCACGATGAGCTAGGAAGATGGGATGGCGCAAGAGTATCGACACAAGTTGCATCCCACACTAAAGGCCTACCCATCTTCCATGGAAACAAAGACATGCCGTCCGGTCTCTTGCCATCGTCGCGTGCCAAGCCATTAGCGTTGCCATACAACGTGGCAACGCCGCCAGTCTTTTGGGTACATTACCAGTTGACTACGTTGAGGAGGAGTTTTTTGACGCCATTTTTTAAGTTTATTTTTAACTTTTTTTATATATTAAATAAGTGCCCATCTAGGCCTATGTGAAATAAAATATTTTGATTTTGATTTTTCAAGAGACACGCTCTAACCTTCAAATAATTGCACC
The DNA here is from genome assembly GCA_905163415.1 of Noctua fimbriata. Taxonomy (NCBI): domain Eukaryota; kingdom Metazoa; phylum Arthropoda; class Insecta; order Lepidoptera; family Noctuidae; genus Noctua; species Noctua fimbriata. Next base: position 5,765,396 of record LR990951.1, read on the forward strand.
ATCAATTCCAAAGATTCTAATTCACATTCCTACAAAGTTCACCCAATACCCTTCTGACCTACATACCTCAAAACTTCAAGAAAGAAAGAGACAGCACAACTTAAGGCGAGACAGAAGACGCAAGGGACTCAATAGCAAACGATAGGCTTATAAGGATAAAGTTGGTAATACCTAGGAAATTATACAAGGGAGAATTAAGAATAGGTTGGGAGTTCAGTGAAGGCGAAAGCGGAAAGCGGGTTTGTAGGTACAGGTGACTTAGGATTCACATGTTATGCTAGGGTTTAGAACGTCGTTAGATAAGTGGTAGTGTCCGACCAAAATTCCGGATTCGGTTCCGGTTTCGGTTTCGGTTTCGGCCTAAAAATCGTGTTTCGACCAAAGGTTTGGTTGCGCCCAAAAAACAACCGAATCTTTCGGCCGCGCCGAAACTTATACAAGAAAAGATCTTGTCCTAAACACACACTTATATGAACAATGTCAAAGACTTGACTTCTCGGTTGTAGCGACCAAAACCGCTACTACATCCGCCGCCGCTTATGACGGTGAGACCTCGGCAAGATATCACGCCACCTTTTAAACCCCGCCTCCGAGTTAAGAAATTCAACTACGTGTGCGTAGCGAGGCGCACACGCAGACGACCGCCGCTCGCGTTCCTTTTGTCTGGGACGACGACGCACACACGGAGGCCGTTCGTTGCGGTGACGCAGATTGTTTACCTGCGACTATAAATATCTGTGTCCTGATGAGATGGTTACTTATTACTTCTTAACTGCTTGTAATCCTTACGTTATTAATATTTCTCTGCTGCTTCTCGCTCGGAATTTTATTTCATCGCCTGTTGCTTAATCGCTTCATTAGCTACTCCGCTATATTTAAATAGAATTGCAAGTAGTATATATAGGCCTTATAAACGGAGCACCATACTACTTCACTGGTGACCACCGACATTCGTTCCGGATTGAAGACTAAACCTGAAGCCTGGTAGCATCAATTATGACGGACACAACGAAAGAGGACAAGGATTCCTTTATGACATACCGAGTGGGGGTCAGGACTCCTGCATTCAACGCCGATGATCCACAATTATGGTTCGCGCAGCTCGAGGGTCAGTTCATCCTCTCCAGCATTACCACAGACAGCACGAAGTTTTACCACGTCCTGGCGCAGCTTGAACCCCAACATTCAGCACAAGTACGGGACATCATAATAAATCCCCCCACCACCGGCAAGTACGAGAAACTTAAGGCAGAGCTAATCAAGCGGTTGTCCGCCTCGCAGGAACGCAAGCTTAAACAGCTACTCATGCATGAGGAGTTGGGAGACAGAAAACCAACACAATTCCTCCGTCACCTGCAGCAGCTGGCTGGAACCACTGTCCCGACCGATTTCATCAGGTCCATCTGGTCAAGTAGGCTGCCGGCAAACCTTCAAACTATAGTCGCAATGCAATCAAGTTCCAGTCTAGAAGAGGTAGCAGAATTGGTGGACCGAATTAACGACATCGTTCCAGTAACCACGCAAGTTGCTGCTACTGGCATGCCAGTGCCTGGGCAAGTACCGAGCACACACCCTACAACGGTTCAACCAGGAAGCGCTATTGAAGCATTGACCCAGACCGTGGCTGAGCTGACACGGAAGCTGGAGGTTATGGACGCGCGGTTACGTCATAGGTCGTCACGTTCCCGGTCTAGAGGCAGGTACAATCAGAGCCGTCGCCGATCGCAATCCCGCTCCAGGGACAACCGGTACTGTTTTTACCATCACCGATTCGGTGATAACGCCCGCAGATGCACACAACCGTGTGGCTATACAAAGAAGCCGTTAAACAGCCAAGGCAGCCAGTAAGGGCGGTTTACGACTGCCATGCAATATCAAGCCGCCTGTTCATTACGGATCGACACACCAAGATACAATATCTAATAGATACGGGTTCAGACCTGTGTGTCTTTCCACGGTCCGCTGTACGGGAGCCACGCATGAAGACAAAGTACGAGTTATTTGCGGCAAACGGATCAGTCATCAGCACTTACGGATTTCATCCTCTCACACTAGACCTTGGACTTCGCCGTGCATTCACTTGGAGATTCATTGTTGCCGATGTCACCAAGCCTATAATCGGAGTCGACTTTTTAGCTTACTACAATCTAATTGTCGACTGCCGAAACCAGCGACTCATAGATAACCTGACGTCGCTGGCAATCCAGGCACCACAGCACAAATCAGCAGAAGCCATATCGTCAGTACGCACCATAACAGAAGATAGCAACTACCATCGCATCTTGAAGGAGTATCCTGACCTCACTCGTCCTGCTGGAAAACCAAGTGAAACAAAGCACAAAACAGTGCACCATATACGCACTACGCCAGGTCCACCGGTCTCCAGCCGTCCTCGTCGTTTGGACCCGCAACGCCTCAAGATAGCGAAGCAGGAGTTTGAGGAGATGCTGCAAAATGGGACAGCGCGCCCATCAGAAAGCGCTTGGTCCTCGCCGCTACACTTAGCACCCAAGAAGAACGACGGGTGGCGTCCATGCGGAGACTACCGTTCTCTGAATGCTCGGACCATTCCGGATGTTTACCCTATCAGGCACCTGCAGGACTTCACTCACGAGTTGGCGGGCAGTACCATCTTCTCCACTATTGATTTGGTAAAAGCATACAACCAAATACCGGTCTTTGGAGAAGATATACCCAAGACGGCGATAACAACACCATTTGGTTTATTCGAGTTTCCTGTCATGACCTTTGGGCTTAGAAACGCTGCCCAGACCTTTCAGAGGTTCATGGATGAAGTTCTGCGGGACCTGACCTTCTGCTACGGGTACCTTGACGATATTATTGTCTTCAGCAAGGATACCCAGCAGCACCAGCAGCACCTCAGACAACTGTTCGAGAGACTGGGCAAATACGGCGTCTTGTTAAATACCAATAAGTGTATCTTCGGCCAAGCGGAGGTGAAGTTCTTGGGGTACAAAGTATCGGCGTCAGGCACTCAGCCTCTTGACTGCAAAGTCCAGGTCATACAAGACTTCCCTGTACCAAAGACGGTTAAGGAACTGAGGCGATTCCTGGGAATGCTCAACTTTTATCGTCGATTTATACCAGAAGCAGCATCCAAACAGGCACCTCTCAACAGTTTACTCGCAGGTCCTAAAGTCAAGGGATCGCATCCAGTCACCATGACACCAGAGCTACAAGAAGCTTTCAACGCCTGCAAACAGAGTCTTTCAGAATCCACACTCTTAGTGCATCCAGACCTAAGAGCAGAGCTGAATATCGTGACGGATGCACACACATGACACTGATGACAGCGATCGGAGCCGTACTGCAGCAGCGAAGCAAGGCAGAATGGCAGCCGCTGGCATTCTTTTCGAGGAAGCTCAGCCCTTCGCAGAAGAAGTACAGCCCGTACGATCGAGAGCTATTGGCGATATACGAAGCAATCAAGTACTTTCGTTTCATGGTTGAGGCACGCGTATTCCACGTCACAACGGACCACAAGCCACTGACTTATGCATTCGCAAATCCACGCCCAAACTGCCCTCCCCGTCAATTTAGGTACCTGGACTACATAGGCCAGTTCACGACGGATATCAGGTATATAGCCGGAAAGGACAATGTGGTCGCAGACACCCTTTCGCGCGTTAATGAACTTCATCTGCCCTTAGATTACCAGTCCCTGGCCAGGGAACAGCAGACCGACCCCGAACTGCAGAATTTGCTGAGAGAAGGATCATCTTTGAAGCTGAGGAAGGTGAAACTACCCACATCTAATGACGAGATCTACTGCGACGTAACGGGTACTCCACGCCCGTTTATTACAAGATCGTTCCGCAAGCAGGTATTCACTTCCCTCCACAACCTCAGCCACCCTGGGCGTAAGGCAAGTGTTCGGTTGGTCACGGAAAGGTTTGTTTGGCCAGGAGTTAGAAAGGACTGCAGTCAGATGGCAAAGGAATGCGAAGCGTGCCAGAAGAGTAAGGTGACACGCCATACCACAGCCCCATTACAGGCATTCAAACCACCGTCGGCACGTTTTCAACACATCCACCTTGATTTAATAGGTCCCTTACCATTGTCCGCAAATTACAGGTACTGCCTCACGATTGTCGACCGCGCAACACGTTGGCCTGAGGCGTTCCCGCTGCAGGACATCACCGCAGAGACTTGCGCCGCTGCCCTCACCGCTGGGTGGATTGCCCGGTTCGGCTGTCCCGAACATATCACCACGGACCGTGGGAGGCAGTTTGAGTGCCGCACTTTCAAGAGCTTAGCCGCCTTAATAGGCGCCACCCACCACTTAACCACTTCTTACCACCCCGCAGCTAACGGTCTCGTTGAGAGATTACACCGCCAGCTGAAGGCCGCGATCATGTGTCATGCGAACTCAAGCTGGACAGAGGCTCTTCCATGGGTTCTGCTAGGCATCCGTAGCGCATGGAAGGAAGACATAGGCGCAACAACCGCTGAACTCGTCTACGGCGAGCCGCTCCGCTTGCCTGGGCAGTTCCTCACAGAAGCCACAAAGGACGTCGTGGACATGAGTGACCTAGTCGACAGGTTGCGCGCACACATGACCAAACTAACGCCACAGTCAACATCGTGGCATATGAGCTCCAACCGCACCTTCTACATCCCGAAAAACCTGAGCGCGGCAACCCACGTCTTCCTGCGCGAAGGCCCAGTTCGAAGATCTCTACAGGCCCCATATACAGGTCCACATAAAGTCCTAGCACGCGACCAGAAGACACTGGACATCGAGGTACATGGGAAGAGACGGAAGGTTACGATTGACCGAGTCAAACCAGCATTCATGGCGAGAGAAGATCTAGATCCAGGTCAAAGGCAAAGTCAAACTCCGGAACCAGCGCAACCAGATAACACAGTCAGAAAGACAAGAAGCGGCAGGACAGTGAGATTTCCCGATTACTATCGCCCGTAGTTACGGTCTCAGCGGGGGAGTAGTGTAGCGACCAAAACCGCTACTACATCCGCCGCCGCTTATGATGGTGAGACCTCGGCAAGATATCACGCCACCTTTTAAACCCCGCCTCCGAGTTAAGAAATTCAACTACGTGTGCGTAGCGAGGCGCACACGCAGACGACCGCCGCTCGCGTTCCTTTTGTCTGGGACGACGACGCACACACGGAGGCCGTTCGTTGCGGTGACGCAGATTGTTTACCTGCGACTATAAATATCTGTGTCCTGATGAGATGGTTACTTATTACTTCTTAACTGCTTGTAATCCTTACGTTATTAATATATCTCTGCTGCTTCTCGCTCGGAATTTTATTTCATCGCCTGTTGCTTAATCGCTTCATTAGCTACTCCGCTATATTTAAATAGAATTGCAAGTAGTATATATAGGCCTTATAAACGGAGCACCATACTACTTCACGGTAAAGCATAGATTTATATTTATATGGGTTCAACTCGAGGGCTTCCTCTATCAAGCAAAAAATAATCATACAAATAGGACAAAAATGTTGGAAAATCAGCAGGAGGCTGATTTTATTTCTAGGAGTCAGTTGAAGATTTAGGAAGAAACTATACTATGGGTCCTGTGTGCCCAGAGGAAATAACTCTATCTATTCATCTTCTAACAAAAAAACATTTCTTTTTAATTTTTGTCTGCCAAACTGTTTGTTTGTTCCGGCTAATCTCCGAAATGGCTGGACCGATTTTGACGGGATTTTTACTGGTAGATAGCTGATATTATAAGGAGTAACTTAAGTTACTTTTATTTGAAAAAAAGCATTAGGGTTCCGTGCAATAAAAAAATCCAGAAATTGTTAAGAAAATCTAATTCAAATAGGGAATTCCTATTTTTTTTAATAAATGTTAGTCCTACTATAAATATCGGGCGAAGCCTCTAAAAGAAAAAAAAAATATATATATATTCAAATCAATTTACACAACAACAAACAGTTTTTTTTTTAATTGAAAAATAATTGACCCATAGAAAGATGTCCCCTGATTGACAGATTAAAAAAAACGCTTGCAAAATCGCTGTCACCACTAAGGCCACAGCCTTAAATTATAATCAACGCGCAAATACCAATTAATTTGTGTTTGCTTGTGAATTACCTGCCTAGCTTAAAATTTATGGATTTTAATTCGAAAACTAATGAATAAACAACAGTCATTATTATTAATTATGATTTTGTTATTTCAGAGAGCTGTCGGTAACAGCGAATTGGTTACGAAAAGTGTAAAGAGTTTTATGATAATTGAAATGCTTGTTTTTAGAGAAAACTCGATTAGAGGTTTGACGAGCCTGCCCACTACACCGTACCATACTATGACCGTGCCATGCACGGAAAGAAACATGACATGTACTACTATGCCCAATACGTACGGTACCTTCGTACCCGTATCAGACAGTTCCGTAACAAAATAATTATCATACTCTAACGTGTTTAGAACGGTCATCATACGCGGTTAAACCTTTAATTATTTCATCAGGCAACCGATTACTCCGTCATTACTAGGCCGATGCGTGATGGTAGAGGAATCCTGCTCAGTCACATATTTTTTTATTAAATTTGCTTGAATGGTTTATGGCAACCCCCCCCCTTTGGGGGAGGCCTATGTCCAGCAGTGGACGTCTTTCGGCTGAAATAATGATGATGATGATGATGAATGGTTTATGAGTTAGCTCCTTTAATACGTATTTTTCTTCTTGAACTATGTTGATGACGTCATGATGGTCTCTTAATAACTTCTAGTTACAATGTAAAATTAATTCATGACAAGGATTTGTGTGGGATATAACAAACTTAAAAGGTTCAAATCTAGTACCTTACCTTCTTAAAAAAAACCAGATGATTTACAAAATCTATATTAAACAGGTTCGAGAAGTTAAAAGTAAAACTTTAAGCGTTTTTATACTAATAAAATAAAATAAATAAATAAATTTCATTTAGTTCAGACCCATTAAAAAAACAAAAATAGACGAAAATACAAAAATAAAAACACAAACTATAGCTAAAACCTAAATATCAGAATTACATTACATTGAATTAGAAACATTATTGAATTAAATTAAAACGTCAAAAATAAAATACACAACCGATACAGAAAAAATTGACAAAATAAATTTTCATACTAATAATGCGTCTTAGTTTTTACGAATACGTATGTGTGTAAGAATATAACACCGACTCGCCAGCACACAGATAAGTCCGGAGAGGCTTGCGTATATGGCATAAACATGTAAAATTAGAATAAGTGTCTTGGTAATAAATTAAAAAAAAACAAACAATTTCCAAAAAAAACATAAAAATAAGTCTAAAATAACTTTACTTTCGGTAGTCGGTGGCAAACAAATCAAAATTATTTTAGACTTTTTTTGGTAGTCAGTTTTTTTTTTCAATTTTTTTTTTATTCGTATATTCTATGTAATCCCAAAATATTTTCTACATTAAATTAAAAGCCCGTAAATCATACTAAAACGACCGTAGGGTAATTCATTACACTTGACGCTAACCTGTCTCTGACAGGTGCTCAACTGAGCCCCGCTAAATCAATTAAAATGCCAATTAATTTGTGGACGCTGATTTAAATCATTATGGCTTTTTTTGCTCTTAGTGCAGGGTGTAAAAACCCTCTTGAATCCACTTTGGCATATTATTTTGACGTTACGTGTCGTAAGTGAATATTTCGTTGTTTTTTTTTTACTAGCGACCAGCCCAGGCTTCACACGAGTGCAATGTGTATACATATAAACCCTCCTCTTGAATCACTCTATCAATTGCTGAAAACTAGCCCAGTCATATTAGGGCTTTCACCTCGGAATGAAAGATAATAAGCTGCAAATTGGTATGAACCTTTGTTTTGTCATTCTAAATGTTGTCTCAAAAGTCACAATCGTTATCGTGTCCGCGTCTCAAGATATTCAAGGTCAAAGGTCACAAAAATCGGTTTTTCGCGAATATCTGGCTTCCTATCGGTTAAATGAGATTTGCATTTATTATAAAAGTTGTAGGCTATAAAATTCCCTACAACTTTTGTTTAAACTTTTTTTTCATACGACCAACCGTTTTGAAGGTAGAGCGCGAAGAGTGCACATCGTACAGTCATATACGGCCTAATGCAAGGTCAAGCGTGAGTTATGGTTATCAGTACGTTATAAAGTCAATTATTTACTTGGATATTATAATTATTAAACAATGCCTATTATTTATGTACTAACTATTAATTATTTATATTTAATTAAAGTAAGTAACTTGATTATTTATATATAATTATTCATATTTAACTATTTAAGTATAAAATATTATTAATTCTGGATTATATATTTTAGTTTTATTTTAAGTTAAAATGATAGTAAGAGTATATATTTTACACATATTTTTATTTATTATTAAATACGGCATAATATACATTTATCAAAATGTGAGTTCAAATATCAAAAGTATCTTTGTTGATTTTAATTGTAATGAAATTGGAAATGGAAGCTAATTATCTTCTTCTTGTTCGTCGTCTTCTTCTTCTTGTCGCTCAAAAATGTTCGATTCATTGTCATCATCCTCATTATCTGTCATGTTCATCTCCAAACCTTCCAGAATATCGGGATCATATGTATTTTCTTCATCGGGATTACTTGGATACAGTGAAGCGTTGAGGCAAGCTTGTCCGTTGCACTGGCCGCAAGCTAAAGAACATTGTAGCCCTGATTTTCTGCATCCACAGCGGGAACCACAACCATTTTTGCAATTGCAAAATATTACGTTTAGTAGTTCGGCTGGTGCTGGAGGTAATAACGTTCGTATGGGCTCCAGGATTTCATTTTCAAGCATCCAGCCCCATTCTTGAGGTTCTAAGTCCTTCCCTAACCACGTTTGAATCTGGTAGTAGACACGTTTTATGTGTTGATGAGCTGCTACACTTGTTGGTGGAAGTGTTGACAGTTGTACAGGTTTATTTAGTTTTGTAAATTTGATGAATTGCGTGTAGCGGAAATGATCAATGTTGTCCTCAGATTTTGGAGCATTATATAATGCCAACAAGATGCGCACTCCATTTTCTAATAATGTTTGTTTTGGGCAGTTTTCTTGTTGAAATACTTCCACCAGTTTATCTAAATCAGGAATTTTTTCCAATGCTCTAGTAACAGTTTTTTTTCCTTTTTTAAATAGCGCAGAAGTCGTGTCACAGCCACTGAATGCGTGTAAAAATAAAATGTGCTTTTTAGTACGAGGATATTGGTCAAAACTTTTAGTAGAATATATTTGTGTTTTGACATTGCCTTTGCCAACTTTTTTCAAAAAAATTTATATAAATAATCAAGTTACTTACTTTAATTAAATATAAATAATTAATAGTTAGTACATAAATAATAGGCATTGTTTAATAATTATAATTTCCAAGTAAATAATTGACTTTATAACGTACTGATAACCATAACTCACGCTTGACCTTGCATTAGGCCGTATATGACTGTACGATGTGCACTCTTCGCGCTCTACCTTCAAAACGGTTGGTCGTATGAAAAAAAAGTTTAAACAAAAGTTGTAGGGAATTTTATAGCCTACAACTTTTATAATAAATGCAAATCTCATTTAACCGATAGGAAGCCAGATATTCGCGAAAAACCGATTTTTGTGACCTTTGACCTTGAATATCTTGAGACGCGGACACGATAACGATTGTGACTTTTGAGACAACATTTAGAATGACAAAACAAAGGTTCATACCAATTTGCAGCTTATTATCTTTCATTCCGAGGTTGACCCCTTTTTTTACCTAATATGACTGGGCTAAACTGCATTAAAATCCGTTGCGTAGTTTAAAAGATCTAAGCGTCCAAACAGCAGGTGCGACTTTGTTTTATACTATGCAAAGATGAACGATGATCTTTCGATAAATGATAAATGAAGATGTTTATTTTGCAAATATTTTTTTAAACTAGATTAGAGCGGTGTTTCGTATGCGACTACTCTGAGAAGAAATAGCCGAAACAAACTTAGAGGTTATAATCAATTTTAAGGTCCAGACCACAGATATAGATAGACCTAGATAACGCGAGAGCAACTACTTCGCGTGCCATATTATTATGTAGCTTACGTACAAAAATCGTAAGTGGCCAATTTCTAACTCAGTCTGCATCGGAGCATAGCGCTAGTCGGACGTCAGTGGGCGTCACGGCGGGGGGTAGGACGAGGGGGGCGCCGTCCGCGGCGGCGTCTTTGAATCGGTTTGATTTTCCCATCACTAAATAGTGCTTGTGACGTCATAATAGGTAGTCAAAAAATGGCACGCTTGGTTTTCATACAGATCGTGATACTTGCGTTGTCTAGGTCTATCTATATCTGTGGTCCAGACATAATCTTGGTCAACACACATGAGGACTATGCAAATAAGTGTGATGGTCTTTTTAAGAAAGAACCACACAGATTTGAGTGGAGTTGTCAAATCAGTGCGAGCATTTGTCAGTTATCGTGTAGCTTGACTTATAATATAACTCAAGGATCTCAACGACACGACAAACAATACCAAAAAAAAAGGCAATTGGGTAGATCGCAAATAGTACTCAAACTGTCGGAAAATCATTAAAACCAAAGGGAAAAAACAAACAAAGAATTACCCACATGGTCATCAAATTCACAATAATCAAATAAAATTAATAATACTTTACAAAATAAATGCTCATGAAAATCATTAAATGTTACCATTAACAATAATAAAAATAAACTTTTGGTTTGGACTGTAACATCAACATTGTACAATGCCTTTGACGTTTGAGTGACGTTGACAGGGCAGTGACTGCTGTTGACAGTGACAGCTGTAGGGCAGGGACAGCTGTTCGTAAACAATTGTGGAATCGTTTTGCGACTTGGCCGATATGGAGAAATCAAGATGCTAACAAATAACATAACATCGCACCAGATGTGTACATGATAGACCTTGATAACAAAAATCTGAATGTTGGTGGTATCTTGGATGAGCTACTTCACAAACAACTTTTCTACTACTAAAGTAAATGGAGGAAATTGTAATACCCGAAGGGTTGGGGAGAGGTGTACCCAATTATACAACATTATTTTTAGTATATGCGAAACCTGAATATAGTTTGTTCAGAATAAGTAACTGAATCGATTCCAATAGTTTTTAAACCAAGTTATATTTTTTCCCAAAAATATTAAAAAAAGTTGAAAGTTGGATACTGAGCGACTTTGAGTACCTATCGCAATTATTTAGGTACCTACTGCCAAACTATTACTATCATTGAGCTCAAGACGACGCTGGAGGCGCGCGCTGCGTGGTGACCGCGTTTTTGTGCGGACAACTAGGTAACAGATCAAGCTTATAACTTTGTTATTTTTCATGATACAGTTTTGAAATTTTGTACATAGATTCTTTACATAAAAATACTAGACACGTGTATCGGGTTTCGCATATACTAAAACTAATGTTGTAGAACACCCACATTTCCCCAGTTATGTTTAAGTCCCATCTAATTAGGGGCGAGCCTATTGCCATGAACCGGACCCAAATCCAGACCCCGTGACTGCTACTGAGAAATTTCTGATTTAAAAAAACCTATTAACACTTTGTTCGACCTGATAATCGAACCTATGGGAATCTGATCATTTTTTTGTTGTAGACAGACGGACAGGATGAATCTATAAGGGTTGCGTTTTTGGCAATTTGACTACGGAACCCTGAAAACACGTTATTAACGTGATTTGTTATGGTCCTCGACCATACCCACAGTTATAGGCCGACCCATTTAATGAGTCCTCCGCCTTGTCCCATCAAAGGCACATTAAGCGGCCACAAAGTGCTAACAGATTATTTGCTTTAAAATAACCATAATCCACGTAATAATTACGATACTAATTGAACCAATACGTGATCAAACTTCAGAATATTCCATTTAAATTGATATCTTCGCGAGGACTCATTAAAGCGGTCGGTCTATAGTCGGTACGTCTAATAATTTGCGAGGATTATTTTCCCTTTACTATGTACCTAAAATTACGTAATATGCTCTAATTTATGTAATTATACCACATCATGCACAATTAAACAAATTAATATCCATACCATTTGTGTCCCCAAAGCCGTATTTAAATCGTTTAAACCGCTGTTATTTTAGCCGGTAGAAGCTTAAACTGTGGTTATTTACAACGCTCAGCCACCTGGTTTAGCCACAGTATCGCAGTAACTGAGTTACAGGTTCACTTAATTAAATACTTGCATTTCTAAGTCCACTTTGTTAAGGAGCTTGAAGTTCCACTTAAAGATGGACATTTTGGCGCGTGATCAAAATCAGACCTATCGCCATATTTTTTTTTATCCAATAGTACACCCACATTTAGTACACGCCCGAAGAATAGCGAAACTGAAGTGGCAGTGGGCAGGGCACATTGCTCGCAGAACGGATGGCCGATGGAGCCGAAAAGTTCTGGAGTGGCGACCGCAAACCGGAAGACGCTGCGTTGGAAGGCCTCCCACTAGGTGGACCGATGACCTGGTGAAGGTTGCAGGGATCCGCTGGATGCGAGTCGCACGGGACCGGTCAATGTGGCGACACTTGGGGGAGGCCTATGTCCAGCAGTGGACGTCTTTCGGCTGAAATGATGATGATGATGATGACACCCACATTTCGCCATCCCATGCAATAGGGGGCGAGCCTATTGCCATCAACTAGGCGCCAATCCAGACTCCGTGACTGCTACTGAGAAATTCCTTTTGGAAAAACTCAATAACACTTTGGGATACCCTCAGTGAACTCGCAAGGACCTGCAATTTGAAGAAGAGAGGACAATTGACAAAGCCTATCAACAATATTGATACAAGCTTTTCGAAAGCTGATGGTAATCCAATTCATTTCTTACTAGCCTATCATCGTTATCACATAGGGCAGGGTTAGGCAGAAGTGAACTTAATAGTACATCCATTTTTCCGTTTATGTTTTAAGTCCTATGTAATAGGGGGCGAGCCTATTGCCATCAACCGGGCGCATATCCAGATTCCGTGGCTGCTACTGAGAAATCACTAATTGCAAAAACCCAATAACACTTTACCCGACCCAGGAATCGAACCCAGGACCTCATGCTCAGCAGTGTTGCTTGCGACCACTAGACCAAAAACACTACTATAATTGAATATCAAAAGTTCAAAAGATAAGCAACCCTGCTAAGTAAAGAAAAAACATCTATTTCCATTGAATCTCCTACAAAAATACATCAGAACACTGAGTATTCAATTGGTACTGTTATACGTAACTTAATACCAATTTAACTTATTCCTACCCGTCTTTGGTTCGCAGTGGTAACTTTACAAGTTTACTTTGTAAACAGTTGAAATATTTTTGTAGACGAGTCAAGAACTTGTAGCGTTTTGTTCGAGTCTTTAGACAGACTGAAGATATGGTCTCAGAGTTGGGAAAGCGGAATGATAAGCTGAAGGTGTGAGGAGCTTATTAAAAAAATCACAAATAAATATTCGGATCGAGATTATCCAGAAATGACCAAGAGTTATTGACAAAGTTTGTAATGGTGTAAAAGTACCCTTAACGACGCCAAAAGCCTTGTTCTCCCCGTCATTACAATCATTTTTTGTCTTCTAGCTCTGGACCACAACTTCGTACCTTCCAGTTACGGAGATATTGGGGGTCAAAGTTTCAACTTTTTCACTAGTTTTTTTTCGTAACTATACTACTTTAAACACCTCTTGCCCCCATACTATTCAATGCATCCATCACCACAATGTTTTGAGTTGACATTGAGTCCTACTGTAAAAAGTGATTTTTCGTCCCAAAAAAGTCGTTTCCCAGCAATAATTTTTGCGTCAAGTTACTTAGTTTGCTTGGGCGATGGCATCGAAAAGGGCCTTATAGTGTTAGCTAAAGGTGTAAGGAACAGGTTCGCAAGGCAGGGTTGTAGATCTTTGACAGTCGTAACAGGTAGTCACTGGCCCAAAAAGTCTGACAATCAGTCTTACCAAGGGGTATCGCATTACCAAGTTATAACTGGGTTGTGGAGGTCAAATAGGCAGTCGCTCCATGGAAAATACTGGTATCCTGCTGCAACCAGTTCGAATGGAAGCCGACCCCAACATAGTTGGGAAAAGGCTAGGCAGTTGATGAATACAACGGGAAAATTGAAGATTGTCCGTAATTTATGATCTACGAGACATATTGTATACAAACAAGAGCTTTTGTGGGTAAACCTTTGGTATTCCGGAATTTAGCGTCACACAAAGATACTTGCGGTTGAGGGTAAAGATACCTTCCGGTAAAATACCTTTGTTGGTTGTCAATGTCATGAACAATGGACGAGAACTGTCATACAGGTTGTGTTTGTTTGTATATGTCACAGTCAATACTGTTAATAAGTCAAAACTACTTTCGGCCGCTGTTAACCAGTCAAAACTACTTTTGACCGCTGTTAATCAGTCAAAACTACTTTTGACCGCTGTTAATCAGTCAAAACTGCTTTTGACCGCTGTTAACCAGTCAAAACTACTTTTGACCGCTGTTAATCAGTCAAAACTACTTTTGACCGCTGTTAATCAGTCAAAACTACTTTTGACCGCTGTTAATCAGTCAAAACTACTTTTGACCGCTGTTAACCAGTCAAAATTACTTTTGACCGCTGTTAATCAGTCAAAACTACTTTTGACCGCTGTTAACCAGTCAAAACTACTTTTGACCGCTGTTAATCAGTCAAAACTACTTTTGACCGCTGTTAATCAGTCAAAACTACTTTTGACCGCTGTTAATCAGTCAAAACTACTTTTGACCGCTGTTAATCAGTCAAAACTACTTTCGGCCGCTGTTAACCAGTCAAAACTACTTTTGACCGCTGTTAATCAGTCAAAACTACTTTTGACCGCTGTTAATCAGTCAAAACTACTTTTGACCGCTGTTAATCAGTCAAAACTACTTTTGACCGCTGTTAATCAGTCAAAACTACTTTTGACCGCTGTTAACCAGTCAAAATTACTTTTGTCCGCTGTTAATCAGTCAAAACTACTTTTGACCGCTGTTAATCAGTCAAAACTACTTTTGACCGCTGTTAATCAGTCAAAACTACTTTCGACCGCTGTTAATCAGTCGAAAATACTTTTGACCGGTTAAAACTAATTTAACAATAACTAACATTTATTTAGAAACTTATTAGGTCTTTTTTTGTAACCCTTTGCAAAACATTATGTTGTAGTAATTCTAGCACTAGGTAATTACAACGTTCTGAAACAACATATTTTAAATGGAGAAAACGCATTTTAATATAATAAGGATTTTAACTGACACCAGTCAAAAGTGGTTTTGATCGATTAACAGTTTTGACTGTAACTTTAAGAAGTTTTAAATGTTATGCAGGCATCAGTACAATGTTTCAAAAGCGTTATATTGAGTTATACTGCAATGCCGTGACTTTTCACATTAAAAAAAAACGTGGTTTCAGCAATAAATTCGGTGAAGTTTTTTTTCAACTTTGCTCCATTCTTGGAATTTCTCCTGTATCGTGTTTACAAACATTTTAAATTCACAAACAGCCAGACCCGAAAGAACTACCTGTAGGCCATACAAAAAAAAATCCGTGCGGGAATAAAACCCATGACACACGCAGCGCAGCAGGCAATCGCTCAGCCACTGCGCCAACCGTTCCGACGAAGAACGAAGACGACGATTTTTATGGTTTGATATACAGAATATTAGGTAACTTCGTGAAAGGTTCGTTTACACCTTGTAAATGGACACCCATCCACGTCTCTACCCCGGCACGTGTACCTTGATAAAACAACCCGCTCGGACTTTACTTATACACGAGACCCGTAACAAAAACAAAAGCCGAACATTTAAACAAATAATGTAAACTCAAACATAACACATTACATGGGTTTCATTACATCATTATGAAGGCTATTGTCTCTGAAATAATGTTAATATTGCTTCAGCAAATTTGAAAGGAATTGTGACCGTCATATAATGGAAGAATTAATCATATTCAGTGACGCTTAGTGCGGTTTAATTTTGATTATACAATCATGTTTTGTTACACGTATACATAAATGTTACGGGTAATGCTAGAAAAAGAAATAAACCTAGGTTAACCCGGGTAAACTTAGTGTTACCCAAGCTCTTTGGGTAAATTCCGAATAATCTATATACAACATTATTTTTAGTATATGCGAAACCTGGATATAGTTTGTTCAGAATAAGCAACTGAATCGATTCCAATCATTTTTAAACCATGTTATATTTTTGCCCAAAAATATTTAAAAAAAGTTAAAAGTTGGATACCGAGCGACTTTAAGTATTTATCGCACTAATTTAGGTGCCTACTTCCAAATTATTATTATCAATGAGCTCAAATAATGGTATTCAGCTGCATCAGATTATAAGATTTTAAACTATCATGGTCACTAACATTATTACTTAGACAGGAAACGGGATATTTACCATGTTACTATTTAACATGGTAAAATCCCGTTTCCTGTCTAAGTAATAATGCATCAGATTAGACTGAAAGCCGACCCCGTTGATATGATGATGTGAAGGAACCACGACGTTTTGTCTTTACGATACAATAAAAATACCTTTAACGTCCAAGGAATTAAATGCAATAGGTATTGTATTTTAGTATTGCAATTATAAATAGCCAATAACATCATCCAGAAAAACTTTTAAGTTCTTTAAAAACCGAACTATTTATTAAAACCAAATTTCCAAATTCGAACGGTGTCTCGTTGTGAATCCGCGATGATTGACTTTAAAAACAAATGAGTTCGCTTTCGAATTGTATTTGTAGCAGCCAGCGAAGCCTTAAAATAAAATTAGAAAGTGCAAGACATAGAAAAGCGTACTATGTTAGCACGTGTGGAGCTCAAAACTCCCTTCTGAAGAATTGCTGTTAAATTTTCGTTGTATGATTTTATATGGCTTGCCTGATAAATTGGATGGGAAATTTTCTATTAGGAAAAGATTTTGTTACAGGAAATAATTGTTTTGGTAAACAGTCAAACGGCTGCCATGCTTCTTGGTAGCATTTTTGTTTTGTATTTAACAGCTATGGAGGGTGCCGCACATCCACTGCTGTGGCAGTCATGACTACTAAAGCGTAATTCATCTTCAGTATATACCTGGATAGTTTTTTTTTTTAATCAACCTAGAGCAGGTCCCACTGCTAGGCAAAGGCCTCCCCCATCCTGTTTACAGTTTGCCCTCTCTGACCAATAAGATAATATTTATTTATTTGGCGCAGCCGTGAGACACACAATTTTTTTATTTTCATGTCGCGTGCACTTGTGACATATGCCGAATAAACATGTTTTCTTTATTTCTTGTTTAAAAACCTTTTAAACCTTTGGGTTTAATCGGACAAAATTGAGAGAAAGTACAAAAGTAATTGTACAATTATCACTTGCTTCGGTGAAGGAAAACATTGTGAGGAAACCAGCATGCCTGAGAGATATTTCTCGACGGCATGTAAAGCCAAGTCAGAGGCCCGTGCGCAGCATAAAAACTATGACACCAGGTTAGGCACTAACCATACGATAAAAAAAGTACGTAACTATAAATAGCATTTTGTTTCGAACATTAGTGTACATGCCCATAATAACTGTTATAAATAAATTTATCTGTAAGAAACAACAAGCCACGGTTAAAAGATATCTTCTTCAACGAAAGCAAAAAATTACATCCGTCTCCAATTCATCCTTGCTACACACAAATTTACCGAAACACCATTTTACCGAAAAACCATAAACATTTTACCGAAAAAGATCTCTTAACGTATAAATATGATTCCGAGTATTTTTACATTACGCTGAGCCGTGTCGGGAAAAGAATTTAATTTCACCCACAAGTAGTAGGGTGACATTGATTTATTATCATCCAGGACTGAATATTATGCCGGAGGAATATCTTGGTGAGGATTTAGTTGTTTAAATTATTTTATTAGTACTGGATTTCTAACGAAATGATTTAATGTATATAGGAAAAACGATTTTTTTTTAAATGTAAAAAATAATAAAAAAATATTTTCATTATATTTTATCACAAATCAGATTTAGAACTCATGTTCTTAATAGTTATCTAATTATTACGCTACTTCCATATAAACAAATAAACAAGATTATCTGTTCATTTATATTTTGACAAGCGTTTGCCTGTGGCTTCACCCGCACAGATGTCAAAAGCAAAAACGAAAATTATTAAAAATGTAAGAAAAAAAATTGTTGACCTTCTATTTTCATCATTTTTTTTATCACAAATCAGATTTAAAACTCATGTTCTTAACAGTTACCTAATTAATATGCTACTACCATCAATAAACAAATTATCAGGAACTGCTTATCTATTTATTTATATTTTGACTATCGTTTACCTGTGGCTTCATTCAATTTTCCTCAAATCCGTTCAGCTGTTAATGCGTGAACATATAACAGACAGACCATTATTAGTATTTCTTTGCAAGATATAAAACTTTGTTAGTACAGATCAATTAAAAATCATTCGCTGATAAAAAGATTTAGTATTGCCACGTGTGCCAAAGGGTAAAATTTATGATTCAGCTGAGTTCCACACAGACAAAGTCGCGAGCAGAAGGAATATATAATCCTGAATAAAACCGTAATTAGGTATTAATAACACACATACATAATATCATCATCATCATCTGCCTAGCCTTTTCCCAACTATATTGGGGTCAGCTTCCAGTCTAACCGGTTGTAGCTGAATACCAGTATTTTACATTGAGCGACTGCCTATCTGACCTCCACAACCCAGTTAATACTGGGTAATACGATACCCCTTGGTAAGACTGGTTGTCAGACTTTTTGGGCCTCTGACTACCTAACACATACATAATATATCACACGTAAAAAAATAAGTCTTCAAGAATTCTAGATCCTTCATTGTAATAATCGTCTGACATTATTACCCCAGTAGGCTGACAATGACTTACGATTATGCTCGGACATAACCCGTATGAATATTGTCATAAGAAATAACTCTGGGAAACTAGTTCGGGAAACTCAGTCGTTTATTAGATTTTATTGTAAGTAGTAACTTTGTGTGGAGATCAAGGAAATTACGTAGTAAGGCCGCCTGAACCTTAAGTAGTTCGAAATTACTAGGCCATCAACTAAGACCAATCGCTTTCAAAGCGTTTCGTGTTATTTTCTAATACGATTTTCAGCAGGATTGACAGTCCACGATAGCTTTTGTCAAAACACCACTCCTGTAATCCCCGAAGGGTTAGCCAGAGTTGTACCTAATAGTACACCGACATTTCACCAGTTATGTTTAAGTTCCATGTAATAGGGGGCAAGCCTAATTCCATCAACCAGGCTCAAGTCCAGACTCTGTGACTGCTATTGAGAAATTACTGATGGAAATCCCTATAACAATTTTCCCTATCCGGGAATCGAACCCAGGACCTCATGCCCAGCAGTCGCGATTACAACCACTAGACCAATGAAGCAGTCAATTCAAATCAAATGTAACCTATAAGCTAACAGCATAGCAGTCCTACTGATGAACGCTGTCTAACAAATCGCCGTTGTAACTGCAGGGTGGTGGTACAGCAAATTGCATCGCAAGTCGCATTAAACGAGGTCGTGTACTGGGTATTATAGACAAGCACCTTAATACTTCTCGCGTATGAGGATAAATAGTGTGTCAGTACTATTTCATTTATTACTTGACTTGATTATAAGTAACTGTTTTGTGTTCATTTATTAAGAAAATAAGTAAGATTTGGGAGAATTAATTGATTGCCTTATGTTGCGTGTTTCGGGGCTAATAATAAATTGTTTAGTATTATGAAAGACAGACTGAATCTCTAACACTGTATTCTGTAATTAATCAATTTGTAAAACCGTTTTATAAAAAATCTAATTGAATTGCCGTCAGTCTTGTGGTCACAACCGCTACTGCTGAACTTGAAGTCCTGGGTTATATTTCCAAGTTGGACAAAATTATTGGGAACTCACTCGGGACCTCCTATCCGAATATTTTTTTTAATTACACCACCATGCTGGGATATGCTTTTTGGCCTCGTGCAGGACTAATTTAGTTTATTTTATGTCCTAAATAAGTCTTTTTTTTTGTTCTTTTTTATTTTAATGTGTTATCGTGATTCTAATCGCGCGTATGCGGAACTTTTTATTTATTTATTGGGCTTTCCCAAATAAAAATTAGTAGTAACTCGGAGCCCGGATTTGTGCCCGGTAGCTGCGGTTTGCCCGCTATTACATAAGACTCAAATTTAACTGCACTATAGATACACTTCTGCCTAACGCCTTCGGGAAAGATCCCTGATAAATATATACGACGAAGAAGAGTATATTGATCTGTGTTATAAAATAATTTTCTTTGGTTCACGTTTGACGTCACTTTACACTAATCAGAAATATTATTATTGGTATAATGGAGTTCACTGACGGTAGACCACTTTTCACCCTTATGTCCTGAGTTATAAGATTGAAAAGTCGTCGACTGTCAATAAACGCGGTAGTTCGACTTTTAAAACAGTTTTGTTGTCATAATCACGTCAAACAATGCTTAAAAACATTTAAAAAAGATTGTCCAGATTACTTACCACAAAAAGTATTTTACAAAATCTTTTAAAGAAAACTAGCAAAATACAATGCCAACAAAATACTTTCCACAATTAGAAAACTAATTAAAAAAAAAAACTAAATTTTAAATTCATTTAAAATCTCAATTGAATTAGATTTAAAACTCAAATCATGGTCACAGCAAGCGGCGAGCTTTTAAAAAGGCACCCAGAGTTTTAACGAGAACATTTTAAAGAGAGCTCTACTTTCAATAGCTCTGTATTTGTAGAGTCGTTTCAATTTGTTCCAATCTCTATTGTAGAGAACGTTTCGGTACGTATTTACATATTTATCTTGAGGAGAAAATGTATTTGGTTTTTAACTTTTTAACTTTAAAAGTTTTATTCTTTTTGTGGACTTTTTTGTAACTTTATCTTTATAAGAAGTGACTTTTTGTAAAAGACTTTTTACTCGATTGAGCGGTAATAGCCTAGTGGTATGACCGTCGGACTGTCAAGTCATAGGTCTCGGGTTTGAATCCAATACGCGCACCTCTGATTTTTCGGATTCATGTGCGTATTGTAAAATTATCACTTGCTTCGGTGAAGGAAAACATCGTGTGGTAACCGGCATGCCTGATAGATATTCCTCGACGGCATGTAAAGCCAAGTCAGAGGCCCATGAGTGGCGTAAAAACTCTGCCACCAGGTTAGGCACTCACCACACACGCAATGAGTTCGTGTAATAACACCAACAGTTATTTTATCGAGAGATAAATAATAAAAAAATAGATATTGAGAGTAAATAAATAAAAAAAGAGAATAAATAAATAATAATTAATACAGCCCATTTCTGTAGTCAATAATCTGTTTTTCCAAGGGAATCGAAAATTCTGTTAATAATTTCAAGTTGGAAATTCGATAAGTCCCAGCCATCTGTCACCAAATTATTCAATGTCAAATTATTTAATACTCCCAAATATAAAGGGTCCATCCAGTCACCCTTTCTCGCAATAAAAACCGAAATACATACAGATGTTGACCTTAAAATATTTTCTCTTAATTCCGTTATATTTCTCCTAATTCTGTAACTCCGTTTTTATCGCTTTTATAATTGGAGGACTGGCCTCCGGATTTTAGCGAGGCCAACACTTTATTTGCAGGCCCTAATTACGTCTGAAATCTTTGGCTGAATCGTTTCGCTTTGCTTTTTATTGGTATGAATACTTTGAATAGGTCACAGAGATTTCTGGAGTAATAATTTTACTTAAGTTAGTATTTTTTAGGGTTTTGTACCTAAAAAGGAACCCTTTTAGGATTACTTTGTTGTCTGTTTGTCTGTCAAGACCCTTTTTATCAGGAACGCGTAAAGGTATCAAGTTGAGGTCACGGTCGCTTTCAGTCAATGCGATCAAAAGATATGATCGTTTATGTCGCATATTTTGCGATTTCACAAAGGAATTAACACCTATAGGGTACTTCCCGTTGACCTAGAATCAAGAAATTTGGCAAGAAGCAATGTCTTACAGCATACAACTTGTAAGACAAAAAATCTGAAAACCGTAGATTATGTAGTTCAATAACAAAAAAAAAATGAATTTTCAAACTTATTATTTGCGGTTGGTGCAGTATCTGTGTCTACAGATCGAACAGCAAAGTTAAATTTGTTTTTAACAAGTTTGAACTTACCGTAAATCATTCTCAGTCATTCCTCGCACGGAAAATGAGAAAGTTTATAGCATGACGATTAAAAGAAGAGAATACAAGAAAATAAAGTGTTGGGACCCTAAGTTACACGAGATAAGGGCAGGAAGAAGGGATTTCTTTTGTTAGATGTAATATTTGACCAAGGCTAGGCCAAAAAAACCAGGACCATCCTAAACCTCGTTGGGTCGACGATACCGTCAAAGTCACGGGAAACACCTGGATAAGGGACACACAGAACTGGCAAGTGTGGCGGAAGAATGGGGACGCTGATCAACTCGTAATCACCGACTGAAAGAAAGAAAATATATTTATTTGCCGCAGGTACATGACGTGCATCACACAAAATTACAAAAAAAAAAAATAACAAAACACAAATAAAATAAATAAATACAACAGGACGGAACAAAAAAGAAAAAAATTAACAGCTTGCACGTCGTGACTGCGACAAGCAGACTGCTGAGTACCAGTGGATGATTCCGGCCTGAATTATGATGATGAAAAGATTTGTGTTACTGTGTGTTTTTTTTTAATTAGCCTATTCTGTCCCACTGCTGGGAAAAGCCTCCTTTGCAACTCTCCCGGTGTTTTGCCTCCTCTGGCCAATCAGTCAGGAACGAGTCCAAATCATCACGCCAGTGTTTCTTGGGCCTGCCTCGGTGACGACGACCGTCTATTTAATTATAGATAGATTTTAAACTTAAAAATATTTCTTTTAAACACAACAATCCCGTGGTTAGTTTGCATGAAACGATTTTTTTCACAAAGATTTAAAAGTAAAAAGCTTATTTTAATTATGAAACAGTTTTTTTTTTTCCTTTTATTCGAGTGCGGGTAATAATACTGCGAGAAGGGTAATGTTTTAAAATTTTGTTGGAACTTTTTTTTTCATTTCATTGTATATTTTTAATTATCTCCTAATATCTAAGTATGAAAAGCTTTTAAAAAATTGTAGTGGTTTTATTCATTTTCGTATATAATTTAAATTACCTTATTGTACAGGAAATTAACTGTGTCCAAACTTACCTGTAATAAGAAAAACACATTATAAGTTTAAAAATAATTAGTGACGACGAACATCTTAAATAAATCAAATAAGAGAGATCAGAAAAAATTGCTTATTTTGTTTTGTTTTTTAATTTTTTCTTTGCCAAAACTTCAATCAATAATATATTTTTTTTAAATTAGTTAAATATTTCTCATGTAAGTGAAATTTCTTATGGGAAATAAAGACATCTCAAACCCGAAAAAAAATATACCTAACACACGAAAAAAAAAACTCATATTTTTCCACAAAATATCCGCAAAAGGCCTTTTTAGTAGCAATTCTTACCCTTTCGACAATGGGTAAGCATTACCATTTCTATTTCGTTACATAAAGAAAACTTTGGTCCCGACCCCGACCTCTTTTAAATTGATGATTTTTACGCAAACAGTCCAGCGTGGTGGAATATATCCTCTCTTAAAGAGAGAACACCTATGTCCCAGCAGTGGGAACGTGATAAGCTGATCTCAATCAAACAGGTTCAATGTAAATAGATAACCTTCGTGGACCAAGACCAGCCAGTTGTGTCATTCTCTAAACATTACGTTCGAAATTCGAACGGTGTCTCGTTGCGAATCCGCGATGATTTACTTTAAAAACAAATGAGTTCGCTTTCGAATTGTGTGCGCTCACTTGAGTGAGGTGAACTAGTGGACTTTTGGTCCAAGATCCCGGGGCCGCCTGACCTTCCTTATTTTCTCATTAATACAATGAGTGGCATCAAGTAGTAGTATGTACTGTGAACGTATGCATTCCTACTAACTTGTGCCGACGGCCAATTGTTAGATATTAGGCGCTAAACTTGCGTCAAAATAATACTGTCATTCTTATAGCCTGAGTGCTGGTTTTTAAAAAATTTAACACTGCCAGATGCTTCGGTCGACATAAATTTCTGCTAGGCATTTCGAAGCACGGAAAAAATTATGTGATTTTACCTACAGCCTGAGACTTAATTTTTATATTTGATAGCAGTTCAGTTTCTGTGTTACAGCGTAAAATACTTTTAAGAAAACTGATCTGTAAGACCTGTTTCCAGGAAAGTAAGGAAGCTACTTAAGCTAAAGTAGAAGCTATAAGGAAAAATGGAAAATTTGAAATGAGCATTCCGGTAAAATTGGAAGGAGACGTAAGAAAATATGGAAATAATTGAATGTGAATGCGGAAAACAAATTGGAATAAATGTCTGTGGAAGCAAATTAGTTCTGGGGTTTATTTTCTTACTCAGTATTTTAAAATTGATTTAATTTGGTTCGTTTATATTTGGCAGGTTATTATCTCTTTTTTTGTTTCTTTGACGTTCAAAAGTAACTGAAATGGTCTAATTGAAATTAATGCTTTGAGTTTGAACGAAACTAAGGGTTTCGCGCACCTCCTGATCTCTCATCGTTGGTCTCAAGTTAAACTATGAGAGTAAGGGAAGAGAGTGTACCTGTGTTTGCACACACTTGTGTACCATAATTATCTCCTGCGTACTGGGCTAGTCTTTGTTGAGACCGGCCGCCAGCATCGAATTTCGACGGGAGAGTGTATACTCTCCCGTCGAAATTCGATTCTAACACGGCGGTATCGCCGTGTTAGCAACTAGCTCACCTAAACAAAGCTTTAAAAACAGACCTAATAAATCACCCACACTCCAGAAATCCAGACTTCTTAATCCAGATTTCAGACTTCGTAACAGTACGATTTTGGTTGCCAAATCTCCTCGATAATCTGTTGGATGGTTGCCAGAACCCATCTATAAAATGAACGATTATCACCCAATAAAAACTTGTATACAGACATGAAATACATGACTTGAATATTAGATTTTAAGAATATTATTTTAAGGCTTACTTTTGCGTCATATTTGGCAAGTTCCTGTTTAATCCATCCCTCGTTCCAAAATAAATAAATAATAATACTGCCGCCAGTCTTTTGGGTACATTACCAGTTGACTGCGTTGAGGAGGAGTTTTTTGACGCCATTTTTTAAGTTTATTTTTTAAGTTAGTTAGTTAATATAGGTTATTTTAATTTATTAATGTATATAATATTCTTAGTTTAATAAAACTTCGTACCTTAAGGTCCTGAAATACTGTTTTAAGCTTTCACGGTTTACAACTAAACTTATACTGTCACTTACGGGATATCTTCCGTGATTGCAACAGCGTCGAAATATCGGGAGCTCAAAATAATGAACAATCACGGAAGATATCCCGTAAGTGATAGTATAAATTTAAGGTACTCTTTTTAGCTTCATATGTATTGACATGAACTTTACATGCCGTGGCAAATATATAATCGTGGTCATATATAGACAGCGGGCTGACTACTGACTAATATAAATCGGCTCTCGTGGCGTTCATTTTAATCTTTATATTTACTATGTTGCTGTAGAACAAAAAGTACTTCAACAACATATTAAAAAAGTACTACAGCGTCATTTGTGTCACAAATCAACAACTAACATCAAATTCCTAAATGGCGATATTAAAACTCTCCGCGACTTAGACCTTATATAAAAACCCGACAACGACTGTCGTCGTCAGTAGCTCGCCGTCGAGGCCCGTCGCGACACCCCGTTCCATGCCCTCCCCGACCCTTGCTCGAGCCAGCCCGCGATGCTGAGCCAGTAGTATTAAATCAGCCCCTAAATAATTCAAATCAGATCCAGCCTGTCCCTTGCTGCCCTCTCCCAGCGACGCCCTAAGCCGAGGCTCGTACCCCACAGGGGGTGCCCTTAGCGTGTAGTCGCTTAGTTTTTAAGTTTTTTGCCCTGGCTGGAGGCCTTACACTCAAGGCACCCACAGGATAGACCGGTTGAGCAGCGACAGCCTCTTAGGCTGACCTGCGAGATGCCATTTAGAAAAAAAAAAAAAAAAGTCGTCGTCAGTAGTCCACCAGCCACAATACGAGGAGGATCTTCCAACCAGACGGTCGGAGGATTCTTACTTTTCCATGGGGGATAAAAAACCATTACACCCTGTTCGTCATACCCCTTTTTTTTTTTTTTTTTAGGATGGGAAATCATCAAATGACCCCCCCGTTCTGGGCGGAGCGGAAGGGAGTGTCAGAATTGTACTGACTAAAACCCATCCATGTTCCTTCTTTGCCCTTTGTGTTCCAGGGCCGCGGTATCTCTTTCGAACAGTCCCGCAGCCCTGGCAGGCATCGGCCCGTGCGGACCCCTACGTGGTTGCTGACATCTCTTTGAGGCGCGCGTGGAACACGAACGCGCCGTCGACACGGCCTGTCGTCATAAGACAGCCGGACGGCGAGCTAGCCCATAACTCGCCGTCCACAGGCCCGCGCCTACGGTGGCCGGGGGCCACCACGTGACCCCCGACGCCCAGGGCGTCTCCCACGGCGGCTGGGACGTGAGGCTCTTTCCCTCTCACGTTCCACCACCTCCTTCACTAGCATGACTGCTTCGCAAAAGGAGGCGACGGCTTCCCATTCCCTCTCGCTCCGGACCATGGCTTGAACCAGGGCCGGGCGCGAGAGGTCGCCGCCGCCAATCGCCTCTACGACGACACGGCGCTGCTCCGCCCAAGCGGGGCAGGCCTCCACAATGTGCTGCACCGTGTCCTCCGGACGATCCTCACAATGGAAACACCCGGGCGTTTCCTCCCGCCCGATTCGGTGCAGGAACCTCCCGAAACAACCGTGTCCGGTGAGGACCTGCGTCAGGCCGAAGGTGAGGGCGCCGTGGCGCCTCTCTAGCCACTCCTCAAAGAGGGGACTTAACGCCACTATGTTGGCGTGCCCTGTTCGTCATACCCCTAAAGTAGTAACGTGTTCGTTTCTGTGTACTACCTAACATAATGTTAACCTCATACAATCATGAATCGCTCTTAATGTGCACGTCTTTCTACATCGTTCTCACATATATGTATAATTTCAACATGAATGATGTAACCAAGATTTTGTAACAATATTTTGAGTGTCCATGGAGTTTCTTGCCCATTCTTCTCCATAGAGAGCTACGCTTTGGAATGTGCAACTACAGTACTTTCTCAAGTTATTATGCCTTGTGACTGTGACTGTAGCTTTTCTTCTTTTTGTTTTTTTGTCATTCAAAAGTGCCTGTGATGGTCTAATTGAAATAAATGCTTTGAGTTGAGTTAAATCTTTTCAACTATACGAATAAATACTAAAACGCAGAAATTACTGAAATGAAGCAATCTAACTTAAAACCTTAAGTGAAGCGTTTAAACTAAATTAATGTAACTTTTCTTAATCTTGGCTCAGTTTTAATTAATCCACTTAATACTTAACTATTACAGACATCTGTTATGTCAATTCAAGTTATTAAGTAAAACAATAAAGTTATTTTTTGAGGAATAATATTTTCTCTCTGGACCTCCCGTTAAACGTTAAGCCGTTGGTCCCGGCTGTCATTTGTAGATCTTTGACAGTCGTTACAGGTAGTCATTGACCCGAAAGTCGTGACAACCAGTCTTACCAAGGGGTATCGTAGTACCCAGTATTGACTGGGTTGTGGAGGTCAGATACGCAGTCGCTCCATGTAAGAAACTGGTATTCGGCTGCATCCGGTTAGACTGGAAGCCTACTACGGTATCAATTTAAATGGAATATTCTGAAGGTTGATCACGTATTGATTCTATTAGTATCCTAATACCTACGTGGATTATGGTTATTTTAAAGAAAATAACCTGTACTGATACTGCTGACGAGACCCACACAAACCTCCTCTACAAAGTGATCCACTAATACAAAAATAAAAAGCGATAGCTTAAAGAAGAATTTATAACTACCGCCAAAAAGCCTTAAAAAAACTCGCAAATCCGTCGCACAAAAGGATAAACTTTGACCAATAAATTCACACCTTACGAAAATCTTAAAAGTAAAAGATAAAATTGCTTGCCACAATGTTACCGAGATCGTTCAAATTCGAGGTCAGTTCCTTAACAAAGTTTCTGCCTTCCTCGGAAGTATTAGGTTACCTATCCATTGGGATAACGCGGTGCTAGCATAACCGCAGCAACTAGATTTTTTTTTTTAAACGCGTTTACCAACTTTTAAACACACATACGCCAAAGCGCACATCCGCAAGAGAACCAAGGTAACCGATGTAGCCCGAAGAATAGCCAAACTTAAGTGGCAGTGGGCAGGGCACATTGCTCGCAGAACGGATGGCCGATGGGGCCGAAAAGTTCTGGAGTGGCGACCGCGAACCGGAAGACGCTGTGTTGGAAGGCCTCCCACTAGGTAG
Source organism: Noctua fimbriata (assembly GCA_905163415.1). NCBI lineage: Eukaryota > Metazoa > Arthropoda > Insecta > Lepidoptera > Noctuidae > Noctua > Noctua fimbriata. Next base: position 5,793,882 of record LR990951.1, read on the forward strand.
ACCGATGACCTGGTGAAGGTTGCAGGGATGCGCTGGATGCGAGTCGTCAATCCACATTGACCGATCCCGTACGACACTTGGGGGAGGCCTATGTCCAGCAGTGGACGTCTTTCGGCTGAAATGATGATGATGATGATGACACCAAAGCGCACTGAGGCCGTATGGAAGAGGCCTGTGTCCCAACACCTCCACGAACCCCGTACTACTTAATATATCCATCAGCACAATGTTTTGAGAGCGAAACATTGAGTCCTACCGTAAAACGTGATTTTTCACCAAAAAAAAAGTCCTTTATCAGCAACAATTTTTGCGTAAATTTACTTAGTTTGTTGTACATAATGCTTGGTTGACGGCTTCGTGAAGGGTCCGTTTACACCCTGTATTTATCTTTTTTTTGCCTTAAACAGTGTTTTTGCTCATATTGAATCGTTTCGATTATTAAAATGTATTTGATGCTTTAATACTTCTACCAGCCTATTACCGTCATACTTCAGACTTAAGATTTGTTCCTCCAGAACTCTGCTTTGTTTGCTCGCTCCGTCTCTTGCTCTCGTTCGTCTTTCTACTCCTTGAGTAGGCGTGCCTATTGGAGCGAGCACTCCCATGGACACCGAGCCTTAGCGAGTTCAAAAGGATTTATCGGTATATCTTCGAAAAGATGTATTATTACGTTTTTGAGTATTCCTTGTAGTCAAATAATCGGTTTGTGAATTTATCTTTTTTGACTGAAGATTTTCGTGGATTGGTAAGTACTATTTTGTTTAATCAATTTTGAGTTCTGGGAGAGTGATTTGAAAGTTCACACTGCTTCTAAACGATTTTGATCGGTAATTAATGTCTTCTTTTTTAGGTTTTCTTTTACATTTTTGAGATCAGCCACCGTAGCATGACCACCGTAGACAAGGATTTCTTTGTCGACACAATGACAGATTTCTTTGCACAATCTGTCATTTTGTCGATTCTTCCGTTAAAGAAATCCTACGGTGGTCATGCTACGGGGGCATTTGAAATCATCATTGCTCACCAAACAACAATCAATCAAATTTAGTCAATTGGTGATTCAATCTCAATTGGTATCACCAACTACCTCCCCTTTTTTCTGCACACTTCATGGTTCAATGAGTCCCTTATCCAGGTGTTTCCTGCTATTTTGACGATATCATTGACCGAAAGAGCTTTAGGACGGCCCTGGTTTCTTTAGTCACCACTCGTTCAGACTTGCTCCATCGGCCATCTCCAGGTCTAGCCAGATGCCTGCCCAAGTGCACTTGAGGTGCATCGACCGGTCCTGGACGTCCTAGACTTGTCTGACGACGGATTTTGGTTTTACGCACTCGATCTAAAAGGGTTTTGCTCAGCATGTCTCGCTCCATTGCCCTTTGTGCCACTCGTACTCGGTGAACGTCCACTAATTGATTAAATTAATTACAAAAAATAAAGTTCTTGCTCGCAATGAATCCACGATTGACTCGTTAATTTGTAGCCAATACTACAAGGTCACCAATGCTCAGACACGGTTTCATAATTGGATAATGCAGTTATTTTATTTATAGTTACTAGCGTATCAGAGCCGCTCGGGTCGACCTTCAGGTTAAGCCGCTCTTGCCTAGGTTGGTCTGTGGATGAGTTATCACCTGTTACATACCGAGTTGGGTTATTCCCTCCGTGGCTGGGAAAGCAGGTCAAGCCGTTGGTCCCGGCTGTAATTTGTAGATCTTAGACAGTCGTTACAGGTAGTCAGTGGCCCGAAAGTCTAACAACCAGTCTTACCAAGGGGTATTGTATAGACCAGTACTAACTGGGTTGTGGAGGCCAGATAGGCAATCCCTCCACAATTAGACTGGAAGCTGACCCCAACATAGTTGGGAAAAGGCTAGGCAGATGATGATGAGTAGCATATCAGAATAGTTCTCTTAGTTTTCTTAACACCATGTCAAAACTATTGACCATGAACAGCCACCCCATAGGTGGAGCTGTCCATGGTCCACGGTTGACGGCACGGTTGACGCAATGGGTAAGCAATTGACTGCTGCGCTTCGTGTCGCGGGTTCGATTCCCGCACGGAACAAATTTTTGTATGGCCTACAGATAGTTGTTCCGGGTCTGGCTGTTTGTGTATGTGAGTTTAAATGTTTGTAAACGCACCCAAAATACAGGATAAATTCCTAGTGTGGGACAAAAGTTTAAAAAAAAAGCACAAGTACTAGAAACAAGCATTCATCATCACATTTTCCTCTTTTTAACCAAAATAAATAAACATCCCATCTAAACCCAACGCCAAATATTTGCGCTAGGACTCCTGTGATAATGAACACATAAGTGAACACTACTTACATACGGAAATACTACCCTTGGGGTAATTTAAACCTTAGGTTAACTACATAAGGTATGAATTTCCCCAAAGATTTGTCAGGGACGGATGGTTCCAAGGGTTTATTCAATATTATTATTTCCGTGTTTAATCAACAGCTTTTGTTTTGCTTAGTCAGTTAATGTATGCTTTGTTTGTTACTAATCATAATAAAGCAGGTATCTCTAGAGATTTATACAGAGTATGAAAAATACACATCATTACATAGTATAAAACAAAGTCGCTTCCCGCTGTCTGTCTGTCCCTATGTATGCTTAGATCTTCAAAAATACGCAACGGATTTTGATGCGGTTTTTTTTTAATAGATAGAGTGATTTAAGAGGAAGGTTTATATGTATATATAGCACACGTGCGAAGCCCGGGCGGGTCGATAGTACATACATAAACTCACGCCTTTTTCGTACGCGGAAACACAGAACGCCATCAGCCAATAATGTTCCCACTGCTGGGACACACGGCCTCCTCTCTATGAGAGGGAATGGGCTTTAAACCACCACGCGGGCCCCAGTTCGGATTAATAGAAGTCTCATGTCTTCGAATTTTTGGTTCTAGGACATGCCGGTTTCCTCACGATGTTTTCCTTCACCGTTTTTCAGAGCTGTGGTGATGAAATAAATTATACAAAGTAATGCGCCTGCCTGGGTTCGAACCCACGACTTACTGTTCGTAAGTTGGGGTCGCCGCCAATGGGCCACCGCTGCTCTCGTACGCTACGATCGTTACATACTCCTTTTGCCTCGTCCACAATCATACACGCACGCCGGTTGCGAGTACTACGCACCAGACCTTTCTGAAGAACCTCACCAATAAGGTCAGTGTGTGTCCTTCTAGCGCGTCCCCTCCCGGCGTTGCCACTCACATCAGCCTTGTAAATACCTTTTGTTAGTCGCCTTTCACTCATCCTCTCCACATGACCAAACCATCTAAGCATAGTCTTTTCAATTTTTGTCGCTACATCTTCTTTTAAACCGCAACGTTTGAAATTAATACGAAAAATATCTCAATGTAAAAAGGAAAAATAAGGCTAAAAGCTTAAGTGTGAAAGAAATTAAAATTTAAACTTGTACTGTCACTTACGGGATATCTTCCGTGATTGCGTGATTGTGTTTTTGCTTAGTGTCGAGTTCCAGTAGTGCGCGTAGCAAGAGACAAAGAAAGAGGGTAGATAGATTTGTCTGCTTAACAATTTATTTTCCATCCACCCGCATTCTCCAGTCAACCCGCGATCATGGCGCTTGCAATAGCGCCGAAATACCGGGAGCTCAAAACAATGAACAATCACGGAAGATATCCCGTAAGTGACAGTACAAGTTTAGTTGTAAACCGTGAAAGCTTAAAACAGTGTTTAAATTAAAATTTGTACTTTATTACATAATTATGTTATCAGAGGGCTAAATAACTTCAGATACACGGGTCTTCTTCAAGATTAAACAGCCTTTGCTTAGGTCTGTCAGTGGATGGGTGACCCTCCATTATATACCGATCTTCCCCCGTGCATCGAAAAGCACATTAATCCATTGGCCCCGGCTGCCATTTGTAGATCTTTGATAGACGTTACAGGTAGGCGGTGACCCGAAAGTCTGATAACCAGTCTTACCAAGGGGTAACGTATTACCCGGTACTAACAGGGTTGAGGAGGTCAGACAAGCAGTTGCTCTATAGAATAGTATAGAAAAATTTTATTTCAGATCGGAGTCCATAGGGTTAGTAACAATTTTACTTAACTTCTAGTGTTAGTAGGTTACAGACACAGATGAAAATATACAATTTAAATTGAGCGTGAAGCCGCATCCACCTCCGCAACATCGGAGAATCCCACCGATCTGCAAATACACTGAGAATACTGTTGGTGCCGTCGTGAACACGAGGTCATCAGGAATGCATCTATTCCTAATAATGGCGGCTAAACCATCAATATAGTTTATCTGCAAACATCCCTGACGCACTACAACGCTACGGCAGCCTCAGCAGTACTCTCACCTGCCAGGGCTGCGGGACTGTTCGAAAGAGATACCGCGGCCCTGGAACACAAAGGGCAAAGAAGGAACATGGATGGGTTTTAGTTAGTACAAGTCTGACACTCCCTTCCGCTCCGCCCAGAGGGGGGGGATTTGATGACTTTCCACCTTAAAAAAAAAAGCAGTACTCTCAGTGCATTATTATATTGAACGCATATGTCCACTGAATGAAGTTGACCCACAGGCTGCACGTGTAGAAGGACTGAGAGTAAGCTTTGAAAAGTGTTACTGTAACTGGCTTCGTACAACGTGCAGACTTGCAGGCCAGCTTGTAACAACGGATAGCCAGCGACCTACGTTCCCTTTCAATGTCACAACTGTCTATGTAAAATCATACAGCAACAAAGAGTGAACAGGCATCTTCTGGGCACGCTTGTCCCATCATAGACCTTATCTATTGCTTTCATCAGGCGTGATCAAGGTCAAGAGCAGGCCCATTTTGTAATAAAAAAAAAAATCCATCTGAGAATTTGGCGCCTACCTAATAAATAATCTTGGGAGAAAAACGTTCTCCCTAATCCATACCTATACCTCTGTTACCCCCTATGTTTGTCGAACTCCCCTATCCACCCTATTTGAGTAAACAAGCTGTACAAACACCTTAATGAGCCGTGTAAGTACAAGTATATGAAGTAAATATGTGATAGTTGTAGGACATGTACTACATCAATACAGACAAATGTCGCTTTGTAGCTTTTTTCCGCCACTTTTTCTGCCAACAAAAAAGGTGGTGAAAAATGAGCTTCTCGGGGACAATTTTGACGTTCAAGCAAACACTTTCATCATCATCATCAGCATTCAGCAGCCCTCTGCTCTCTCTCTCAGTCTCTTCAATCAACTCTCATCCATTTGCTACAGTCACCCTACGAAGATCGTCGCTCCACCGAGCCTGAGGGCGTCCCACCTTACGTTTGCCGATTCGCGGTCTTCATTCAAGAACACGTCTACCTCAATGGTCATCGGGTCTACGGCTAATATGGCCGGCCCATTGCCTCTGCAGCTTACGTATTCTGTAAGCTATGTCGACAACTCTGGTTCTCTGTCGGTTCACCTCGTTCCAGATGCGATCCCTCAGTGAGACACCAAGCATAGCCCGTTTATTAGCGCGCTGAGCGACCTTGAATACCTTAGTCTTTAGCAAGCAGCACAAGGCTTTACTTTATCAAAATTATTTCATCACCGCTGGTCAGAAACCCGACAAGACATAGGTCAAACAATTTAAAGACATGTGGCATCTACCATGTGGCCCACGTGGTGGATAACGGCCTACTCGTTCTCATTGAAAGAAGGCATGTGTCTCAGCAGTGGGAACTTTATAATTGTGTAGGTAACGTTTGAAGTTGTCATTAAAAAAATTATACAGGGTGTAAACGGACCCTTCACGAAACTGTCAACCTAGCATTCTGTACATCAAACTAAGTAACCTTACGCAAAGATTTTTGCTGGGAAACGATTTTGTTTTTGGGGTGATAAATCACTATTGGTAAAACGCAATGTAAAGCACTTAAAACATTGTGAATTATGTTATAACAGAAAAAAAACTTGTGAAAAAGTTGGAACTTTGACCGCCAATATCTCCGTAACTAGAAAGTTCCCAGGTATAGCCCAAAACAAAAAAATAATCGCAGGGAGAACAAGTGGCCTTCGGCTTCGTTAAGGGTCTTTTTACACCCAGTATGTTTTCCTAAAACCAGTTTAACCTCCCCGCGATCGAAGCCGCGCGCAAAGCTGTCACACATTATGTCATCATGTGTACAACTATGTGAGCTCATCCTTTTGTGACAATACAAACTTTGCCGGTTTGCTGGCGCTAATACAAAATGAAGTTGTTTTGCGCCAGCTCTCTAACTAGCCGAGTTGCGGTGGTGTCAACAGTTTTGTGGGGTAGCTTTAACGGTTATTTTTTAACTGGAAGTTGTAGGGTTTAGTGTATTGTTGTTGGTTTTGTAATGAGTTCGTTTGAATAGATACTTACTGTTGTATATCGTTATCACAAGTGTGTTAAAAAAACTCGAACGGTGACTTCACTATCGCTACATAGTACAAAACAAATTCACTTCCCTCGGTCTGTCCCTATGTATGCTTAGATCTTTAAAACTACGCAACGGAGTTTGATGCGGTTTTTTTAAAAGATAGAGTGATTCAAGAGGAAGGTTTATATGTATATATTGAACCCGTGCAAAGCCGGGGCGGGTCGCTAGTATAAAATAAACAAACTAACAAAACTCACGGATCTCCGAAACTAGGGATATTTTATACTTTTTATATTGTAGCAAAAAAGGTTTTTATTTTTACATTTTTGGTTGTTTCAAAGACACTGGCCTCAAAAAGAAAATATGAAATTTTGAGTGAAGGGTTTTTTTCCATTTGATTTCGGAAACCATGTCTTGCGGAGACTCATTAACTAATTTAATATAACCACGTATGTTAATAAATACTGCAGTTGACTCCACGTTCATATAGGTGCACTGTGTAAAGGATGATATGGCAAGAAAGGAGGTGTCTGATGAGATGACGAGTAATAGAGAAGTACGGAAGAAGAAGACATGCTGCATTGACCCCAAGAGAATGATGATGATGATTTAATTACTACTGTAGCCTCCTCCACGTCCATACATCTATGCTTAAACAAAATTTCATTCCCATAATAAATACACCTATTTTAAGCTTTCACGTTTTACAACTAAAATTATACTGTCACTTACGGGATATCTTCCTTGAGAGAGTAGAAAGACAAAAAAGGAGGATAGATAGATTTGTCTGCTCTTAAAAATTTATTTTCCATTAACCCACATTCTGAAGTCAACCCACGATCATGGCGCTTGCAACAGCGTCGAAATATCGGGAGCTCAAAATAATGAACAATCACGGAAGATATCCCGTAAGTGACAGTATATAAGTTTAAACACACCTATTTTAGTATTTCATATTCCACCAGTTAGTCATTCTGTGTAGATAAACATAGGACAGCAACAAATGGATACACCTGCACAGTTTGCACAGATATGCCAGTAAACAGACGCGTTTGTAGCTTGATTAGGTTGGCTGCTTGATACAGTGACTATGTAGTACATACCCTTATGACAATATCGCTGTATTGATTTAATGTAGCTCCCTGTTCAACAGTCACTGCATAAGAACAGTCACGAGCACCAATATGTATACACTTTCCTAAATTTAAAAGCAATTTTCGTGAGAAATAATGATTGCAACTTGCAGATAGGACTTTTTTCATAAAAAATATGTGTTCCAGAATACTATGTTCGTAACAACATGAAATTTTAATCAGAATAGTAGGAGAAAAACACTTTTGAAAGTTGTTCAGTGTTTACATATTGATGCTCGTGATTGTACAACCCGAGCGTCCGATGGGAATTTTCAACGGCAAAAATAACAGTCATGCAGGCTGAGTTATTTGTGAACAAGCGATGTCTTAAGGGCATTACATTGCTCGATGACCTTGATGATTTGATCCCTGTACTGGTTTTTGTTGACTTGCCCCGCACATTTCGAAAAATTTCGGTTTTTATTTATTATTTAAAAATATTAAAAGAAATAACAGAAAAAAAAAACAATACAGATTGTTAAGTATATCATTACGTATTTGTTGTTACAAAATTCATGCCGATCTATTAAGCCGTTACAGAGATAATTTACAATTAAGGTTGAAAAAGGACCTATTTTCTACGATTAACCAAAAAAAATTGAGAAGGTTTATTAAAATTTTAAACAATACAATTTATTTGTGATGAACTTAACTATAACAAACTTTTTTTTACACGGAAAACGCACGAAGGGATTCATCAACAAATTTCTTTGAACATACGCTGTTTTTGGGATTTGAGCCATGAAATGCCCTTAACTTGTTAAATAGGGGATTTTAAGAAGTTAAAGCACCGTATTTTCACATTTTTTTTTAAAGTGCTCAACATCGTTATACAGTATGGATCAAAAAAGGTGGTCATACTGTGGTTCGAGTAGATATTTACATAAAATATGTAAATATTTTATGATGTAAATAGTTATTCATATACATAACGATTCTCTGAAGGAGCACATGGCTAAATAATAACAGCCACTCGGATCGATCTTAAGGTTAGGCCGTGCTTGTCTAGGTTGGTCTGTGGATGGGTGACCGGCCATTACATACCGAGTTTCCTCCGTGCCTCGGAAAGCTCGTTAAGCCGTTGGTCCCGGCTGTCATTTGTAGATCTTTGACAGTCGTTACAGTTAGTCGGTGGCCCAAAAAGTCTGACAACCAGTATTACCAAGAGGTATCGTGTTAACCAGTACTGGGTTGTGGAGGTCAGATAGGCAGTCGCTCCATGTAAAATACTGGTATTCAGCTGCTTCCGGTTAGACTGGAAGCCGACCCCAACATAGTTGGGAAAAGGCTAAGCAGATACATAAAATGGCTCTAAACATCTTTATCTAGATTCTCGTTGTGAATCCGATTTTACTTTAAAAACAAATGAGTTCGCTTTCGAATTGTGTGCGCTCACTTGAGTGAGGTGAACTTTACAGAATAGTACTACGCCTAAAACATTAGTAGTAATAATTTCCTTCCCAGTAAAGATAGCGATACTTTGATGATAAAAGCCATTTATCATAAGATCTAACTTTGGTTATGCTCTCATGAATCCCAAATGAGTTCCGAAACTGTTTTCTAAACGAAAAGTTATCTTTATGTTTTCGAACTGTGTGGATATTGGAATTTGGTGGAAATTGATGTTTCTTTGTTTCTGGTGGTCACAAGTAATGTTACTTGTAATTATAAAGGCTTTGTCTTTTGCATGGTTGGCGCAGTGGCTGAGCGATTGACTGCTGCACTTCGTGTCGCGGTTTCGATTCCCGCACGGAACAAATATTTGTATGGTCTACAAGTAGTTGTTCCGGGTCTGGCTGTTTGTGTATGTGAGCTTAAATGTTCGTAAACGCACCCACGATACAGGAGAAATTCCGAGTGTGGGGCAACGTTTTTAAAAAGAAAAAAAAAACACGTTAAATTGAATAGAACAGCGAATGCCACGAAAAAGTTAAATGATATATGTCTAAGTCACCGTCGCTCCTTGTATCTCTTGAATTAGAAGATTTTGTTGTCAGTAATGGCTCTGATTTTTTTTTTTTTTTTCGTTTTCGAAATCATCAAATATGTCCTTAACAAAGAAAAACCCTCTTCTAACAAGCTTTAAAATGATGTATGTCTTAATCACCGACGCCATTTTTAATTAATGTAATTGTTAATTACATACCTAGTTCATTTAAAATGATCAATAACTCTTTTTTCCAGGCAGTCGTTCCATGTAAAATACTCGTATTCAGCTGCATCCGGTTAGACTGGAAGCTGACCCCAACATAGTTGGAAAAAGGCTAGGCAGATGGTGATGAATCTTTTTGGCGCCGTAACAAAAAAGATGCTCTTTCAATCAGCTTCAAGAAAATATAGGCCTTATCAACAAAGCCACTTACATACCGAGTTTCCGCCGTGTCTCGGAAAGCACGTTAAGCCGTTGGTCCCGGCTGTCATTTATAGATCTTTGACAGTCGTTACAGGTAGTCAGCGGCCCGAAAGTCTGACAACCAGTCTTACCAAGGGGTATCGTATTACCCAGTACTAACTGGGTTGTGGAGGTCAGATAGGCAGTCGCTCTATGTAAAATACTGGTATTCAGCTGCGTCCGAATACACAGGAAGCCGACCCCAACATCGTTGGGAAAAGGCTAGGCAGATGATGATCACCGACGCCACTTGGGCTGATTCCTCCCGATCTCCTTTATGCTATTATTGAAGCTCCTTCTTCGTTTCGAATCGATGACTCAGATTTTGTACGATCAGTATGTAGCAACCTGGACAGCTCTGAAAGAACAGCTAAACACGTCCAGTATTTTACATGGAGTGACTGTCTATGTGACCTTCACGACCCAGTTTTTGGGTATGGTATAGCATTCATCTTTCTTCTTTATCGTGTGGTTAGAGAGGTTTACGCCGCCCATGGGCCTCTGACTTGGCTTTACATCATTATCATTATTACAGCCGAAAGACGTCCACTGCTGGATATATACTTCCCCCAAATGTTGCCACATTCACCCGTCCCGTGTGACTCGAATCCAGCGGACCCCCGCAACCTTCATCAGGTCATCGGTCCACCTAGTGGGAGGCCTTCCAACGCAACGTCTTCCGGTTCGCGGTCGCTACACATCGGCCGTCCGTCCTGAGAGCAATGTGCCCTGCCCACTGACACTTAAGTTTGTCAATTCTTGGGGCTACGTCAGTAACCTTGGTTCTCTTGCGGATGGCCTCATTTCTGATTTGATCACGTAAGGAAACTCCAAGCATAGCCGTCTCCATTGCCCTTTGGCTTTATTTGCCGTCAAGAAATATCTCTCAGGTAGTCTGGTTTCCTCACGATGTTTTCTTTCACCGATACAAGTACAATATGCACAAAAATTAGAAAAATCAGAGGTGTGTGTCTTTGGTTCGAACTCGAGACCTATGACTTGGTAGTCCGACGTTCGCATCACTAGGCTATCACTTGGTAACGCAATACCCTTTGGTAACTGCTTGTTTGGCTTTCAGGCGTTGTAGACTCCCCCCCTCCCAATAAAAGTACAAAATCTATTTTCATTCAAAACCTTTCTTAAGACTTGCTAATTCAGCACACTTCATCTAAATTCAAACTACAGTTCCCTAAGTAATCTAAAATCTAAGAAAACCCAACATTTCGTCAAACTATTTCAGTCTCTTCAGGAATCTCCTGAAAAACTTCATGAATATTATTTAAGGTCAAATCGGGTCAGTCGTCAAGCCTTCCTACCAATAACTAGGGATACGGTATCGAAGCTAAAGTATCGATATACGCATTGGAATCGGGATAAAAGTATCGATACCTATTGAGTGGTCCATACTCGAAACCTGATCTGATTAAAACCTGAATTAAATACATAACATAACATCACGCCTGTAATCCCCGAAGGGTTAGGCAGAGGTGTAATAGTATTCATAATGGAAAAACCCAATTACACTTTGCCCAACCCAGAAATGGAACCCAGGACCTCATGCTCAGCAGTCGCGCTTGCGACAGTGTTGTATCGCATCTTGGAAGTCGCCTATAGAATTAAAGGAAGAATACTTGCAGATGAACAATCAGGCCAGCCATCCACATTCAAGAATTATTTTATACTTTGTAGTAGATAAAACAAGTTGCTCTTAGTGATAACTGTTTGAGAGAATGCAAATGGCTGTGACCAATGGCGATGACCTTAAAACACTTTGCGAGAAACAACAGGATCGCTCGTAGTCTCAAATCTTTATATCGAGTAATATTGTAAAAAGTATCGATACACAATTATCGATACTTTTTCCAAAACCATACCAACAACACATTGATATATTCGAGCTGAATTCGCACGATCCGAAACTTTGCTCTCCGATCGATTCGGAACGGCTATCACGATAACTTTAGCCTAACTTCGTGATCAATGCTTACCGAGGTTTTTTTGTGATATTTCTACTTATTACGTCAAGTAGGCTTTGTGAATAAAATGTTCTTTTGGTGAGACTTTTTGAGGGTTTGAATTTTGTTATGAATAGTAATTTTAGAATAAGTGGAGTTGCCTGAATTGAATAAATTGTGAGTCTATAACTTTAGACTAAAAAAATACGTCATATTTTATGGCTTTATCTTCTTTCGGGTTGATCTTATTTTTTACTAATATTATAAAGGAACGCGAAAGTTTGTGAATGTACTTCTTTATACATTTCCAGCTGCTTGTTAACTTTTTATCTTTTTTTTTGTTTTACATCTTTTGTGTAGTACGTAAGCTACGACTTATTGCCGGGCCTACGCTGTCCCTCCATACTTAAGTACAAATGCTGTAACCATGATAATATTGTAATACCAAATAATTTGAAAAGAGTAACCATGGAGTTTCTTACCGGTTCCTCTCCATAGGAAACGACCAACCCGAACCGTGCACCTTTTTGTCGACGTTTTATAAGTGCCCATCTAGGCCTCTGTGAAATATAATATTTTGATTTTGTGAGGATGGATGAATGGATGTTTGTTACTCTTTCACGCAAAAACTACTGAACGGATTTGGATGAAATTTGACATATAAATATTTTAAAATAAACGAAACTTTTTATATCTCTAGTAAGATCCCGTAGGACAGTTACCGACGGCGAAGTCGCGGGTTTAAGATATAGTGTTGAATCCAACCACGACGATGACCTAGTCAGTCAATCATTAAATTTGGTAGCATAGCTTACGACATCCTTACATACATACCTTCATACATATACCGATTTTCAAAAAGCGTCCGATAAAATTGATCATGAACTGCTACTGAGTAAAATAGCTTATAACGGAATCAGAGGGGACCTTTTGCGGTGGTTCATATCTTACATAACTAACAGAACTCAGAAAGTAGTGATTGATGGCTTCGAGTCCAGCTCCATTCAGGTCACATCTGGCGTCCCTCAAGGTTCTATTCCAGGACCATTATTATTTATTTTATTTATCAATGACATTAATTTCTGTTTTCAACATTCTAAATTTCTTATATACGCGGATGATTTAAAGGTTTATAAAAAAAATTCAAGTAAACAAGACTGTATTGATTTCCAGCAAGATCTGGACCGTTTCTCTGACTACTGTTTTTCCAATAAGCTTTATCTTAGTCTTCCAAAGTGTCACGTTATAACATTTACCAAAAAGAAAAATAAAACTGAATTTAACTACCGTCTGGCTAATACATTTATAGATAAAGTTACTTCTATCCGAGATCTTGGGGTTCAGCTGGATTCAAAGCTCCATCTAGATGTTTATATATATACAATAGTTAGTAAGGCTTACAAAATGTTTGGTTTTGTAATGAGAGCATCTACGGAATTTCGTCGCCCCTCCACCTTTCTGCATTTATACAAATCCATAATTAGGCAACAGTTAGAGTTTGCAGTACCTATATGGAACCCTCTATACAAAAAGTATGATGATACTTTGGAGCTGGTACAATGCAAATACCTTCGTGCTATAAACTACAGATGTTTTTGGAAAAAAGTCTCATACCACTTAATTCTTAGGAAATATGATATCCTTACCTTGCAGTCAAGACGAATGCTCCTTGATGTTATGACTCTATTTAATGTGTGAAGCAACAGATTTGATTGTCCTGATTTAGTAAAGAACCTATGTTACCTTGTTCCTCGAACAGTACACGTACGTGAGGTGCGCACACGGCGCTTGTTTGCTACGAGCTGTTGTAAATCTAACGCTGGCTCGCGCTCACCTCTTCATCACTTGGTTGAGACTTACAACAATGAGTTTAGCTTAATCGACATACTTTTCCTCAGTAAAAACCTATTCAGGAAGCAAATCCGTAAAATTCTTAAGGATCGGCAGTTGACTATTGTGATGTAATGTGAAATATGTATTCATATATTTAAATATGTACTGTATGCCCGGTTTATGTAACTTTTGTATATTGTGCATCACATATTATTATTTTATCTGTTATTTTAGTTTCTCATACATATGTCTCTCTAGTTACTAAGTATTTAATGTAATCTGTGGAAAACGTAGTGGGTAGCATATTTATCATAGTTTTCAATGTGAGCCTTATTATAAACGTCTAAAATGTTACTGTTTGTTTTTCCTAAATAACAAAATAAACAAAAAAAAATATTAAAAAAAAATACATGGCCTCCTCCATGTATGAGAGTCTCTTTTCAAATAGTTTATTCTATATACATCACTAGGGACCCGCCCCGGCTTCGCAAGGGTGCAATATACATATAAACCTTCCTCTTGAATCACTCTATCTATCAAAAAAAATCGCATCAAAATCCGCTTTGTAGTTTTAAAGATCTAAGCATACATAGGGACAGACAGACGGCGGGAAGTTGTTTTATACTATGTAGTGATTTCAAAATTCGAACGGTGTCTCGGTGTGAATCCGCGATGATTTACTTCAAAAACAAATGAGTTTGCTTTCGAATTGTGTGCGCTCACTTGAATGAGATTTCATGTAAACTTTACAGAATAGCACTACTGAACAAACGATGAAACTGAAAATAAACCGCGCTACGCTTGTAATAATACCTCTTTTATTTACTCAGTGAATGATGAACACTACCTAACTATTATTACCGCCTAGATAATGTTATTATCAGACTATTACCGTTAACTAGTGAACATTAGCTTCTTAATAGACCGATTGGGGTTCGTGAGATAATTAATATGTCGTAATGACTATCTTAGTACAATGCGTAGGAGATAGTAAGAATTATGTTTTTGAATCCATCTACCTAGCCTTTTTTCGACTATGTTGGGGTCGGCTTCCAGTCTAACCAGATGCAGCTGAATACTAGTATTTTACAAGAAGTGACGGCCTATTTGATCTCCACAGTCCACAAGGTAGTAAATTTGTAATAAGACTTCCTTTGTTAAGACGAGATGAGATTTTCAGGCTGACTGCCCGTCCACCCGTATCTATCACGACTGCGAAAGATCTACAAATCGTAGGGGATAGTGCGAATCTACCATACATAAAGTGCACGTATCTGCACTACGTGTAGGTTTACAGGGGAAGGTTATAAGTTTATATTTTTTTTATTTCAACGATTTTTGACCTCATTTTTACAAGAATATTAAAAATTCATGTGCTCTATGTATTGTTAACAGTAAAAATCTATTAAATTCTTTAATTTAGTCACTACGACAGTGAGGAATTGAAATTGGCTACATTTTTCAGATACGCGGTATTATCCAATGCTAGATCCGTGGATTTGCAATATCCCCGAAGAAATGACAGCCGGAACCATCGGCTTCACGTGAAGCATGGAGCGGTTGCGGAATGTACCTAATCAATGGACAGTGGACTCTTATTTCCAGAAAAAGGAACATGGTGGCTTGTCCTACAGTCGGACAGTTACAGACTGGTATATTTTTATTAATAGAATTGAATTGAACTGTTAACCTTTTAAAGATTCTTCCTACTGTTTTTTCTGTGTCCGAGTAGCATGCTAGCCTATAGACCTCATGTTATTTTGAGAGCGTTTATACAGAAAGTGGGCAACGTTGCAAATAGCTGTCAAATATTTCGCTGTTTCGATTAATTTGGCAATATTACTGTATGGAAATAATAAATATGGCTAACTAGTGAACTAAAATATTGATTATGAAATGCAATAATTAGTATCGTAACACCGAATATTTAGTTTTAGATGTAAAAAAAAAGTGTTTAGAAACTTTTCAAATGTCTTTTTTACAACATCAAATTCAGTTTTTAATTGCAATTCATTTTCAATATTCTAGTTCACTAGTTAGCCATATTTCTAATTCCTATACAGTAATATTGCCAAATTAATAAAAACAGATAACTATTTGACAGCTATTTGCGACGTTGCCAACTTTTTGGATGAACGCTCTCAAAATAACATGAGGTCTATAGGCTAGCATGCTACTCGGACACAGAAAAAACAGTAGGAAGAATCTTTAAAAGGTTAACAGTTCAATTCAATTCTATTAATAAAAATATACCAGTCAGTAAGATATACATATCTTAAGAGCGTTCATCCAAAAAGTTGGCTCTTTATATTTACTTACACTTTTACACCTATGTTTAACAAATAAAAACATTGACTTTGACTTTATCACCGAATTAAACATTCGATCAATGATTCAGCCTTTTTTTATTATTTTGGGAAATGAGTTCTAAGAACAATATATTTCAGTGAAGCGCAAAACTTAAGTGGAGTCACTGTAGTCAAAAGTTTTATTGTAATTGGCTTTGAAATTTTACAAATTATATATATAATATATTTATAAAGAAACTTCTTAGTTCCAATAAATTGGATTGTCAATCTATAGTTTAAGTTTCAAATTCATTAGTATAAGCTAAATTGAAACAAATTTGATTAAACAAAGATTTAATATATTGTAATTACTTTTTATCATTCTAATTTATTCAAATAAATTATAAACCATTATAATTGGCAAGATGCCCTGGACGCGCACTGCGTTGGCTGGTTCGAGGTGGCGCACGAAACGACTGCTTGGAAAGAAATGGGGTGGCTTTTGCCCAACAGTGGGATATAAATGGCTAATAAAAAAAAACCCAGCACAGAGCAGAGCCTTGTTCTCTCGGGGGCAGGCAGGAACTACAGAATGCCCCCTGTTACGATCATTTAATACTCCTTTAGCTTCGTCCTCACTTAATTTACATCTAATCATATAAAAACCATACCAAACCACCATAGTTTTTATTGGATGTTACATTAGAAATGTCTGACCACTACAACAAGAATTTTTGCCCTGTTAATAGAACGTCTGTATGGTGTCCGGACGTAAAGAATAGCACCATCCCATATCTTCCCGTGGGTGTCGTAAGAGGCGACTAAGGGACTTACCAGAGAATGGGCAGCAGCGTTCTCTGAGTTTTATAACAGCCATACTGCGATCGCCAACCCGCCTGCCAAGCGTGGCGATTATGGCAAAACCGGGGGGTTTTGCCATAATTCTTGGGGGAGGCCTATGTCCAGCAGTGGACGTCTTTCGGCTGAAATGATGAATGATGAATAGAACGTCATGGATATTTAAATAAATGTTACAGGTAAAATGTATTTTCTATACACCTCTATCAAACTTTTAACCTACATTCCTCATAGAGGCGTGATGTAAGGTTACATAATTTTAGTCATCATTCTCTTGCCCTTATCCCAATTCATTTGGGGTCGGCGCAGCATGTCTTCTTCTTCCATACTTCTCTATTACTCGTCATCTCATCAGACACCTCCTTTCCTGCCATATCATACTTTACACAGTACATCCATCGTTTCTTTGGTCTCCCTCTACTCTTATACACATCCACATTCATAATACAACGTTACATAATTTTAATATGATCACATAAACATTTTACTCCACCAACAGAAAAACACATCGTGTTATCAATTTTCTTCGTGTTGGCAATAAAATATCAATTTCGTTGAATTTATGGCGCGAAAGGGTAGAAGGAATGAGACTTGGAATTATTTATTATATAAAATTGATTTATGCTATGTTACGATTGTAACAACCGGTTTTACCAAGAGGTATTACACTCAATATTATATATAGGGTACTCAGTATTTGGTTGTAAGTACAAGTAGTGATCCTAGTGCCTCGCATCTACTCTGAGAGTTTTGAAAATATTGATATATTTCATTTAGCCAAGCCATCATTTCGGAGGCAAGTCACGAAAATATTGTTTGATGAATAAATTGCACCATCACTCATTTCATATATTAAAATTAAAACTTAAAATAAGGGAATATAATTATATCGCTTTCTAATATTTACCTACTCTTTTTGTATGGGTATTCTTTTCTTATTTATATTATATTCACGCACAAAGCACGCTCTCAATATCGGACTTTACAATACTGTGCTTTTTCCCAATGTTTAGTCGGTCATGTTATCACATATATATTTTGACTAAGATTTGTAAACAAATTTATAAACAATGTGTCAACAATCCCACATTACTTTACACTGCATTAATTTCTTTCTTTTTTCTTTTAGCCACTTTCTAGTTAACCTAGCTTTGTCAATACCGTGAAACTCAGTTATTGGCTTAAGAGATAATTGTCATCTTCTCGCTGTCAATGTACAGTATTGTACAGTGTATGCAGACTTTAAGATGCTAGTTACTTTGTCGCAACTGCATTAAGCTGTTCATTGATAGTGGGGTGAAATTTCACTTAAAATGTCATATTAATAATAAGCTGTTGAGTTTCCAATAAATAAATAAATTCATAGCCTTACCAGAGAATGGGCAGCAGCGTTCTCTGTGTTTTTTATAACAAACATACTGCGATCGCCAACCCGCCTGCCAAGCGTGGCGATTATGGCAAAACCCCCCCTTGGGGAGGCCTATGTCCAGCAGTGGACGTCTTTCGGCTGAAATGGTGATGATAGCCTTGTGGTGTGACCGTCGGACTTCCAAGTCATAGGTCTCGAGTTCGAACCCCAGGTACGCACCTCTAATTTTTCGGATTCATGTGCGTATTGTCTAATTGTTCACTTACCTCGGTGGTTCTTGCTTGGTGGTCGCCACTGTTGATTCTGTCTTTCAGGAGTTACAGTGGTTTTGGAACAGTATGGCGGGCTTGTAATTCGTTGCTTCGGTGAAGGAAAACATCGTGAGGGAACCAAAATGCCTGAGAGATATTCAACGGCATGTAAAGCCAAGTCAGAGGCCCATGGGCGGGATAAAAACTATGACACCAGGTTATGCACTAACCACACGATAATGAAAGAACTAGACTGGAAGCTGACCCCACATTATGATGTATTTGAGAAAAGGCTAGGAAGATAATATAAAATGACATGTTATTAAAAATTGGAGTGACCTTTCTTATGCCTGTGTGTAAATTTCCTGTATGTGTTATAAAATTTGAAAATACAGGGTGTAAAGAGACCCTTCACATAGGCGTCAATCTAGCATTCTGTACATCAAACTAAGTAACTTTATGCAAAAATGATTGCTGGGAATCGACTTTTCTTTTTGGGGTGAAAAAGCACGTTTTACGGTAGGACTCGATGGAAAGCACTCAAAGCATTGTGCTGATGGATGGATTGAATAGTACGGGGGTCGTGGAGGTGTGTAAAGTAAAAGTCTTACATTAAAAACATGTATTTAAAAAAAAACTTGTGTAAAAGTTGGAACTTTGACCCCCAAAATCTCCGTAACTACTGGTTCCCAGGTATGGTCTAGAACAAAAAAATGATCGCAAAGACGGGAAAAATAAGTGCCTTTCGGCTATGTTAAGGGTCCTTTGACAGTCGTTACAAATAAACCTCAAACTTTCTTAAAGGAAGTTGCGCCTGTTACAGAAAAATTGAAAGGCAGTCATTTGTCTTGGTATGGATATGTAATGAGGAGGGATGAAACGCATGTGACTAAAAGAGTGATGGACATGAATGTTGATGGATGGGGAGGGAGAGGAAGGCCAAAGAAAAGATGGTCCGATTGTATGAAGACTGATATCAAAGAGAAAGGAGGGAATTATGCCGCGACGTCTGACTGGGAAGAATGAAAGAAGAAAACGTGTTGCGCCGACCCCAAGTAGAATGGGACAAGGGTAGGAAGATGATGACGACAGTCGTTACAGATGGCCCGAAAGTCTGACCACCAGTCTTACCAAGGGGTATCGTATTATCCAGTATTAACTGCTGTTGTCGGTTGTGGAGGTCAGATAGGCAATCGCTCCATATAAAAACTTAGTTGGGCTAGGCAGGCAGATGATCTGTTATAAGAATTTTGATCTTATGACTACTTTGACTAACGTCCAAAAGTCAAATGTAAAAATAACTGACCGGATAAGAAAAACCACACTGTGCTCCAGAACGCATATTGCTGACGTAGCTTATAAAGCTGCCAGACTATAATGGGACTGGGCAGGCCATGTCTGCCGGAAACGGCACAGCTGTGGGCCCGAATATCGCAAGACTGGAGTCCTGAAACAGCTAGACGGGGTCGCGGCAGACCGAAGAGAAGATGGCGTTACGTCTTGGATGGCTTCCTCGCGAATTGGCGAGAAGAAGCACACCATCGTGAGAAGTGGAAGGAAGGAGGGGAGGCCTTTGCTCAGGAGTGGGACAATACGGGCAAACTAAAAAAAATAAAATGGCTACTGTTGTTGTTATCGTGTGCTTAGTTCTTAACCTGGTGTCAGAGTTTTTATGCCGCCCATGGCTACTTGTAACTACTGTTAATGATCTACAAGTGACAGCCGTGAACAAATACTTAAAGTACTTTTCGACGCACAAAAGTGTCTCACTTTGCAATGAACGGTCACCCATCCACGGCCTGACCTCGACAAGCGTTGCTTAACCTTGAAGATTAACCAGAGCGGCAGTCATTACTTGTTTCGGCTGTCATGAAGTAAAAGTCACTCAAAAGATTTTTATTTTTTTTGTCCATCATTATATCATCTAAAATTTTTTAATCAAATCATTTGGCCGGATTCTTCTTTTGTTTAGTTTTACTTAGAAAGTACTAGTGCGTGTCAAATTAACTTCTTTGATAACTTTCAGTTACCTCAATTACCAAGTTTATCAAAAGGAAATTGGTAAAGTTTAGTAGGCAGTGCTTTGGTGGGGAATTCTGGCTCTTTTGTCGAGATTTCAAATTCAGTTGGCAGTCTTCATTGAAGAATTCGCAGAGAAACGTAAAGCATGAAATTTGTAGAAAATCTCTTTTCAAAGTTGCATGTTTGTCGGTCTTTCACAGATTGTACTTCGGTGAGTGTGCTCAAGAGCTCCACGAACTCATTCCAACACCTCCCTTCTTCCATCGGGAGTCCAGACGTACTGCAGATTATCACCCATACCTTGTCGATGTTCCACACATTCGCACGAAGCGCTTTGCTACATCATTTATTATGCGCACAGCCAAGGAGTGGAATTCCTTGCCTGCGTCGGTGTTCCCAAGTTCATATGACCCCAATCTATTTTAATCGTGAGTTAATAAGCTTCTTTTGGGTTAGTTTGTTCCATTGTCGACCTCATCTCTGTCCTCAGGACTAGATTGAGGTCAAGAGTAAGCCCATTTAGTAAATAAAAAAAAATAAGTTCATTGCTTTTCTGTAAAATTCACTGAAGTGAGCGCACACAATTCGCAAGCGAACTCATTTGTTTTTAAAGTAAACCACACCGTTTGAATTTCGAAGCGATGTTTAGAGAACAATACCACTGACACTTAAGACATTATAGAGAGATTAAAAAACAAAAATATTTCTGTTAAGCAAAATGACGAAACCAACCAGTTGGTTTTTGCAAGTAGATGACGATGTTGTTCACACAGACGGGGCAACCGTCTGGTAATAAATGTGTGGACATATTTAAGCGTCTGGTATTATACCACCAAATGGAACGAAACAAAATATATTTAAATTAGTATTTTATGTATAAAAAATTGTGTGCCTATTAGGTTAAACATAGCAATCCTGACATTATGTTGTACCTATTTGTAAAATTTACAAATGAATAATTTGAATCTAAACAGCTTTCTCCATCATCATCTGCCTAGTCTATTCCGAACTACTTTAGGGTCGTCTGAATACCAGTATTTTACATGGAGCGACTGCCTATCTGACCTCCACAACCCAGTTAGTACTAGGTATTACGATACCCCTTGGTAAGACTGGTTGTCAGACTTTTTTTAGGCCATTGACTACATGTAACGACTGTCATATATCTCCAAATGATAGCCGGGACCAACGGCTTAACTTGTTTTCCGAGGCACGGAAGAAACTCGGTATGTACTGGGTGGTTTGAACAACTTTCTCCATGGAATAAATATCGTAACCGCGAAAAAACAAAATCTGCTGTGCCATATAAAACTTCAATACCTACTCGACCCAAATGTAAAGAAAGAAAGAAAACATATTAATTACTCTCTTCTTCTTTCTCTTTTCTTCTTTTTCTTTCTTCTTTCTCTCTCTCTCTCTCTTTTTTTTTTTTTTTTTGTGTATGAGACAGCTAATTTATTTTTTCGTGATTTCGACGTTGGTCCCATTTAGAAATTTGGTTTGATGACACCTTTAAATGTTATGATCATACTTTTTGGTACACACCCTGTCATCACACCACCATCATCACTTCAGCCGAAAGACGTCCACTGCTGGACATAGGCCTCCCCCAAGTGTCGCCACATTGACCGGTCCCGTTCGACTCGCATCCAGCGGATCCCTGCAACCTTCACCAGGTCATCGGTCCACCTAGTGGGAGGCCTTCCAACGCAGCGTCTTCCGGTTCGCGGTCGCCACTCCAGAACTTTTCGGCCCCATCGGCCATCCGTTCTGCGAGCAATGTGCCCTGCCCACTGCCACTTAAGTTTGGCTATTCTTCGGGCTACGTCGGTTACCTTGGTACACACGCTGTATACAACTTTAATTAAAGAACTTTTTTTTTTACAAAAGATTATTTGAAATAAAAATTGAAGTTTCTGTTTGTATATGTAAATACGGCACTTATAACAAAAATACATTTCGTCTGTTCCGCCTTATCTCCGAAACGGCTTCACCGATTTTAAACGGACGTTTACTGGCAGATAGCTGATGTTATAAGAAGTAACTTAGGCTACTTTAATTTTAGATAAATAATGAGGTATGCGCGCAAAAAAATTAAAACTATTAAAATATTTAACAAAATCCGATTCAAAAAGCGAAGTAATATTTTTTTTGTTTGTGCGAACATGCAGCGTGCTTTTAACGCGGCCAGACGAAATGATGCCTAACTGCAGAACGGAGTTGGGACTGTATCGGTTTTATAAAATGGCTGGTTATGCGCGTCTATGTGGCCGATCACATGTGAGATTAGCCGAATGCGTGCGAATGCATGTAGCGCAGCGGCTCGTATGGGCGGGAAACGCTATGAAGATATGCGCCGCTGTCGCTATGA
Organism: Noctua fimbriata; assembly: GCA_905163415.1. Classification (NCBI taxonomy): domain Eukaryota; kingdom Metazoa; phylum Arthropoda; class Insecta; order Lepidoptera; family Noctuidae; genus Noctua; species Noctua fimbriata. Next base: position 5,816,716 of record LR990951.1, read on the forward strand.
TTGGAATCGAGCAAATCATTTCTATTTAAATCTTTAAATAATATTTAATTTTGCGCACAGTTGGCTTGCTATCCGGTTGTTTTTGTATATAGTTTTTTTTTTGTCATACCTTTGACAAAAACGAATAGATAAGAAGTCTTGTATAAAATATAGTGTCCAAGATATTGAGAATCACACGGTCACCCTAATTTGAACATCAGCAAACAGTTGTAATTTTTATTATGCAACAGTTCTTTATTAGTTTCGTATGCAAACCTTTGCTGTTGAATTTGATATTTAATACCAGTTTCCTAGTTTGTTTTATAACAGGCGATATAATAACGGCTACTGTTTGTTATTATCTACCTACTTGAACTGCTATAGAATTTTTTTTCCATCAAAACTTTACTCACAAAAGTTCTTATTCAATAATAACAGGTCCTAAAACGTGTTTCAATCATAAGAAGATATACACACCAACATGCCTTTTCAAGGACATTTCTAAACGTTTAGTTGACTCTTCCCGTGACCCAAGGGCTGGCTTTTACCTTGGCCAAAGGCTTAGCGTTGCCATACAACGTGGCAACGGCGCCAGTCTTTTGGGTAGGTACATTACCAGTTGACTGCGTTGAGGAGGAGTTTTTTGACGCCATTTTTTAAGTTTATTTTTAGGTTAGTTATTTAATATAGGTTATTTTAATTTGTTAATGCATACCAACATCAATGCAAAGCTAGTATTTAAATATATTTGAACACCACCAACAGAATCCGATGCCAAAATTGGTCCGCTGACTTTCGGACAGCCAAGCTTATTATGCTTAATTAATTCTAAAAAGTTTCGCTCACCACCGTCGTAATTCAACTCAAATTGACTGGTACGCACGGCGGCTAATCAAGCTATACTAAACCAAATTAAGCTGATCTCTCATCGTACGGGAAGCTCATACAAAGCGAAGTCAGGTTATACTGGTTATGTATAGCTTGATGTGCCGCCGTGTGTACTAATGAAAGTTTGTTCCAAAAATAGTAATTAACGTTTACCCTGTCTGTAATTAATTTTAAATTTATTGTGTTTCGTGGCAATGTGATCAAAGTGTCTGGTAGTAATTTATGGTGAGTGTCGTTTCATTAAGTCTATGGTTTAATTTTGTTGTTGTTATGATGAGGTTTCAATTCGTCTACAAATATCAACAACAAATTGTGTTATGAGCGTTTATGACTTACGGCATTTCATATTTATTTATTTATTTATTTATTAGGTCTACCAACAATTGTCTACACTTATCTTCTAATAAAACTAAACATGATTTTAAACTTTTCACAGTGCAACAATTACTTAAAGGTAAACACTACATGATCAAAAAACAACAATAATAAATATATTGTTAGCTACAAACTATGAGTAAACTTAACAACTATCAGCAATATAAAACTATGTTGTATTACCATGACTGAAAACACAGTACAAAAACTTTTACAATAAGTCTGATAAACAGTTCCGAAATTTAAATTTTTGCTTATTCAGTGAATCGAAGTGAAAATCAACCTTATCACTACAGCTATTTAAAACCCTACAGAACCTAGCACATGGAGAGTTGGAACCCAACATATATATCATATGCCGATAATGCTCACGATCTGTCATTCCGTGAGCATGTAACCAAGATCTGTAAGAAGGCGTACAGCTGGCGTGAAACTTAGGATTTGTTCTGAGACGGACACAAAGCTTCACAAAGATCACAGCAGTTAGGGTCCTGTATGATGCACTAGTCAGGAGTCACTTGGAACATAGTGCCGTCATATGGGGTCCACACGAAGCCAAGTACACTGTAATGTTACAGCGCGTTCAGAACAAGTTCACGCGCCATTTGTACAGGAAATTATATGGGGTATATCCGTTTTATTAGTATCCAACTCTGTTTGTCCTGGGCATGGTTGGCTATAATCAACTGCAAGTCCGACGGGAGTTTGCGCTGGTCGCCTACTTGGTGAAGGTGCTTCGTGGAGTGGAGAGTAACCCGGGAGTATTGCAGCGCTTGAGTCTGTGTGTACCAGATCGCTACGTGTGGAGGCAGCGCAGCCCGCCACTGCTACTGGTACCTTCAGCCAGAACTAACCTGCTTGCCAAGGCACCCCTTACCAGAGCTTTCCGTTCCATCAACAACCTTCAAATACAGATCGATGTATTTACATGTTGTTGGAGTGAATTTGCAAGGGTATTACTATTTATATTAAGCTACAAGCAAAATAATACTTAATTTTTATTTTATTTTTAAAGTAAACTATGTTTGTGTTTAGGTTTTTTGTGCTATGTTTATATAAGTAATTATGTTATACTGTTGTGTGTTTTAACGGTGTAAATATTTAATAATGTTGTTATTTTTAAATTTTGTATTTTTTTTAATTGTAAGTATATTAGTTTAAGTTCTTAACAGTCACATTAGGATAAACCTGTAAAGATAGTCTAAGCTGTTATAAATAAATAAATAAATAAAAAATATATATATATAAACTTTCAAGTCCTTCTCGAAGTGACTGAACCGATTTCAATGAAACTTCATACGTATAAGCATGATACATAGGTCTGAAAACTTATCAGAGAACATTTTCGAAATGTCTTTAAAAAAAAAAAGAAATTGCTGTTTCTATGGAAAATCGGTCTAATTTAGCTGTAACACTATTTTTCGAAAATGTCCTCTGATATCTTTTTAAACCTTTGTATCCTGATTATGCGTATAAAGTTTCATTAAAATCGGTTCAGTCATTTAAAAAAAAAAGAACTTGCAAGTTTGTATGAATGCCGTGCTCTGAAAAAAGATAAGAGTAAGACTGCCTTGTTGGTCTAGTGGTCGCAAGCACGACTGCTGAGCAATATGTCCTGGGTTCGATTCCCGGGTCGGGCAAAGTGTTATTGGGTTTTTCCGGCAGGAATTTCTCATTAGCAGTCACGGAGTCTGAATTTGTGCCCGATTGATGGCAATAGGCTGTCCCCTAGTAAATGAGACTTAAACATAACTGGCCAAATGTGGGTGTTCTATTAGGACATCTAACCCTTCGGGGATTACAGGCGTTCATCATTTCAGCCGAAAGACGTCCACTGCTGGACATAGGCCTCCCCCAAGAAGGGGGGTTTTGCCATAATCGCCACTCTTGGCAGGCGGGTTGGCGATCGCAGTATGGTTGTTATAAAGCACAGAGAACGCTGCTGCCCATTCTCTGGTAAGTCAATTATTCGCCTCTTACGACACCCACGGGAAGATATGGGATGGTGCTATTCTTTACGTCCGGACACCATACAGAACAGGCGTTATGTTATGTAATAATAATATCGTCTTGACCGAGCCATCACAAATATGGCTTTACAGAGTTATAGTCGTTAAACTCATTAATACAACCCTATAAGTTCATATAATCCCATTGAATGACTTTTTCATGAAATTGTCATTAAATGGGACGTAACTACATATGTGCTACGGTCGCGAATCATATTTTGTTTCACATTGTATAGCCTGAAACTGACCTGTAAATTGAAAAAACCTAAGAAAATTTGGCTAGCCTGGTGCTTAACATAATTTAACTGGTTTAGCCGTAGTCACATTACAAATAACAAAGTTATTGTTATGTTTTAATAATGGGTATTTACACCCTTAACGAAACCTATAGGCACTTGTTCTCACCATCTTTGCGATCATTTTTTTGTTCTAGACCATACCTGGGAACCTTCTAGTTACGGAGATATTGGGGGTCAAAGTTCCAACTTTTACACATTTTTTTTTTAATACATGTTAGATTTGTACTTTAAACACCTCCACGACCCTCTTACTATTCAATCCGTCCATCAGCGCAATTCTTTGAGTGCGGTTCATCGAGTCCTACCGTAAAACGCCCAGCAATATTTTTTGCGAGAAGTTACTTAGTTTGATGTACAGAATGCTTGGTTGACGGCTTTATTAAGGGTCTTTTTACACCCTGTATTAGTCTGTCTCGAAATCTCAAAGCATGCAGTTCAAAAATCTTCTAGCCTCCCATTCTAATACCAATTTCAAGCTCCTCAACCCCCCCACCCACTCCAGTTCCATCGGAAACTCACCGTCTCCCACTATCAACATCCTCCAACGGTTATGGGATTGGCAGAGGGCCAAGCTATCAACAAGTTACGATTGACGAAAATTGCTTAGAATACCAAGTAGACTTGTTTGTGGATATTGTTGGGAGAAACTGGTTTTTGGTGTTCTTTTTAATTAATATTTATGTTTTTTTTTCAGCGTTAATTTAAATACTTATTTCGTGAGGAAACGAGCATGTCAGAGAGATATTTCTTGACCCTTTTTCTTCCGAAAACTGAGCCGATTCAAATATTTTCGACATTTCAATTTTAATTTCTTTTCGAATTTGTCTGGTAGTCCTCTAATCGGGGCCGTAAAAATGGGGTATTTTTATTATTCAGGAAGAAAAAAGGGGAATACATTTGTATGGAAACTCGCAGCCCCTGTTCCCTCTGAATATTGATGAAACGGCCATAAACGTGACAAACGAAGCCTCCAAACATGAAAACAATGTCACAGGAAACTGCTAGTTAATATAAAAAAAAAATGAAATAAAAAAACCCCATGGTAACAAAGAAAAGTGAACGAACATTTAAAAAGTCAATAAAATGACTGAGCCGGTTTTGATAAAACATGTCTAATTGTAATATACACATCATGCTCTTTCATTTGATACCCCACTTGGGTATATTTGAAAATTTTCGATTATTCATCATCACTTTCATCCCCCTATCTAGTAAATGGCTGCACCGATTTTGATAAAACGTATATAAGAACCATTGCCAAGAAATTAGCTTTCAAATAAAAAAACAGCATCCAAATCGGTTTACTCTTTTAAGAGCTACGGTGCCAGAGACAGACACACACACACATTGCGATCAAACTTATAACACCCCTCTTTTTGCGTCGGAGATTAAAAATGAAAGGCTTCTTTTTTCAAACACTACAGAAAAAGTTAGAATCGGCGTTTCAGAAATGTTTGATTAACGGTACCTTTGCAATGTAGGCAATGTTCAGGTTTTACAATTGGAAGCTGTGAAATGAATTTTTTGCAGGAAAACTCTGTGTTCGCATTATTTAGTGTTTGACTGCGTTTTTTTCAACGAATTTTACCGTTATTATCTAGATATACCAAAAGAAAATCAAAATCAAAATATTTTATTTCACATAGGCCTACATGGGCACTTATAAAACGACGACATAAAGGTGCACGGTTCGGGTTGGTCGTATCCTATGGAGAAGAACCGGCAAGAAACACCATGGTTACTCTTTTCAAATCATTTGGTATTACAATATTATCATGGATACATCATTTTTACTTAAGTATGGGGGGACAGCGTAGGCCCGACAATAAGTCGTTGCTTACTACACAAAAAATGTAGAATAAAATAAAAAGTTAACAAGCAGCTGGGAATCTACAAAGCCTAAAATGTTCACACATTCACAAACAATCGATAAAAAAGAATCTATACAAAGGTAAAAAAAAAAATATTGTAAAATACCAAATTAAACAAATGACACAAATATTGTTATCAGTGCTGTAACTATTCTGAGCAAAAGATGTATAAATGATTTGGAAACTATTGTAAAAATCTGATTCGAGAGAAGAGAAAAAATGGGATTGAGAATAGTTGGAGACATCCACATATTTGTGCCGTTTATTAGCTACCAGGGAAGCCGTAACATTAAAAACCTGTAATTCAAGTGTATTTTTTCCAATGTTTTGAGTTTACAAACTTGATTATAACATGAATTTTCTCTTCACATGCATTTTACAGAAATGTTTTAATCACGCCAAACGATCAAGTAGACAGGATATGTGAGAATTCATGATCTGCGTAGCTTTAACTCAACTTTATTGGATTCGGCTTCCAGTCTTACCGGATGCAGCTGAATTCCAGTATTTGACTTGGAGCGACTGCCTATCTGACCTCCACAACTCAGTTAGTACTGAATAATACGTTACCCTTGACAGACTTCAGAGCCACTGACTACCTGTAACGACCCTCAGAGATCTACAAATGATAGCTGATACCAACGGCTTTACGTGCTCTCCTAGTCATCATCATCATCATCATCATTTCAGCCGAAAGACGTCCACTGCTGGACATAGGCCTCCCCAAGGGGGGTTTTGCCATAATCGCCACGCTTGGCAGGCGGGTTGGCGATCGCAGTATGTTTGTTATAAAAATCACAGAGAACGCTGCTGCCCATTCTCTGGTAAGTCCCTTAGTCGCCTCTTACGACACCCACGGGAAGATATGGGATGGTGCTATTCTTTACGTCCGGACACCATACAGAACGCAACGCAGAACGCTCCTAGTCATGCAAGGACCTTATTATGTTATTAACGGTCACCCATCCACGGAACGACCTCGACAAACGTTGCTTATCGCATGCAGCTGTTATTACTTAGCTACGAGCCTCTGTAGTATTAGTAGGTACTACCGAAGTCACTGTCAGTCTGCCAACACCGTTATAAATTAATGAAATTAAATAAAATTGATTTATTTCAGATAACTTGATCCATACAGTCCGATTTAAATTAAAATAAAATACATTAACATTGAAATCGACATCAAAAATCTAAAATAAATTAACTTTAGAATAAGTATTAAAAATAAAATAAATTAACATTTAAATTAGTATTAAAATAAGATAAAATTAAAATACATTAAAATTAAAATAATATAAATAAAAAACATTCAAATTAAAAGAAGATAGAATTAAAATACATTCAAATTAAAATGAGATATACGAGTAATAAAAATAAACTAAAAGTTATGCCCTAAGTAATAAGGTTAAAAATTGCTCGACCGTCAGTGAAGTCGGTAATGCTTCTATTTGAACTTATAACTATACCTACCCACATGTTACTAATAAGTCAGGACCCAACATAGTTTTAGGGTACGCCTGGTCATTTTAATTAGCACTAGACCTGGGTCTCTGATGGAGTTTATAGTTTCAAACACGTCTTAGGTCTCTAGAGACAAGACCTAAACTTTGAAGCGTTTTGGCGAAACTCTAGTATTACAAAATAGTTGGGCTGAAACCATTTTCCTTTAGATGTTTGGTATCGAATCAATTGGGTTAATAGCTAATCTTGGAAGCTGCAAGGCCTTATCAAGTTTTAAATTATCTTGTATTTATACAACATTAGTTTTAGTATATGCGAAACCTGATACACGAGTCTAGTATTTTTATGTAAAGAATCTATGTACAAAATTTCTAAACTGTATCATGAAAAATCACAAAGTTATAAGCTTGTTCCTAGCTGTCCGCACAAAAACGCGGTCACCACGCAGCACGCGCCTCCAGCTTCTTCTTGAGCTCATTGATAATAATAATTTGGCAGTAGGCACCTAAATTATTGCGATAGGCACTCAAAGTCGCTCGGTAATAAACTATTAACTTTTTAAAATATTTTTGGGTAAACATTACATGGTTTAAAAATAATTGGAATCGATTCAGTTACTTATTCTGAACAAACTATATTCAGGTTTCGGATATACTAAAAATAATGTTGTATATTGTATCCCAAGTCACAGGTGTAAACTTAGTTCTAGTGCCAGGTGACACAATTTGTGAGATACACATTTCACACAGACACCTACACACATACGCACAACACACGCACAACAACAGCACACACACACATTCACATTTTGGATGAAAATTACGATTAACAATGTTGTCACTGTATCAAAGTAAAGAATTAACTTACTTAAAAAAACTGCCTCGTTGGTTTAGCGGTCGCAAGCTGCAACTGCTTACCATGAGGTCCTAGGAACGATTGCCGGGTCGGGCAGTGTTATTGGGTTTAGCCACGGAGTCTGGATTTGTGCCCGGTTGATGTCAATAAGCTCACGCCCTATAATATTAAATTTGACTTTGACATAACTGACGAAAATCACCTGGATGTAATTGTGTCATTATGAGAAATTCAGTTGTTTGAGTACCACTTACAAAAAAAAATTGCCAGCATTATTTAAGTGTATTTTTACTCTGTTTTTTTTTTTACTAAAAGGTAAGTAGTCCTTCTTTTTCCTCATCTGATTAATTTGGTCACGGTCCTGTCAGAATGAGTTAGAATCTTGGGACACGCGGGAGTCATTTTAAATGTGTTTTGTTGTTTTTTTTTTGTCACAACCCCTTTTTTTTTTTTTTTAGGATGGGAAATCATCAAATGACCCCCCCCCCCCCCGCTCTGGGCGTAGCGGAAGGGAGTGTCAGACTTGTACTGACTAAAACCCATCCATGTTCCTTCTTTGACCTTTGTGTTCCAGGGCCGCGGTATCTCTTTCGAACAGTCCCGCAGACGGTTGCTCTTAGATAACAACAATAATAATGATTAAATATATTTTTAAATGTTTTTATATAATTTTGTTGATAAAAATATTTAAAAATGTAATTAGTAAGTAAGAAACATGAATAAACGAGATAATAATGAAAAGTGAAAAAGTCACGAGCACCAATGTGTATACACTTCTTAAATTTATAAGCAATTTTCGCGAGAAATAACGATTGTAACATGGAGATAGTATATTTTTCATGAAAAGATGAGTTCCAGAGTGCTATGTGCGTAAAAACATGAAATTTTATCCAGAACAGTAGGAGAAAAACACTTTTAAAAGTGGTTAAGTGTTTACATATTGGTGCTCGTGACTGTACATGCACGTAGAAAACTGCACGATAATGGTAATGCTTTGCACGTTAGTGGCCTAACGTGGTACCTACGAATATTTAAAAGAATATAAAAAATATGGTAGCTTAAAGAAACTTTAAAAATTACCACTCAGTGGATACCAAATAGTAGGAAACAGGCCTAGAAGGAGATGGCGGGATGAGCTGGACTCTTTCGCAAAGGATTGGCCTACAATCGCACTAGACCGCGAAATGTGGAAGCAGGGAAGGGAGGCCTTTGCCCTGCAGTGGGACAATAATAATAATAAAGAAACTTTGCTTTTTTTTGAGTTTGTAGAAAAAAAAATAGTTTGCGAAAAGCTAAATAATTGCCTTTGTTCGACTTGATCCTCCTTTTCTTTTTCCCAACTATGTTGGGATCGGCTTCCAGTCTAACCAGATGCAGCTGAATACCAGTATTCTACATGGAGCGACTGCCTATCTGATCTCCACAACCCAGTTAGTACTGGGTAATACGATACACCTTGGTAAGATTGGTTGTCAGACTTTTTTGGGTCACTGACTACCTGTAACGACTGTCAATGATCTACAGATGACAGCCGGGACTAACGGGTCAATGTGCTTTGCGAGGCACTCAGGAAACTCTGTATGTAACGGGCGGTCACGGCATCCACAGACCAACCTAGGCAAGCACGGCTTAACCTAAAGATCGATCCGAGCATCTGTTACTATAACACCAAGATACCGGTTTAATTCCCAGAGGCGTAAACTTCATGGCAACTTACATACAAGCGGTAAGCAGACTTGTCTACTTGGCATTACTTGGCAGTATGCCCGCCACTTGGCAGCGATTAATTGCCAAGTCGGCCAAGCTTGGCAAGTTTGTATTGAAGATGTTTCCTATTGTGTTTAGTTCGATGTGTTATTTTTAATTAGATTTAAAACTGTTCGGAGATAATTATCTGGTTGTTATTTTGGTTTTGTTTTTCTATAAAAATAAATAAAATGAAAGTGTCTGTTTGTTCTTTCAAAATAACAGCTTTTTATTGAATGCATATGAAAGTATATACGGTACTTATAAGAAAAAAATAACTTATTTTTTTAAATTTTGTCTGTCTTTCTGTTTGTTCCGGCTAATATCCAAAAGGGCGGGACCGATTTTGACGGAACTTGAACTGGCAGATAGCTGATATTATAAGGAGTAACTTAGGCTCCTTTTAGAAAAAGGATAAAGGTTCCGTGCAACTAAATTAAAACCCTTGAAATTATTAACAAAATCCGATTCAAACGGGGAAGTAATATTTTTATAATTATATCGCGCGAATTTAAATTTTGAGATAAAATTGTGTTTGAAAGGTTCTAAACATCAGATACTCAATTCAGAAGCCACTTTTTAATAAAAGTTAAGTAATTTCTAAGAAATATGTAAATACAAAGACTAAATATTACTTTATGTGACATAAAAACAAATTCTAAATGGACCGGCCATTTTAAAACCGAAAACATGAAGAATGAATAGCGTGTTTTTGAAATCTCTAGGCAAACGACTTACTTGACATTCAGCTAAGTTCATGTTGAAATTTTTTCATAGTCATTTATTTTTAATGGCCTAAATAATTTTGACAAATGATAGACATTTTCGCTCAAAATCTCAAGAATATTTTAAAAAGCCAGCCGAAATTTTTATACAAAAATTACTGTTTTCATTAAAATTTTGTAAGGCAGTAAAGGATAAAAACTCTTTGCAGACAAAAAAAAATACTAGTCTTTCTCTTTTATGTTAAAAGCCTTCACTTCTTACATAATAATATAAATGAGTTTATTTTAAGTAGTTTCTAGAAGAGGTAGTATGAAATAAAATTCGTGGAGTTGAAAATTCGTTGGACGCACATCATCTTTCACGGATCTCATTTAAAGCTATTAGAAAAAAAAAGAAGTAAGAAATAGTATGACGGCTGCATTTTTCCTAGCAAACCCTTTCATTTGATACCCTTATCATGGGAACGCATAAAAAATAACTAGTCCGCCATCTTTTTGAGTCGGCCATATTGGATTAAGAATGACGTCACTTAGCCACCATGCAGTGTCATTCAAACTAAATATGTATGCAAAATTTCAGATCAATCGGAAACCGAAAAGTCAGTCATATTTAACTTCTAAGATTTTTTTTACATAGATCTTGTGACGGTAATAAAACCGTGTAAAAAACGTGTTGCGCCTACCCCAAGTAACATGGGACAACGGCAAAAAGATGATGACGATTCTGTCGTGTAGCACGTAAGCGGTGACACGCTTGGTTTACATGTAGGGCATGCGGACCCCAGTTTCGATCTCATTGTAAAATCCGGGAGGGGAATTCCCGGGTTTGACCGAAAACCTAATATTTGCATGAAAGTGTTAACAATACCGCTTTTAACAGCGGTTGTTGAGACGTCTTTATGCTTTGTGATTCTCAACAATATTTTCAGACACAATGCTGTAAAATATTTTCTGTTATAATGAATGCAAATTATTTTCTAGTTTAGACTTACCAGCACTTCTGAGACCGACTGTACTTAGTTGTTAGTTTTGAAAAGAAAATTTTTGTACACAATTTTGAAGTTTTTTCTTTCTGGTAAGACTTCGCTGGTTCTATTTACTTCACAATTTATATTTTTATGAATGTCTACAAAGCAAGACAGAAAAATACAGATTTAAATGCAAAAAAAGTCTTATTCGTGTTTCTAGATTATAAAAAGATAAATATTGTGTTTTACCATATACAGGGTGGATAGGATACCGACGCTAAAACATTTACCACGTATTCAGTACATCATTCTGAACCCTCCCATTGAATTTTTTTGTCGGTTATTTAAAAAAAATAACATAACTGCAGTTTCCAACATAACTGCAATACCTACAAGGTCAAAATGTATGGAACAGCTGTTTTTTTTTTTGAATACCAATGAAAAATATCTATGTGGAGCGGTTCAGAGTAATGTACTGAACACGTGGTGACTATTTGTGGGTTGGTGTCCCTTCCACCCTGTATTTTTAATATTCATTCAGTTTGGCTTTAGAGGCTTAAATTCTGCTAAAAAGATAAATATGCTTCCGAAGCAAATTAAAAAGCCATCACAAATAGCTCACCTACCATCTCCACTACAGAACCTGGGGGTCTTGACAAAAGAAATTATCAGTGTAGAGGATGAAAAATTCAAAAATTTATTGAATTGACATAAGCTTTCGAAAAGTTAACGTCAAGCCGTTGTAGAAATACGAAACGGTTGGGAGGCGATTGATGAAATTTTGATATCTATAAGAAAAACAAGTAACCCTTGTGCTATTCCAAACTACAATCTATCTCTGTGCTAAATATCATCGAGATCCGTTCAGCCGTTCTGGCGTGATTGAGTAACGAACATTCATCCATCCAAACTTTCGCATTTATAATATAAATAGTAAAGTAAAATAGTATAATTTTTGGAAGTATAGGTTTTTGTGACGGTTGGAATTGTATGATCAATTCATAGCTCATACGGGCATTTTATGATATAATTATTATAGGTACTATAACGAAAAGTTCTTTAAGATACCTTTTGTTAATAATGAATGCCTTCTAAAGGAACCTATCGTCATGGTACAGGGGAAATTAGACCAGATCCCCCGACTGGCTTCCTGAGTATATACGGACACTTGATGGGACTATGATAAACCAGGTTCTGTCAAAGCCGTGTGTTCTGGCAAAACGGTTGGAAAGCGAAATTTTCTAGTCTTGATTCCCGTTTTGTTTAAAAAAAGAAATAACATAAATATTATATCAGCAGCCTTTTTGCAAAATAAATCACATAAACAGTTACGAAGTTTGTCTTTGTTAGAAGTTCAAGAAAGAAGTGTCATTTGGTATCCTTGTAGCGCGTCGAACTTTGTAGCCTGACGAAGTTTATGTAAGAATATATGGCACTAGCACTTCGCCCGCGACTTCGTTCGGAAAAATTGTAATAGCTCGGCTAATAAGCATGATATAAAAATAATGTATAGCCTATAGCACTCACGAATAATGTCGCTTTCTGCCTGTGAAAGAATTTTTAGAATTGGATTATTAGTTCTGGAGATTACCCCTTACATACAAACTGACAAATAAATTTCACCAGTTTATAATAGAAGTACATAGATATACATAGGTAGGTAAGGGATATTTTAGTCTAGACAGTTTTAGTCAAAGTCTCTCTATGTCTAAAACTGTAAAGACTAAAAAAGGCAGCGCTATTTTTATCAATTTCACGCACAGCTGTCTTGACTACAAGACAAGTGTAAAGTGGTGATGGGAAATATCTAAGCCAAAATACATTCATAGTAGCCGTTAATCCAACTTAGGGAGGAGCTCGTGGCCAAATAATAACATACGCACGGGTCGATCGTCAGGGTTAAGCCGTGCTTACCAGATCTACGGATGGGTCATCATCTACCAAACCTTTTCCCAACTATGTTAGAGTCGGCTTCCAATCTAACCGAATGCAGCTGAATACCAGTATTTTACATGGAGAGACTACCTATCTGATATCCACCACCTAGTTAGTACTAGGTAATACGATACACTTTGATAAGACTGGTTATCAGACTTTCGGGCCAGTTTACTACCTGAAACGACAGTCAAGCATCTACAAAATTAAATGACAGCCGGTTTAACGTGCTTTCTAAGGCACAAAGGAAACTCGGTATGTAATAGGTGGTCACCCATCCACAAACCAACCTAGGCAAGCGCAGGTTAACCTAAAGAACCACACGAGCGGCTGTTATTACTAAGCCACGAGTTCCACTCTATTTTGTCTCCTGATAGTTTCTAAATTGGAACACGTGGCAAATAAATTGTGAAGACAAGACTGTTCTGAAATAGTCTCCGGGGAGATGCTCAATTTTCCGGGTTCAGAATTTGTAGTAGAAAATACAAATTGTATTCTGCTATACATTTTAAAGGAACCTAGTTTTAGTATGATGTTGATTGCTTTTGTATGAAAGGTGTTGTTATATTAACAAATGTGTAGGAATCGGAAGATAGGTGGACAGACGATCTCATTAAAGGAGCCGGAAGAAGCTGGATAGGTAGGAAATCTCAAAAAGTGGAGAGATTTGGAAAAGACCTACACTCAGCTGTGGGTGGCCAAAGGTTGAAGAAGAAGAAGAGGGGTTCAGAAATTATCCCACGAGAATGTACTTCCAGGATAAAAAATATTCTACGTCCCTACCTAGGTTTTAGTCTGTGGTCTTTGTGCAAAACTACAAAGAAAAGGTATCAGGCAGAAAATTAGACCGACAGATCAACAGATCGACACACAGACAAATAGACACACCGTCTGGCATACAGACATACTTTTGCATTGCGAAGGGTTTTGCAGAGGTGTACCTAATAGTACATCCACATTGTGCCAGGACGAGCCTATTGTCATCAATCGGGCACAAATCTAGTCTCTGTGGCTGTTACTGAGAAATTTCTGATTGAAAAACCCAATAACACTTTGCACGACCTGGGAATCGAACTCACGACCTCATGCTCAGCAGTTGCGCAGTTATTATATTAGTATGGACGCGGCCCCAGAGTTTTAACCCCAAAGACTCGAAAACATAGGTTTCACAAAGGTTACACCGCTTGAGATTCTCTGCAGCCGCCAGCACAGCACGATGAGCTTGGAAGATGTGATGGCGCAAGAATGTTCACATGTTGCGTCCCACATTAAAAAAAATAAGTAGATTCCATTAGCAACACTAAACTACTCAAATACCGTGAAATATGGCTCGAGCAATTTCCCACGGATTGGCATATTGCCAGAGTCAACAAGTTTGTCGATATAAAATATATTCACTAAATAACTATGATAAATTTTGAGGAGAGATTATAACTTTCATTTTATGCGGGCTAATGGCCCAAGTGATGTAAAGTGCTTACATTAGCAATTGCCAATTGAGCTGGACTTAAATAACATAACGTTACGCTGTATAAGTTTTTAAACTATCATGGTCACTAACATTATCATTAACACTAGAAACGGGATATTTACCATGTACAATGATTGTTTTAAGTGATCATGGTGTTTGCAACAGCGCCGTAATATCGGGAACTCAAAACAATCAGTAAACATGGTAAATATCCCGTTTCTAGTGTTAATAATAATGTTAGTGACCATGATAGTTTCTAGTGTTAATGAAAATGTTAGTGACCATGATAGTTTCTAGTGTTAATGAAAATGTTAGTGACCATGATAGTTTCTAGTGTTAATGATAACATTACGCTGGTTATCTCCGAAAGGTTAGGCAGAGGTAACCAGCACAGAGTGGGTACACTCATGATATTTATCACATACTCGTTTAAGTACATCCATCGTTTTTTTTCATTTGTGTGAAGGATGATGTGGCTACAAAGGAGGTGACTGCTGAGATTACAAGTAATAGAGAAAGATTGTTTTTTTTTTTAGGATGGGAAGTCATCAAATGACCCCCCCCCCACTCCGGGCAGAGTGGAAGGGAGTGTCAGACTTGTACTGACTAAAACCCATCCATGTTCCTTCTTTGCCCTTTGTGTTCCAGGGCCGCGGTATCTCTTTCGACCAGTCCCGCAGCCCTGGCAGAATAGAAAAGTATGGAAGGAGAAGACATGCTGTGCTAACCCAAAATAAATTGGGATAAGGGCAGTAGAACGATGATGATGAATGTCCTATTTATGAGGAGCGAGTATAATGCCATCGACCAGGCCCAAATCCTAGATAGCTATTATAGGTTACATAGAGTAATCTACTGTGATTCAATTATAAAACAAGAAGAGCGAATTGGACACACCAATTTTCATACAGAAATAAATAACAAATTCAAACAAATTATTAGGAGATATAAAAATATGCAACATCATCTTTCTTATATCACTTAGATCGGCACTAAAACACCCAAAAATAGAGTACTTAAGTCTTATAATCTACATCCAAAAACACGCAGCCTCGATCTTTCATGCGTTAAACCAGAATATTATAGTCATTACCACATAACGTGACTTCAAGCCTACCATACAGTGAAAAAGGTCTAAGTTAGCGAAACTGAACAAAAACTGCCAAGCGCCAGTCGGACTCGCACACGTAGGGTGCCGTACCACAGTTAATTTTTTACATTACTTACACCCGTATCTATAAACAAGTCAAAGTGATTACTTGAATAAAAGTAATAACTTAAGATACGATTTTTATTCCGTAGTTTAGTAATTGCTTGAAGTTAGAACTGTCAATAGTTAGAATTGTTAGCTTTGCTTTCTATGACAGTTCTTACTTCCTTCAAATTCTTGTCTATTGCACAAAAATGGTATTTTAGGTAATTATTATATATTTATATTTTATTGTTTTTTTTTTGTCAAATTGTAAGTGTTTTACATAAAAATATGCATGCTAGATTCACATCTAGTAGATGGTAATCAAAAATATTGTTTTGTAACTTTTTTATTGCTTTTGTGATTGTACATCGGTTTTGTGAATTTATAATAAAAAATACTCAAACTCAAGTAACTACTTTAATTTATATATATACGTCATGACTAGGTGAACAGACGATCGTATTAAAGTGGCCGGAAGAAACTGGATTACCATAACAAAAAACCGCCAAAAGTGGAGAGATTTGGATGAGACCAACAATCAGCATTGATTGGACAAAGGTTGAAGAAGAAAAAAGAATACATCATTATTAACCTCATTAAATTTCCTTTATTCAAACTATTTAAATCGCGAGTTAATAGGCTTCTTTTGGGTTAGCTCGTTCCATCGTCGACCTCATCTCTGTCCTCAGGACTAGATTGAGGTCAAGAGTAAGCCCAAATAGAATTTAAAAAAAATATATCGTATTTCCACATATAAATTACATTCTTAAATATTCCTATACAAAGTAATATAAAAACATTTAATATTATAAAAAAGAATAGAGGCCACCGGTATCGGGAACAGGGTCCAAGCTACCGGCGGTCAGGGCTCCAGAAAGAGGAACCTCCTTACAATACGAGCCGTGTCCAGGAGTACCGCTTTCTGAATCAAGCCCTTGATCCAGCTGCCTAACGAGAGCCTCCTCAGGTATTGGTCGAGGCTCTTGGTAATTAAGCCATGGGCTGATACGACTATCGGCACAATGATCGCTGAGTCCACATCCCACATGTCAACAACCTCGCGAGCCAAGTCAAGATACTTGATTTTCTTATCTTTCTCGGCTTTCACGAGGTTCTCATCATGCGGGACCGTTATATCAACAATCATTGAGCGCCGCTCTAATCGATCCACCACCACTATATCAGGCTTATTGGCTAAAATAGTCCTGTCAGTGATGATGGATCGATCCCAGTACAATGTGATACTGCCATTTTCGAGAACTGGGTCGGGCACATACTTATAGTACGGCACTTACAATTCTACAAGGTTGTATTTTAGAGCAAGTTGCTGGTGGATAATCTTGGCTACAAGGTTGTGTCCATGCAAGTACTCTCCTTAAAATCATTATTATGACTGTATATTTTTTTAAACCATTTAAATTGCAATGCCTTGACAGGCAACAAAGTTGTAAGAACCTACCTATTGTTAACATCTTCAAAATACTGTACTCTTAGTTCACAATAAAGAATTTCAGTTTGAATTATTATCAAGCAGAAAATGATAAAAAAAAACTTTAATTTGTAACTTTTTTATTTTATTTTATTTTTATAGTGGTTATAGCGACCTTTTACGGTTCAAAAGATATAGCTCTGTAACAGACAGACCGACAGACGGACGGATCCTTAGTAACAGGGTCCCGTTGACACGAAACCCTAAAAAGGCAAGCTAAACGAAACAGAACAAAAAAAATACTCCTTTTATTTTCCAAAATGGCTGAATTAGCATACAAAGATCTCGCGGGTCGTCGCTTAAAGTAATAAGTAGGCGAGACAAAATTGTGTGTGTGCTACAGAGCATATAAATAAGCTAGAATAGGTGACACCTTTAGTTTTCTGTCTTCCAATTTCTTGTCGGAGTCGTGCGCGAAATAGCTCATAGCATACGCGATGAAATAAATTAAATAAAGTAATTTGCTTGCTTGGATTCGAATTCTGGATCTACAACTCGAAAGTTGGGTCCGATACCACGGAGCCACCACTGGCTTTCCATTTCATTCAAAAGTATGCATGCAGGTCATTAGGTAGCTAATCAATTGGACTGTGCAGTTTCGATTAGATAAAGATATGCAAGTTGTAAGATGGTGAATGAAGATACATCGTTACTGTTTGACTGGATAGGGTCAATTTTTCAAGTGGGCGTGGATGGCCATATGACCATTATTATAATGGAGAAATTTTATGATATTTATAACACTACTAAATATAATTAACATATACATCAAATCTAGAAAATCGGTACATTCTTTTTAAGGTCTTTTTACCTCATTGCAAGTGCAACTTTAAAGTCTCATAACTTTTTCATTTCTGGGGATATTGCGATGATTTTGTCACATTTTTGTTTCTTCTTATTTTTACTACAAACATTATAAAAAAAAAAGATGGAAACCTCTCCATTACAGTACTTAATGTAATCATGTCATTTCCCAAGTCATAAAAGATTTCACTGGCACGTCAATGACCGAGTCATCTCTAAACTATCTCTAAACAATCTATTTAAGTCGAGGGGTAATAGGCTTCTTATGGGTTAGCTCGTTTCATCTTCGACCTCATCTCTGTCCCCAGGACGAAATTGAAAAAAAAAACCATTTTCATTGCTCTATGGAAAGCACACAGTTTTGAAACTTACACAAAAATGCCTTGAAAATTATAACAGGTTTTGCTGAGAAAGTTAAGAATAATAATTAAATAGGCCCAGGTGTACAAGCTAAGTTTATAAATCCTTGAATTTAGGCTCTTTACTTTTTGTCGTTTAGTCTTAAGATCGAGGCTCTGGATAAGCTCTGCTATTACTTTTAATAGGTGTCCTGAGACTCTTTGAAATATTTTATTTTGTAGGCCCCCGGCCACCGTAGGCGCGGGCCTGTGGACGGCGAGTTTTGGGCTAGCTCGCCGTCCGGCCGTCTTATGACGACAGGCCGTGTCGACGGCGCGTTCGTGTTCCACGCGCGCCTCAAAGAGATGTCAGCAACCACGTAGGGGTCCGCACGGGCCGATGCCTGCCAGGGCTCTCCCTTCCGCTCCGCCCAGAGCGGGGGGGGTCATTTTATGATTTCCCATCCTAAAAAAAAAAAAAAAAAGGGCTGTTCTAAAACACCCGTATCTATAAACAAGTCGGAGTGATTAGTTGAGTAAAATAAGTTATTTAAGATACGATATTTGTTCTGTTTAGTAATTGCTTGAAGTTAGAACTGTCAAAAGTTATAAATATAAAGATAAAGATGCATTTATTTGTATAAACATGTGTGTAATGATACATAGATATGCATATATGGATGGAAACAAGTTTGAGATTACTGGTTCAACATGTTTCGTGTTGCGTGTTTTGTTTTTGTTTGAATTCTTAGCTTTTCTTTCTTTGACGGTTCTAACTTCGTTCGAAATCTTTTTTTAATTATTTGAAGTCAAGTAAGTACTTTGAATTGACTATAGATACGTCTATTCATTTGAATAGGTTTTTAGGAATACAGTCCCTTATGTTTGACTCCCTCGTTGGTCTATTGAGCGCTACCTGCTGATCATAAGGTCCTGGGTTCGATTCCCAGGTCAGGCAAAGTTCTATTGGGTTTTTCCATCAGGAATTTCACAAAAGCAGTGACAGAGTCTAGATTTGTGCTCGTTTCATGGCAATGGGCTCGCCCCTTATAACATGGGACTTTGTAAAATGTGAGTGTACTATTAGTACACCTCTGGCTAACCCTTCAGGAATGACAGGCGTGATGTTATGTTATGTTTTATCTGCTTAGGGCTGTGCTCATGAATATCTATTCATTTCAAGAAGGTTTAAATAATATAGTGCCTTATATTCTTTCAACCTGTTAAAATATTAATATTGGTAATGGTTTACTTAAGTTAATGGAATGCGGTGATGTATGATGATTTTTAGTCGTTTATTTTTGCGGTACCTCAGATGGTTATCAATCTAAATTGCCAGAGTTTCGGTGGCAACTTTGCTGGATTAACCAAAGATATATTTTTTTAAATTTATTTGTACACAATGAGAAAATAAACTTACATAACACACAGTGAATAAAGTTGTACAATGAAGACATATTGAAATACGAACTTCTGCCTCCTAAACTAGGCCAGAGGCCTGTGTTTTAGGAACCAATGTTCCTTCAAATGGTTGGCACACTAATGGAATTGTCAGTCATGCAAGTAGTTACACAATAACTTATAATATACTTATAGCGCAGTTAAAATACAGTATTAATTAGTTAGTAATTTTGAATACAGTTTTAATATACATTCAAATATTTACGAGCGATAGACGGGAAAGGCAAAGACAATCATAATTAAATACTTGTTACTACTTAGTATCAAATCGTTCTGACTAGTGTCATACGCCCGCTTGTCAGGCATAGCATTCGTGTGTCATAATTCAAAATGTTGAGCATCAAAATTTTTTTATGAAAATATTGGATTAAATTACCCAATGTCAGCTCTATAAGTCTATTAAATCTCAGGGATTAACCCAAATTTCATATTTTGATTATGCTAGAATTACCTATCATACTTTTTATTACATTTCTCAGTAACGGTAAAAATATTTACAAAATTTACTGAATATTTTAGTGCAGGGTAAAAATATTAATATTTTGTTTGTAAAAAGCATTTGTGTAACTATACACGTTCATGTTTTATACCGATTATAAGACTTATCTTAGACTTATCTTACCTACATGTTTTACTAACATAGTTTTTTAAGGTTTCATGTTTATTAACAATATGTGAATGTAAAATGTCCGAAATAAAATGATTATATATATATAAGAAAAAAAAACTTTATCTCATCTATTTATCATTTACTTTATATCATCTCGAAACTAGCTTTTTGTACTTAATGATTTCTCGCACTACAACGACGATATTTGTATGAAATTGGTATTTTTCTAACAGTAGTGTAATTTATGGAGACTCAAAGCAAAATAGCAAAAAGCAGGTCAAGCAAAATGTTATCGAGTTTCTCCATCAGGATTTTTTTCAGTAGCTGCCCCTGAACATAGATTTGTGCCCGGTTGATGGCAATAGGCTTGCACCCTATTATATGGGACTTAAACATAACTGGCAAAAACTGGGTGTACTATTACGTGCACCTCTTCATAACCTAACCTAAGTCTTCGGGGATTACAGATTTAATGATGTGATAGTAATATCTCAATTAGGTACTATTAAGGGCATTACATGGCTCAAATCCCAAAAACAGCGTATGTTCAAAGAAATTTGTTGATGAATCCCTTCGTGCGTTTTCCGTGTAAAAAAATTATGTTATAGTTAAGTTCATCACAAATAAATTGTATTGTTTAAAATTTTAATAAACCTTCTCAATTTTTTTTGGTTAATCGTAGAAAATAGGTCCTTTTTCAACCTTAATTGTAAATTATCTCTGTAACGGCTGAATAAATCGGCATGAATTTTGTAACAACAAATACGTAATGATATACTTAACAATCTGTATTGTTTTTTTTTCTGTTATTTCTTTAATATTTTTAAATAATAAATAAAAACCGAAATTTTGCGAAATGTGCGGGGCAAGTCAACAAACACCGGTACAGGGATCAAATCATCAAGGTCATCGAGCAATGTAATGCCCTTAATAATAATACCATTAATATTTGAACTGATTAGTAACAACTTATCTAAAATTTAATCAACACTATTCTGAGAACAAAATCTGTCCGATTTACAAACATAATTATTTGAAACACCCCATGGTCTTAAAATACACCCATAATCAGCCTATAATGTTCCCACTGCTGGGACACAGGCCCCCTCTCTATGAGAGGGAATGGGCTATAATCCACCACGCGGGCCCGGTGCGGGTTGGTAGATGTCACATGTCTTCGAATTTTTGGTTCTAGGACATGCCGGTTTCCTCACGATGTTTTCCTTCACCGTTTTGAGAGCAGTGGTGATGAAATAAATTACACAAAGTAATGCGCCTGCCTGGGTTCGAACCCACGACTTACTGTCCGTAAGTCAGGGCCGCCACCACTGAGCCACCGCTGCTCTCCAAATACACACTTAAAATTAAAATTCGTACTCCCGAGCCACAAGCAATGCTTAGTTTGTAGGTCACCTAGCTCACTAGCATAGGACACAACAGTTTTATTTCTAATGATTAATAATCTCTAAATTTAAATCTGATTTTGATTTAATTTTGAGCATGATCCTTCTATTCGTAAAGAAATCAGCCTCTAATGGTTTCATCAAAAACAATTTCAAGAACCTAGAAAATCTAATGAATCAGCAAGATTTCTTGGTAAGAAGCAATCTATTTCCTAATTATTTCTAATTAATAAACAGAACTTCGAATTTAATGATTACTGAGAACAAACGCTGGTTTTGATTTACACAAAGTCATTGGAAACCTTTAATTTCAATTAGTAGAAATACACGTGTGTTGAAATGTGAAGAGTTCACTGGATTTCAATTAAATTACTTTTGTTTCATGTGTGTTTGTTTGTCTGTGTTCTAAATACCACATTATCAACCTCGTTAATCAATTCGTATTCATAGTAAATTCTTGGTTTTGAGGTCCTCAGGTAAATTCTTGGTAGCTTATGATTAGACGAAGTTTGTGGTTCTTCTTTATCGTGTGGTTAGTGACTAATCTGGTGTCAGAGTTTTTATGCCGCCCTTGTGCCTCTGACTTGGCTTGACATGCCGTCTAGAAATATCTCTAAGGCATGCTGGTTGTCTCACGATGTTTTCCTTCACCGAAGTAAGGGATAATTATACAATACGCACATGGATCCGAAAAATCAGAGGTGCGTGTCTTGGGTTCGAACTCGAGACTTGGTAGTCCGACGGTCACACCCCTTGGCTCACGAAAAATCAAAGAAAGTAACTATTTCAATATCTTCTCTATAGGAAACCAGGGGGGGGACCCAAACAAGTGTCAATAATGGCTTTTGAAACGTTTCGTATTTCTACAACAACTTGCAAGAGTATTAAATAAAATAAATAATAAAAAAAAAAAAATCTTTATTAACAAGTGGTTGTTCAACCATCAGTGTAGTATTGACATAGACTTTTCGTTTTTTTTTTAGCCCGTATTGTCTCACTTTTGGGCAAAAGGCTCCCCCCATTCCTGACACTTCTCTCGATGGTGTGCTTTTACTCGCCAATTCGCGAGAAAGCCATCCAAGGCGTCTCGCCATCGTCTCCTCGGTTTGCCACGAACCCGTCTAGCTGGCTCAGGGCCACAGCTATGCAGACACGTGGGCTGCCCAGCTACGTTGGTAATTTGCGTTCTGGAGCTCAATGTGGCGTTTCTTTCAGTAAATTATGTCAAACAATTTTTTTGGAGGGGTGGTGTGACAGCGGTGGGTACATTATAGGTTCATTATTCAAAGCGACTGCTTCGTTGGTCAGTGGTCGCAAGCGCAACTGCTGATCATGAGTTCCTGGGTATGATTCCCGGGTCGGGCAAAGTGCTTTTGGGATTCCATCCGGAATTTCTCAGTAGCAGCCACGGAATCTGAATTTGTGCCTGGTTGATGGATTGCCCCACAGATATAGATAGACCTAGATAACGCAAGTATCACGATCTGTATGAAAACCAAGCGTGCCATTTTTTGACTACCTATTATGACGTCACAAGCACGATTTAGTGATGGGAAAATCAAACCGATTGAAAGACGCCGCCGCGTACGCGCCCCCCTCGTCCTACCCCCCGCCATGACGCCCACTGACGTCCGACTAGCGCTATGCCTGTTCACCGCCAAAAGGAGTCCGTTCAATCTGGCTCCTACTTTCCGGGGTGAATCTGTACCAGTCACCGACAGCCTCGAGCTTCTTGGTGCGAAGTTGAGTGCGAATCTGAACTTCGGTGCCTACATTGAGTCGAAAGCCCAAACTGCGGCAAAAAAGCTGGGTATCCTAAACAAGGTTAAGCGTTACTTCAAGCCTGGACAGCTTTTAATCTTATATAAAGCTCAAGTTCGGTCCGGCATGGAGTATTGCTGTCACCTTTGGGATGGCTCAGCCAAATACCAATTAGCCACACTCGATTCTGTTGAGCGCAGAGCCAAGAGGCTCATTGGTGACGATAAGCTGATTGGTACCAGGCTTCATAGCCTGGCCCATCGACGCAAAGTTGCATGTTTGTCGGTCTTTTACAGATTGTACTTCGGTGAGTGTGCTCAAGAGCTCCACGAACTCATTCCACCATCTCCTTTCTTCCATCGGGAGTCCAGACGTACCGCAGGTTATCACCCATACCTTGTCGATGTTCCACACATCCGCACGAAGCGCTTTGCTACATCATTTATTATGCGCACAGCCAAGGAGTGGAATTCCCTGCCAGCGTCGGTGTTTCCAAGTTCATATGACCCCAATCTATTTAAATCGCGAGTTAATAGGCTTCTTTTGGGTTAGCTCGTTCCATCGTCGACCTCATCTCTGTCCTTTGGACTAGATTGAGGTCAAGAGTAAGCCCATACTGAATAAAAAAAAAAAAAAAAATGCTCCGATGCAGACTGAGCGCGAAATTGGCCACTTACGATTTTTGTACGTAAGCTAGGCACGCGAAGTAGTTGCTCTCGCGTTATCTAGGTCTATCTATATCTGTGGATTGCCCCCTATTACATGGGACTTAAAATATTACTGGCGAAATGCGGGTGAACTATTAGGTGCACCTTTGCCTAACCCTTCGGGGATTACAGGCGTGATGTTATGTTATGTTGTTTATGTATTCTAAGCGACTTAGAACACCTCGTAAATTTGCGCAAAAAAGGCTGCTGACACCCTCTTTTTAAACCATCTAACAGAATAACACATGATAAATTAAAAGCTACCATATTAATAATAAGTCAAAGTTCATTCTGTAATAAGCCTTCAGGTGGCACAACCGCTGCCCAGCCCAAAAGGCTATTAAAATAAGAGCGATTCATGAGGGACCTTTAAGTTATGTGTGGTACAAGTGATGAGATATGAGCGATTATTGTATTATCTGTGTTGAGTAAGTATGATATTTGATGGGCAGAAGAATAATAATGAATAGTCTCATTATCCGTCTCAGACAGCCGGCCGGGTCGATCTTCAGGTTAAGCCGTGCTTGTCTAAGTTGGTCCGTGGATGGGTGACCACCCATTACGTACGATTCCTCCATGCCTCGGAAAGCACGTTAAGCCGTTGGTCTGGGCTGTCGATTGTAGATTTTTGACAGTCGTTACAGGTAGACAGGTCAAAGTCTAACAACCAGTCTTACCAAGGGGTATCGTATTACCCAGTATTAACAGTCGTTTCATGTAAAATACTGGTATTCAGCTGCATATAATGAGTGAATACCAGTATTTTACAAACTCTGTGTGTAATGGGTAGTCACCAATCTACAGACCAACCTGGGCCAGCACGGTACCCTGAAGATCGACCCGAGTTGCTGTGTTTATTTAGAAACGAGCTTCTCCCACCAATAAATCGCATTTGTAAACGACATTTACCGCTACTCTTACTAACTGTCGCTTAATTATCATAGAGCGTAGTTTTTGGTACAAGTTGACATTCACGTGTTTTGTACTTAAAACCTTTGTACTTAAAATTTTACTATATGTAACTCTATGAGATCGGTGACTGTCAGTAATGTCACTATGTATAACAGCAATTTCGTTAGCACCTTACGAAACGCTTGTATCTGGAATCGCTGTCGCTCATACTTTAAGCCCCATCCAAGCTATGATGAAGAGGTAAAACAATTAGGCCAAGTAATTAATACGACCAGGCGTGGTTAGTACATGCCACTACGTAACTGCTATCTTGGAAGTCGGTTAACACCTATATATAAAGGTATCGCTTCCGTCCTGGTTTCATGTGACTATAACGTACAATTTGTTTTGTAGATCAAAGTTCATGTTAGAAGATTTTGTTAGCCAAAAATAACGATTTTGAAACCATTTCTATACAGACCTGCCTCGTTGGTCTAGTGGTCGCAAGCGCGACTGCTGGGCAAGAGGTCCTGGATTCCATTCCCGGGGCGGGCAATGTGTTATTGGGTATTTCCATCAGGAATTTCTGAGTAGGAGCCACAGAGTCTGAATCTGTGCCCGGTTTATGGCAATAGGCTTACGCCCTATTACATGGGACTTAAACATAACGAAATGTGGGTGTACACCTCTGCCCTACCCTTCGGGAACTATACGAGTAAGCGTGATGTTATGAAAAAAATCAAACTTTTCAGATACAGTCTGTCATACATACGGAAATAAACTTTAGAGGGGGACCAAAATAAAACGATTCTATTTGCCAAACGCGCTGTCCGTCCAATACAATGTGATGACTCAAAACGATAGTGTAATTGGAAATGTGTGTACCACTTTTTTTTTTCGGATGGGAAATCATCAAAAGACCCGCTCTGGGTGGAGCGGAAGGGAGTGTCTAAAACCCATCTATGTTCCTTCTTTGCCCTTTGTGTTCCAGGGCCGCGGTATCTCTTTCGAACAGGCCCGCAGCCCTGGCAGGTATCGGCCCATGCGGACTACGTGGTTGCTGACATCTCTTTGAGGCGCGCGTGGAACACGAACGCGCCGTCGACACTGCCTGTCGGTCATAAGACGGCCGGACGGCGAGCTAGCTCATAGCTCGTCGTCCACAGGCCCGCGCCTACGGTGGCTGGGAGCAATCACGTGACCCCCGACGCCCAGGGCGTCTCCCGCGGGGGCTGGGACGTGAGGCTCTTTCCCTCTCACGTCCCGCCACCTCCTTCACTAGCATGACTGCTTACGTGTGTACCCCTGACTTCTGTTGTTTTGAATTCCGACATTTTTTGGTACCAATTTAGACAATCTGAACATAAGAGTAGAGGAAGATCAAAGAAACCATGTATGGATTGTGTAAAGGATGGTTATGGCAAGATAGGAGTTGTCTGATAAGATGACGAGTAATAGAGAAGAATGGAAGAAGAAGACATGCAACGCTGACTCTAAATAAATTGGGATAAGGGCAGGAGAATGATGAATTTAGACAATCTTAAAGGTTAAACAACGCTTCTAGAGGTTGATCCGTGGACGGGTGACCAACCATACTAAAAAACAAAGCAACCCAGGGTCTCTAGAAAGCACGTTAAGCAGGAAGCCATGGCTGACGTCTTTGAAATGTTCGTTTCGTTGAAATACTCGAAACTATATGCTCATTACCAACAAATGCCCGTAAAAGAGTTGATAGGGAACCTTAATGCAAACTATTCTCAAAAAATTTGAATAATATTTCTGGCATTTCAGCTTATTTTATTATACCAAAAAAAAGTTGCCACGTTGGTCTAGTAGACGCAATCGCGACTTCTGAGCATGAGGTCCTGGGTTCGATTCCCGAGTCGGGCAAATTGTAATTGGGTTTTTCATCAGGACTTTCTTGGTAGCAGCCACGGAGCTTGGAATTGTGCCCGGTTAATGGCAATAGGTTTGCCCCCTATTACATGGGCCTTAATCATAACTGGCAAAATGTGGGTGTTCTATTAGGTAAACCTCTGTCTAACCCTACGGGGATTACAGGCGTGATGTATTATAGCAATAATGATCATCATCATCGTCAATTGCTAAGTCTTCACCTATACTTGTAATAAAACTATCTACGAAACTAGTCAGAACGCAAATTGCATCCAATTTAACAAAATGGCAGCCAATTTACTGGGACACACGCAAAGGACAAATACTTTGGAATAGTAAAAAATTAACCGGCCAAGTGCGAGTCGGACTCGCATACGAAGGGTTCTGTACCACCGTACAATGTTTAATACTACATAAGTAACGCGACGCATCCCTTAGTGACTCCTTGGTAGTTCGTGGCCTGCATGCCATAAACGCTAACTGCATAATCATAATCATCTTTGACATATAGTCAATTATTCAATAATAGGTTTTTCAGTAGCTCATTATAAATATGATTTTCAAGAACATAACACACAACATAATATTAAAATGTTTATCGTTTGTTAAATATTATTGAAAAGTGTGTCCGCAACACATAGAGCTCAAAATCCCTGTGATAGCAGTCAAAGTATACTCTTTGAAAATGTCAAGTGATTACCTATTACGGTTCAAAAGATACAGCCCTGTGACAGACGAACGAACAGCCTTAGCAGTATCCCGCGTTGACTCCCTTTGGACACAGAACCCTAAAAAAGATAGCAATCTAATGATTGGTGAAATTGGCTTTCGGAATACGTTTTTTGTTAAATGACTTCGGAGCTAGGTAGATGCATCTTTCTCGAGGAAAAATGGTTTCTATTAAAGATAGGTGAAAGTGAACGTGTTCAAGGTCATCAACATTAATTTTAGTATATGCGAAACCTGAAACACGTGTTTAGTATTTTTATGTAAAGAATTTATGTACAAAATTTCAAAACTGTATCATCAAACGGTTGTCCGCACAAAAACGTGGTCACCACGCGGTACCATCGCTCGCGCGTCTCCGGTGTCGTCTTGAGCTTATTGATAATAATAATTTGGCAGTAGGTACCCAAATGATTGCGATAGATAGTGTCGCTCGGTGTCCAACTTGTAACTTTTTTTAAATTTTTTTGGGACATAATACATATTAAACATTAAAAATTATTGGAATTGATTCAGTTACTTATTCTGAACAAACTATATTCAGGTTACGCATATACTAAAAATAATGTCTTATAAAGTGACGTTCTATCAGCAATAACGATGGAAGAAAATTTGAAAATATATAGAATTGATCGAAGCTACCGAAAATCTCATGAAAATCCTGTTGAATGTCCTTATAGATATATGAGACACGATTTGAAATCGATTACCGCCTGTTTACCCGAGGTTGGTGTCTCATTTTAGAAGAAATTTCTAAGTATAATGGGCAGCTGGTATAATTATTTAACCGCGAGCAATCATTACAGTACGACCGATATAGGGTCGACCTATCATGTTAAGCAACGCTTTCTGAAGCCGGTGTTCGGATTGGTGACAACCTTACACTTTTTTTGAGATTGCTCTGTGTTACTCGCAAAATATAGGTTAATACGTTGGTCTTATTTATTATTATTTATTTAACAGTTTATGTACACACTAAATACCAGTACTACTACTGTGTACTATGTCTTAGTTGTCATTCGAGAATCTTTGACAGTCGTTACGGTTTATCAACTTATAAATTGTAGCTAGCTACAACATGAGGGAGTTTAAACGGAAGCTTTTTAAATTATTGAGTGACAAGGCGTATTATTCTGTTAATGAATATCTTAATGACAATTTAAAAAAAAAAAGAAAAATGAAAATAACAAAAAAAATATAAAAATATCATTAAATCTGTCTGTAATTTCCTTATGATATTGATAGTTTTTATAGACATAAATTGTATTGTATATTGCGTCTATTGTTATATAAGATTTGATTGATTTTGATTGTGACTAAATGATGCATGCACTTGTTTATGTGCCGTCTTAATTTATTGACATAATTATTATTAGCGTTTAGTGTTTGGCATGAAATTGTGATTCGTTTTTAACTTTATTTTTCGGTTTTTATTTTATTAATTGACATTTAAACTACAATATTTTGTATGCCTTCTGGCGGGACATAGTATGGATCAGTATTATTTTATTTTTATAACATCTGTATATTTTTACTCTGTGTTCACAAAATG
This sequence comes from Noctua fimbriata, assembly GCA_905163415.1. Taxonomy (NCBI): domain Eukaryota; kingdom Metazoa; phylum Arthropoda; class Insecta; order Lepidoptera; family Noctuidae; genus Noctua; species Noctua fimbriata. The sequence goes on from LR990951.1 coordinate 5,846,131, forward strand.
GAGAAATGAATTTGAATTTGAACTTATCACACATTCGAAAGTCTGGCAACCAGTCTCATCAAGAGCGAAGTGAGCTGTGGAGTTCAATAGCACCGTGTAAATTACTGGTATTCAACTGCATTGCTTTTGACTAGAAGCCAATCCAACATAGTTGTGAAAAAGCGCTCGTTCCACTAAAATCCCCTAGACCAGTCCCCGGGAACATTGAGTGCCGAGTTCCACTGCGATACCCTAGGGGATCATATTATAAAACTCTAATTATTATATTAATTTCCATTTTTTTTAAACTTTGCCCCACACTAGGAAATTCTCCTGTACCGTGGGTGCGTTTAGAAACATTGCACTGCGCCAACCGTGGTTGAGCAATTGACTGCTGCGCTTCGTGTCGTGGGTTCGATTCCCGCACGGAACAAATATTTGTATGGCCTACATGTAGTTGTTCCGGGTCTGGTTGTTTATGTATGTGATCTTAAATTTTTGTAAACGCACCCACGATACAGGAGAATTTCCTAGTGTGGGGCAAAGTTTAAAAAAAAAAAAATGTAAATTAATATAATAATTAGAGTTTTAAATTTGAATCCATTAATTGCTGAGAACTTTATTATTGAATTGAAACCTATTTACAATGTAGCTAGCACTGGCTAATACAAGGATAACACTGACATTGACTGACATTTATCAATAGATGATGAATTTTTCGCACAAGCTAGCCAGATGCATTTTGACCAATCCAAGTCATTTCTGACATCCCTACATTTGATACACTACTGAACTACCTTAATATTTTGTTACTCGAACATTCGACAACAGATTTATCGCACACAGTATCGAGGCCGCCATTTCCTGCAACTATGTCGTATCGACGATATTTTTACGTCGAACGAGTTACAACGAAAATGCTTTTGACGTTAAGGTTCCATTTCTGCTACAGCCGGTTTGATTCGGTTAGTAAATTCTTGAGTTTATTGACTAGAATTTGTAGTGGAATTTTTGATGTTTCTGCTATAAAGTACTTGGAAGGTTTCTCTATTGTTAATCGAAAATAATACACACACACACACACTTCGACATAGCTTGCAGAGCGAGCTGACGTGTCAGATGGCTGGTTAATTGGCCATGTCTGTTGAAGCACCGATTGGGCGCAATTTGACGCTGTTCGAAAAAACGAGTCCTAGATTGGAGCTAGATGCTCCGAGGGTCTTTAAATGATAGTTAGAACAAACTGCATGGTGGAAGGAAGTCGAACTGTCTTATGGCGTAGACCGGAAAAAGTTTATCTCCAGCAAAGGGCTGCGAACAATGACGTAATATAAATAGACGCGTCATGCAAGAACATCACGGCACTAGAAAACAGCGTAAATACTATCAGCAGCTAGATAGCTACTTAGACGCCCGAAGAAAGGGAAAGAAAATCTACGGAATTCCTGTTCTTAGAGAGAGATAAATATATTTCTTTAATTACGTTGTCATTCTGTGGTGCATGCTCATTGGCCGAGCGCGTATGGCACGTGAGTTACCTCAGACGCCAGCCGCCATTAACGAAAAAAAAAAAACATTTTTCTTGATACTTACGCATGAAATGATACTATTTTATCATTCACAGTTGCATTATCATATTTAAATTTCCTTTAAACACAGGACGGAATTTTTGTTTGTTATTTGAGGAAGAAATTTACACAAGTTATTTTAATGTCATGTATAGCCGCGGCACTGGTTGGTACGCTACTAAATGGAGGTCCGGTAATTACCTTGCATTCATGTTGCCACTACAGAGCGCGGGCCACGTATCTATTGTTTATATATCATTGATTGCGAAGAGGTAAAAATAGGGCTGGCAAAAATCTTGACATGACGAAATATCAATGATAATGTCTACGTTTGTCCTGCACAAGGCTCTTTCTCCGGAACAACCTGTGACGGATTAACTCTCTGTGCCCAAAGTACACTCAGCCAAACACGTATTATTTTTTTTATTCGTGGCATATATTGTGTCCCACTGCTGGGCAAAGGCCTCCCCTTTCTCCCTCCAAACCTCTCTGTATTGTGCAATTTCTGGCCACGCTTGACCCGAGAACATAACCAGATCGTCACACCACTTTCGCCGCGGTCGACCTCGTCGGCGATGTCCACCCTTCAGGCGTCCAGTGAGTGACGATTATTGCTCATCTCTCCAGGTGCATCCGTGTGACGTGGCCAGTCCACTCCTACTTTTGCTTGGTTGTTTTAACTCCAACATTAACTACTTGAGTTATGGAGCGCAATTACGTTTTTAAATACGAGCACGATGTTTTTTAAATTATTATAATATTTTTTTTTTTTTGTTTTTTTTTTTGTGTAATATAAGTCAAAAAATTCTCGTGTTTAGTCTCAAGTTAGTAAGAAACTAATACTAGATACTTACAGAGATTGAGAGAGATACTTGGACAACCCAAGCTTAGAGATCTTGCTCCCTTTGATCCCTTCGTTCACAATGTTGGTCACCGTCAAAAAGTTCTTCGTCATTGTCGATTCCTGTGACGTCACTATTGTCACACAAAACCACACACAAATTAAATTATAAACACTGGCAACACTTCAACAACAACAACTATTTATAACAATATCCCAGAAAAAAAAACAAAAGAGTTTTTATGCCACTTCGAAACAAAGAACACTGATTTGAATGAGGAATTAATTGTTAGCAACACTTACTTTTTAAATTGAGAACCCAACATCGAACGTAATTTCTTTTTTTTTAATCGCAACAGATAACACGCGAAAAAATTGTTTGTTTTTTTTTAATAGTCAACAAAAAAGTATTGTTTTTCTTTTAAGAAATCTCTCTTTTTATCACAGACACAGTATCTCGATGTTTTGTTGTTAAAATACAGCTTTCAGAACAGTTGGTAGAAATCTGAAAAGAAAGGTTTTCTTCTTCATTTGTTCATTTCTTAGATATTTCCCAAAAGTACTTTGTTTGATTATTCGTGGAAACGAATTTTTGGTGCCTGCTTTTAAAATAAATTAATGGATGGACTTTTGAAGGCGTTTCAAATTCATTTTTTTGTGTCATAATATTTTTGTGGACAGTATCTGTTTTGAATTAATATTTTCTCTTTAACTAGCAACCCGGCACATCGAAATAACCTAGTGTGTGCTAAATATCTAGTCTCGGCTAGTGTATAAAGACTTGTTTTCAAGACAGAAACAAAATCGGCGGCTTATATAGAAAAAAAAACGAATCGGCAAAAACACAGGATAAAAGCGACGCATCGTTGATTGGGTGCAATATAATGAAGTAAAGAATTCATAAAATAAATAAAAGTTAGCGAGACTTTGACTCTCAGAAATTATTTATTAGTGTTAATGATAGAGTTTATGTTCCTGAACTTGCAAAGAAGTCAATGACTTGCTAATAATAACTTTGTATAAAATCCCGGAATATTTACTAAGTTCCGAAATAAAGCTGTTAAATTATGGAAATATAAACAAATGTTACTCACTCCCTAGAAGATAAAACAAATACCTAAATATCGATTCCTAGATTCCGATTTATTCGCATCCCTTTTATGTAATCGTTCGTAGAAGACACCCTTTTCTCCAAATTTCACCTGTGTGGTGCCAACAGTCTCGGAGTTAAAAGGCTGTGACATACGGACGGACAGGACGAATCTATAAGAGTTCCGTTTTCTCCTATGTGGCTACGGAACCCTAAAAATAAGTAGGTAAGTAATTTCCTAAAAGAATTATCTACCGGGCGAAATTGTGCGTTGATTTATCTACATTTTAATCTTTATTACCTAAGTTTTCGAATAAAGGTGAATACTTAATTACGTACAATTTCAAGAGGTTGGCTGGCTATTCTGCTAACCAATTTTGAGTAAGAAACATGATGATTAATCAGTCCCAACTCATCGCACTTCGTGTGTAGTGATTCACGCTCATTATATCAAGACCTTTGACATTTGAGTACTAACTAAGTCATAAACTGTAGCGACTTTCGACACTTACACATTACTTAGGGTGGGCACAACAAGATCACTAACACAATGAATCTGTAAGAGCGCCGACACAGCATTACGAATACAAAATGCTGTGTCGGCACTCCTACAGATTCATTGGGCGAACGGGCGAACTGAAGACGCCATTAGCTATAGACGCGCATTCAACCTAAATAAGTACTTAGTTGTAATATTAATTTGTAACACGTTTCGCAAGTAAAGAAATATTCAAATACCGTTGCATTTCATTTCTCTCCGTACACACACACACACACACCTATAGACAACATAATTATACACGCACACAAAAAATCCATCGTTTCTTTGGCCTGAAAAAAAACGTGATCTGACGTAACAGAATGATTCCTCTGATTTATCATGTTTTAAAAAAAACAATAATTATTATCTTTTCATCTCACTTAGACTTACTGTTCACTGTATTTGTCATGTGCATAAATGACTATCAATCAGTTATTTATATGTCGGATCCGGACATAAAATGAATCGCAAGTACGCCAGCGATGACATCACGTGACCTACTTACAAGTCTACCCACACCACAGCGTGCTTCTACAGAGCCGTGATGTTTACAGCTCGAGGCGAGAACGACATTTAGTGTCTGATTGTAGCGGAGTTGAGACGTCCCGGAACTGTACCCGATTCATTGTGCAGCGTGTTATTGTGTTAAATTGTAATTTCAAGTAATTTGTTATTTTAATAGAAACAGTGTATCGCACCCAGTGTGTTTTCATTGCCCACATGATCTACGAGCCTAACGGAATAAATCCTGACAATCCGAAATATATATATTTAATAAGGTTAGTAAGTAACAGCCGTATGCATTTTTAAGGTAGGTAAGTATTTCACTTGATGAGTTTTTGGCAACGAGTTTGGCAAACTTTACTGAACTACTTAAGATGCTTGAATGCCACCTAGTATTTCGGGATATAGCCAAGCGCTTGGTTGACTCTCCTCGTGACCAAAGGGGTGGCTTATTTCTTTGCCAAAAAACAGCATTGCCATATAACGTGATAATGCTGCCAGTCTTCTGGGCACTTTTCCCATTGACAGCGATACTGAGGAATGTTTTTGACGCTTTTCTGTTGTTACATCTTTTAGTATACCAAAACAAAAGGTTTATGCAAGTTTCCAGCTTAGAATATCTCATTCTAATGTTGTTCATTTTTGGGTTAAGTGACTGTACTACATTTACATTAACCGCTACCGCTTATCACAAACACCGCTCCCCTCTCATGTGACATAAGCCTAGCATAATTACTAAAACGATGTCGCATACTCGTGATTGTACGTTTTCTACGTAAAGTTCATACAAATAACATTTCTGTGCTGATATTTTTATTTTAAATTTTTTATTTAAATTACAGTACGAGGGAAATGTCAAGAGGTATTAGTATTTCTGTGTTGTTTTAATGAGAGAATTCGTAGAAACTTTTATTATAATTATTTATAGGATGTAACTAGACCTTAACGAAGTCGAAAACCTATATAATACCTTCTAGTTACAGAGATATTGAGGATCAAAGTTCCAACTTGTTCACAAGTTTCTTGTTAAATACATGGTTAAAACCACAGATATAGATAGACCTAGATAACGCAAGTATCACGATCTGTATGAAAACCAAGCGTGCCATTTTTTGACTACCTATTATGACGTCACAAGCACTATTTAGTTGGGAAAATCAAATCGATTCAAAGACGCCGCCGCGGACGGCGCCCCCCTCGTCCCTACCCCCCGCCATGACGCCCACTGACGTCCGACTAGCGCTATGCTCCGATGCAGACTGAGTTCGAAATTGGCCACTTACGATTTTTGTACGTAAGCTACATAATAATATGGCACGCGAAGTAGTTGCTCTCGCGTTATCTAGGTCTATCTATATCTGTGGTTAAAACCATGTATTAAAAATCTTACATTAAAATGTAAGATTTTTAATTTAAACACCTCAACGACCCCCACACTATTCAATCCATGCATCAGCACAATGTTTTATTCTACCCGCAGTGCCCAGCAATAATTTTTGCGTAAACTTACTTAGTTTGACGTACATAATGCTTGCTCGAAGGGTAAGTTTACACCCTGTAGTATCGTAGTTCAATAAGATTTAAGTCAGGTGACGTGCTTTAGAAAGTACTCATAGGCTTTATGGACTGTCTAGCTAGACAGTTTAATGGTCGTACGAGGTACTGCTGAGCATGAGGTCCTCGGATCAATTCCCAAGTCAGACAAAGTGTTATTAAGTTTTGGTTGTCTATTGTTTGCCCGAAGATTATATGCCATAATCATCATTTTCCCGAATTTCATTTACCCGAATTTCATTTGCCCGAATGTTTCATTTGCCCTAAAAGACATATGACATACTTTTAATTGCCCGAATTTTAGATACCATAAGATACGAATGCCATAAGTATTGTTTGCCTTATTTTTATGTGCCATAAATTTTAATAGACATAATATTTAAATGGCATAACAAGTATTAGACAAATATTTAAGCCCCGTAATAATCATTACACATGATGACATTATATTTAAGCATGGTTGATGGTGGGCTAGGTCGACGGAGCCCCGCTTCGCGGGGCTCCTACTTCTGTGTGGTTTATAAAAAAATAACCACGAAGGGGATGGCGGGGTCTATTCGCTCGCTCACACGACCCCGCCATCCCCTTCTAACCTAACCTGTCCGAGTCGGGGTGCCCTAAAGTCCCAATTGCATCCAATTTCTCTTGATATAAACAACCGTTACACACCCGATGTCGATGGCAAATTATGTTATGGCATATCATAATTATGGCATGTGATAATTAGGGCTTACAATGATTATGACAAATGATGTTATGGTAAGTGACTTTATGGGAAACAATGATTTTGGCACGTGACTAATATGGCAAATGAGAGTAGGGCAAATGAGTAGGTATTATGTCGTATGATATTATGGCTGTTGACTATTATGGCAAATGATATTAGGGCAAATAAAATTCGGGTAAACGGCGGTATACCTTAAGTTTTTCTATCATTTCTCAGAAAAGGCTCAGATCAGTCTGGAATTTTGACCGGCTGATGACAATAAGGCGCGCCCCATATTACATAAGACCGGCGAAATGTGGGTTGCACTATACAAACAGTCAATCATCCACATTTTGACAGCAACAACCGTCGCTTAACCTCACCGATCGAACGTCCTTGAATTACCAATTAAACCATGTGATCTTGAGTAACCTGTCAAGCTTCACTATGGGCATTTTAAAATAATAGTCATTATTAGAAAGTAAGTTAGAATTGATTACCTAAAATAATTATTCACACATGTGACCAATTCCGTTTTCTAACTAAAGACCAAGTTTCAACAAGTCAGCATTAAACTAGTTTCACCTCGTCGTTTCACCTAGTAGTTTCACCCGCATTCAATATAAATTAGCAACGAAGTGTTTTTGGTCTAAAACGTCAACTTTGCTTGCGACGACCTAATTTACAAGTTTTGGTGGGAACTTTGTACCTGAGAATGCATAATTGGCATGAAGGTAAATGCTTTTTGTTTTTTTAGGATGAGAAATCATTAAGTGACGCCTGCTGCTCTGGGCGGAGCGGAAGGGAGCGTCAGACTTGTACTGTACCCATCCATGTTCCTTCTTTGCTCTTTGTGTTCCAGCAGGCATCGGCCCATGCGGACCCCTACGTGGTTGCTGACATCTCTTTGAGGCGCGCGTGGAACACGAAAGCGCCGTCGACACGGCTTGTCGTCATAAGACGGCCGGACGGCGAGCTAGCCCATAACTCGCCGTCCACAGGCCCGCGCCTACGGTGGCCGGGGGCCACCACGTGACCCCCGACGCCCAGGTCGTCTCCCGCAGCGGCTGGGACGTGAGGCTCTTTCCCTCTCACGTCCCGCCACCTCCTTCACTAGCATGACTGCTTCGCAGAAGGAGGTGACGGCTTCCCATTCCCTCTCGCTCCGAATCATGGCTTGAACCATGGCCGGGCGCGAGAGGTCGCCGCCGCCAATCGCCTCTACGAGGACACGGCGCTGCTCCGCCCAAGCGGGGCAGACCTCCACAGTATGCTGCACTGTGTCCTCCGAACGATCCTCAGAATGGATTAATTACTAGCCTATGCCCGCGGCTTCGCCCGCGTAAAATTCGCTAATTGGCTCACGGAATAGTACTACCAGGATAAAAAGTATCTTGTGTGTTAATCCAGATCATAAACTATCTGTGTGACAAATTTCATCCAAATCCGATCAGTAGTTTTTGCGTTAAAAAGGCACAAACACCCAAACACCCATACATTCCCGCAAACTTTCACATTCACAATATTAGCAGGATTATATAACGGCGAGTCAGCATCGTTCCACAGACTGTTGAGTGTGGTTTGTTTTGGAAATTGTGTGAGCATGACTCGTACGTGGCAGGTTTTTTTGTACTCATTGAGACTCCATTCTGTCTAAGTTTACCACAGTTTGTTGAAACTGTAACAAAAAAATATGTTGCTTCTTTCATATATTTATTTTTTCTGAGCTGTCCTACTCCTGGGGAAAAGCCTCCCCTATTCCTTCCACTTTTCTCGATGATGCGCCTCTTTTAGCTAATTAACGAGAAAGCCGTCCTGCCATCTTCTCCTCGGTCTGCCACGACCCCGGCTCAGGGCTCCAGTTTTGTGATATGCGGGCCCACAGTTTTGCGGCATGCGGCAGACATTCTTTCATATGTTAGTTCATATTTATCGGATCCGGTCGTTAGTACGGACATAGATTAAATCGGCAAACGCGCCAGAGGTGACATGACGCGACCTACTTTACAGTCTACCCACACCACAGCGTGTTTCTACAGAGCCCTGATGTTCAGCTCGCGGCGAAGGCGACAGTCAATGCCTGATCGCGGCGGAGTTGAGACGTCTTGGAACTGTACCCGATTAATTGTGTCCCGTGTTATTGTGTTAATTTGTAATCTCAAGTAATTCGTTAGTTTGCTAGAAACAGTGTGTTTTCATAGCACGAAACCCATCGTCTGCCCACATGATGTACGAGCGTAACGGAATAAATCCTGACATATCCGACATATTTCTTTCTCATCACGAAAAGGCATTTTTTGCAGAAAATCCAAACATTCATCGATTCGTCGTAAAAACATAAAATATTTAATTACATAGTTCCCTTTCTTAACAAATTGAACCTTTTAAAGCCACCGCATCTCAACGTCAGTTAAAAGCTAATGTTTTTAAAGAAAATGGACGCCAGCACTCACGTCCTTCCATTTAGAGCAATAAATAGACATTTACTTTAGTTCTGTTCGCGTTTCTATTGTATTGAATTGAATTTAATAAGTAATGGGGGCGTATTTTTTTATTAAGAAGAAGTAATCTCGGTTTCAAGAAACTACAGAGCTTTATGGGTACCTATAAGTTTCAAGTTGGACAAAGAGTTCATGGGGTTTGTTGACCTGAATCTTGTCCTGAGGACAGAGATGAGGTCGACGATGGAACGAGCTAACCCAAACGAAGCCTATTAACTCGCGACTTAAATAGATTGGGTTATTTAAGAGGCTGGATGCTAGATCTGTGCTCTCTGTGATTTCGTGCCTAAATAACAGCCTCTTGGATTGATCTTGCCGTGCTTGCCTAGAAAAACATTGTGAGGAAACCGGCATGTCGTAGAACCAAAAATTCGAAGACATGTGACATCTACCAACCCGCACTGGGCCCGCGTGGTGGATTATAGCCCATTCCCTCTCATAGAGAGGAGACCTGTGTCCCAGCAGTGGGAACATTATAGGCTGATTATGCTTATGCTTATGTGCTTGCCTAGGTTGGTCTATAGATGGGTGACCACCCATAACATACCAACATACCGAGTTTCCTCCGTGCCTCAGGCTGCCTGTCCACCGGAGCGGAGCGAGGCTGCGGAGCGGAGAAACGGAGAAATATTAACCAATAGGATTGCATGCTGGAGCGGAGCGGAAATTTCATGCAATCCTATTGGTTAATATTTCTCCGTTTCTCCGCTCCGCAGCCTCGCTCCACTCCGGTGGACAGGCAGCCTTAAAAAGCACATAGCCGGGCACAGATCTAGCATCATCATCTGCCTAGCCTTTTCCCAACTATGTTAGGATCGGCTTCCAGTCTAACCGGATGCAGCTGAATACCCGTATTTTACAGGGAGTGACTGCCTATCTGACCTCCACAACCCAGTTAGTACTAGGTAATACGATACCCCTTGGTAAGACTGGTTGTCAGACTTTTTGAGCCACTGACTACCTGTAACGACTGTCAAAGGTCTAAACTTGACAGCCGGGACCAACGGCTTAACGTGCTTCCCGAGGCACGGAAGAAATTTAGTACGTAATAGGTGATCACCCATCCACAGACCAACCTAGGCAAGCACGGCTTAACCTAAAGATCGATCCGAGCGGCTGTGCTAATTTCCGCTCTATAAATCTTTTAAATCTGTTTGCTTGGTTTCACAAACTTTTGTTGGAATCAAGCTGAATTTCGGCACAACTACTTACAACAATATTTCAGCAACATAATCGTTTTTTTTCTCCGTACAGAAAGACTTTCAGTTTCCCCAAAGAAATTAAAAAGTTACAATTGTTTGTGGCCTAAAAAGGCTGAGTTTCTGTGTGCCATTCCGACTCATTGGCAATTTAGCTGAGTGGTTGCTTTGTCATCTTAATATAGACTTTGGTACAGTTACAACAGAGATAAAAATAACTTTGTATTCAACGGATTACTTTTACCTTTTGTTGTGAAAGAGTGAATGTTAATCATCTTCAGTCATCTTATTTTAGAAGTAATCATTTATGTGGCACAAAACATGGTAATGGAATTTAAATATCCTAGAACTTAACATTCTATTAAATGTATTATGCCCATCAAGGCCCTGGATTATGGCCCAATTTTTCTCATAGAGAGGGGCCTGTGTCCCGCCAGTGCAATGTAAAGCCGACGCGTATGCCGTGACGGCAAATGGCATGACAGTGTCATGCCGTGATGCGCCCTCTACGCCATCACTCGATACACTTTGTTGCTTCTCTTTGTCAGCTCCGTAATGTTTCCATCCCCGGAACAGAAAAACAAAATGAAATCCAAGATGGCACCGAGTAAAGTTTTCGGTGTTTCTTTCATAGGTGTCGTTTTCATGGTTTTCGGGGACGGTGATAACGAAAATGAGGTCTAAATAAAAATCCAAAATGGCGAAGACGATTTTTTTTAAATTAAAATAAAAATGTCTGACATAATCAGGAAATGGCTTAGGCAGATGATGAATTAAAAGATTTTTTCAGAAAATTATACACAGATGATAGGTCTCCAAATCAACCTATAAAAGTAAGATACCAATTCGTACTCAATTCAAACCTAAAATACCTACATTTTATTCCTAAGCCGACCCATTTTATAGCCTCTCTTTTAGCCAATAAAATGGCCTGAAATCTCTCTACTTTGTACAATGGTTTCCGTTTCCGGTTAAAAATGGTTACATTAAGTTACTTAGGTAACGGAAGTAGGTAAAGACTGAACAAGGTTTAAAAGCGCCAAGATTTAAAAGGTTTAAAATTTAAATTGTTACACTAGGCTTATATTCTTCCAAGGGACGTGGGCAGAGGGTCTGTTAAATTCTGGGGGTACTTTGTCTATACATATAAGTAAAATTGAAGTGGCTGTTTGTAATTTCAAAATAACAGCGTTTTACTGAATGCTTGTGAAAGTATGCATACATAATTATACGGTACTTATTATAACAGCTTGACTGTCTGTATCTTTATTCCGGCTAACCTCAGAAACAGTTTGACCGATTTTGACGAGACTTTTACCGGCAGATAGCTGATGTTATAAGGAAGTAGCCATGGTTACCCATGGCTACTTTTATTTAAGAAAAATAATTAAGGTTCCATGCAAAAAAATTAAAACTCTTCGCGCCTTGGCCCGTGTGAAATTATTATAAAAATATTAAATAAAAGTAGCCTTTTTTTTTTTTTTTTAGGATGGGAAATCATCAAATGACACCCCCGCTCTGGGCGGAGCGGAAGGGAGTGTCAGACTTGTACTGACTAAAACCCATCCATTTTCCTTCTTTGCCCTTTATGTTCCAGGGCCGCGGTATCTCTTTCGAACAGTCCCGCAGCCCTGGCGGGCATCGGCCCGTGCGGACCCCTACGTGGTTGCTGACATCTCTTTGAGGCGCGCGTGGAACACGAACGCGCCGTCGACACGGCCTGTCGTCATAAGACGGCTGGACGGCGAGCTAGCCCATAACTCGCCGTCCACAGGCCCGCGCTTACGGTGGCCGGGGGCCACCACGTGACCCCTGACGCCCAGGGCGTCTCCCGCGGCGGCTGGGACGTGAGGCTCTTTCCCTCTCACGTTCCGCCACCTCCTTCACTAGCATGACTGCTTCGCAGAAAGAGGTGACGGCTTCCCATTCCCTCTCGCTCCGGACCATGGCTTGAACCAGGGCCAGGCGCGAGAGGTCGCCACCGCCAATCGCCTCTACGAGGACATGGCGCTGCTCCGCCCAAGCGGGGCAGACGTCCACAGTGTGCTGCACCGTGTCCTCCGGACGATCCTCACAATGGAAAATAAAAGTAGCCTAAGTTACTGATTATAACATCGGTTCTCATCTGCCTTGTACCGTTGATAGTCTTCCTAGAGTGTCTCAACATAACCATGTCCACATGCATGAAATCATCTGTAAGATAAACGTTGTGGTACATGCCAGAAGGCTACACTTACGTAACTAGGTAGAAAGTAGCATAATAGGAGTCTGCGCTCATCGCAAAACCGAATTCTTCAATGTCCCTCTCACCACACTGACTTCATTCACCGATCATTCTTCGTTTAGTCTATTTCTCTGTGGAATGCGCTTCCTCAGGAAATCAGGATGGCAACCAATCGTTTATCGTTTAAAATTAAAGTTCGCGAGTACATTCAGAAAAAGCTGGCAGTTTCGTCACAACGTTAATGTTTTCTTCATTGTTTGTCTTTTTATTTTAGGATATCCGTGTAAATTTCTATTTACATATATATAATATATTGTTATATATTTATAGTATTTTGATATATCGTTATAGTATCTTATATATCCTTGTAGTTTATCTTAGTAATAAATTAAATTTTTGCAGATATATTTACACCTACCACTGTTTGTCTCTGCATCACCCAAAGGTTGACTGGTAGAAAATGCATATGGCATTAAGTCCGCCTCTGTACTTGGTGCTTGAAGTGTTAAATAAATAAATAATAAATAAAGTAGGGCCTCCAGCCTAAAATATGGCTCAATTTCAATCCAGCCTCCTCCAATACTCGAATTTTGAAGAGCTCCAGATCATAAAGATCGGGAAACAGAGAAGAAGGCAGTAAATTCCACAGACTTGCAGTTCGCACAATAAATGTGGAAGCAAAACGCTTTGTTCGGGCCCGTGGAACGTCCGCCATATTATAACGGTGAAGCTTCGCCGTGTCTCTGCATGTCTGATGAAAGAATGGGGATGTGGTTGGATCTATTAGATTAACGTTGTGAAACGAGCGAAAAGATTAGCTTTTCGTAACTAGATAATAAGGCCTAAAATACACCACTATTTTTTAATTAGTACAAAAAAAAATGGAGCTCTATCCGTACCCGTTACTGATCATATTTGTGTAATCAAAAGTCAAAAAAACGAAATCCCAAAATTGTCATAACTGGTAAATTTATAATTGAATCAATCATTCATAACAATTACCACTAGAAAATACTACGCGCAGTGCTTTTCCATTCCTGTCGCCATTCATAGGTCCCGGCAAACTATATTTCCATAAATTGAGTGACATTTTGGGATATAAACAAACGCTTATAACTTTGCTGTTTATGAATATTATTTATTGAGACTTTAAATATATAATAACAAGACCTTCTCTAATAAGCCCTTTAAGTATTTGAACTAATTAAAAAATAGTGGTGTATAGCTCAATTTTAATCCTGCCTTGGCTCAAATGAAAATAGTTAGTTGTTTCTTTCCGAGCAATGGTCAACACGTCATATTTTCCCCCTTAAAGAGGTGATTTTAAAAAATACCATATAATTCACACCATGTTTACAACATCAAAGAAAATGTCATTGTAGGATGTAATTTACAATCAGTCAAACTGATAGGTACGTAACAATTGCGGAAGCGGCTCCGGACGTGGACACTGACAGATACTTCAGAAATTATTTATTTGTATGGAGAAGTCTGTGTCCGGAGCGGATCAGGAATGAGTTCATACCAGTTCAAACAAACCTCAAGTCAGTTTTGAACCAGATCTGGTGTCTAAATAATAACAGCAGCTCGGATTGCCTAAGTTTGTCCGTAGATGGGTGACCACCCATTACATACCGAGTTCCCTCCGTGCCTCGGAAACCACGTTAAGCCGTTGATCCCGGCTGTCATTTGTACATCTTTGACAGTCAGTGAGTGGCCCGAAAGTCTGTCTAGTCTTACCAAGGGGTATCGTATTACCCAGTACTAACTGGGTTGTGGAGGTCAGATACGCAGTCGCTCCATGTAAAATACTGGTATTCAGCCTGGTATGAAGCCGATCCCAATATAGTTGGGAAAAGGCTAGGCAGATGATGAAGCCAGTTTTGAACCGTTACATAAAAAAGGTAGGTTACATAAAAATAGGCTCTATAGTTTCTGAAATATAGCTCAATCTAAATGCCGAGTTAGCCGATTGTCTACTTTCATATAAAAGAACACGTATTTCAAAAGATCCACACGTTGTTACACGTACGTGACGATTTTTTTCTTTTTTCTTTTAGTTTAGATATTGTTTCATAATATTACTTTTGTGTGATATTTTCTTCTTTTAGCTGTTATTTATGTCTATTGTTGGAGTTGTGAGTTAAGCAATTTTAGTCTCTAATCCGACTGCGGTGGAGTCCAAAATAAAGTAGTGTTTTTATTGCAGAATATTATATTATGAAATAGTTTATGAATGCCTACAGATTAGCTCGACTTTTTCATTTTGAAGTGTAAGGCGCGTCGCTCACTGGTCAGTAGAGGCGGAGTCGCGACACGGTCGAGTCGTGGTAACTATGTGGAGTCGACGCGTGGGCTATGCTTCTATCCCTTTTCTATACGTTGCTATGCACGAAACGAAATAATGAAATGACGTCACACTCAGGGGCACATCCGCGCCTGCACCTCGACTCTTGATTGTGTGGACGACGGGAAACGAAAAAAAAAACGCAACGTCGATTGTTCAAATAATTCTGTAGACATGTTAGTTTACATTTAATTTGTTTAAAATATCATCTCACAGGCCAGGCCAGGCCAGGCCAGGCCTCCCACTAGGTGGACCGATGACCTGGTGAAGGTTGCAGGGATCCGCTGGATGCGAGTCGCACGGGACCGGTCAATGTGGCGACACTTGGGGGAGGCCTATGTCCAGCAGTGGACGTCTTTCGGCTGAAATGATGATGATGATGATGATGAAAATATCATCATCTCACTGCCCTTGTCCTTTGTACTTGGGGGCAACACGTTTTCTTATTTCATTCTCCCCTGTCAAACGTCACGGCATCATCATCACAGCGAGCTGGAAGCGGGGGAGGGGGGCACTGGCCTCTAACTTAAAATATCAATTTAGAGCTTCCTTGTTGATTACGGAACCCAAAAAATTTAAATTCCAACATAGCTATAATATAGGGTGTAAGGGACAGCCCTCCACAAACTGACAGGGTGCATTCAGCTCCTTATTTTGAATCATATTCCACCGGAATTTATTTCCAGATTATTATTTTCAGTTACTATTCCTTTTTTTTCAATGTAAAACTACATTCCCTGTACGCAGCACTCCATTTATGTAAATAATACGGCTAAAATCAAAAAACCAACAATGGATGTTGAAATACTCTATTGTACAACGCGTGAAATCAGCTGTTCGCTTCCTGCCTAGCTACAGAGTTCCTCGAACTCGTCGTCGCGCTTGTCGTTCGCTAAGTGCGTTTTGCCACGGTAACGATACATTGCGTATGAGGAAATAAAACAAATCATTGGACTCCCATAACATTCCTGAAATAATTTCTTGTACCGGTCATCTTAATATTATATACTGAATTCACCCCATCAGTTTGTGGAGGGCTGTCCCTTACACCCTGTATTAAAGGCCTTCATGATTTGCAAAAGTGAGTTACAGGTAAAAGCTACTTTTCATTTAAACAGACAATGAGCTAACATGTCGCTATGATTAAGCCATATTTCAGACCCTCGTTATTACATAGTTACGTACAGTTAGGCTCAATATTATATTCTGATATGATTTGAAGTAATAGTCAGGATGATAGGTCTTTGGGGACCTAACTGAATCCGTATGAGGTCAATGATCTAGATAGTACTGGGTTCACTGAAACAGTTTTTAGGGTGTATGTAAGAAAATGGAAATGTGATGTAAAGGACTAATCCTTGGAGGCTGCTTCACGCGACGTCGCGTGATGGTGCCTCACAATTATTTCATCATCATCTGCCTTGCCTTTTTCCCAACTATGTTGGGGTCGGCTTCCAGTCTAACCGGATGCAGCTGAATACCAGTATTTTACATGAAGCGACTGCCTATCTGACCTCCACAACCCAGTTAGTACTGGGTAATACGATACCCCTTGGTAAGACTGGTTGTCAGACTTTTTGGGCCACTGACTATCTAACGACTGTCAAAGATCTACAAATGACACCCGGGACCAACGGCTTAACGTGCTTTCCGAGGCATGGAGGAAACTCGGTATGTAATGGGTGGTCACCCATCCACAGACCAACCTAGGCAAGCACGGCTTAACCGAAAGATCGACCCGAGCAGCTGTTTTTATTTAGCCACGAGCTCCTCACAAATATCTACGAACCATAAAATAGCGGCCGCAGAGTATTGGGTTCAGGTATTTGTTTAGGCCACTAGGGAAGACATTCAACGAATTTTTTTATTGGCCATCTAGTTAAGTTCAGCATTTTGGCTTGGCAATGAACGTGTTAGGTAATACCACAGATTTGATTTTCCCATCACTAAATAGTGCTTGTGACGTCATAATAGGTAGTCAAAAAATGGCACGCTTGGTTTTCATACAGATACTTACGTTATCTAGGTCTATCTATATCTGTGGGTAATACGTATTTTTTCTTCTTGAGTTATGTTGATGACATGATGATCTCTTAATAACTTTTAGTTGCAATGTAAAAATTAATTCATGACAAGAATTTGTGTGTTATACTACAACTAAAAAGGTTTTTTAAATTAATCGGTTTTGAGGTATTATTTACACACTTGCTATTTAATATAGTTCATCAAAATGGTGTAACAAACAAAAAAATGGAAATGGTCAATGGTCTAATGGTCTTAACTTAGGGTAGGTGACTTTGTTTGTTTCATTGACCTTTTTGCCACTGGCTTCCGAAAGTATTTATTTTAGACTATTTTTAATGTGATTTTTTAAGTTTATTTATTTTAGTTATTTAACACTTCAAGCACAAAGTACAGAGGCGGACTTAATGCTATGTCCATTTTCTACCAGTCAACCTTTGCGTGATGCAGAGACAAATAGTGGTAGGTGTATTATATCTGCAAAAAATAATAATTTATTACTAAGATAAACAAAAAATACTATAAATATATATCAATATATATATGTAAATGGACTCGGATATACTAAAATAAAAAGACAAACAATGACGAAAATATTAACGTTGTGACGATACTGCCAGCTTTTTCTGAATGTACTCACGAACTTTAATTTTAAACGATAAACGATTGGTTGCCATCCTGATTTCCTGGGGAAGCGTTTAAGTTGTTGTTTTTTCGCAGAAAGTTTTTTTTATCAATCATAACATTTTTTACAGACTTATCTATACTAATCTATACTAATATTATAAAGCTTTGTTTGTTTGTTTGTTTGCTTGAACGCGCTAATCTCAGGAACTACTGGTCCGAATTGAAAAATTATTTTAGTGTTTGATAGCCCATTTATCGAGGAAGGCTATAGGCTACATAACATTACGCTACGTACGATAGGAGCGAAGCATTTATGAAAAACATTCCAAAAACGGCGAAAATCCAAACGCAGACGAAGTTGCGCGGGTCAGCTAGTTATTTGATAAAAGAACTAAACTAACATGCTCCCCTTGTAATTTCTGATTCTGTACATACATTAATTTTGGATATACTTTGTCAGCATTTTTTATTTTTATTTTTAAATCCAAGCTAAGACCCTATTTTGATGAACTATATTAAATAGCAAGTCTGTAAACAATACAGGGCCTTAAAACCTTCCAAATAATAAAGCACTTATTGCCATAAACCTTTCAAATACCACCAGTATTGATGATGATTAATTTCCCCTCTTTCAGAAACTTCCTCACTTGAAACTCTGCTGGCCTCAAACCTCTGAATTTATAACCCTTGAAAATAACATAAATTCTCTATACTGCTAAAAGCGAACACAGACCTGGTAATAGGCAAAACAGCGCTCTTTTCAGCACAGCAAAAATCAACCTTGACTTGATTGAAATAAAGTTAAAAACAAATAAACTTCCTTAAGTCTGAGGGAACACCAACAAGGACAGTCGTTAGTGGTTAGGTTATTGATTTTTGACTTTATTTTAAAAGGTGCAATGTAGATATTTGCTTAGCATGGAAATTCGGTAAGAACAGCGCATCGCCAAATCTGCATCAGCTCTAAAAGGCGGCTGTTTTAAACACCTGTCGGATAGAATGCAAAGCGGAATTTGAAACAACATTCCACTCCTCCGTTTTGTTATTAACATAGATAAAAATACACTTGGAGATTGTTAAGAAAATGGCAACATGATTTACAATTTTTTACAGAATAGTGCCATTTTTTTTTCTGATTGGAAATCATCAAATGACCCCCCCTCCCCCGCTCTGGGCGGAGGAGGACATTTATGTTCCTTCTTTGCCCTTTGTGTTCCAGGGCCACGGTATCTCTTTCGAACAGTGGAACGTTCGAAAGAGATACCGGAGGACACGGTGCAGTACACTGTGGAGGTCTGCCGGCGGAGCAGCGCCGTGTCCTCGTAGCGGCGATTGGCGGCGACGATCTCTAGCGCCTGGCCCTGGTTCAAGCCATGGTCCGGAGCGAGAGGGAATGGGAAGCCGTCACCTCCTTTTGTGAAGCAGTCATGCTAGTGAAGAAGGTGGCGGGACGTGAGAGGGAAAGAGCGTCGAGAGGCGTCGGGGGTCACGTGGTGGCCTCTGGCCACCGTAGGCACGGGCCTGTGGACGGCGAGTTATGGGCTAGCTCGCCGTCCAGCCATCTTATGACGACAGGCCGTGTCGACGGCGCGTTCGTGTTCCACGCGCGCCTCAAAGAGATGTCAGCAACCACGTAGGGGTCCGCATGCGCCGATGCCTGCCAGGGCTGCGGGACTATTCGAAAGAGATACCGCGGCCCTGGAACACAAAAGGCAAAGAAGGAACATGGATGGGTTTTAGTCAGTACAAGTCTGACACTCCCTTCCGCTCCGCCCAGAGCGGGAGGGGTCATTTCCCATCCTAAAAAAAAGCCCTGGAATAGTGGCCTGACTTACGAAGGTCGATATTTTGAATTCCGACGGGAACTTTATTTTGTATAGTTTATTTCATCACCCCTACTCTTAAGACGGAAGAAGGAAAAGATCGTGAGGGAAAACGACATTAATATTTTTTTATTTTTTTATTATATAGGCTTGCGTTAGGTATTTAAGCTGCATCCAGTAAGATTGGAAGTAAAGTCACTGTATTTGGGAACAAGTGAGGCTGAAGATGGTGATGGTTAATGTTAGTTTTATTCTGTAAAGTTCACTAGTTCACCTCACTCAAGTGAGCGCACACAATTCGAAAGCGAACTCATTTGTTTTTAAAGTAAATCATCGCGGTTTCACAACGAGACACCGTTCGAATTTCGAACGTGATGTTCGAAAATTCGATTTAGATCTATTTTAGGCTCAGCCTCTTCAGCCAATCGTTTACTTTTAGCCCTTTTATTATTCTATCCCTTTTGAGTTTGGGGATGTTAGTCTTATTGTCAAGAAGGGAAAGCTAAATGGGCCTATGTTTATTTATTCTTCAGGTCCTTTGTGCGGAAATGGGATATTTTGGAGAAAGTTAAAGAGGGTACCTCGTTTGTCTAGTGCTGAGCATGAGGTCCTAGGTTTGATTCCCGGATCTGGCAAAGTGTTATTGGGTTTTTCTATCAGAATTTTTTCAGTAGCAGCCACGGAGTCTGGATTTGTGTACGGTTTATGGCAATGGGCTCGCCCCCTATTACATGGGACTTAAAACATAGCTGGTGAAATGTGGGTGTAGTATTCGGTACACCTCTGCTTAAACCTTCGGGGATTACAGGCGTGAGGTTATGTTAGGTTATTGGGGATAGTTTACACTTCTGCTAGAGTGACCTACATCTGCTCTGCCTTTTCTCAAAAATGTTGGTACTGGCTTCCAGTCTGACCAAATTTAGCTGAATATCGGTATTTAACAAGACTCGACAGCTTGTCTGAACACTACTCACTTAGTAGTACGATACTCCTTGGTGTGTTTGATAGGTTGACAGTCTTTCGGGATTTTGACCACCCGTAAAAAAAATCTATAAAAGACAGCCGAAATCTGCTGCTGTTTACAAAAAAAAAAGTGAAAGAGCAAAAGGAAAAATATTCCCCTTAAATATTCATTTGCAGAATGTCTTCAGAAAACAAAATTCATTTATTCTCAACGACAACAACACGAAAAAAGGCACAAAAAACGGTTCAACTATTTTCACCCTAGATTTCAGAACAACAAATAAAGTGTAAACAACGTTTTGTTTTAGGACTTCGCCCTCAGGCTAAACACGGGAATATAATAGAAAACAATAGCGACCATTGACACACATTTCTTACAATAAAAGTAAGTGACCCCACAAATCCTTCACTATTAGGGCTAGGCTATACTGATAGCGAGAGAGATAGCGGAGCAAAACAGGCCTGTCACATCATGTGTTTTTTTACCTCTAATATCAGAAACCCAACAGCAACTAGAATAAAGATTTCTATGAGTTCGACAGGCAAAGGTTGTACTCATCATCTGCCAGCCCTTCAGCTCCCATGTCATTTGGGGTCGGCTAAGTTTGACAGTTGTGTGATAGTGACAGGAACTAGTCATTAGGTACTAAGTGAAGTTTATAAATCCCGGTTAAGACTTTATAAACATGCAGTTGGATCTTTTTTGGATTTCCTTTGGGTGATGTCGGAATTAAATAACTATAAGGCGTTTATTTTGAGTTTTCTAGTTCAGCTCCCGCTCCGCTCCAGCTCCACTCCCGCTCCGCTCCCGCTCCGCTTACTTCTCAACACAGCCTTACCCCAGACTATAAAAACAAGAGCCCTGTACGTAAACAAATAATAAAAGCCAATGTACAGGAATCGGAAATTACGTTCCATTGTATATTTGACGTCACTCATTCTTGGAATGGTCTAGTGTAACTACCCAACATTATAAGGCCCAATTCACGCGACTAATGAAACGCGTGCGCGTCTTTTGTTTCCTTCGCGCATAGTATCATATCATAATGTTTTTGTAGGTACCTCGTCATCAGCCTACAACAGTCTACTGTTGGACATAGGCCTCTTCAATCGCCCGCCCCTCAACTCTATTCTTGGCAGCTCTCATCCAGTTGTTACCAGCCACCCTGACAAAATCGTCGTTCCACTGAGGGCGTCCCACCTTGCGCTTGCCGATTCGCGGTCTCCACTCAAGAACACGTCTACCCCAACGGTCATCGGTTCTAGGGCTAATATAGCCGGTCCAGTGCCACTTTAGCTAACTCATTCTGTGGGCTATGTCCAAAATTCTGGTTCTATATTGGATCCCCTCGTTCCGGGTGCGATCCTTCAGAGAAACTCCAAACATAGCCCGCTCCATAGCTCGCTGAGCGACCTTGAATTTATGGATTAACCGTACTGTGAGTGTCCACGTTTCAGCCCCGTAAGTCATAACAGGCATTACTCACTGATGTATGTACCTATCTATGTTTTATCAATGTTAATAATTATCTTACGAGACCTCGCGCACTTCGTAGCCACGACCACGTCTTTTGGCTGCAGAAACTCCGACCATGAAGAAGGTTTGGTTGTACGACGGGGCGTCCAAACAGTTTTTAATGCGATGTGATGCGATGCGAGGTCCCTAAATTATAAAGAGTTACTACTATTTTGCCCATCGGCATCAGGAACAAGGTCCAAGCTGCTGGTGGTCAGGGCTCCGGATAGAGGAACCTCTTCACTATGTGTGCCGTGTCTAGGGGTACTGCTTTCTGAATCAAGCCCTTGATCCAGCCGCGCAATGAGAGCCTCCTAAGGTCGAGGCTCTTTGCTATTGGTCCATTAATCGTAACATCTATCGGTACAATAATGGCAGAGTCCACGTCCGATCTGTCGACAACCTTATATGCTAAATTAAGATACTTGATTTTTTTATCATTTTCAGTTTTCACGGGATTCTCTTCATGAGGGACAGTGATGTCAACAAGAGGTTTAGGTTTTAAGTTCAAGCCAAGCTTTTAGAATTGTATGAAAGTAACGCCACTACTCTTCGAGGATCTTCAGTGATCTATTTAGCGGGGTGAGTTCAGTTTGGATGTCACCATCATCATTTCAGCCGAAAGACGTCCACTGCTAGACATAGGCCTCCCCTCGTGCGTTTCGCATCCAGAGGATCCCTGCAACCTTCACCAGGTCATTGGTTCGCCCAGTGGGAGGCCTTCCAACGCAACGTCTCCCGGTTCGCGGTCACCACTCAAGAACTTTTCGCCCCTATCGGCCATCCGTTCTGCGAGCAATGTGCCCTGCCCACTGCCACTTAAGTTTGGCAATTCTTCGGGCTACGTCGGTAACCTTGGTTCTCTTGCGGATGTTTTCATTTCTGATTCGACCACGCAAGGAGACTCCGTCACCATCAAGTCTTAAATTTTTTGGTTTAAGGCCATGCCGTTTTCCTCACGATGTTTTCCTTCACAACCATCTGAATAATATTTGTGCCGTGTCTGTCACAGCCTTAAGATCGATCACCTCCGCAGAATATATGGAGCAATTAGGAATATTGCCGAGATAATTGGAGTACGTATTTTTTTAGCAAATTAACATGATTGCTCTTTTATGTACTTCGTTAACTGCGGCAATTATTTTTAGGCGATAATTGGTGAGTATTCTGTATGGTGTCCGGACGTAAAGAATAGCACCATCCCATATCTTCCCGTGGGTGTCGTAAGAGGCGACTAAGGGACTTACCAGAGAATGGGCAGCAGCGTTCTCTGTGTTTTATAACAACCATACTGCGATCGCCAACCCGCCTGCCAAGCGTGGCGATTATGGCAAAACCCCCCTTCTTGGGGGAGGCCTATGTCTAGCAGTGGACGTCTTTCGGCTGAAATGATGATGATGATGATGAATTGGTGAGTCAAATTGTAAAGGTAACGAGGGCGATGTGACTCAGATAACAGCTGGTTTTAAACGATTCATAAAATAACATAACATCACGCCTGTAATCTCTGAAATATTAGGCAGAGGCGTACCAAACAGTACACCCAGATATCGCCAGTTATGTTTAAGTCCCATGTAATAGGGGGCAAGCCTAATGCCATCGGGCACAAATCCAGACTTCGAGGTAGCTACTAAGAAATTCCTAATGGAAAAACCCAATTACAATTTGACCGACCCTGGAATCGAACCAAGGACCTGACGCTCAGCAGTCGCGCTTGCGACCACTCGACCGGTCGAGGTAGTCTTATTTTTGTTTGTTTAAATTTTCGTGAAAACGAAAACGATCGCTGAATCTAAGTTTTTTTTTTTTTTTTTTTCAATATTTTACCATCAACGGTTTCCCCAAAAGATTGACCACCAAACCAGCTATTTTTACTTCCACAAGTTCGACGTTTGTCCCCTTTCAACCGACATCAATCGAAACTCAACATTCGCATTGTCTGCAGTCGACAGCGCCCATTGACACAACCGCCTGATTGATCGGGGGTTCAGAGTTAGGTAAACTATTTGTTCGCGTCGTTTGCACACAACTACTATTTATGTCGTGTATGCTCGTGGCTTAATAATAACATCCGCACGGGCCGATCGAAGGTTAAGCAACGCTTGCTGTGGTCGGTTTGTGGATGGGTGACAATTTCCGAGACCCTTCAGGGCCTGTGAGAGTGCGTTAAATCGTTGATACTGGTAGTCAGAGAAGCCCGAAAGACTGACAACCAGTCTTACCACGGGGTATGCCGTTCCTCTGTCAGTATACCACCAGTAACTGGATTATAGAAGTCAGATATGAAGTGGCGTTATATACATACATACAACTCACCCCTTTTTCCCATGGGTGTAGGCAGATACCACTGAACGCCACCTGCTACGATGCTTACATACTCCTTTTGCCTCGTCCACGTTCATACACGCATGCCAGTTGCGAGTCCTACGCACCAGACCTTTCTGAAGAGCCTCACCAATAAGGTCAGTGTGTCCTTCTAGGGCGTCCCCGGCGTCCCGGCGTCCCGGCGTTGCCACTCACATCTGCCTTGTACCTTTTGTTAATCGCCTGTCACTCATCCTCTCCACATGACCAAACCATATAAACGTACTCTGGCTTCATATACAATACTGACATTCAAGTATTTCTAATTAGAGTAGAAGTCGATTCGAGTCGTCGTTGAAAGAGGCCAGGCAGATTGATTCTAGATTTAATTACGTAGATAACATAGCCCTTTAACCCACCGACACTTAAATTACTGGGCAATAATACAGTAGTGCTATTCTATAAAGTTCACTTTACACCTCACTCAAGTGAGCGCACACAATTCGAAAGCGAACTCATTTGTTTTTAAAGTAAATCATCGCGGATTCACAACGAGACACCGTTCGAATTTCGAAGTGATGTTTAGAGAATAGTACTTCTGTGGTGTGCTTAGGGGCGTTTGACTTTCAAAGCACGTAGGGGTCTTGTTGTGTCCAGGATGATTACCTATGGAATAAATGTGATAAGCCTGGCTTAACCTTGCAGATTGGGTTATCTGGGTGGCTGTTAGTGAACCACTTCCTTTCATTAGGGTATTTACAAGGTATATATGAGTGGAGTAGAAGTGGCTTAGTGCTTTGAACTTTATTTATTATTTATTTAAACTTCATGTACAAGAGTGATACAGAGGCGGACTTAATGACACAAGGCATTCTGTACCAGTCATCAAAAATACCATTTTGTACTATAAATAATACAATAAGGAAATATTACATAATATTGAGGTTTAAAAGATATGGTATAAACCAAAATTGAAAAAGGGAAGCTTAGATGTAAGTCAAAGCAAATATCATTCTTTGAGTCACATGCGATTCGACCCTCCTCATCACATGTCCATACCAAGATGGCCAATTCCCTTTCAAGTTTTTTGTAACTGGCGCAACTTTTAAACTTCCTCTAATATACCTGTTCCTTACCTTATCCATTCTTGTCACACCACACACACACCTCAACATTCTCATCTCTGCTACATGCAATCTTTTTTTTCATCCATATTCTGCACAGTCCAGCATTCCAATCTACAACATTAGTTTTAGTATATGCGAAATCTGAAACACGTGTTTCAGGTATTTTTATGTAAAGAATCTATGTAATAAAATTTCAAAACTGTATCATGAAAAATCACAAAGTTATAAGCTTGTTCTGCTACCTGGTTGTCTGCACAAAAACGTGGTCACCACGCAGAGCGCCTCTAGCGTCGTCTTGTGCTCAATAATAATTTGGCAGTAGGTACCTAAATGATTGTGATAAGTACTTAATGTCGCTCGGTGTCCAACTTGTAACTTTTTAAAAATATTTTTGGGACAAAATATAACATGGTTTAAAAATTATTGGAATCAATTCAGTTACTTATTCTGAACAAACTATATTCAGGTTTCGCATATACAAAAAATAATGATGTATACAGTACGACAGGTCAAAAAATTCAGTGGGGTACAGAAATCTAAATTACTACGCATGCAGGACTTTCGTGTGTACAAAAGCACTTACATCGTCAACTTTAGTAACAACAACGTAATGAACAAGCTCGTATGAGAACTTACTTAGTTCCATACCTGAGTTGGTATGCATAATTACTTATAAGGATAGTTGGAAAACTAAGTCAGAGGCTTTGTTTGTAGGTAACAACAATGGATTACGACTGTATTTGGCAAAAGGGTAGGTAGAAATGTCCGTAGATCGAAATATCATGGGAAAGTAATAATGCATCTGACATCTCGTTGGGCTAGTGGAGGCAAGCGCGACTGCTGGGCATTAAGTCCCGGGTTCAGTTCCCAGGTCGGGCAAAGTGTTTTTGGTTTTTTTCATCAGGAATTCCTCAGTAGCAGCCACGATTACAGACAGGATTACAGGCGTGACGTCATGTTATAATAATTCATTTGTATGCCAGATATGTTCAAATCCCTTGATACAGGAAACGAGCCCAAAGTAGTTTTGGTTCTAACCAGTTTTTTATGAGAAAACAAGGATTTGATTCAATTTCAACAAGCGATGAGCTGCAGCAAAGAAAAAAAAAAAAAACAATTTGTTGAAATTTATTTGAAGTCTTTTTCGAGCTAGAAATTCACAGACAAATACAAGTAGTAGCCTGCTGTAGTCACAGCTCTAGTAAACGTGATGCCGACCACAGCCCGAACGCACCGTTGAATCCGTCCGTTTAACTAAACCGTTGTTTAACCGAAATTGGATCGGCAGACTCTCGCCATTAAAGGGGGATGGGAATGTTAAAGGCGATTGTAGATTATAATTAGTGTTCCTTTATCTATACATGTACATTGAAGTGTCTTTTTGTAATATCAAAATAACTGCTTTTTACTGAATGCATATTAAAATATATACGGCACTTAAAAAAAAATGTTTTTTTAATTTTTGTCCGTCTGTTTGTTCGGACTTATCTCCGAAACGGCTTGACCGATTTTGACGGAACTTTTACTAGCAGATAGCTGATATTGTAAGGTCTAACAAAGGCTACTTTTATTTTCGAAAAATGGTATATGACTGATATCAATCGGCTTGCCCTCTATTACATTGAACTTAACACAACCCAAATATGGGTGTACTATTTAATTAGTAAATATTTTGGAGAATAGCCTTGTTATTCCTCGGTTACAATAATAAAGTTTTAATTTGTGGAAAAGAAATGTGATTTTTTACTGTCTTAAAGCATTTTACTTTTTGTTTTAAGTGTACTTGACCGACCTCAAGGTCAAGCGTGAACTTTTTAAGACAGTTGTCATTTGTTTTACGAATCGACATAGAGGGAATGATTCTTTAAATGTGGATGTTTTTTTTTTGTGGAACATCCCCACCACAGTATTCCCAAACCACTGTAACTCCTGAAAGCCGGAATCAACATTGGCGACCACCAGAAAAGCGCCGAGACAAAGAAGCTCGACGAAGTCCCAAAGAAACAATTTAATTGTCTTGGATCCCGCAACGAAATTAATCAGAAAAGAATAGCGGAGGAGTAGGACAAAACATGATTTCCACTGTTATACACTGTAGTTGCCGCTACGGAATTATACAGGGTGGAAAGACATCATTCTAAACGCATAGAAATTTTTCGTTGGATATTTAAAAGAAAAAACAGCTGTTTCCTACATAAATCATAATCATATTTATTTCTGTAAATTGGTTTACAAAACTCTTTTACATGTCACAACTTGTTGTTTTAAAACTAGATGGGGCCGGTGTTTCGTACCTGACTACTCTGAGAAGAAACATCCGAAACAAACTCAGAGGTCACAGTCACTTTTAAAGTCCAGACATTGCTCAAGTCATATGAGGACCATGTAGATTAATGTCTGAAATGGTACTTTGAAGAAATAACCACACAGATTTGAGTGGACCTGTCCAAACAGTGCAAGCATTTGTCAGTGATCGTGTAGCTCGACTCGTAATACAAAACTGCTATACCTACCTACACTGTCAAAATGTATGAAACAGCAGATTTTTTATGTGAAAATAAAAAAAATCTATGTGGTGGGTTTAGAATGATGTATTGAATACATGATAACCGTTTTAGCGACGGTTTAACCTTTTTGGAATTTGCGAATTTTATAAAATTCACCTTAGTGGCAAAATCAAGACATTCTATGTAGCTTTTTAACCGTTTCCACAACTGAATTTAAGCTGTTCAATAAAAAAATACGAAAACCAAATATTTTCCCGGTACGACACTTGACGCGAATTTTAAATCGAAAAATAAACTTCAATAGCGAAAGCGTTCGGTTGACCTCTCGACCTGACGTGACGTCAGGAATCCTGAAGGGTATAACTGACCAATGAGCACTCGACCCATATACAGTGCCGAAACGGACTATATACAGCGTGTTTATTTAAAGCATGTCGCGTCAATTTGGGTCAGGCTTTTATTGCAAAATGCAATTAAGTGGTACAGGGTGTGTTAAAGTACGAATGTATAGTGTGTAGTAAAGTTGAGTGTGTTGTAAATGGAGGAGTGTGTGATTTATTCCATAATAAGTCCTATGTAATTCAA
Organism: Noctua fimbriata; assembly: GCA_905163415.1. Classification (NCBI taxonomy): domain Eukaryota; kingdom Metazoa; phylum Arthropoda; class Insecta; order Lepidoptera; family Noctuidae; genus Noctua; species Noctua fimbriata. Next base: position 5,874,659 of record LR990951.1, read on the forward strand.
TTAATAATTAATCATAATGTAATCAATTATAATTTGAACAGTAATCACATGCCAATGTTTTTTATAAATTTTATAAATATTTTATGTAAAGCCGTTCTCTGTGCATGTGGTGTTAACCTGTCATTAATTGTTGCACTTGTAAATGTTACTCTAGTCATTAATCAGAAATGTATATAGTGTAAGCAATTGTTGGTTAACCTAAATAAATAAATAAATAAATAAAATAAATGTAATGCGAGTGCCTAAAAATCCACTTTTTGAACCAATTTGTCCTGCCAACAATAACCTACGGTGTCGAGACATGGACGCTCACAAAGGAGACAGTCCAACGAGAACTGCTGATGTTCTATCCATGATAATATTGTAATACCAAATGATTTGAAAAGAGTAACCATGGAGTTTCTTGCCGGTTCTTCTCCATAGGAAACGACCAACCCGAACCGTGCACTTTATTGTCGACGTTTTATAAGTACCCATCTAGGCCTATGTGAAATAAAAAAAATTGATTTTGATTTTAGACCGAGTGGCACAAAGAGCCATGGAGCGAGCCATGCTCGGCATAACTCTCTTAGATCGAGTGCGTAACACCGAAATCCGCCGTCGGATGAAAGTCTACGACGTCGGGGAACTGGCGGTGTGCCTCAAGTGGACTTGTCCAGGACATCTGGCTAGACGCGGAGATGGCCGATGGAGCAAGGTTTTGACCGAGTGGTGGCCAAGGTTTGGCCAAAGAACGAGGGCGGTTCTAAAGCTCGTTGGGTTGAAGATATCGTCAAAATCGCGGGAAACACCTGGATAAGGGACCCACAGAACCGGGCACGCAAAGGGAAGGTCTATACCCAGCAGTGGATGATTCCGGGCTGATATGATGATGATGATGATGTAAGACGAAACTGGATAGACATGACACAAAACCGCCAAAAGTGGAAAGAGACTTGGAAGAGAAATTTGGTCACGCAGCATTAGGTACTGTAGTTTATAGAATAGAATAGAATTTCTCTTTATTCGAGTATAAATGACTCAAAAAAAAAACAGTAAAACTTACGACTATGTTAGTAACCACTTATAAAAACAAAACAACACAAGAAATAACGGTGGATCACTGCTGCGAGAACCCATGAGTGATAGCACAACAGCGACCCACATACACACAGTCCAGACGAATAGCAATCACGTTTAAGATACTGTTGGTGGTGGTTATAAGTCCAGGTTTCTTCATTATGTTTTTCTTCACCGATATCAGTGATCTTGATCATTCTTCTGTCCTTATCCCAATTTATTCATGGTCGGCGCAGCATGTCTTCTTCTTCCATACTTCTCTGTTACTTGTCATCTCATCAGACACGTTCTTTCTTGCCATGTCATCCGTCACACAGTCCATCCATCGTTTCTTTGGTCTTCCTCTACTCTTATACCAATATCAGTAATTTTGTATAAGTATCTATGCATTGAAAAGTCGTAGTGGTACATTTGAACCCACAATCTCATTTTTGTATGACAGACGAGGACTTTAACCTCTGGGCCACGACATCATCACCTGCTTGTGTATGCATATGCAGCTGAATACTAGTATTTTACATGGAGTTACTGCCTATCTGACCGTCACAACCCAGTTAGTGGGTAATACGATACCCCTTGGTAAGACTGGTTGTCAGACTTTCGATCAAAGGTCTAGAAATGACAGCCGGGACCAACGGCTTATCGTGCTTTCCGAGGCACGGAGGAAACTCGGTATGTTTTGGATGATCACCTACCCATGGACCAACCTAGGCAAGCGCAGCTTAACCTGAAGATCGACCCAAGCGGCTATTTTATTTATTCCATCACGACATACAGTGACAAAGTAGATTCAGTTTTATTAACACAGTCATTACGAAGCCAATAAATAAATACAACATGGATTCCGCAGAATTTTCTCATTCCATGAATTCACTTAGCGAAATAACACGACTCGATATAATTGCATTACGCAATAAAGCTCGACCCAAATTAATTACATGTAAGGTTAATGAACTGTAGTGTTTTCAGACAGAAGATATTGATTATGACGTCATGGATACGGTTTTATTTCACTGAACAGAGGAGCTGTGTAATAATAACAGACACATAAGTCGATCTTTAAGGTTAAGCCGCGCTTGTCAAGGTTAGTCCGTGGATGGGTCATCGTTGTGTATAGTCCCGGCTGTAATTTTTTTTGTAGATCTTTGACAGACGTTACAGGTAGTCAGTGGCCCAAATTATGACTACCAGTCTTACCAAGTATCACCTAGTACTAGCTACGTTGTGGAAGTCAGATAAGCGGTCGGTCCATGTAAAATCATCATCATCATCATCATTTCAGCCGAAAGACGTCCACTGCTGGACATAGGCCTCCCCCAAGAAGGGGGGTTTTGCCATAATCGCCACGCTTGGCAGGCGGGTTGGCGATCGCAGTATGGTTGTTATAAAACTCAGAGAACGCTGCTGCCCATTCTCTGGAAAGTCCCTTAGTCGCCTCTTACGACACCCACGGGAAGATATGGGATGGTGCTATTCTTTACGTCCGGACACCATACAGAACAAAAAAAAAAAAAATACCAGTATTTTTTCTTTCTTCACTTGGAATTTCTCCTGTATCGTGGGTGCGTTTACAAACATTTAAACTCACATACACAAACAGCCAGACCCGGAATAACTACCTGTAGATCATAAAAATATTTATTCCGTGCGGGGATCGAACGCGCGACACGCAGCGCAGCAGCCGATCGCTCAGCCACTGCGCCAACCGTGCCGTCGATCCTGTTTCAGGCCAACCTGTCCTTTTCTGTATGAGAAGTCTTTGTCCAGCGGTGGGACAGTATAAAGCTGGTATTACATGGTGCCCGTGAGATAAATCCGAAATAAATAGCTACACAGAACCGCAGACAGATTTCCTGGTCAGAAAACGACGAGGCTTTCAGAAACCAGTTCAAAGGAACCTCCATAAATAATACCATAAAAGCTAGCTTGCGAAACATTCTCCATCTAGCAGGTAACACGATACGCATCGTATAAATAACTAACTGTCGTCGAGAACTTGTGTCCTACTTAGGTATCTACTTTAATATGTACGTCTGTATGTAGTACACGCAGAGTTATGTAATAGCACAGTACAGAAGGTCTATAAGTAGTTGTACTGTATGGTGTCGGACGTAAAGAATAGCACCATCCCATATCGCCCCGTGGGTGTCGTAAGAGGCGACTAAGGGACTTACCAGAGAATGGGCCGCAGCGTTCTCTGTGCTCTTTTAACAACCGTACTGCGATCGCCAACCCGCCTGCCAAGCGTGGCGATTATGGCAACCCCCCCCCTTTGGGGGAGGCCTATGTCCAGCAGTGGACGTCTTTCCGCTGAAATGATGAAGGTCTATAAAACGAAGAAAACTCAAATTCAAATCATCTATTTCACATAGACCAGTTACAATGGAAAATGTAGTGAGGAAAATGTTGAGTGTGAATGTAGATGGTTATAAGAGTAGAGAAAGACCAAAGAAACGATGGATGGACTGTGTGAAGGATGATATGGCTAGAAAGGAAGTGACTGCTAAGATGACGAATAATAGAGAAGTATGGGAGAAGAAGACATACTGCGCCGACCACAAATAAATTGAGATAAATGAAAGGAATGATGATGATGATGATGATGACCAGTTACAGGCACTATTGAATTGTGAAAAAAAAAGATGAAGCTACAGTTCAGCCACAAGGCAAAATAACTATGAACGGACTGTAGTTGCGTAGAAACGTAAAAAACTAGCGCACGTACAGTAACACCAGAACAAAAATGCGCTTCGGTAAACTTCATATGTCCGAACAAGCACGTACACCGTGCCACAGAGGAACCCTTCACGGAGAAAATACTTCTAAGTTTAGTCCTGTTTCTCAGTCAGGTTATCTACAAAAGTTATGGAAAAGTGTTTTAATTCATTTCATTCTTTGGGCTCACCAACAATTGACATCCAATAGAGTCACAGACTAGTATACCAACATCTTACAAAGGCGCAAAGGGTTTGATCTAAGCTTTTGACAAAATAGACAACCACTTCCATTACACTTTCAATATCTCCATAGTGGTTGTAAAACCTCCATATTAGATCTCATCATCGAGTATTTCCGAAGACCGACAATGATTCCCGAAGCGCATACTTTTCCTTGCATATCTGTACATATAAACGCGTACGTGCAGCGATCTCAAACAAATGCCAGTCACGAGTTCATTTGCACTTGCTGTACTTCAAGCTTGTCTATGTGTGCGTGGAGGTATCAAACAAATGCAAATCGCGAGTTCGTTTGCTCTCAATGTACGTAAGGCGTGTCTATGTGTGCCTGTGTTTTCGCTTGTTTGTATGTAGTGGTCCTTCTGTACGTATCTGTTTATGGTACTATGTAAAGTTACGCAGTCACAAAATGTGTCGCAAAGGACGAGGAAACCTCTTGAGACAGTGTTACTTTGTGAGAACGATGTTAACGTTAGCTTAGGAAACTAGTGTCTCGAAAATTACAGTTTAGAGGTGACATTCTTAGCGCTCAAACAGAGTGAAATTTTCAGTGATGAAGGTGATGGAAAAGTCATTACTGTATTAGGTCAATCTAATCTATTCGTGTGTAAAAAGACCCTGAACTAAGCTGAAAGGCACTTGTTCTCCCTGTCATTGCGATCATTTAAAAAAAAACCCAAAAAATGTAGCATGTGCATCAGCCAAAATAGGTGTGATGGCTGCCTGCTACCCTGGGGAGACCGTTAAGGGTCTTACGAAATACGTGAAAATGGATTCACAATAGTTCTGTGCAGACAGCAGTAAATATATGTGCAGCTAGGTTAGGTTGTAGGCTCGGATAGCAGATAGGAGGTAAAAGTTCTAACTTTTTCACATTTTTTTCTCAATATACTTACTATTTTTAAGGTTATACTTTAAATACTTCCATGACCCGTTTACTATTCAATGCATCCATCAGCATAATAATTTGAAAGCGTTACATTGACTGTTCCCGTAAAACGTGCTTTTACGCCCTTAAAAAAAGGACGTTTCCCAACAATAATTTTTGCCTAGGGTTACTTAGTTTTATGTACAGAATGATTGGTTAACGGCTTCATGAAGGGTCCGCTTACACCTTATATACAATGACTAGAAATACGAAAGGCTTCGAAAGCGATTGCTTCTCAAGTTCAAGTTTCAAATTTGCAATCGATCGCTCTCTCTGAGTATAATGTGTGCCTGCCAACACGGACATTGGGTAACAAATCCTTATAGTTGCGATTAAATAGGTTAAAAACCATTTAGGAGGAATGCATATAGGTACTATTGATGAGATCATCATGTATATGCTATTCTGTAAAGTTCACTAGTTCACCTCACTCAAGTGAGCGCACACAATTCGAAAGCGAACTCATTTGTTTTTAAAGTAAATCATCGTGGTTTCACAACGAGACACCGTTCGAATTTCGAAAAGACATCACTCGAAGATATCGTAGTGAATTATCTTAAATGCTCGTGGATTCTCGGTGTGAGATGAGGCCTTTTATTTGTAGTGGGACAACGCTATTATAGGCTGATATTAATAAAGACCATGTTCAAAACAAAAGCATCACAGAAAGCCATTGTAATAAATGTACAGAGAACATTATAATTATTATGAGTAAAATTCTATATTTTACATTTGAATGAATCTTTAGAGAGCTAACATAAAATTTTATTGCTTTGTTCGGAGCCATTTTATTGTATTTTAGCTTTTAATGTCTCTTAAATAGACATTTAATGAATCTAGGGGTATTTCGTAATCAATCAAACAATGTTAAACGAAACGCCTTGTTGACGCTTCCCGTGACCCAAGGGCTGGCTTTTACCTTGGCCAGAGGCTAAGTGTTGCCATAAAACGTAGCAACGCTGCCAGTCTCTTGGGCACATTACCAGCTGACAGCGTTGAGGAGGAGTTTTTCGATGCCCTTCTATAGTTTGTTGTTGGTTTATTTATGTTAGATTTTTTAATAGTTTTTAATTAATCATACGATAGTATTGACTAGCACGGCTAAACAGATTGTCATTGGATTTTCCGAATGAATTTTCCTTTGGTCTAGTGGTCGCAAGGTCGTGACTGCCAAGCATGAGGTCCTGGGTTCGATTTCCAGGTCGGGGAAAGAGTCGTTGGGTTTTGACCCCCAATATTTCCGTAACTGGAAGGTTCCCAGGTATGGTCTAGGTAGAACAAAAAAATATCGCAATGACGGGGAATACAAGTGCCTTTCGGCGGTACTTTTACACCCACTATAACAGTCTTGGATAAACTATGTCGAACCATTCCGTCACGTATGTACAATTGTACATACATACAGTCACGAGCACAAATATGTAAACACTAAACAACTTTTAAAAGTGTTTTTCTCCTACTGTTCAGATTAAAATTTCATGTTGTTATGAACATAGTATTCTGGAACTCATATTTTTATGAAAAAGGTCCTATCTCCAAGTTACAATCGTTATTTCTCGCGAAAATTGCTTTTAAATTTAGGAAAGTGTATACATTTTTTTATTTTTTTTATTCTGTATGGGCTTACTCTTGACCTCAATCTAGTCCTGAGGACAGAGATGAGGTCGACGATGGAACGAGCTAACCCAAAAGAAGCCTATTAACTCGCGATTTAAATAGATTGGGGTCATATGAACTTGGAAACACCGACGCAGGCAGGGAATTCCACTCCTTGGCTGTGCGCATAATAAATGATGTAGCAAAGCGCTTCGTGCGAATGTGTGGAACATCGACAAGGTATGGGTGATAACCTGCAGTACGTCTGGACTCCCGATGGAAGAAAGGAGATGGTGGAATGAGTTCGTGGAGCTCTTGAGCACACTCACTGAAATACAATCTGTAAAAGACCGACAAACATGCAACTTTGCGCCGATGGGCCAGGCTATGAAGCCTAACTAACCAGCTTATCGTCACCAATGAGCCTCTTGGCTCACATATTGACGCCGGTCAATGTGGCGACACTTGGGGGAGGCCTATGTCCAGCAGTGGACGTCTTTCGGCTGAAATGATGATGATGATGATATATATTGGAGCTCATGACTGGACATCACACCTTATCTCATTCTTCTCAACCTACTTACGTCTAAAACATAGGTCCGTACATCACTTGAATTTTAACACTGCAGGAATGACTCAACACATTTTTGTAAACTCTCATACCGTACCGTTTAAGTTGGAAGTGGATTATCATCGCTGGTTCAATTATGGTGAAGTAAAGATACATAATCATGGTATATAAAACTGGGCCTGTTTTTCTCGAGGGGGAGGCAGAAGTGGGTAGAGCTGGGCAAAATACATGCTTTGCTTTTATTATAATACAAATTACAAAATACTACCTCGCATTTATTTAAATACGAAATACAAAATATTTTTGAATAGTGGTTTTGAAAATACTGTATTTTGTATTTTAACTTTTTTTTATTTAAAATACAAATGACAAAATACAGTCACAGGTGTTAGGTTATGTAAAAAGAATAGAATAATCCTTCGTTCTGATAACCAAAATATCATCGTATTTTTCGTGTGGGTAGAACCTAACCTGGTGTCAGAGTTTTATGCCGCCCATGGGCCTCTGACTTGGCTTTACATGCCGCCGAAAAATATCTCTCAGGCATGCTGGTTTCCTTACGATTTTTGTCCTTCACCGAAGCAAGTGAGCTCTGAAATACATATTCGACATGACAACCTCAATAACACAAGTGCTATTTTATTACCTAACATTATCGATCGTGGGAACGTCAAAAATGTATTGTATTGGTATCAGCTATCAAAATGCTTTTGTCAATGCCGTTGATAGTTGAAATGCTTTAAAAGCGATTGCCTTCTCATTATCATCATGATCTGTGTAGCCTTTTTCCAACTATGTTGGGGTCGGCTTCTAGTCTAACGGGATGCAGCTGAATACCAGTATTTTACATGGAGCGACTGCTTATCTGAATTTCACACCCAGCTAGAACTGGGTCATACGATTCCCTTTGGTAAGACTGGTTGTCAGACTTTCGAGCCACGACTGTCAAAGATCTACAAATGACAGCCGGGACCAACGGCTTAACGTGCTTTCCGAGGCACGGAGGAAACTCGGTATGTAATGGTATTGCCCTCGTGGGACGAAATTAGGACTACGTGCTCAGCATTTACATTATTTTGTAACCACTGGACCAACGAGGTAGACACAAGTCAGTAACCTCTAACTGACCTGGTTATTTTGTATAGTTATTAAGTATACACCTCTACCTTGAAACCCAATATTTTTTTTAAAACCCATATACAACATTATTTTTAGTATATGCGAAACCTGAATATAGTTTGTTCAGAATAAGTAACTGAATCGATTCCAATAATTTTTATACCATGTTATATTTTTTCCCAATAATATTTAAAAAAGTTTAAAGTTGGACACCGAGCGACTTTGAGTGCCTATCGCAATAATTTAGGTACCTACTGTCAAATTATTATTATCAATGAGCTCAAGACGACGCTGGAGGCGCGCGCTGCGTGGTGACCACGTTTTTGACCGGACAACTGGGTAACAGAACTAGCTTATAACTTTGTGATTTTTCATGATACAGTTTTGAAATTTTGTACATAGATTATTTACATAAAAATACTAGACACGTGTATCAGGTTTCACATATACTAAAACTAATGTTGTATAAACTCACGCCTTTGCCCATGGGGGTAGGCAGAAACCACAGAACGCCACGTGCTACGATCTTTACAGTACTCATTTTGCATCGTGCACGTTAATACATCAGGTCATTCACGCACGCCGGTTGCGAGTACTACGCAGATGACCTTTCTGAAGAAGCTCACCAATAAGGTTAGTGCGGACTTCTAGGGCCCCACTCACATCTGCCTCGTAAATACCTTTTGTTAGTCGCCTTTCACTCATCCTCTCCACATGGCCATACCATCTAAGCATACTCTTTTCAAGCCGCATCGTTCTCATGTAACATCATTCCTCAATTTATCATTCAATTTTTTTTTATTGTCTACTACAAAAAAAAATTCTTCCATCTCAAATTTAAACAAACGAGTATGTTTACAGTATCGTAACTAAAATCTTAGTAAGCACCTTAACAAAAAAATCGATCATACCTTAGTACATAAATATTTACTTAGGACGAGAGCCAAATAAATATCTACTATGACATAAAATAGGGACCCTAACATAAACCTTTTTGCCTCGTAAGATTTCTGAATTTTAAAACCCTATTAGATTTGATTTACAACAAAAGTTAGGGTCAAAATTAAATTAGCATACAGAATAATGTTTAAGGTAGCAGGCACACCAGGAGCTATGTATTATTATAGGTCTTTAACGATGAAATTGCCGTTTTTTTCTCAAATTTTGATCTGCTTGTAACTTTGACGAAAGAAACAAGAAAAAAAAGAAAATGTCAAACATGTACAATTTTAATTCTGTAGTTCAGTAATTGCTTGAAGTTAGAACCGTCAAAAGTTACAATTCTTAGCTTTAGCTTTCTTTAACGGTTCTTGCTTCGTTTAAATTCTTGTAAAAAAGGGTTGCATAAGTAGATACTTAAACACAAGTAGTTAATTTAACTTGATTATATGGGTGTAAGTAAACACAAAACAAATAAAAAAATATGTCTACATAATGTGAGAATGAATGAATTTTTCACAATTTGACCCCCAAATCTGTAAATCAATACTTCCATTTTTTTATTAAAATAGTTTGCTTTGTAATTGTTTGCTCATTTCTTTTATTTTTTTGGTTTATTTTTGGCTTAGACCAAAAATATGTTGTTTTGTACGCTTATGACAAAACATGTAGATCTACCTGTTATTTTTAGGACCTTGCACATATTATTTGATGTATACTCATGTTTTACAAGAAAATATATTATATTCTATGACAGTATCGTGAACGAATCTAATTGTGATATCTATACTATAATATTATAAAGCTGAAGAGTTTGTTTGTTTGTTTGTTTGCTTGAACACGCTAATCTCAGGAACTACTGGTTCGATTTGAAAAATTCTTTTAGTGTTGGATAGCCCATTTATCGAGGAAGGTTATAGGCTAAAAAATATAAATTTTACGCGGACGAAGGTCGCGGGCAACAGCTAGTTAGAGATAAAGGCGATCCTATACAAAACGAAATCGACTACACTACGACGACTATACTTTTGCTGTCCATTTTCTTCAATAGTTAATGCCTCTCTCTAATAACCACCAAATTCGTGTTGCGCAATGTGGAATATTCTGGGTGCTCTTCAAATTGGTACCCTCAATAAACCTAGTAAATCAGGCAAATAAAGGTTTTTTTTGTGCGAAATAGGTATCAGGGCCTGGAACAAATATTGTACACGGAATACAAATTGCTTAATTATACAAAGTCATCAAACGTATCCACAATCAATTAAAAATGCTAATGAAATAAATTGAAAAAGGTACTTTTCATTTAATTTAATGGATAGAATTCAATTACATAATTAACATTTTAGAACTAGACCAAGACGCGGTAAGAATTACTAATGAGAAGACTAACAATTCGTTTTAAAAGCAAAATGTCGGTCCATTTGGCGTTCAGCCAATAGCTACATTTATTTCTTAGATTAGATTTATCTAGGATATCGACACCTTAAACTAGATTTTAGCTCTCGAAACGTCACTTCAAAATTCGAACAGTGTCTCGTTGTGAATCCGCCATGGTTTACTTTAAAAACAAATGAGTTCGCTTTCGAATTGTGTGCGCTCACTTAAGAGCGTTTATACAGAAAGTGGGCAACGTCGCAAATAGCTGTCAAATATTTCGCTGTTTTCATTAATTTGGCAATATTACTGTATGAAAATAAGTAATATGGCTAACTAGAGAACTAAAATATTGATTATGAAATGCAATAATTAATATTTTAACATCGAATATTTAGTTTTCGATGTAAAAAAAAGTATTTGGAAACTAAACTACTACATCTAAAACGATTACAACATCAAATTCAGTGTTTTAATTGCAATTCATTATTAATATTCTAGTTCTAGTGTACTAGTTAGCCACATTTTTTATTTAGATACAGTAATATTGCCAAATTTATTAAAACAGGTAAATATTTGACAGCTATTTGCAACGTTGCCAACTTTTTGTTTGAACGCTCTTAGTGATTTTCCAAGTAAACTTTATAGAATAGTACTATAGATGCAGAATGGCGATATTTTGAGAACAATTTAATACCGAACGGTAATAATCATATCAATAAAGTCTAGACAAACTAATTTTCATAATTATTATCAGCGAGAATTTAATGGAGAATTTCGTATTCAACGTACTTCAAGTATTTTAATAAAGTTTGACATTTATTTCGATACTAGCTGACCCGCGCAACTTCGTCTGCGTTTGGATTTTTCCCGTTTTTGCAATCTTTTTCATAAATGCTCGGCTCCTATTGGTCGTAGCGTGATGTTATGTAGCCTATAGCCTTCCTCGATAAATGGGCTATCAAACACTAAAATAATTTTTCAATTCAGACCAGTAGTTTCTGAGATTAGCGCGTTCAAGCAAACAAACAAACTCTTCAGCTTCATAATATTAGTATAGATTGTCTTTTGTTCTGTTTTAATATTATATCAATAGGTATTGAAAAATCTGAAGAATGATTTTCTTAGCAAAAGAAGAACAATATTATTCGTATTTAAAATCTTTTTAACTAAAACTACAACTGACATTCAAAGTCAGTTAAAACAGTACAAATTTGTGTTTTTTTTTGGTGTATTACACAGCACTCATTGCATCTATTGACTGACTGCCACGTTGGTCGAGTGGTTGCAAGCGCGACTGCTGAGCATGAAGTCCTAGGTTCGATTCCCGGATCGGGCAATGTGTTATTGGGTTTTTCCATTAGGACTTTCTGAGTAGGAGCCACGGAGTCTGTATTTGTGCCCGGTTGATGTCAATAGGCTCGCAGCTATTACGTGGGACTTCATACGTAACTGGCGAAGTGTGGGTGCGAGTGTGGGTGTGGGTGTGGGTGGTGCGGGTGTGGGTGGTGTGGGTGTGGGTTAGGTACACTTCTGCCTAACCCTTCGAGAATTACAAGCGTGATGTTATCCTATGTAAGCAGCACACACAGCAAGTAAGGGTATCAAGTATTCTATTATCAAAATAGTCAAGGTAGATGACGTGTCGTATTAAGGAAGATAACTTAAAAACTACATCAGACGTAAGCTTCTCATCCACGTTTATAATCATCATCATCATCATTTCAGCCAAAAGACTACACTACACTACAGCCACTGCTGGACATAGGCCTCCCCCAAACTCATCATTGGGGGGTTTTGCCATAATCGTCACGCTTGGCAGGCTGGTTGGCGATCGCAGTATGGTTGTTATAAAAGCACAGAGAACGCTGCAGCTCAATCTCTGGTAAGTCCCTTAGTCGCCTCTTACCACCACCCCTGAGGGGTATCCCCTTTCAAACAAAAAATAAATCTTCGAAATTGGCCAAACATCTCATCTGCCTAGCCTTTTCCCAACTATGTTGGGGTCGGCTTCCAGTCTAACCGGATGCAGCTGAATACCAGTATTTTACATGGAGCGACTGCCTATCTGACCTCCACAATCCAGTTAGTACTGGGTAATGCGATATCCCTTAGTAAGACTGGTTGTCAGACTTTTTGGGCCACTGACTACCTAACGACTGTCAAAGATCTACAAATGACACCCGGCACCAACGGCTTGACGTGCTTTCCGAGGCACGAAGGGAACTCGGTATGTAATGGGTGGTCACCCATCCACAGTCCAACCTAGGCAAGCACGGCTTAACCTAAGGATCGACCCGAGCGGCTGTTATTATTTAGCCACGAGCTCCTCGAAATTGCCCAATACGGTAAGAAATTATTATTGAACAAAATTGAACAAATTGAAAACTTCATCCTGCTTGACCTCCTACAACCATATTTAAGCATTATGAACCCTAATACCATTGAATAAGGCACTTCAATCTCATCGACTTTCAGACACTCGTTCCCAAATTCGCAAAACTCTCCTGGAATACTAATCGCACTTATATTTTTCTTTCCTCTTCAATTAATGAAGGCTAAACATTAACTTTGGCTATTGGATAAAAATATATTGTGGTGTACGGCCATTGTATTACCCTTATTCCTGGCTAATGGTCGAGGGCCACGGAATAGTTAGATCGTGGAGTAATTTCGTGAAAAACTAGTTTTGTTCCTAAGACATCGTGAAAAATATAGGTAGGTACATATTTATATGTATAGTTACGATGAGTGAAGTTTTAATTAAGCGAGAAGTTTTTGTTTTGAACATTTCAGCTGACATTTTAGGTAACACTTTGCGTGTCATTTGTTCATTTTTATAGACATAAAAATGTATGGTAGATGGTCAAAGACTCTTGTCCAATCAATAAAATCTGTTGTTTAAAACTTTGTGCAGCTAGGAATTAACAATAGATGGATTATAGGAAAAAGTATGACAGTGCTAGCCAACCGTATCCTTACATTATTTAAAAAAGTGGTTGGAAAATTTTTAATTGCCTTGCCCAACTTCCGACATTTTGTTTTATTTACAAAATAGCAGCCACACGAAATATAAGCTACCGAAGATATTCTGATGGCAAAATTGTAACTTCGAGAGCTCATATCTCGCAAACGTGAAGTTTTAGAAGATTTTGATCTACACTATATTTGTTGGTATTATTGCCAGCTATTTATTAATTAGTACAGGTTTTATGCGTGGCTGCTATTTAAAAAATGAAATAAAACGGCGGAGGTTAGGCAGGTCAAATAATTAATACCCTATTCGAGCCTCCGCTTATTTAAAGCATACGTGATCACTCCATCTTCTACCTCCTCCATATCACCAACGATCAACCCACGTACCAAAGCCAGTTACGCAACATCGTCCGGTCTAATTGACCCCGGCACTGCCTTGTTTTCGTTTTATTACCTCACAGATATACAGGGGTCAAAAGTACCCATAGTTACAGTAACTGTAAGGACCTTTGTCGGTGTCGAAAGTTCGTTATGAGGTCATAAAAAGGTATGGCGGTTAGTTTTTATTTTATGTCGTTATTGTTATATTTTTATTTTTATGTTAAAGTTTTATGTGCGTGTGACTTTTGGGCCACATCTAAGTCTTACAAAAATCTTAGTCTTAGAAGATAATTTTCTTTTGTGCACTAGAGCAGAAAAGTAGCATTTTGTGCAGCCTACATCGTCCAGCACAAAGGCGAACTTTACGAGCATGAGAAGTGAAACAATATTTTCGATAAAGTTTTTGGTAAGGCAAGGCAAGCCAGGCTTTTGAGCAGGTTTTATGCAGGTCCTGCCACTGGGACTGGGGCCCCTAGGCTGGCTGGGCCCCTAGGCCAGGACAATGTAGACCTAGGGGGAAATCCAGCTCTGCAGTACACTGCTAAGCTGCGTACGCCATTTGTTTTTTTTTTTCTTAAATAATATTTAAAAAAAAAATCTTCAAATATTTCCAATGCTTTTAAAAAAAAAGTAGTTGTGTAGCATTACAAAAAAGTACTAAGGCAACATAGTACCAAAACTACTACAGCGCCATCTATGACACAAATGAAGAAATAACCACAAAATTATATATCTTGCTGTTCAAGTTATCTACGGCTAAAGACTATATAGACAAAAAACAACAACTGTCGGGCAGTAGCCCACCAGACACAACACTCGGCTGGTCGGAGGATTCTCTCTTACCAAGGGGGGTATTTTTTTTTCTGGTAGGGATTTCTTAGAAAAACAAAAAAAACATCCATGAACCGGACACAATTCCGGAATCCGGGGTAGGTACCCAGATTCCGGAATTGTGTCCGGTTGATGGATGTTTTTTTTTTCTCAGTACCTACCTCGAATTCCGGAATTGTGTCCGGTTGATAGAGGACAATGGGCTCGAGCCCTATTATATGTGGCTTAAACATAACTGGCAAATGTGGATATCAGTCTCATCATCTGCCTAGCCTTTTCCCAACTATTTTAGAGCCAGCTTCCAGTCTAACCGGATGCAGCTGAATACCAGTATTTTACTTGGAGCGACTGCGTATCTGACTTGCACAACCCAGTTAATACTGGGCAATACGATACCTCTTGTTAAGACTGGTTGTCAGACTTTCGGGCTCGGGACTACCTGTACCCCTGTCAAAAATCTACAAATCACAACCGGGATCAAAGGCTTAACGTGCTTTCCAAGGCACAGAGGAAACTCGGTATGAAATGGGTGGTCATCCAACCTAGGTTAGCGAGTTTTAACCTAAAGATCGACCCGAGCGGCTGTTATTATTTAGCCACGAGCTCATAAAAAGGATTGCCAGATTTCCCTTCGAATAAAGCAGGCGTGATGATATGTCTGTCCCAAAAAACATTTCTCATCATCTTTCATTTTGCTCACAGCCAACGTGTGGAATTCTTTTCTCTAAGCCTGAAAGACAAGCTTTCAATGCACAGCATTCAACGAAATTTGACGCTTAGTTGCCGCCATTAGAACGAGTTCTGAATGAAAATTGCATGCAAATGCATGAAGCCAATTGAACTAGCATGAAAGTTCATTTTCAATTGAGAAATGTATGTTAATGAGAATGTTCACATGGAAATCTAGTTTGCAGTATGAAGATCTGACAACTAGTCTTACTAAGCGGTGTCGTGTTATCCAGTAACATGGTTTGTGTATTATTTGTTTATTTACTTATTTATATTTATCTTATGTGCTCTAATTTATTAATTTATTAATTACAACGGTTGTGTTTACAACCAATTACAGTGACTAAAATTATAAAAATAAAAAAGACAATTATAACACATATTAAAATAATTATGTGTTATATTTTTTTTTAATATTATATATGTTATATTTATTTCTGCTACTAAGAAATTCTTGATAGTAAAACCCAGGACCACATTGTGACCACTAGACCAAAGGCAGTCGAGGTTGATGTCAATAGACTCGCCCCCTATTACATGGAACTTAAACATAATTGGCGAAATGTGGGTGTACTATTAGGTACACCTCTGCCTAACCCTTTGGAGATTACAGGTGTGATGTTGTGTTACTTATTTGTGTACACACAAAACACATTAAAACATACTTACAGACAAAAGAACACAAAGGTACCGCTTATTTCATTCAGAAATCTCATTCAGCGGACCAGCGACAGGGTAGATAGACAAGAAATGTAGACACACTGTTTAAAAAAGAATAAATTTAGGTTCACTCCGTTTTAAAAAAAACTGGTATTTAGACTGGTATTCGCTTGTATAAAGGCTTCCAACATATTTTAAGAAAAAAAAGGTAGGCAGATGATTCTAACAAAGATAATTAATATTGTCTTTTCTAAATTCGATTCTGTAAAGTTCACTAGTTCACCTCACTCAAGTGAGCGCACACAATTCGAAAGCGAACTCATTTGTTTTTAAAATAAATCATCGCGGGTTCACAACGAGACACCGTTCGAATTTCAAAGTCATGTTAATAATAATAAAACGTTTAATTCAGACACAATTCATAAAGCATAATAGTACTAAAATAGCCAGGGTACAAATATAAATATTAACAAAATATTAATAATTCGATTAATAGCATAAACAATAGAAAAATAAACAAACTTATATTAAACTTCACAGGACGACATAAACCAAATGACAAACGAAGTAGAAATAAAAATTCAAGTCAACCGAAAATAGCAGCAAACTTAATGCTTTTAAAATTCAAAACAGATACTCGAACGGCCGATTCTTTAACAGAATTGAGTCAATACAATCTTTCCTACAATATTAATGGCCGTTTTCCTTTTGAAGTCAAAGACAATTGTGGAAATTGAGAAGGAGCGGTCGCAAGCGAAAAGGTTCTTTAATATTTAAATGGATTCGAGAAGAATATTAGCTTGGTTTGGATGAGAATCATATTTTTGGTAAAGGAATATATTGTTTTGTTGGTGAGGTCGTATTTAAATCAGAATACTTTTTTTTTTATTCATTCAAAATCTGTAATACAGTAACATTTATAAAAAGTCTGCCAAACTGCAAGACAGTTTGTCGGCAGTTGTTCTCGTTTCACAATAACAATTAAAACAAATTTCGTTTTTTTTTTTATAAAATAACTAAAATAAAGTATTAAAAAAGAAAGTGAATTTACAGATTACATGCTCACATTTTACAACCATACATAATAGATGCAAAATTAGCTATGGACACAATGAGAGGTAGTGTTTTTTAAGAACCTTTTTAAGTTGGCTGGTTGATTTGACTTGCGATATCAATTGTGGGGGTACTTACATCTACTTATCAGCGATGAATAGATTGTGTGAGGAATGATATGAAAGTTAAAGGAGTAAATGATAGCGTGACGGTTGACAGAGGAGATTGGAAGAAAAAAACGTATTACGCCGACCCCAAGTGACATGCGACAAAGGCAGGAAAATCATGATGATGATGACTTACATCCGTTGTACGGTCCGCACGATTGACCTGCACCATTAATGGTGCAAACGAAACTAACCTCCTAATTAGTCTCCTCTGCACCATTGATGGTGCAGACGGTACAACGGGGACTTACATCTTTACTTATCATCATATTTCTCCTATCTTTTCCTCAGTATCTTTCTCAGTCTATAATGTTAGACTAAACACCAATAGAAACGAGTATTTTACATGGAGCCACTGCCTATCTGACCTCCACATTCCACAACCCAGTCGAGAGGCTGTCGATGTGGTAATCAGCTGCATCCGATTAGATTGGAAGCCAACCCCAAGATAGTTGGGAAAAGGCTAGGCAGATGTTTATGACAGCTTATCTGACCTCCACAGTACAGTTACTGGATCACCTTTCTGGTAACATCATCATCTGCCTAGCCTTTTCCCAACTATATTGGGGTTGGCTTCCAGTCTACCTGGATGCAGCTGAATACCAGTATTTTACATGGAGCGACTGCCTATCTGACCTTCACAACCCAGTTAGTACTGGGTAATACGATACCCCTTCGTAAGACTGGTTGTCAGACTTTTTGAACCACTGACTACCTAACTACTGTCAAAGATCTACAAATGACACCCGGGACCAACGGCTTAACGTGCTTTCCGAGGCACGGAGGAAACTCGGTATGTAATGGGTGGTCACCCATCCACGGACCAACCTAGGCAAGCATGGCTTAACCTGAAGGTCGACCCGAGCGGCTGTAGTTATTTAGCCATGTGCTGCTCTTTCTGGTAACACTAGAAGTAAAATTTTACAAGCTATAGGTAAAATCGTTTTTATCGTGTAAAATTGTAACTTAAAAATTTTTCTTACAGCTTGATTCTTCACGCATTTTATAATTTTCTTCTTGACGTGGACAAGTCAACTATACCATAAAACATTTACCATTGCTCTTGGCAATAATGAATCCCTATAGAAGAGTTAAAGATTGCTTTTAACAGGATTAGTGCCTCTTATTATTGCTGAAAAATCACATTATAATAAGCCGCATTAACAAGTCAATGTAAAATGTTTAATGCAGTGGTCATTAACAAGCCAACATTATGGTAAACAAAACTAATCCAAACGTATAAAGTACTAGAGCAGCATAACCCAATTACAAAGCACAAGTCTAGCGCAAAATAGTGTGTCGACAATCCGCCAATATGCGTGAATAATTTAAACCCGTTCACTGCACCTCCTAGCTATGTATGCGCGCCTAGTACTTCATTGAATGTTGACCTGTATATAGTGACTGTTATATTAGAGAATGGTTGGTGGTGTAGATTTAAACCCGCTATTACAAACCACTAATGCATTTATTTAGAGCTATCATCATCAGTCTGTCTATCGTGGTCTCCACCATATTGGTGTTGAACGTAGTTGGGAAAAAGCTAGGCGGATTACTTATTGGCTACAGTTAAAATTACCTTTGATTAGATTTTTTATATTCTTCTTCTACTTAGCGTGACGATGACAATTTAAATTGAGTCTGCCCATTTGGCGACGCGTTTGGCACTTTCAAATATGTCTACCAGCTCCTGTGATGTGACAGGACATGCAGGACACGACATCAAGTGTCCCATCGTTTGTGAGGCAACACCACATTTACACTCTCGTTTTTTTAAATATTCGTATTGATTTTCTTTACACATCACGTTCGAAATTCGAACGGTGTCTCGTTGTGAATCCACGATGATTTACTTTAAAAACAAATGAGTTCGTTTTCGAAGAGGTAAGTTGACACCACCAATCCAGGTTCCAATTGAACTTTACAGAATACCATACCATACCATTATAAAACGCGACCTGGCGTTTATTGTAAAATAAATTCTCCAAAACATTATAATGATAAAATACAGTATGAGAGAATCTTTATAAAAGAAAATGATCATCCATAAAACGCCATTTTCTTCCTCCTTTAACTCGGCGCTTAAGAAACGATATATCGCTTTGTAAACCTCAACAAATATACATGTTTTAATACTCCACTTCACCGGCCTAAAGATGAATTCAAAAGAGATATTTTTATAAGTAGACATTGCTTGCGGCTTTGCCTGTGCGGTGATCGACATGAATGATTAATTAATTATGACAGAGAAGCGTTATCTATACTAATCTGTGAGGATGGATGGATATTTGTTTACTCTCTCAACGAAAACTACTGAACGGATTTGGATGAAACTTTTTATCCCGGTAGTATGATTCCGTGGGTCAATTACCGAACTTCACGCGGGCATAAGCTAGTATATTATAAAGCTGAAAAGTTCGTTTCTTTGAACACGCTAATCTCTGGTACATCATCAGTCATAATCATCTGCCTAGCTTATTCCCAACTATGTTGGGAACGGGTTTAAGTCTAACCAGATGCAGCAGAAAACCAGTATTTTACATGAAGCGAATGTCTATCTAACCCAGTTAGCACTGGGTCATACGATACCCCTTGACGAGACTGGTTGTCAGACTTTCGGGCCACTGACTACCTGTAACGGCTGTCAAAGATCTACAAATGCCAGCCGGGACCAGCGTCTTAACGCGCTTTCCGAGGCATGGAGGACACTTGGTGTGTAATGGGTGGGTTCACATTCACGGAATTAACTAGGCAAGCCTGGCTTAACCTGAAGATCCACCCAACCGGCTATTATTATTTAGCCACGAGCCAAATAAAAAAAAAAAAATATGGGGAATCCCATTAATTTTTTTTTTATTTGACATTGACACTGATTTGATTTTCTTGACACTGTATTTCTGATCTGGTGACATTGTGTTTATGTTGTGCTTTATGTTTATTTTTATTAACAAATAAACAAAGGTACGAACATACAGACTGTCATATTCATACAAAGTAGGAAGCAAGGTCCTCCACAATGAGCAGAGTCCCGCCATTTCATATTTCATATCCCACTTATTGAGTTGCCCATATTATTTGACGTTGACATAAAAATCTCGGACGAAAATTTTAAATTTTATGAAACATTTTGTCAAAGCTTTTTGATATTAAAAGTAATGAAAGAAATGTCGCGAGTCTCGGGGTGCCAGCTTCAAGTCAGGAAATTGAAAGACTTGTGAAATATTGGTAGTTTACGGCGTGTTTTTGTATGGGATAAAGATTAAATTTGAGCTTTATTTCTGGTATGGAATTGAGCTGGGTAACATCCAGAGTTTTTGAAATTGGATCAAGTCTATGATCAGTATATCTGAAAGGCATTTCTTGTATTTGAAGGGGAGTTCGCATTCTCCTCTGAGTGTCAATCTGTCAAAAATCTTCTAATTTTTCTTCCTTTATATATTTTTTTTTCGTTTTTGGTAGTAGCTGGATAAAACCAACGACCAGTAGCCCCCACTTAGGCCATGAATCGACAGAACTGGAAGTCATGGCTTTGCCCAGCTGCGAGATGATGCAGGCCAGCGTGTAAGTGCCGCCAAAAAAAATGCAGTTCAAGTCTAAAATTATCATTAACATTGATAACGCGATATTTACCATGTTTACTATTTGCCATCCACCCGCAATAACTTCAGTTTATCCGTGATCATTGTGCTTGCAACAGCGCCGAAATATCGGGAAATCAAAACAAATATAACATGGTATACAACATTATTTTTAGTATATGCGAAACCTGAATATAGTTTGTTCAGAATAAGTAACTGAATCGATTCCAATAATTTTTAAACCAGGTTATATTTTATCCCAAAAATATAAAAACAAAGTAACAAGTTGGACACCGAGCGACATTAAGTACCTATCGCAATAATTTAAGTACCTACTGGAAATTATTCTTATCAATGAGCTCAAGAAGATGCTGGAGGCGCGTACGCGAGTGCGCCGCGTGGTGACCACGTTTTTGTGCGGACAACCAGGTAACAGAACAAGCTTATAACTTCGTGATATTTCATGATACAGTTTTGAAATTTTGTACATAGATTCTTTACATAAAAATACTAGACACGTGTTTCAGGTTTCGCATATACTAAAACTAATGTTGTAAATCTCGTTTTCATAATGTTAGTGACCATGTCAGTTTAAAAACTAAAGTGTAAAACTATCTAAGAAATGCAGTTTTTATCATCAAGCAAACCCAATACCCTTCGCTAGTCTAACAGAAATTAATCAACTATTAACGTAATCTTGCTCAAGCCTAAACAATACCCTTTGGTCCCCAACCTTCATACGTGTCTTTGTTGTCCATTGTTCGAGGGATTTATCCCTAAGGCCCCTTTCACAGCTTTAGGTGATGCGACATGCGACAAGAGCTAAACGCGCGCCTCACTGGTTTCTTTTGCGTGAGTATCGATGCTCCACAAGTCGATTTTATTTAAACTTTGTTATAATAAGAGTAAATCGTGACATACTTGGAAGGAAATAGAGTTTTTTTTTTATTATGATTACAGACAATCAGCGGTTTTTTAAGCAGTGATAGACCCAGCTCTGATTTTTCGGATTTATGTGCGTCATGCGATATACTTGCTTTGGTGAAGGAAAACATCGTGAGGAAACCAGCATGCCTGAGCGGTATTTCTCGACAGCATGTAAAGCCAAGTCAGAGGCCTATGGGTGGCATACAAACTCTGACAC
Organism: Noctua fimbriata; assembly: GCA_905163415.1. Taxonomy (NCBI): domain Eukaryota; kingdom Metazoa; phylum Arthropoda; class Insecta; order Lepidoptera; family Noctuidae; genus Noctua; species Noctua fimbriata. The sequence goes on from LR990951.1 coordinate 5,896,721, forward strand.
CAGGTTAGGCACTAACCACACGATAAAGACGAAAGAAGAAGCGTTATTTTTAACCGTTTCTCAAATCTTTGAACAGTGATAGAAGGCTTTTTCGTTTGATGATCAAATGCAAGTTTTTGTAATTGTTCAAAATCGAAAAAAAAACTGACGCTCCCGCTATCGTTTCATGCTCAAAATAACTTCTTTTATGTGTATGCTTCGCTGTCGTTGTCGTAAGACGCGAGTCGTTTGAGCATAGCTGGTGGTCTCCACGAAGTGCCTTGCGGAATGACGTTACATACGTGAAAGTAACAAATGGCAGTCCCGCTTGTCGTTTGACACAAATCGCGTTGTATCTCGCCTCATCCGAAGGCCTTTGTCGCTTGAAGCAAATCGCAACGCTCGTGGCTTCGGTCGGGCCCTTAGTCCGTCATGACTGATTATCTCGGAAACTATATTGATAAAGGCAGCTTGGCACAAAAACAACAATAGAATAGTTTTGGTTATTAGCTTCCTAAGTGACAATGGCCGGGTGAAGCTTTGTGTCTTAAGAAAACTATTAGGATTTTTGTGTATTGTTGTAGTTTGCCGTTATTAAATGTGGGGTGTTTTTTTATTCTTTATGGACATAGCTTCACGGCTTACGGCGTCTCCAAAGGGCTAGGCAGAGAACTAGTACACAAACATTTCGCCAGTTATGTGAAGTCTCATGTGATAGAGGGCAAGCCTATTGCCATCAATCGGGCACATAGTAAAACTCTGAACTCCAACTGTAAAGTTATTATTTCAATAACTTCACTTCAGAAACCAATCTATGATTTATATTACTGACGAAGAACTATATAAAATATCTATTGTGTTAATTTAGCCTAAATCCCATTTCCACAAGTTTTTACAAGCCCTAATTAATCACTCACCAAATGCAAGTTAGTGCCATACATTTTTACGACTACCACAAAAGAAAGACTGTGAGTGACAGCAGACGTGCAAATCTCTCAGGAGAATAGAAGATTCGAACCAAAGATATAGATAGACCTAGATAACGCGAGAGCAACTACTTCGCGTGCCATATTATTATGTAGCTTACGTACAAAAATCGTAAGTGGGCAATTTCGAACTCAGTCTGCATCGGAGCATAGCGCTAGTCGGACGTCAGTGAGCGTCATGGCGGGGGGTAGGACGAGGGGGGCGCCGTCCGCGGCGGCGTCTTTGAATCGGTTTGATTTTCCCATCACTAAATAGTGCTTGTGACGTCATAATAGGTAGTCAAAAAATGGCACGCTTGGTTTTCATACAGATCGTGATACTTGCGTTATCTAGGTCTATCTATATCTGTGATTCGAACCATAGAATAATACAGAAGGTTGAGTCGGTAAATTATCATCTGCCAAGTTTGTCTTTTCCTATCAAAGTTGGGGTCGGCTTTCAGTCTAACTGGATGCAGCAGGATATTATTAGATTACTTTACATGGAGCAACTGGCTATTTGACAATCACAACCCAGTGTCTGGGTCACACGATACGACTTCGCAAGATTGGTTGTTAGACTTTCGGGATTTTGACTGCATCATTGCATGGAGTTGATCTAGTTGGAGCTTTTGACAAAACAATAGCAGCCACATCTTCAAGGTTGATCAACGCTTGTCAAGATCAGTTCGTGGATGGTTGACCATCAGTTACTTACGGAAATTTCCCCGTCCTCCATCCTGGGAAATCACTTTAAGCCGTTGGCACTAGCTGTAATTTTTTTGTCGATTATAGGGTGTGAAGGCTCAATTCGGGGTCACCATTATAGGGGTATGAAGCACAGGGTGTAAAGTTCTTCATCTCCCATAGAAAAGGGAGGACCCTCCGACCAGACGGGTGTTATGTCTGGTGGGCTACAGCCCGACAGTTGTTGTCGGGTTTTTCTAAATACTCTTAAGTCGCGGATAACTTTAACATCGCTATTTAGAAATTTGATCTTAGTTTTTAATTTGTGTCATAGATGGCGCTGTAGTAATTTTTGTACCATGTTGCTGTAGTGTTTTTTGAAGTGACGTTACAAGATCTTTGGCAGTCAGGAGCCGAAAATACAAATCTGGCTACCAGACTTACCAAGGAGTATCTTGTTACTCAGAACTAGGTTGTGGAGGTCAAACAGGCAGTCGTAACATACTGGTTAACCTCTATCCAGTTAGTATGGACCGACAGCATAGTTCGTTAATGGCTCGGCAGATGATGATGAAAATCAACAATTATCTGCATAGTCCTCATGTGACTTGACCAAGATTATGTCTGGATCATAAAAGACCGAAATAAATACCGAGGTCATCCTTGGCGTTTATTTCAGCTGTTTCTTATCAGAGTAGTCAGGAACGAAACACCGGCTAAATCTAGTTTAAAAAAAAACGAAAGTGATTGTAAAAAAATTATTTGCAAAATAAACATTTCATAAAATCATTCAACGTCATGACACATGATGAATCATGACACACCACACACACACACACACACACACACACACACATCACACACACACATGATTCATTTCATGTTTTCCTTCAATTTTTTTTTTTTTTTTTCATTTTTTTTCATTTCATTTCATTGTTTTATATTTTCTTTTTTTTTATTTTCTTTTTACATTTTTCATATCATTTAACCTTCTGATCTATCTATTTTGTGGTCGATGTATCTTGGAATCTAATCGCTTTTAGAACGCAAATGATAATGTTTTTTTTTTTCAGTAATCAATCTTTTGATGCTTACGCGGTGAATTTGAGAACGTAAGTGTCTGTACTCTCGGGTGAGTGGTGTGAATTTGGGAAAGTTCTTTTTTCATTGAATGATGGAGTATATTTGGATGGAATATATTATTTATGTTGAATGTTATTTGGTTGTTTTTCGCAAGCGCCAGCAGTCATGCTAGCGAAAACCACGCATACATTTGTAACAACATTTAGTACAGCGCTAGAAAAAACTATGGCACTTAATTTCTTGCAAATAAGTAATGGAAATAAAAGGAATACCAATAATACTAGGACATTATCATTAATACTAGAAACGGGATATTTACAATGTTTACTGTTTGTTTTGAGTTCCCGATATTTCGGTACAATTTATGAGCAGACAATAGTAGGACAGTTGCAAGCGCGACTGCTGAGCATGAGGTCTTGGGTTCGATTTTCATGACGGGCAAAGTGTTATTGGGTAACAACTACGTTTGGATTTGTGCCCGATTGATGGTAATAGGCTCGCCCCCTTTGATATGTGGGTGTAGGTACTATTAGATGCACCTCTGTGCAATCTTTTTGGGATTGCAGGCGTGATGTTATGCTTTATTTTCGAAAATATGTTTGCGTCTGTGAAGTTTATTTACCAAGTTTTTTTTTTATACTACCAAGTTTTTTTTGTTATAAAAATTACTACGAAAGAATCATAATCATAATCATAATCATTTATTGTATTCATGTAGTTTACAAGTTGTTACAATTATATAGGTTTCATACATGAACCCTGCTAGGGCACAGCAATATAAATAAATAAAGTGCATAAAAAAAAAAATATAAATAGTTTAAAGTGCAACAGTATCACAATAATAAACAAACCACTGTGCTTAAACAAAAATACTAATTTCAACATGAAGAGTAGGTATTGCTGTTCTCTAAGAGATCATTTCAAAATTCGAACGGTGTCCCGTTGTGAATCAGCTGATCTTACGCAAACAGGTCCAAAGTAAATAGAAAACCTTCGTGGTCAGATAAAACCAGCCAGTTGTCATTTTCTAAATATCACGTTCGAAATTCGAACGGTGTCTCGTCGTGAATCCGCGATGATTTACTTTAAAAACAAATGAGTTCGCTTTCGAATTGTGTGCGCTCACTTGAGTGAGGTGAACTAGTGAACTTTACAGAATAAATATACATAGAACATCAACTACAACTAGCCACCTGCTGCTGGAACCAGGTGGAGGGTAACCACAATATCACAAGTTTGGATACATGCCAGTGAAATTCTAATACAAAAAGAATTTCGAGAGAAACCGTCACTATGAATTTGGCTTACAATAGTAAAGGAATATTTAAATTTTAAGAAATGATATAACTTAACATCACGCCTGTAATCCCCGAAAAGTTAGGCAGAGATGTACTTAAAACTACACCCACATTTCGCCAGTTATGTTTTATTTAAGTCCCATGTAATAGGGGGCGAGCCTATTGCCATCAACCGGGCACAAATCCAGACTCCGTGGCTGTTACTGAGAAATTTCTGATGGAAAAATTCAATAGCACTTTGACCGAACCGACAATCGAACTCAGGACCTCATGCTTAATAGTCGCGCTTGCAACCACTAAGCCAACGTGGTAGTTGTGGCAGTAGTTTTGACTGATTTAATAAAATTTGATTTCAACATACTCGTAATGCACAAGTAAAGCTACCTTTTTTGGCCTGAAATAACACAAAATGTTTTTGCTCATCTTGTAGCTTTTTTACAAAACTAGCTCTCGTCCTGAAGTCTAGAATGTGACCCACGTACTAAACTATCCTAGCCTGTTATGACTTACGGAGCCGAAACGTGGACACTCACAGTACGGCTGGTCCATAAATTTAAGGTCGCTCAGCGAGCTATGGAACGAGCTATGCTTGGAGTCTCTCTGAGGGATCGCATTCGAAACGATGTGATCCGACAGAGAACCAGAGTTGTCGACATAGCTCACAAGTAAGCTGAAGTGGCAATGGGCCGGTCATATTTGCCGTAGAACCGATGACCGTTGGGGTAGACGTGTTCTTGAGTGGAGACCGCGAATCGGCAAACGTAAGGTGGGACGCCCTCAGGCTCGGTGGAGTGACGATCTTCGCAGGGTGGCTGGTAGCAACTGGATGAGAATTGCTGAAAGTCGAGTTAAATGGCGTGCGATTGAGGAGGCCTATGTCCAGCAGTGGACTGCTATAGGCTGATGATGACTAAACTATCGTTACACAGGGACAAAGGCTGTAAAATGGAAGAATAACAGGCAGAGATAATATTCATTAAGTTGTTGGCTTATTGCCAAAATCTATATCACGTTGAAGCAACTGGTATACAAAGCATTTTGTTAATTTCTATTCATACGAAGTTTTGCGGCTTCAAGACCTGGCAAGAACGAAGATTATTTTCAATTAAGGACATGGGATGCAACTTGTGTCGATACTCTTGCGCCATCTCATCTTCCTAGCTCATCGTGCTGTGCTGGGGCTGCGGCTGCGGCTGCAGAGAACCTCAAGCGGCGTAAATAAGTAACCTTATTGGTAACTATATTTTCGAGCCGTTTGGGGTTGAAACTCTAGGTCCGTGGGGTCCGAGTGCTCACAGCCTTTTCAAGGACATTTCTAAACGTTTAGTTGACTCTTCCCGTGACCCAAGGGCTGGCTTTTACCTTGGCCAAAGGCTTAGCGTTGCCATACAACGTGGCAACGCCGCCAGTCTTTTGGGTACATTACCAGTTGACTACGTTGAGGAGAAGTTTTTTGACGCCATTTTTTAAGTTTATTTTTAGGTTAGTTAGTTAATATAGGTTATTTTTATTTATTAGGCTAGATTGTAATATAATAAACAAAATAAGGACATGCAAAGCTCACATCATCATCTGCCTAGCCTTTTTCAAACTATGGACTGGAACATTCTAACCGAATGCAGCTGAATACCAGTATTTTACATGGAGCGACATCACCTATGATTACGCGCGTAATCACTTTTCAAGACCTAGGAATGAATCTCAGGACCTCATGTTTAGCAGTCGTTTTGACCACCGCCGTCAAAGTCATGGCAATAGTAATCAGCTAAATAATATTTAAACATAACATAACATCACACCTTGTTAAAAGGGTTAGGCAGAAATGTACCTAACTGTACACCCACGGTTCAAAGAGTTATCTCTAACTCCCGTGTAATAGGGGGCGAGCCTATTGCCATCAACCGAGCACAAATCCAGACTCATTGGCTGTTACTGAGAAATTCCTGATGGAAACACCCAATAACACTTTGCCCGACCCTGGAATCGAACTCAGGACCTCATGCTCAGCGGACGCGCTTGAGACCACTAAACCAACGTGTCAGTCCTTAATAATATAATCATCCCAAGAAAAGCAGAAAATAAAGTTTTATGAAACTAAACTTATTATTCTGCTCATCCTCCACGTAAATACTTCAAGCATATGAATACAAGATACATTGCCTTACAACACAAACTCGTAATCTTCATAATTTATTAAGAAAGTAATCATACGACTCACGCAATTTAGTTTGTGCTCAAATCTTGAAGCCATGATTACAATTTGGTGCGCAAATAAATTTACATTTTTGAGTTCAACGGAGTGTTAAAGAATTTTTGTATAAAGTTAAATATTTTAAAAGGGACTGTAGCGTAATTACAGTTTTTTCTGAAGATTAAATGCAAAGCAAATAATGGACTTATTCTTAATCTGATTGGATATCAAACAAGCTGACGGTCCATTTGTAAACTACTTAGAATGTCCCCACTGCTGGGACATAAACCTCCTCTATATGAGACTCGTGGCTTTATTTTTTTTTGGACAAGCCCGCTACACTATTCAAAAACCACTGCAACTCCTGAAAACCAGAATCAACAGTGACGACCGCCAGAAAAGCGCCGAGACAATGAAGCTCGACGAAGTCCCAGAGAAAAAATGACTAGTTGGACTGGAAGCCGACCCCAACATAGTTGGGAAAAGGCTAGGCAGATGATGATGATAAACTACAAGGATATTTATAATACTATAAATATACAACATTAGTTTTAGTATATGCGAAACCTGATACACGTGTCTAGTATTTTTATGTAAAGAATCTATACAAAAAACAAAATTTCAAAACTGTGTCATGAAAAATCTCAAAGTTATAATCTTGTTCTGTTACCTAGTTGTCCGCACAAAAACGTTGTCACCACGCAGCGCGCGCCTCCAGCGTCGTCTTGAGCTCATTGATAATAATAATTTGGCAGTAGGTACCTAAATTAGTGCGATAGGTGGTCAAAGTCGCTCGGTGTCCAACTTTTAACTTTTTTAAATAGTTTTGGGATAAAATATAACATGGTTTAAAAATGATTGGAATCGATTCAGTCACTTATTCTGAACAAACTATATTCAGGTTTCGCATATACTAAAAATAATGTTGTATATCAAATACTATAAATATATCACCACTCGCGTCATTTCAATGATAACCCTGATGATGACATCGCCCAAGAAATTTTAATTAAATGAATGAAAATTCCTTCATGAATTCTTTATTTATTTTTTATTTATGAATGCTACCTCAACTTCTTAGCTTTTCCACGCAATTTGAGCGTGAGCTAAATTACTCAACGCTTCAATTGTGATAATATTTTCATAATACCTAACGCTGTTGGGTTCTACGAAGTGTGACAAATATTTTGGCATTTTGAATTGCGACTGGGGGTTAAACTTCGGCCTTGTGTCATTTAGACATAACATATATATTTAGACATAACATGGGTAATAGCACAGATTATAATAGAGCATTTATTGCACAAAAAAAATGCATTAGAGCAATTTACGGACTCCGACCTGATGAATCCTGCAGACCGATATTTAAAAGGCTTGGCTTGTTACCACTACCGTCTCTTTATATATTCGAAACATGTATGTTTGTGAGGAAGCATAAAGAATTATTTACAAATGCAAATGATTTATATCCTCGTAACCGACGTGACCCCCACGTGCTAGTTCTGGATATCCTTCCCAGACTAGCTAAATATAATAAAAGTTGTATTTCTATGTGTGTACGTATATAAAATAAAATACCAAATAATCTCAAGACGCTAAATATAAGATTATTTAAAAATAAATTGCATGAATGGTTGTGTAGTCACAGTTTTTATAGTGTCAAAGACTTCTTTGACAACAAATGTTAAATATTCTAAAATTTTGCATGCTTATTACTGTTAAGCAAAAACATGTATGCTCTTTCTTTTTTGTATTTTACCATCTTTTTAAACCATGTTTTTAAGCAAATAAAAATTATTCTTATTAAACATCACATCACGCCTGTAATCCCCGAAGGGATAGGCAGAGGTGTACCTAATACACACACCAACATTTTCCAGTTACGTTTAAGTCCTATGTAATAGGAGGCGACCCTATTGTCATCAACCGGGGGCAAATCTAGACTCCGTAGCTGCTACTGGGAAAATGCCTCATGGAAAAACCCAATATTAAAAAAATGTGTGGAGAAAATCTACTAGGCGAGCAAATGTTTACTGATGTAGTATACAATATTAGTTTTAGTAGGTATATGCGAAACCTGAAACACGTGTTCAGTATATTTATGTATCACAAAGTTATAAGCTTGTTCTGTTATCTGGTTGTCCGCACAAACGTAGTCACCACGCGGCGCGCCTCCAGCATCGTCTTAAGCTCATTGATAATAATAATTTGGCAGTAGGTAACTAAATGATTGCAATAGGTACTTAGTGTCGCTCGGTGACCGACTTGTAACATTTTTTAAATATTTTTGGGACAAAATAAAATGGTTTATAAATTATTGGAATCGATTCAGTTACTTATTCTGAACAAACTATATTCAGGTTTCGCATATACTAAAAATAATGTTGTATACACGGTATGTCTTTAAAACCGCAGACAAAGCAAACATAAACAGATTAAAATGTAAACAATATGTTATTTAGAAAACTTATCTTGGAGACACCGCTTTAATCCCTCATTCTCAAATGTTTACATAATAACGCATGAATATTTTCATGAAAATTCTAACGTCAACAAGTATTATGACAAGATTCAAACTAAATATATGTAAGAATTTGCCTCTAAAGTAAAAGTGAAATGACTTTATGAAGAATTGTATAACATAACATCACGCCTGTAATCCCCGAAGGGTTGGGCAGAGGTGTACCTATTAGTACGCCCATATTTCGTCAGTTATATTTAAGTCTCGTGTAACAGGGGAAGAGCCTATTGCCATCAACCGGTCACAAATTTAGACTTCGTGGCTGCTACTGAGAAATTCCTGATGGCAAAAGCCAAAAACACTTTGCCAGACCCGAGAATTATATTGATGTTGTATAGGGTTTCCTCCGTGCCTCGAAAAGCACGTAAGTTGATCCCGGCTGTCATTTGTAGATCTTGGACAGTCGTTACTCGTAGTCAGTTGTTCTGTATGGTGTCCGGAGTTCTGTATGGTGTCCGGAGTTCTGTATGGTGTCCGGACGTAAAGAATAGCACCATCCCATATCTTCCCGTGGGTGTCATAAGAGGCGACTAAGGGACTTACCAGAGAATGGGCAGCAGCGTTCTCTGATTCTACAACAACCATACTGCGATCGCCAACCCGCCTGCCAAGCGTGGCGATTATGGCAAAACCCCCCTTCTTGGGGGAGGCCTATGTCCAGCAGTGGACTTTTCGGCTGAAATGATGATGATGATGACTCGTAGTCAGTGGAGTGAAAGTCTGACAATCAGTCTTTTCAAGGAGTATCGTATTACCCAGTAATAACTGGAGATCAGATAGGCAGTCATCATCATCATCATTTCAGCCGAAAAGTCCACTGCTGGACATAGGCCTCCCCCAAGAAGGGGGGTTTTGCCATAATCGCCACGCTTGGCAGGCGGGTTGGCGATCGCAGTATGGTTGTTGTAGAATCAGAGAACGCTGCTGCCCATTCTCTGGTAAGTCCCTTAGTCGCCTCTTACGACACCCACGGGAAGATATGGGATGGTGCTATTCTTTACGTCCGGACACCATACAGAACAGTAGTAGATAGGCAGTCGGTCCATGTAAAATACTGGTATTCAGCTTCATTCGTTCAGGCTGAAAGACGACCCGAATATAGTTTGAAAAGGCTAGGCAGATGATGGACTGGAACTGCCTAGTTATTGCAGGCTATTGGTTCCGTTTAAAATATTGATGTTTGGTCCACTATCCTGGATGAATAAGCTATATATTTCTGCTATTTGGCTCAGTTCTAGAACAACGGATGTATTGAAAAGCGTTGGCTTTTTAGCTACATTGTATTAGTGGGTGTATTTTGGAATAGGCCTCTTTTTTGCGAAAAATAAATAATGTTTCTTTCATTAATATTATGTGCATAAACTCACACTATTTTCCAGTGAGGCTACGTAGAAATTACAGAACGATTTACTTCGACAATTATATAATTCTTACTTTTCATCCACGTTCATACATCTGGTCATACCAAGGCGCAAGGCACGCACCTCTGATTTTTCGGATCACTTGCTTCAGTGAAAAAAAACATCGTGAGGAAACCAGCATGCGTGAGAGATATTTCTTGACGGCATGTAAAGCCAAGTCAAAGGCCTATGGGCGGCATAAAACTCTGACACCAGGTTGGGCACTAAACACGATAAAGAAGAAGATCTGGTCAAACACACACGCCGGTTACAAATACTACATACCTGATCTTTCTGATCGCCATAATCCTGACAGTTTTCGTCATATCAATCCAGACAAGATTCAACTTAAATAAGAATAGTTTTAAGTATCATTTTCCCAAACAAATAACACAAAAGCCTTGCACGGAAAAGACTTGATATAGGTCAAACGAATGTTTATCTAAACAGTTGAAACTTGACCTTGGGTGCAAACGATCCCTTCGCCCTTCCCACTGATCTAAATATAAAAAGAAAAGTTATCGTTCCAAACGTGGGGCGTATTACGTGATGAATTTAGCTATCAGAATGTTTCGGTAAGATCTTCAAGAAAGATTTTTGTGTTATTTTATATGATGTTGTGTGAATGTGAGTTATTTATTTGTCGGATTCGGTAATTAGTATGGACATAAAATGAATTGGAAAACGCATAAGTGTGCAGTGGCGAGATCATGCGGCCTAATTAGAAGTCACAACACGGCGTGCTTGTACAGAGCCCTGATGTCCGACTCGAGGAAGGACGACATTCAATGCCTGATCGCGGCGGAGTTGAGACGTCTTGGAACTGTAGCCGATTCATTGTGCCCCGTGTTATTGTGTTAAGTTGTCATCTCAAGTAATTCGTTAGTTGTACTAGAAACAGTGTTTCGCACCCAGTGTGTTTTCATAGCACGAAACCCATCGTCTGCCCACATGATGTACGAGCCTAACGAAATAAATCCTGACATATCCGACATATTCATATTTTAAAGAGTTAGCCGGATGTAAGGTAAACACATAAACTAAGATAGAAAGTGACAAAAAAAGAAGAAAAAATATTTTTTTGTCTCAGAGAAATGAAAGTCTCGCTGATGGTGGTGCTTGTGTTGGATCATATAGTTCCCTTCAAAATGGTTGAGTTGAATAGTGCTGATACGTCATGTTCGTGAACGGGCGCTGTCAGTTGTGATTGGCCATCTCTTGGTTGCCACGGCTTATTTGAATTAATTATTTTATTTTTGTGTTGTTTTTTTTTTTGTTTTCACTATGGACACTTTTAACGAACACATCTTGCTCCATTGTTCTCACATAATGTACCATCTCCAATCATTTTTAAACCATGTTATATTTTGTCCCAATAATATTTAAAAAGTTACAAGTTGGATACCGAGCGATACTAAGTATATATCGCAATCATTTAAGTACCTACTGCCAAATTATTATTATCAATGAGCTCAAGACGACGCTGGAGACGCGCGCTGCGTGGCGACCACGTTTTTGACCGGACAACTGGGTAACAGAACAAGCTTATAACTTTGTGATTTTTCATGATACAGTTTTGAAATTTTGTACACAGATTCTTTACATAAAAATACTCGACACGTGTTTCAAGTTTCGCATATACTAAAACTAATATTGTATACAAGCATGGGGTTCAAACACGTCATGATCTGACTTCCTGAATTCAAAATAAGGCACTTACAAGGCCAAAGTTATAACAGATTTACAGCCGACTTTTACGCCGAAACCCCAAACGTTTCTGTAGCTGGTCTCCCGGCCATTACAAATGTATGCTCACATATAGGCTTGCGAAAACGTATGCATAATAAAACCCGGCCAAGTGCGAGTTGGACTCAAGCATGAAAGATTCCATATCATTGTAGTAGCCTCTTTTAATTTAATTTTTGTTGCTAAAGCGGCAACAGATACCGATTCTGTGAAAATTTCAACTGTCTACTTCATATATAATATCATGAGATACAGCCCGCTGACAGATAGACGGATGGACGGACAGACCGACAGTGGAGGCTTAGTAATAGGGTCCCGTTGGTTACGCTTCAGGTACGGAACCCAAAAAAGCAGTAAATTTTGTATGCCTGCGCACTATCACGTGGTGTATGAATCATTTCTGACGCTCACTTCCATCACACATACATAAATATACAAAACTCACGATTTTTCCCATGGGGATTGGCAGGCAGACATTACAGACGCCATTCACAACGATTCTTACATACTCCATTTGCTTAGTCGATGTTCATACAATAGATCATACACACCCGCCAATTACCAGTGCTACGCACCTGATCATCCTAAAGGACATCACCAAAAAGGTTAGTGTATGTACTTCTAGGGCGTCCCTTACTTAACGCTCTTAAAAAGTTGAAAAAACAGTAGTGCTATAATGTAAAGTTCACTAGTTCACCTCACTCAAGTGAGCGCACACAATTCGAAAGCGAACTCATTTGTTTTTAAAGTAAATCATCGCGGATTCACAACGAGACACCGTTCGAATTTCGAAATGATGTTTAGAACACTTCTGATAGTCAGACTGATTGTGGATCATGGACGACAGCCCGGGTGTTGTGATGCATCTTGGGAGGGTCCTATATCCAGCAGAGATCTGGGGTCGGCTTTGTTTATTGATTGGTGACTGATTTCTGACAGTGGGGTCATTTGATTGATTCATTATTATAAATCTTCAAAACGTTATGTATGCCATGTTTAAATACTCCACCATTTCTAGTGTTGTCGAAGGTTATTAAGTGGTTACGCCACAAATATGGACACATCCTCTTGTCTGCTAATGACAACATACTGCGCACATTAATCTCTTATTTGATTTATCATTGGACGACTAGGAAGCAAGGAAGCAAATAACACTGAGGCTGAAATTAATAAACGATATTTAGTAAGTGTTGTGAAGGCTGAAAATTATTCCAGTCACTCTTTTACTAGAAGAAGAGTAAAGAAACGATGGATGGCCTGTGCAAAGGATGATATGGCAAGAAAGGAGGTGTCTGATGAGATTACGAGTAAAAGAGAAATATGGTAGAAGAAGACATGCTACTCCGACCCCAAATAAATAGAGATTAGGGCAGAAGAATGATGACTGTCTTACTATTGTCAAAATACGAGTGTAAAATGGAAACTTGAACATAATTATTTAAGTCAAAGTACGTGTGTGAAAGCGCTATAAAAAGCATAAAATTAAAAAGTACTTCGCCGGCACCAGCTACAACAACATTGAAGACTGAAGACAGGAGAATGATTAGTCACATTAAAAAAAATTGTTTCCATAATGATCCATAGATGCTTGACACACACCTAAGTTAGTCACTTTGACCGACCCGAGAATCTAACCCAGTACCTCATGATCAGCAGTCGCACTTGTGACTACTAGACCAACTCAGGCAGTCACTTATCGAAATATCATAAAAAAGCATATCATAACAGAAACAAGCTCAGAAAAGCCGATTCTGTAATTAATTCTTACATAATCACTCTTGTAAGGAATAAATAAAATATTGATACATTTATTTGGCTACGATTTTGTAGAAAGATAATATTATTATATCTGTAAGCAAATTCTTCTCTGTAAAGACTTGAATTATTGTGTTTTGTCGCAGGTGTTAAGAATGATGTTGATTTTGGTCTCAAAGATATTATTAAAAAAAAACAAAATCAATCAGATCAAGGTATTATTAAAAAAAAAACTGAGCATTCACATATTTTGGTTATTGGTTTAGGAGCTCGTGGCTAAATAACAACAGCCGCTTGGGTCAACCTTTAGGTTAAGCGGCGCTTGGCTAGGTTGGTCCGTGGATTGGTGACCCCCCATTACATACCGAGTTTTCTCCGTGCCTCGGAAAGCACGTTAACTCGTTTATCTCGGCTGTTATTTGTAGATATTTGACAATCGTTACAGGTAATAAGTAGCCCGAAAGTCTGACAACCAGTCTTACCAAGATGTATCGTATTACCTAGTAATAACTGGGTTATGGAGGTCAGATAGGCAGTCGTTCCTTGTAAAATACTGGTTACCTGTTAGAAGCGGACCCCAAAATAGTTGAGAAAAAGCTAGGCAGACGATGATGTTTACTTAGAAAACTGAGTATTCTTATATTTTGGTTATTGATTGATCTCATGATTTTTTATAAGAATAAACAGAAATCACAGAGAGCCATGTGATATGAGCCTTAAGATTCAGCCAAACCGGTCGGTAGGAACAAATAGTGATCACGGCCTCGGACATGAAAATAATACGTACTAAAGTATTTTTGAATATCCAGGTTATCAGAAGTTTCACTGGTCCATTTATTTTTTTATTTTATTTATTTATTTTAAATAGAACGGCCGAAGTCAATTACATTATTTAACATTTAATTTATTTAACCCAGTCATGCATTCTTCTCACAGAAAATCAAACATTCTGATAGTATCACCTTCCATTCATCCGCAAACATATCAAGACTCGTGTTTGAGTCCAGGAGAGCGTTAATAGCGGCTACTGTCCGAGGAATAGGTGACTTGGAGTGTGCAATAGTACGGCTACTTGGAACAGCCTGCAACCAGTGTTTTCTGCCACGACAGTAATTGTCTGGGACAAAAAGATTGCAGATTTTGTTGTGCAGATCAGGATCATCGATAATCCCGCGACCGTCTTACTTCTAGAGAGTTAAACTTAAACAACCCAACAGAAACTTAGTGGGATACATGAAAGGATAAAACCCGTACATGTGCTTGTAAAGATATCTGAGGAATGCTTTTTGTACTTTCTCCAAAGCCAACACATATTGCTTCTCAAAAGGATTCCACACGCATGCACTGGACTCAAGTTTGCTACGGAGCAATGCCCCAAAAACAAGCTTGATAACGTGGGGGTTGTGGAAGTCACGACAGTTCCTTAGAATAAAGCCAAGGCGCCTGAAGGACTCCTTAGCAGTGGATGTGATGTGATCGTGAAAAGTGAGCTTACGGTCGAATATGAGTCCCAGGTCTTTCATGGACTCAGTTCTTGTAATATTGATCGTTTACGAGTAAAAACAGAGATAAGGATTTCGCTTTGACGATATACTTTCAACTACCGCTTCATACTCTTAGTTCATGAATTTAATCATGGAATTTATCGCACATTCTTCTTCATAAAGAGCTACGTTTTACAACAGGAAACTAGCTTCAACTTTCTTATTACCTGGTCAACTACTTCACATATAATTTCATTGAAGTTATTGAAAATAGAAGTATATAAGAAAAAGAGATGCCTATACCAAAATTGGGGTAAGGCCTAGAAAATTGATGTGATGTCCTTTTTTTCTTTAACATTTTGTTTTTTATAAGTGTAGACTTGGCTGTCAGTCTCGCGTAGTATTTTAATGTGTTTTGTTAGCTGTTAGTCTTCCCTAGATGATAAATAATTCTAATCATTCTTCGTTATATAGACAAATGAACTTTGCTTTTTTTTTTTGTAGTTGGTCTTGTTCAATTGTTTTGATAAAGGTTAAGTTTTTGATGGTCACCCATCCATAGGTTTATAAGCGATGAGACCGCCTATTGTGTCACCTTATGTAAAAATCATACATTTATAATGTCGATAATTATTCGTAATAAATAGATTTCTGTTCTACTCTATTCTAGCTGTTAAACCCAGAATGATGTAAACTGCAGCTGCATTAAATATATTTTATAGAGGACTGTATATAAGGTCTAAATATACATACACGAAATATTTTCAGAGAATCATCTAACGGCTTTAACGAAGCCATTACAAGGGATTTTTTTTTATCTAAGAATATTTTAAAAAAAATATAATAATTTAAAATTAGGTACTTGACCCACAAAATAAATACTGGCTCCTTATTTTTGAACATTCATTACGCTAGGTACTACGTCGTATTTGCCTACTATCATTGTTAGAACAGGGAGTAAAGGTTTTAAACAAAAAGTCTAAAAATAATTTCGCAAAAACAAAAACACTCAAATATTTTTTTTTTTCATTTCTATGGCGACTTTAAGACCTAAAGAAGTTACTCTTAAAATATTTTGTGTATGAAAAGATAGACCTTGTATTATAAGTAGATACAGTCATAAAAAAAAGGTCTTTGTCCTCAAGCACGACAAATACAGGCCGGTTTCGCAGGTTAAAAGTCAGACTTCCCTGAGCAATAAAATGCCATAAATATTCACCAAATTCGAAAAACAAAAGTTAATTATGACAGATGTGAATTCGAAAATTAAACTTTTTCATTTTGTTGGTAATTTGGTATATCGTTGGACGCAAGCATTTTCACCGAATGCTCCCCTTGGGGATTAAATACTGAAACCATTACTGTTCCCAAATTATTTTCGGAATTGTTATTACCATGCTTCATATAGCCATTGATTGAATTCATTCATTTTCACCAAATAATGTGAAAGTAAAATTCATTAAATGAATTTCTCGAATATAAGTCTATAATCCGTTAACACGCAAAGTTAATGACACAGCATTAATTAAAAAACCCTCAAACGAGTTAAACACCCTAAAATTTCATTAAAAACAGGCACCCGAAAATTATAAAACTCACTTTTAAATATTTGATCAAACAAAGTACTTTTGGGACAAAAACTCGCTACACAAAAAAATACCTGGAAATGCTCATCATTTCATACATGAAACGAGCTTCCAAGTTATTTTATATAAACAAAACTTATATACTTACTCATTACATAACAAACGGAGGCACGACAACAAATTGCTTGAAAAATTTATAAAAAAAAAATCAGCACAGAAAACACTGAACAACGAACGAACGAACTCTATTTTTTGCTTCAAGACGAAGAGAGAAAGACTTTTTTTTCACAAGAAGAGTTTTGAAAGCGAGAGAAAAAACGGGAACACCCTGTCGCTTCGACACACGGAGTGTAACTAAAGCCCGTGGATGCGCGTAGCGGGATGCTACGAGATCTCGTAGAGCCGCTACGAAATCTCGTAGAGGTGCTACGCCAACTTCAGTTTGATGTCTCTTATATTTTAGGGGTTAAATTTGCATTGTATAAGAGGTACTTTGAGTTTTATCGCTTTAGGAAATGTATTTTAGTGTTATGTAGCGTCTTTCTGTTATGGAGTTCGAATTGTATAGTAATTTTAGTCAGATAAAAAGTGGAGACATAGTTAAGTTGTTGCATATTATGTTAAGATTATTATGATTGTTAATTTGTAATGGAAGTTTGTAATGATTAATTTACAAAATGCAAAAAAAATCTTTAACTTATGATCTTCCCATTTTTTCTACGTTTAGAAAATAACCACCAATCAATAAATTATATTAATGGGAAAGTTTGTGAGGATGGATGGATGGACGGATGTTTGTTACTCTTTCACGCTAATACTACTGAACGGATTTGGATGAAATTTGGCACACAGATAGCTTATAACCTGAACTTCAGGCATAGCTAGTCAACAATACTACAGTGCTGTGCTGAGATAGGAATCTTTTGGCCTCGTTATATAATTACTTTGTTATATAATTTTTGTATTTAGTGTAATCTCATCCATTTTTTTTTGTGTTTTGTCCTGTGTGAGTCTAATAAATACTTTTTCTTTCTTTGTATACTTATACAGGCAAAATAGTATGTTTTTCTTTCGTCAAATAATGAAAAATACACGGCAGTATCTGATGCCGTGGTAAAAATATTGCCAGTCAGCCAATTTGTTTTAGGGGTTGACGGCCTAGAGCGTTACTTTAATTTCATGTGTCATCAAAGCTTTGAAGAATTATGTGGCGCATACTTAGAACCTTATTATGACCTTATAACTCGTGGCTAAATAATAACAGCCTCTCGGATTGATCTTCAGGTTAAGTTAAGCAAGCCTAGGTTGGTCTGTGGATGGGTGACCATCCATTACATACCGAGTTTACTCCGTGCCTCGGAAAACACGTTAAGCCGATGGTCCCGGCTGTCATTTGTAGATCTTTGACAGTCGTTAGGTAGTCAGTGACCCAAAAATTTTGACAAACAACGGGTATCGTATTACCCAGTACTAATTGGGTTGTGGAGATCAGATAGGCAGTAGCTCCATGTAAAATAATGGTATTCAGATGCATCAGGTTAATATGGAAGCCGACCCCAACATAGTTGGGAAAAGGCTAGGCATATGATGATCAAGGCTTTGAGGAATTATCTGGCGCATATTTAGAACCTTATTTATGTTAGTTGTATGTTAATTCGACATTAACATCTTATTTAGCCGAATTCCTTAGCTAAGTGTATACTTAAGAATGCTTGCTGTACCTAAAAGAACACCCACTTCGAATTACAAATACATCATGTTATAAATAATACAAAAATAAATAAATAAGCCTAGCATAATAACTGTCGACCCATAATCCCCTCAAGAACCAAAGGTGCGCCAAATAAAACAAAATTAAACAATTGAATGCTAAAAATAATATTTTCAGTCAAATAATTTAATTCTACCATCCCTCCCAAAGGGATTATTTTTATAAAAAGGACTTATTAGAACTGAAAAATTGAATTAGATCCATTTTTTTCCTGTTGTAATTTTATGAACGCAGCTTTTATACTTTGTTATGAATGTAATGGTTTGTCGATTTAAATTGTCGTGAGAGAAGGCTTTATAATAGGTCTGTAACTATGAAATTGCCGTTTTTTTCACATTTTGTTCTGTTTGTAACTTTGACGTATGGTTATATTGTTTCCTAATTCCATTTTTATTTTATTAATTGTTAAATTACGTACCTTTTAGTGTCACGCCTTACTAATAGTTGCATATTACCTCATAGGATAGTGTGTCAAAACACCTGTTTCAATGTGCCGTCGGTTTCACTACTTCAAGTATTAGAATTTAAGATACGCAGTGCAACGCAGCTTTTTTCACTCTATAGTTTGCAATTGCATCATACATAATCAGTTCAGACGTTTCCCAGAAAAAAAAATGATAGTATGGAAATATCGGAAAATTCGTACTTTAACCCCTAAGTTTTCTAAACTTAGGGGTTAAACTATGAATTTAGTTAGGTTATTTGTTCTACGGGTAGCTTCAACACTGTTCAGTTTCTTTGTTTTCTAATCGAATGTCAAAAAAACATAACTTCACGTCTGTAATCCCCGAAGGGTTAGGCAGAGCCGTAACTCCCACACCCACATTTCGCCAGTTATATTAAAAACCCATGTAATAGGGGGCGAACCTATTGCCATCAACCGGGCACGAATTCAGGCTCCGTGGCAGGTGGCTCATCATCTGCCTAGCCTTTTCCCAACTATGTTGGTTTCGGCTTCCAATCTAACCGGATGCAGCCGTACCATTATTTTACATGGAGTGACTGACTATCCGACCTCCACAAACGAGTTAGTACTGGATAATACAATACCCCTTGGTAAGTCCGGGCCACTGACTTCCTGTAACAACTGTCAAAGATCTACAAATGACAGCCGTGACCAAAGGCTTAACCTGCTTTCCTAGGTACGAAGGAAGCTTGGTAAGTAATGGGAGGTCACCCATCTATGGACCAACCTAGGTGAGCATGGCTTAATCTACAGATCGACCCGAGCGACTGTTATTATTTAGCCACGATCTTTTAAATAGATAATCTAAATTAACTAGATCATATAGACAACTTTAGCTACCTTCCCGGCCCAGGAATCGAAGCCAGGACCTCATGCTCAGCAGTCGTCTCACTATTATTTCACAAACGACATCGCCACAAACATTTAGCTTCCTATTTTTGCATGTAAACAAACCTAAGCACCTACACACATACCAAACGGGAAGTCGTCCACCATTCATTGTTTATTTTCGTCCTGAATCCTGTTCTCCCAGTTGACTATGACAAATTAGGGTCGTGTCAGTCAGTACTATGTAATAACAAGGTTTCCGAACGTTCTGCTGAGTTGCTTTTGTTTTTTAGGGTCCCGTAGATAGTAGGTGCTAATGGGACCATAGTGTGTATGTTTGTTGTGGAAAAATAGGTGGATGCTTAGTTAATTACATTTGTCAATTAATTGATCAGCTGCTGAGCTGGTGTTGAACACCTCAAATGGCGCAAGTACAGTAATTTATTCTAGTTATGTGTTTGAGCCGTTTGGGGTTGAAACACTAGGTCCATGAGGTCCGAACTTAGTGTTTCGGGACATCGTCACGCTGTTGGTCGACTCTTCACGTGACCCGAGCGCTGGCCTTTTTTTATCCAAAGAATCAGCATTGCCAACCAATGTGGCAATGCTGCCAGCCTTCCCCTGTAATTCTTTTCCCATTTTCATTGAATTCAAATAAAAATTTAAGTTTATCATTTATCAGCAATTTTTAATGTTCTCATAATTACAACTAACAATTGTCTTAATTTAATACAATTTTTTATACTGATTCTTAAATGTGCATGTATCAATTATTCGTGTGTTTTGAACACCCGTTCATAACATACGATTTACCCGGTAAAAGGACTGTGAAGGTCAGATAATCAATAGCTCCTCGTAAAATACTAATTCAACTGCATCTGGTTAAACTGGAAGTCGACCCCAACATGGTTGGGAAAAGGCTAGTCAGATGAGTGTCAGAGAGAACTATCACAATAACCGGATATTATGTGGCTAAAGTGTACTAATATACACAATCTCTAGTGCTAATACCATTTAATATCTTTCCTATTATTATCACTGTCCATCGAAAGAGACAATATGTATAATGGAACCGAAAAGTTATCCCTACGATTTTCCTTATACGTCACGGTGGATAGAATTTATGTAAGGGCAGGAATATAAGGTATAGATACCTATTTATATGATTGTGTTTGACCTTGAACTATCAGTTCTGTTACTTAAAATAGCAGACAATTTTATTCAAGAATGAAAATAGACAGGTTATGTCATAACGGGTTTATTAAGAGAAGAAATCATAAGAATGTTAATTAACATATTAAGGGCAAGAGAATGATGAAAGAAAAAAAGAATATTGGGTTTTGAGAATTATTTCTTCACGACGTTTTTCTTCACTGTTTTTAGAGCAATGGTGATGATAAAAGTTACGTATAGTTAAAGTATTTATATTATTTTGTATTATCACAATTTTGAAAACAAAACACCTTTTCATTCTCTACACACATATCATCATCTGCCTAGCCTTTTCCCAACTATAATGGGGTCGGTTTCCAGTCTAACCGGATGCAGCTAAAAACCAGTATTTCACATGGAGCGACTGCATATCTGACCTCCACAACCCAGTTAGTACTGGGTATTACGATACCCCTTGGTATGACTGTTTGTCAGACTTTTTGGGCCATTACTAAATCATCTACATACACATAAGTAGTACATACTTATAACTGTTATAGTACGTACGAGATTTCATTAGTAACATGGCTTGAGGAAAATCACTGGAATTTAATTAAATATACATGACGCTCACAAATGATCATTTTCACAAAGGAACTTTCCCATTGTATTTTGAACTAGCCAATGCATGAGGTTTCACCCGCGTGGAGTTCTGTTTTTGTCTCACAGGATCGCATTGCTGGATAAAAATATAGGATATTTTTATTGTTTTAAACCAGGTTATAAACTCTCAGTGTGCTAAATTCCATCCAAATCCGTTCAGTAATTTTGCGTGAAAGAGTACTAAATATCTTCTCACACTTTTGCATTTATAACAGTAAGGAATATGATTGACGCACGAGCCAGCGCAGGAGAAGAGTACCTGGCAGGATATAGGGGAGGGCTTTGCCCAACAGTGGGACATACAAGGCTATTTTTTTTTCTATAAATATGTCGGATTGTCAGGATTTTTTCCGTTAGGCTCGTGCTGTGGGCAGAAGATG
This sequence comes from Noctua fimbriata, assembly GCA_905163415.1. Classification (NCBI taxonomy): domain Eukaryota; kingdom Metazoa; phylum Arthropoda; class Insecta; order Lepidoptera; family Noctuidae; genus Noctua; species Noctua fimbriata. The sequence goes on from LR990951.1 coordinate 5,918,676, forward strand.
GGTTTTGTGCAATGAAAATGTACTGGGTGCGATACACTGTTTCTATTAAACCAACAAATTACTTGAGATTACAATTAAACACCATAACACGGGGCACAATGATTCGGGTACAGTTCCGGGACGTCTCCACTCCGCTGCGATCAGACATTGAATGTCGTCCTCGCCACGAGCTTAAAACATTTCGGCTCTGTAGAAGCACGCTGTGGTGCGGGCAGACTTGTAAGTAGGTCACGTGATGTCACCACTGGCGTACTTGCGCTTCACTCCAAATCCGTACTAATGACCGGATACGACATAAATATACCATTACTGTTGATAGGTATTCATAAATAGTCATTTGATTACCGAAAATTACTTATCTATCACTCTTAATTGGCTTCCTTTCAATATTAATGAAAATCACACTTAAAAAAAATATTTTTTTAATCATGGATCAAATAAACTTAAAACATCACCTACCTAAACCTCCTCACATAATATCCCCAAAACTATTTACGCCTCACGGATCCAAGATGGCGGCGACAGATCGTTATTTTTATCTCGCCACCATTGACTGTCAGTAACGTCTTCTAAAATACTATTCAGTCTAAGAATATCGTATATTTTCACTTTTCTTATCTTTCTGTTAGCTCCCTTTTGGGTGTAAAGGTGTTATCGGCATGTAGTTTGAGTTATCAATATCGTTTGGTAAGTGTGTGTACGTACTGTGGAAATGACACTTAGGGAGTGAAACTCTGAGGTTATCAAGGTTTTATCTTTACATGAAGTTTTTTGTACTTTTTAGTTAAAATAATAGTTAAAAATAAAGAAGTGGTGAATAATCTACATACAGGGTGTAAACAGACCCTTCACGAAGCCGTCAACCAAGCATTCTGTAAATCAAACTAAGTAACTTTACGCAAAAATTATTGCTGGGAAATGATTTTCTTTTTGGGGTGAAAAATCACGTTTTACGGTAGCACTCGATAAGACGCACTCAAAGCATTGTGCTGATGGATGGATTGGATAGTACGGGAGTCGTGAAGGTGTGTAAAGTAAAAATCTTACATTAAAAACATGTATTTAAAAAAAAACTTGTTAAAAAGTTGGAATTTTGACCCCTTTTTTTTTTTTTTTTTTTTTTTTTTTTATCTCCGTAACTAGAAGGTTCCCAGGTATGGTCTAGAAAAAAATAATAATCGCAGAGACGGGGAGAACTAGTGCCTTGCGGCTTCGTTAATGGTCTATTTACACCCTTTATATCATAAAAAAAACATTGTGTTTGTATCTGCGAAAATAATTGAGGGATTTAAAACACACATAGTAAGCAGGACATGTATCACAATATGGATATTAGAAATTGTCAATGACTGATAAATTAATAGTCTATACAACATTAGTTTTAGTGTAAGCGAAACCTGATACACGTGTCTAGTATTTTTATGGAAGGAATCTATGTACAAAATTTCAAAACTGTATCATGAAAAATCTCAAAGTTATAAGTTTGTTCTGTTACCTAATTGTTCGCACAAAAAACGTTGTCACCACGCAGCGCGCGCCTCCAGCTTCGTCTTGAACTCATTGATAATAATAATTTGGCAGTAGGTACCTAAATTATTGCGGTAGGTACTCAAAGTCGCTCGATATCCAACTTTTAACTTTCTTAAATATTTTTGGGAAAAAATATAACATGGTTTAAAAATGATTGGAATTGATTCAGTTACTTATTCTGAACAAACTATATTCAGGTTTCGCATATACTAAAAATAAAGTTGTATATGCATAAAACTAGAGTTTCTTATAACGTAGGTGAACACTAAGAAAGGGGTCCTTTCTTAGTGTTCACGTACGTTATAAGACATGGTAACATTTTTGGTGAACCTAACAGTACAGCCACACCAATTATGTTTAAGCCCCATGTACTAGAGGGTTAGCCTGTTGCCATCAACTGGGCACAAACCTAAGCTCCGTGGCTGCTACTAACAATTTCCTGATGGAAAAACTCATTAACTCTTTGGCCGACCCAGGAATCAAACGCAAGACCTCAAGCTCAGTGTTCGCGTTTTCAACTTGTCATCATCATCATCATCATTTCAGCCGAAAGACGTCCACTGCTGGACATAGGCCGCCCCCAAGTGTCGCCACATTGACCGGTCCCGTGCGACTCGCTTCCAGCGGATCCCTGCAACCTTCACCAGGTCATCGGTCCACCTAGTGGAAGGCCTTCAACTTGTATTTTCTTACTATTATTGGTATTACTTTTAAAACCATTATTCATCACTTCATTGCAAGAAATTAAGTACCGTAGTGTAATCCAAGCGCCGTACCAGATGTTGTTACAAATGTTCTTTTAAAATTAATATCCTTTACCTACTTCTTATAATTCAAGTCTAGGAAAGATAATTTATTATTTTCTCCTTTCTTCTTCCACTTCAGAAATAACAAAAGGAATATATTTATAGCAAGTTTTTTCTACGAAATATAATATTGTTTTACGGTACAGTTGCTATCGGGATTAATACACAATGTAAAAAAAGGTTTTATTCAAAGACTAGTTATTAATACTTACTAATATTATAAATGTGAAAGTAAGTTTCTTTGTTTGTTTGTTACCTTTTCACGCATAAACCACTGAACCGATCATCCTAAAATTTTCTTTTGAAATAAGCAATAGGTATCTTTCTTCTCTTCTATCTTTATATAATTTCCTGTGTTTACTTTTTGTGGAGACGTGGCTAAATAATAACAGCCTTTCGGATCGATCTTTAGGTTAAGCCGTGCTTGCCTAGGTTGGTCTGTGGATGGGTGACCACCCATTACATACCGAGTTTCCTCCTTGCCTCAGAAACCACGTTAATCCGTTGGTCCCGGCTGTAATTTTTTAGATCATTGACAATCGTTACAAGTCGTCAGTGGCCCAAAAAGTCTGAAAACCAGTCGTACCAAAGGGTATCGTATTACCTAGTACTAACTGGGTTATGGAGGTCGGATAGGCAGTCGCTTCATGTAAAATACTTGTTTTCAGCTGCATCCAGTTAGACTGGAAGCCGACCCTAACATAGTTGGGAAAAGGCTAGGCAGATGATGATGAACTTTTTGTGCGTACATAAATAAATAAACAAAATCTTCAATTATAATACCCTGTGTAACTTGCCTGCATAGTTTGATAACAAAGTTACCGGTTATTCTGCAAGGAAAATTATCTTATTTCCTTGAAGAAACCGGAGCATGAAAATAAATTATCCAAATTTAATTTGATCCCTTTAACTCATTTTCTTTCTCCCTCATAATTCATGGAGTTTATTTTCAGGAATTTTGTGCAAGATAAGCATTAAAAACGATGTTCTTAATATTGAATAACAAGAAATAATGATTAACATTAAACTTGTGTGTGGAAACAAAAACGAAATTATAACCTATCTAGCGCAACGTGGTATATTATAGGTACCTAAGTACTGTTTGAATTTGATGTGTGTTATTTGAATGTACTGATTTAGTGGACCGGTCAATGTGGCGACACTTGGGGGAGGCCTATGTCCAGCAGTGGACGTCTTTCGGCTGAAATAATGATGATGATGATTTAGTGTACAAAATAAAAGGCGTTAAGATGAATAAACTTAGGCCCTAGCATGTAGCGGATAAACGAAACGTAAAATTAAAAATCCTTGTTTTACATTTAATGGTTTCATAATTTTAAGATTTAATTCATATGTATAAAATATAGGATATAATTTATATAATATAGGCATTTACCCAGCAGTGGACATGATGCAGGGGCCCAAAAATAAAATTATATCTATGGATGATACTGACTGTGCTTGTTGCAAACAATTAAACTGACATGCCATAGGATAATAAAATAATCGACGTATTTACGCTACGTTAACATCGCGCGCTAGTGCTAGTGCCTTTTAACTTACTATTTATTAAAGAGAATCATATTTTTACAGCTTAATAAAGGGTGTAAAAAGACCCTTAACGAAGCTGAAAGACACTTGTTCTTCTAGTCATTACGATATTTTTTTTCTTCTAGACCATACCTGACAACCTTCTATCATCATTCTTGCCCTTATCCCAATTCATTTGGTGTCGGCGTAGTATGTCTTCTTCTTCCATACTTCTCTATTACTCGTCATCTCATCAGAAACCACCTTTCTTGCCATATCATTCTTTACATAGTCCATCCAACTGAGGACCTTCTAGTTACGGAGATATTGGAGGTCAAAATTCCAACTCTCTCACAACTTTTTTTAGAAATACTAGTTTTTAAGGTTATAACTTTATTTTTCATATCTCCATGACCCGTTCACTATTCAAAGCATCCACCAGCACAATGTTTAGAGTGCGTAACATTGAGTTTTACCGTAAAACGTGACTTTTCACTCCAAAAAAGAAGTTGGTTCCCTACAATAATTTTTGCGTAAAGTTACTTATTTTAATCTCTTATTTTAATCTGGGCAGCGTTCGGGAAGTTGCGGGGTATCTTCTCGTCCAACTTACCGCAGTGTCTCAAGACGAAGGTCTATGACCAGTGTGTGTTGCCAGTGATTACATACGGGACCGAAACGTGGTCGCTCACAATGGGCCTTATCAGAAGGCTTAAAGTCACCCAAAGGGCAATGGAGAGGGCTATGCTCGGAGTTTCCTTGCGTGATCGAATCAGAAATGAGGACATCCGCAAGAGAACCAAGGTAACCGACGTAGCCCGAAGAATAGCCAAACTGAAGTGGCAGTGGGCAGGGCACATTGCTCGCAGAACGGATGGCCGATGGGGCCAAAAAGTTCTGGAGTGGCGACCGCGAACCGGAAGACGCTGCGTTGGAAGGCCTCCCACTAGGTGGACCGATGACCTGGTGAAGGTTGCAGGGATCCGCTGGATGCGAGTCGCACGGGACCGGTCAATGTGGCGACACTTGGGGGAGGCCTATGTCCAACAGTGGACGTCTTTCGGCTGAAATGATGATGATGATGATGATGACTTATTTTAATGTACAGAATGCTTGGCTGACGGCTTCGTGAAGGGCCCGTTTACACCTTGTATACTTTTGACGCCTAAGCTGTCGAAGCTTTTCTTGTTCTAATTTCGACCTTATCGTGTATTTTCTTCTTTTTCACAACGTGCCAAAGTAATTCCTAAATTACCACAAAAGTTAATGTATCTGCAGTACCTACATCTTTGTTTAACCCTTCAGCGATTACAGGCCTATTATGTCTCACGTACAAAACCGTTACATGGAAACTATGCTCCTACAAAAATGAAATCATATTATCATCGAACGATCACGAAATAAATTCGAGCAATCAAAGTATCTATTGGGACCTTCAGGGCCCCAAAAATTGACCTCTTTAAGGGTCCCAATCGATAAGACCCCTGAACATTGGAGACCCCTGAAAATTGGAAGAATGCTACCCGTTAAATTATGTTAGAAAGGCGTCTTGTTGTTCGGTAAGAGGACAAAAATTTAAAGAATTTCGTAAGAGCATACCTCTATTCATGCGTAGGAGTATTGTGTTTCTGAGACCTTGTTTAAAAGTTGTACTTGTCATCGAAAAATCTTGTAATAGATTTGTTAATCGTCTTTCGTTCATAATACATGTATTTTCATTGTTTCAGGCATGTATTGAAAACCTTTGTGACAATATGTTTTACTTTCGTAAGACATGTTGTCAAAAAGGTTTACAATACTAACTTGTTAAAAACCTTCTTGTAGGAAATATGTTTCAACATGCTATAACGTTATTTCAGGTGTAACAATAATAAAAATTAATATCATAGAGACGTAAAATGTCTCTGAAAGTTTGTATGTAGGGGGTAATCTTCGAAACTACTGATTCGATTCTGTAAATTCCTTCACTTAATTGAAGCTAGATTATCCCCGAGTGTCACACATTTTTAATACGTTCCCATGGGTTAATTTCCGTACATAACGGGAGCCTTTTTGACAAAAAATTCAAAAACCAGTTTCTATGTATTTGTTTTGGATTAGTAAACATTATTGGGTGTAAACGATAATAAGTAAGAAGTATATCTTTTTACGCAACGGTAAGAAGTATAGTTAGCTGGTGTATCCTCAACCGACCTAATAATACAACATGTTTAACATGTTCATTCGCGCCCGAGCGGTCGTCGAGTCAACACCTCCTGAGGTTGCCTCGTGGAAGGGCTAAAGACTTTGGCAAGACTGGTTGACCATTGAGCTTACTACCTGGAACGATTGCCAAGCTATATACAAGAATAGTTCTTTAAAACCGAGGAGCTCTTCACCGTTAAGCCGCGCTTGCCAAGGTCGGTCTGTGGATGGCTTACCATCCATTACATACCGAGTTTCCTCCGTGCCTCGGAAAGCACGTTAAGCCGTTGGTGCCGGCTGTCATTTGTAGATCTTTGACAGTCGTTACAGGTAGTCAGTGGCCCGAAAGTCTGACAACCAGTCTTACCAAGGGGTATCGCAATACCCAGTACTGACTGGGTTGTTGAGGTCACACAGACAATAGCTATATGTAAAATACTGGTATTCAGCTGCATCCGGTTAGACTGGTAGCCGACCGCAACATAGTTGGGAAAAGGCTAGGCAGATGATGAGTCCTTGAAATGCGATAGTAGTATTTGCTGTCATTTAATGATCACTCGATCATTTAACTATAAATAGATACTTTTAAATAATTACAAAAATAAAATCTTTTATATTTGCTTTTTAAAAATTTTACGTTTTTTCCAATCTAAGATTAATTAAAAACGGCAGGTAGTCATTGAGTGAAAATCACACTGAATTGAAGTTTATAAAAGTCGGCTTCGCAGTACCTTTTAAACAGTATGTCAGGTCAGACGTTTTTTAAACCAAAATGGTAGATAAAAACTGACTCAGTCCAAAATTTACAGATCAATTCAAAAATTGGACAAAATTAGTAGCCCTAACTAAGGGTACAGAAAACCAAAAAAGAACATTATTTTAGTTCTTGGTTACGAAGCCAAGACAAAAGTTAAGTTATTCTTCTAAATTTGAAAGAAGAAGAAAGAAAGAAAGAAAATACATTTATTTGGCACATGCCACAAGTGCACACAGTATAAAAAAAAATAACAAATAAAAAACAAAAAAAAATAAAAAACTTAAATCAAAAACAAAAATATATATAGAATAGTGCGACACTGTGTGCCTTACGGCTGCGCCAAATAGGCCCAGTTCAGCAAAATGCCGGACAACTAGTGCCCGACGCTGGTTTTCATCAATTTGTTCAAAATGCTGTTTACTTTACAGGGAGGAAGGAATTTTTAGTAGCTCCAAATTAGTTATTCTGGCGGCCACTTAAAATCAATACAATGATGGTTGGTAATGCAAAAACACTACAGCCGTACAATTCTTATCGAAAAACAGTTATTCGGAAAGAAAATCTCGCCTATCTGTCATTCTCTGACCCCTAAACTACCACTATGCAAAAAATTATGTCGATCCCTTGCCCTGTAAAAAAACTATAATCCATTTCTGTGCCAAATTTCATCCAAATCCGTTCAGCCGTTCTGGCGTGATTGACAAACACCCAGCCATCGATCCAAACTTTCGCATTTATAATAGTAAGTAAAGTATAGTACTTTATACCTATAGCGTAGCATATATAGCATAGTCAGCCTATTAATGTTCCCACTGCTGGGACGCAGGCCTCCTCTCTATGAGAGGGAATGGGCTTTAATCCACCACGCGGGCCCAGTGCGGGTTGGTAGATGTCACATGTCTTCGAATTTTTGGTTCTACGACATGCCGGTTTCCTCACGATGTTTTCCTTCACCGTTTTGAGAGCAGCGGTGATGAAATAAATTACACAAATTAATGCGCCTGGCTGGGTTCGAACCTACGACTTACTGTCCGTAAGTCAGGGCCGCCACCACTGAGCCACCGCTGCTCTCCTTACGACTTACCAGAGAATGGGCAGCAGCGTTCTCTGTGTTTTATAACAACCATACTACGATCGCCAACCCGCCTGCCAAGCGTGGCGATTATGGCAAAACCCCCCTTCTTGGGGGAGGCCTATGTCCAGCAGTGGACGTCTTTCGGCTGAAATGATGATGATGATGATGATGAAAACATAACTGGCAAAATGTGGGCGTAATACTAGGTACACCTCTGTCTAACCTTTCGTGGATTACAGGTGCGATGTTATGTCATTATTTTTCTATAAAGTGGTATTATTACTTAGACAGGAAACGGGATCAGAAAGAGTAATAATGTTAGTGACCATGATAGTTTAAAATCTTATATAAAGTGGTAGTCTGGTTTTAAGTCTGTGAAGTCTGTACACAGCCTTACGTCACGTCTATTTTTATCTTAAGTACGACCATAATATTTATCTTTCCTACGTTTGTGCACGGAGTAGATCAACAACCTTTGTTAGTGTTGACTCTTGGTCTAAGTCGGTACAATGTTATTTTTGTCCTGGAAATTGGAAGATTTTGTTCTTAATTGTTTACACTTTTTTCTACAGTGAGTGGGTAGGTGTTCAAAATGTTTGTGTAGTGTTTGTGTTCAGAGCAAATTGGTACAATTTATTAATCACGTTTTTTTTTTTAAATATTTGTAATTTTTTTTTAAATATTTGAGGGTGCTTCTTCAATTTGAAGATGTCGCCCATCGACATCATTCTCCTGCTCTTAACACAATTTATATTTTGGGGTCGGCGCAGCATACCTTCTTCTTCCATACTTCTCTATTACTCGTCATCTCATCAGACACCCCCTTTTTTGTTATATCATTTTTCACACAGGCCTTTGGACCTGCTCTACCCTTCTAACCATCCACATTCAAAACTTTCCTGACGACATTTGTACCAAGATAACCGGCACCACGTTCAGACTTCCTTTGATGTAAATCACTGAATGATATACGAGATCAATGTGAATACAAAATGTCGACCACAATAAAGTGTCGGTTTTGTTCCAAATTAAAACAAATTAGTCATGTATCCAGTATTTCAGAAACATGAATTTGTTATTGGTGAAACTTAGTAATACATATTATGTCGGATATGTTAGGCTTACACGTCTTGTGGGCAGACGATGGGTTTCATGCTATGAAAACACACTGGGTGCGATACACTGTTTCTAGCAAAACTAACGAATTACTTGAGATTACAACTTAACACATTAACACAGGGTACAGTTCCAAGACTCAATTCCACCGCGACCAGACTTTGACTGTCGCCCTCGCCTCGAGCTGAACATCAGGGCTCTGTATAAGCACGCTGTGGTGTGCGTAGACTTGCAAGTAGGTCGCGTGATGTCACCACGCGCGCACTTGCGATTCATTTTATGTCCATACTAACGATCGGATCCGACACATATTTACTATGATTTTTTACCTAACTTTCTAAATAAATGGAGTAGGCACAAAATACAATCAAAAACGCTTTCACCAAGTTCATAGACCTCTGGGTCCCTAGAAATACAATATCCTATTTCGGAACTAGATTTTGGAACTAATTAAAACTTAGTTCTAAGGGTGTAATTGAGTTACATCTTAGAAAGATTTATAAGCACCCAGAAGTGATTAACGCTGAAATTAATGTTTTGTGCATGTAGCTTTATCTTTTTAATTAACCGACTCCTATTCAATTGAAATGTACCAGAATCATCTGCCTAGCCTTTTCCCAACTATGTTGTAGACCGACCTCTTTAATGATTCCTCCGCCTTGCCCCATCAAAGGCACATTAAGCATCCACAAAGTCCTAACAATATCCCACGGGTTTTTTGCTTTAAAATAACCATAATCCACGTAAGTATTACGATACTAATTGAACCAATACGTGATCAACCTTCAGAATATTCTATTTAAATTGATACCTTCGCGAGGACTCATTAAAGCGGTCGGGTTATAGGGTTGGCTTGCAGTCTAGCTGCATCCGGCAGCTGAAAAACTGTATTTTACATGGCGCGACTGCCTATTTGACCTCTACAGCCCAGTTAGAACTTAATAATACGATACCCCTTGGTAAGACTGGTTGTCAGACTTTTGGGCCACTGACGACCTAAAGCGACTGTCAAAGATCTACGAATGACAGCAGGGAATAACGACTTAATGTACTTCCTGAAGCACGTAAGAAACTCGGTATGTGTATCACCCATCAAAATCAAAATCATTTTTATTTGTGTAACATGGGTATTGAATACAGTTCTTAAATTAAAGATAGGCATCCACAGACCAACCTACCCGACTGGTTGTTATTATTTAGCCACGAGCTCTTCATCAAATCATGAACAGAATCAATTAACCAAAAAATCACAAATGTCTAACCTTTTAAATACCTAACAAGTTTCACAAAGAATTGGCTCGTGACACAGAGTTGATCTACTGAATATTTTATACAGTGGATCATGAACAGAATCAGTTAACCAAAAAATCACAAAATACCTAACAAGCTTCACGAAGAATTGGCTCGTGACACAGAGTTGATCTACTGAATATTTTATACAGTGGACTCTGGGCTCGTATTAAGGGCAAGCCACGGCCGTGAATGGCTGAAAAGAGGCTGTAATTACGGACTGAAATATTCAGCCGGAATAAACTGAGACACCGGCGGTTACGTCATCGGGTACGGTTAGCATAAATGGCGGAATATGTGAGAGTAATATTTTTTCTTACAGGTTTTCTTGTACGATACTTTTGAAGTTTAACTGATGACATTTTTAGTAAGAAACGGTGTATATAACCTAACATCACGCCTGTAATCCCCGAAGGGGTAGGCAAAGGTGTACTTAATAGTAGTTGCAGGTTCAGCTTTCCAGTATCATAACTTTTGAATTTCTAGAGATGTTTTCCTTTTTTTTCCTTTTTAATCCAAAAAAACAGGACATATGCGAGTTCGACTCGCGTGGTGAGGGTTCCGTACGTTAATTATCTAAATTCCGTAAGTTGTTTTAAATCTAAGATTTCTTTTAGGTTTTCCTGTAACCTATTTTCTTAAAAATATATATTTGAAATGCTCACAACAAGCCCTTTCATTTGATGTGTAACACAATATAGTTTGCAAAACTTTTATTTTTCCTTTTTTTTTTCCAAAAGTGGCCGACCTATTTAAAATTCATTAACTAAGCATTAAAAAAGCTGAAAGCAAAATGGCTTTCAAAAGAACAGTTCGGAAGTACTATTTGAAATCAGACTAAATTGCTCACTAGCTAGATATTAGTTAGTAGTCATAGTAATTATTATAAGGTTTCTCGTATCTGGTCTATATTTACGTATGTATTATATTAGTTTATTTCATTTTACTGTATATATGTGTATTGGTATGTACCTATTTGTGTATATCAATCTATGTTAACAAATTGTTTTTTTTCTTATTTATTTTTTTGTACTCTATCACAATGCTATCCTATTTGACCCAAAGGTTGACTGGTAGAGAATGCCTTGTGGCATTAAGTCCGCCTATGTACCACTCTTGTACATGAAGTTTAAATAAATAAATAAATTAACTTACGTTACACGTTCGTATTACGGTCATCAACTTAAATAAATATGTACCAATTTTCAACTTAATCGGTCCAGTAGTTTCGGAGTAAATTGTCTGTGACAGACGGACAGACAGAGATACGCGAGTGATCCTATAAGGGATTTCGTTTTTTCATTTTAAAAAAACATGGAAACTTCTCCATTATTGCTGTCAAAAGACGCATGTTGCTTGGTTGAGTAGTTCCCAGCCAAGAGGTGATTCAGCTAGAAATACGTACTCAAAACTATTTAAACTTGAGTAGATAGTTCATCGAGTATCTACTCAAAACTATCACAACTTCGGTACTTTTCCTAGATAGTCCATTGAACATAAATAATCTGAAGTGTCAATAATGTCCAAGATAGCGATATTATTTATATTATTGGACATTTAGAGGGCGCTGAACTGACGTTAAATGGCGCTGGCTTTATGGTCAAGTAATGCACACTATGAACCCGGATAGTGGTTGATAGTATGTATTATTTGAATGATTTACTTATTTATTTATAAAGCTTCGATAATTCCACACAAAAAATAATCAGATCACAATAAATAATAACAATAAAAATTAAAATACCCTTACTCCTGGACACGGCTAGTATTGTTAGAAGGTTCCTCTCTCTGGAGCCCTGACCGCCGGTAGCTTGGACCCTGTTCCCGATACCGGTGGGCTACAATTTTTATATTTTTATTTTTTTTTTATATTGTTTTTATTTTAAGGAATATTTATTAAATTTGTGTATAAATAAATAAAGAAATTATCAAATAAAAATTATAAAGAACCTTAATTATAAAATCAACAAATTACTTTTGAATGATGCATTTGATGTAACATCATTAATTGGTCTCTTTTATTCAAGAGTACACGTGAGGAATGATGGCTGTCATTTGTAGACCTTTTGACAGTAGTTACGGGTAGTCCGAAGCCCGAAAGACTCGCATCATGTACTGAATACGAGGTAACCGTTTACGCGTTGATGTCCGATCCACCCTGTTTACAATGTGTATTACAAAGTTTTGGTTATATTTTAAAGTAACCTGCGTGTAACACTTCCAGAGCTCCAGGGAGAGCTCCAGAACAGAGTGACACTCATGGGGGTTCCTCGCGCGCTTCCTGTAGCGCACCCTTATGGTGTGTCCATCCACAGCGACGTCCTGCAGAAGGTGTTTGTTCTGAGCCTGTAGGAGTTCGACTATCTCCTCGTCGCTGTAGCTGGACAACACTCCCTTGATGCACACTAGGGGGTTTTGGGGGTTTAAATATTTTAAAGGTCAGGTCTGTTACAGGCCTGAAACAGAAGAACTACATCCTCCGTGGAACCAACAGCGTAATCGCCAAAAAAATCATCAGCTTGCCCATACATTTGGGTCGAGTAGGTATTGAAACGTTGTTCCTTTGGGACAGCTGCACTGTAATCAGCGTAGGGTAAGGTAGAGGTGTACCACACCCACATTTTGACAGTTATGTTTAAGTCCCATGTAACAGGGGGCGCGATGGATGGACTGTATAAAGAATGATATGGCAAGAAAGGAGGTGTCGGATGAGATGACGAGTAATAGAGAAGTATGGAAGAAGAAGACATGCTGCGCCGACCCCAAATGAATTGGGATAAGGGCAAGAGAATGATGATGATGTAACAGGGGGCGCGCCTATTGCTTTAAACTGGGCACGAATCCAGACTCCGTGGCCGCTGCTGAGAAATTTCTTATGGAAAAATCCAATAGCACTTTGCCTGACCAAGGAATCGAACCCAGGACCTCATGCTTAGCAGTCGCGCTTGCGACCACTCGAACAACGAGGCACACACACAGGCCGACAGCTAATTACTTTTTCACTATTATGGTCTCGGATTAATGGAGAAAGTTGTTTAGTTCAATGGTCTGATTACCCTTAAAATATTATTGTATTTTTCATGTGGTAGTGCCTAACCTGGTATCTGACTTGGCTTTACATGCCGTCAAGAAATATCTCTCAGGCATGCGGGACTGTTCTGCCAGGGCTGCGGAACTGTTCGAAAGAGATACCGTGGAACCCTGGAACACAAAGGGCAAAGAAGGGCCTAGAACATGGATGGGTTTTAGTTAGTAGAAGTCTGACACTCCCTTCCGCTCCGCCCAGAGCATTTGATGAATTATATCATACGCACATGAATCCGAAAAATTAGAGGTGCGTGTCTTGGGTTTGAACTCAAGACCTATAACTTGGTAGTCACACTACTAAAATATGACCACACCTTTACACGCTGTATTATAAAAATAGAATTTTATTTTATGATATTAACAGGATATTCGTTGACCTTTACATACAATTATTCTATTCAGTCCAAAGGCTTTTAAATGAAATAAGAATAGTTATATAAAAAAGGTTTTCATTTTCCATATTATGTTCATGATTGTATGGAAACCCTACAGATTTTTACTGGGTATAATGAATTGCATAGTATTGTTTGATTTTCCAGTTAATATAAAATTGTTTCAAGCCTATTGTTTGAGTCTGGGCATTGACTGCTGAATGTGGTATTTTATTATTATGACCTACCTTTTGTTTCGCGAATATACATAGCGTCGTTAAGTTCTAACACCACATAAGTCAAAAAAATCAACTTTACAGGAGAGTGAAAAAAACTGCTTAATTATACCTAGGTAATGTTTGCTTGGTATCTTCTCGTCCAACTTACCGCAGTGTCTCAAGACGAAAGTCTATGACCAGTGTGTGTTGCCAGTGATTACATACGTGACCGAAACTTGGTCGCTCACAATGGGCCTTATCAGAAGGCTTAAAGTCACCCAAAGGGCAATGGAGAGGGCTATGCTCGGAGTTTCCTTGCGTGATCAAATCAGAAATGAGGACATCCGTAAGAGAACCAAGGTAACCGACATAGCCCGAAAAATAGCCAAACTTAAGTGGCAGTGGGCAGGGCACATTGCTCGCAAAATGGATGGCCGATGGGGCTGAAAAGTTCTGGAGTTGCGACCGCGAACCGGAAGACGCTACGTTGGAAGGCCTCCCACTAGGTGGATCGATGACCTGGTAAAGGTTGCAGGGATCCGTTGGATGCGAGTCGCACGGGACCGGTCAATGTCGCGACACTTGGGGGAGGCCTATGTCCAGCAGTGGACGTCTTTCGGCTGAAATGATGATGATGAATGGTCCAATATTATTTTTAAATTTACTTTTAGTTCAAATTAGATAGAGACGTTGCTTGTTTCTTGACTGAAATAACGCGTCTCCCGATTCTCCAGCAAACGGCACCAAAATTTCTAACTGGATACATTTTATTTTTACATCGAGCTGTTTTTAATTACAAAAATAATTTAAAATTTTAATTACCTTTTCTGCGAACTCTCCTTTCTAGTGTTAAGTTCTGCATTCATATGTGTGAACCTAGCTCTTTGTCTAACCCCACATATTAACATATATAAAGCAAAACAATGGACTCTTAGACTATTTTTATTTGCAAACTTAAAGCGGTGAGCCTTGCAGATTATGCTATGTTAGTGTAGGAGTCTTTTTTTGTGGAAAATTATTAAAAGGGGTACTGTATTACCCAGTACTAACTGGGTTGTGGAGGTAGGATAGGCAGTTGCTTCATGTAAAACACTGGTATTCAGATGCATCCGGTTAGACTGGAAGCCGACCTCAACGTAGTTGGGAAAATTCTAGGCAGATGATGATGAAATCTGATTGACAAGAGAGAATGGATGATAAAATCGCTGAGAGAATATCATTTTGTCTAGACCCTCGCGTGACATTGGAGTGACATTTATTAAGAATCATTTAGATAGGTAGTAGGTCATCATCATCATCATCATCATCATTTCAGCCGAAAGACGTCCACTGCTGGACATAGGCCTCCCCCAAATGTCGCCACATTGACCGGTCCCGTGCGACTCGCATCCAGCGGATCCCTGCAACCTTCACCAGGTCATCGGTCCACCTAGTGGGAGGTCTTCCAACGCAGCGTCTTCCGGTTCGCGGTCGCCACTCCAGAACTTTTCGGCCCCATCGGCCATCCGTTCTGCGAGCAATGTGCCCTGCCCACTGCCACTTCAGTTTGGCTATTCTTCGGGCTACGTCGGTTACCTTGGTTCTCTTGCGGATGTCCTCATTTCTGATTTTATCACGCAAAGAAACTCCGAGCATAGCCCTCTCCATTGCCCTTTGGGTGACTTTAAGCCTTCTGATAAGGCCCATTTTGAGCGACCATGTTTCGGTCCCGTATGTAATCACTGGCAACACACACTGGTCATAGACTGTCGTCTTGAGACACTGCGGTAAGTTGGACGAGAAGATACCACGCAACTTCCCGAACGCTGCCCAGCCGAGTCGGATTCGACGATTGACTTCTTTCTCGAAGTTAGACCTACCTAACTGGATCGTTTGTCCAAGGTAGACATAATCGTCTACAATTTCGAGTGTAGAGTCTCCGATCTTGATAGGAGTGGGTGTTACATGGTTATTCAACATGATTTTGGTTTTGTCCATGTTCATTTTAAGACCCACTCTTTCGGAAGCTCTACTAAAGTCATCGAGCATTGTACTGAGGTCCTCCATGGTCTCAGCCATGACCACTATATCGTCGGCAAATCGAAGGTGAGAGATGTACTCACCATTTACGTTGATGCCTAGCCCTCTCCAGTTCAGAACCATAAAGATATCCTCCAGTGCAGCGGTGCATTTTCGGAGATATGACACCTCGCTGCAGAAGGATAGGTTCCGAGGTCTGGTCCTGAAGTCGGACTGACATGGTGGCGTTTTTGTACAAACACTTCAACACCTCGGTAGTAGGTGATCTAATTAAAATAAAATTAAACAGATATGAAGCCAAGGAATTTTTAAAAGCATTAATGCAGGACTATTTGCTTACTGATATTAACCATCGAGCCAGAATTGAGATAATATAGTTTTCTTAATGGACATAGTGTACACTTTTTAATACACTTGTTTTTGCCCACGGCTTCGCTCACATTATACCTAAATAAATCTCGTACGTACTATAACAGTTATATGTATGTACTTAAATGTGTATGAAGAAGATTTAGTAGTGGCCCAAAAAGTCTGACAACCAGTCATACCAAGGGGTATCGTATTACCTAGTACTAAATGGGTGGTGGAGATCAGATAGGCAGTCGCTCCATGTAAAATACTGGTATTAGCTGCATCTGATTAGATTGGAAGCCGACCCTAACATAGTTGGGAAAAGGCTAGTCAGATGATGACACTCGGGCCTCGGGATGATGACCTCTACATCCAAAATAACAAACTTACTTCTCTGATCGACCTCTTTATAATCTACACATAAAATTCAAAGTCCTGACTGACTGACTGATATATCAACGCACAGCCCAAACTGCTGGTCCTAGAAATAAGATCCCGTGTGCAATTCCCGAACTCCACGCGGGCGAAGCCGCGGACATAAGCTAGTATTAGTATAGAACAAAAGATATCCTAAAAAAAATCCATAAAAAATGTGGGATGTGAACTCAACGATCATTGTGCTTATAAACGCATCATCCGGAGCCTCGACCAATACCTGAGAAGGCTCTGGTTAAACAGCTGGATCAAGGGCTTGATTCGGTGCGCGATACTCCCTGGACACGGGGCCGTATTGTTAGGAGGTTCCTTTCTCTGGAGCCCTGTACCCGATTCTGGTGGGTTACTATTTTTTATATTGATTATACAAAATTATTTTCAGTATATGCAAAACCTGAATATAGTTTGTTCAGAATAAGTAACTGAATCGGTTCCAATCATTTTTAAAACTTGTTATATTTTGTCCCAAAAATATTTAAAAAAGTTAAAAGTTGGACACCGAGCGACTTTGACCACCTATCGCACTAATTTAGGTACCTACTGCCAAATTATTATTATCAATGAGCTCAAGACGACGCTGGAGGCGCGCGCTGCGTGGTGACAACGTTTTTGTGCGGACAACTAGGTAACAGAACAAGATTATAACTTTGAGATTTTTCATGATACATTTTGAAATTTTGTACATAGATTCTTTACATAAAAATACTCAACACGTGTTTCAGGTTTCACATAAACTAAAATTAATGTTGAATAATGGAATCTTTAAAAAAATTAAAAAGTAAGGACGAAGATGAATAAACGAACCAAATCGCACTAACAGAACTTACTAAACCATTACAAGGGTCCCCTATCTATTTTATTAAATGGTTTGTACGAGACTTAGGGGATTAACTGTTAAGTTACAGTCCTCGATTAGAAACACGACTTTACCTTGATTGAGGAGGTCGTTTCGAGTAGTAAGTAAGTTCATGAAGATACGGAGAAAATAACTGTAGTTTTTTTTAAAATAAATTAGTTAAGTAGTCTATAGACTACTTAACTAATTTATTTATGCCATTCCACTTCATCACTAGTGGCTAAGCAATAACAGCTGCACGGGTCAATTTTCAATGTTAAGCAACGCTTGCCGAGGTCAATCCATGGATTGTTTACCGTTCAATCCTTAAACGATCTGCCCCTGAGACGACCCACTGACTCAATGTTTTCCTTCACCGATTTGAGATCAGTGGTGATGAAATAAATAACACGAAGTCTAGTGTTGGTATGAGCTCAACCCTACGTTCAAATACATCATCATCATATTCCCGCCCTTGTCCCATGTTACTTGAGGTCTGCGCAACACGTTTTTTATCTTCCATTCTCCTCTGTCAACCGTCACGCTATCATTTACTCTTTTTTCTTTCATATCATTCCTCACATAATCCATCCACCTTTTCCTTGGTCTTCTTCTCCCTCCCCATCCATCAACATTTATAACCATCGCTCTTTTAGTCACATGCGATTCGTCCCTCCTCATCACATGTCCATTCCAAGACAGTCGATTCCCTTTCTACTTTTCTGTAACTGGCGCAAATTTTAAACTTCCTCTAATATACTCGTTTCTATCCGCGGGATCCGCTGGATCGGAGTCGCACGGGACCGACCAATGTGGCGACACTTGGGAGAGAAAGAAAAGAAAGAAAGAAAATATATTTATTTGCCGCAGGTACATGACGTGCATCACACAAAATTACAAAAAAAAAATAACAAAACACAAATAAAACAAATAAATACAACAGGGCGGAACAAAAAAGAAAAAAATTAACAGCTTGCACGTCGTGACTGCGACAAGCAGGTTACCACCCAGGAGGCCCAGGAGGCCCGGGAGGCCTATGTTCAGCAGTGGACGTGATATGATGATGATGATGATTCGTTCCTAACCGGTTAAAGGTTCATTTACCTCTTGGCCACCAGTAATAATATTTTAGCCCCACCTAGATATTTTAACCCTACACACAACAAACTACTTCTGTTTAGACGTAATTCGTCACTGTTAACCCTTTAACCGCTGGGGTTTACGACAAATTGTCACCCAGACTAGATAAATTGAAATACTAGGAATTTTGTTTGTAGTCTTTATCTTTTTAGTAGACAATTGAAAATATTACCTACTTAAAATAAAAGAATTGGTTTTTGAAACATAGATTACCTACGTAGGCTTTTTTTAAGATTAAAAAAAAATACAATTTTTATTTAATATTAATTTTTTACTCACTTTATCTCACACATAGGAGGTGTTCCAGCAGTGGGAACATTACAGGCTGGTGATTTAAATGAGTGTCTTTGGATGGAGAACAGGGTGTAAAGTTCTTCATCCCCCGTAGAAAAGGGAGGATCCTCCGACCAGACGGGTGTTATGTCTGGTGGGCTACTGCCCAACAGTTGTTGTCGGGTTCATCTATATATTTTTAAGTCGCGGATAACTTTACTTGCGCGATGTAGGATTTAGATGTATTTCGATGTTTAGTTCATCGTCTGTGTCATAGATGGCGCTGTAGTACGTTTTGTAGTGCCGGTACATCTCCATGGAGTTTCTCACCCGTTCTTCTCCATAAAAAATCTAGGCAGGAATGGGCAACTACTTTCACAGTTATTACGTCTTGTGGTTGTATCTTCATTTCTTTTTGATTTTGATTGATATCCACTTTGGCAGTTTAAAAGTATCTTAAAACTAACCTACTTGGAATAAATGCTTTGATTCTGATTAATTAATTATAATTCATTTTATTTATTCAAGTAACAATGACTCATTATTACACACAAAATTCAATATAGCACAAAACACACACAATACATTAAACACACCAATACAACACAAAACAATATAGACACAAAAAAATATATTTATGTTGACAGCCGACGACTGTAGGTGACGTACAAGTCACTGGAGCGTCTGATGTATGGACAATCGAGCCTGTCGGCTATCAACATCAGCGCGCTGTTGGAGCTGATGATGATAGCTTTGAGTTGATTAGGATTTCGATTTTGGATATTTTCAAGAGATGTTTATAGTAGATGAAGTTGTAGACTTTATATTATTCATCTCAGTACTGGCTGCAAGCCAATCTGCTCATTCAAACTTAACCTTAAAAAAACTCTTTTTAGAACTAGCCACACAATTTATAGCTTGCAATACAGTGAAGCTTGGCAGTAAATAACTAACGATACTAGCATCAGATTGTTTCGACACTGGCATCTATCTTGCTTCAATTTGCTGGGAACGGAAAAAATAAAAAATAAACCTATGGCATAAGTCCGCCTCTGTACTTTTGTGCCTGAAGTGTTAAATAATAAATAAATAAATGAAATATTCTGTGTTATTCTGTGTGTGTGTGTGTGTGTGTGTGTTCTGTGTGTTTGTATGTTCTCTGTTGTGTGCGTGTTCTGTGTATTATGTGTGTGTTTTCGACACAAATTGAGGGTTTCAGATTTTTATAATCCGTTTAAAAGCGCCTCCTTTGAATTTTCTGATAATCAATTATATTTTTTTCAAGACAGATATTCAGTTGCATCCGGTTTGACTGGACCGACTACAAAATATATTTGTATGTAGCATAATATACAGTCAACACTCTAAAAGGTAAAAATGTTGCCTTCACGAACCTGCCGACCAAGCATTCTGCATATAAAACTAAGTAAGTCTACTCAAAAATTATTGCTTGGAACGAATTTTTTTAAGGTAAAAAATCTCGTTCTTCAGTAGGACTCAACTCAATGTTCAGCACTCACAAAATTGTGCTGATGGATGGATTGAATAGTACTGAGTTCGTGGAGGTACTTAATGTAAAATTATAACATTAAAAATTTGTGAAAATTTTGGAAATTTGACCCCCAATATCTAAAACAAAAAAATATCGCAATGACGGGAAGAACAAGTACCTTTCGGCTTCATTAAGGGTATTTTTACACCCATTATTTTAAGAACTGGAAGTCAGGACAAGAAGAAGTCCAACAGTGAGATGATGAAGACTAACAGTCGGTAACAGTATTTTGCGAGGATCGTCCGGAGGACACGGTGCAGCACACTGTGGAGGTCTGCCCCTTGGGCGGAGCAGCGCCGTGTCCTCGAAGCGGCTATTGGCGGCGGCGATCTCCCGCGCCCGGCCCTGGTTCAAGCCATGGTCTGGAGCGAGAGGGAATGGGCAGCCGTCACCTCCTTCTGCGAAGCAGTCATGCTAGTGAAGGAGGTGGCGGGATGTGAGAGGGAAAGAGCCTCACGTCCCAGCTGAAGTGGGAATGCCCTGGGCGTCGGGGGTCACGTGGTGGCCCCCGGCCACCGTAGGCGCGGGTCTGTGAACGGCGAGTTATGGGCTAGCTCACCGTCCGCCGCCGCCGTCATTTGATGATTTCCCAACATAAAAAAGGTAACAGTATTTAAAATGCAGATGCTGCCATTTCATCCCAATAAATGGCACAGCTTTAAAACCAGCGTTACCTAAAATAACAGCTCGATTCACACAGCCATTCGGTCACCCAGGATTACCTAGTTAAATAAATAGAACGTGTCCCGAATCGGAATTGCGGACAAACTACCTGCTTTTATTATTCCATGAAATAGACTGAAAACAATGCTTTGTTTCATTAATGTTAAGTTTGTTATTGGATTACAAAATAAACTGAGCTTATTCTGTTATTCGTGGGCATAACTATGAATTTGAAACAACTTTTTATTCGTCTTTTGTCTTATTATTAATGGGTGCTCATTTGGTTTGGTCATGTGGAGAGGATGAGTGAAAGGCGACTTACAAAAGGTATTAGAAGGCAGATGTGAGTGGCAACGCCGGGGGAGGCCCTAGTAGGGCATACACTGACCTTATTGGTGAGGTTCTTCAGAAAGGTCTGGTGCGTAGTACCGCAACCGGCGTGCGTGTATGACCAGATGAATGAACGTGGAGGAGGCAAAAGGAGTATGTAAGGATCGTAGCAGGTGGCGTTCTGTGGTTTCCACCTGGGAAAAAGTCGTGAGTTTATGTATGTTCATTTTTAATAAAGTTACATATCGTGTATCGTGTATCGTGTTTCATGTCGTTGTCGGCTACATTGGCCCTGGATCAAGGAATTTGGAAGTCATGGAAAGAGGCCTTTGCCCAGCAGTGGGATGACGCAGGCTAACAGTAATGATAATAGTAACATATGTCAGGATGTATGCCGTTAGGCTCGTCCATCATGTGGGCAGACGATCGATTTCGTGCTATGAAAACACACTAACAAATTATTTGAGATTACAACTTAACACAATAACACGGAGCACAATTAATCGGGTACAGTTCCAAGACGTCTCAACTCCACTGCGATGAGACATTGAATGTCGCTCTCGCCTCTAGCTGAACATCAGGGCTCTGTAGAAGCATGCTGTGCTGTGGATACACTTGTAAGTAGGTCGCGTAATGTCACCACCGGCACACTTGCGATTCATTTTATGTCCATACTAACGACCGGATCCGACATATATATCTATTGGCCAAAGTAGACTGGAAATAAATGAATCTTGTTGTTGTTGTTATCAAGGAGCATTGGCACGGATAGGCGCTCCATTTAAAATACTGGTGTACAAATGCATTTGGTAAGACCTGAAGCCGACCACAACATACTTTTGAAAATACTATCTCGGTTCATTTTTCAAGGAGTTAGGCAGAACTGTATAATACTCCAACATTTCACCAGCTATGTTCAAGTCCAAATTCAGATATCAAGTTGCTACCATCCCGAAAAGAATTCCGTGAAAGGAATGTCAAGTAACAAATAAATTGGAAGTATAAAATAAAAACAAAAATGTATTTTATATTCATGATCTCATCAAAATTGAAATTGAATGAATATTAAAATTAATATTATGCAAATATTAAAAACTGAAAATACAGTTATCGGATTAAAAATGGCTGTTCATTTTTTAACGATTTCGTATTAAAAACTTAATTAAATGAATAATTCAAACGACTTTGTGTAAATTCCGAAATTTAAATAGTATATAAATTTATTTTTAGTCTACTGTGTCAAAATATTGGTAAAAATAAATAAATGTTCTTTCATATTTTTTTTTCAGAACCAATTTTGAATTTGGAATTAAAATGGTTTTAGGTTTTTTTAGCCCACCAAACGTAACATCATCGCCGTCGTCTGGGAGGATACTCTTTTGTCAACATAGGAACAACAGCGAGGTCCACAGATCTCCGAACAGGATATCCTGGCTTGGTCTTCACCAAATAAGATCCACAAAATTGACCAGCGCCTGTTTCTACGAAACAATTGAAACAGAAGTTGCAGGAGTAAGTAAAGAAGATGTGTTGGATTCTGGTAACTATAAAATACTCACTGACAGCCAATCCACAGTACCATCATCAACTGCCTAGCTTCTTCCGAACCATGCTTTAGTTAGCTTCCAGTAAAACCAGATGTAGCTCTATACCAGTATTTTAAATGGAGCGACTGCCTATCCGACCATTACAACATAGTTAGTACTGAATAATACGATATCCCTTGGTAAGACTGGTTGTCAGACTTTCGGGACACCGACTACCTGGAACGATTGTCAAAGTTCTACGAATGATAGCCGGGACGTTGTGTCTTAACGTGCTTTCCGAGATACGGAGGAAACTCGGTATGTAATGGGTGGTCACCCATCCACGGGCCAACCTAGGTAAACGCAGCGTAGCTTGAAGATTGGCCCGAGCGGCTGTTATTATTTAGCCACGGGCTCCTTCACAATCCTCGACAATCGATCAAATGCGGGATGTGAGAATGTATAGATATTTGTTCCTCTTTCACGCAATAACGGCTGAACGGATTTGGGTGAAATTTGGGACACAGATACTTCATAACCTAGATTAACATATAAGATATTTTTTATCCCGGTAGTACGATCCTGTGGGATAATTACCAAACTCGGCGTGGGCGAAGCCGAGGGCATAAGAGAGTATTAAATAAATCCCGCTACGTCTCCTAATCTATGACCGCGCCCATTAATTATTCGAAAGGAAGGTAAATATAGCTGGCATACATAATTTAAAGCTCACCGTAACATTTTGGATATAATATCTTATTCAAGCTTAGTCTTCACAAAATGGTGAGCTATGTTGTAAAATATATTCGGGATTAGTATGCAAAGGAAAAAATGTACCTTTTTAGGGTTCCGTTTGTCAAATGGGTAAAACGGAACCCTTATAGATTCGCCCTGTCCGCTCATATGTCACAGGTATTTTACTCCGAGACTGTTGGCTCCACACATTTGAAATTTGGTTATTGGGATTCTTCTATAAACCGCTACACAAAAAAGAAGTGAAATTATGAAAAAATATATAAAGAGGCGGCCCTTCATATACAACATTAGTTTTAGTATATGCGAAACCACGTGTCGAGTATTTTTATATAAAAAATCTATGTACAAAATTTCAAAACTGCAGCATGAAAAGTCACAACATTATAAGCTTGTTCTGTTACCCGGTTGTCCGCACAAAAACGTGGTCAGCACGTGGCGCCGCCGCACACGTGCCTAAAGCATCGTCTTGAGCTCATTGATAATAATAATTTGACAGTAAGTACCTAAATGATTGCGATAGGTACTTTGTGACACACGGTGTCCAACTTGTAACTTTTTTTAAATATTTTTGGGACAAAAAATAACATGGTTTAAAAATGATTGGAATCGATTCAGTTACTTATTCTGAACAAACAACATTCAGGTTTCGCATATACTAAAAATAATGTTGTATGTGGCCGAGGCTCAGCTCTTGAAAAATAATAGCGAGGTTCTTAAAATACTTTTTTTCTTAAGTCAATGGTTGAAGAGATATTCTCTTCTTAAGTCGTAAAAAATGTGTCCCTCTAACTTTTAAAGTAAGAGGAGGAAAATTCTAAAAAAATGTAGGATTGTAGAACTTAAAAAAAACTTTCAACTTTCTTCAATCCTACATTTTTTCACTTTGGAAGTGTCTATCTTTCAAACGATTGACTTTGTGAAAAAATGGTCTTAGAAACCTCAATGCCTTTTTTAAAGACCTATCTATAGGTAGACCGCACGTATAGGTTTAATGTTTTTTTTTTAGTTTCTTTTCCATGTATGGAGAGCCAACTTAATCTTTTAATTTTTGTGTAAATATCGTAAAGCGGTTCATAGAATACATCTACCTACCAAGTTTCAACTGTGTAGTCCTAATTGTTTCAGAATAAGTGGATATGACATACGAAAGGACAGACACACAGACATACTGACAGACAGATAGACATGACGAATCTGTAAGGGTTCCGTTTTTTGCCATTCGGCTACTGAAACCCTTTTTTTTTTTTTTTTTAGGATGGGAAATCATCAAATGACCCCCCCCCCGCTCTGGGCGAAACGGAAGGGAGTGTCAGACTTGTACTGACTAAAACCCATCCATGTTCCTTCTTTGCCCTTTGTGTTCCAGGGCCGCGGTATCTCTTTCGAACAGCCCCGCAGCCCTGGCAGGCATCGGCCCGTGCGGACCCCTACGTGGTTGCTGACATCCTACGTGGTTGCTGACTTCCTACGTGGTTGCTGACATCCTACGTGGTTGCTGACATCCTACGTGGTTGCTGACATCCTACGTGGTTGCTGACATCCTACGTGGTTGCTGACATTAAAAACATGGTTCCCTTCACCGAAACACTACAACAGGTAGCAACTACCATCTCTTATTGGCTTCGAAACTGGAAGGCGCGGATGAGTTCCCAAAGTTCCGGTTGTAAAACTTTAATTTTCTGATCAATTCCATATTTGCGGTTCCTTATTCTTGCAGTACGAGGATTTGGATTCCATTTTAATCGGAAATGAAAAACAGCTTTTGAGAGGTACGAAATTCTGGTTCGGTGTGCTATTTCTTGCTACATGTTTGTGGTATTGGGGGTATGAAGAACAGGGTGTAAAGTCCTTCATCCCCCATAGAAAAAGGAGGATCCTCCGACCAGCTGGGTGTTGTGTCTGGTGGGCTACTGCGTGACAGTTGTTGTCGGGTTCTTCTACAAAGTGTATCTGGAACCACGACAATAAATTAAAACGAGCACAGTACTAGTCCATCTAAACATTTTAAAACACGAAAATTAGTAGATAATGGAAAATTTAAAAAATTTAATTTTCAAACAAAATAAATAGCAGAATCAACTGCATAAAAAGCAAACACGCTTTATCTACGAAAAATCACTGACCGTTGCGCAGCGTGGTGCGGGCGCGGCGCGGTGCGGGGCGCAGCGATGGCGGTAGGTAGTCGAAGGTAGGTATTTTAGTCGGAGAACAACAAATTAGCGGGAGAAACTCACTAAGTTGCACGTTGTTAATTAAAAGATCACTGATTGAATAATTAATCACATAATATCACATCACAATCAGAATTTACACCATCAAACGTTTGTGTGTCACCATATCTCTCCTGATATGTACGCACTACGTGGTAAAGCTGCATTTTGGTTTCATTCTCCTTACGTAAGTACCATGTCGGTGTACTCGGCAGCTGGGTACCTTATTTAAGGCATAAATAAACTACAAAACTTCAAACCTAACCTAAATCACGAAACTATACCTATTAAATGCTTAATTAACTAACTAATATCACATTAACACTTAACAATAAGTCACACTAACCTATGCACTAATCCAACTATCACAAATCGTCTTTAATCTTAAAACTTAAAAAAAAAACACGGAAATGCGCGCGCGGCTCGACTCGTGATAAAAAAATTAGGCGTGTGCTCTCCTCAAAAGGCGCCGCTATGCACTGACTGCGTTGTTACCGAGTCCGAGACTTTTTGCCAAAAAATTCCGCTCACACACGCATACGCAATGGTCTATGCACCACTAATGCATAATTTGCGTAAGTAATATTTCTTTTTCTTTCTATTTGTAGTATTTTGTGTGACTGGGCGGGGCGCGTTAGAGTGAAATAGTATGACACCTTTCTCTGTCTTTCAAGCATATTGAGACGTAGAGAATAGAATCGTACGTTTTGCACAGGTTCTTGACCTTACAATGTTTACCTATTATTACGGACTCAGATCTACATCATGTTGTAAAATATTGGATTTGATTGAATTTTTGTATACGGGTAAAGAACATGACACTCTTTACGTGGTTTGAAGGATTGTCAATCGTCCTGCTTCACTCTGTATATAGTCTTAAGTCACCGATAACTTTACTTGCGCGATGTAGGATTTAGGTGTATTTCGATGTTTAGTCCTTCGTCTGTGTCATAGATGGCGCTGTAGTACTTTTTGTTCTATGTTGCTGTAGTACTCTTTGTAGTGTCGCTACATGGTTAAGGATTAGGAGTATCTAAACATCATACGTATTCATGCGTTTCCCAACTATGTTGGGGTTGGTTTCCAGTCTAACCAAATGCAGCTGAATACCAGTATTTTACAGGTACCCCTTGGTAAGACTGGTTGTCAGACTTTCTGGCCACTGACTGTCTGTAACGACTGTCAAAGATCTACAAATGACAGCCGGGATCAACGACTTAACATGCTTTCCGAGACACGGAGGAAAGTCGGTATGTTATGGGTGGTCACCCATCCACAAATCAACCTAGGCAATCGCGGCTAAACCTGAAGACTGATCTGAGCGTCTGTTTATTATTTAGCCATGAACTCCTCACTTACGGGATATCTTCTGTCATTTTAATTATTCTGAGTTTCCAAGATTGCGATGTTGTTGCTAGCGCCATGATCCTGGGTTGAAATAAAGTAATATGTAAAAAAAAACACCATAAAAAAAAAATTATATATATACCAAGGGCTGTCTCTTACCTTGGCCAGAGGCTAAGTGTTGCCATACAACGTGGTAACGCCGCCAGTCTCTTGGGCACATTACAAGCTGACAATGTTGAGGAGAAGTTGTTCGATGCCCTTTTATAGTTTGTTGTTAGTTTATTTATTTAAGTTTATGTAATACTTTTTAATTAATATTGTATATGAAAATAAATGAATAAAAATTACCTAATATTACATCAACAAAATCTTTAATTGACTAAGTTATCGTCTAACCTAAACAATATAAATAAACCTGGATTTGACAGGTTATTCGTTACAATCCTCGATTACTTCACCAATACATATCTGCAAGCGATTGGCCCAATCAATAATCTTGTTTTGACAAAAGCTTCGTATTCTTACGTCATCAAGAAATAATAAAATGGCGACTGTTTTTGACGTACCTACTAATAGAATTACGGTATGTTTGCAGTTTATTGAAAAGCAAACTGTATGCCGGTTAAAATGGAAAAGATTCATTTATTTATTTAAACTTTATGTACAATAGATACCTCTATTGTACATAAAGTTTATAGGACGATTTTCATCCCCAATTTTAACCCCAGTTTGGAAAATATTAACTTTTTTTTTTAGCCGCACGGGTCGTACTTCAGTAAGCCTCGCTTGCCACGGTTGATCCGTGGATGGGTTACCATCCATTACATAACGAGTTTCCTCCGTGCCTCAGAAAACAAGTTAAGCCGTTGGTCCCGGATCTCATTTGTTGATCTTTGACAGTCGTTACAGGTTCCCGATGTCCCCCCACCTGCTTGCCCCCACCAGCGGACAGTGGTTTTTTAAAATAATTCTGTCTTACTGTCCGGGAAACAGATGAAAAAGAGAATAGTCATGCTAAAATGGGTGTCGCTGCCCTCCGGTGATGGCCAACGGGAATATTAAAAAAAAAGTCTTGTCACACTGTCCACCAGGAAGGAGTGCATAAGGGGAATAATATAAAAGGTTGGGTCTCTCTCTGAGTAAGAAAAACCTTTATAAATCGTGTCGCTGTCCACCCGTGGGGGACATTGGGAATCATCGCATCAAAAATAGCAGAGATGGCATATTTTATCCTGAAACCCAACTACCTTCAACGACACCAAACATAGTTAAGATGACGACATTTTTATCCCTAAACCCACACAAACAAAAATATTCCTTTTGAAGTATATAAATACGATCCAATTTGTCTTTTAGTTCGCCACTGAGGGGTCACTTCAAGCAGATTAAGAACTAAGTCGGGAGCACTTTCACGTTACATGCAATAGTTAGGTAAGTTGTGCTTGAGGATAGATGTTTTCTTCTATTTTTGTTGGATTAAAAGTGAGTGGTGAAGATGAGTTAAGCAAGGTATTAAGATGGAGGGTTGCTTTTGAAGTTATGTAGTGAGCAGACAAGTCAAAAATACTGACATAATCTGCCGAAACAATTATCTTGAGCTAGTTGAAATCAAATCAAATTAAATTCATTTATTTCATGAACACAGGTTACATAAATAAGATCCGAGGTGTTTCCCGCCAAAAGGTATACAAAATATTAAAGTTGCAAAGAAGTAAATAATAACAAATACATTTTAGAAGTTTAAAAGTAGGTACAATCACAATAATTATAAAATATGTCAAAATTAGTTAAAATTATTATTAATATGTCAAATTAAAAAAAGTAACAAAAAAGCCAAAAAATACAAAATAAAAATAATAATGTCACTAATTCATTAATTCAACAATAATCAAAATAAAAAAAGAACATTTAGTATGTGACATAACAAAAACAGATCCGATTTAATTAAAAAGGAATTAAAATTAAAATTTGTAATATAAATACTCGTCAACAGAATAATACACCTTGTTATTTGACAATTTGAACAGAATTCTTTTAAATTCGTTAATGTTAATACTTGAGAGAACTATCGTTAGGTTAGTTACTATAGTTATAGGTAACTTATTATACAGTGAAATTAAAACGCCCTTGATGACGGTGCAAACATTCTAATACGAACTTTTGCATGATATGTCAACACCGTGAAAAAAAAAAATATGCAAAGAATGCAATGGAAGGGCTCTTCAATGCCTGCCTGCTTTATTGTCTGTGCTGATAAACGATAATGTATATTCTTTCTTTCTCCGCCCTTAGATAAACAGATAGATAAATGTCGGATCCGATCGTTAGTACGGACATAAAATAAATCGGCAAACGCGCCAGTGGGCACTGGTGACATGACGCGACCTACCCACACCACAGCGTGCTTCTACAGAGCCCTGATGTTCAGCTCGAGGCGAGGGTGACAGTCAATGTCTGATCGCGGCGGAGTTGAGACGCCTTGGAACTGTACCCGATTCAGTTGTAATTTCAAGTAATTTGTTAGTTTTGCTAGAAACAGTGTATCGCACCCAGTGTGTTTTTATAGCACGAAACCCATCATCTGCCCGCATGATGTAACACGTTGCAATTACTATAAATACCGCTTGCATACGCAAGACAAAAATCTTTGACCATTCTTGAAACACTGCGATACGGTATTTGAGACTGCAAAAGTACACTCCTATTTTTTCGTTAAAAAAAATGCTATGAAACTAAAAGTTATACAACTTTGAACTGTATTATTGTATCATCCATCTTTTATAACACTATTCTCTGTAGCCAGAATTTTCGCAATTAAAAACCGGGGAATAAGTAATACAATACTATCACTTGATCATGTCGAGGAGGTCTCGTTATCGCTCTACAGAATCAACTTGTACGAGCAGACATTTATTTTAGCCGTCACTATTTAGAGATTACTAAGACGAATAGCTGGGGTTCAGATGAAGGGACTTGGGACATACGGATGGACGGATTGGAAAGCCAAACGTAGCACAACATAATAAACCTATTATGATCCAATATGAACGTCAACGAGGTGCTCAATAATAACAGACGCTCGGATCAATCTTCAGGTTAAGCTGCACATATGGTGACCACCCATTACATACCAAGTTTCCTCCGTGCCACGAAAAGCATGTTAAGCCGTTGGTCCCGGCTGTCATTTGTAGATATTTGACAGTCGGTACAGGTGACTACCTGTATCGTATTATACAGTACTGACTGGGTTGTAGAGCTTCAGATGTAGTTGTTTGGTTTTCATGTATATTTTATTTTTATTTTAAGATTGTACGAATTAGATTTTTTATGTATCTTACACTAAATTTTGCTGTGCCCCGACGGGGTCTACAACGGCTTTTAGCTCTAAGCCTTTTGTTAACACCATGTTTTTACCTTGTAGAACGCAAATAAATTAATAAATAAATAAATCTTATTTACGATTTCACAACTTTAAGAACACGGTCGAAAGTCAGGGAAAATATTACGTAAAACGTTTCTAAAAATATTATATTGAAGCAAAGGTCAAATGTAGGTATTTATGTTCATAACAATGTCTTTGACAGTTCAGAATTGGCGATGTGTTTTTGGTATTTATAATGTGTTTGCTATTAAACGTATTTCAGGGGACTTGTGCCTTTTTTTAATTTGAAAAAAAAAGCATACCAAGGTGAAATTGAATAAGTTTTTGAGATTTTGCAATGAAGTAGTCTTTAGACTCTTACAGTCAACAGCAGCATGGCAGTATTCTGATTTAAAAGACATACACATGATACAGTCCTCATCTGTCTAGCTTTTCCCCAAGTATGTTGGGGTCAGCTTCCAGTCTAACCAGACGCAGCTGAATACCAGTATTTTACATGTAGCGACATGGATGACAGCAACATAGTTGTGAAAAGGCTAGGCAGATGATGACGATGATATCCAGACTTCGAGTTGCTAATGAGAGATTTCTAATCAAGCTATACAAAACCACGCGGGCTTGTCAACGGTGAGTAATGGGCTAGCTCGCCGTTCGGCTGTCTTATGACGACAGGCCGTGTCGACATCACGTTCGTGTTCCACGCGCGCCTCAAAGAGATGTCAGCAACCAGGAAGGGGTCCGCATGGGCCGATGCCTGCCAGGGCTGCGGGACTGTTCGAAAGAGATACCGCGGCCCTGGAACACACAGGGCTAAGAAGGAACATGGATGGGTTTTAGTCAGTACAAGTCTGACACTCCCTTCCGCTCCACCCATCCTAAAAAAAAAACAAGGTATACAAAACTAGTTTATGCAGATCTCTCTTTGTATTGGAAATGTAAACAAAGCGAGACATGTTATACTGGAGATGTATAGCTTCGGTCTCCGAAAAACATTACTCCTGTAATATCCAAGCTGAGCTCTTAACCTATTTTCTGCTAAGGATAGCAAACGGACTTGAACCAAAACATTTGTGTCAGGTACCGAATGAAAACATTGATTCTGTCAATAGTTTACGAGTAGGTAAGCACACGTAGTCATAAAAATAACCCGGCTCCCTTTAGTTTACTTACAATTTGTGGGGAGAGGTAGATTCAGGATTTATTTTGTTTTGTGATTGGTGCGTGCGAACTGTCGCAGCATTTTACTTTGTTCAATATATTTCATCACCACTGCATACTGATCTGAAAATTGTGTATTAAAATTTCTTACACATCATATTATTTTTTAGTTTTTTTAATCCTTTGCCCACACTAGGAATTTCTCCTGTGCTGTGGGTGCGTATACAAACATTCAAACTCACATACACAAACAGCCAGACTCGGAACAACTATCTGTAGGCCATACAAATATTTATTCCGTGCGATTATCGAACCCGCGACACGCAGCGCAGCAGCCAGTTGGTCAGCCACTGCGCCAACCGTGCCGTCATTTGCTCTGGATCTTGCAGAAGCTAGACGTCTATAAATCTCTACCGACCAATCCGCGATTTATAACTGAGACCTGATTACTTCAACATAACATAACATCACGCCTGTAATTCCCAAAGGGTTAGGCAGAAGTGTACCTAATACTACACTCACATTGCACCAGCATTGTTTAAATCCCATCTGGGAGCGAGCCTATTGCCATCAACCGGGCGCAAATCCAGACTCCGTGGCTGCTACTGAGAAATTCCTGGAAAAACTCAATGACACTGCCCGACCCGGGAATCGAACTCAGGACTTCATGCTCAACAGTCGTGCTTGCGTACAAAGGTACTACTTTATTACATTACTTCAGTACAGAAGTATTAAGTACTTGGGTACCTGGGTTCCTCGTCTCCAAATAGAACCCTGTCATAATAATGACTCAACAAAATGCTCAACCAATCAGATCTACAGTGTATCACAGAGTTGCTGATTCACGAATCCAATCAACAAACTTTGAACTTTAATTCAATCTGCCAAGATTGGAATTTGCATGACGATTCAATCTGTTAGTTTCATGACGTAATTTTAGCGAGCGCTATGAATTATGTAAAGTTTTAGTCGGTGATGAATTTGTTGTGTTCTGTTTATTACTGAAGGGGTAGGCAGAACTCCTAGATAGTTGATTCATCAGTCAAATAGGTATTACCCGTAGATTCAAATCGTTTCATTTCATTTAAAAAATTAATCGTTTTATAAATCGTACGAGTAGTCATCATCATCATCATCATCATTTCAGCCGAAAGACGTCCACTGCTGGACATAGGCCTCCCCCAAGTGTCGCCACATTGACCGGTCCCGTGCGACTCGGATCCAGCGGATCCCTGCAGCCTTCACCAGGTCATCGGTCCACCGGTACGAGTAGTGAGAACAAATTATTATTATTATTATAGCCCACATTGTCCCACTGCTGGCAAAGGCCTCCCTCCACTCCACGTCACGCTTCTGTGCTACTTCTTTCCAATTCTCAAGGAAGCCATCACGTTACATTATAGTTAAAAAAAAAAAAACTAAAAAACCCGCTTTTAAGTGACGTCATTTTATTTGTCGTATTCTTCTCGCCCGAGGAGGCGCGGGAAAACAGTATATGGAAGGAATTGGGGGAGGCCTTTGCCCAGCAGTGGGACAGTACAGGCTAAATAAAAAAAAATAAAAAAATCTTCTCAGCAAACGCTTTCATTTGATACCAGTAGCATGAGAATGCATGATAAATAAGGAATCCGCCATCGATTTAGAATGACGTCACTTAACTAACCGTGCATTGTCATCCAAACTATATATATATGCAAAATTTCATCTCAATCGGAAACCGGTAAGTGGGTCAAATTTAACTTTTAAGATTTTTTACATAGTTAAGGGCATTACATTGCTCGATGACCTTGATGATTTGATCCCTGTACTGGTTTTTGTTGACTTCCCCCGCACATTTCGCAAAATTTCGGTTTTTATTTATTATTTAAAAATATTAAAAGAAATAACAGAAAAAAAGCAATACAGATTGTTAAGTATATCATTACGTATTTGTTGTTACAAAATTCATGCCGATCTATTCAGCCATTACAGAGATAATTTACAATTAAGGTTGAAAAAGGACCTATTTTCTACGATTAACCAAAAAAAATTGAGAAGGTTTATTAAAATTTTAAACAATATTTTTTTTTTGGGATGAACTTAACAATAACATACTTTTTTTACACGGAAAACGCACGAAGGGATTCATCAACAAATTTCTTTGAACATACGCTGTTTTTGGGATTTGAGCCATGTAATGCCCTTAAAGGTGAATATTATAAACGCTTGTTAAAATTGAAAAGAGTAGGTATGCTTAGATGGTTCGGTCATGTGGATAGGAAGATTGAAAGGCGACTATGACTTGGCAGTCCGACGGTCACACCACTAGACTATCACTGCTATACTTTACGACAATCCCAATACAATTAACCAATTTATAAATTTACTAAAAAAAACTAACTTAAACTAACTTTAACTGCTTCTAACTTTATTTTTTTATTTTTTTCCTTTATTTTTTTTCCTACACACTAATTACATTTTTAAATATTTCTTAACAAAAACCATATAAAAAAACATTTAAAAATATATAAAAAAAAAAAGTAGTATCCCACCGGTATCGGGAACGGTCCAAGCTACCGGCGTTCAGGGCTCCAGAGAGAGGAACCTCCTAACAATACGAGCCGTGTCCAAAAGTACCGCTTTCTGAATCAAGCCCTTGATCCAGCTGTCTAACGAAAGCCTCCTCAGGTCGAGGACCTTGGCAATTAAGCCATGGGCTGAGACGACTATTGGCACAATGATCGCTGAGTCCACATCCCACATTTTTTTTTTATTATTATTATTTTATTTGCCTGTAATGATAGTGATGATGAGTTAATAAATAAATAAATTAATTAATTCTGAAAACAACTTCACTACATAGTATAAAACAAAGTCGCTTTCTCTGTCCCTATGTCCCTTTGTATGCTTAAATCTTTGAAACTACGCAACGGATTTTGATGCGGTTTTTTTTAATAGATAGAGTGATTCAAGAGGAAGGTTTATATGTATATATTGCACCCGTGCGAAGCTGGGGCGGGTCGCTAGTATTGAATATTATGAAAAAGTCGAAAATAGTTTATAGTACCTTGTAATGCCATCAATTGGAAACAAGAACTTTAATATTATCTACCTTTTTGCCAAACACCAATAAATAAAGCCTCTCCATCCGATGGAAAACTGATAAAACCACTGACCTGTAGATAGCCTTTATAGTATTTTATTTATGACCTAGATTCATCGGATTTCTCTTATAAATATTGGATCCTTTTGAAAGTGGATACCTCTGTTGGTACTTTGGAACAAAAATGTTTTGTGGGAACGTTAATTTGGCGCATCTCATTGTAAATACAGTGTATTTAAGGAGGACGAGCTTGTGGCTAAGTAACAACAGCCGCCCGGGTCAGTCTTTAGGTTAAGACGCGCTTGCCTAGGTCTGTCTGTGGATGGGTAACTACCCATTAAATACTGAGATTCCTCCGTGAAAGCACGTTAAAGCCGTTGGTTCCTGCTGTCATTTTGTAGATCTTTGACAGCCTTTACAGGTAGTCAGTGGCTCGAGCTACGAGCGGGAGTGACTACCTGTAACGACTGTAAAAGACTGACAATCAGTCTTACCACAGGGTATCGTATTACCCAGTACTAGCTGTGTTGTGGAGGTCAAATAGGCAGTTGCTCTATGTGGTTAGTCGCATGTAAAATACTGGTATCCAGCTGCATCCGGTTAGACTGGAAGCCGACCCAAACATACTTAACAAAAGGCTTGGCAGATGATAACCGATTTTACCAAGTTCCAATGCTTTTAAACATGGCATCCGATGAATTTAACATTATATTCATGTAGGTCAAGAGTTGCGTTTTCCAGCCAACAGATGGCGTTGTAACGGCTGCATCGCACAAGCGTTGTTCCCAATGAATTATTGAACAACCTATGACTTCGTAATCTTATACGATTAGGTTAAAAGGAGTATTTTTGTTGGAAACGAGTGTCTGCTAACACTTTTGTTCTGAAAATAAGAGTTGAGTTAAGCTTCTGTGATATGTTGTTTTTGCAAAATGGCGGCTTTCTGTTCGGCTTCTGATAGAAAAATATGGTAGGAGTTGTTTCGTGGAAGCTTGTGGCTGAAGGAAAACTAAGTAGATCGTTGTCTCCGAGTTCAAAGATATATTACGCTCAGCTCGTTTACAGTTGACCGTGCACGGCGACGGTACGGACGACGAAAAGGGCAGTAAGGGCAGTACCCTTACTGCACTGTCCAAAAATCAGCCCAGCTGCTTAAACGCCTGCTACAGTTAAGGGTAGTCACCTAAAATATTACATATAGGTTGAGGAATGGTATTTTGGTCTTTGATTGAAAAACTTATTTATGAAGTGTCTACAACATTATTTTTAGTATATGCGAAACCTGAATATAGTTTGTTCAGAATAAGTAGTAACTAAATCGGTTCCAATAATTTTTAAACCATGTTATATTTTTTGTTCCAAAAATATTTAAAAAAAGGACACTAAGTACTTATCGCAATCATATAGGTACCTACTGCCAAATTATTATTATCAAGAAGCTGAAGACGACGCGCGTTGGAGGAGCGCGCGCGAGCGCGCCGCATGGTATCCACATATTTGTGCGGACAGCCAGGTAACAGAACAAGCTTATAACTTTTTGATTTTTCATGATACAATTTTGAAATTTTGTACGTAGATTCTTTACATAAACATACTAGTCACGTGTTTCAGGTTCCGCATATAATAAAACTAATGTTGCATAGTCATCTACAATAGTATTTTTTTATGAATTATGAACATGATAAGACCTAAGGTTAAAAACCAACTAAGGTTAGAACTGATATACAAAATCAATTCGAAATAATGATGATGCATCAGTTTTACGGTTAAATCGGGTAGCTTAAATACCTAGGACAGAATCTCCAGTTCTCTTCAACCATAGTAACTTTGCTAACACTTCAAACTTGTTGAAACTGCAAGCGAACTGTGCTCTGCGCAGTCGGTAAACAGTTTAAATGCTGTTATGTCAACTGCACGAACCGCATCGAGAATGCTATTTTGCAGCTGGCTCGAGATTTAAATGCAGACCATATACATCCTGATACTGATACTGTAAGCCTGCGTCATCCCACTGCTGGACTAAGGCTTCTCCCAATGACTTCAAGATGTTACGATAGAGGGTCAATGTGGGCCACTAGTCGTTGGTTTTTCGTCTCGGATACTATTAGACTTTTAAAAAAAAATCACGCCTATAATCACGGAAAGGATAGACAGAGGTGTACCTCATATCACACACGCAGTCGACAGACACACACACACACACGACACATTTCGACAGTTGTGTGTAACTATGCCTTTTAATAGGAGTTGAGTCTATTATCATCACCTGGGCACAAATCCAGACTCCGTAGCTGCTACTGATAAAATCCTGATGGAAAAACTCAATAACACTTTGCCCTACCTGGAATTGATCTCAGGACCTTATGTTCAGGCAGTCGTGCTTATGTCCACTCGATCAACGAGGCAGAGACTTTTGTAAGCCAATAATTTTATGGTAAAAGGATGTGGATTCTCTACGCTCATAAACATTTTATTTAAGTTTAGTTTTTAAATACATAATATCTTGTTTTTTGTTGCTGTGATCGCTTACCCTCATATTTGTTACTTTTTGCTATGAGCGTAGATTCTGTATGCTCATAAACGTTTTATTTAAGTTTAGTCTCTAAATACTTATTATCTTGTTTTTTGTTACTGTGATCGCTTACCCTCATATTTGTTATTTTTTGCTATGAACGTAGATTCTGTACGCTCATAAACATTTTATTGAAATTTAGTTTATCAGTAAGTGAATTATTGTTAATTCTTGATGAGGAATAATAAACTTCTTAAACCATAAACCATAAAAGTGCGTTGTTAACATAACCAGCTTATAACGTTCCCACTGCTGGGACACAATCCGTTGTGAGAAAGACCAGGTCATAATCCACAACGCAGGTTCAATGCGGCAACCTCCACCCACCAGTGCAGGTTGTCACAGTCAGGTCATCGAATTTTCGGTTCTAGCACCTGCCGGTTGCTTGACGATCTTTTGATAAAAAATCCGGTCAAGTCCGAGTCAGACTCGCACATAAAGGCTTCCGTAGCACCAAACTATACAGCATTGTTTTTAGTATATTCGACACCTGAATATAGTTTCTTCAGAATAAGTAACTGAATCGATTTCAATAATTTTTAAACCTCGTTATTTTGTACCAAAAATATTAAAAAAGGCTACAAGTTGGACACCGAGCGATACTAAGTACCTATCGCAATCATTTAGGTACCTACTACCAAATTATTATTATCAATGAGCTCAAGACGACGCTGGAGGCGCGCACTGCGTGGTGAACACGATTTTGTGCGGACAACCAGGTAACAGAACAAACTTATAACTTTGTGATTTTTCATGATACAGTTTTGAAATTTTGTACATAGAATCTTTACATAAAAATACTAGACACGTGTATCAGGTTTCGCATATTTTATACTAAAACTAATGTTGCGTCATAAAATATTTTAAAGCTCATTCGTAGCTCAATTATTTACACTAATCTGCAAAACTAAATTTAAAGTAGATACATAAAGTGAAGTGCCTGCTAATTTTTAATCAAAAACGAAGGTATCTAAAGCAAGGCTGCTATCATTGGGACACCATTACTGAAATTCCAATAGGTACTAGAAGACTTTCATGCATTTACAAAAAATATTTAACCACAATTTAGCAACGCTCGGAAGTCAATATCCAATATTTGAAAATCTAACAAGGGTAAGGAACCTCCTTCAATGTCGTATTAAATTTAAGCGGGGTAAAGGATGATTTCCACCAAACGGCTCGCATCGCATCGGATCGGAAAGATACGAACGGATGCGGCGACAGCCGATCGCAAGTCCGGCACCCTGCCGAAGCATACAATCGGCTCCGTACCGTCACTTGCGGACGTATTTGTTTCTGTGCCTGTGTCAAATAGTTTCATTCCTACCGTGTTGACGTGTTAAGGGCATTACATGGCTCAAATCCCAAAAACAGCGTATGTTCAAAGAAACTTGTTGATGAATTCCTTCGTGCGTTTTCCGTGTAAAAAAGTATGTTATAGTTAAATTCATCACAAATAAATTGTATTGTTTAAAATTTTAATAAACCTTCTCAATTTTTTTTGGTTAATCGTAGAAAATAGGTCCTTTTTCAACCTTAATTGTAAATTATCTCTGTAACGGCTGAATAGATCGGCATGAATTTTGTAACAACAAATACGTAATGATATACTTAACAATCTGTATTGTTTTTTTTCTGTTATTTCTTTTAATATTTTTAAATAATAAATAAAAACGGGGCAAGTCAACAAAAACCAGTACAGGGATCAAATCATCAAGGTCATCGAGCAATGTAATGCCCTTAAGTATCCGATCAGATACGACGACAGGCGAACGCAGCCAATCGCGCGTCGCATCATACTTTCAGCAACGATCGCGTGTCGTGGAAGACGCCCGCGAGCAAGCTACTGTGCGCGGCTTGGTAATATAGACTTTAAATATTGTGTACACGATTTAGTATCGTATAAAAATTGTAAAATCCGTTCCGTTCCGATGCGAGTCCTTTGGTGGGAATCATCCTTTAGAGTTTCACTGAATTATTGAACATGCTATGACTTTGTTATCTTTTAACTAAAGGCTTTTCTATGTTATTAGTTGACTAAGTTTCATTACACTGTTCGAAATTACTGATTCTGAGGAGCTCGTAAATAATAACAGCAGCTCGGGTTGATCTTCAGGTTAAGCTACGGTTGCCTAGGTTGGTTCGTAGATGGGTGACCACCCATTACTTACCAAGTACCCTCCGTGGCTTGGAAAGCACGTTAAGCCGTTGGTCGCGGCTGTCATGTGAAGATCTTTGACAGTCGTTACAGGTAGACAGAGGCCCGAAAGTCTGACAACCAGTCTTATCAAGGAGTATCGTATTACCCAGTACTAACTGGGTTGTGGAGGTCAGACTGGCAGTCGGTCCATGTAAAATACCGGTATTCTGCTGAATCCGGTAAGTCTGAAAGCCGACCCCAACATAGTTGGGAGAAGGCTATGAAGGTGATGAACTAAAAAATCATTCTGGGATTTTATAGAAATCCACATTTTACTAACTTCTTTGAAGGTTAGGCACTCTTCCTACTCCGATATCTGGTGATAACACGTTAAACAATCATTAACCACCATCGAGTATTTTGTTGCGTTGGAAGGCCTCCCACTAGATAGACCGATGACCTGGCGAAGGTTGCAGGGATCCGCTGGATGCGAGTCGCACGGGACCGGTCAATGTGTCGACACTTGGGGGAAGCCTATGTCCAACAGTGGACGTCTATAGGCTGAAATGATGATGATGATGAGTATTTAGAAGTTAGAGACAGATCATCCTCAGAAATACGATTTGATAAGATACACATTCACACAAAAATCTATCATTGTAACAAATTCCATGGCTCTGAAATACGTACTGAGTCGTAAACCTCTATATGGAACGAGTTAAGTAAGATATAGCTATGCGGGATACGCGCCCCAGAAAAATACATAAAATGACTTATTTGGACAGCCTACGAAGTACACTTGGTAGGGGCGGCTGATGTGTTTATTTGTTATCCGACGACGGCGAAGCCAAAAGAAAGGGTTATGATTTTTACAGTATATGGATGTAGATAAGATTTTAAACTATAATGGTCACTAACATTATCATTAACACTAGAAACGGGGTATTTAGCATGTTGTATATATGTTTGTATTTACCGTATGTTCCTCCGTAGCGCCTAAACTATTCATCCGATTTTGATGAATAAGGTGTCAATCGATTAGTTATAATAACTAATCCCAGGGTAACATAGACTGAGGGAAAGAGCCTCACGTCCCAGCCGCCGCGGAAGACGCCCTGGGCGTCGGGGGTCACGTGGTGGCCCCTGGCCACCGTAGGCGCGGGCCTGTGGACGGCGAGTTATGGGCTAGCTCGCCGTCCGGCCGTCTTATGACGACAAGCCATGTCGACGGCGCGTTCGTGTTCCACGCGCGCCTCAAAGAGATGACAGCAACCGCGTAGGGGTCCGCATGGGCCGATGCCTGACAGGGCTGCGGGACTGTTCGAAAGAGATACCGCGGCCCTGGAACACAAAGGGCAAAGAAGGAACATGGATGGGTTTTAATCAGTACAAGTCTGACACTCCCTTCCGCTCCGCCCAGAGCGGGGGGGGTCATTTGATGATTTCCCATCCTAAAAAAAAAAAAAAAAGGATAGCATAGACTATATTTCAACTGACTTCAACAATAGGAGGAGTCGATTTTACCTTTTAAAGCCGAATTTAATCAGAGCGTGATTTTTCAGTAGTCGGGTTTTTTAGTTATAGTATACCACACAAATTCTTGTTTATTTGACTGTCTTGGCCCGAATTTCTGAAGGAATGACTTAGGTCTAATTCCCCCATCCCTATTCTATAATTGGACGAGCAGAGATACGGCGAAGCGTCACCGTTATATGGTTGAAGTTCCACGGACCTGAACAAAGCGCTATGCTTCCACATTTATTGTGCAAACCGCCAGACTGTGGAATTCACTGCCGGCTTCTCTGTTCCCTGATCATTATAATCTGGATCTGTTCAAAGTTCGAGTGAATCGCTCCCTTCTAGGCAAGCGTGCTCCACCCTAGGCCGCACCATTGCTTCACATCAGGCGAGTTGCGGCCAAACGCAAGTAGGTTTAGTATAAAAAAAAATATATATAAAAAAGGTATGTTTACTTTAAAAACATGATCTTGAGCTCGACGCTACTCTTGTCAATGTCACACACGTGTCGTACTTTCTAAGTCATGGTTAACCTAGTTACTGGAAACTCGATACCCATTGCCATCATCGGCGTAGCATTTTCCCAACAATGTTGGAGTCGGCTTCCAGTCTAACCGGATACAGTTGAATACCAGTATTTTGGAGCATGCATGGAGCGTCTTGCCCAACGAATTGCCAAACTTAAGTGGCAGTGGGTAGGGCACATTGCTCTCCGACCGGATGGCGAATGGGTTGAAAAGTTCCGGAGTGGCGACCGCGAACCGGAAGACGTTGCGTTGGAAGCCTCGCACTAAGTAGACCGATTACCTGATGAAGGTTGCAGGGATCCGCTGGATGTGAGTAGCACAGGACTGGTCAATGTGGCAACACTTAGGGGAGGCCTATGTCCAGTAGTGGACGTCTTTCGGCTGAAATGATGTTGGAGCGATTGCCTATCTGACCTCCACAACCCAGTTAGTACTGTACCCCTACTACGGTAATACGATACCCCTTGCTAAGGCTGGTTGTCATACTTTCGGGCCACTGACTACCTGTAACGATTGTCAAAGATCTACAAATGACTGCTGGGACCAACGGCTTGATACCCATTGCTAAGACTAGTTGTCAGAACTTCAGCCATCTGAATAGTCGTAACGACTGTCAAATCTACGAATGACAGCCGCGACTGACGGCTCACAGTGTGTAATAAATAGTTACTAAACCACGGAGCGACAACGTCATCAAACATAACGTAACTTCTAATCGACTGTTGCTATCTAGCCACGAGCTCCAACACGAAATTAATAAGACTTTTGTTTACATTATCAAAACAACATAAGCATAGTCAACAAAACAAATTGTTTTAATTCAAAACAAAATGTAAACAAGGCAAAGTAGAAAACACCCTTTATTTTGTAGCGGACTATTTAAGGCAGCAGTCGTACCGCAAGCGATTAGCGAAAAGCGAGTGGAGCCAGCAATAAAAAAACCGGCCATGTGCAAGTTGGACTCGCGCACCGAGGGTTCCGTATAAACTTGTTAGTATTTTGTTACATAAAACTACATAATTATAAGATTTCTTCCTTTTTTCTACTTGTGTTGTAAGACATTGCTTCTTGTCATGATCAACCCTATAGGTGTGAAATCGCAAAATATGCGAAATAAACGGTCATATCATTTGATCGCGTTGACTTACGATTTTTTTTGACTGCTCCAAGGGGTAGCAGACCTGAGTGTTTGATATTAATTTCAGCTTGATACATCCACGCGTTCCTTATAAAAAGGGTCTTGACAGACGGATAAAAAAGTGAACCAACGTCAAGTCGACTGTAAGACCGGTGCTTTACCCCGTGTCCGTTTTCTTGTAATTAATCTTCTTAGACCTGTTCTTCTAATTAACTCAACTGGAAGAGACTGGAACAAGTTAATTCTTTGCTTTTTTTGATCTTTGTTAAAGAAGGGTAGGACACATTTAATAAGGTATTAAGTTTGTCGGAGACTGTAAGTCGATAGAAAATTTAATTAGAAGGACTACGGGCAG
This sequence comes from Noctua fimbriata, assembly GCA_905163415.1. Classification (NCBI taxonomy): domain Eukaryota; kingdom Metazoa; phylum Arthropoda; class Insecta; order Lepidoptera; family Noctuidae; genus Noctua; species Noctua fimbriata. The sequence continues at coordinate 5,961,949 of LR990951.1, forward strand.
TTTATTAAAGTAAGAAAGGATTTTTGATTAAAATATCATAAGCATAAATTATATTGTTTTAATGCCAGTGAGAAATGCAGCCCGAACGATATTACTTACCTACATGCCATTTCTAGTGAGAAAATACACGTTGTAAACGGACTCTTCACGAAGACGTCAACCAAACATTCCGTAGGTACATCAAAATGAGTAACTCCGCAAAAAAAAAAAAAAGTTGCTGGGAAATTTAGGGCTTTTTTTGGGGGTGAAATTTGACGTTTCACAATAGAACTCAATGTACAAACTCAAAATATTGTGCTGGTGGATGCATTGAGTAGTACGGGGGTCTAGGAGATATTTATAGTAAAGTTAAAACATTAACAACTTGTATTATATAAAAATACTTATGAAGGAACTTTCACCCAGAATATGAAATGTTAATTTAACACCTAGTACACTGATACTAGGGGTCGTGGGGCTATTTTAACAGATCGTGTTCGAAAGACAATACTGCGCTCCAAAACAAATATAGCTGACGTGGCTCAAAAGGCTGTCCAACTCAAATGGGACTGGGCAGGTCATGTCTGCCGTATGCCGGACAAACTGTAGGCCAAAATAGCAGGAAACTGGTGCCCTGACACAGTGGGGTGGGGTCGCGGCTGGCCACGAAGGTTCGGACGAATTGAACAAGTTCCGAACTGGAAGGTGGCCTTCGTTGGACTGAGCAGGCTAGGAAAAAAAAACAAAATAGATGCAACGCCGGGAGAGGACGCCCTAGAAGGATACCCACTGGCCTTATTGGTGAAGTTCTTCAGAGAGGTCAAGGACGTAGTACTCGCTATCGACGTGCATGTATGACCAGATGCATGAACGTGGACGAGGTACAAGGAGTATGTAAGTTTCAGCCGATGATGTTCTGTGGTTTCTGTCTACCCCCATTGAAAAAAGGCGTGGGGTTATGTACCATAACCATAATCAGCCTATAATGTTCCCACTGCTGGGACACAGGCCTCCTCTCTATGAGAGGGAATGGGCTATAATCCACCACGCGGGCCCAGTGCGGGTTGGTAGATGTCACATGTCTTCGAATTTTTGGTTCTACGACATGCCGGTTTCCTCACGATGTTTTCCTTCACCGTTTTAAGAGCAGTGGTGATGAAATAAATTACACAAAGTAATGCGCCTGCCTGGGTTCGAACCCACGACTTACTGTCCGTAAGTCAGGGCCGCCACTACTGGGCCACCGCTGCTCTCGTCGTGGGGTTATGTATTTTACTAGCGACCCGCCCCGTCTTCGCACGGGTGCAATATATACATATAAACCTTCCTCTTGAATCACTCTATCTATTAAAAAAAACCGCATCAAAATCCGTTGCGTAGTTTCAAAGATTTAAGCATACAAAGGGACATAGGGACAGAGAAAGCGACTTTGTTTTATACTATGTAGTGATGTACACTTACAGGTGGTAAATAAAATAATAGAAACAATTATGGACCCTGTCGGGCACAGCTAATTTTTTAAATAAGTAGAGAGAGGAAAAGCGCTTTATTACTTTTCCTTGTTGTTAAGTTTGAATTATTTTCTATGCTATTAAGTATTTTATATTTTTATTTTATTTAGTCTATAAATATTTTATATGTAAGTCTATCTGTTCATTTCTTATTTATTTTTAAAATTGCTTATTTGTTAACTCGCTTTAAAAATTGTTCATTATTATTGTTGTATTATTATATATTATTGTAGTCTCTCCATTGTAGGTACTAACAATAATCATAAAATTATCTCATTGAAATGATACATTGAGAATATAAATAAATACAAATCTCTTCAAACCCCACTCAACTAGCTCAATATAATATAATAACTTAGAAACTAACAATCTTAGTTAACCTTACCCAATCATGTAATTATTGGCGAATGACATAATCTAGCTCAAGGCTTAAACATTAGAACCTAGATCTAATATGAAAAGCTAATCAATGCGGCTTCGCCGAACCAAACTTTTGAGAAAATTGAAGTCTAGACAGACTAGGAGGTCGTGGTTAAATAATAACAGCCACACAGGTTCTTCTTCAAGGTTAAGCCGCGTTTGCCTAGGTCGGTCTGTGGATGGGTTACCACCTATTACATAACGAGTTTCCTTTGTGCCTTGGAAAGCACGTTATGTCGTTGGTACCGGCTGTCTTTTGTAGATCTTTGACAGTCGTTACAGGTAGTTAGTGACCCGGGTTCCGTATTACCCAGTACTAACTGGGTTGTGGAGGTCAGATAGGCAGTCGCTCCATGTAAAATTCTGGTATTTCGCTACATCTGGTTATACTAGAAGCCGACCTCATGATAATTTGGAAAAGGTTAAGCAGATGATGACGATGTTATTGTCCTACTGAATTGAGTAGTAAAGAGCAATGCCCTTAGGCAGTACCGTAGTCGTGAGTTGAAGCTCTATTTTCTCTAATCAATGAGAAAAACATCTGTAACAAACGCGTGGTTTTACGCACGAGTAATCTTATACTGAATGGTTCCTCGTTTCCTTTGAGTTACGGAACCCGACAATAACAAATACTGTTCCTTATGTTTTATCCTTCATTTGGCTGCTAAGTAAGCTATGTGTATTTCCACTGCAAATAACACAATATTATGTCAACAAACCCAACATAAATAATATTATGCAATAAAACAGGGGTTCCAAAAATATGACTGAAAACATGAAATACAGAAATTCTTTCTGTATACAGTCATACATACTCTTATTGGCGGTAAAAGAAAAAGTGTTTTTTTCTGTCAGTATGTTTGTAAATTTACCGTTACAGATAGTCAAGGACCCGAAAGTCTAACAACCAGTCTTACCAAGGGGTATCGTATTACCAAGTACTAACTGGGTTGTGAAGGTCATATAGGCAGTCGCTCCATGTAAAATACTGGTATTTTATGTACGGTTAGACTGGTAGCCGACTCTAACATAGTTGGGAAAAGGCTAGGCAGATGGTGATGATGTTTGTAACTTCACTAGGGTAACATAAAAACCTATTTATATAAGTATATAAATCGTTGGGGATTAAGGTCCCTTCGGGTGACGACTTGTATATACAACATTAGTTTTAGTATATGCGAAACCTGAAATACGTGTCTAGTATTTTTATGTAAAGAATCTATGTACAAAATTTCAAAACTGTATCATGAAAAATCACAAAGTTATAAGCTTGTTTTGTTACCTAGTTGTCCGCACAAAATCGTGTTCACCACGCAGTGCGCGCCTCCAGCGTCGTCTTAAGCTCATTGATAATAATAATTTGGCAGTAGGCACCTAAATTATTGCGGTAGGTACTTAAAGTCACTCGGTGTCCAACTTTTAACTTTTTTATATATTTTTGGGAAAAAATATAACATAGTTTAAAAATTATTGGAATCGATTCAGTTACTTATTCTGAACAAACTATCCTTATTCAGGTTTCGCATATACTAAAAATTATGTTGTAGAGGTAGGCAGGACATTTGGCAAGACGTGATGGTAGCACGTGACTCAAGACAAATGATTTTCTTTCAAGTTTTCTGTCACTGACGTCATTTTTAAACCCACTCATATACCTACTAATTTTCTTACTTTATCCATTCTGTGTTAACAAATAAATAATAACAGCCGCTCGGGTCGATCTTTAGGTTAAACCGTACTTATCTAGGTTTGTCTATGGATGGGTTACCACTCATTACATACCGAGTTTCCTCCGTGTCTCTGAAAGCTGTTGGTCCCGGCTGTCAATAGTAGATATTTGACAGTCGTTACAGTAGTGCAGTGTAGTGCAGTGGCCCGAAAGTCTGACAACCAGTCTTACTAAGGCGTATCGGAATACCCAGTACTAACTTAGTTGTGGGAGTCAGGTAAGCGGTAAAATACTAGTATTCAGCTACATCTGGTTAGACTGGCAGCCGACCCTAACATAGTAAGGAAAAGGCTAGGTCTCTATTCTTGGCAGTTCTCTCAATCTTCATCAGCATCTCATCACTGCTATATTCATATATCTTTCTTACGGCCCAGCATTTCAATTCATTCAGAAGGACAAGTCGCTTAGATTTTACCTTTGAACTAAATCATTCCGTATAAAGAAGAAAATATGGTGTGTCGAATTCTGCATACCAAAATATGAAATCCACGGAGACGAAGTCGCGGGAAAGCCTCTAGCAATAACATAAATCTGAGCGAAAATAGAATCATCTCACGGTCTCGCTTGTCAATCACTGAGTACGTTTGGCTCCAAATAAATTCTGCTTTTTATTTGTTTGGCCTTGAGGTGAGGTCTGGACTTGGGATTGGCGGAGGCGAGACCAGGAAATACATACCTAACATCAAGACTATAGAATTTGGTTTCTAATGGATGTTCTCACTCATAGTAAGACTCCGAAATAAATGCCGCTTTTGCAATACATTCCGTCGGTGTTAAAATGTAATTTTTAAGGCGAAAAAACTTGCGATTTGTGGAAAGAAGATAGTTTTTATTTGGCTATACCAAACCTTTTTTTAATCTTTATTAAACTATCCTAATGTAAATATAAAATGCCAGTTCTGGCAACCAATCCTTGAACAATATCTTGCCTAATTGATTTTTTTTTGTACTAGATATTCGAAGATAGTACAGTCTCTACTTCATTAAAACTATTTTTTTTATTATCTCAATATAACTCTATTGAGAAGATAAAAAAATAGGTTCAATGACTTCAACGTTAGGGACCGGCTAATTGCAATAAAACGCAATCTAAAATAATTTTCAAAACCATTTTCAGAATCTACTACCAAATCTTAAATGATTGACAGATAAGTCATAGCCAGAATCGCTGGATCTTGAAGCATGACATGACATGTCATGTTGGGAACTGAATACCACATGAAGCGACTGCCTATCTGACCTACACAACCTAGATATTACTTGGTCAACCTATGCCCCTTGGTAAGACTGGTTGTCAGACTCTCGCTCCACTGTAACGACTGTCAAAGATCTACTAATGACAGACGGGACACGGAGGAAACTCGATATGTAATAGATGGTCACCCATCCACGGACCGACCTAGGCAAGTGCGGCTTAACCTTGAAGATCGACCCGTGTGGCTGGTAATATTTAGTCACTGGCTTCTTTTCCTCGTTTTTATACTTAGTATCAGAAATAAGGACATCCGCAAGAGAACCAAAGTAACCGACGTAGCCCGAAGAATAGCCAAACTTAAGTGGCAGTGGGCAGGGCACATTGCTCGCAGAACGGATGGCCGATGGGGCCGAAAAGTTCTGGAGTGGCGACCGCGAACCGGAAGACGCTGCGTTGGAAGGCCTCCCACTAGGTGGACCGATGACCTGGTGAAGGTTGCAGGGACCCGCTGGATGCGAGTCGCACGGGACCGGTCAATGTGGCGACACTTGGGGGAGGCCTATGTCCAGCAGTGGACGTCTTTCGGCTGAAATGATGATGATGATGATACTTAGTATCAGATCCAGCGATTCAGGCTATGAATCTCTGAATCTTGAAGCATGACATGACATTTTGTACAAGCGTTCCTTTTATGACGAAAATGAGCATTAGGAGAGATTTAAAAAAACATTCCATCTATGGTAGATTGTCATTTTGCGGAAATCTCATCGGGTGAACAAATACATTGAACCGCTTCCGCTACCGCTTATCAAGAAACTCTCACCCAAAAGTACTGAACCATACGCACCCTCAATTCTGCTCCCATGTCGCACCGCACGCACCTCTGACATATTCCATCGAAATATTTATACGTATATACCGCATAGACGTCGTGTTACGATATGCGGGCATTTCTTAATAACGTGCGGATATATGTCGTTTTTTTTTTAAGCTTATGTTATTATCGAATTTTCCTTCTCTCGAATTGGTATGGAATGAAATTATCCGGATGAGAACGGGAGTTGTCGATATAGCTTTCAGATTTAGCAAGATTAAGTGGTCGATGAAGGTTCACGGACGGATCAGAGGGGTTACTATGACGTCTTAAAGCAGGAGTAATTGTAGTGTGAGAAAGATACAGAGCTATACAGGTCGTCTAGCGCCATCTCTTTCCCACACTGGAATTACTGCTGCTTTAAGACGTCATGGTAGACCCCCAGATTTCAAAACCGTTTGCAACGTCCTTCCACAAACAAGGCCTCACCTACCTTGCACTATATATTTGTGCCGATTCGGGAAAACATAAATGTCCGTACCTAGTATTCAGTACCCTTCACATAGAAATTTTTCATCGGTTATTTAAAAAAAAATACTGTAATACCTACACGTCAAAATGTATGGTACAGCTGGTTTTTTTTTAAATAACCGATGAAAAATTTCTATGTATGTTCAGAATATTATGTGGTAAGAAAGAAAGAAAACATATTTATTTTTCACATGCCACAAGTACACACAACAAACAAATAAAAATAATTTAAATTTACACAATAAAAAAAGTTAAAACTAAACAAAAATAAAAAAGAGTTAATATTGTGCGTCTCACGGCTGCGCCAAATAGGCCCAGTTCAGCAAACTGCCGAGCAGCTAGTGCCCGACGCTGGTTTTCAACTGGACCTGGGATGGTGATGTGACGGACATAAAACAGTTTTGTTTCTAATTAGGTAAGTGTATAGATACTTAAATAGCACTAATCTGTGTATAGTAATAATAACAAATAAAAATACGTAGGTACATAGGAAATAAAAAAAAACAAAAAAAAAACAAGAAGAGTGCAAGACAAAACAAGAAACCTAAATAAATTAAACGGACGCATAGAAAGCGTTTGTGCATCAGTGTCTTTTGCACCCTGTATAGTAACACACTGTTTGTGAATGTTGACGATGCTCCCTGAACTGAGAGAGGCAGTAAATTGCTGGCGAGGTTTCTACGCGTTGGGTAACTCAGATTGAGCAGCGTTGGATTTGGGACAGATTCAATATCTCGATTTGTACTTTTAATACTGCCGAGGTTCTACCTGGATAGCTTTACCACCCATTCTCCAAGGATTTTATTGAGGTGACGAGTAATATGGAAGCCTAGCTGCGCCGACAAGAGCAGGAAAATGATGGTGATGATGGCGTATTTTAGAGATAAACAGTATTTTATTGTTTTTAATTAAAAGAAGGAGCAGATATTTTTCATCTGTATTTTGTTCTTTAAACTGCTGTTCCATACATTTGGACTGTGTAGGTTACTGCTTTAATTTTAATTACCGATGAATAATTTCTATCCGGGGGAGTTTATAATGATGTACTGAATACGTGGTAACCGTTTGTGAGTCGGTGTCCCTTCGACCCTGTATAAGTGGCAATCGCCTTCAAATATTGTCGTATTTATGCACTGAGTTGTCAATTTAGTTCATTGACTTATATATCAGTTTGGGATCTAAGGGCCATTTAGTGGCCAATCGACCGCAAGTCGAGTTGCAAACAAGAAGCGTTCCATTTTTCTTACATAAAATCAAACGACATTTATACTTACAAATGTAGGTAAATATAATCCGTTTTATAATCTAACTGATCAAATAAAAAAAGGGTACAATGTAATAAAATGGGTAATAAGTATCCAATTTCAGTTTTATGAGGTCCAGTCCCTGAGGGTCGAGAAAGGTCTTCTAAGGGTATTTTATATGTTGTAGGTAATTACTAAATAATGACGACACAACATGGGATTCGTACCCGCATCCTAACTAAAGCGATTAGTCGTGCGAATGTGTGAGCGTCGTGTTTATATGTCACCGCTTGGCTGAGTAAAGGCTCAAGCGACACACGTGTTGTGACAACGACTACAGGGAAAACAAATGAACACCATCTAATGGTAAAAAAAAACATTTTTAAAAACAAACTTATAAATAAATGTGTGACGTATTTTGTTCGTATTCTTCTCAGCTAACCTTTTTAATTGATAGCCATATCATTGGAGTGCAGATAAAATAAATATATAATCCGCCATCTTGGGAGTCGGCCATATTGAATTTAGAATGACGTCGACACTAACCATGCATTGTCATTCAAGCTAAACGTATAATATGCAAAATTTAAGCTTAATCGGTTAGGGATAACTGTTTTAAAATTCTGTTACAAGATTTATCCTAAACAAAAAAACATACACACAAACATTGCAAGTTAAATAAAAGCTTGTAAAAATTGCTTGAAGCATGCCACAAGACATCACGACGCTACTTGTAACGGCGACGGTACCTACTCCCGTCAACAAAACAAGTGACACACGCGACTGTCGCACAAAGTCGATGGAAGTTGCATCGTCTGAGGTCGTGGGCGTAACATGTCGGGCAAATACACGACTGTCACATTTATAGGTTATAACCATATTTTTATGAAAACCGTTCTGTCGTTGCCAAGGTCGTGTGTTCGAGCGACGATCACTTTGGTTAGGACGCAGCCTGAGGATACGTGCTTTGATTGGCTGATTTTGTCAGGATTAAATATTTAAACATTCATTTGATTATTCAAAATACAGGCTCATATATTAGATTGAATCATGAATTTTGATTTAAATCTTGTTTGGGATCGAAAGTGCTGGTTTCAAATGGGTAAGTTTTTAATTGAGGTTTATTTTAGAGTGGGTAGGCAGGGCTAAGTGCTAGGGCCACAATACTTCTTTTACATGTAGGACGATACTAGGGCCACAACACTCACAGATATTACCTTATTGCTTCCCTGAACGTTGAGGCATGAAACAGGAGGCCATATTAGTATCAAATACCTTAATACAATCTTCATTATTTTACAGACAAGATCACATTACAGCCATGTCGGCAGCAGTGGAACAATTTACAGTACAAAGATGCAACTTTAGTGTGCGATGTTTCATAAAAGAATTAGGAAAGTGATGTTGGAGATATAAGCTTGGCTGAGTGGCTCACCAGAATAAGCGCCATTTGTAAACTGTATTATTTTTAAGGTAGACCATTTTCTTACTTGAAGAAGCTTATTTTGGAGTAGATTTCTTGACACTTTCAAGAAATTGAGTGAAATGCATGAAATAACCGTCATTAATGTAGATGTTCACCTAAACTTCCGGACATCAAAAAATATACGAGACTTAAGTTACGCAACACCTTGGCTACTTATGTAAATCTGCATTTACGCGCTTATAAAGCACGGAGTTACCAAAAAAACAGACGTCATCACTAAAACCTTCAAACTTCAATTCGATTTACTTTGAAAATATTCGGTTGTAACATCTAGCGGTTATCGTTTACGAAATAAGTAATAAGATTTCCTACAATCTAGAGGCTTTATTGAAATCGGAAAGACGCGTTGGGTTTAGTTGATTTCAAGTCTAGCCAGTAAAACGCCATCTATGATTCTCTGCCAGAACTAATTTAAAACCACGCTTGACAGTTAGTTTCACATTTTAAGTCTAGATGGCGCTCAACACAAGAACATCATTTTATCAGTAATGTAAGTATCTTTCCGTCATTATTTTGTCTACAATGAGTCTACAGTTTTACACCTTACAAAATTCTTCTTTGCAATTTTTTTAAAAGTAATTAGAAAAGAATTTGAAGGAGCTGTTTTCGTTGAAAAATAAAATAGTTAAATCTAAACTTACCCAAGAGTCTTTGTGCTGATCAGGGGTGTCTTCAAGTTGAGGAAGCCGTTCAGCCTGCTTGTGTTCTTCTCTCTACCTCCATCGGAGGAAGACTGGTCAGGCCTGAAGACAAAGAGAACATTGTTATTTGTCTGTCTTTCTTTCTTTCATTTCGAGTACTTGTTTATGAAAATATACACAGAACCACAACATAATAAATATGTTACAAGATTAACGAATACTGCCATCTATTTTCTCAAACTAGAACAAACACAAACTTGGTCGTCCAGAAAGTTGGTTGTAGATAAGTTTTGCTGGCTTTCAATAGATGGCGCTTATATAAAACTAACAAGGTAGTAGAAAAAATTAACATTTTCAGATAAATAATATTTTTACATTTCGCATTTCAGTCATTTTTAATAAATTACCTATATTTTTAGCAATCGCCCTGTTATAAATTTGCAAAACATCATTATATTGAAGATAAAATGAAATATCATTAAATTAAATCCCAAACTAAAAGCATTACAAGGGGACACCTTGGATACTTAATTGCTAATAATTTTCATAATAAATTATAATATTGGTAATAGGTACAGACGCCAGCACATCAAGCTACTACAAATTTCTTTAATAGCTTTTCAACTTTATTGCTGAAGCATTAGGTTCAAGATTGATTGAAAAAAATTGTCAGTTTCGGTTAGCTTGATGTGCTAGGGTCTGTACATAATAAATAAATTGTAATTCACGTCAATTATGTAAATCTTTCTAATAAACCAAATGATTGAAGTTACCTTGTATAGATTTGCATAATAATAATTTGGAACACGATTGGGTAATCATTGTAAATTATAGACTCCGGTTGTCTGAACTACAACCAAAGGTGTTTGGTATTAACTGTTACTAAGGGGTTTAATTTAAAGGTAGAATGTAAACAAGTAGGTATGTGTTTTTGAAAAATAACTTTACCACTAACATACAAAGTTCAGTTTGCGCTTCAATTTCAAGTTTTGCAGTAATCATTCAACTATCAACTTAATTGACTCTGAACTTAGGTTGATATTTATTTGTTTTGGTAAGTGGAAATAAAATGTGAATGAGGCTAATGTGAACCAGCGACTAGGGGTCACTTACACACATTGGCACTGGATCGAAAGATTTGGACGTCATGGGAGAGGCCTTTGCCCAGCAGTGGGATGACACAGGCTTATAGTAACAGTAAGTGGAATTAACATATGTTGCCAGTTCTCCATAGGAAACTATCAACCCGGACCGTGATAATATCTTTTGAAATTTCAAAAGTGCCCATGTAGAATTAGAAGATGTGAAGTAAAAGATTTTAATTAAAAACAAGGATTTGAATAGATCTTAAAATCATAATCAAAGTATTTATTTCAAGTAGAGCAGTTACGCACCTTCAAATTGTCGAAACAAAGACAACAATGAAAAGTAGCTACAGTCCCAGTCACAAAACATAAAAACCGTGAAAGTACTTTAGTTGCCCATTCCCTAGCGTAGATCTCTATGGAGAAGAAAGGGCAAGAAACTCCATGGACAATCTTTTAAATCAGAATATTGTTATAATACCTTAGATTTTGATACCTACTAGATTCGATCCACGTTAAGGGCATTACATTGCTCGATGACCTTGATGATTTGATCCCTGTACTGGTTTTTTTTGACTTGCCCCGCACATTTCGCAAAATTTCGGTTTTTATTTATTATTTAAAAATATTAAAAGAAATAACAGAAAAAAACAATACAGATTGTTAAGTATATCATTACGTATTTGTTGTTACAAAATTCATGCCGATCTATTCAGCCGTTACAGAGATAATTTACAATTAAGGTTGAAAAAGGATCTATTTTCTACGATTAACCAAAAAAAATTGAGAAGGTTTACTAAAATTTTAAACAATACAATTTATTTGTGATGAACTTAACTATAACATACTTCTTTTACACGGAAAACGCACGAAGGGATTCAACAACAAATTTCTTTGAACATACGCTGTTTTTGAGATTTGAGCCATGTAATGCCCTTAAGTTTCATCTTTGGAAAATCCTTAGCAACAGCCCAGAGTTTAAATATTAGCGTCTAGTTTATATTAAGGTTTGCCCTTTTCACGGGACTTAAACATGACTTGTAAAATGTCAACGTCTAATACACCAGAGGCCCAAGCGCGAGCGCGTGGTGTCAACGTAACGTTAATACGTCGTTTTTTGTATCGAAACTAAAATTGTCCTATAACATATTAGTTGTCTGCAAAAAGGATAACCAATACCATCCATAGATTTCATCTATTCTTAAAATTATTAAAATAATATAAAGGGTGTAACAACCTTAACATATCCGAAAGGCACTTGTTGTTCCCATCTTCGCGATCATTTTTTTGTTCTAGACCATACCTGGGAACCTTCTAGTTTCGGAGATATTGGGGGTCAAAGTTCCAACTTTTCCGAAGTTTTTTTTTTAAATACATGTTTTTAATGTAAGATTTTTACTTTACACACCTCCACGACCTATGTACTATTCAATCCATCCATCAGCACAATACTTTGAGTGCTTTCCATCGAGTCCTACCTTAAAACGTGATTTTTCACCCCCAAAATAAAAAGTCCATTCCCAGCAATAATTTTTGCGTAAAGTTACTTAGTTTGATGTACAGAATGCTTGGTTGACGGCTATGTGAAGGGTCTGTTTACACCCTGTATTTATATTACGTATACACCACGGGCTCGTGCTTGGGCTTCTGTTCCCTTTGGAGCATGCTGGCGTAGCCCAACGAATGTTTTAAATTATTATTACTTAATATGTCTTTTAATTTATTATTACTAAACCGTAATGTTTCAAAGCTGGTCGAAGGCGACCCTCCTTTCCTTCTATCCGTGACGATTCTGCGCTTCTTCTTTCTAATATTCTCAAGAAATGGGTGTAAAAGACACTTAAGAAAGCTCAAGGTCACTTGTTCCCGTTTCATTGTGGTTTTTTGTTTCAGGACAATACCTGGGAAACTTCTGGTTACGAAGGTTTTAAAGGTTTTAAAGGTCTTTCGATTTCAACTTTTACTCACAATTTCTTACGAGTACAAGTTTTAAATGTTATAGCCACTGAACTTTAAATGAACCTGTGCTTGCATATACACAGAGATTTTTGCTACCATCAGTAAAAATGGTTTCATCATCTGAAGGCCTTTTCCCAACCATGTTGAGGTCAGCTTCCAATCTAACTGGATGCCGCTGAATACCTGTATTTTATATGGAGCAAGCGACTATCTGATCTCCACAACACAGTTAATACTGGGTACCTAACCCCTTGGATACTCCTAGGTAACACTGGTTGTCCGACTTTCGGGCCACTGACTACCTGTAACGATTGTCAAAGATCTACAAATGACGAGGCCAACGGCCTAACGTATCAATAAATCAAATCAAGAAAAATCGAATTGTTGCTCGACCAATAGTTGGTTTGATGTACTGAATACAACGATGGCTCTTTTTACATTCCTCCACTAAAATTCCAGTTGACATGACGAAAATTAATGGTCTACAACCTGCTATACCCCATAGCTTTATAACTACCATTAAATACCAAGGTCGAGCCACTTTGTCATAGTATTTGTGTTACGCCTATACCAGCCATTTCCTTCGGAGTAAAATATTATGGTGCTGTTACGTTTCTACAGGGTTGTTACAAAATGTGTTCGGGTTGTAGCGGACACTAGAAAAAGTACTACAGCAACATAGTACAAAAAGTACTACAGCGCCATCTATCTACAAAAAATAAAAACTAAGATTAGAATTCTCAATCGTGCTATTAAAGTTATCCGCGACTTTAGACTATAAATAGAGAAACCCGACAAAAACTGCCAGGCAATAGCCCACCAGACACAACATCCGTCTGGTTGGGGGATTCTGTCTTTTCTGTACCCGGGGATTCATTCCCTACAGAAAAGACTTTTACACCCTATTCTCCCTACCCTATAGGGTATCGTATTCCGATTTATCGGGCGGCAAAATCAAAAATAATTTATGTCAATTACATATTTTTCAAAAATTCGCTCGGCTGAGCCTAAATTGTGCCAAGCCGACCGGAATATGATTCAATGATGATAGATGCCAAACGAAGCTTGTCAACCGCGTCGGGCCGAAAAAAATCAGAATCAATCATATAAAATATGCCTAGTCTTTTTCTAACTATGTTGGAGTCAGCTTCCAGTATAACCGGATGCAGCTGAATACACGGGTGCATGCAGCATGTATCCAGGTCATCATCATCATTCTCTTGCCCATATACCAATTCATTTGGGGTCGGCGCAGCATGTCTTCTTCTTCCATACTTCTCTATTACTCGTCATCTCATTAGACACCTCCTTTCTTGCCATATCATTCTTTATACAGTCCATCCATCGTTTCTTTGGTCTTCCTCTACTCATATACCCATCCACATTCATACTCAAAACTTTCCTCACAACATTTTCCTCATTCCTCCGCATCACATGCCCATACCACGACAACCGATTACCACACAACTTTTCAGTCACCGGCGCCACTTTCAGACTTCCTCTTATATACTCATTTCTTATTTTATTCATTCGCGTAACACCACACATTCCCCTTAGCATTCTCATCTCCGCCACATGCAAAAACCTTTCATTCATCCCTTTTGTGACCCAACATTCTGATCCATACAAGACAGCAGGTCTGACCATTGTTTTATAAATCTTCCCCTTAAGTTTAAGGGGAATGCGGGAGTCGCAGATTGTTCCCGTGACCTGCCGCCATTTCATCCATCCCGTGTTAATTCTGTGCTTTACACTACGATCTATTTCGCCATCGCTTTGCAGCATGTATACAGGTATGCAGCTATATTATAAGGAGCCACTGCACGTCCGATCTCCACAGCATAATGTACTACTGGTTAACATGGGTTAACAGAATACTCTTTGGTAAGACTGGTCGTCAGGCTTTTGAGTTTCTCTCTATCAGTAATCGGGACGACACGGTTGGCGCAGTGGCTGAGCGATTGGCTGCTGCCCTGCGTGTCGCAGGTTCGATTCCCACACGGAAAAAATATCTTTATGGCCTACAGGTGGTTATTCCGGGTCTGGCTTTTTGTGTGTTTAAATGTTTGTAAACGCATTCACGATACAGGAGGAATTCTTACAGTGGGGCAACGTTTAAAAAAAAGGAAAAATAATACATTTAAAGGATTTCGCAAGACAGCCGGGCATGAAAGTCAAATTTTTTGCTTGTTTCAGGTCAGTTTTTAAGAAAACTAAAAAAAAAAAAAAAAAAAAAAAGGAAATATGTGTTGGTAAGCCAACACATATTTCCTAACCGCAAGCCGATCCGAAAATCTTTGTAACACCCCTGACGTTTCATTAGGTACATTTTTTGTTTGGTCATCATGGGAATGTATATTTTACTTTTGAATGGAGTGGAAGGCTTTTAATGGTAGATGGTTTGAAAGAAGGGTTTTCTAAGGAGGTCACATTTTTTCGATCCCGCCAAATAACTTGAGAGGACTGCGAGCATTACGCCTCTGTTGCCGAAAGGTTTGGCAGAGGTGTATCTAGATACACCTAATTCATTCATTTTATTCTCTCCGATTACATGGCACTTTACGGGTGTACCCTAGGGTACACCCGTAAAGTGCCATGTAATCGGAGAGAATTAGGAGCCTTTTGCCATCAGCCGGAATCGATTCGAAATTTCAGGTTGCAACTGAGGAATTTGTGATAGAATATCTCATTAACCGTTTGCCCGACCTAAGAATCGAAGCCAGGATCTCATGCTCAAAATCAATCAAAATCAAAATCATATATTTCAAATAGGCCAATTACAGGCACTTTTGAATTGTCGAAACAAAGACAACAATGAAAAATAGCTACAGTCCCAGTCACAAGGCATAAAAACTGTGAAAGTACTGTAGTTGCCCATTCCCTAACGTAGATCTCTATGGAGAAGAACGGGCAAGAAACTCCATGGACACTCTTTTAAATCAGAATACTTTACAAAAACTTGGTTACATCATTTATGTTGAGATGGTACATTATGTGAGAACGATGTAGCAAGAAGTGTACTTTAAAAGTGTCCATACATAAATAATTCAAACAAACCGTGGCAACCAAGAGATGACCAGTCACAACTGACAGCGTCCGTTCACGAACATGACGCATGTATCGGCACCATTCAACTCAACCATTTTGAAGGGAACTAAATGATTCGACACACGCGCCACCATCAGCGAGACATTTGAGTGAGCATGACATACTCTTAACCGCCAGGGCACATTCAAGTCAAGAAAATACGTAGGTTTCCAGCGAATGACAGCTTTCTAGTACAGAGTGCTCACACAATATGGGCTATGCGGTTATATAATACAAAAGAGATTGAATTTATACATTGCAAAGATAGTTCTACAATCTTCAGCAGCTCCAACATACTGTTTAATGCTATCCATTTATGCGCCCCTGTCCTTGTGGAGCAGGACCAGCATTGAGCCAAGCATTTTTATCAGCGATATAATCGTTCAACTTGTAATATGCTTGCTTACATAGTGTGCGTTTAATGCATGTTTTAAATTTAGTTTCATTCAGTTCAAGTATACTTTGTGGAATTTTATTATAGCATCTCAAACAGTACCCCATGAAAGATGAGTCTACTTTAGCGAGTCTGAAGCCTGGCTGAACTAACTGGTCTCTATTTCTAGTACCGTAATTGTGTCTGTCGCCTCTTTTATTAAAAAGATGTAGATTTTTTCTTACATACATTATGTTTTCGTATATGTATTGACAATGTACCGTCATGATGTTAATTTCCTTAAACAGTTCCCTTAGAGAATCACGCCTTCGAAGATTATATATGGCTCTGATGGCTCTTTTTTGCAGAATAAATATAGACTCAATGTCTGCAGCCCGTCCCCATAGCAAAATGCCATAAGACATTATACTATGAAAGTAACTAAAATAGACCAGTCTAGCGGTATCTACATCAGTATATTGACGGATTTTTCTAATAGCATATGCTGCTGAACTTAGCCGCCCCGCTAGAGATGTTAAATGAGAACCCCATTGTAGCCTTGAATCAAGCGTAATCCCCAGGAAAACTGTTTTATCTACAAATTCAAGCTTATCTTTATTCAATACTATATCACAATCGCTACCTTTAACATTCGGTAAAGCAAATCTAATGCATTTCGTTTTTTTTTCATTTAATACTAAATTATTTGCTGTGAACCAGTTATGGACCTGAAGTAGGGCATTATTCACGTAGATCATTAATATATACTAAAAAGAGGAAAGGACCCAATATTGAGCCTTGTGGAACCCCTATTTTTACTTTTAAACCCTGTGAATTAACACCATTTATTTGAACTTGTTGTTGTCTATTATTCAAATAAGATTTAATCAAACCAAGTGCATGTTTACCTAGTCCGTAATGCTCAAGTTTCAAAAGTAATGTGTCGTGATTTACGCAATCAAATGCTTTGGAGAGGTCACAAAATATTCCTATGGCGTCTTGGGACTCTTCCCACGCAGTAAAAATGTGCTTTAATAAGGTAACACCGGCGTCAGTTGTACAACGTCCTTTGGTGAAACCATACTGTTGATCGTGTAAGATTCTGTTGGTGTTAAAATGATTGAGCATTTGATTCAACATTACCTTTTCAAACACCTTGCTAAAAACTGGCAACACGGATACAGGTCTATAATTATTTGTATCTTTACTATCTCCGGATTTGAACAGAGGTATGACTTTACTGTATTTCATTAAATCAGGGAAAACTCCTTGGTCTACACACAAATTAAAAATTAAAGCTAGGTATGGTGCTATAGTCTCAACTATGGATGTACAAACTTTGATAGACATTCCCCAAAGATCTTCGGTCAGTTTGACTTTTATTTGCCGGAAAGCTTTAATAACTATCATTGGGCTTATGTGTTTAAATTTAAATTCAGCCGGGCAGCCAGACACATTCGCCTTTAATAAACCAATTGAGACTTTAGGAGAGGAATTTAGAGCCTCCGTAGTTTTTAACGGTATATCGGTAAAGAAATTTACAAATTCATGAGCTACTTCCTGATTAGAGCTTTTAGGACCACATGCTGTATCTAATGTGTAGCTAGTGTTACGTATTTTCTTCCTGTTAGTCTCGTTATTTATGACTTTCCAAACTGTCTTAATTTTGTTTTCTGCTGTTTTAATCTTGTTGCTAATGTGCAGGGCTTTGGCAACCTTGCATGTATTTCTAAAAATTTTTGAATACTTAGCAACATACTTGTTAAAAGTTTCAGTGTTTACATAAGGCTTAAGGCCATAAAGCTCAAATAGTCTTTCCCTACTTTTTCTGATACCTCTAGTTGCCCAATCACTAAATATAAATTTAGGGCAAATATATTTTGTCTTCTTTTCAAAAGTTTTGTTGAACTCAGTGTGAACTATTGAAAAGAAATTATCATACAATTGATTTATATTAATATCGTCCATATGATGGCTCATAGCACTTAACTTATTCTGTAGGGAAATATTATACCTATTTAATTTATTAGTAGTTATAGGTCTAAATTGAATCTGAACTTTTTGCAATGGTATGTTACACCTAAAAGTTACAGTTTGTCCGCTCTGGTCAGATGGCAGGCAATTTACTATGGCTTTATCTAAGTAATCACAATTGCAGAAAACATTATCTATACAAGTAGCAGATGATGGAGTGACTCTCGTAGGTTCTATAAAAATGTTGGTCAAGTCAAATGACTTAAAAAGATTTAATAACCGACCGCTATTAGAATTTTCTTCTAAAATATTGATATTGAAATCCCCACAAACAATTATAGATTTATTACTGGCTGCAAGTTTTGCCAGGACATCTTCGATTATTGATTCAAATAAGGAAAAGTTTTGATAGTTTGGGGGTCTGTAAGCGCACACAATTATATGCTTATCTAGCTCAACACAGGACAGTTCGACGCAATGTTCAGCCGAGAGACCTACTATGTCATTACGTTGCTTATATTTAACACAATTTTTCAATAATATTAGGGACCCTCCACGCAGCATAAATTTACGGTTAAAGCAGCTAACCACCGAATAATTTTCATAATTAATAAGCATTTGATAATCCTTTAGCCAATGTTCAGTAAAACAAATAATATCAAAAGTACTTTTTTCTAAAAACAATTCTATTTCTATAATAATTTGGAAGAAATGCCTTGGATATTTTGGTGGAATAATTTTAAGGTATTCTGCTGAGGCCCTTTTTTACTAACTAAATGAGTGCAAGAAGGTACCTTGATGTTGGTAGGTTTAACAATATTGTTAATGATACCTTCTGTTGTCTCACTTCCTAGTTTAAATTAATATTAATATCTGGAGTGAGTCCCGAGACTCCCGTGCCATCACCAGGCAATAAAATCCTATTACTAATATACCCTAATTGAGAATTTTCCATGGTGACACATGGATCCTCCTCAGTAAAATTTTTGTAAACATTTATAGCACTAATGCTATATTTATTTAAAGTCACAACCTGTTCATTAGTAATATTACTAATAGTCGCGGTGTTAATAATATAACTAAACTTCGACATACTGCTTATGTCTGAGTGAATATTATAAGCTAACAGCCGAGCTATTTTGTGTCTACATCTAATAGGTAGATACACTTTACCCCGAGTCGACTGAAGTTTATCAACAAAAGTGTTGATATCAAGATATATAAGCTTGTCACCATAGTAGCCTGTAGCTTTTGAAACCACTATAAAAATAAATAAATATTCACAATTCTTTACCAATTCAAGAACCTCTCAGTAGCAGCCACGGAGTCTGGTTTTATGCCCGGTTGCTGGCAATAGACTCGCCCCCTATTACAATGGACTTAAACATAATTTGAGAAATGTGGGTGTACTATTAGGTACACCTCTGCCTAACCCTTCGGAGATTACAAGCGTGATGTTATATTATCTTTACCAGTTATTAACAGCCAGTATATTTAGTTCTTCACATTTCAAAAAGGACATCAATTCCAATATTTACAGCAATGCTGAAAAGGCTTGAAAACGGCTTCAAATCACTGTCTATTAGGGTAGCCTGAAGGCTTCAGTCGGATGTGAGTGAAAAACCGTGTCCAGGCAGCATGGAGTATAGGACGTTGGAGTATTCATATCACAAGCTATAGAACAAGGCTGGCCTCAATATGGCCCGCCAACGAATCTGAACTGGCCCGCCAACAGTAATCTACTGACGGTGTCATCTGCCTAGCCTTTTCCCAACTATATTGGGGTCAGCTTCCAGTCTAATCGGATGCAGCTGAATACCAGTATTTTCCATGGAGCGACTGCCTATCTAACCTCCACAACCCAGTCAGTACTGGTTAATACGATACCCCTTGGTAAGACTGGTTGTCAGACTTTTTGGGCCTCTGACTACGTAACGACTGTCAAAGATCTACAAATGACAGCCGGGACCAACGGCTTAACGTGCTTTCCGAGGCACGGAGGAAACTCGGTATGTAATGGGCGGTCACCCATCCACAGACCAACCTAGGCAAGCACGACTTAACTTAAAGATCAGCCCGAGCGGCTGTTATTATTTAGCCACGAGCTCCTCTGTTTGCTTGTTTCTTCTTATTATTATATTTTCAGTAAGCCAATATCACACTTTCCAGTCACATTTTTTCTGAAAGTATATTTACAGCTACAGTAGACATCAGAAATTGGATCAAAAAAGTTTCCATAGGCAAGTTTTATTTACTAGATGGCCCACTGGCTGACACAAGATCAAAATCTTGGCCCACCTTCAAAATAAATTGAGCAGCCTTGCTATAGAGCGCCGATGTAGGTTATAGTACTCTATCAACAAATGCTTCGATTCGATTTAGATTCGACAAGTCGTATGTCTATCTTTTTTTGGCATTACGAAATCGAGCGGTATAAACAGCTGGACTTTCAGAATCAAAATAGAATCAAAGCGTTAGTGAAAAGCTATGCTTAACCTGCTTAAACTACGACGGAAAAACAGAAGAAAGGTACTCCTTTAACTATCTGATAGCTGTAAAAGTATAAATCAGACAGAGACAGATTTTGAGCCATCTGATCATCATCATCAGCCTATAGCAGTCCACTGCTGGACATAGGCCTCCTCAATCGCACGCCATTCAACTCGACTTTCAGCAATTCTCATCCAGTTGCTACCAGCCACCCTGCGAAGATCGTCACTCCACCGAGCCTGAGGGCGTCCCACCTTACGTTTGCCGATTCGCGGTCTCTACTCAAGAACACGTCTACCCCAACGGTCATCGGTTTTACGGCAAATATGACAGGCCCATTGCCACTTCAGCTTACTTATTCTGTGAGCTATGTCGACAACTCTGGTTCTCTGTCGGATCACATCGTTTCGAATGCGATCCCTCAGAGAGACTCCAGCCATCTGATAGACTAGGAAAACATGTTAAGCCGTTGGTTCCGGTCACTTGTAGATCTATGACAGGCATTACAGGTGTTACAGGTAGTAAGTGGCCCGAAAATCTGATAACTAGTCTTAACAAGGGGTATCGTATTACCCAGTACTGACTGGGTTGTGGAGGTCAGATAGGCAGTTGCTCCATGTAAAATACTGGTATTTAGCTGCATCCGGTTATACCGGAAGCTGACCCCCACATAGTTGGGAAAAGGCTAGGCAGATGATGACAAAAATAAATTGCTCCTAAGAAAAGTATGGGAAATTTTTGATATGGGTGTATAATATCGTAACAAGTTAACCAAATAAGACTACTTATATTATGAGCCTGATGTGTTCCACTGTAAGGCAAAAGCCTCCCTTCCCTCTTTAAATTTTTCTCTGTCGTTGTCTATTTGGGCCATCCTTTAGGTAAGAGTCCAGCTCGTCAAGTCATAAAAAAATAATAAATAAATAAATAATATGATAAAAATTATTAATTAATTATTACAATTATAATTTTTTTTTTTTTAATTATCCATAATTATAATAAAAAATATATATATATTTTTTTAAATGTAATTTTAATGTTTATATTGTTTTATTTTATGTTGTATCATCGTATTGGACTTGGTCTGTAATGTTGCTATATCATCATTCTCTTGCCCTTATCCTATAATTAGTGGTAAATAAATAAATCAAATAAATGTTGAAATGTTGAATCTCCTTCTGGGATCTGTGGTTTGGAACCCAATCTGTTGCCATTAGATTACTTGTAAGTACATGGATTTATTTCAAAGCTACACTTGCTTATGCTGGCAAAAACAGACAGTGTTTTTGACTGGCTCTACAGCTAATTCATACTCAAGTGTACGTTGCGACCCGTATCTGTCAGTCGCAAATCTCGTTATAGCGTGATGAAGATACGTAATAGATATGGAGTCATGTGCCTACCGGGTACTATATGCATAGGTACATCGGTATATCTCGGGATGTTTGAAAATTGAAAGTAGTGTTCCTATACTTTTATTTCCGTATTATAACTGTGAGTGCCTCCCAGATACGTCATCACCATACATTCAGTTACTGTGAATGTATTGCGCAACCCAATAAAACTAAGCAGCAGATTCGGCGCGGGGCCTTTCGTCACATATATCGGTCGTTAGGACAACCTCTTAGTACCTACTTATCTAATACTAGCTGTTGCCCGCGACCTTCGTCCGCGTAAAATTTTATAGCCTATAACCTTCCTCGATAAATGAGCTATCCAACACTAAAAGAATTTTCCAAATCGAACCAGTAGTTCCTGAGATTAGCGCGTTCAAGCAAACAAACAAACAAACAAACAAACTCTTTAGCTTTATAATATTATATAGTATAGATTAAGAATTAATTCATCATCATCATCATCATTTCAGCCGAAAGACGTCCACTGCTGGACATAGGCCTCCCCCAAGAAGGGGGGTTTTGCCATAATCGCCACGCTTGGCAGGCGGGTTGGCGATCGCAGTATGGTTGTTATAAAACACAGAGAACGCTGCTGCCCATTCTCTGGTAAGTCCCTTAGTCGCCTCTTACGACACCCACGGGAAGAATTAATTATAATTACTTTATTAAATTATTTAGTGGAAATTTTGAGTTTTTTTGGACTCCTACGCTGCCCATCACATAGTTTCCGTGATTATCTTTACAATCTAAACAAATAAATAAAATTGAAGTGTCTGTTTGTAATTTCAATATAACAGCTTTTATTGAACGCATTTGATTGTATATACGGTATTTATTAAAATAACAAAAAAACTTTTTTTTAAATTTTTGTCTGTGCGTCTGTTTGTTCCGGGCTTCCGGCTAATCTCCGAAACGGCAAGACCGATTTTGATAGGACTTTTATTGGCAGATAGCTTGTATTATAAGGAGTAACTTTAGCTTGTTTTATTTAAGAAAAAGGATTTTAATTAGGGTTACGTGCAAAAAAATTAAAACCCTTGAAATAGAGAAGTTGTATTTTTATAATAATTTACGCGGACGAAGGTCACCGGCAACAGCTAGTGTACAATTGGTTTAGTCTTAACGAAGATCCCTTCGCTTGCTCTTGGACTGATTAGTTCAAGAGTTGGGTCGAGTTTTGGAGGCTTGAATTGTCAGAGTTGAGTTGTCGAGGTCAAGTTGTCATAGGGATTTTGTTATGCCGGCGACGGGGTGTTGGGGTCCAATTCATCATTATCTGCCTAGCCTATTTCTTGTCGGTTTAGTCTTACTGAGAGCAGCTGAATACCTGTACTTTACATAGAATGACCACCTACCTGAGTTCCACAATGAAGTTACTGGGTAATTCGATATTTTATTAGTAACTAGCTGTTGCCCGCGACTTCATTCGCGTGGAAATTTTGATGTGTTAGAAAAAAAAATATCTTATGTGCTATTCCAGATTATAATATATCTCTGTGCCAAATTTCATTCAGATCCGTTCAGCCATTCTGGTTTGATTGAGTAACAAACATCCATCCATCCAAGCTTTTGCATTTATAATATTAGTACAGATTTGTTCGGGGTTCAACTGTCGGAACAGTTTTGAACGTATTCAGTTTTTTTTAAGGCATACTTTCAGAGTATTCACACATAATTAAGAAGAAATGGGAAGACTACTTGAAATGTGTGTTCACTTCACACCCCTGCCTTCCCCTTTGAGAAACACAGGCGTGATGTAATGTACGATTCTCACACATTCTGACACGCTTCCAAGAACGGTAGAACATGCTAATTGCCTTCTCCCGAACAATATTATGTGGGTTACATAGAGCGAGGAATAACTGGGTCTGGAGACGGGCGGTACTATATAAGGTGTAAACGGACGCTTTGCGAAGCCGTCAACCAAGCATTCTGTACATCAAACAAAGTAACTTTACACAAAAAATATTGCTGGGAAACGCCTTTTTTGGGGTGAAAAATCACATTTTAAGGTCAAACTCAATGTAATACACTCAAAACATTGTGCTCATGGATGCATTGAATCGTAAACGAGTCATGGAGGTGTTTAAAGTAAAGTTATATTAAAAACTAAAAAAAAAATTGTGAAAAAGTTGGAACTTTTACCTGCAATATCTCCGTAACTAGAAGGTTTCCAGTTATGGTCTAGAACAAAAAAATGATCGCAATGACGGGGAGAACAAGTGCCTTTCGACTTCGTTAAGGGTCCTTTTATACCCCTTAAAAGCTTAAGTTAAATTAGCTGGCGGAACTATGCAAAAGTAAAGGTTTTCGATAACAAAAACAATTAGATATTATAATGTTCATTTTTAGTTTCGAGTTACTGAATGCTGGCCGAGTAGTTAGCTAGTATGTAGTATAGCCCATCACGTCAGTGAAGAAACAGAGGAACTCGTGGCTAAATAATAACTGCCAATAGGGTTGATCTTTAGGTTAAGCTGTTCTTGCCTAGGTTGGTCCGTGGATGGCTGACCATCCATTACATAACGAGTTTCCTCCATGCCTCGGAAAGCCGTTGGTCTCGGCTGTCATTTGTAGATCTTTGACAGTCGTTACAGGTAGTCAGTGGCCCGATAGTCTGACAACCAGTCTTACGAAGGGGTATTGTATTACCCAGTACTAACTGGGTTGTGGAAGTCTAATAGGCATTCGCTCCATGTAAAATACTGGTATTCAGCTGCATGCGGTCAGACTGGAAACCGACCCCAACATAGTTGGGAAAAAGGCTAAGCAGATGATGAAATGGTGACACGCTTGTTTTGATGTGGAAAGTGTTGCTAATGCCTCCTCTATCAGCTTCTCCGTGTTCTGTGGTGGCAAATATTGAATTATACAAGTCTAAGTGTCATGTAGGCTTCCTAATGGAGTATTCTGCGGAATATCTATGTCAAGTAAGTGAATTTTGAAGTAGGGGCCGATCTCATTAGCACTAGACTGTATTGTAATGCTTACGTATGGCTTGATGAAGGAGCATTAATAAAGTTTATGCCACTAGTATTCGTCAGCGCGTAATTAAAATTCTAAATTTTTTAAGTCACATATGGGCACGTATGAACTATAAAAATAATGAGTGTAAAAAGCTAACACGTTAACAAAACTAAAACACTTGTTCTCCATCCTCCATCATTGCTATTTTTTTTTGTCGACCAAACCTGGGAACCTTCTAGTTACGGAGATATAAGAGGTCAAAGTTTCAAGTTTTTCATAAGTTTTTTTAAACAAGTATGTTATGTTAAAACTTTACTTTAAATATTTCCATAACAGGGGTTACAATGCATCCATCAGCACAATATTTTAACTTGTGCGTTACATTGAGTTCTACCATATACTGTGATTTTTCACCACAAATAAATAAAGTCGTTGACCAGCAATATTTTTTGCGTACAATGTTAGTTTAATATTATACAGAATGCTTGGTTGGACGTTTCGTTCGCTTCGTACTTGGCATGTTCAAATTATAGTATTTCCTCGAATGAGCACATTCTCAAGAACTTCAACCGTAAGTTTCTTACACAGTCTCACGACTTATTCAGTCCGTAAGTATTTCGTGTGAAGCCAAGAAACTTGGAAGGACTTAAAAGGTTCTTGGTAATAAGTACTCCAGTACAGTTAAACCTGAACAGGTATACGCTTCGGTAATGTACGTGTTCTCTGATTCAGTAGAGTGAACTGCATATCATTGGCACGAACGTAGCTAGTAAGAATTATAATTTTCAGAGATTATTTTTTGATGATACATTGAAGAATGATGTTATACAAGATCTATGAGGAGTATGCTGAGATGGTTTGGTCATATTGAGAGGATCTTTTTTTTCGTGTGTTTAGTGCCTAACCTGGTGTCATAGCCGTCGAGAAATATCTCTCAGGCGTCTTGGGGTTTCCATGAATGATGTTATACAAGATCGTCTCTGGATTTGTGCCCTGTTAATGGCAAAAGGCTCCTGCTACATTCTCGTCACCCATCCACAGACCAAACTAGGCAAGCACTGCTTAATAACCTAAAGATCGACCCAAGCGGCTGTTATTATTTAGCCACGAGCTTCTTTTATAAATGAACTAATTTATTTATTTATAGTTTTTCTATTACAAATGGTCTTATTTATTTATTCCCACAAAACGGCACGGAAGTGACAAACATCGAGGAGTCGAGTGCGCATCTTCGACGAAGATACCTTGGCTGGTCTGCGTGGAATAGCGCCAGCTCTGTGCCGCTAGCAGATCTTCGTACAGCAGGTGTAGATGAAAGGGTAGCAGCATCCACCGCAGCAGCCAACTCAACATCCGCAGCCTCCACACATTTTTATTTTATTGGAACTGCTGTTTGCATACAATAAAATACAGGGTGTAAGAGACAGCCCTCCACAAACTGATGGGGTGAATTCAGTATAATTTTCGAACTAAGATGACCGGTACAAGAAATTATTTCCAATATATAATCCAATAAATTTGACTTGTTTTATTTCCTCATACGCAATGTATCGTTACCGTGGCAAAACGCACGTAGCGAACGGCAAGCGCGACGACGAGTTCGATGAACTCTGTAGCTAGGCAGGAAGTGAACAGCTGATTTCACGCGTCGATCGTTAGTAGTATTTCAACATCCATTGTTGGAATTTTGATTTTAGCCGTATTATTTTCATAAATAGTTTGCTGCATTCAGGGAATGTATTTTTACTTTGTAATAAAGGAATAGTAACTGAAAAAAATATCCAGAGAAAAATTCCGCTGGATTATGATTCAAAATAAGGAGCTTTATGCACCCTATCAGTTTGTGGAGGGCTGTCCCTTACACCCTGTGTAAAGAACTTGTTATTAAATGACTCCTACATGCAGATAGCTTCCGCTTATCTTTGAATCCACCTTACCTCCAGGTGAAGTAGTCAAGAGAAATGACTCTTAAATATTTTAATACAAACTTTACCCACTAGGTAGACAAAACAACCACACAATTTCCTTCACATTCTAAACTCGTATTTCACGAGGCAAGCAGCGCCGGGTTGTTTGTTAGTTAAGACCGTCACCGACAGATGTCGCGCCGCTTAGTACCCTCTGTATTAGCTGGGAGGTGCAAGTTATGAGATAATGTTTTTTTTCCGACTTTTTCCTATGCCTGTGGAATTTTTTTATCGGCCGCCGATTCTCGTATACGCGTTGTAAATGGCGCAGTAGCTGAGCAATCGACTGCTGCGTTGCGTGTCGTGAGTCGATCCTCGCACGGAACAAATATTTGTATGGCCTACAGATATTTGTTCCAGCAATTTGTATATGTCAGTTTAAATGGATGTAAACGGATACAGGAGATATTTCTAGTATGGGCAAAGTTTAAAAAAAAAGAAATGCGACAACTGCTGCTTTTTAACATAGAAAATGCGCCTTTTATTCTTGTTACATATGGAACGCGTGCATAAATAATGCCGTAGCAATGGGTTTTTACGTTCGAGATGATTTTCGGACAAATTGTTTAAATAAATCAGAACGAAAACTAAAAAACCCGACTAAAAATCAAAAAACGGGCGCATTTGAAAGCAGGCGGGACCCATTGAAATATCGTCGACTTTATTTTTTTAAAGTTTCAGTGACACTCGATTGACGTAAAAATCATCAAAATCGGCCCATGCGTTTGGTCTCTAGAGCGCCACAAAGGAACAAAACATATATAAATAGGCTGATAAACACATTGCCCTCCTCGGTCGGGTAAAAAGGGCCACAATAAAGTGACACTGGTTTGAAGACATAACCTACCGACAAACGTATATCAATTCTATTGAAAAACTTATTAAAGGCATAAAATCTTGAGTTGGTGTACTCGATTGTTTTGTTTTTTATTTTCATAATCAAGAATTTGGTGTAAATTTTTCTTCGAATCAAACATTGAAAAAATACAGTAATTTTAATTCAAATACACAAGAAGCGGTTTGAAATCGGAAATAACATACACATTGTATCGGAGCAGAGAAGATTGCGGGTTGAATAATTAATAATGTTCAGCTACGGAAACGTTGCATCCGCAACAGATACATCCAAGATTTATTTTTTAGAGCTATTTAAGCATAAGATAGTATTGGCATTAAACGAAATTATCCTCTTGTAGTTTTATAAATTAATTTATTTATTTCATTTATAAGGAAACTTACGGCTAAAAAGGCAGTGAGTAATAGTTTAAGACCATACTAGTGATATTAGGATCACATGGCATGAAAGAGGAACAAACATCCATACATCCTCACATCTCGCATTTGATCGATTGTAGAGGAGTATGAAGGTGCCCGTGGCTAAATAATAACAGCAGAGTCGATCTTCAGGTTAACCCGAGCTTGCCTAGGTTAGTCCGTGGATGAGTGACCACCCAATGCATACCGAGTTTCCTCCATGCCTCGGAAATCACGTAAAGCCATTGGTCCTGGCTGTCATTTGTAGATCATTGACAGGCGTTGCAGGTAGTCTGTGGCCCGAAAGTCTGACAACCAGTCTTACCAAGAGGTATTTATTGTATTACCCAGTACTAACTTGTGGAGGTCAGATAGGCAGTCGCTCCAGATAAAATACTCGTATTCAGCTGCATTAGGTTAGACTGGAAGCCGACCTCAACATAGTTGGGAAAAGGCTAGGCAGATGATGAGAAATACATTCGAAGCTTACAGTTTTTCACCAAAACTTAACTACCAAAATGTGGGTATACCTTTGCCTAACCGTTCAGGGATTGTAATAAGGTTTTGTTCATAATCCTAACTAATATTATAAAAGCGAAAGTTAGTTTGTTTGTTACCTTGTCATGCCTAAACCACTGAACCGATTATCCTGAAATTTTGCACATACGTTGACAGGTGTACAGAAACGGACATAGGGTACCTTCCATTATAAAAAAAATACTGTTCCAAGAAAAACAATAATAACTTTCGTATGATAATAGATGGCGCAATGTCTCTTTCGAATCATGATTGAATTATATTATTACAAGCAGAATACAACCCGAATTGATTTTCAAAATCTAAATCAACGCGAGCAAAGTCGCGGGCAAAATCATATTTTCATACATAAGTTTATGCCTTAAACCAAACCTTGTGGATTACGTTTAACGGCAGCGTATTTGTCGACACACGCCCCGTTTATTGGTTTAAACCTAATTTCAACAAATTCTACTTAATATTGACATTTTGCCACTTCATCTTTGACCCGACGCTGAAAGGGATGATTTAGTTAATTATGTTTTGTTAGACCTTTGTACAGATAAAGAGTAAATTGGATGTCCGTCCTGATTTTGAGAGCAATCCTATTTTACTACTATTATAAATTTTTAAGATAAAAGAAACGATGGATGGACTGTGTAAAGAATGATATGGCAAGAAAGGATGTGTCTGATGAGATGACGAGTAATAGAGAAGTATGGAAGAAGAAGATATGCTGCGCCGACCCCAAATGAATTGGGATAAGGGCAAGAGAGTGATGATATAAATGTTTAAGTTTGTGAAGATGTTTGTTACTCTTTCACAAAAAAACTACGAGTGCTACGGCGTACCAAAAGTATGCTACGGCGTAGCAAATGTGTGATACGGCGTAGCAAATGTGTGCTACGGCGTAGCAAAAGAGTGCTACGGCGTATCAAAATAGTATAGTCAAGATTTAAAAAAGCACATGAGTATTGTTTTGCGTTACGCAACTTAGTTTATTCTTGCTTAATGACAGCTTGATAATGTGTCTTTTTGCACACATACATAATTATACTCTCCTCTTTTTCCTGGGACGGTACGCAAAAACAACACACAACCTGCTCCGATCATTACATACACTACGTTTTTACACCCGGTGATTATAACACCATTTGACTGCCTCGTTGGTCTAGCGCTCGCAAGCACGACTGCTGAGCATGAGGCCCAGGGTTTGATTCCAGGGTTAGGCAAAGTGTTTTTAATTATCGCGCAAATCTAGACTCCGTGGCTGCTACTGAAAAATTCCTGATGGAAATCAGAAATTTCTCAGTAGCGGCCACGGAGTCTGGACTCGTGCCTAGTTGATGGCAATAGGCTCGCCCCCTAATACATGAGACTTAAACATAACTGGCGAAATGTGGGAGTATTAGATACACCTCTGTCTAACCTTTCGTGGATTACAGGCTTGATGTTATGTTTGTATAATCTCCCACACTCCGTGGCTGCTACTGAGATATTATTTATGGAAAAACTCAATAACACTTTTCCTGACTTGAGAATCGAACCCAGCACAGCACAGCCCCAATGATTATAACAGTTTTATAAAATGTACCTAAATTCCTACTAAAATAACTAGAATTAGAATTCCCTAACTAAATCTCCAAATGGAATATCGATATCACCAAGCCGGATGACAGCACCAACTAAGTATATTAGTATATACTCTATACATAACTATATACTGTGGTATAGGCTGGAATTGGAGCAGTGCCCAATTAACGATGATAGGCGCAATGGGGCGTTTTACATGCGGAGCTGTGGAGACATGAATAATCCATACTAATATTGTTAACTAGCTGTAGCTCGTGATCTTCGTCCGCGTGTAATTATTATAAAAATATTACTTCCCCAATTGACTTTCTCATGAGTTTAATTTTTTTGCACGGCATCCTAATCCTTTTTCTAAAATAAAAATTTCTTACGTTACTCCTTATAACATCAGCTATTTGCCAGTAAAAGTCCCGTCAAAATCGGTCCAGCTGTTTCGGAGATTAGCCGGAACAAACAGACAGACAATTAATCAGACGAACAGACAAAAATCCATAAATTTTTTTTGTTATAAGAACCGTAAACAGGCTGTAAGGGACAGGCCTTCACAAACAGGTGATGAATTCAGTATATCATACTAAGATGACCGGTACAAGAAATTATTTCAGGAATGTTATGGGAATCCAATAAATTTGATTTGTTTTATTTCCTCATACGCAATGTATCGTTACCGTGGCAAAACGCACGTACCGAACGCAAAGCGCGACAACGAGTTCGATGAACTCTGTAGCTATGCAGGAAGTGAACAGCTGATTTCACGCGTCTTTTGTAAGAGTATTTCAAAAACCATTGTTGGATTTTTTATTTTAGCTATATTGTTTACATAAATGGAGTGCTGCGTACAGGAAATGTAATTTTACATTCAAATAAAGGAATAGTTTGTTTCCTTTATTTATTTATATACAAATCAATTATATTTTGAGTATCGTAAACTAACTAAATACATTATTAATTAAAAACTATTAAATAATAGAAATAGTAACTGAAAAAAAAATGAAAATTCGGAAAAAAAAAACATCCTGTGGAATATGATTCAAAATAAGGAGCTGAATGCACCCTGTCAGTTTGTGGATGACTGTCCCTCACACCCTGTATACCAGTACTTTCATATACATTCAGTAAAAAGCTGTTACTTTGTTTTACAAACAGACACTTCAATTTTAATTATTTGAATACAAGATGTGAGATTAAAGGATGAACTGGAATGACGAACTAGAATACCGTACCGTACTGGAATGAATGGAATGGAGGAACGGAAATGTGTAAAACAAAAGTGGTCCAAATCATCCTCAATAACCATCCCCCACCCCCACTGGACCACATTTCATCTGAGTTCCATCCCGGCTGAATGTCCGATATAATAACGTTACTCTCAACGGACGAGATAATGCAATTTGCAAATTGTACAGTTCCTACTTTCTGATGTAATGGGAACAGGATGATTTGTTACATCATAACGTATTGGATGTATGTGGAGTTTTTAGTGGAAAATTAAAATATCCAGGTAGGTAGAACTGATTCCAATTGGTATCGTATTACCCAGTACTAACTGGGTTCATTCATTCATTCATTTCAGCCGAAAGACGTCCACTGCTGGACATAGGCCTCCCCTACGTGTCGCCACATTGAGCGGTCCCGTGCGTCTCGCATCCAGCAGATACCCGCAACCTTCACCAAGTCATCGGTCCACCTAGTGGGAGGCCTTCCAACGCGGTTGTGGAGGTCAGATAGGCAGTTGCTCCTTGTAAAATACTGGTAGCTGCATCAGATTAGATTGAAATAAACGCAACATAGTTGGGAAAAGGCTAGGCAGATGACTATGACAGACGCACGGAACAATCTCCGTATATAATGGACATGGTGGGGACCATGTCCATTACTGAGTGACCTCGGCAAGCGTGACTTAACCTAAGATAGACCCATACAGCCTCTACCTCATTATAAAACATTTAAACCCGAAATAATTACCCACACATTATTCAAAGTTCATTATTTGTCGACCAAAGAATAAGAAAAGCTGCAGGGACGTGAATAATTGATCCCCTCGACACGGCCGGCAGCAATTCATTATTAATGTCTTTGTTTTCGCCTTCTTTTTCCGTAATCAGCACTTTTATCGGACTGTGAAGATAGTAAGATAGACAAACATATTTATTTACGCTTAACTAGTGATGTAACCGTCGGACTGCCAAGTCATGTCTCGAGTTCGAACCCAAGACACGCACCTCTGATTTTTCGGATTAATGTGCGTATTGTATAATTATCACTTGCTTCAGTGAAGGAAAACATTGTGAGGTAACCAGCATGCCTGAGAGATATTTCTCGACGGCTTGTAAAGTCAAATCAGAGGGCCATGGGTGGCATTAAAACTCTGACACCAGGATAGCAACTAACCCATAGGAAAAAAAAAGAAAAAAGAAGTAATGCAGTAATTTATTTGGGACAATTAAAACATTTCTTGTGTCGTTAAAATGGGTAATTTGCTTTTATTGCCAGAAATATTTTACTTTCGAAGATTTCAAGTTAATTGTTTTTATTGCTGTGGAGATATTTTCACACAAAAAGTTTGTTTGGAGTATTTTAAGATAACTTTCAAATTTTCGCCAGTCATTTTATAAGTTTGATATTTTATTGGATGAGTCTGCCTCGATGGTCTAGTGGTCGCAAACGAAACTGCTGAGCTCGATTCCCAGTCGGAGAAAGTCTTAATGCATTTTTCTATCAGGAATTTCTCAGTGCAGCCACGGAGTCTAGATTTGTGCCCGATTAAAAGCAATAGGATCGCCTTCTATTACATGGGATTTAAATATAACTGCGCGCGAAATGGTGGGTGTACTATTAAGTTCACATCTGCCTAAACCTTCGGGGAATACAGGCGTGATGTTATGTTAGTCTAATTACGATTTAGACTGCTTCGTTGGTCTTTTGGTCGCACTCGGCTACTGCTCAGCATGTTTTTTTTTTGCTCATGTTTTATTTTAATTTTTTTTTCTTAAGTTGCTGGAAGTGTGGAGGGAGGCCATTGCCCAGGAGTACGTCAAAGCAGGCTAGGAAAAAAATGGCTTGCGTCTGACCGTAATTTGCCTGATACAATTCCCAGGTCGGGCATATTGTTAATTAGTTTTTTCATAAGAGATCTCACTGTAGCAGACCGGAGTATAGATCTATGCGCAATTGATGGCAATATGCTCTTGTCTAGGCCTATTACACGGGACTTAATTATTTAGCTTTAAGTTAGTTTAGAATTGTTATCGAGGGTGATCCGATCTTCCAATTACACTTCTCGAGCTTTACTCATCTTGACTAATGATTCTTGGAAATGGATAATTTATCTCTAAACAATCCGTTTTCGCAAATCTTCAGAGGGCATCTAGACAAAGTGATATAGTGATAACGATCAGGGACAAGTAAAATACAAGTTAAACGGACCCTTCACGAAGCCATCAACGAAGCATTCTGTACATCAAACTAAGTAACTTTACGCAAAAATCATTGCTGGAAAACGACTTTATTTCGGGTGAAAAATCAGGTTGATGGTAGGACTCAAGGTAACGCAAACAAAACATTGTGCTGATGGATGCATTCGATAGTTCAGCGATCATGTAGGTATTTAAAGTAAGGTATATAACAATAAAAACTCGTCTTCAAAAAAAGTTTGGAACTTTGACCTCCAATATCTCCATAAATAGAAGGTTGCACGGTATGGTTTAGAACAAAAAAACATCACAATGACGGGGGGAACAAGTGCCTTTTGGCTTCGTTAAGGGTCTTTTAAAACCCAATATGTTTTGAATTGACACAAGCTATCGAAAATCTCACGTCGAGACAGTTCAAAATCGTTGTGGAAATATAAAACGCTATAAAAATTATGGCGACTTGTTTAGACCAGAAATCCGCATAAACATCATCTTCTGTCGGGAATAATTTTAATAGCGTGATTTAGAATATTGATGTTAGTTCTTTATTTGAGTCATAGATGGCGCTGTAATACTTTTTGTACTATGTTGCTGTAGTACTTTTTGTAGTACCACTACAGAAGCAGCAAAATGCTCAAAAGCTTGTTCAACAAACCGAATTCAATATTACAGACTGAATCCGAAGTCCCTAGACAATCACTACCTTTGAACCGAGCGAGCCAATTTCGCACTATGGAGCGTGGTTGGTGTACAGGATGATTTGTTATGATGGGTCAGTAGGGACTATCTATCTATTCATCTATCAGTAGTTATAGGTAGCTGTGTTGTTAGTTGTTGCTGATACTAACAAAAATGTATTTATCTATGGTATTAGCTGAAATAAATGACTTACTATTTTTATTTTTGTATTTTTTTATAGCCTCGTGGCGTTATCGTCAAACTGCCAAGTCGTAGGTCTCGAGTTCGCACGATGTCTAGGGTGCGAACTCGAGACCCATGACTGCACGGACCTCTAATTTTTCGGATTCATGTGCGTATTGTATAATTATCACTAGCTTCGGTGAAGGAAAAAATTGTGGGAAAATCAAAGCATCATGTCTGAGAGATATTTCTCTAAGGCGTGTAAAACCAAGCCAGAGGCCCATGGTTTTGATTTCCAGATCGAGTAAACTGTTATTGGGTGTTTTCATGTGGAATTTACCAATTGTTCTCCGTATTCTACACGTCTGTCTGATCTATGGGGTTGTTGGTATGCCTCCTTCGACATGGCATTTAAACATAACTAAATGTGGATGTTCTATATGTAGAAACACCTCGCCAATTTCGGGGATAACACGCGCCATGATAATTAAGACCAATAAAATAAATACTAAAATTGGCATTTTAAAAATGCACGGTTATTTAATTCACCTTTTTTTTAGAACATGTCGCATACCTAAACAATAAAAAAAAAAAAATAGTTAGTTAACAAAAAGTGTGCGGTAGTTCATCATCATCATCATCATTTCAGCCGAAAGACGTCCGACGACTGCTGCACATAGGCCTCCCCCAAGTGTCACCACACTGACCGGTCCGTCGCGGTAGTTCAGTAGTACATATTAATTATGGTCCTATAACAGTTCTAAAGTTAACTGGATAAAAATTAGGGTATGGCTCATATAAGATTAAAGGTGCAAAAATTAAAATTCTGACTGAGACTTTGCTAGTGCATATAATCCAATTTCTATTCATAACTTCCTCTCTCCTTAGTAGTTTCAAATATTACCAAACTGACCAATCTCAACAGATCACCCTGTACTATCAACGTAGTATGTAACAGCTCGTTAGCATTTTAAAATGCAACGTTCTCTGTGTGAACGCCTCAGGGACTTTACTAAGGACCAATTTGTTGACCAATTTGTTACAACTGTCCTTTTCATGAATAAAGATTTTTAGGAACTGCTGGAAATGGTTTTTCCATGACTCGGTTAGATGCTGCAAGAAAATTCTTGTTGGAAAATCGGTTAGGTTAGAAAATTCTGCATGTGTTTTGTGTATATCCCGTTTATTTTTAAAGTTGGCAGTTAAATTAATAATAGTAAAATAAAATGAACCAACTTATTAAATTAGGCAATAATTTGAAAGTACTATGGTGTTACATTTTTATTTTTACTTGTATTGAAAGTTTGCGGTACAATAAAATATATAATTTAAGAAGTAACTAATACAATAAGAAACTTATAATTTTTGTATTTATCTGTGGAGGCTTGTTATTAGCAATTTAGGAATTTTTTTTTTTATTATAATGTAAATAAAATAAGTAAATATTATTTATTTTTTGTGAGTCTGTTCTGGCCCACTTGCAGTGGCGGTGTACAGATTTTATACAAGTCAATGCGACGTGAGATCAGCTTAACCGCAAGATGGTGCGGACGAGCGGTGTCGTGTGAGAATCACATTAATGCATTTACTTGATTACTTAGATGCACACCAATCAATTAGGTTAGTTTAATTGTCAATTTGACGGCACGGTTGGCGCAGTGGCTGAGTGATTGGCTGCTGCACTACGTGTCGCGGGTTCGATCCCCGTATGAAATAAATATTTGGTCTGGCTGTTTGTGTATGTGAGTTTAAATGTTTGTAAACGCACCCACGATACAGGAAAAATTCCTAGTGAGGAGCAACGTTTTTTTTCAAAAAAAGAAAAGTATTGTCAATTAGTGTAATTTGAAACATTAGTATAATGGTCAAAAGAGCTATGTTTGTTTACTGTTTGCTCAGTTCATCATAATCATGTGTCTAGCCTTTTCCCAACAATGAGTTGGCTTCCTTGGAGGTATTCAGCTGCTTATCTGACCTGCACAACCCTGTTACTGGTTAAGATCTTACGATAACCCTTGGTAAGACTCGTTGTCAGACTTGCGGTCTTCTGTCAACCTGTTACAACTGTCAATGATCCACAACCGACAGCGGGAACCAACGGCTTAATGTTCATACCGAAGCACGGAAGGGACTCGAAGATCTACCCGTGAGTCTGTTATTATCCCATATAAAACGTTTAATTCCCGTCAACCGGGCACAAATCCAGACTCGAGGATGCTACTGAGAGTGTCTTCATGGAATAATGATGATGATGATGCCATCTAGCCGATTTCGGTCACAGCGACTGCATTCGATGGGTTTTTAAGGAGGTTGCCGAAGGCTTTGGTGTGTTGCTCATGTGGCTAGCATACCCAACTTACAAACCGGACATGTCAGAGCACTATTGACGAAATTGTAGGGTATAGCTGCAGGAAAACAACAACAAAAACAAAACATGGAATGCATGGAATAACAAAAATAACTGTAAAAATGCCCAAAAGGAAATGTGCTATAGGTCATCTCTGAGATACTGTCCTTCTCACCAAGTCGGGAATAACTCCATCAAGATCAACCCTTCCGAGATTTGTTTTACTATCTTTCTCTAAACATCACGTTCGAAATTCGAACGGTGTCTCGTTGTGAATCCGCGATGATTTACTTTAAAAACAAATGAATTCGCTTTCGAATTGTGTGCGCTCCCTTGAGTGAGGTGAACTAGTGAACTTTACAGAATAGTGCCTGCTTTTCCCCCACTAAGGGGTTAAATTAGTATTTACAAAAAAAAAAAAAACCAGCTCGAGTGGAGACGTCGTGTGCATCGGTAGATCAACGCCTTTGAAGAGAGAAGAAGGTCGCAGCTAGACTTAAAGCGTGATGACCTTAAAGCTTGACCAGCTGCAGCTATACCCTACAATTTCATCAATGGTGTTCTGACATGTCTGCTTTGTGCTCGGAGATTTTCGGCCAAAGTTGGGTATGCTAGCCACTTGAGAGCACATGATAGAGCAGCACACCAAAGCTCTCGACAACCTCTTTAGAAAAAAACAAATACAGTCGCTGTGTACGAAATCGACTAGATGGCATCAGTACAGAAAAGTAAAAGTTATTTGTTTATATCTTAGTAGATAAGCGTCACTGATTAGAAGTAAAATTGGCACTGTTAGCGTGCCAGTCTGTCTATTGTTTTAAATGTTGATAACATCTGTAAATGGTGCCAAGAGCTGTGTTGGTACCGTTCGTGAATTTTAACAGTGGCATATCTGTCTAAAAGTGATATTTTAGACGTAAAGTTTCACAGAATAGGTATTATTGTGATAATTAATTTTCTACACTTTCAACCAAGTAAACGCCTTTTTTTTTAGGATGGGAAATCATCAAACGACCCCCCCCCGCTCTGGGCGGAGCGGAAGGGAGTGTCAGACTTGTACTAACTAAAACCCATCCATGTTCGTTCTTTGCCCTTTGTGTTCCAGGGCCGCGGTATCTCTTTCGAACAGTCCCGCAGCCCTGGCAGGCATCGGCCCTGGCGGACACCTTGATGCTGACATCTCTTTGAGGCGCGCGTGGAACACGAACGCGCCGTCAACACGGCATGTCGTCATAAGACGGCCGGACGGCGAGCTAGCCCATAACTCGCTGTCCATTGTTGCAGGCTAACAAATAACAAATCAATTTCTATTTCGCCTTAAATGTTTCCTCAACTATAAGTGATAATGTTTGTGTTACCACCCAATAACGAAGACTGCAAAAGCCGTTGGTCTGGCGTCTGATCTATCCCTGGTGACCGATCGTGTAGTGAAGGAATAGACAGCGCACCAGTGCCTAAGCAAAGGCTGTGTGAGACTTGGTCGAGTGGATACTAATAATAAATAATAAACAGTACTCTTGGACACCACGCATATTGTTAAGAGGTTTCTCTCTCAAGAGCCCTGACTACCGGTAGCTCGGACCCTGTTCACGATGCCGGTGGGCTAATATTTTTTATATTCGTGAATGTTTTTTTATATAATTTTTGTTAGTTAAAATATTTGATAATGTAAATAATGTTATGTGAGAAAAATGAATAATGAAAAAAATAATTACAAGTAATAACTAAACGAATACGAATTACGAATTTTAATTATTTCTTTTTTGTATTGTAATTTATATTTCCGTTATTCGTATCACTACATAGTATAAAACAAAGTCGCTTTCTCTGTCCCTATGTCCCTTTGTATGCTTAAATCTTTGAAACTACGCAACGGATTTTGATGCGGTTTTTTTTAATAGATAGAGTGATTCAAGAGGAAGGTTTATTTGTATATATTGCACCCGTGCGAAGCCGGGGCGGGTCGCTAGTTTACACATATAATTTATATTTAAAATATTTTTATACAAAGTAATATAAAAAAACATTTAAAAATATAAAAAATAGTAGCCCACCGGCATCGGGAACAGTATCCGAGCTACCAGTGGTCAGGGCTCTTGAGAGAGGAACCTCCTAACGATACGCGCCGTGTCCAGAAGTACTGCTTTCTGAATCAAGCCCTTGATCCAGCTGCCAAGCGAGAGCCTCCTCAGATGTTGGTCGAGGCTATTGGCTATTAAGCCATTGGCCGACACGACTATCGGCACAATGACTGCTGTACTCACGTCCCACATGTCGACAACCTCGCGAGCCAGATCTAGATATTTGAAATAATAATAATTTATATTATTTTATCTAAATGTTTTTGTAATGTTTTTTTTTTGTGTGTAGTGTAATTATAATCTGATTTTATTGACATAAATGGCAATGGGTGTAAATGACCAGAATAAATAAATGTTTTATTTTTATAAATGACTTACTTGACCATTGCAAAAGAAAAAAAAACCCAACATCTGTCTGAACTGCTAACCCACGCTTATTGTATTAAAAACAAATGAGTTCGCTTTTGAATTGTATGCGCTCACTTGAGTGAGGTGAACTAGTGAACTTTTCAAAATAATACTACAATCGTTACAGCAACCTGCCTAGAACGATAGTGGCTATTATTTTAGACGACGCGTCAGACCATTTGTCGTGGACAGTTATAACAAATGGCTGCTCCAGGCTGTGACAGAGGGACGATGCAGTTTCAGACCGCATCCACAACAGTACATCAACTTCATCTGTCTAGCCTTTTCCCAATTATTTTGGAGTCGCCTTCTAGTGTTACTGGGTGTAGTTCTATAACAAAAACATCTGACACAACAATAAGTAAATCATCATCTGCCCAGCCTTTTCCCAACTATATTGGGGTCGGCTTCCAGTCTAACCGGATGCAGCTGAATACCAGTATTTTACATGGAGCGACTGCCTATCTGACCTCCACAACCCAGTACTGGGTAATACGATAACCCTTGGTAAGACTAGTTGTCAGACTTTGTGGGCCACTGACTACCTGTAACGACTGTCAAAGATCTACAAATCACTGCTGGGACCAACGGCTTAACGTGCTTTCCGAGGCACGGAGGAAACTCGGTATATAATGGGCGGCCACCCATCCACAGATCAACCTAGGTAAGCACGGTTTAACCGAAAGATCAATCCGAGCGGCTGTTATTATTTAGCCACGAGCTCCTCGACACAACAATAAGTAAAACAAAGAAATCTGACATTTGCTACACCATTTCTGTCTGACCTTATGCATTTTATAGCTTGAACTTAAGACCTAAACTGCAGACATCGTTAACCCCTGTTAACATGTAGTTAGCCTCATATCTGCTCTATCATTTATAAACAAGAAAAAGCTACAAATTTAGTATTCAATGAAGTTGAAGACGTCAAACTATTACGAAACAAATTGACAATAGTTTTTACTTTTTAGTTTTTTATTTTTTTGTAAGTCGCTTGTTTTGTTTTTGCAACAAAGCTAATTCATAAACTACCCAAGCTAAGTTACCTACCATAATTGATTGAAATATCGATAAACAAACATTAAAAAACCCTCCTTTTTTGAAGTCGGTAAAAAAATTGCATTGATTTTAATGATGGAAAACTCAAAAATGAGTAGTTTTGACATGAACTAGGGAAACTCTTTTGAAAATCTTTGTATTAATTAAACTTTATGGTGGTAAAGCACTTTCAAAGATCTAAAGAGACCCTTTACGAACCTGAAAGGCATTTGTTCTTATTTATTTATTATTATTTATTTATTTGTGTACACACAAAAATACTTAACAAGACATTACATTAAGATAGAAGAGCACAAAGGTACAACTTATTTCATGGAAATCTCTTTCAGAAGACCTGCGAGAGGAAAGTAGGATTAGAAAAGAGAGAGGGGGTGGATTCTTCTGTCATAGCGATCAAATTTTTGTTCTGGATCTTATCCTATATCTGTGCCTTAAAACCTTCAAGTTACGGAGATATTGAAGGCCAAAGTTTTTTGTCTTTTTTTATCTTTTAACTTTACTTTAAATACGTGCATGCTCCTGTACTATTCAATGCATCCATCAGCACACTGCTTTGAGTGCAGTACATCGAGTCCTACCAAAACCGTGATTTTGCACCCCACAAAAAAAGCCGTTTCTCAGCAACAGATTTTGCGTAGTGACTTAGTTGGATGTACAGAATTCTTGGTTGACAACTTCGTGAAGGGTCCGTTTACATCTTGTTTCATCATTTCAGCCGAAAGACGTCCACTGCTGGACATAGGCCTCCCCCAAGAAGGGGGGTTTTGCCATAATCGCCACGCTTGGCAGGCGGGTTGGCGATCGCAGCATGGTTGTTATAAGCACAGAGAACGCTGCTGCCCATTCTCTGGTAAGTCCCTTAGTCGCCTCTTACGACACCCACGGGAAGATATGGGATGGTGCTATTCTTTACGTCCGGACACCATACAGAACATATACATCTTGTTTATGAAGTTGAATATAGCTATGCATATATACAGTACAACAATGCTTTCAGGATACTGTTGGGGCTTCCGCGGTTTTGTAGTGCTTCGACTATGTTTGCTGAGGCGCAAACCGATGATTTTTTCGCGATTATAAGGAAGCGGAGCGCTTCACTATTAAGTCGCCTACGAAGCAGCTCGAACAGTCTCCTGAAGGTTTTGTCCGAGCGGTGGGACCTGCCCCTGATACAGAGGTGGATGCAGCTTCATGTTAGCGCCTCGCCTCATATAATATAAGATGCGCGTATGACATAATTTTGTATGTTTTAATTCAATATTGTGTGTGTTATTTTTGTTATGCTCTGATTCTTTTAATTCTTTTATTTAATTTTATACTTAATTTAATTTGGTTATGTAATTGTAGTGTGTATGTGTAATTTTATTTTTTATTGATTATTTTAATGTACATTTAATGTGATTTTAATTTTTATATTTTTATATGGACTATGTCCGAAATAAATGATTAATAATAATATATGCATTGTACATACATATTTGTATATCTCATACGCTTTTCGTACAGAATTTTAGAAACCCCGACACGGGTGCATTTTCTAGGAAAATTTTCTAGAAAATATCCGCTACGGCCATTCAAGAAGAAATATTGCGATGAGCTTTTCACGTTTTTGAAAAGTATGCACTATGTGAAAATTTAAAAAGTAATGAGAATATCTTTCTTTTAAGTATTCGCAAAATCGAGCCTTGGCCGCGGCTTCACCTGCACGCGTAGCATGACCACCGTAGAAACCGTTTTGTCGACGGAATAATCGATAAAATGACAGATTAACAAAAGAGCGCGTGCTGCATGGAACCGAGTAATTTTGAACAAAAATTTTCGACAAAAAAATAATGTTTAAAGTAAGTTGAATTATCTGACTCATGTAGTAGTTGGAAACTGTGTTGTAGGAGACAGTGTCTTTCACTAACAAAATTACATAATTGTTTTATGACAAAAAAACCATACAAACGAAAATTTCTACTTTAAATAAAAATAAAAAAATGTACTCATTCTACTTATGAATACATTATGTATTGGACAATTTATCGAACTCTACGCGGGCGAAGCTGCGGGCATAAGTTAGTTGTAACTATAAAATTAACAATATTGTAAAACAGTTGTGTTAAAATTTTT
This sequence comes from Noctua fimbriata, assembly GCA_905163415.1. Taxonomy (NCBI): domain Eukaryota; kingdom Metazoa; phylum Arthropoda; class Insecta; order Lepidoptera; family Noctuidae; genus Noctua; species Noctua fimbriata. The sequence continues at coordinate 6,004,445 of LR990951.1, forward strand.
ATGTACAATAAAGTATATTCCATTCTATTCTACTATATTCTATGTGAGTGAGACTAGAAAAAGAATTTATCCTTTGTTTTCTATGTATTCGTAACCTATAATATAAATTATATCTCTGAAAACAACAAGTTTGAAGGTCAAGGTGAATCACGCACTTACAGATACTTTTTTGAGCTATGTGTTCTATTGTATTGATAAATTGTGAAAAAAACGGCTCGATAATGTGTTTGTTTACCGTCTTTCTGATGGTTTTCTTTGGAAATTACATAAAATCAGTTTCTTCTGAAGGATTAGTAAAATATGTGAGCAGATTTTTTTTTTAATTAGCCTATTCTGTCCCACTGCTGGGCCTCCCCCATTCCTTTCCAACTCTCCCGGTGTTTTGCTTTCTCTGGCCATTGAATCAGAAACGAGTTCAAATCGTCACGCCAGCGTTTCTTGGGCTTGCCTCGGTGGCGATGACCGTCTTCAGGCACCCACTGTGTGACGATTCTGGCCCATCTGCCCTGACCCATCCTGGAAATATAACCCACCCAGTTCCATTTCAACCTCGCAGTCTTATCACCAACATCGGCGATGCCTGTCTTGGAGCGTATTGTGGTGTTTCGTATTCGATCGGTGATTTTGATGTTCAAATTGCTACGCCTCATCGCTCTTTGGCAAACCTTGAGTTTGGGACTTCTGAACCTCCGTCAAAGACCAAGTCTGGAAGCCATAGGTTATGATGTTTATTATATATTTAAAATTACTGATGAAAAATTTCTATACATTTAACCCCCCTAGGTTCAGAACGAATGTACTGATTAAGTGGTAACCGTTTTAGCGTCGGTGTCCTTTCTAACTTGTAGTACATCTAAAACCCACATCCCACGAGTAACGTTAAAATTTCATCTGATATGGGGCGAGCAGTAGTTTTGACTTCTATTCTGACGTCGGGTGCAGTGTCAATGTTTCATTCCATAAGAAACTCAGTAGCGGCACGCCTAGCCGACACGCGCTACTTACCTGGAATTTGAACATAACTAGCGACAGGTAGCTGTACTTCAGGTTCTTTAAAGAGGAAACGGTGTGCCCTTCCATGTGTGGAGTATGACTCGGATGGTTTTTATGAGATAAATTCCCACATCCCTCGGTCTTATCCCAAAAGATCGCTTCCGACCTTATAGAGATCACCTCTATAATATATTTCGCCAAGAAAACATAAAAATAATTGGTGATTCTCAGTTGTTGTTATGTGTGTTTAAAACGTAACGCACACTAGTTGTGACACAACATAGCCTGTATTCCCCAAAGGGTTAGCCAGAGGTGAACCCTAATAGTACACCAACCTTTCGCCAGTTATGTTAAAGTCCTATATAATATGGGGTGAGCCTATTACTGAGAAACTCATGGAAAATTCTGAGAACACTTTGCCCGACCCGGAATGCTGGACTGGTTGGGACTGTTAACTAAAAACCTTATCTTGATATTGACACCAACAATCTACCATCAGAATGGAACCCAGCACTATATCGATATAACTGTCAACTCTATTTACTCGTTTTATTTGAGAAGGGTATATCTATCTGGACTTAAGTCTAAATCCGCGATATTGTCAGTCTACTGTCTAATTTATTTTGACATAGGTTTACTTAAACCAAACATGCTTGGTTTTTTTTTACTAAGGCAGTGTTTTGGTTATTCGTAGTTTTTAAAACTTGTATACAGAACCTTGTCGCTTTTTTAAATTTTATTTTTTTCGAATGGGAAGTCATCAAACGACTCCTTCCGCTCTGGGCGGAGTGGAAGGGAGTGTCAGACTTCTACTAACTAAAACCCATCCATGTTCCTTCTTTGCCCTGTGTGTTCCAGGGCCGCGGTATCTCTTTCGAACATTCCCGCTGCCCCGGCAGGCATCGGCACTTTAGGACCCCTTCCTGGTTGCTTAATGTGCCTTTGATAGGGCAAGGTGGAGGACTCATTAAAGCGGTCGGTCTATAACTATCAAGGCAAGTGGAATAAAAGCTTATAAAAACAATATTCTCAAGGAAAGCTGAAAGTTTCTTGTCAATACCACTCTAATCCATCTTGATAATAGTTGAACTCACTTCGCTACTAAAGATCCTTAGAAAAACCATTAATTGCAGACTTGACCGCTAGATGTCGTTAATGGCCGGTTTATATACGGAAGGGAAGGAAGAGGGAGAAAATTGAGTTCGTGTTAGTTTTTAGGGGTGGCAAGAAACATAATATTATTTTCACAAAAATCCGCACGATTAGGTAGTACTCACACAGGTGTTATTAATTTACTCACAGTAGCAGCCTCTTTGGTCTCGTGGTCGCAAGCTTAACTTCTGAGCCTGGGGTTCTGGATTCGATTCCCGAGTCGGGCAAAAAGTCTAATTGAGTTTTTCATTACAAATTTCTCAGTAGCTCGGACTTTGGAAGTTGGCGGTATGATACCCCCCCCCCATGCCTCGGCAAGCACGTTAATAAAACTCGGAGAGAAATTTTTGATGGAAAACCCTAAAAACACATTGTCCGACTGAAAAACGAACCAAGGACCTCGTGCTCAGTAGTATTGTCTGCGACTGACAAAATAAAAATACAAAAAGAAAATATTGACATAAAAAACATTGTCTATGTGGGATTCTCTGACTCCTACGACCACAGATATAGATAGACCTAGATAACGCAAGTATCACGATCTGTATGAAAACCAAGCGTGCTATTTTTTGACTACCTATTATGACGTCACAAGCACTATTTAGTGATGGGAAAATCAAATCGATTCAAAGACGCCGCCGCGGATGGCGCCCCCCTCGTCCTACCCCCCGCCATGACGCCCACTGACGTCCGACTAGCGCTATGCTCCGATGCAGACTGAGTTCGAAATTGGCCACTTACGATTTTTGTACGTAAGCTACATAATAATATGGCACGCGAAGTAGTTGCTCTCGCGTTATCTAGGTCTATCTATATCTGTGCCTACGACAGTTGAAACCATTGGGCGACCATTACTCTTTACTACAAAAGACATCACACATATATAGAAAAACCTCAAAAAATAAATCTCCAGAATTTATAGCAGCATTAACTTCTAAAATGGAAGTGTCAACCCTAGGTAAAGCACCAATTTCAGGCGAAAATTTATGGTCCAGCTGCTTAACAAGTTTCAGTTTCATATGATTTTATACTTTAAATATATTTATAGTTTTATTTTACTTCCGTACGGACAAATTAAATAATTACTTAAAACTGGCCTAAACTAGTAAAGTAGTTCCCGGTGTAAATAAGTCATAATTTATTATTATATATTATACTAGCTGACCCGCGCAACTTCGTCTGCGTTCGGATTTTCCCCGTTTTTGCAATCTTTTTCATAAATTCTCCGCTCGTTTTGGTCGTAGCGTGATGTTGTGTAGCCTATAACCTTCCTCGATAAATGGGCTATCAAACACTAAAAGAGTTTTTCAATTCGGACCAGGAGTTCCTGAGATTAACGCGTTCAAGCAAACAAACAAACAAACTCTTCAGCTTTATAATATTAGTATAGATTTATAAATTCGAGCTACACCAAACAGGTTCTTCCTGAACATATACGGTAGCTTTTGATCGCGGTTTCACCCGAAGATGTCGTAAACTATCCCACAGCAACGCACTACTGGGATATCAAGTATCCTATGGACATAGACAAACTTAATTTCACATTTTTATCGTGAGTTTGAATTTCTATACTAATACAATCTATAGAAATAAATAAAATTAAAGTGTCTGTTTGTAATTTCAAAATAACAGCTTTTTACTGAAAGCATATGAAAATATAATTACGGTAAATCCAATATTTTTTTTAAATAAATTTTTGTCTATTTATTCCGGCTAACCTCCGAAACCACTGAATCGATTTTAACTCGCAGATAGCTGATGTTATGAGGAATAACTTAGGCTAGTTTTATTTTAGAAAACGGATTAGAGTTCCGTGGAAAAAAAAATAAACCATGAAATTGGTAACAAAATCAAGTAGGGAAGTAATCTATACTAATATTATAAAGCTGAAGAGTTTGTTTGTTTGCTTGAACGCGCTAATCTCAGGAACTACTGGTTCGATTTGAAAAATGATTTTATTGTTGGATAGCCCATTTATCGAGGAAGGTTATAGGCTATAAAATTTTACGCGGACGAAGGTCGCGGGCAACAGCTAGTATTTTTATAATGATTTCACGCGTACGAAGGTCGTGGGCAACAGCTAATATTTGAACACGTATTATAGCAACCCTTGTGAATACGAAAAATCTTCATTATTCTACATCTAGCTGTGCAGTTAAAAGCTAATAAGAGATTACGAACAATGAAATTAAATTCGAGGCAACTTTTGCGTCCCCGCTACGAGATGGCTACGCCGTAGCTCGCGCTACGATACACTCGTTACGGGAACTACGCCGTAGCAACAGCTGTCTACATTTTATATTATAGCCTTAAAATATTTGTATCTCTAACAAATTATGATTTCGGGTTCGGTCATTTGAATATGTGTGATTTCATAAAGAATATTTACTTTGCAACTTGCCTTTGGCCGGTTTTTTTATATATAAATTATGTTTGACACGCGCAGAACAAAATAGGCCACCTTATTTTCAGTTCAAGTCTACGTGGCACTTTGTTTTATTACTTCTGTAGGTACATCAAAGAGACAAGGGTATTATTAGTATGACATGTGCGTGCGTGTGTCTGTCAAAAGCTCCTTTCTCCTAAAAGGTTTGACTTATTGAATTAGACTTTGATGTAGAGAACTACTACGGCTTGACCTCGAAAGAATGAAGAAAGAAAATATTATGTTAATTTATTTACGTATAGAAATAACACACAACGAGTAACATAAATAACGTAACGAAATAAAAGGCAATATGCGTCACAAAAAAATGTAACAATTTGGTGTCGATTCACTCTAAATAATTGAATAGATAATTTCGAACGCTGTCTCGTTGTGAATCCGCGATGATTTACTTTTAAAACAAATGAGTTCGCTTTCGAATTGTGTGCGCTCACTTGAATGAGGTGCTGGTGATACACTTGTCAAAGTGTAGTTTCTATTTTTTACTGTTTTGTACTTAATATTTAGGAGCTCGTAGCTAAACAATAACAGCCGCTGGGGTAGAGATTTAGGTTAAGCCGCGCTTGCCTAGTTTAGTCCGTGGATGGGTGACCACCCATTGTATACCGAGTTTCCACCATGCCTCATAAAGCGCGTTCAGCCTTTGGTTGCGGCTGCCATTTGTTGATCCTTGACCAGTCCTACCAAGGGATAGCGTATTACCCAGTACTATCTGTGGAGGTCAGATAGGCAGTCGCTCCATGTAAAATATTGGTATTAAGCTGCATCCAGTTAGATTGAAAGCCGACCCCAACATAATTGGGAAAAGGCTAGGCAGATGATGATGTACTAATTAATTAAATCCGGTTACAATCGTACAACACAGCTACAGTTCTAAAATTCTGTCCACATCTGGGAATTTTCGAACAACAACAAACAAAAACATTATAGAACTAAGAAATTGAATCTAAGACATTCAAAACATCTGTGCCTTCAACGTACTTATCCTAACCTTAATTTGTATTCAATCGGTATACAATGTGGAACAAGATATCATAACATCACGCTTGTAATCCCCAAAGAGTTAAGCAGGAGTGTAGGTACGTATAGTATACCTACAGCCAGAGAGTTGAAGTCCCATGAACCAGGGGGCGAGTCTTTTCTCATCAACCAGGCACAACTTCGGAGCTTTGAAAAACCCTATAACACTTTGCCAGATCTGGGAATGAACCAAAATCCTCGGGCTCAGCAGTAGCGCTATCAACTACTAGTCCAACGAGACACCCAAAGCAGTATATGGTTCCCACTGCTGGGATACAGACTCAAAAAATCTTTGTAAGAGTGAGTGTGCTGATTGTAGCGCGTTCATTAGGTATCACAAATAGGGATCTACCAGACCTTTTTTTTTGTTTTTTCTTCGGATGGGAAATCATCAATTGACCCCCCCGCTCCGGGCGGAGCAGAGGGGAGTGTCAGACTTCTACTGACAAAAACCCATCCATGTTCCTTCTTTGCTCTTTGTGTTCCAGGGCCACGGTATTTCTTTCAAACAGTCCTGCAGCCCTGGCAGGCATCGGCCCATACGGACCCCTACATGAATGCTGACATCTCTTTGAGGCGCACGTGGAACACGAACGCGCCGTCGACACGGCCTGTCGTCATAAGACAGCCGGACCAGCCCTTTGTGTGGATGTCACGTGTTTCCGTATTTTTCACACTATGATTTTCTTCACTATTTTCAGAGCAGTTATGCTGAATTAATTTACGAAAACTAAGGATCCTGCCAGGGTTTGAGCCAACGACCTTCAACTCGGAAGTCGCAGCCGTTACCACTAGGCCACCTCCGCTCTTACTCCGAAAATAATATTGAAGCTTGACTTAGCCCGTATTATTTCTCCTTTAATAATCTTTATGGGAGCGATAATGTATCGGATATGAGATCTGAAATCAGCTTGGATTGGCTGCCGAATGTATATGGGAAAATTTCGTTAAAAATATTGGATTAAAGCCGACTTTTAGCCTGCCTAAACACTCACGAATCGGAACTTTTTGGTGGGAATAGGAATTGGTTTTCTCAAATGATTACGACTGCGATATATTTAGCTATTCTTGCTTTTACCCGCGGCTTCGCTCGCGTTTATTTAGAATTTGACAATCTATTCGGGTTGTACTCAGCATGTAATAGTATTATAATTCAATCATGATTCGAAAGACACGTGGCGCCATTTATTATCATAAGAACGTTATTGTTGTTTTCCTCGGAAACAATACTTTTTTTTGAGATGAAAGCTACCCTATGTTCGTTTCTGTACACTTGACAAAGTATATGCAAAATTTCAGGATGATAGGTTCAGTGTTTTAGGCGTTAAAAGGTAACAAACAAACAAACATAATTTCGTATTTATAATCTTAAGTAAGGAAGGAAGGATAATATATTTGAGATCAAAGCTCGAAAGCTTGCGTAAGTTGTAGAAATTTAAAATACCAATTATTAGCAAGCTGAGTAACAAAAATGTGAGATAGGTTTTCATAGCCTGGCCCACCGGCGCAAAGTTGCATGTTTGTCGGTCTTTTACAGATTGTACTTTGGTGAGTGTGCCCAAGAGCTCCACGAACTCATTCCACCATCTCCCTTCTTCCATCGGGAGTCCAGACGTACTGCAGGTTATCACCCATACCTTGTCGATGTTCCATACATTCGCACGAAACGCTTTGATACATCATTTATTATGCGCACAGCCAAGGAGTGGAATTCCCTGCCTGCGTCGGTGTTCCCAAGTTCATATGACCATAATCTATTTAAGTCGCGAGTTAATAGGCTTCTTTTGGGTTAGCTCGTTCCATTGTCAACCTCATCTCTGACCTCAGGACTAGATTGAGTCAAGAGTAAGCCCATTTAGTATGAAAAAAAATCCAATCCAGCGGTTAAAAACCAATTATGACAATTACAACAATAAAAAAAGGTTTCCCTGTCTGAAGGACCAATTTCACCGAAATTGAACACGATCATTACCTACATCCAAACCGAGTTTAAGACTGTTTAAAGTCTATAGCAATGATGACATTCATAACTGTTGAACGCCGTTTAGACATAATGATTGCTGATGTCAAGAAGGCATACTTTAGTATTGAATTCCCAAAACAATTTATTTTGATTACTAGACAGTCTTGCAATTGGCCACCAGTCCTTTCGATTAGTCTCTTAAATTCCGAGGCACCAAAATATAAAAGTAGCCACTGAAACTCAAACTAATACTATAAGGTAAAAAACTAAACTATCATTAACACTAGAAACGCGATATTTCCCATGTATACTGATTTCTTTGAGTTCACGATATTTCGGCACTGTTGCAAGCACCATGATCACGGATAAACAGAAGCTATTGCGGGTGGGGGTTTATGATCAGAAAACCACGAACTCGAAGAAATCAGTTAGTGCTAATGTTAGTGACCATGATAGTTTAAAAACTTATAACAGGAAACTATAGCTAGCATACAGAATTCGAATTTCTTACTCCAAAATATTTAGTCACACAACAGTAGTTAGGTACATTATTTATCATGTTTTCTCCCAAAACAGTAACACATAATAATATTCTTCCAGCGATTTAGTTTCTCTAACAAAATAAAACACTTTGGAACTGTCGTTAGACTTTTATTCCTTGCCCAAAGATATTGGGCCAAACTTTGGCCATAACTCATAAGTTTTCCCCCCTCCCCCCTCATTTTAGGGTAAGCGCATGTAGAACATGTTCTCTACTGTCAAATGAGTGAAAATATTAGCTACTATGTAGAAGCGTGCAGGTCAGGAATTCGAACCCAGACAGGCGAAGTTTATTCATTTTTTTTTTCGACACCAATGCTCTCCAAGTGGTGAAACAACATCACGATGAAACTGGCATAACCTAAAACTGGAAATCGAGAACATAGGTAATCTACCTGCCACGTTGATCAAGTGGTCATAAGCGCGACTACTGAGCATGAGGTCCATTCCCAAGTCAGGCAGTGTTAATGGATTTTTCTTTCAGGATTTTCTCAGTAGCAGCCATGGAGTCCGGATTTGTGTTTTGGCTCGCCCCCTATTACATGGGACTTAAACATAATTGGCGAAATGCGGGGAGATACTATCAGTTACACCTCTGCCTAACCCGTCGGGGATAACAGGCATGGTGGTATGTTATATTTGTCGGATCCGGTCGTTAGTACGGACATAAAACGAATTGGAAAACGCGCCAGTGGGCACTGGTGACATGACGCGACCTACTTACTAGTTCACCCACACCACAGCGTGTTTCTACAGAGCTCTGATGTTCAGCTCGACGCGAGGGCGACATTCAATGTCTGATCGCGGCGGACTTGAGACGTCTTGGAACTGTACCCAAGTCAAATTATTGTGCCCCGTGTTATTGTATTAAGTTGTAATTTCAAGTAATTTGTTAGTTTTGCTAGAAACAGTGTATCGTACCCAGTGTGTTTTCATAGCACAAAACCCATCGTCTGCCCACATGATGTACGAGCCTAACGGAATAAATCCTGACATATCCAACATATTCATACTACTCGAAAATATTACGACACAGGGCGTGTTAAATCATCAATGTAGAAACTGCTCAAACCATTTACTCCTATCTGCGTTGGCCTTAACTTTGATGTCTACTACCGAATATAAGTTTTGTATGTTAAGTGCTGATTGCTGATAGATATAATATACTTTCCTCCTAACTTAATTTTATCTATATGGAGTGGTCGATTCCTAGAAAAAGGTTAGTCACAGCGAAAAGGTTTTAACGAGTAAACACATTTTTTTTGAAAAATTAGTCATTTTTGTTTGTTTAATTTAATGCTCTTTAAACAGCGAAGAAACAAAAGCAGATTTTTTCTTAGGACATCTTCGTTCTTGGTTTCTACGAGCCTTGGGTAGTTCGACGCATTCTCTAAGAATTCCACGATAGATGGCAACCGTCTCATGCCCAAAAATTCGAAAACATGTGACGTCCATCAAGCCTCACAATGCCCGCTCTCTTTCGCAGAGAGGAGGCCTATATTCCAGCAGTGGGAAAATTATATATAAGTTGATTACTATGTATATTGATCTTTGTCCCAGTTGTTCGTAGAATAGCGAGGGTGAGCTTAGGTCATGTGTTCGATCCCCACTGTTGCATGAATTCGTGTCACAATATGTCACGAACCCATTGCATGCACAAATCATATTTATTTTGAATATAATTAGTCCCAGTATCAGCAGAAATAATTAGACATAAGTAAAAAAAAGCCCGCAATATCACTACATAGTATAAAACAAAGTCGCTTCCCGCTGTCTGTCCCTATGTATGCTATTAGATCTTCAAAACTCCGCTACGACTTTTGATGCGTTTTTCAGTAATAGATAGAGTGATTCAAGAGGAAGGTTTATATATGTATAACGCACCCGTGCGAAGCCGGGGCGGTTCGATAGTCTTCAATAATTTTGAAACTACTGAAGCACTAGAAAACTTTTATAGGACCTTACTGAGACGTTAATTCCAAATTGTGATTCATCTAGCCGATCTCGACATCAGTCGTTGAAAATAATGCCTTATTACCAACGTCTGATGTCGATTCCTAAGATACATTTCACAAATTATGTTTCTACCGGATAACCGAATGTCAAATAGAGGTCAAATTGTTTGCGGATCTGGGGCGTCGCAAGGTCTGTCTGTCGCCTGTATCCATAAAATAATAATTATATTTCGTCTGTTTTACAACCCTGTATTTTGATTACATTGACAACAAATCTACTAGGTAGATTCACCTACGATTTTATTACATAGATAGTAATAACGATGAACTAACTAATAGTTCCCGTGTTGGTTTGGAGAAATAAATATTTTTTAAAGGAGTCTGCCTACTACGTCGTACCATACCATGACCGTGCTATGAACGTATCAGGCACGGAATGAATCAATAGCTTATAACGGGTTAACAACGGTTGTCATACGCGGTTAGGCCCAACATTTTTTGTATTGTAAAGTATGAGACTATGCCCACTAAACCGTTCCGTCACCGTCGCGATGCAATGGAGCGTCATCAATAAATATGCCGGCAAGAATATTTTGCTGATGGCGATACGCTACTTGCTTGGCATTTTTTGCCTGACACGTTCATAGCACGGTCATGGTATGGTACAGGGTATTGAGCAGACTCCTTTAACCTCAAAGAAATCCAAGAATCATAATACGCATAAAAATATCAGTACCCTGCATTTTCGCCTATTCGTGTCTAAAACAAATGAATAACAAAAAGTTGGCGTGTAATTCCACAACAATGTAATAAAGTCGCTTGCATTATCACAACTTAACAGCTTAAAGAAAGTACGAATCAAGCGACGAATATCAAAAACCGTAGTTATGAATGCTAGTCCTGTACCTTTATAGCTCATTTTCAAAAAACTGTCGATGGATTCGTTGTTTCGACGTCTAATCCGCTATGCAAGCATAAACACCAACGTATGAACGTCAACAATATAATATTGCGGTGTGAAGTTTGTGGGTACTTTAGTCCTGATTTTAGCAAAGGAAGAAAGAAATTTGAATAATAACAGCCGGTTGAGTCGATTTTTAGGTTAAGCCGTCCTTGCCTAGGTTGGTCTGTGGATGGGTGACCCATAACATAAAAGTTTTCTCCGTGCTTCGAAAAGGACGTTAAACCGTTGGTTCCGGTTGTCATCTGTAGATCTTTGACAGTCGTTACAAAAAGGTAGTCAGTGGTCCAAAAAGTCTGACAACCATTCTTACCAAGGGGTATCGTATTACCCAGTACTAACTGGGTTGTGGAGGTCAGATAGGCAGTCGCTCCCTGTAAAATACTGGTATTCATCTGCATCCGGTTAGACTGGAAGCCGACCCCGACATGGTTGGGAAAAGGCTAGTCAGATGATGATGAGAGCTTACTTATCTTACTAAGAAATACATAATAATGTATGGCATGTGCCACCCAGCCTAGAAAATAATACGTGTTATATTCTCATGAATTTAATGACAAACATTATTTCGTCGAGTCTACGTTCTTTGCTACGACGTAGCGCTACGCGAGCTATTTCGTAGTAACAGCTAAATTCATTTTAATTTTAATCTTCTTTAGAAATTCCGTCAAAATTACATCAAAAGCTTCTTCCTGTCTGATAACAAGATACTAAAATAAATTGCTTCAGGGAAATCTGTATCCATAATCTCTTATTACCACTTCGAAATTCGAACGGTGTCTCGTTGTGATTCCGCGACGATTTACTTTAAAAACAAATGATATCGCTTTCGAATTGTGTGCGCTCACTGTGCTTAGAAACGGATTTGGTCCTGGTCCAGATTCGATTCCCAGGTCGGGCAAAGTGCAATTGGGTTTTTCCTTCAGGAATTTCTCAGTAGCAACCACGGAGTCTGGATTTGCGCCCGGTTGATGGCAGTAGGCTCGCCCCCCTATTACATGGTACTTAATCATAACTGGCGATATGTGGATGTATTATTAGATCCCAACTACAATGAAGTCGGCTTCCATTTTAACCGGGTGCAGTTGAATACTAGTATTTTACATGAAGCGACTGCCTATCTAGCTTACAGAGCCTAAATTACTGGGTAACACGATAATTCCTTGGCGAGACCGACTATCGAACTTCAGGCTTCTGATCATACGTACCAAACCAAGACCAAAGCCTTAATTTGATTTCCAACCCACGGAGAGGTCTCGATACATCATACCATCATATCAGCGCTGTTTTTTAAATGTTGCAGCATCATGCTGAGATAGGTCTGAGATACCTTTTGGCCTCGTGCGGGACCAATTTAATTTGTTTTATTTTGTTTTCTTTTTTATATAATTTTTATTTAATTGTGAATTCAACCATTTTTTTTTTGTTTTGTCCTGTGTGAGTCTAATAAATACTTTTTCTTTCTTTCTTTCTTTCTATACCTTGCGGATGGTCACAAATCCATATACCGACCTCGGAAAGCGTTGCTTAACTTTGAAAATTCAGCCGTGCACCTGTTAATATTTAGCCACGAGCTCTGAATATCCCCAACAAAAAATATTTCTAGTAAATTCTATTTGACTACTATTCAGATAGACATAAACATAGGTATAATTGAAGTTTCTACGACAGATAATAAAATGTCGATTTACTCCGTAAGGTACGTCTGATTCTTGCGTGCGGGAAATAATGTAGGGCGAACGCACCTGTTATCGTCCGTTCAGGAAATTATTATTGGATTTTGATGATTTGATGTGGGTTTCTATTTGGTTTTGTTACGTTTCATGGTAGCTTGAACTTATTTGTAGTTATAAGATTATTCACTAGAGACATTTCACAAATAGTTTTCTTCTTGTATTTCTTTTCCAGGATTTTTTCATCAAAAATACTAATTCTGATTGGTTACGAAACTAAAGTGTAAGTTTTGTTACAATATTAATTATTGTTATTGGTCATGATTTGACACACATGACAACAGTCACTCTCGATTATTAATACCGCTTTATTCTTATTTATTTATTAAAATTTTATATACAAGTAAAAACTGCATAAAGACGAGACACAATACACAGCAGGTGCAATAACAGAAAACAAATAAGAAAATATTTATAACTAAAATACAAGAATAAATACATATACACATACATAAAACAAAATATGAAAAGGCAAGAGAGATGAAGAAGAAAAACTAAAACAACTTAATTTTGTATGAGATTTTAAATAATCTGTTTTACTCCGAAAATAACATTGTTGCGTAGTTAGGTCTGCAAAAACAGCCTCGTTGATTTTCATTATTGTGGAATCAGTTAGGTAATACCCATCATTTACATATTAACCACAAAACAAACGTACAATAATAATAAAAAGTAGTTAAGTAAATAAATCCAACAACATACGCAAGTAAAAAAAGAAACCAGTGAGACGCACAATCTGAATGTAATTCATTTTCAAAACACAAAAAAATTTCTTTGTATTATTTACGTAGTCGACCAGACGAATCATTTATATATATAATAAGTGGGAGGAGTGAGCGAATAAAAATCAGGTATAACATAATCTTGGTTTAATCTTGGTTTAATTTAAACCATTTTTAACACGGAGCGCACACCTTAACTTAATCGCAGCCATTACAATAGAGAGCGAACAAGCACGTTACACTTCCACTATCTTCATCCCACTCAGACATTGGTTCGCTTACTTCACAAAGAAAACTAAATAATAGATGATTGGATTCGTTCATCCATAGTTCCTACATAATATGAAATGATGGATTACGAATTTCCTTTAAAATCCTACTGATAGCGATAGAACAATATGTTCAACAATTTGGGTGCTAAAAAACACCAATGTATTGCGACGGTCATTGTAATCTTACAAATAAATAAAACTGTAGCGTCTGTTTGTAATTACAAAATAACTGCTTTTTACTGAATGCGAAAGTATAATACGGTAGTTTTAACAAAAAAAATGTTTTTTTGATGTCTGTACGGCTGGACCGATTTTGACGGCACTTCTACTGACAGATAGTCGATGTTATAATAAGTCATTTAGGTAACTTTTATTCTAGAAAAACGATAATGGATCCGTGCAAAAACATAAAAACTCATGAAATTGATAGCAAAATCCGATTCAAATAGACAAGTAATATTTTTATAATAATATCACGCAGACGAAGATCGCGTGCAACATCTAGTTTAAAAAAAGACAGAGAAATGTAACCTATAATTTTACCTTACCAAGAAATAGGTCGTAAACCCTTCGACATTTTACGATGACTACACCAAAACCAGGTCGCTAGAAATAATTAATGTATTTCCCGAAATTAAGCTTTCCTGTAATTTATGGCCCTCATTTTAAATTAATTATTCCTTAAAACAGTTTATAATTTATAACAACTTTACACTTTAAACTTCTTAAGTTACCACCCTAAGTTAGTTACGTGTCTTAATTATTTCAGTCTTAACTTAAAAGATTCTTATTTCAGGTGAATCGACGAAATAACAGTAAAGTGTAGCTCGGCCTATAATTAGGCGCTCTACCCTACTTTGTTAGTTTCGCACGAAAATAGGAAAATCGAAATGTAGCTTTAAACTTGTAGTAAAGTAAAAATAGGTTAACTTAGAATTTAATTTGACTAAGGTTTATACTGATTTTGTTCACGTTAAAGTGAAAAAGAGACAATTTGATAATGTATTAGCTTAACGTATCTATGACTATGACGTTCCTACTCCCCTGCCCCTCCTCACCCCCTCACACACGCACTCACAGACACACACACACAACTCACAGTCACATACGCACCCACAGTTTTGAGAGCAGTGTTGATGAAAATAAAATACACAAAGTAAAGTGCTGAGTTTGAACCGTGGTACTTTGTGTAATTTTAAATTACATAAACTACCTGCCTGTGTTCGAACCCGTGACACGTATGTTGAGTCCGATAACACAGGGCCACAATATCTCTGAAAAAAGTAATAACAATATCAAACTTCCCCCCGCATAACCGATTTAAATCGATAACGAATCAAATCGATTACAACACTGTTGTAATGACGTCAATTTCGATTCAACATTATTGATGTTGAAACGAAATTGACTATTGATTGATAGCTAGCAATTACCTTTAATATTTTAATTGTAAAGTACTATTAGTTAGGTAATTGCTACACAAACTTCCGGCATGGAATTGAACGTCGAATTAATTCTTGTCGAATGGAATAATTGTAGATGACTCATTTCAAATTGTAGAACTTGAAAATTACTGACAACGGGTTTTGTAAGTTATAGAATCAGGAGTTACTTTGCGGAACTCCACGACTTTAAATTTTACACAACATAACATCACGTCTGTAATCCTCGAAGGATTAGGCAGAGGTGTACCTAATAGTACACCCATATTTCGCTAGTTATGTTTAAGCCATGGGCTTAATCATCACTGGGAAAATGTAATAGGGGGTGAGCCTTTTGCCATCAACCGGGCGCAAATACAGACTCCGTGGCTGCTACTGAGAAATTCCTGATGGGAAAACTCAATATTACTTTACCCGATCTGCCCTGACCCACAATAAGGTTGTACTGGGAAAAGGCAAGGCAGGTGATGAGTGATTTTTTTAGCAGAATTTTGATCAGTTTTCGTTTCGTGTTTATATCGAGGTAAACTACGTCGTTTGGCAAAAGAGAGAGGACTAGCTAAAGCCTGCGGCTTTGCCCCCGTTGTGGTCGAAAATATCCCAGGAAAAACGTTTCAAATACAGGGTGTAAACAGACCCTTCACGAAACCGTCAACCAAGCATTCTGTTCATCAAACTAAGTAACTTTACACAAACATTATTGCTGGGATACGACTTTTTTTTTTGGGGTGACAAATCACGTTTTACTATAGGACTCGATGGGAAGCACTCAAAGCATTGTGCTGATGGATGGATCGAATAGTACGGGGGTCGTAGTGGTGTTTAAAATCTTTCAACAAAAACATATATTTAAAAAAAGCTTGTGAAAAAGTTGGCACTTTGACCCCCAATATCTCCTTAACTAGAAGGTTAGGTATGGTCTAGAACAAAAAAAAATATCACAAAGACGGGGAGAACAAGTGCCTTTCGGCTTCGATAAGGGTCTATTTACACCCTTTACCACTCTATAACACTCGGGGATCATCATCATCTGCCCAGCCTTTTCCCAAACTATGTTGGAGTCGGTTTCCACTCTAACCACAATCAGCTGAATATCAGTAGTATAGCTAATGGAGTGTTTCATTAGGAAGCCTACATGACACTCTCGACTTGTATAATTCAATATTACCCACAGATTGTACGGGAGAAAGCAATAAGCATGTTCTACCGTTCTTGGAAACGTGTCAGAATATGTGGGAATCGTAATATTGGATACATGTATAGGTTTCTCGATGGATAATAATAAAGGATGTAAATAGACCCTTAACATATCCGTAAGACACTTGTTTTCCCCGTCTTTGCGATCATTTTTTTCAAAAAAATGATCGCAGAGATCATTTTTTTGTTCTAGACCATACCTGGGAACCTTCTAGTTACGGAGATATTGGAGGTCAAAGTTGCAACTTTTTCACAAGTTGTTTTTTTATTTACATGTTTTAATATAAGATTTTTACTTTACATACCTCCACGACCCCCGTACTATTCAACCCATCCATCAGCACAATGCTTTGAGTGCTTCCCATCGAGTCCTACCGTGATTTTTCACCCCAAAAAAAAAGAGTCGATTCCCAACAATATTTTTTGCGTAAAGTTACTTAGTTTGATGTACAGAATGCTTGGTTGACGGCTATGTGAAGGGTCCGTTTACACCCTGTATATGCAGAGCAGGTGTTCCTGGATTCGATTTTTAGGTCAGGCAAAGTGTTATTGGGGTTTACTATCAGGAATTTATCAGCAAGAGCCACGAAGTCCAAAGGAGGATTTATGTCCAGTTGACAGCAAGAGACTCACCCGTTTTACATGAATCTTTAGGGGGAAATGCCAAGGCACCCCGCAAAACTCAAATTTTATAAAATTAAAAATTAAAATACTTTTTTTGCTATTTCTCCGTCAGTGTCAGGATGTTTGTTGAACAAAATATGATTTCCGGCCGTAATTCGCATGTATTCACAGAATTATAATCATTTAAACATCAATACAACCCTCTTAGTTAATTTAATTTCAGTAAATTACGTTTTATTATTAGGTATTTTCAAGAGATCTGGCTATTGGGCAGAGCCAGCTCACGAAACTGAAGACCGACGATGGCAGGATCGTATCCGCCAAACCGGAGCTGCTGAGGGAGATCGAGAGTTTTATGGGCAGTTGAACACTTCAACTAGAAATCCCGTTGCAACTCTAGCTAACGACCCAAGAGCTAGACTGACCCGACACTATACCGAAGACATTCCGGATGTCAGCCTGTACGAGATTAGGATGGCTCTTAAACAGCTTAAAAACAACAAGGCACCGGGTGATGACGGAATTACGGCCGAACTCCTGAAGGCGGGTGGAAAACCGATACTTAGGGCCCTTCAGAAGCTGTTTAATTCCGTCATACTCGAGGGGAAAACGCCGCAGGCATGGTGCAGGGGTGTGGTGGTACTCTTCTTCAAAAAGGGCGACAATGCCCGGCTGAAGAACTATAGGCCCATCTCACTTCTAAGCCATGTCTACAAGCTGTTCTCAAGAGTCATCACGAATCGTCTCGCGCGCTGGTTTGACGATTTTCAGCCTCCCGAACAAGCCGGATTCTGAAAAGGTTTTAGCACCGTAGACCACATACATACGCTGCGGCAGGTTATACAGAAGACCGAAGAGTATAACCTGCCTCTCTGCTTAGCGTTTGTGGACTACGAGAAAGCCTTCGATTCGATCGAGACTTGGGCTGTACTGCAGTTTCTCCAACGGTGCCAAATCGACTATCGGTACATCGAGGTGCTAAAGTGTTTGTACAAAAACGCCACCATGTCAGTCCGACTTCAGGACCAGACCTCGGAACCTATCCTTCTACAGCGAGGTGTGAGACAGGGAGACGTCATATCTCCGAAACTGTTCACCGCTGCACTGGAGGATATCTTCAAGGTTCTGGACTGGAGAGGGCTAGGCATCAACGTCAATGGCGAGTAAATCTCTCACCTTCGATTTGCCGACGATATAGTGGTCATGGCTGAGACCATGGAGAACCTCAGTACAATGCTCGATGACCTTAGTAGAGCTTCCGAAAGAGTGAGAACATGGACAAAACCAAAATCATGTTGAATGCCCATGTAACACCCACTCCTATCAAGATCGGAGACTCTACACTCGAAGTTGTAGACGATTATGTCTACCTGGGACAAACGATCCAGTTAGGTAGGTCTAACTTCGAGAAAGAGGTCAATCGTCGAATCCGACTCGGCTGGGCAGCGTTCGGGAAGTTGCGTGGTATCTTCTCGTCCAACTTACCGCAGTGTCTCAAGACGAAAGTCTATGAACAGTGTGTGTTGCCCGTGATTACATACGGGACCGTAACGTGGTCGCTCACAATGGGCCTTATCAGAAGGCTTAAAGTCACCCAAAGGGCAATGGAGAGGGCTATGCTCGGAGTTTCCTTGCGTGATCAAATCAGAAATGAGGACATCCGCAAGAGAACCAAGGTAACCGACGTAGCCCGAAGAATAGCCAAACTTAAGTGGCTGTGGGCAGGGCACATTGCGAGCCCTGCCCACTGTAACTTAAGTTTGGGTATTCTTCGGGCTACGTCGGTAACCTTGCCAATAATACAAAATAAATATTTAATGATATGATTGCACGGAAACATGAATATTCTAACAGTATTCCTTTGAGAAATTACCAAAGATTGACATTAAAAGATTCTGAATAATAGATATTATAAATAATAGGAATGTCGAAACTCAAGCCTTCTGGGAACTAGTGGAAATATAAATTACCTACAATCAGGAAAACTAAAACAAAACTGGCCAATTGCGAGACGTACTCATACGCACACAGGGTTCCGTAGAACCAAACAATATAATTAAATATTTTGAAGATTCTTTCATAATGTTGTCTAGTATTACATTCAACAGCAAAACTAAATTTGTTTTTCATAGTATGTTAACGAAAAACAAAGTTACTGCTGCAGTTTGATGAAAAACAGACAGAAATGACGATTCTTTACCCCCCCCTAAAAAACCTTTTCCTGGAAGAAGGTGACAATCCATCTCTACCTTCTTCATCATCTGCCTAGCCTTTTCCAGTTTAGCCGGGTGCAGCTGAATACCAGTATTTTAAAAGGACCAACTGTCTGTTTTTGACCTCCACAACCTAGTTACTGTGTAAAAGATGATTTTCACGAATTTTACAATCTTTAAACAATATTGAATCGTGTAAACAGTATTTAAAGTCTATATTACCAAGCCGCGCATAGCAGCTGAACCGCGGGTGTCTTCCACGACACGTAATCGGCTCCGTTTGCCTGTCGTCGTATCCGATAGGAATTAGAACACGTCAATACGGTATTAATGAAACTATTTGACTATTCGCAGAAACAGAAACGTTCGCAAGCGACGGTAGGAGCCGATCGTATGCGTCGACAACCTGCCGGACGCGATCGGCTGTCGCCGCACCCGTTCGTATCCAACCATAACAGAGTACCAATTGTCAAGACTGGTCGTCAATCAGAGCTCCATGCCGCTCTTCATAAAAATATTATAATATTGATGTCCTTTCCATCATTTCATAAATTGTACATTTTAGCATTGATTACCTAAATATGATTCTTACCTGCTTTAAAGTTGTCTTTCAACAACAAAATCGTGTTACATGAACACGCCTAGAATATTCTCTCAGCGACAATTTAATCTCAAACAGCAGAAGGATTGATAAACGAGACATTAGTTCCAAACGAATGCTTTGACACACATCGTCAGCTCAGGATGTTATGTCATACAAATATGTACATTATGACTAAATTTATGAGAAAGGTAAGAATGGGATGGATTAATTCCAACTTCGAAAAAAAAGGTGTGTTGTTTTTTCTTGTTATATTGTCATTGTGTCTACTGTCTCTGCAAAAAGGTGTCTTTGATAATTTTGAAGTTAAGACAGGAATAAAAAAATATATTTTAATAAGCTAAAATAAAAAGATTTTAATAAGTTCGCTCGTTGTGCGTTCGTTCGGATGCGAGTTAATAGGCTTCTTTTGGGTTAGCTCGTTCCTTCGTCGACCTCATCTCTGTCCTCAGGCTAGATTGAGGTCAAGAGTAAGCCCATACAGAATAAAAAAAAAAAAAAGTTAAGATAAATAAGTAAATATTACAGAACATAACATCGCACCTGTAATCACGGCAGGGTTAAGCAGTTATGCTATTTCTGTATAAAAAATAATTTTGCTGGTGGCACGTATACTGCCTCTACATTAAAAAAGAGTTAAGTCTTATGTAATAGGGGGCGAGCCTATTGCCATTAACCGGGCACAAATCCAGACTCCGTGGCTGCTACTGATAAATTCCTGATGGAAAAACTCAATTGCAATTAAAATTGTAATTTTCACAACCTCAGAATCAAACCCAGGATCTCATGCTCAGCAATCACGATTGTGACCACTAGACCAACGAGGGTTTCCAGAAGTTAAATAGATGCTTGTATCTTGTAATAATATATAGATTCCCAGCTGCTTGTTAACTTTTTATTTTGTTCTACATTTTTTTTGTAGTAAGCAACGACTTATCAGGCCTACACTGTCCCCCCATACTTAAGTACAAATGCTGTATCCATGATAATATTGTAATACCAAATGATTTGAAAAGAGTAACCATGGAATTTCTTGCCGGTTCTTCTCCATAGGAAACAAGCAACCCGGACCGTGCACCTTTTTGTCGACGTTTTATAAGTGCCCATCTAGGCCTATGTGAAATAAAATATTTTGATTTATAGGTACATACTTAAATTCACGCGTTTTGCTCATGAGGTAAGAAACTAAAGAACACCTGCTTCTTATAATATTTGTATGGATTACCATTTGGTAGAAGTCGGCGGAAAAAGTAATATTCCATAGTGACTTTATCAATTTCATTTTTTCCGCACGATGGTGTGCCGTGAGTGAAACATCGTCATAAGGAAATGTCTGGTGTAATATCAAACCTGTGTTCTCCAAAATGGTAGTGTAGCTTTGGTGTGTACAAGGTGTTAACGGATCATTCACATAGCCGTCAACCAAGCATAATACAGTACATCAAACTAAGTTGGTCTCTACACAAAAAATATTGCTGGGAAACGACTTTTTTTTGGAGTGTAAAATCACTTTTTACATTAGGACTTAATGTAATGCACTTAAAATACTGTGCTGGTGGAGGTGTTGAATAGCACGGGGGCCATTGATGTATTTAAAGTGAAGTTATATTAAATGAAATTAAACTAACTAGTATTAAAAAAAAAACTTGTGAAAAAGTTGAAACTTTGACCCCCAATATTTCTGTAAGTAGAAGGTTTCCGTGCAGAAAAATTAAAACCCATGAAATTGTTAACAATTGCCTCATTAGTTTAGTGGTTGCAAGCGCGACTGCTGAGCATGAGGTCCTGGGTTCAATTCCCAGGTCGGGCAAAGAGTTATTAAAGTTTTTCCTTTTAAGTCCATCAGGAATTTATCAGTAGCAGCCAAAGAGTATGGATTTGCGCCCGGTTGATAGCAATAGGCTCACCCCCTATTACATGGGACGTAAACATAACTGAAGAAATGTGAGTGTACTATTAAGGGCATTACATGGCTCAAATCCCAAAAACAGCGTATGTTCAAAGAAATTTGTTGATGAATCCCTTCGTGCGTTTTCCGTGTAAAAAAAGTATGTTATAGTTAAGTTCATCACAAATAAATTGTATTGTTTAAAATTTTAATAAACCTTCTCAATTTTTTTTGGTTAATCGTAGAAAATAGGTCCTTTTTCAACCTTAATTGTAAATTATCTCTGTAACGGCTGAATAGATCGGCATGAATTTTGTAACAACAAATACGTAATGATATACGTAACAATCTGTATTGTTTTTTTTTCTGTTATTTCTTTTAATATTTTTAAATAATAAATAAAAACCGAAATTTTGCGAAATGTGCGGGGCAAGTCAACAAAAACCAGTACAGGGATTAAATCATCAAGGTCATCGAGCAATGTAATGCCCTTAAGTACATCTCTGCCTAACCCTTCGAGGATTACACCTAATAGGGGGCGAGCCCATTGTCATACATACTAAAATATAACGCTTGCACCATTTTCCTTATTATCATATCGATAGAACAACGAAGATAACATCAAAGCTTTTCTGCGAATGTCAAAACAACTTTTTCGCTCACAAATAATGTTGATTTTATTATAGTAACTCTATGTGTTGTCTTCATATGTCCTGACGGAACAAATATAATAAATATACACATTTATATTATAATGGATTTTGGTAATGTGTTTGTTTAACGAGAAGAATTGAATGGAGAAAGACAAAGAATTGGATAAGATTACAATAATTAAATTGAATATTTTAGGAAATATTTTTCGCAGAGAGGTGTCAATGTCAAATCATTTATTTTAATTATTTTTTTTGGTTGAAACTCGTTGCTTTGTTTTCGTCCACGTGGCTGGTGAGCATGAGGTCCTGGGTTCAATTCACAGGTCGGGCAATGTGTTATTGGGTTTTGCCATCAGGAGTTTCTCAGTAGCAGTCATGGAGTATGGATTTATACCTGGTTCATGGCAATAGGATCACCCCCTATTACATGGGACTTAAAGATGACTGGCGAAATGAAGGTGTACTATTAGGTACACGTCTGCCTAACCCTACGGGGATTACAGGTGTGATGTTATGTTATCTTATTTTCCTCATTCCTCTGCATCACATGTCCATACCACGATAACCGATTACCATACAACTTTGCAGTCACCGGCGCCACTTTCAGACTTCTTCTTATGTACTCATTTCAAAATAAAAATAGTAAGCTTTTGAAATAAATGTACCTAATGCCAGTTATGTTTAAGTCCCATGTAATGGAGAGCGAGCCTATTGCCATCAACCGGGCGCAAATCCAGACTCCGTGACTGCTACTGAGAAATTCCTGATCGAAAAACCCAATAACACTTTGCTCGACCCGGGAATCGAACCCAGGACATCATGCTCAGAAGTCGTGGTTGCGACCACTAGACCAACGAGGCAGTATACTTAATAGTACATGACCTTGAATAATATTATATAAGAGACTGATTAACATAGTTGAAAACAAAATTGAATCATAAAAATGAATCGTAAATTATTCAGTTTATTTAAAACTAACTGAAAAACAAAAATATTTTCAGTTACTCAGAAGTGGCGGGGAAATAAAATTGTTATTTTTGTTTTTTTTTTAGTAAATTTGAAGGCAAAGTTAGAGTACCTCATCTAGTTTTAATTTAGTTAACAATTTGGCTTATTTAAATTAAAGTTAATTCATTTTGTCAGCCGTCTGTTATTCTAGCCCTAAAGGCATTATGTCCTCCCTTTTCACGAGACAACTAAATCTATTTTTTTGAATAAAACTTTTTGTATTTTTGTATTTGTATTAGAAATTCTAGTTATTATTTTGTTCTTGTGTTACTTACTGGGTCTTTTTCATCCACATTTGTAAATGTAACTATTTGAGACATAATAAATATTTTTGTTTTCTTATATTACGGTATAAGAGTAGAGGAAGACATATTTAAGGTCCTATTAAAATAAATGGACTAACTTTTCAAAATCATTCAGACCACCAAAATGGTAAAAAAAAGAAAAACGCACTAGATAGAAGAAAAAAAATCAGCTAACGAAAATACACTAAAAATGTTGGTTACCCAATGATTTTAGGTCAAAATAAAATCAATTTAATCAGTTTTTTTTTTTGTTTGGATTTCTATGGTTAGACATACTGAACGCTGAGTTAAAATTTGTATTTGTATAAGAGTAGAGAAAGACCAAAGAAACGATGGATGGACTTAGATATGGCAAGATATGGCAAGAAAGGAGGTGTCTGATGAGATGACGAGTAATAGAGAAGTATGGAAGAAGAAGACATGCTGCACCGACCCCAATAGAATTGGGCTAAGAGCAGAGAAAATTATGATTATGTTCTTATATTCTCAACCGAATTGTCTTACTTGCGAACAGGCATGGGAGATGTTATCATCATCTGCTAGCATTTTCCCAACTATATAAGGTACCATTAAAATGGATAGACAAATTTTAACATAGCGTTCAGTACGTCTAACCAAAGATATCCAAGCTAAAAGCACTGATTGAAGTGATTTTATTTTGACCTAAAATCATTGAGTAACCAACATTGTTAGTGTATTTTCGTTAGCTGATTTTCTTTTCTTGTAAATATGTAATGCGATTCTCTTTTTTTTTACCGGTGTCATTATTTTGGTGGTCTGAATGATTTCTAAAGGTTTGTCCATCTATTTTAATAGGACCTTATATTGAGTTCGGCTTTCAGTCTAACCGGATGCAGCTGAGATCCAGTATTTTACATGAAGCGATTGCCTATCTGACCTCCACAACCCGGGTAATACGATACCCCTTGGTAAGACTGGTTGTGAAACTTTCGTTCGGGTCACTGACTACCCGTAACGACTATAAAAATCTACAAACGATAGCCGTGACTAACGGTTTTAAGTGCTTTCTTAGGCACGGAGGAAACTCGGTATGGTCACCCACCCAAGGACCGACCTTGGCACGCACTGCTTAACCTTGAAGATCGACCCGTGCGGCTGTTATCATTTAGTTACGAGGGAAATTTAATAGATTTTAAAAAGAGCAGCAGTGGCCCAACGGTGGCGGCCCCGACTTACGAACAGTAAGTCATGGGTTCGAACCAAGGCAGGCGCATTACTTTGTATAATTTATTTCATTACCACTGCTCTCAAAACGGTGAAGGAAAACATCGTAAGGAAACAGGCATGTCCTAGAACCAAAAAATCGAAGACATGTGACGTGGTGGATTATAGCCCATTCCCTCTCATAGAGAAGAGACCGTGTGTCTCAGCAGTGGCAACATTATAGGCTGATTATGCTATTATGAATAGGATACAGAAATCAGGTAGCTATTAGATTTAAATCTCATGGCCTACAAATTAATTAGAACCGCAAGGCCTTGGATTAGCGTCACCGTTAGTGTAACATGAAGGTTTAATCCTCACCATTCAATCATCTTCAAGTTTCCTCAGGGACGTATTTGGTTAAGAGAACTACCAATCCTTAAATCCAACCCCGGGGTCTTTAAAAAAACTATCTTATTGCCTTTATGTTAAGGTTGAAACTAAGAACTTGGTAAAAAAAGAAGATATTTTTTTTGTTAAGCAAAATTAAACTTACAGGCAGAGTATGTAGGTAATTTTCACATTATTTGAAATAACAAAGACTCGCAAAGTTACTTAAGCTTTACGACCTTAGTTTTAATATATGCGAATATTTATATGTAAAGAATCTATATACAAAATTTCAAAACTGTATCTTGAAAAATCACAAAGCTTGTACCTGGTTGGCCGCACAAAAACGTGGTTACCACGCAGCGAGCCCGCGCGCGTGCCTCCATCGTCGTCTTGAGCTCATTGATAATAATAATTTGGCAGTAAGTACCTAAATTATTGCGATAAGTACTTAATGTCGTTCGGTGTCCAACTTGTAACTTTTTTTAAATATTGTTGGGCCACAATATAACATGGTTTAAAAATTATTGGAATCGATTCAGTTACTTATTCTGAACAAACTATATTCAGGTTTTGCATATACTAAAAATAATGTTGTATAATACTGTTTTCAAAATAAAATTCTAAGCATTTAATGGCAATGATCGCTAATAGACTGGATTGCCCTTATATCCGACAATGCTGTAGCAGACATATTGTTACCTTGTGAGTGTTCGTTTTTGTCTGTGCTTGTTATCATGTCTGTATACTTTTATGTATCTGTTTGTGTATGAGTCTTGTGTTACTGGAATTAAACAAATTTTATTATTTTTTCCTTTATTTATTTTCTTACACACTAATTACATTTTTAAATATTTCTTAACAAAAACCATATAAAAAATATAAAAAATAGTGGTCCGCCTGTAGCGGGAGCAGGGTCCAAGCTACCGGTGGTTAGGGCTCCAGAGACAGGAACCTCCTAACAATACGAGCCGTATCGAGGAGTACTGCCTTCTGAATCAGGCCCTTAATTCAACTGCCTAAGGAGAGCCTCGAAAGATGGTCGTCGAGGCTCTTGGCTATAAGGCCATTTGCCGTCACGACGATCGGCACAATGATAGCCGAGTTCACATTCCACATATCGACAACCTCGTGTGCCAAGTCGAGATATTTAATTTGTTTCTTTTTCTCAGCTTTCACGAGGTTCTCGTCATGCGGGAAGGTAATATCGACTATCATTACGCGGCGCATGATCGGTCTATCACTACTATGTCAGGCTTATTGGTGACAATAGTCCTGTTAGTAATGATAGACCGATCCCAGTACAGCGTGACAGGGTCTTTCTCGAGAACTGGGTCGGGCACATACTTGTAGTACGGTACCTCAGATTCCACAAGTTTATATTTCAAGGTAACTAGGTTGTGCCTGTGCAAGTACTCGCCGTTAGCCAGACGAGAACAACCAGAAATAATATGTCTTATGGACTCACCCGGACGGTGGCATGCCCGACACACGTCAACCGTCCCGTCCTTCATTTATTTATTTTTTTATTTAGGTATATTAAATACATTTCATACAATTTCACGCTTTACTTTAGTTTATCTCTCTCTATTCTAACCAAAGATATATAAAAAACTTATAGAACGTACATTTTGAATATTTTCATTAAAAAAATTGGATCCTGAAAATTTTTGATTTTACACACAAATGCTACCTGCCAAGCGAGCGTGTGACACTAGATAGACCGATTTGTTATTAATTAGTAACAAGAGTATTGCATTACGATTTTTATCGTCTCGTTCCGTCTATCGCTAGTAAATATTTGAATGTCTTTGTTTCTAGCCAAATGTTTTGGAAGCTACTTTTCCACCTAATATATGTGATCAATTACTTTCTATCTTTTTATTCATCCGCAAGAGAACCAAGGTTACCGTCGTAGCTCGAAGAATAGCCAAACTTAAGTGGCAGTGGGCAGGGCACATTGCTCGCAGAACGGATGGCCGATAGGGTCGAAAAGTTCTGGAGAGGCGACCGCGGACCGGAAGACGTTGCGACCTCCCACTAGGTGGACCGATTACTTGGTGAAGGTTGCAGGAATCCACTGGATGCGAGTCGCACGGGACCGGTCAATGTGGCTACACTTGGGAAAGGCCTATGTCCAGCAGTGGACGTCTTTCAGCTGAAATGATGATGATGATGCCTTTCTATAGCTTATTAAAAAGTATAAATGAAAGACTGTCTCGTTAGTCTAGTGGTCGCAAGCGCGACTGCTGGAAACGAGGCCCTGGGTTCGATTCCCGGGTCGGGCAAATTGTTATTTTGGGTTTTTCATCAGGAATTTGTCAGTAGGAACCGAGGAGTCTGGATTTGTTCCCAGGTCATGGCAAAATGCTCGCCAGCAATTACATGGGACTTAAATATAACTGGCGAAATGTGGGTGTACTATTAGGTACACCTCTGCCCAACCCTTCGGGGATTACAGGCGTGCTGTTATGTCATCATCTGCCTAGCCTTTTCCCAACTATGTTGGGGTCGGCTCCCAGTCTAACCGGAAGCAGTTGAATACCAGTATGCCATGGAGCGACTGCCTATCTGACCTCCACAACCCAGTTAGTACTGGGTAATACGACAACCCTTGGTAAGACTCTTTGACAGACTTATTGGGACACTGACTACCTAATGACTGTCAAAGATCTACAAATGACACCAAGGAACAACAGCTTTTTTTTTTTTTTTCGTATTTGTAATCATCAAATGAGCTCTGGGCGGAGCGGAAGGGAGTATCAGACTTGTACTGACTAAAACCCATCCATGTTCCTTCTTTGCCCTTTGTGTTCCAGGGGCACGGTATCTCTTTCGAACAGTCCCACAGCCCTGGCAGGCATCGGCCCATGCGGACCCCTACGTGGTTGCTGACATCTCTTTGAGGCGCGCGTGGAACACGAACCAACACCAACAGCTTAACGTGCTTTCCGAGGCACGGACGATGTTATTTAATGTTACATTCAATGTCATCATCATCATCATCATCATCATCATTTCAGCCGAAAGACGTCCACTGCTGGACATAGGCCTCCCTCAAGTGTCGCCACATTGACCGGTCCCGTGCGACTCGCATCCAGCGGATCCCTGCAGCCTTCACCAGGTCATCAGTCCACCTAGTGGGAGGCCTTCCAACGCAGCGTCTTCCGGTTCGTGGTTGCCACTCCAGAACTTTTTGGCCCCATCGGCCATCCGTTCTGCGAGCAATGTGCCCTGCCCACTGCCACTTCAGTTTGACTATTCTTCATATTCTTCATTCACATTCAATGTATTTTGTATCAATTTCACCGCTCTAATTCAGTTTCCTACTTGAATATAATTATGTTTGCTCTAACCAAATGTTTTGGAAGCTACATTTTCAGCTCATTCCACCTAATTTAAGTGGCCAGTTAGTTTCAGTTGCTTTTGTTTTGTTTCTCTATTTAATTAGAAATGTGAATGAATGCAGTGTGCATATTCAATTATCAACGTTCTTTTGTAATGTGTTTTGGTAATTTTAGAGCTAATGTGAGCGGATAGTGGCTTGCAATAATATAACCTCATTCAAATATTTAATTATTCTAGTATCATAACATAACAGCACGCCTGTAATCCCCGTTGCGTTAGGCAGAAGTGTACCTAATAGTACGTTTTAGTCCCATGTAATAAGGGGTGAGCCTATTGCAATCAACCGGGCACAAATCCAGACTCCGTGGCTGCTACTGAGTTTTTCTTGATGGAAAAACGCAATAGCAATTTACCCGACTTGGGAATCGAATCTAGGAGCTCATGTTCAGCAGTCGCGATTGTAACCCCTGGACCAACAAGGCAGTGGAAGGCAGTTGTTTTGTTTATTTTGTATAATTAAAACTGTAAATGAATGCAGTGCGCATTTAAATTAATCATTGTTCTTTTTTAAAATGTTTTTGATGTCTTTTTGGGAATTCACGTTAGAAGATAGTGCATTTGCTTTGATAAAAATCACATTGAATTATTTAATTATTCTAGTAATTAAATGTTGAGCACATCTGCTACAGTATTTCTAATTGACAGTGTGTATAAATAGGTTTATGGATGAATTTTGTTACACTATAATGTATAAGTTTAAAACTTACATTGTATTTCTTCTTTCCCCCATCGGGAAAAACCGTGAGATTATTTTTGCATGTTCAATGTTCAAGTAGATATATTGTGCTGTTCTGTATGATACACTTCTATGCAGAACTCACTCAAGTGAGCGCACACAATTCGAAAGCGAACTCATTTGTTTTTAAAGTAAATCATCGCGGATTCACAACGAGACACCGTTCGAATTTCGAACGTGATGTTTAGAGAACACTACTTTTGGTCCCCAGCCCCCGTAGCATGACCACCGTAGACAAGGATTTCTTTGACGGAAGAATCGACAAAATGACAGATAGTGCAAAGAAATCTGTCATTCTGTCGACGCAATCTGTCATTTTGTCGATTCTTCCGTCAAAGAAATCCTTGTCTACAGTGGTCATGCTACGGGGGCTGATAATGTTTCCTTATACTCTATGCTTATTATCTATAAAAATAAATAATATTTGAAGTGTCTGTGTGTAATTTCAAAATAACAGCTTTACTGGATACATAATGAAAATATACATATACGGAACTTATAAAAAAAACATTTTTTTTTTTTTTTTTTTCTGTCCATTTGTTCCGGCTAATCTTCGATACGGATGGATCGATTTTACTTTTTATGGCAGATAGCTGATTTTATAGGCAGTAACTTAGGCTACTTTTTTTATAAAAAAGGTTAGGGTCCGTGAAAAAAAATTAAAACCCTTGAAATTGTTAACAAAATTCCATTCAAATATGGAAGTATCATCATTCTCTTGCCCTTATCCCAATTCATTTGGGGTCGGCGCAGCATGTCTTTTTCTTCCATACTTCTCTATTACTCGTCATCTCATTAGACACCTCCTTTCTTGCCATATCATTCTTTATACAGTCCATCCATCGTTTCTTTGGTCTTCCTCTACTCATATACCCATCCACATTCATACTCAAAACTTTCCTCACAACATTTTCCTCATTCCTCCGCATCACATGCCCATACCACGACAACCGATTACCACACAACTTTTCAGTCACCGGCGCCACTTTCAGACTTCCTCTTATATACTCATTTCTTATTTTATCCTTTCGCGTAACACCACACATTCCCCTTAGCATTCTCCATTACCATTCAAATATGGAAGTAATATTGTTATAATAATTTCACGCTAACGAAGGTTGCGGGGCATAGCTAGTCATCTAAAAAAAATATAAAATTGTATTGTTTCTTATTACTTTTATAACTTATAACTAATCTTACCGTCTCAAACTCATGATGGCACTCCGGTTCTTTTCAAATCCACAAAATCACTTTTTAGTCACAGATATCTGTCACTTTTTGTTAAGCGTCAACAGTAAACATCGAATGGCTTTTAAAAGCTCTCACTACTCACAGAATCTGTACCGTTTATTTAGAAGCACTGAAAAATAAAATAAAAAGTAAATAGGCTTTTAAACAAAATGATTTATAGATACCTATTACAAGTTTTTGGGGCTGTACTAATAGTCTAAGAGCCCACGACACTAAACCTAGTTCGATAAGACTACCAGATGATATACAACATTATTTTTTTGTATATGCGAAACCTGATACACGTGTCTAGTATTTTTATGTAAAGAATCTATGTACAAGATTTCAAAACTGTATCATGAAAAATCACAAAGTTATAAGCTTGTTCTGTTACCTAGTTGTCCGCACAAAATCGTGGTCACCACGTAGCGCGCGCCTCCAGCGTCGTCTTGAGCTCATTGACAATAGTAATTTGGCAGTAGGTACCTAAATTATTGCGATAGGTACTTAAAGTCGTTCGGTTTCCAACTTTTAACGTTTTTAAATATTTTTCGGAAAAAACATAACATGGTTTAAAAATTATTGGAATCGATTCAGCTACTTATTCTGAACAAACTATTCAGGTTTCGCATATACTAAAAATGATGTTGTATATATAATTAGTCACGTCATTAATGGCGAAGCTGCAATGCAAAATATACATTTTATATAATATATGAAATGGTTTATGATATTTGAATGGTAAACAGTATAAGGAGGAAAATAAAGAAAAATGCAAATATGACTACGAAAGAAAATAAAAAGTCTACTCCGTGTTTGTTTCTTTTATGTTGCATGAAGTTTGACAAATAGATAAGGAAAGAATATGAGATTTGGAGGGATGGAAGGATATAATATGGGAGCTGAATAAATTTGTATATGAAATGTTATAAAACTTTTTTGCTCATTCAACATGCTAACATCTTAATGAATTTCAATGTCTATCTATACAAATAAATATGAACTGTCTGTTTGTAAAAAGCATTTTACTAAATGCATGTTATGAAAGTATAATATACTTTTACAAAAAAAAAAAAAAAATATTTTTGTCTGTTTGTCCGTCGCTTTGTTCTAGCTAATCTCCGAAACAGCGGGATCGATTTTGACGGGACTTTTACTAGCAGATAGCTGATGTTATAAGGAGTAATAAAGCTACTTTTATTTTAGAAAAAGAATTAGGGTTCCGTGCAAAAAAAAAAAACCATTGAAATTAACAAAATCCAATTCAAATAGGAAAGTTTTATATTCATTTCACGCGGATGAAGTTCGCGGGCAACAGCTAGTACATAATATAACAATGTTAAGATGCGTGCGTGCGTGTGTGAGACGATGCGTTGGAAGGCCTCCCACTAGGTGGACCTGGTGCAGGTTGCAGGGATCCGCTGGATGCGAGTCGCACGGGACCGGTCAATGTGGCGACACTTGGGAAAGGCCTATGTCCATCAGTGGACGTCTTTCGGCTGAAACGATGATGAAGATGCGTTACCTCAACATAATACCATATTTCAAAATTTCATATATAAATATCATCTTGTCTCTGCCTCTATATTCAGAAGGTTGCAATACAATAAATCTGTGCTAAAAATAGTTCAAAGCAACTGCAGGCTACCTATTTGGGAAACTTTCTAGATATAGGAAGCGCTTCCTAGATTCGTTTCAGTACACATGCATTTATTATAAGAATATCTATTCCAGGTATCCAGTACTAACTGAATTTTTGGAGGTCAGATAAGCAATCGCTCCATGTAAAATACTGGCAGTCAGCTTCATCTGGTTAGACTGGAAGCCGACACTAACATAGTTGAGAAAATACAGGTAGATGATGATGATTGACTGATTGTTTTTTTTGATGATTTTAATTTTTTTTGTTTTTTTTTTTTTTTACTAGGTATTCAGTCAGACAATGTGGAGGTTTAGACTTCAATTTAATTGCAGGTAAGAGTCACACAAACGGACCCTTTACGAAGCCGTCAACCAAGCCAGCACATCAAACTAAATAACTCTACGCATTTTTTTTTTGAAGGGAAACTTTTTTTTTTTTGGGGTGAAAAGTCACAGTTTACAGTAGGACTCAATGTAACGCACTCAAAACATTATGCTGATGTATGCATTGAATAGTACGGGGGTCGTGGAGGTGTTTAAAATAAAGTTATGACATTAAAAACTTGTACTTGAAAATAAAAAAGTCGGAACTTTGATCCCCAATACCTCCGTAACTAGAAGGTTCCCAGGTATGTTCTAAAACAAAAAAATATATATTTACACCCTGTATATTGTTTTTTGTAACCCATCACAATGTTGTCCTATTTAACCCAAAAGTTGACTGTTAAAGAAGTCCGCCTATAGACTACCGACTTCGTTCGCAAAATTGACCAAGTTTCATACAAAATTTCAATGCTCGTTTTAACACCTTAAAAAAAAAAAATAAAATAAAAAAAAAGGGGCTAAAACGAGGATTCAAAAATTTAATAATTTAATTTTATAATTTAATTTTCGAGTTTTCAAAAATCCCTTCTTTGTGCACACTTACGTCATGTTAAGAACGTTTGTGCAAAATTTCATGCTTGTAGACCCAGCGGTTTCAGCTGTGCATTGATCATCAGTCAGTGAATCAGTCAGCCAGCCAGTTACTTACTTTATATATTAGGGGTTAAAGTATGAAATTGCCAATTTGTATGGACGATTTGAGAAAAGTGATATTTTCATACTAACATTTTTTTTTGATTTTCTTGGAGACGTCTCAACCGATTATGATGAAACTGCAAACTATATTTAGAGAGAAAAAACCTGCGCTGCACTGCGTATCTTACATTCTCAAAACACTAATCTATAGTCTATGACAAAAATATACCTACTTGAAGTAGTAAAACCGACGGCACATTGAAACAGATGTTTTGACACAGTACCCTATGAGGTAATATGCAACTACTAATACGGCTTATAAACTCTAAAAGGTACGTCATTAACATAACTATATGTCAAAGTTACAAACAGAACAAAATGTGAGAAAAAAACGGCAATTTCATGCTTAAATACCTATTATATAGATACCACCAATGTACATTAAGTTAAAATAAATAAACTTTCGTATTAAAACACGAGTTTTTATTCATCGATAGCTTTTACAACAAATTGGATACTATTGGACAAGGCTCTAGGTTATTATACTACCTAGTGAATGTTCCTTGGACCTCTGCCCACCTTTTATGGTAAACAAGATCATAAAAATCTGAAAGATGTTATCATCTGTCTGGATAGTTTATGTAAGTAGGATTTGCTATTGTTTTTGTTTTGTAGATTTTAGCTCTCTTAGTACTAATCACTGTGACGCCTGAGTAAGTAAATTAATTATACAGGGTGTAAACGGCTCCTTCACGAAGCCGTCAACCAAGCATTCTGTACATCTTACTTTACGCAAAAATTATTGCTGGGAAACGACTTTTTTTTTTGGGGTGAAAATTCATGTTGTACGGTACGACTCAATGTAATGCACCCAAAACATTAAAAACGCGGATTTATAAAATAAACTCCTAATATCTTCTTAACTAAAAGGTACCCAGGTATGGTCTAGAACAAAAAAATATCGCATTGACGGGGAGAACAAGTGCCTTTCGGCTTCGTTAAGAGTACTTTTACACATATTTTATGTAGGTAATTTTTTATTATCTACTTGTATAAAAATATATTGTTAAACTCACGTTCGTAACTTATAGTCATAAATCAAAGCCATTTCAAATATTTTTTGAATAAAAGTTATTTAAATAACTTGTTAATCATTATCAGCTGCCGAACCTTTAGCCTATCATATTGAGGTGGACTTCCAGTCTAACCGGATGTAGCAACAGCTAGTTTGACGTCCACAAGCCAGTAAATTCTTGTTACTTATTTAATTTATTAATTTTAGTAAAGTAAATATAACGAAGTCTATTTCAGTAAAGTTTCGTTGTAATTTCAAAGTAAACCTTATGTCCCGAAAACCAAATTCAAAATACAAATATAAGCTCCGATGAACTAAACTTTAAAAGAAAACAAAAAGTATTTTTTTTTTGTAAATCAGAACACATTTTAAACAAAGCATGGAATAAAAAATTAAATAAAGCCTTTTTTTTTCACAAAACACTTGCATTCAGAAAATCAACCACCATGTATACAACACGACGAACATAAACACACTGTATAATGTCCATTCGTATTTTTTTACCGAATTTGTCCGATACAACTTTGATGCCCGAACCTCACCGGCGAACTGAAAGCCCGTACGATTTCAGAACCTATTCCTGAGAACAGCTTCAGATGAAAATAAACTTAACCTTCTCGAACATAGAACCTAAATTCCTCTGCTGTAACTAACTTACAAGTCACCCTTATTCGTTTAGGTGAGTTTGTTCACAGGAATGTGAACTTTAACTTGGTTTGGATAGGGTTGGTTTTAGAATGTGGTTATGCAATTGCAGTACAATACGAAATTAGCTGAAGGCTTGACTAGGTTTCGATTCTGGTTTTGTTCGTTATATTTATTTCCGCATATGTTTTTTTTTCCATTTCCTTAGTATGTTAGAAAGAGCGAACAATATCGTTAACAGATACGTCTTTGTTTCCATCTTTCTCTCACTTAAGAACGGGTTTCAAAAGCCTATAAATATTATATTTTATTTTTAACTGCCTCGTTGATCTAGTGGTCGCAAGCGCGAATGCTGAGCATGAGGTCCTGGGTTCGATTTTCGGGTCGGGCAAAGAGCTATTAAGTTTTTCCATCAGGAATTTTACAGTAACAGCCACGGAGTCTGGATTTGTGCCCGATTCATTAATCCAAACAAAGGGTCCCATGTCAAAGGGGGCGAGCCTATTACCATTGCAATAGGCTCGCCCCTTTTGACATGGGACTTAAACGTAACTGGCGAAAAGTGGGTGTGCTGTTAGGTACACCTCTGCCTACCTTCGGCGATTACAGGAGTGATGTTATGTTATGTGATGTGATATTTCACATATATTCATTTTATTTTCAGTCGAGTTATAGTTACTTAATCTAACGCGTTCACATAATTATGACTGATTTAATTTAGTAGTTTTACGTTTATTTTTTTACCTAACCTCTATGTCCCACTGCTGGGCAAAGGCCTCCCCTATAGCCTTTCACTCTTCTTTCCGTGTTCGCAAACGTCTCTAAGTCGTCACGCCAACGTTTTCTAGGCCTCCCTCGGCGACGACGCCCGTCTTCTGGCGATCTTTGTGCCAGTAGTCGTTTCAGCTAATGATTTAATTGCCAAGAGCCTTGACCAATACCTGAGGAGGCTCTCGTTAGGCAGCTGGATCAAGGGCTTTGATTCAGAAACCGGTACTTCTGGACACGGCTCGTATTGTTAGGAGGTTCCTCTCTCTAGAGCCCTGACCGCCGGTAGCTTGGACCCTGTTCCCGATACCGGTGGGCTACTACTTTTTATATTTTTAAATATTTATGTTGTTATTATATTTTAGAAAAAAATATTTAAAAATGTAACAATAAATGTGTAAAGAAATAATAATGGTTTATCTTATCTGGGTCAACTTATCATAATAGCAAGGATAGAATTTGTTAGCAGATAAGCTGGTTAAGCTATCAGAATACAATATCTTGGTTTCAAACAGAGCCTTAGGTTTGAATCCATTGTCTAATTTCACAAAGGCTAAACCGCAGTTTGATACCCCATTCCCATTAATTTATTGAGATAAATGGCTAAACGATTTATGCCCAAGATGGATGTATTCCTGTGTCGAATTTCAAATAGGTATATTCTACGTATATTGGAAGGCCTCCCACTAGGTGGACCGATGACCTGGTGAAGGTTGCAGGGATCCGCTGGATGCGAGTCGCACGGGACCGGTCAATGTGGCGACATTTGGGGGAGGCCTATGTCCAGCAGTGGACGTCTTTCGGCTGAAATGATGATGATGATGATGATGATGATATTCTACGTACAAGTCAAACTGTGATAAAGCATGGTGAGGATTTTGCAAACTATACATGTGTACAAATAAATATAATATATCACTTATCCTTATTTATCACTTGCAAGAAAACATCGTGAGGAAACCAGCGTGCCTGAGAGATTTTTCTTGACGGTAAGTGAAGCCAACTCAGAGGCCCATGGGCGGCATTAAAACTCTGACACCAGGTTAGGCACCAACCACACGATAAAGAAGAAAATAAAATATTAGTGTCTGTTTATAATTTCAA
This sequence comes from Noctua fimbriata, assembly GCA_905163415.1. Classification (NCBI taxonomy): domain Eukaryota; kingdom Metazoa; phylum Arthropoda; class Insecta; order Lepidoptera; family Noctuidae; genus Noctua; species Noctua fimbriata. Next base: position 6,041,314 of record LR990951.1, read on the forward strand.
AATAACAGCTTTTTACTGAATGCATATGAAAGTATAATTGGTGTAAATAGACCCTTAACATAGCCGAAAGGCACTTATTTTCCCCGTCTTTTTTTGTTCTAGACCATACCTGGGAACTTTCTAGTTACGGAGATATTAGGGGTCAAAGTTCCAACATTTTCACAAGTTTTTTTTTTTAAACACTTGTTTTAAATGTAAGATTTTTACTTTACAGAACCCCAAAACAACCATACTATTCAATTCAGCCATCAGCACAATGCTTTGAGTGTTTTCCATCGAGTCCTACCGTAAAACGTGATTTTTCACCCCAAAAAAAATAGTCGATTCCCAGCAATAATTTTTGCGTAAAGTTACTTAGTTTGATGTACAGAATGTTTGGTTGACGGCTATGTGAAGGGTCTGTTTACTTATAACAAAAAAAAAAACAGCTGATCCGATTTTCATGGGACTTTATTTGGCAGATAGCTGATGTTATAAGGTGTAACTTAGGCTACTTTTATTTTAGAAAAAAGATTAGGGTTCCCACTTATTCACATCATCATCACCTGGAAGCCGTTTTACAACAATTTTGAGGTTGGCTTTCAGTCTAACCGGATTCAGCAGTAATTTACATGGAGCGACTGCCTATCTGACCTCCACAACCCAGTTAGTACTGATTAATACCACCACCACGGTCATAAACTGACATACAAGCGGTTAATTACGCGATAGAATTCATGCGTATTTACGTTTACAACGCAAAATACGTGCCATAAATTCAGGATGATTTTTCACGCATAATTAAAGACACACCAAATTACAGCTGTGTCATTCCTGTTTTCATGTGAATAACTTCAAAGACTTAGACTTAGAGGAGCTCGTGGGTAAATAATAACAGCCGCTCGGGTCGATCTTTAGGTTAAGCCGTGCTTGCCTAGGTCGGTCTGTGGATGGGTGACCACCCATTACATATCGAGTTTCCTCCGTGCCTCGGAAAGTCGGGTGTCATTTGTAGATCTTTGACAGTCGTTAGAGTGTGTCAACCAGTCTTACCAAGGGGTATCGTATCACCGAGTACTAACTGGGTTGTGGAGCTCAGATAGGCAGTCGTTCCATGTAAAATACTGGTATTCAGCTGCATCTGGTTAGACTTAAAGCCGACCCCAACAAAGTTGGGAAAAGGCTAGGCAGATGATGATGAACTTCAAAAATGCTTCTCCATTAAAGATATTTTGCGAACACAGTGCATTTGCTTGATTAATACAAGACTTCGAAGATTTTTTTAATCATTACTATGTACATCATGACTGGGCGGGCCATGTCTGCCGCATGCCCGTCGAGCTGTGGGCCACATTAATGTTGTGGAGCCCTGACACAGCCAGAAGGCGGCGCGGTATACCTCGCAGGAGATGGTGGGACGAGCTGGACAAAACCAACGACCAGTGGTTCACATTGGGCCTGGATAGAATAATATGGAAGTCATGGGGAGAGGCCTTTGCCCAGCAGTGAGATGATACAAGCTAACAGTAACTATGTACATTATTAACAAACTACAAATGAATAATAAAAATAAGATTTTAAATATTTTAAAGTACGAAATTATTACCTTCAAATAAAATTAAAACTGTAAAACTAATTTAGAAAGAAGAAAGAAAGAAAATATATTTATTTGCCGCAGGTACATGACGGTATTTAAACATAAACTTCTGAAATTAAAGTAAGGCAGTAATATTCTTCCTAGATAGACGGTACGCAGTGATCTATGAGCCCTCGGGGAAGCTCATGTTGAACTTAGAACATCTACCTAATCGTGCGCTGCTCAATATCATCTACGAGTTGTACATATGCTAGTGTCTACAGTCAAATTATAACAGGTTAAAACATTCTTGCGGACTTTACACCAGTGACCAATCAGTTCATCATTCATCATCATCATTTCAGCCGTAAGACGACCACTGCTGGACATAGGCCTCCCCCAAGAAGGGGGGTTTTGCCATAATCGCCACGCTTGGCAGGCGGGTTGGCGATCGCAGTATGGTTGTTCTAAAACACAGAGAACGCTGCTGCCCATTCTCTGGTAAGTCCCTTAGTCGCCTCTTACGACACCCACGGGAAGATATGGGATGGTGCTATTCTTTACGTCCGGACACCATACAGAACCAGTCAGTTCATCATCATCATCATCATTTCAGCCGAAAAGTCCACTGCTGGACATAGGCCTCCCCCAAGAAGGGGGGTTTTGCCATAATCGCCACGCTTGGCAGGCGGGTTGGCGATCGCAGTATGGTTGTTGTAGAATCAGAGAACGCTGCTGCCCATTCTCTGGTAAGTCCCTTAGTCGCCTCTTACGACACCCACGGGAAGATATGGGATGGTGCTATTCTTTACGTCCGGACACCATACAGAACCAGTCAGTTCACCAAACATTAATTCAAAAATTTTTACTTGACAAGCAACGATTGGCAAAAACATTATTTGTCATTTCATCATTCTACAACAACAAGTTTACCAAATATTTCACTTAGCAAAATAATTATCCGATAAACTTTTATTTAATAACGTATTATTTGACAAACAATTCATTATTTTTTAATTTTATTCCATACATAACGTTTGTAATAAAGACATTAACAATAGACGGTCGACGTCAGGGGCACTCCGAGGTTTGGTTAGTTAGGTTCCTTTAAGGGCATTACATGGCTCAAATCCCAAAAACAGCGTATATTCAAAGAAATTTGTTGATGAATCCCTTCGTGCGTTTTCCGTGTAAAAAAAGTATGTTATAGTTAAGTTCATCACAAATAAATTGTATTGTTTAAAATTTTAATAAACCTTCTCAATTTTTTTTGGTTAATAATAGAAAATAGGTCCTTTTTCAACCTTAATTGTAAATTGTCTCTGTAACGGCTGAATAGATCGGCATGAATTTTGTAACAACAAATACGTAATGATATACTTAACAATCTGTATTGTTTTTTTTCTGTAATTTCTTTTAATATTTTTAAATAATAAATAAAAACCGAAATTTTGCGAAATGTGCGGGGCAAGTCAACAAAAACCAGTACAGGGATCAAATCATCAAGGTCATCGAGCAATGTAATGCCCTTAAACCCTGAAAAAAAAAATCTAGGATATAAATAAGTTGTAAACTTACTCTATAGTCAATTCTAAACCTTTCAAGTACTGATGTAACGGAGTGTTTAAAAACCAAATTTACTATATATTTAATGTAATTATAAGGTCCCATTAAAATAGATGGACAAATTTTTAAACAGCGTTCAGTACGTCTAACCAGATACCCAAGCAAAAAAAAACACAGATTAAAGTAATTTTATATTGACCTAAAATAATAAATTGCCAGCACTCTAGAATAAACACATCCATTATGGGACTTGCACTCGCACATTTCGTAGTATCAGAATTATGAGATAACAAAGACATGGATGTGTTCATGCATTGGGTAAGCAACATTTTTAGTGTATTTTCGTTAGCTGATTTTTTTTCTTCCAAATATCTAGTGGTAACGTTTTTCTTATAATTTTTTTACCATTGACCTTATGGTAGTCTGAATGATTTCTAAAAGTTTGTCCATCTATTTTAATGGGATCTTATATACAACATTAGTTTTAGTATATACGAAACCTGAAACACCTGTCTAGTATTTTTATGTAAAGAATCTATGTACAAAATTTCAAAACTGCATCATGAAAAATCAAAAAATTATAAGCTTGTTCTGATACCTGGTTGTCCGCACAAAAACGTGGTCACAACGCGGCGCCGCCGCGCGCGCGCCTTTAGCGTCGTCTTGAGCACATTGATAATAATAATTTGGCAGTAGGTACATAAATGATTGCGATAGGTACTTCTACTACTAGGTTCTGTATGGTGTCCGGACGTAAAGAATAGCACCATCCCATATCTCCCCGTGGGTGTCGTAAGAGGCGACTAAGGGACTTACCAGAGAATGGGCAGCAGCGTTCTCTGTGTTTTATAACAACCATACTGCGATCGCCAACCCGCCTGCCAAGCGTGGCGATTATGGCAAAACCCCCCTTCTTGGGGGAGGCCTATGTCCAGCAGTGGACGTCTTTCGGCTGAAATGATGATGATGATGATAGGTACTTAGTGTCGCTCGGTGTCCAACTTGTAACCTTTTTTTAAATATTTTTGGGACAAAATATAACATGGTTTAAAAATTATTGGAATCGATTCATTTACTTATTCTGAACAAACTATATTCAGATTTCGCATATACTAAAAATAATGTTGTATATACTTGAACAATTAATCATTTTTACTATAACCCGCTCTGTTATAACAAGAAGCTGATTTTCTTCTCATTGCACATATTAAATAACTAAGAAAATTCCAGCGAATTTCTACATTCCCCAACCCTTATTACTAAGGTAGTTTTCCGTGAAACCCCTTACTCGGTTTGAAGTGAACAATTATTTTCATTTTTCACCTCGCTCGGACTGAGTATATAAGAGTTCTTGCTAAAGTTTTGAACAAGATCACTGAGCTGAGCGCTTTCAACTAGTCTTACTGAGGAGTATCGCGTAACGTAGTAACTGGGTTGTGGAGGTCAGATAGACAGTCACTCCATCTTACTACTAATATAAATGCGAAAGTTTCTGAGGATGTATGGATGTTTGTTCCTCTTTCACGCAAAAACGGTTGAACGGATTTTCGTGTTTGGCACACAGATACTTTATAACCTAGATTAACATATGGGATACTTTTTATCCCGATGGGATAATTAATTAATTAATTTAATTTTAAAGAAAGCTTACAGACTAATAACAATCGTAAATATTTATTAATTTATTTATTTGTTTATTTGTTTATTTGTTTATTTGTTTATTTGTTTATTTGTTTATTTGTTTATTTGTTTATTTGTTTATTTGTTTATTTGTTTATTTGTTTATTTGTTTATTTGTTTATTTGTTTATTTGTTTATTTGTTTATTTGTTTATTTGTTTATTTGTTTATTTGTTTATTTGTTTATTTGTTTATTTGTTTATTTGTTTATTTGTTTATTTGTTTATTTGTTTATTTGTTTATTTGTTTATTTGTTTATTTGTTTATTTGTTTATTTGTTTATTTGTTTATTTGTTTATTTGTTTATTTGTTTATTTATCTATTTATTTATTTATTTAATATCATGCATAAGTAGGGACATTTGCTAATTACAAGCTTCCACATGTATACATATATCTACTTAGTTACGCGTTATTTGCGTTGAACAGTTACAGCGATTTGAGTAGACAGATGTACAATGTAGACATATGTGCTAGGTATGTCAAGTCGTGAAATATCAAAAACAAAATTAAAAGCTATTTATGGTTGTTACCTAAATATTAAGGAGTATTTAGGTGACAACCATAAATAGCTTTTTTCTAATTTTGTGTGCGCTGGTGCAAAATAAATCCGAGCATAAGCTAGTGTACGATATGGGTATTCATCTGCAACCGGTCTTATCGTATCACCCAGTATTAAACTAGAGGGTAGTTACGGAGATATTGTGGGTCAAAGTTCCAACTTTTTTTTTTTTTTTTGTAAATACAGGTTATTTTAATATTATAACTTTACATTAAATACCTCCACCACCCCCGTACTATTCAATGCATCCATCAGCACAATGTTTTGAGAAAGTTTTTTTTTACGAATGGGAAATTATCCCGCTCTGGACAAAGCGGAAGGGAGTGTCAGACTTGTACTGACTAAAACCCATCCATGTTCCTTCTTTGCCTTTTGTGTTTCAGGGTCACGGTATCCTACCGTAAAACATAATTTTTCACCCCAAAAAACAGGAATATGTTTTTGCGTAGTTACTTAGTTTGATATACAGAATGGTTGACGGCTTCGTGAAGGGTCCGTTTACACCTTGTATGAACCTGTTTGTTCTTGAATTTGAAACAAGATTATTTCTTTGTCCAATTGTATTCATTGAAGTAAGGAACCGAATTCAACTACTCCACTACCTCTCAAGGTAATTACTTAGACCGGGTAGTCTGTTCCCCATTTATAAATTAAACCCGATAAAGGATACATTTAAACCTAAACTAGACCGCAGTCGAACTTCAATGAAAAGCCGACGAAACTATAGTTTGACTTCAAAATAACTTCGCGCTTTCAACAGACAAACTAACTGTCTATTCTCAGATAGATACTATTTATTTGTATACGTTAACTGTTCAATACAATTTACACCATAACTCTTCCTACATAAAATTCAGAATCGTTTGGTGTTCTAATACTCCGAAATTGACTTTGGTTGTATCAGGCTGTTCAATACAATTTACACCTTAACATTTCCTGTCTATAATTCAAAATTGTTCGTCGTTCAAATTCTGTAGAATCTAGAATTGACTTGGTAATAATAAGTGCGTCATTAAAGCTTTATACTTATTGGATTAAGGTTGAAAATGGTTTGTTCTAGATAGTACCTAAAATTGGGTTTATTTAAATGGCAAAGTTTTGTCAAAGGCGACGTTTGTCTGATTTTTAGGCTAATTCAATCAAGTTGATGATGTTTTTGGATTAAATTAGATGAATTGAGGAGCTCGTGGCTAAACAATAACAACCGCTCGGGTCGATCGTTAGGTTAAGCTGCGCTTGCCGAGGTTGGTCCGTGGATGGGTGACCGCCCATAACATACTGAGTTTCCTCCGTACCTCGGAAAGCACGTAAAGCCGTTGGTCCCGGCTGTCATTTGTAGATCTTTAACAGTCGTTACAGGTACTCAGTGGCCCAAAATTATGACAACCAGTCTTGCCAAGGGGTATCGTATTACCCAGGACTAACAGGGTTTTGGAGGTCAGATAGGCAGTTGCTCCATGTAAAATACTGGTATTCAGCTGCATCTGGTTAGACTTAAAGCCGACCTCAACATAGTTGGGAAAAGGCTAGGCAGATGGTGATATTAAATTTAAAAATGGCCAATTGTTTTGAAATGGCAATCTTTTCTTCTAAAGAATCATTTTGAAAAATTACTAACGGTCCGCCACTGCTTCGCACTGTTTTTATGACATGACAAAACGAGAGAGAAAAGAAAATATTGAACTCACTCTGAGTTCAATATTTTTCTTTTTCTCGTCGATGGCCATTTTTCATCAAATATACAACATTAGTTTTAGTATATGCGAAACCTGAAACACGTGTCTAGTATTTTTATGTAAAGAATCTATGTACAAAATTTCAAAACTGTATCATGAAAAATCACAAAGTTATAAGCTTGTTCTGTTATCTGGTTGTCCGCAAAAAAACGTGGTCACCACGCACCACGTCCGCGCGCGCGCCTCCAGCGTCGTCTTGAGCTCATTGATAATAATAATTTGGCAGTAGGTACCTAAATTATTGTGATAGGTACTTAATGTCGCTCGGTGTCCAACTTGTAACTTTTTTTAAATATTTTTGGGACAAAATACATATAACAAGGTTTAAAAATGATTGCAATTGATTCAGTTACTTATTCTCAACAAACTATATTCAGGTTTCGCATTTTAAAAATAATGTTGTATTTGTCCCAAAACTCATCAACGCGAACTCTCGCTGATGCAGTCATTAGATCGTCAAGTGCGCAGGTGTCAGGACATGCAGCGCAAGATGGAAGGTGGGCCATTGTCTTTGGAGATACACCGCATACACACTTGGGATCTATGGCGTTAGTTCAACTTTAATTTATATTACACTCAATTCTTCAAAATTTTATATTATGGTGAAAACCGCAGCAAAGTTCACTGCGTAGTTGAGAATAAAGCGGTTAGACTGAATTAAAAAAGTAAACAGTAAAAATAATATACTGTGCTAGACATAATTACATGTCGGAGGCGCAATGGCAAAAATAACCACTCAGTTGACAAAGCAGAAGGAGATGAGCTGGACTCATCTTTGAAGGAGGAAAGAGAGGTCTTTTTCGTGCAGGTGTTGAACATGGCCTATGTAGATCACCTATTACTACTATTATAAATGTACTACTATTATAATTGTAGACTATTAAATATGTAGCGGCACTACAAAAAGCACTACAGCAACAAAGTACAAAAAGTATTACAGCGCCATATCTATGACACATATGAAGAACTAACATCAAATTCCTAAATGACGACTTAATTAAGACCATATTATTATAGAAAAACCCGTCAACAACTGTCGGGCAGTAGCCCACCAGACATAAAACCCGTCTTATCGGAGGGTCCTCCCTTTTCTATAGGGGATGATGAATTTTACACCCTGTTCTTCATACTCCTAAATTATAATATTAAAAAGTAACAAATTTGTAAAGTTGATAATTGTGTTGTTGACGCTCGTAGTCTTAATAAGAGTATAATTATACGTATACCTAATGTTCTCTCCCTTAATTTGTACTATTTTTATTAAGTAGATGTTATTTTTGTATCATGAATGTACTATGCCGACTATTGTGTTTAACTGTTAACCATTACAGTTACTGTTCTCCATGACTTCCAAATCTTTTTTTTTTACTGTTAACCATTATTTAATTTAATTTTCAATGTAGTTAAAAATTTCATGAATGTTTGCCTGCCTAATATAAGGTAGATTGTACAAGGCTCACTCATCTTATTGTTACATCTTATTTTATGTACCTGCAATCTATGCAAATAAATTTTTACTTTACTTTACTTTTACGTAGTAATAAACCCCTAACGATCAACTCCTATTTCTCCTTACAATAAGACATTCAAACGATTTTTTTCAAAAGTCGCGGACAATCCATTTGCACTCAAAACTACTTTCAACTTCTTTGTATCACCACTAGTGTCCCAGAGTATTGCGATAGCGAGTTGATTCGTTTTGTTTGTGTTCCGTACAATTGTAGATAGAGTATTGTATTTTATTTTCTTGTGTAGATCGAAACTTTTCAGTGCCCACGTATAAAGTGCTTTTCTAAATAAATGAGACCACAACGAAAAAATCATAATTTATTATTAATCATTTATTTTAGACATAGTCCATATTTTTTTTTAAATATAATTTAATACCACGCCCGTAATCCTTATGTTAAATACACTAATAAACTCTCAAACTCTCTCTCTCTCTCTCTTAAACTCTCCCTCTTTAATACTCTTTCTTTACTCATTTTCTTTTTCTTTTATTTAATACTCTTTTTACTATCGATATAATATTAAATATGATTCCTTTTGTTAGCGAAGCTTAATCTGAAACCTTGATCAATCTTAGTGCTTTTGTCTAGACCTATATAATTATTGTCTTTTCCTTTCACAAAGATAAAAACCGATTTTACTTCCATTCCAAAACTACCATTTGTAGGTTAGTAATACCGACCTTGATCGCCAAAGATAAGTTTAAAAGCTGTAATTTCGGCAGAACCCCGAATTTCTTGATTTACATAAATTGTTGGTAAATACCATGAAGTCGAAAGTGGGGTATTTTAGGCCAATTTGTCATAGTGTTTAAATGTTTGTTCGCTTAGTTATAACGCTTTTGATATACGACTTATCCTTGGTACCATAATACATTATGTATTGTATGTACAATTGACGAAGCTATTTGGTGTACAGGTGACTTGAAACTACTTTTACTAATAATTAATCTTGTGAGTATGCCATAGCAGAATATTTACAAATCAAATGTTATTTCAGCCGTTAGTTGTGGCAAGATGGTTCTCACACAAATTATCGTCGAGTATAAATCATTTTCAATTGTCACTAAAAGTTTTTTGCACATTATCCACATAAACATAGAAGAAAAAAATGTATTATAGAAGATAACTTATACTAAAACTAAACAAGCAATGTGAATAAATTTAATAAATGATATAAATGATAATATTTGAAACCACCGCGCAAGCTTTTTTCTACAAAACGAAAAAGGAATCACGTAAATCGGACCAGTATTCACGGAGTTATGAGGTAACAAATATTAAAAAAAACAGCTGAATTGAGAACCTCCTCCTTTTTAGAAGTTGGTTAAAAAACGAAACCAACGCTGTCTGAGTATCACGTTTTAACGACTGAACAAATTTCGATGAAATTCACACTGGTGTACCATAAAGTGGGTAAGACTGTTTTTTATTCCAGAAGTAGGTATCAGTCAAAAATAAATCTGAAGCTGAAAAACTAATATTGGCAGTGTAATAACTAAAAGATTAATTGGCCCCAAACTAGGCGAAGCCTGTATCTTGGGCACCAATAAAAATGAAGGGTTTAACATTGGAAAAAATTGAATACGCAGCGAAAATATGAATAAGTTTACCTATATACCAAATAGTTCGTTTGACTGTAGTAATTATTCAAAGTGTGTGATACGATCGTGAATACACTAGGTACTTTAATATGTATAATAAATAATATTGACTTCCAGGCTTAAGTGTGTTTTACATTATAGTATGACAAAGTAATTTTGTGTACATTAATGGAGGGTTAAATTATGTCAATTTGACCTCGGCAATTTCCACGGTACGTGAAACTTGAAGCCCCGAATAAATACTTCCGGTATTGAATAATGATCGGAAAACATGCCCAGTTGGATCGAATTGTTGGCTCAAATAGTAGCCGCAATTTACAAACGAAAAAAAAACCATCCTTCTAACGCAGTCATGGGTTTGTGTGTGGGCAACGATATCATTTTCTCCTTCCAAACTTTTCTATCTTGTGTGATATCTGGCCACATTCGCCCCGTAGACAAGATCAGATCGTCCACCTTAGCTGTGGTCTATCTCAACAGCGATTTCCTCCGTCAGGCGTCCAGTGAAAGACAATATTATTTGCTCACCTCTCCGTGCGCATTTGCGCTACGTTGCCAGCCCACCCCCACTTTAGCCTAGCTGATTTTTTTCCGACATCTGCAACCTGAGTTATGGAAGGTAGATTGTAAAGGATGATTTCCACCAAACGGCTCGAATCGCATCGCATCGGATCGGAAAGGATGCGGCGACAGCCGATTACGTCCGGGAGAATGTTAACGCATACGATCGGCTCCGTACCGTCGCTTGCGAACGTATTCGTCTCTGTCGGATACGACGACAGGTGAACGGAGCCGATCGCGTGTCGCATCATTAATCTTAACGCAAGAAGCAATCTTTTTTTTTATCATAGCTTATACTGTGTCCCACTGCTGGGCATAGACCTACAATTCTCCTTCCAAACCTCTCTGTTTTTTGATATTTATGGCCACGTTTGCCCTGCGGACATGATCAGTTCGTCATACCACCTTCGCTGCGGTCAGCGTCCAGTGAATGACGATCGTTGCCTGCCTCTCCGGGTGACATGGCCAACCCACTCCTATTTCTTGGCTTTTTTAGCTCCAACATTAGCTACTTGAGTTACAGAGCGCAGTCTAGTGTTTCTGTGTTTCCATTGTGAGGATCGTCCGGAGGACACGGTGCAGCATACTGTGCAGGTTTGCCCCGCTTGGGCGGAGAAGCGCCGTGTCCTCGTAGAGGCAATTGGCGGCGGCGATCTCTCGCACCCGGCCCTGGTCCAAGCCATGGTCCGGAGCGAGAGGGAATGGGAAGCCGTCACCTCCTTCTGCAAAGCAGTCATGCTAGTCAAGGAGGTGGCGGGACGTGAGAGGGAAAGAGCCTCACGTCCCAGCCGCCGTGGGAGACGCCCTGGGCGTCGGGGGTTACATGGTGGCCCCCGGCCACCGTAGGCGCGGGCCTGTGGATGGCGAGTTATGGTCTAGCTCGCCGTCCGTAGGGGTCCGTATGGGCTGATGCCTGCCAAGGCTGCGGGACTGTTCGAAAGAGATACCGCAGCCCTGGAATTCAAAGGGCAAAGAAGGAACATGGATGGGTTTTAGTCAGTACAAGTCTGACACTCCCTTCGCGATCTGATCGCTTGCCACCACACCACCAAATCTTAAGCTTCAGAAGCAATCTGCAGTTCCAATATTAAGAGGCTCGCTTTTATTATCAAAAGATTTTAGGTTTATTCGGCATGGCGTGTATAAACCAGTAATTTGTACCATTGGCGGCTTTGCCTCATAAAATTCGGGCGCAAATGAGTGACGATAAAATCGTAAAATAAATTTTACTTGGCACACTTTTTTTGCTCCAATACCTACCTACCGTGAAATTTAACACCCTGTAACGGAAATTGTGAATTATGTCAACACCCTGTATATATTTTCCACCGGTAAATACGTTCAGTGTTTTTTTTTTGTACTAACTCTGTTTTATGGTATCCGTCGAAATATTTATTGTGTTAAATTAAATTATTTGTTTGTTGAGATTTGTTTGTAATTGCTTGAAAAGGTCTCATGGTTATAAATTTATATCACGCTACAAAAAACTCATTTATTTTTGTTGGAATTTCGTTGGACAAGGGTTGGACAATGACCTGGGTTCGTTTCCCAGGTTGGGCAAAGTGTTATTGGGTTTTTGCATCTGGAAATTCTCAGCAGCAGCCACGGTCTTAATTTGTGCCCGATTGATGGCAATAGGCTCGCCCCCTATTACATGGGACTTAAACATAACTCGCAAAATGTGGGTGAACTAATAAGGTACACCCACAGATATAGATAGTACACCTCTGCCCAACTTTTCGGGGATTACAGGCGTGATGCTAAATATGTCTTTCGTAAAAAAAAAAACTCTTCTCTCCATTTACTCAAACGATTATTAATCTTAAAAGCTTTTACTGGTTTTAAGGGCACAGAAAAATTTTGGATGTTCCTATAGATAATGACGTAATGTATCTGTCAGCGTTTGGTTGGATTGAAGCCTGTCCATATCGGTTTGACAAACTCTTAAGAAGGCCACCTAATTGACTAAACTATGACATCACATCACTACTGTAATCCCCGAAGGTTTGGGCATAGATGTGCCTAATAGTTCACCCTCAATTCGCCAGTTGTGTTTAAGTCCCATGTTATTAGGGCGAGCCTATTGCAAGCAACCGGACTCAAATCCAGATTGCGTGGCTGTTACTGAGAAATTCGTGATCGAAAAACCCAATAAAACTTTGCCCGACCTAAGAATCGAACCCAACACCTCATGCTTAGCAGTCGCGATTGCGATCAATAGACCAACGAGGTAGACAAACTTTTACTCGTTGCAACGTTCCTCCACAAATCCGCAAAAATCCGAACTCCTTTCTTAAAAGAAATAAAAGAACGAGAACCCATCCGACGAATCTGATACAGAACCCCAAAAAATAATAAACCATTGGACCTAATGATGTTTTCGTCGGATTTGCTCCAACAAACAAATAAGAAAAACTTTTCTGTCTGCTCTGTAAGTGGACTGTCGTTAAGATATGAGCTGGAGTCCTGATTGACCATCTATTCTGGGGCGCTTATTGACTCATTCAGAGATATTTCTGAGAGATTGGCCCTGATCACTAGTCACGAAGTAAAAAAATAACAACAAAGAAAAAAAAATACAGTATTTTTCTTAAGTTAAGTTAAATATTCACAAGAACGTGGAGAGTAAAGATAGGAAGGAGTATACCAGGCAGTGAGCGAATTTAGGCTGATGATGATGAAGCTTAATGCTGATGGGACTCATTCTTGAGGATCAAACCGAGATCATTGAGTGACCATCCATTCGTGCTGAGGCTACGTGTCTCAGATATCTTTCAATATCTTCGCAGATCTTTAACAGTTGTAATTATCATCTGCCGCGCCTTTTCCCAACTATATTGGGGTCGGCTTCCAGTCTAACCGGATTCAGCTGGATACCAGTATTTTACATGGAGCGACTGCCTATCTGACCTCCACAACCCAGTTAGTACTGGGTAATACGATAACCCTTGGTAAGACTGGTCGTCAGGATTATGTTGAATACTGGTAAGTTTTTAAACATAATTGGGAAGAAGAGAGACACAGATGACGCCCACAAGCACTATACAGGATGTAACAGAAAGGTAATAGTCATATGAAAGGATATGCTGCAGACCATCAAACTAAATAAAATGTAAATGCGAAAAAATATCAGCTGTTACTAAATTTCAATACCTACTGTATATAATAGTGCATGGGACGGCTGATATTTTTTTCGCATTTACGATATTGCACCCATGGAGGAAGTTGTTCAGTTTGATGGTCTGCAGCATATCCTTTCATATGACTATACCCTTTCTGTTACATCCTGTAATAAAAATGGATTTTAAATAAAGGCTATTTAGTATTCCACTAGGTTTTATCGTCATCTTAACACACTAGAATCTTATAAAAACATTTTTAAGTAGCCAAACATTAGTTGAAAGTAACATAACATAACATTTGGGATGTTGGCAATAAGATTTATTGCACTGTTTGTTTCTTAGAAAATAAGTTGGGAAAAACATGCCTATAATGTATGCTTACATGTCTTGTGTAAGCTGGATTAGATTATCATTGGTAGTTCGTGGTTAGGATTCTTGGAAATTGTGTCTTGGTATGTTTTGGTCATCCTATTAGCGTTGGAGACGTACCTACGTGTTTGAATCAGAAATGAGGAGATCCTAAAGACAATTAAGTTATAGTCATTAAATTTTATAAGTGAAAATAACGCTCGTTAGTCTGTCAGTTTGTCAGTCTGTCATTAGGTCAGTCTGTAAGTCTGGCAGTCTGTCAGTCTTCTAGTCTGTCAGTCTGTCAGCCTGTGAGTCTATCAGTCTGTGAGTATGTGTGTCTGTCAGTCTGTGAGTATGTGTGTCTGTCAGTCTATCAGTCTGTGAGTATGTGTGTCTGTCAGTCTGTGAGTCTATCAGTCTGTGAGTATGTGTGTCAGTCAGTCTGTCAGTCTGTGAGTATGTGTGTCTGTCAGTCTGTGAGTCTATCAGTCTGTGAGTATGTGTGTCTGTCAGTCTGTCAGTCTGTGAGTATGTGTGTCTGTCAGTCGCTCAGTCTGCCAGTCTGTCAGTCTGTCTGACTGTAAGTATGTCAGGCTGTCAAGCTATCAGTCTTTCAGTCGGCCGGTTGGTCAGTCAGCCGGTCGGTCAGTTGGTCAGTCGGTCAGTCGCTCAGACTGTCAGTCTGTCAGTCTGTCCGTATGTCACAGTAATTTTAATCAGACTGTTGTCACCACACATTTGAGATTCGGAGAGTAGACTGATGTCTTCTGTACTACCGACAAAAAAGTGATGTAAAATTAAGAATGATTAAAACAAAGGAACAGCTCTTAAAAAATGATATCGAGAATCTTATACTTTTTTTAAGTCAATGGTTGATGATAATATTCGCTTCTTAGGTCGTAAAATTGTGTAATGTCTCTAATTTCTAAAGTAAGAGGAGGAAAATTCTAAAAGATGTGGGTTCGTAGAATAAAAAGAACTTTTAATGAAAATTGGCTTGAATAAGATTTGATTATTATTTAGTTTTTCAGTTATGAATATAAATACTGTACACCTACTATGAAAAACAAATTTCGTTTTGCTTTTCAGTGTAAATAAACCATTCATACAATGAGCGTAAAAAAACAAAAATTATAATATCATTTGGTGGTTTTTTAATTCATGAAAGGAGAAGGGGATTACTAGATTTCTGTTTTTTTTAAACAACTGTCTATTATCCGTCTATTGTGTTTTATTTATCTGTCTATCGTTTATTACCGGGATGATGGGTTTCAGGTTTGAGCTTGGAATCCAGTGGTCTAGCTGTGTAAAAAGCAGAAAAGTGCGGAAAAAAGTTCGCGAGCGGACACAGTGAGTTTCGTGTGTCGGGAACAGAATCGAGTTGCGAGTGACAGTGGTAGCGGTACTGAGTGCAAAAAACGAACAAGAAAGAGGGTAGACCGATTTGTCTGCTCATAAACATCCACCCGCAATAACTTCAGTTTATCCGTGATCAGGTGTTTGCAACAGCGCCGAAATATCGGGAACTCAATAAAAACGGTAAACATGGTAAATTTCCCGTTTCTAGTTTATATAATACTGTTAGTTACCATGATAGTTTAAAATCGCACAGCAATCGCAGTTCAAAAATCAGCTGTTTAGTATAGGTTATAACCTCAATTTTACTAAACCTCTTATAACTCAGCTCATAGAGTGCCAAAATCCGCAGAATTTTCAGTGATGGTTTGATAATAAATATAAGCTAACCAAGGTAACCGACGTAGCCCGAAGAATAGCCAAACTGAAGTGGCAGTGGGCAGGGCACATTGCTCGCAGAACGGATGGCCGATGGGGCCGAAAAGTTCTGGAGTGGCGACCGTGAACCGGAAGACGCTGCGTTGGAAGGCCTCCCACTAGTTGGACCGATGACCTGGTGAAGGTTGCAGGGATCCGCTGGATGCGAGTCGCACGGGACCGGTCAATGTGGCGACACTTGAGGGAGGCCTATGTCCAGCAGTGGACGTCTTTCGGCTGAAATGATGATGATGATGATAAGCTAATAAATGACACCTGACACCACTGTCATCTTTTTACATTCAGGCCAAGAATGTATGAAAGCATATATGTCTCCTTTTCTTAAAGTCTATGCGAGGAATTTCGGCACAGAGGTTTAATATGAACCGGGGAAGCGCAAAAGATAATTTGAATCCGTGTACATGAATTAGTTTGACCAGAGTTTGAGAGAAACTGCGGACAAGTGCTAGTTAGTAAAATAGATGAAAAAATCCAGTTTGAGATAAAATCACCTTCACCTAAAAACTTCGAACAATTTCCAAGTTCCTAACATTTGTTAAGTTCTTACTTAACCGCGGAAATAAGCAGTTAATAAGTAGCTTAAGTTATGACTTAGAAATGAACAAAGCTTTCATTTCCACCTGACTTAATAACTTAAACATAAAGCTTTGTACGAATTAAATTAAGTTGTTGCAAAAAAATTAAGTTAGGAATAAGTTAGTGTTAAGTTAAGCTTGTATGGTATACATCATTGGTAAACATAAGTGAAAGACTGAATTGTTATTGTAATAATAATTATTAAGATAGAGCCATGGACAAAAAGATACAGTCAATTAAATAAACATATGAAAGTAAAAACATGAGCATGAGGTCCTGGGTTCAATTCCCGGGTTGGGCATTGGTTGGTTTAAGGTTATTATTGGGTTTTTCCATCAGGAATTTTTCAGTTACTGCCACGGAGTCTAGATTTATGCCCGGTGGATGGCAATAGGCTCGCCATATTATATGGGAATAAAACATAACTATGTAGGTACACCTTTAGAAAACCCTTTGGGGATTAAATGCGTGATGCTATGTTATGTTATGAAAAAATAAAATAAGGTATATTATATGTGGGATATTATACAGTGTGAGTCTTTATAATGTGCACATACCGAAATGAGAGAATCTTTGCTTAATTTTATCGATGGAAAAAATATTTAAAAAAATCTAAATATATTTTTTATGGAATTTTTAAATATTTTGTCCGCTACTGTGACCCCAGTGTAAACAAAACGGTGTAACTTTTAAACAGAATTATCTATCGCGATGAAACAAACTGCATAATGATTGGAAGTAATTAGGCGTCCTCATAAAATGAAAATTGTGGGAAAAAAACTAACCTCAATTGAAAATTAACATCTTTTTTTAGCAAAAATCTGTTTTTTCTTCATCAATTTTTACAATAATCGTAAAATTTCTCAATAAGACGCCCCCATTACCTACCTTTTTTATTACTTTACGTTATTTTTCATCATATTAGCCACGTAATGGTAAAAATTGCATGTTTTTAACTTAATCCCAACATTTCTTATCAACTGTTAAAGAAAGGCCCAGCGCACGGCTACGCACTATTGTTTAGCAGTAGATAGCATTTTCTGTGAATTTTATTATTAATGTGCGCTCGGGGTGCGGGGAGAGGTTTTTTTGAGTTTCGTAACTCAAAAATGTTTAGATTTTTTTAAATATTTTTTCCGTCGATAAAATTAAGCATAGATTCTCTCATTTCGATATGTGCACATTATAAAGACTCACACTGTATGTGGTTATATTGTTGTATTTTTTACTAAACGACAAAAGTTGTCGCCGTTGAGTGATATAGAATCATGTACTTTTTTATGGTAACAATTTACGCATTGATATTCCTTACACCCTAAATATTTCATTTCAAAACGGTGATAGATCAAACTGTGTTTTTGTTTCCAATTTCCGATTCAATTTCACCCCTGTGCGTGACTCCTTAGGGCTCAATTCACAGATCGGTCTTTGACTTTACGTTCCAAAGTAAAGTAGGTGTTTCATTCTAATATCAACATTATGAGCAACATATTAAGGTTCAAATAAGCTTAAAACATTTGCTAATAGTCATTAGAACATTTGTTTTCCATCGCCTGTTCAGTCCCACTCCTGGGCAAGGGCCTTGCTCCACTCTTTCCATTTCTCGCAAACTCGCGCGTCCTTTTTGAACACTAGCCGTATTGAAATAAGGGTAATAAGGGTAATAAGGGTAATAAGGGTAATAAGGGTAATAAGGGTAATAAGGGTAATAAGGGTAATAAGGGTGATAAGGGTAATAAGGGTATGACCCTTATTTCACTTCATCATCATCCACAGCCCGACTTCACCACTGTTGGATATAGGCCTCCCTTTTTTGTATCATTCTCCACGGTCCTGTGCCAGCGTCAACCAGGGTTTCCCCCGATAGCAACAATGTCATCAAAAAATTTTCCAGTCTTTGGACGTAACTCGGTCACAGTAAAGTTAAAACAGCATAGATGGAACACTCATAACTACTTTAGCACCATCTATGATGCAAATGAAGAACTAAAATCAAGTTCCTGCATCACGTCATTTCTCCGCGAGATAAGAAGATATAGAAAAACCCAGATAACAACTGTTGGACCCTGTAGCCTATCATCATCATCAGCCTACAACAGTCCGATGCTGGACAAAGGCCTCTTCAATCGTACACCACTTAACTCGATTCTCGGCAACTATCATCCAATTGCTACCAGTTCACGAAGATCGTCGCTCCACCGAGCATGAGGGCCTAAGCCTCCACCTTACGCTTGCCGATTTGCGGTCTCCACTCAAGAACACGTCTACTCCAACGGTCATCGGTTCTACGGCTAATATGACCGGCCCATTGCTATTTCAGCTTACTTATTCTGTGAGCTATTTCTACAACGACAAATCTGGTTCTCTTTCGGATCATTTCGTTTTAGATACGATCCCTCAGGGAGACGCCAAACATAGCCAGTTTCATAACTTGCTGAGTGACCTTGAATTAGCTGTGGTCCGCCAGGCACCAAATCCGTTTGGTCAGAGGATCCTTCCTGTTCAAAGAAGTATGAGGAAATTTAGACCTTGTTCCTCATACCACTAAAGAGTAAAGTCCAAGTACCGTCTGTGGAATTCGCCCTTACACGGTTTGCGTATCAAGTTTTGCGAAGCAGCCACGAAAGTAAGAAAGCTGATTTATGACTTCGATATAGTTTTTGACGTTCGTTTGCCACCGCATTAGCCTTCGACCTTGTGGTTGCGAAACTTGGAAGCCTTTGAAGTTCTTAAACGTTTTTTGGGGGCTTAGGCTTGCTAGTCACTTAAAATAACAGCCGCACTGGTCGGTCTTCAAGGTTAAGCAACGTTTTTCGAGGTCAGTCCGTGGATGGGAGTTTTCTCCGTGCCTTGGGAATGACGTTAAGCCGTTGATTCTGGCTATCATGTGTAGATCTTTGACAAAAGTTACAGGTAATCAGTCGCCCGAAAGTCTGACGACCAGTCTACTAACTTCTCGCGGAGATCAGTTATGCAGTCGCTCCATGTAAAATAATGGCATTCAGCTGCATTCCGTTCGACTAGGAGCCGAACTTAACATAGTTGGGAAAAGGCTAGGCAGATGATGATGTAGTAATTGCTTCAGGTCTCCTTATTTGTTCAACAAATAATACTCCTCCTAACTGTTTTCTGCCATGGCGGCCAATCTCAGAGAAAACTAGCCGTCGACGTGAAAGATACTATAGTGCACAACTGTGTAAGCAAACACAGGTGTCCTCACTCTCAAATTCCGATCGGACGGACCCGTAGTATTTGACGACGGAATCGAATGTAACGACAGAATCAGTAACGCTCTTTAAACATCACTTCGAAATTCGAATGGTGTCTCGTTCTGAATCCGCGATGATTTACTTTAAAAACAAATGAGTTTGCTTTCGAATTGTGTGCGCTCAGTTGAGTGAGGTTTAATGTGAACTTGATAGAATATCAGTACGAACGGATTCGCAACGTTCTACAATCTGGGGTTTACTGGTCATTTCCTATGAAATATTTCTTTGAAATCTTTTCATATTTTCAAAAACTGCAGGGACGGGGTGTGTCATTTTAAAATATGACGCTGGCTGGTCGCCATATTTGATAGCCGTTATGAAAGTATTGGTATAGTTCATGGAACGTTCGAATCTTGCTTTTAAAAAATATTTTCATTTTAGGGAAATTGCAAGGCTTTCCATACAAGTTTAAAACCAAATTCGTAGACTATAGTCTACGAATTTGGTTTTAAACTGGTGGTTTTTAACTGGTGTAAGAGATGAGAGAGAGAGTATGGTGCAAATTGTTTTCATGAATATTCATCACATGATTTGGGTAGTAGGATTACGTGAGCAATTAAAAAAAAAAAAACCTGGATTCAATGATGTGAGCAAAATTTCAGTTGGGAGGAACTGGTTTAAAATTCAGTTTCAGCAAGATTTGACCCATATAATCAAAAACAAAGCATTTATTTGAAGTAGGCCACACAATTGTTATGCCTTGTGACTACAAGGCATAACAATTGTGAAAGTACTATAGTTGCACATTCCTCAGCGTAGATCTCTATGGAGAAGAACGGGCAAGAAACTCCTTGGACTCTTAATATCTAACAAACAAGGCAAGTTAAGTGCACCTTGTAGAAAAACTGCTCATTCATACAAAAGAGCAGTACCTATTCGGTCAAAATGTATCGAACAGGATCAATCTTTTTTAAATGACGATAGAATGAAATGGAGCAAAATTAAAAAAAAAAATGACACGTATAATGTTAACGAATTGGATATTTTATGACCGTATCGGTGCCCAACTCGATGATTCGTAGTTAAATTCGTACTGTGTATTTATTTGCCTAACTTTTAACCTACATAGTCCAGTAGGTTGAGTCAGATTTCAGTTTAACCAGATACGGCTAAATATGAATATGTAACACGAAACGACTGCCTAATAACCAACTCGTAAATACCGATTCTATTTCAGAAGTGTTACTCCCTAAACATCACTTCGAATTTCGAATGGAATAGAATAGGATATATTTTATTGTATAACATCAGTATACATGAAATGATATGTGCAAGGTCTTAAAATAACAGGTAGATCTACATGTTTTGCCATTTAAGGCGTACAAAACAACATAGTTTTGGCTAAGAATAAAACAAAAAAATAAAAAAATTGAGTCTACACAGCAAACTATGATAAATAAAGAATAGAAAGTATTGATTTACAGATTTGGGAGTCAAATTGTGAAAATATCGTAATTACAGGAATCTATTTAATTATTGCGGTCATTTAAAAAAATCCGATATGGAATAATAACATTTGGCTTTCGAACGGTGTCTCGTTGTGAATCCGCGATGATTTACTTTAATTTAAACCCTTTAGCTTCAAAAGTCGGTGGCAAAAAGAACTGAACTAAACACACAAAAGTCACCGACTTCTGAAGCTAAATTAATTTTTCACTTTTTTTGTGTTTTTGAAGTCGGTTTTAATTTTTTGCAAAAAAGTTTTTTTTTGATTTTTAGTTAAAATATCCTTTACAAATATTTGTTTTTTTTTATTTTTTTTTTATTTATTATATTTTTGTGTTTTTTTTTTATAATGAGACAGCGAGGTTTCGGAGTAAACGAAAAAATCATCGATGTATCCAATGTATAGATTTTTGTTAATTTTTCAAAAACCGTAAACTATTTAAATTTTATCGAAATCAGGATACTGGGAAGTATACCCTTCGGAACAAAAAAATTTTTTTTCCAAATCGGTTTAGGCTTCTTCGAGTGAAAATACATTAAAAAAAGATTCCGACGAATTGAGAACCTTCTCCTTTTTGAAGGAGGTTAAAACAAATGAATTCGTTTGCTTGCTGCTTCATCAGTCGAGTGAGGTTTCAAGAGAAGTTTACAGAATAACCGTAACTACTGACATAAAAAATAGATCATCCGGAATCATCTTCTAAAACACTGCATTTAATGATCTCAATTGGAACTGCAGTGGCCAATCTGGACATCTCTTAACCGTCTGCGGGCACAAGTTGGCCGCTGTAGACATAATTTGGCCAAATGGGGCATCATCGACCCGTTCCAAATACAATGCTAGTGTGGAGTGCTTCTGCAGGATATGCTTCACCTCCTTTCTTGCCCTTCCTGCACCTTCCAGGATTTAAACGAAGCCAACGAAAGTTGTGCAGGTGGCTGTATACTGGTCGGGTATTACTTGGGTCCATCGACACGCAAAGAAGACGAATGTGTATAAAATGGTCGCCAATCATTACATAGTATCAGTAGGAACCAAACTGGTAACCATTCTGAATTACCAGTAGGCTCTAAATTTGAAGTCAAGCAGGCAAGAAGACCTGTGTCCCAGCAGTGGGAACGTTATAGATGGATTTTGCTTATAGGACTACTAGATTTTCAACTCTCAACTTTGGGTATAGTGTTTGTTTTGTGAATTTCAGCAACACGCAACGATTTGTGAAGTTTTTCATTTAATTTCATGAAACAGTCAGACGAAGACATTACTGCATTGCCGGCACCAACTAAAATTGATCCATATTCGCAGCGCATAAACTTTTTGCGAACCCATCTTCACCGAAAGCTAAAATAGTAACAGTAACTACACTAACCTGACAGCACAACTAGTGCCGTCCTCCTCGTCCTCCCTCTTTTTCCTCCGCCTCCGTATGTAGAGATAGGCAGCCACAGCGAAAAAGATGGCGGCCGCGCCACATCCCAGGATGATCACCAGCACTACTGTACGAGTCTTCATGTTGATCTGTTGAAGAAGGGAGAGAAGTTAATTTCAAAGAGATCCTATTAAGGGTGTACACCTAAAACAGGTTTTTAATAAATTATAACTTCACTTTAAAAACCTTCATGAACACTGTACTATTCAATGCATCCATCAGCAAAATGTTTTGAGTGCGTTACATTGAGTTTTCGATCTTCAGGTTATGCCGTGATTGCCTGAGTTGATTCGTAGATGGGTGGCATTACATACCGAGTTTCCTCCGTGTCTCGGAAAGCACATTTAACCGTTGGTCCCGGCTGTCATTTGTAGATCTTTGACAGTCGTTACAGGTTGTCAGTGACCCGAAAGTCTGACAACCAGTCTTAACAAAGGGGTGTCGTATTATGCATTACTAACTGGGTCTGTGGAGGTCAGATAAGCAGTCGCTCCATGCAAAATACTGGTATTCAGCTGCATCTGGTAAGATTGGAAGCTGACCCTAATATAGTTGGGAAAAGACTAAAGCAGATGATGAGCTCATGATCAGCAGTCGCGCTTGCGACCACTAGACCAACGAGGCAGTTATACAACATTATTTTTAGTATTTGCGAAACCTGAATATAGTTTGTTCAGAATAAGTCATCATCATCATTTCAGCCGAAAGACGTCCACTGCTGGACATAGGCCTCCCCCAAGAAGGGGGGTTTTGCCATAATCGCCACGCTTGGCAGGCGGGTTGGCGATCGCAGTATGGTTGTTATAAAACACAGAGAACGCTGCTGCCCATTCTCTGGTAAGTCCCTTAGTCGCCTCTTACGACACCCACGGGAAGATATGGGATGGTGCTATTCTTTACGTCCGGACACCATACAGAACTTACTCAGAATAAGTAACTGAACCGATTCCAATAATTTTTAAGCCATGCTATATTTTGTAAAAAAAATATTTAAAAAAAGTTACAAGTTGGACACCGAGCGATATTAAGTACCTATCGTAATAATTTAGGTACCTACTGCCAAATTATGTTTATCAATGAGCTCAAGACGACGCTGGAGGCGCGCGCTACGTGGTGACCGCGTTTTTGTGCGGACAACTAGGTAACTGAACAAGCTTATAACTTTGTGATTTTTCATGATACAGTTTTGTTTTGTACATAGATTCTTTACATAAAAATACTAGACACGTGTATCAGGTTTCACATATACTAAAACTAATGTTGTATAGTTTGTTTAGAATAAGTAACTGAATCGATTACAATCATTTTTAAACCATGTTATATTTTTTTTTAAAGTTACAAGTTGGACACCTTGCGACATTAAGTACCTATCGCAATAATTTAGGTACTTACTGCCAAATTTTGTTTATCAATGAGCTCAAGACGACGCTGGAGGCCTGCGCGCGGGCGCGTTGCGTGCTGGCCACGCTTTTGTGCGGACAACCAGATAACAGAATAAGCTTATAACTTTGTGATTTTTCATGATACAGTTTTGAAATCTTGTACATAGATTCTTTACATAAAAATACTGAACAAGTGTTTCAGGTTTCGCATATACTAAAACTTATATTGTATAAAAATCGAGTCTAATTTTATATTAATTTAAGTCATCATTGAAAAAAAATATTTTCAACAATCAGCACTAAATATAACGTACTTAAAAAAACATAATAAGGTATAAAGCTTGACCACAATAACAAACCGTAAAACTTTCAATAAATTCTCAACCTTAACACTAAACGAATAGGGTCTAACTAAACCGAAACCATTACATTTGCATAGCACTTCACTGGGTATAACTGGAAACGTGCCAAAACACAGCTATGGCTATAAAACACAGCATGCATGTAATTCGCTTTTAAATGCAATTGCTGTAGAAGCTCTACACTCGAAGTTGTAGACGATTATGTCTACCTTGGACAAACGATCCCGTTAGGTAGGTCTAACTTCGAGAAAGAGGTCAATCGTCGAATCCGACTCGGCTGGGCAGCGTTCGGGAAGTTGCGGGGTATCTTCTCGTCCAACTTACCGCAGTGTCTCAAGAGGAAGGTCTATGACCAGTGTGTGTTGCCAGTGATTACATACGGGACCGAAACGTGGTCGCTCCCAATGGGCCTTATCAGAAGGCTTAAAGTCACCCAAAGGGCAATGGAGAGGGCTATGCTCGGAGTTTCCTTGCGTGATCGAATCAGAAATGAGGACATCCGCAAGAGAACCAAGGTAACCGACGTAGCCCGAAGAACAGCCAAACTGAAGTGGCAGTGGGCAGGGCACATTGCTCGCAGAACGGATGGCCGATGGGGCCGAAAATTTCTGGAGTGGCGACCGCGAACCGGAAGACGCTGCGTTGGAAGGCCTCCCACTAGGTGGACCGATGACCTGGTGAAGGTTGCAGGGATCCGCTGGATGCGAGTCGCACGGGACCGGTCAATGTGGCGACACTTGGGGGAGGCCTATGTCCAGCAGTGGACGTCTTTCGGCTGAAATGATGATGTAGAAGCGGCTGAAAAGCTATAAAATGTGAGGAAATTAGTAGTTCTAAGTAGGTATTTATGTCATCATTAGTCCTACGTAATAGTAGTAAAAGCGGTCAAATAATGCGGATCGATGACCAAAATCCCTGTAAATTTGTATAGTACATGAATGAAACTCGTGCTGCTCGTCACGCTCGGAGCTCGTGGCTAAATAGTAACAGCCGCTTGGGTCGATTTTCAGGTTAAGTCGTGCTTGCCTAGGTTGATCCGTAGATGGGTGACTGTCCATTACATAAAGTGTTTCCTCCGTGCCTCGGAAAGCACGTTAAACTGTTGGTCCCGGCTGTCATTTGTAGATCTTTGACAGCCGTTACAGGTAGTCAGTGGCATAAAAATTTTACAATAAGTCTTACCAAGGTGTATTTATTTAACACTTAGTAACACAAAGTACAGAGGCGGACTTAATGCCGTAGGCATTTTCTACCAGTCTACCTTACCCTATCGTGTTACCCAGTAGTAACTGTGTTGTGAAGGTTTGATAAGCAGCCGCTCCGTGTAAAATACTGATATTTTTTTTAAAAAATTAGCAAAAAGAGCCCAAAAAATAAAAATTACGAAATTTAACAAAAACAATAGTTTTTGTACATTATAAACGTGTATCAGTCGATAGAAATGAGTATATAATATGCCCTTAAAGTATCAGGAACCTGTAGTAAAACATACTGTATATTAAAAAATCATGAATTTCAAACAATTACATTGGTGTGAACATTCAAAACACATGGTCCCAAAAAGACAAAATTGGCAATATCCGTCCCCCAGTCATTCCGGATACTCAAGTGAAAAAGGAAATCTAATAGCCCCAGTTAACCGCTGGGTTTCAGCCAAAAACTGGCTTAAACTGTGGCTTGGTAAAACTAGATAAAAAAGGATTTTCACTTATTGCGAAAGTTTCGACTTGATCCCTGAAGAAAGTTACTTGGGGAGTCCATTTTCATTATTATCGGGGGTAATTAGTAAAGTACTAAGTAGTTTTTGATTCTAGGCTAGATTATGGCCTAGGCTAGGACTGGGTGTGACCTAGTTATGCATTGCAGAAAGATTTTGAAAATGTATTCCTTCGCCAGGATTAAATGATAAATAATGTTTATTTTGCAAATATATAATTAAACAAATACTTTTACACGTCATTTTTTTCGACCCAGATATAGCTGGTGTTTCGTATCTGACTACTCTAAGAAGAAACAACCGAAACAAGCCCGTCATAGTCTCTCGGTCCAGACATAATCTTGGTCAACTCACATGAGGACTATGGCGATTTGTGCCTGAGATGGTTTTTTGAAGAAAGAACCACACATATTTGAGTGGCCCTGTCCAGCCAGTGCAAACATTTATCAGTTATGTTGTTGCTCAATTATCCTCTGTCATTATTTACATGCAGCTGAATAACACAAGCAGGTATTTCTTTTGCACCATAAGATGAGACAGTCCATCAGACAGGTCACCTGGGTTTTCGCACACACTTTGTGCACTTCTACTTCTTTATCGTTTGGTTAGACCTAACCTTTTTTTTTTTTATTTTTTTGAGAAAAAAAAATAAATAAAAATGACCCCCCCGCTCTGGGCGGAGCGGAAGGGAGTGTCAGACTTGTACTGACTAAAACCCATCCATGTTCCTTCTTTGCCCTTTATGTTCCAGGGCCGCGGTATCTCTTTCGAATAGTCCTGCAGCCCTGGCAGGGTTAGTACCTAACCTGGTGTCAGAGTTTTTATGCCGCGCATGGGTCTCTGACATGGCTGCACATGTCGTCAAGAAATATCTCTGAGGCATGCTGGTTTCCTCACGATGTTTTTCCTTCACTGAAGCAAGTAGATTAAAGATTATACAATACGCACATGAGTCCGAAAAATCAAAACTGGGTTCGAACTCGAGATCTATGACTTGGCAGTCCAGGTCACACCACTAGGCTATCACTGTGCACTATAATACCCTGAACTGATGGCCAGTCTCCTCTGAGATTGGCGACAATGGCCAAAATTCGGTCTGTAGGACTAATACCTTTGTTTGGAGAACAATAATGAATCTGTTTCAAGCAGAAATCGAGTTCACACAAAGTAGTGTTCAAAAGGCAATCCTCCGGCAACCATTGTGCATTATAGTTTCTATTATGTACAGCTATAGACTTATTTTGGTAGTTTACTTTGCCCTCACTACATCATACATAAACAATGGCAAACAGTATTTGAAGTATTTTTGGTGTTCTGCCAAGCTGTTTAGTAGCTTAAATGGCATTTACATACACAAGTGCTTTGTGCGAGCAGCGGTGGACCAGTGGTGGCGGCCTCGACTTGCGAACAGTAAGTCGTCGGTTCGAACCCAGGCAGGCGCATTACTTTGAGTAATTTATTTCATCACCACTGCTCTCAAAACGGTGAAGGAAAACATCGTGAGGAAACCGGCATATCTTAGAACCAAAAATTCGAAGATATGTGATATCTACCAACCCGCACTGGGCCCGCGTTATGGATTCCATTCCCTCTCATAGAGACGAGGCCCTGTGTCCCAGCAGTGGGAACACTATAGGCTGATTATGCAAGCGTTTTTTCCTTTAGTGAACAGAATGTGTACCGTACGCACGCACGCACGTATTTTCTCTTTTTTAATATTTTTTTTTTTATTTTTCATTTATTTTTAGTTTTGTTTCTTTTTTTTTTTCTTTATTCTGTGTGTTTGATGAACTGACGTCAAATAAACTTTATTCTTTCTTTCTTTCTTTACCGTGGAGAAAAAAAAATCTTATCTTCTTACCACTATTATAAAAGAGAAAGTTTGTGAGTACGTCTGGATGTTTGTTTCTCTGTCACGCAAAAACGGTTGAACGGATTTTTATTTGTTTTTTTTTTAACCACAACTTTATAACCCCTTTTAACATACAAGGTGTAAACAGACCCTTCACGACGCCGTCAACCAAGCATTCTGTACATCAAACTAAGTAAGTTTACACAAAAATTATTGCTGGGAAACGACTTTTTTATGTGAAAAATCACGTTTTACGGTAGGACTCGATAGAACGCACTCAAAGCGTTGTGCTTTATGAATGGATTGAATAGTACGGGGGTCGTGGAGGTGTTTAAAGTAAAAATCTTACATTAAAACATGTATTTAAAAAAAAAACTTGTGTAAAATTTGGAACTTTGACCACCAATATCTCCGTAACTAGAAGGCATACCTAAATGATCACAAAGACGGGGAGAACAAGTGTCTTTCGGCTTCGTTAAGGGTCTATTTACACCCTTTATAGGATACTTTTTATCCCGGTAGTACGATCCCGTAGGATAATTACCGAGACGGCGCGGGCGAAGCCACGGGCACAGGCTAGTATTATACAACCTTAGTGTTAGTATATGCGAAACCTGAAACACGTGTCTAGTATTTTTATGTAAAGAATCTATGTACAAAATTTCAAAACTGTTTCATGAAAAATCACAACTTTATAAGCTTGTTCTGTTACCTGGTTGTCCGCGCAAAACGTGGTTAGCACGCAGCGAGCCCGCGTGCTCCTACAGCGTCGTCTTGAGCTCATTGATAATAATAGTTTGGCAGTAGGTACCTAAATTTTTGCGATAGTTACTTAATGTCGCTCGGTGTCCAACTTGTAACTTTTTTAAAATATTGTTTTGACAAAATATAACATGGTTAAAAAATGATTGAAATCGATTCAGTTACTTATTCTGAACTAACTATATTCAGGTTTCGCATATACTAAAAATAATGTTGTATAAGGATCGTACGAGATGGCATTCTGTAGTTTCTGCCTACCCCCATTTGTGTTAACCATCGGTCTCAATCATCATACTAATATGGCATCATCATAAAATGGCTTTCAAAAGAACAGTTCGGAAGTAATATTTGAAATCAGACTAAATTGCTCACAAGCTAGATATTAGTTAGTAGTCATAGTAATTATTATAAGGTTTCTCGTATTTGAACTATTTGTATGTATTATAATATATATTAGTTTATTTAATTTTACTGTATATATGTGTATTGGTATGTACCTATTTATGTATATCAATCTATGTTAACAAATTGGTTTTTTTCTAATTTATTTTTTTGTACTCTATCACAATGCTATCCTATTTGACCCAAAGGTTGACTGGTAGAGAATGCCTTGTGGCATTAAGTCCGCCTATTTACCACTCTTGTACATGAAGTTTAAATAAATAAATAAATAATATCTACAACAAACTTTGTAAGTAGCCTGAAGTCTGAAAGTGTGCTAGTTTCACTTTGGACAGCTCAGTAATTAGTTGTAGAGGTCAGGCGGCAGACGCTTCATGTAAAATATTGGTATTAAGATGGATTTGGTTAGACTGGAAGCCGAAACAAACGTAGTTGGAAAAAGGCTGGGCAGATGATTCTGGGTAAAATATTACAATTAAGCTAAAGCTGCCTGGCAGCTGGCTCAAATCTAGTTATAGAAAGGCTAAGTGGATAAAACAGATTGGTTTAATGTAATCAGCAAACAGAAAACTATCTGCATAATATAATTAGCCTACAATGACCTCCAATGACCTCGTGGAGGAGCTTGGGGCTAACTAATAACAGCCGCTCGAGTTCATCTTCAGGTTAAGTCGCACTTGCCTAGGTTGGTCCGTGGATGGGTGACCACTACACACAACACCGAGTGACACATACCAAGTTTCCTCCGTGCCTCGGAAAGCACGTTAAGCCGTTGGTGCCGGCTGTTAATTATAGATCTTTGACAGTCGTTACAGGTAGTCAGAGGCCCGAAAGTCTGAAAACCAGTCTTATCTTATTACCCAGTACTCACTGGGTTATGGAGGTCAAATAGCCAGTGGCTCCATGTAAAATACTGGTATTACAACACAGTTGGGATAAGGCTAGGATGATGATCTGACTGCTGGGACCCAGGCCTCCTCTCTATGAGAGGGAATGGGCTGTACTCCACCACGAGGGCCCAGTGCGGGTTGGTAGATGTCACATGTCTTCTAACTTTTGGTTCTAAGACAAGCTGGTTTCCTCAGTGCTTTCACTATTTCGAGAGCAGGGGTGATGAAATAATTACACAAATAAAAAGCCTGTCTAGGTTCTAATTTATGACTTCAAAACTTGTAAGTTGCTGCCGATTCCAATGGGCTCTAACTCAAACTCAAAGCATTTATTTCAAACTTCGCTTTTTTTTTTGTTTTTTTGACATTCAAAAGTGCCTGTAATGGTCTAACAAAAAATAAAATAAAAATTACAGGCACTTTAGAATGTCAAACAAAAAAAAAGCGAAGCTACAGGCACAGTCACAAGGCATAATAACTTGAGAAAGTACTGTAGTTGCACATTCCAAAGCGTAGATCTCTATGGAGAAGAATGGGCAAGAAAATCCATGGACACTCTTTTAAATCAAAATATTGTAACAACCGCACCCAGACCCGCATTGGGCCCGCGTGGTGGATTATAGCCCACTCCCTCTCATAGAGAGGAGGCCTGATTCCCAGCAGTGGGAACATTATAGGCTGATTATGTATGTTATGTATGTATTGTAACAAAACCTTGGTTACATTATTCATGTTGAGATGGTACATTATGTGAGAACGATGTAGCAAGATGTACACGTTAAAAGTGTCTATAGTAAAAATATTGTTACATGATCTTGGTTACATCAATGGTCCTACTAAAACTAACAATGTACTGTATTATAACGCTTTAAAATAACTACAAAAATATTCTTTTGATTACGCAGCGCACACTAGTAAATCAGAGAAAGGGTTGGGCAAGTCAACGGCTATTTTTTCCAGAAATTGTGCGCAAAAACCCTTTTACGTCAATCCAGATTCGAACCCAGGACGGTTCACGCTAAATTGCGGGAGCAAAAACAGAAAAGGTTTTGAGTGACTGGCTATGAAATCGGCGATTATGAGTAGTTCTTAAACGATAACGTTTCTCAGTACCAGTCCAGAATCAGTATTTTATGCCCGGTTGGTTAAATAAGATCGTCTCCTATTAAATGTATTATTTCTTAAATAAAAGTTTTAAATGGTATTACTTTACTTTAAATACCCCTATGACCCTTTTACTATTCAGTGCATCCATCAGCACAATACTTTGAGCGCGTTATGTTGAGCGCTACCATAAATCGTGCTTTTCCACAATTAAAAATTTTCATTTCCCAGCAATAATCTTTTGCGCAGTGTTACTTAGTTTGATGTAGGGTCCGTTAACACCCTGTGTAATAATTAATCCTTTAAAATATACTTCTAATAAATAAACGCCATCGCTTATAATAACTACAAAAAGCTCGCCTCTTGGCCCCATCCTATGCGGATTGCGATGCGGTGCTGCGGAGCCGTCATCGACCCGAGTGTGTTTGAACGAGCTAGTTGACTCGCGCCAGTAGTTACAACAACATGCCAGACCTATCTTCAAATAATTATCTAAAGTCCTGATTAAATTCCAAACACTTTATAAGGAAATGTTTCAGCGCAGTTAAAAATTAGTTTAGACAGTAAAGCAGAAAAAAGTTGAAGTTACAAACCTGAGTTATAACAGAATGACTTAGCTTTTTGGGTCCCTTAAACAAAGAGAATATCTCTTTGTTTTTGACGTTCAGTCTTGCTCTTGTTATTTTGTAATGTTGTTGTTTACAGCTGTATTTGTAAACTTATTGTTTGACTGTCCCTAAAGTACCATAGTTTTATATTCCATAATTTAAAATAATTTGATAATATTTATGGCATCATGTAAAGTATTCACTGCCTCTTGGGCACATGAGTGTGTGTAGTTGTAAATATGCCACCAATACTTAGTATTGATGGCAGATTATGTTGACTACGTTATCCATGTGTGTATTATTGAAAGTTGCATGTGGATTTAACTCTAGACAATAGAGATTTAATTTTATTTAATTAACTACAGACACAATTAAATTGATTCTAGGTAGATAGCAAGATTTACTGATGTAAAATAAGTCTTTTGGTATCCCAAAAGACTTATTTTACATCAGTAAATCTACGTAATCTCAATCTACATCAGTAAATATGTTATGAGTTACTGGGCTATTAGTTATTTGACTAGTATAACAATTTATTTGTAGTTAGCATGACATTTTTTTACAATAGACTCTAACTACGAAACCGCCAATTCGTCTTGCGGGGTAATTGCGGAACACAGCACTAACAATTTCGATGCATTATTTATTATTCATTCCAGTATGAATTCTCACTTATTATTTATAAGTATTAACTTAGAGAATTCAACAATATTCATTGTATTATAACGATTTTGAGCATGTGAAGCAATATACTACGTATTTATTTTAAAACCCTTTGAGTTGTTTATACTGAAGAAAGCATGATTTCTTATAATTTCCACAAAACATTTCGGTATGTCCATGCCTAATCAAGTCGTTTCTACAAGAAAGTGAACAAGCTAGTAACCAAGCAAGTAAACTCTCCCATTCAAACGCGCAACAGTGACAAAGATAGATAACGGACCCACTCCTAAAATAATACCAATCGATTCCCAGATAATATACTAAGCTTCCTTAGTGATTTATGACGTACTATCGAAGTTTGGCAGGGACAGATTATGTCGATAAGGTCTTAAATGGCTTAGCTTTTATATAGTCTGTTAATTTGTTGTTTTTGTTTTAGTACTATAGTTTGTTGAAAAAAAATCATCTAGTATTTTTTTTTACCATCCGCTACCAAGCTAATTGGACACCATTAAACAATAATTCCAAGACACAACTTCTCTAAAAAATTTCTTCATTTTAGACCTGAAAACCCGATTAATTTTCAATTAATTGCAAAATTAGATTTTTTGTTGCTTTGAAATCAATAAATAGTTGAGTCTTTGAGTTGATTAAATAGTGACGTCACAGCGTGCTATTTCCATTCAAAATGTAAGGGGGAATCACGTTTTGACAGCTCTTAAAAAGTATGTAAATTGATTGGTTTGTCAACTACCCTATTTGCTGTGTTTTATTTCACAAAATTAGGTTTTTGTCGTATCGTCTATTTACGGAGGCTTTTTTACAAACAAAGGGGACACAAATTCGTTTGCTTGGGATTTTATGTGGTCACAAAATTAATTTCAATCTGACATTGATAATGACGCGCATCACGAAGGTTCGAGGTGGCACAGGAGAAGAGTACCTGGAATGATATGAAGGAGGCCTTTGCCCAGCAGTGGGACATACAAGGCAATTGAAAAAAAAAAATTGCTACAACTATTAAAACGTCACACATTTCCTTTTTTTGTCACTCCATCCCATCATCGTGATTAATCATGATTTTTTTTCATTTTTTTTCACGTGATTAATCACGTGAAAAAAAATGAAAAAAAATCATGATTAAGGCGGCTGATGAGGCGGCCACAAACTGATAAATTCATAAAACGGTAAACATTTTTTTGTCATATTATAAAAGTACGTTTCAGTATTTAAAAAGATTGGCCATCCTTTGTTGCGGCACTTTCCAGCTTGAGGTTCCAGTGAAGATCGATAGATGGCGTTAGTTTGTTCGCTTTTACGAGAACTCCATTAGAGGTACAGTAAGAGAAAGTTATGGAAGTTATGCTTCTAATTTGATTTTATAGACACTCTGCATGAGTTTGCCAGTGTGTCACAAATGTTATAATTTATTTTTTCATACCTAATATCCTAGAAAAGTAGTCATTTCTTTCAAAGAGTTTCTACAGCGAATTCCGAAGGTAGTTTATGTCATTCATTTTTGACAGCTGTCATCTATATTGCATTTAAAATGACATAAAAGGTGTAAAAAGACCCTACACGAAGCCGCAAGTTACCCCCGTTATTGCGATAATTGTTTTGCTCTAGACCCTTCCTAAATAAATGTTTTTAATGTAAGATTTTTATTTTAAACACCTCCACGACCCCCGTACTATTCAATCCATCACTCAGCACAATGTTTTCAGTGCGCTACATTGATTCCTACCGTAAAACGTGATTTTTCACCCCAAAAAAAAATTTGTTATCCAGCAATATTTTTTGCGTAAAGTTACTTAATTTGATGTACAGAATGCTTGGTTGATGGATTTGTAAAGGGTCCGTTTATACCCTGTATTTTCTAGCTCATTTGGACATAGCAACGTATTGTCGACCAAAGCTGCGTCTGCTCATTGTTATAACAAAACCCCGTGCACACGTTGTCCACATTAGTTTACCGCCAGTTTTTGTGCAGACCAATAGTAGTAAAACAAGAAAAGACTGAAAAATATGCGAGCTTTTTTATTATATTTACTAGCTTATGCCCGCGACCTTCGTCCGCGTGAAATTTTATAGCCTATAACCTTCCTCGATAAATGGGCTATCTAACAATAAAAGTATTTTTTCTTTTTCAAATCGAACCAGTAGTTCCTGAGATTAGCGCGTTCAAGCAAACAAACAAACAAACAAACTCTTCAGCTTTATAATATTAGTATAGATATTTTGTTTAAAATAAAAACTCAGGCTCTGTTAATGATGACAGATAAAAAAACCAGCCAAGTGCGAGTTGGACTCGGGCATGAAGGGTTCCGTACCATCGTAGGGAGCCCCATTTAATTTATAATTTATTTTTATTATTTGTTGTTTACAGCGGCAACAGAAATAAACATTCTGTGAAAATATCAACTGTCTACCAATTACGGATCATGAGAAACAGCCCGCTGACTGACCGACGGACAGCGGAGGCTTCATCATCATCATCATCATTTCAGCCGAAAGACGTCTGACTGCTGGACATAGGCCTCCCCCATAGGGAGGGTTTTGCCATAATCGCCACGCTTGGCACGCGGGAGGAGCGGAGGCTTAGTAAGTTTTTAAGTGTTTACAGCGGTCGGGCGCTGCAAGCAGGAATAGTCAAGGTCATAAATAAGGCCGTCTGGAGTAGTTACCGCAATACCTACATATATTTGCTAATAAGCACTATCATCCAAACTTACGTCTGACCACCGTTAAGGAAATAGCACACATATCAACTCGGAAAGGGATCATCACCGTATCGCCTTTCGCCACAGCCGTTCGTGAGCTTGTCCCGAAGCGAAGCGATTACTTTACGATTCAGATTTGTGGCCGTTGCAGTAGGGAGTTTTATACAAAGAATACTGAATTGCTCGAGTTGATACGATGACGAGCTTGAGTTGATATGTGTGCTATTTCCTTTACGGTGGATGCAGACGCAAGTTTGCATGATAGTACTTATTAGCAGAAATAGGTGGGTCTTGCGGTCACCACCCCGGACGAACAAGCTCCATCACAAAAACCCCTTTTACCAGCTCCGTTTGTCCTTTCTACCAAAACATTATGGTCTAATCTAAGGCCTTAGGGCGTCCACAAAAGATACGTACACTGTTCGTATCTAAATACACTCTGAGATCAAAGGACTCGCTCATGTGTAAGTGACCTTATAAAGGGCTGTCAGTCCAAGGTTTTTGGACTTATGTGTGACTTGTGGTTTTGCTTGGGTATTTAAATTTCTTAGTCTTATGAATGTTGAACAGACGATTGTTTTTGCAAAAAAATTAATCTCTGCCTTTTCAGGGGCCTTTAAAGATAAATTTATACAAAAAAACGACGACAGTACGGGTTAACGAAGCCGAGAGGCACTTGTTCTATCCGTCATTGTGATATTTTTTGTTCTGGAATTCATCTGGGAACCTTCTAGTTACGGAGATATTTTACGTCAAAGTAACAATTTTTTTTTTAATTATTTTTTTTTCCTTTATTTATTTTCCTACACACTAATTACATTTTTAAATATTTCTTAACAAAAACCATATAAAAAAACTTTTAAAAATATAAAAAATAGTAGCCCACCGGTATCGGGAACAGGGTCCAAGCTACCGGCGGTCAGGGCTCCAGAGAGAGGAACCTCCTAACAATACGAGCCGTGTCTAGGAGTACCGCTTTCTGAATCAAGCCCTTGATCCAGCTGCCTAACGAGAGCCTCCTCAGGTATTGGTCGAGGCTCTTGGCAATTAAGCCATGGACTGAGACGACTATCGGCACAATGATCGCTGAGTTATTTTTATATTTGTTATCACTTTACTTTAAATACCTCATACTTCACCTTTTTTATGACCCCGGTACTACACAATGCATCCATAAGCACAATGTTTTGAGTACGTTACATTGGGTCCTACCGTGAAGCGTATCTTTCCCACCATTTAAAAGTCGATTCCCAGCAATAATTTTTGCATAGAGTTACTTAGTTTGATATACAGAATGCTTGATTGATGGCTTCGGCTTCCGTTTACACCTTGTATTTAAAACCGCCATGCAGAGTATATCGTTTATAGCCATCTTTAGTGCTCAATTGTCATTCATCATCATTTCAGCCGAAAGACGTCCACTGCAGGACATAGGCCTCCCCCAAGTTTCGCCACATTGACCGGTCCCGTGCGACTCGCATCCAGCGGATCCCTGCAGCCTTCACCAGGTCATCGGTCCACCTAGTGGGAGGCCTTCCAACGCAGCGTCTTCCAGTTCGCGGTTGCCACTCCAGAACTTTTCGGCCCCATCGGCCATCCGTTCTGCGAGCAATGTGCCCTGCCCACTGCCACTTCAGTTTGGCTATTCTTCGGGCTACGTCGGTTACCTTGGTTCTCTTGCGGATGTCCTCATTTCTGATTTTATCACGCAATGAAACTCCGAGCATAGCCCTCTCCATTGCCCTTTGGGTGACTTTAAGCCTTCTGATAAGGCCCATTGTGAGCGACCATGTTTCGGTCCCGTAAGTAATCACTGGCAACACACACTGGTCATAGACTTTCGTCTTGAGACGAGTGCTCAATTGTGTTGTTTATCAAAAAACTCTTGAGCAAACTTTCATACTTACGCTTAGAAGTTAAGGTGTGAATATACTATTAGGAAGAAATTAAGTTGTACATAACATACATGTTAGTTCTATGGAAAGGAGTGACCATTTTGAATTGTCGCTGTTTGGATGACAGCGACGGGAACATCGCTCAAAGTGCTAAAAGATTTATAATTTTCTATTTTGTGTACTTACTCATTATTTTTCTAAACAATTACGTGTTCATTGAATTTGTGGTGGTTTAGGTCAGTTTCAGTGATTGATACTTTGTTCCTACATTTAAATAAACGGTTGTATTCATTGTTTTGTGTATCTCGTTGTCTATTCTTAAACACATTTTCCTGTCTTAAACCTGTTTTCTAAAAGTACTACTGAAGGGGCTTGTACATTGAAAACTCCTCTTCTTGAATCAACGTCTATTACAAGTTTTTCTTGCATTTAAAAGTTTTGGAATACTCTTGACACGCGTACATTTTATGCGTCGTGATGTAGCTTGCAGGCTTGCAACTAATAATGGCGGGCGGCGCGCAGTGTTGCCGGATGACTGTCGCCATCGCAGATAGTGTTGTGCCGCGTCGTCGTTGTACGTGGTACGGTTTCTAGTAAGTGCGGGTGCACACTGTGGCGTGCACAACTACCTTCCTCATCGTGGCATTAGTCGTCGCATGCTTACTTATTTAGAACTTTAAGCAACCCAGACAAAATCATTAATTCTTCGTACTTTATCTTTCCCGTTTACGAAATAAAACTCAATAAAAGAATATGATTGAAAAACTTTTGAAGGAACTTTTTTATTAAAATTTTACATTTGCAAAGTTTCTGGATATTGTATTTCTTTCTTCCTATTCACGAAAGTATAATGAGTGCACTAAGTTTTAACTTTTCTGTTGGTTTTAAGCTAAAGAAAGAAAGATAGAAATCGTAAATTGTGAACTGTAAAATATATAAATTCCACAAGTTGTCTCATCACGCTTGTAATCTCTAAATGGTTAAGCAAAGATAACCTACGAGAGGTGTTCGACTTGCTCGTTGGAGATAAACGAAAGTGGACTATACAACATTATTTTTAGTATATGCGAAACCTGAATATAGTTTGTTCAGAATAAGTAACTGAATCGATTCCAATAATTTTTTTATTCAAGAATCGGGACCTGGAAATAATAATAAATTAATAATAATAAATGTTTATTTCTATAACTTCAATAAACATTACATCAATGTATTCTCAACTCCTGAACTAGGACAGCCTGTATGACAGGGGTTGAGGTATCCGGTTACATAGCTCTGAAAGTGGAAGCTTAGACAGTGCTTACTGTAGCTACTGTAGAAATTGACCAAAAATAAAAATAAATCTACATAATAAAAATTGACATAATATAAAAACTTAATATGAATTGACAAAAACTAACACAAGAACAGAAGGGAGATAAGGTGAAGTAAAATAAAGGCACATTTCATAATTATGGAATAGAGGTAGCGTGTGTGTGGTGAGATGTGTGATGGTGTGTGTGTGTGTGTGTGTGCTATGAATATGTATGTCACTAGGTTAGAGTACTTATAAGGGTTTCAGTGTCATCGAAGCTATAGTTTTCCAGCCAAAGTAATATTTCCTTTTTTTATCTGGAAATTACTCACATGCTTAATTAATTTATACTGGCTAATTTGGAAGTAGAGGCGCGGCGCTAAAAGCGTCAATGAGTGCCGCCTGCTGCTATTCTTACATACTCATTT
This sequence comes from Noctua fimbriata, assembly GCA_905163415.1. Taxonomy (NCBI): domain Eukaryota; kingdom Metazoa; phylum Arthropoda; class Insecta; order Lepidoptera; family Noctuidae; genus Noctua; species Noctua fimbriata. Next base: position 6,080,151 of record LR990951.1, read on the forward strand.
TGATGCATCCACGTTTACACATCTGGTCATTCGACGACACGGTTGGCGCAGTGGCTGAGCTGCGTGTCGCGAGTGCCATTCCCGCACGGAACAAATATTTTTGTATGGCCTACAGGTAGTTGTTCCGGGTCTGGCTGTTTGTGTATGTGAGTTTAAATGTATGTAAACGCAACCACAATACAGGAGAAATTCCTAGTGTGGGGCGACGTTTTTTAAAAAAAAGAAAAGAAAAGAGAATACACCTACGCATCTGATCTTTCTGAAAAACATATTTTGGCCACTGACTACCTGTAACTACAGTCAAAGATCTACAAATGACAGCTGAGACCAAAGGCTTAAAGTGCTTTCTAAGGCACGGAGGAAACTCAGCATGTAATGGGTGGTCCATGGACCAACCTAGGCAAGCGCGGCTTAACCTTACCCTTAGCGCAGATCAACCCGAGCGGCTGTTATTATTTAGCCCCGAGCTCCACAGCAATCATATACCAACCAAATAAATAAAAAACAGAGCACCCATCGCCTTTTCAAGGTCATCGGAGTGAACGAAACCGAACGATTCTAATTTCAAAGATGACCGAATCTATTCAGTTGATTTTCAAAACTCATTCGATTTTGAACGAGTGAGTGAACTTATATTTCCTTGGGGTATCGATTGGAGGGAACTCAATTTGTAGTAATAATCTTCACGTTATGAAATTATTGAGTTTTATAGTTCCGTACCTCACGGAAGCCTCATATAATAGGGTTTGTTTTACGCCAATCTGTCAAGACCCTTTTTTCGAGAACGCGTGATGGTATAAAGTTGAAATTAAAGTCAATCCTAATCCATGTCCAGTCCATCAGTCCTTTCTCAGTAGCAGCCGCGTAGTTTGGATTTGTACCCTGTAGGTTAGACTAGGATATGCCCACCACCTATTACATGGAAATTAAACATTACTGGCGAAATGTAGGTGCACTACAAGGTGCACCTCTGCCTAACCCTTCGGGGATTACCGGCGTGATGTTGAGTTATGTTTTTTGAGAGATTGCTAGGAAAAAACCGCACGAAGAGAAGAGTGGAAGGCTAAGGGGGAGTTTGCCCAGCATTGGGACACTATACTGCCGTCATAATGAAAAAAGGCACAACTAACATTTTATAAATATGGAGAAAATCGACTTTAAAGTTTATGACTTTTCTTTATGTTATGTTGTAAGTGTGCCTTTTCAAAGTAGTTTTTAGTAAAAATCTGTATGAAGTAATAGTCACATCTACGTATTTGTGCCTTTTCAATATAATGGTAAATAAATGTGCCTTTTCATTCTATAAAACATGAATATTAGTCTCTCATTTGTTCCTTTTGAGCCTACTGTATCTCCGAATTCCTTGAAGATAAAATTCTATAAAAAATTGAGTAGATGTGCCTTTTTTTTAATTCTAAATATGTATATAACTCAATTTTGACAAAAATGTTAGTTGTGCCCTTTTTTCTTACGACGGCAGTATAGGCCAAGAAAAAAAAAGAGATTCGGATAGGATGTATTTATGCTTGTGTTAGGTTTATACCGATGTAATTAATATATAACAACGTATTTCGTGTTGTAATATACAGTATTAATTAATTTCTAATTAAATGCAGTAAAAGTATAGTAAATATCATCATTATAAAGGTGTCTTTAAATTTTGGATAACAAATAAGTATGAATCATATTTGCTTGTCATCGTTTATGGAAACATGAATCATACTTGTTTGTCGCCGCTTATAAAAGCCAGTGTTCCGACTTCATTGGGGCATTTTTGGCTTGAAACGTTGACTGATACGTAGCTTCTAAGAAAATAATAGATAAGTGTAACTATGATGATAACTATGAAAGGCTATTTTTAATCAATAAATGTGTAGTTATATTTATAACTAGCGTTGCCCGCGACTTCGTTCGCGTGGAAATGTTGTTGTGTATGCGTGTTCGATTCAACAAAAGTCATGACCAACAGCAAAATGACTCCTATCTTTGTCAACGACATGCCGCTCGAATACGTCCAGGAGTACATATACCTGGGCAAGCAAATCTCCTTCCGAAAAAATAGGAACATTGAAGAAATAGAACGAAGGGTTGCTATTACCTGGAAAAAATATTGGGCTCACAAAGAGATATTTAAATCAACCCTCCCGATCAGAGTAAAAAAAGACCATATTAGACTCTACAATTTTACCGTGTCTCACTTATGGCTGCCAGACTTGGATATATGACAACAAGGCGAGAACCAAGATCCAAACTACACAGAGATCTATGGAGAGAAGCTGCTTAAGTATCAAACTAAGCGATAAAATACGAAACTCAGAGATGGAATGTTATTTTATAATTTTTTAATCATGATCAATTTTATTATTTGAAATTCAATAATTCTTAAGAAATTAAATCGAAATAACAATGATTGTCATAAGTAATGAAAATTTTAAATATTGTTTTATAATTAAGTCTATTTTTATTTTTATTTGATTATTGTAAATATTAATTGTTGTTGTTTGATTGTTAGTCGTGATCACATAAATTATGATAATTATATACCTGAAATATCATTATATCTGAATTTACAATATAATTTTAAAGCGAAATGATAATATTAATGTTTTGTTAATCTAATGTAATTTATTTGTTGATTTTATAATTAAGGCTATTTTTTAATTTTTGTTTGATTATTATTAATATTTACTGTTATTATTTCATTATGATTGGATTATTGTTTGATTGTGTGGAATGAATACAGCTTTATTATATTATGCGTGTTCGATTCCCGGGTTGGGTGAAGTGTTATTTGGTTATTCCATCAGGAATTTCTCAGTAGCAGCTACGGAGTCTGGATGTGTGCCCGATTGATGGCAATACGCTTGCCCCCTATTACATGGGACTTCAACATAACTGGTGAAATGTGGGTGTACGATTAGGTACACACCTGTGCCTAACCCTTCGGGGATTACAGGCGGGATGTTATGTGTGAGAACTGAAGGCCTGATCAAAATATGTTAATGTGGGTGATGACTACAAAAGGCATCTTTTTGGGCGCTGTAATTCTGGGCGGCAGAGGTCTGAAACAAAATTAAAAGGCGTTGAGGCGACGATATGGCTTAAAAACTGGAACATTATGGTGCCATACGACTTTTTTTCAAAGTGAACAATCAAACGCCTTATCGGGCGCTATTTCTTTATTTATTCTAATACCGTTTATTATACAACATTAAAAGATTTGTTTAATGTGTGAGAAGCATGAAGCGCCCAAATGAATGCCTGCCACTTTTAAGGTTTTTCCTTGGAATTTGTTGACCGTCATTGTAAAAGCCAATTTTAAGGGAAATTGCAACTTCTTAAATTGAAATGGCAAGTTATTTGGAATAACGAGTATGCGGGGAATTAAACCGCTCTCTCCTTTAGCTACTCCAGTAATAATGATGGCTATTATAATATTAGCATTAATTTGTTCTGTATGGTGTCCGGACGTAAAGAATAGCACCATCCCATATCTCCCCGTGGGTGTCGTAAGAGGCGACTAAGGGACTTACCAGAGAATGGGCAGCAGCGTTCTCTGTGTTTTATAACAACCATACTGCGATCGCCAACCCGCCTGCCAAGCGTGGCGATTATGGCAAAACCCCCCTTCTTGGAGGAGGCCTATGTCCAGCAGTGGACGTCTTTCGGCTGAAATGATGATGATGATTATAATATTACTGCCCAGCTCTGTGGTACGAAGCCTGGTTCCATTGCACAGTCTGGGAGTTAATCCCAGGGAGTTGAGAAATTTAACGGGGTAGACAGTACTATACATCATTAGCCATCACAGGGTCTATGGATGTCGACGATCATATCATTTTTTTTATTTGATTGACACACTCGTTCTTTGGCGACAGCACTACCCCTCACCACCCTTCATTTTTTTATATTAACCACCAAATTTGGAAAAACGTGCATGATGTGATGATGTCGATGTGCGTGCATCCTCTGTAGCCACTAGATGAGAAAATTCTTCGGAAAATAAAATTTTCCCATCTGCACCCGATTCCAGACGACCCACTCCCATTTGCAGCAGCATATTCGCAAACACACCAGCTTCGTGGTCGTTGTACAGTTGGACGCGCATGTTGCAGGTAAGATGGATCTTTTCGATCCTAGACAACAGTGGCAACGCCTTGAGACATGCGTTTATTTCATCCGCCGGTGTGCCTCTCTCAACAACTTGCAGTATCTGTCTAGCAAAACGACAACACCACCCATCAGCGCCTGTCAGCGGATGTCCTGCAAGCTGCGGTTCAGCCTCTGGACTGGGGCAAGGTTAAAAAAAAAACTTTAAAGCTGTATATATTGGTCCTTGCGGAGTTGGGCCAGCAGAAGATTCAGTACAAATGCAAGGTGCGGCACAGTTGGCGCAGTGGCTGAGCGATTGACTGCGGTGCTGGGAGTCGCGGGTTCGATTCCCGCACAGAACAAAGGAGATGGAAAACAGTGGGCCCAAATGTAATAAGTTGAGACATGGTCTAAAAAATTAGTCATATTTTCTTATTTTAAAATATCAAAAATCAGCTCATTTCTCAATCTGGAAGCGGAGAAAAATGAGAAAGATGGTTTTCGTGACATTATCGATTTGATTAATCGATTACAGAATTACAAAAAGAAAAGCTTTGCACTAGTTAATAAGTTCAAAGTAATTAAATGCACTATAATATACTTGTATATAACATAGCGCATTTAATGACAGTTATATTAATAAAGAAAATGTCAATTAATAACTAATAAACCAAAACGATTATCGATTTCGGATCGATTAAAATCAATCATATTTTTCATGACTGCATTGACAGCTGACTGAAATTGACACTTGCGGATTGTTTCTGCTCCACTCGTTTCGTGTTTACCGATGCGTTTTGAGTGCTTTAACGATTGTTTCTTTTTATTTTCAACGACCACTGCTTTGTTTATTACGGATTCCGACCCTGCCTACCTTGTACGACCCTTGATACCACACTGGACACCGAAGATCGCTCACACGTTTGACTTAGAATTGTTTTTTGGATTTTGCCACCGGCTTGAATTGGATATTGTTGAAACTATGGATTGCTGTGTGAATTGTGGGATTGCAACTAATCACTGCAATAGCATAGGCCGACGACTCTTGGATGATGAAACAATTCTGTCAGTGATTCGGCAGTAGCTTGAACCTAACTCTGTAAGTAAATATAACCTCATCTAACTACCTGGCAGGTTTAAAATATTTATTATTATAATAACATTTTAATAATAATAGAAGATGAATAAACCATATACCTACTACATGAAAAGGTTTTTTGTTTATTCTGGACGCCTTTTCAATAAAACCATTCCTGTTATCTATTTATGGCTTCAAGTTATTTATATTCATTCATAATATGACTTTTCATAGATTCTCCACTAAATATAATAGACATTAGTGCTTTAAAAACTTAGTAATTAGCTTTTGTGTAGAGATTGTAACACAACCTCACATTTACTAAACCTCTAATAACTCGGCTCTCAGATTGTCAAAACTTACAGAATTTTCAGCGAAGGACTGATAAGCCTGAATCTATTAATTCATACCATTTTAATCTTGTTACATTTAGGCCCAACAATGTATGTAATCGTTTCCATCTCCTTTACAACGTCGTCGTTGGTATTTATCTAATTTAAATTTTTGTTTTGATTTTAAACTTTTTTAAGATTTTATTCGGCCAGTGAAAATTGGTCAATTAATATTTGTTAATTTATGATTACCTAACTGTCTTTGAATGGTTAAAAAAAAACCAAAAGCATATTAATCTACTTTATACTGATTTGAAAATCATAAAGCATTAGAATAAAAGAAAATATCTAGTTACAAAAAGTGAAAACCTGCTGGGGATCGAACTCGCCAACCATGTTTATTATTTTTGGAAAAAATAATCACAGAAAGTGGAGACTGGCTGCGAATCGAAATTGCGAACCCTGGTTTACAGGGAGGTCTGTGAACCGTCAGCCTACCTCGCTTCGCTTCGATGACAAATGGGCTAAAATAGCTGTTCTATTCTAATGCATGGTATGACAGTTGCCAGTTGGCAACCAGTTGCGGAATATGGACATAATGCAATATTGCTCATCCCCCAAAGTTATTAGCACGATAATCTATCTCTGTGCCAAATTTCATCTACATCCGTTCAGCCGTTCTGGCGTGATTGAGTAACAAACATCCAACCATCCATCCAAACTTTCGCATTTATAATAGTAGTAAGATACAAAAGACAAAGATGATAAAGATACCTAAATGTTTTTAAGTAACGAATTACGTGCTTTTTTTAACAATCAAGATGCATCAGAAATTATACATTACAGTCATCCATCCTCCGACAAAGACAACAAAGACGAATTTATTTTTGGGACCTAACAATGCAGAGAAACAACCTGAACCTATTATAGTTGTGCAATACTAAGAACAACGACACAACAAAATAGTAGTTTCAAATTAATTTTAATAACTGCTATTATTTTTATTGGGAGCGATAGGTGAAATTCAAAATATCGAGTCTGACAGCACCTGTGGACAGCACACAGCGACATTGTCAGTTCAGAACACCATCGAACGGCCAGATTCAAATATGAGGTAAGAGATTTTACCAATGATTTAACTTTATTCATAAGAATTTATTATATTATACATGAAAAAGAGAAAATAAATAAGAATAATCTCTATCAAAAAAAATTACAACCAATTACAAAAAGTATAATTTTACTGGGGATCGAACTTGCGACGTGATGCAAGTCAAGCGGTCATGAAACCTCTTTGTTTCGCTGACTTTTGCTTTGAAATAGACGTTGTTACGCATATTATGACTGAAACGGTAAACAATTGAATAATACTGACATATTGCTCACCCCCTTAAGCAAGTAGCGTGATAATATATAGCCTAACATTTGAAGAAGCCTATTACAGATATTTGTGCAAAATTTGAAGAGGATCTATGCAGCAGTTTTTGCGCCAAGTCGAAACATACGGTTGAATTTTAACGATTTTATTATATGTAGAGATAATATATACCTAGTTGTTATGAAATATTAAATTAAAATACATGTTTCCTTAACAAAGTACTTTCATTTCACTATTCTGTTCTAAAATGATAATATTCTTTGAGAATACAACATTATTTTTAGTATTTGCGAAACCTGAATATAGTTTGTTCAAATTATGTAACTGAATTGATTCCAATAATTTTTAAACCATGTTATATTTTTCCCAAAAATATTTGAAAAAGATAAAAGTTAAACACCGAGCGACTTTAAGTACCTATCGCAATAATTTAGGTACCTACTGCCAAATTATTATTTTTAATGAGCTCAAGACGAGGCTGGAGACGCGCGCTGTGTGGTGACCACGGTTTTGTGCGGACAACTACTTCCTCTGTGCCTTGGAAAGCACGTTAAGCCGTTGGTCCCGGGTGTAGTTTGTAGATCTTTGACAGACGTTAGGTAGTCAGTGGCCCAGAAAGGCTGACAACCAACCAAGGGGTATCGTATTACCCAGAACTAGCTGGGTTGTGGAGCTCAGATATACAGTTGCTACATGTAAAGTACTGCTATTTATCTGCATCCGTTTAAAATGGAAGCCGACCCCAACATAGGTGGCACGTGTGTCGGATCATTTAGTTTCCTTCAAAATGGTTGAGTTGAATGGTGCTGATCCATGCGTCATGTTCGTAAACGGGCGCTTTTAGTCGTCACTGGTCGTCTCTTAGTTGCCACGGCGAATTTGAATTCATTATTTTATTTTTGAATTGACTTTTTTTGTTTTTACTATGGACACTTTCAACGTGCTCATCTTGCTACATCGTTTTCGCCGAATACCAGTATTTTACATGGAGCGACTGCCTACCTGACCTCCACAACCAAGTTATTACTTGCTAATATGACACCCCTTGGTAAAACTGGTTGTCAGACTTTCGGGCCACTGAGTACCTATTACGACTGTCAAAGATGTACTAATGACAGCCGAGACCAACGGCTTAATGTGCTTTCCGAGGTACGGAAGAAACTGGGTATGTATTGGATGGTCACCCACCCACGGACCAACCTAGACAAGCACGGCTTAACTTCGTCGACCTTCTTTATCTTGGCGTTTTCTGGTGGTCACCACTGTTCTGGCTTTCAGGAGTTACAGTGGTTTGGGAATAGTGTGGCGGGCAAAACAAAATCACATTGAGCGACCCGAGTGGCTATTATTATTTAGCCATGAGCTACCCCTTCCCACATACAGACACCATAATAATTAATTCATCATCATCATCATTTCAGCCGAAAGACGTCCACTGCTGGACATAGGCCTCCCCCAAGAAGGGGGGGGGTTTGCCATAATCGCCACGCTTGGCAGGTGGGTTGGCGATCGCAGTATGGTGTTATAAAACACAGAGAACGCTGCTGCCCATTCTCTGGTAAGTCCCTTAGTCGCCTCTTACGACACCCACGGGAAGATATGGGATGGTGCTATTCTTTACGTCCGGACACCATACAAAACAATAATTAATTACATTAATTGAATTTGTGTTGTAATGTAATTTGTCAATCAATAAAACCCTTTACCGCTAAACGATTAGACGAGTACATTTACAACCAACCTAAAGCCAAAACCCTAACTCAATTAACAAACTTCAGACCGCCGAAGACGGTTGAGATATTAATTCCAAAACTATATTGGAAGACTTTGTAAGGAAACTGAAGGATCTGCATTAAATTCATGATAAGTCGTCCCGGGCATCCCCTGTTGCCCCGAAACATGACCTCGACAACTTAACTATAACTCGAGTTAAATATTATGCAACCAATGGCATAGTAATAATTATGTATGTCGGATCCGGTCATTGGTACGGACTTAAAATCAATCGCAAATACACCAGTAGTGACATCACATGACCTACTTACAAGTCTACCCAAACCACAGTATGCTTCTACAGAGCCCTGATGTTTTCAGCTCGAGGCGAGGACGACATTCAATGTCTCATCGCAGCTGAGTAGAGACGTCCTGAAACTGTAACATCTCAACAAAATATCTTTATTTTAAATACCTCCACGACTATTCAATGCATTTATCAGCACAATACCTGAAGGAAGGAGGTTTTCCTGCTCAGAAACTTTTTAAATTTATAAAGTCTGTTGATGTAAGGTGTGTTCCAACTTTATTGTTGTATTCTACAAAAGGGGTCATGGGTTCGTTGCCCTGTAGACAAACAATATTATTTGCCATACATAAGTACCTCGTAGACGTTTTTTCCAGATATGTATGTTTGTGCATTGTATTAACTTTATGTAAATAAAAAACTTGATGAATGGAGGGGGTGGTGTAGGCTACTCTTACAATTTTCATGATGTTTATGTAATTCATGATTAAATATTACTTAAAATAACTACTTACAATATCTTACTATAACACAAAACCTTTTATAGTATCAACCTTTTTGTAAATATTCATTTTGATTTAAAAAAAGTTTTTTTGACATCAGTCGGAAAATAAAAGATTCTTGTCTCTTCTGATTACTTTGCGGAGTTTGATTCCACAAATAATTGGGGATTCAACCTCTTAAGTATCAATCTATCGATAACATTTTTTTTCTATAAAAAAACTACTTGAAATAAATAACAATTGCTGTACTGAGCCGTCAGGCGCACAATGTCGATAACTTCTTTAGATTTAAATTATTCATTAAATACTTGTTTAGATTTAAGGAGAAACTTTGTTTATTTTGTTTGTTTTATTGTGTGTACCTAGTTACCTACTTACGGCATGTTCTAATTATATTTATTTTCTTTCTTTAATCTTTGACAGCAAACGTATTTCAACATAAATAAAGTTCATCGCTTCACATCAGGTCAATTGCAGCTAAACGCAAGCCTATTTATCATAAAAAAGAAACTTTGATTTGTACATAGAAGTAAAACTATAGGTCTAAGAATGTGAAAAGTCTGTATATTTGATAATCGAACACTCTTTGCAGTATATTACAATAAAATGAAAAAGATATTGATAAACACAAGAGACATAACGTAATGCAAAACAAAGCATAACGTGCTTTTAAAAGAAATAGGTGTAAAAGAAATGAGAACAGGAAATGAACATCGTTAAAGAGAAGTAAAAAGATTGTTCAACGAGTCATACTAAGATTTTTTAATTCTGTTTCCGTTCGTGTAATACTTATTTTTAAATGTGGTAATAAAACAAGAAGTGTGGACTTTGATTATAAATATAAAGGGTGTAAATAGACCCTTAACATAACTGAAAGGCACTTGTTCTCCCCTTCTTTGCGATCATTTTTTTGTTGTAGACCATACCTGGGAACCTTCTAGTTACGGAGTTATTGGGGGTCGAAGTTCCAACTTTTCAACAAGTTTTTTTTTTAAATACATGTTTTAATGGATTTTTACTTTACACACCTCCACGACCCCCGTACTATTCAATCCATCCATCAGCACAATGCTTTGAGTGCTTTCCATCGAGTCCTACAATAAAACGTGATTTTTCATCCCAAAAAAAAAAGTAGATTCCCAGCAATCATTTTTGCGTATAGTTACTTAGTTTGATGTACAGAATGCTTGGTTGACGGCTATGTGAAGGGTCTGTTTACACCCTGTATATTTTTTTTTAAATTATGCTTTGAAATGTGGGTTAAGCCGTTATGCTACTAAGCAATGCTATTTTTACGTCACGGTTTTCTATTTTCTTAATCGCGTGGTTAGTGGCTAACCTGGTGCCACCTATGGACCTCTGACTTGGCTTTACATGCCGTCAAGTCACAACAATAAAATGTGACTACAGTCCCAGTCACAAGGCATAAAAACTGTGAAAGTACTGTAGTTGCCCATTCCCTAGCTTAGATCTCTATGGAGAAGAACGGGCAAGAAACTCCATGGACCGGATCAACCTAGGCAAGCGCGGCTTAACCTGAAGATCGACCCGAGCGGCTGTTATTTCTTAACTACGAGCTTAATTGCGTAAAAAGATACCAATTAACTTCAGTATAAACATTGATAGTTCCTAGGTTTTCATTTTACACGCCAATAATTTTCACTTACAACTTGCACACAAAATCACAAAAAACAGAACCCTATATCAGCTTAAAATTCACCTCACGAAGTCTGAAAACACGGGCAGCAGGACAAATTGCTCGGATTTGCATATTGCCTCGATATAGACGCGTTCGCATGAACGCTTCAACTTTCAACCCTATTTTTTTACCCCTTTGCACCCGTTTTATAGGGTAAAAAGTGCAATTGATCGTGATAGTAGCGTTTTATATGAAAGGCTGCAGTTTTTTTTTTAACGTTTTCTGTAATTAAGTGTGTGGTAGGTCATTGTAGGTTTTTCAAATAGCTTGGCCTGGAATTGTGTGGGAAATCATAATGTGTTTATGTGACATGGTTTTCTGTTGCCTTATTTATACAACGTGTTTTTTTATATCACATAAATCTAGGTGTACATTCTATAAGTAAAAATAATACAAAAGGTCCTAGAATATGTTGTCAAAAAATGCATAGTTTCGAAGATATCATCAATCATTTTTATTTTATTTTATTTTCTCTCTTTTATATTTCATGTTTGTAAACACTTTTAATGCATGCCATATCCTACAGTGTATCCCATTTTTTTTTTTTTTTGTGTCTATCGTTTTTTATATGTTCCCTGTGAATTGAGAGGTCTGGCTCTTGTGATACAGGGAATCCTAGTACAAGAGCCAGGGCTACACTGATGTTTGAACAACCACTTGCTAATAAAGATTTTATTTATTTATTTATTTTATTTATCATAATCGTTTTTAGTTTCATTGATAAATACGAGTTATTAAATTCATTTTCATTCAAACCAAATTTAAAGCTAAGAAAATGCGACTTTGTCATATTTCGCGTACGGGTGTTTTACATAAATAATCATGATTTTGTCGAATATTTGATATGAAAAATGAAAACAAAAAATAATTATAATTGAAAAATAATCGTATGCCAGTTCTTTGATATGGTGTCATTAATACCCTCGAGTTTTGGGATATAAAAAAAATACGTTATTCATGTAACAAAGGCGTGTGATAAGGGATGTTTTCAATACGAATGTGGGGTGGCTATAAAAGTATGTAAGACCAAAGAAACGATGTATGTGAAAGATCATGTGCCTGGCCTTTTCCCAACTATGTTCGTGTCGGCTTCCAGTCAACCGTATGCATCTGAATACCAGTATTTTACATGGAGCGACTGCCTATCTGACCTCCACAACCCAGTTAGTACTGGGTGATACGATACCCCTTGGTAAGACTGGATGCAACTGAATACCAGTATAAAATGTAACTCTAATCATTTTGTAGATCGTTTATGTTAGTTTGTGTAATTATACCAACACCCCAGCTCTCGAAATGGTGAAAGCACTGAGGAACCGGCATGTCTTAGAACCAAGAGTTCGAAGACATGTGACATCTACCAACCCGCAATGCGTTCACGTGGTCGAGTACTAGCTCATTTCCTCTCATAGAGAGGAGGCTTGTGTCTCAGCAGTGAGATCATAATCTGCCTAGTTTTTTCCTATGTTGGGGTCGGCTTCCAGTCTAACCGGATGCAGTTGAATACCAGTATTTTACATGGAACGACTGCCTATCTGACCTCCACAACCCAGATATTATTGGTTATACGATACCCCCTGATAAGACTGGTTGTCAGACTTTCGATCACTGACTACATGTAACAACTGTCAAAGATCTACAATTGACAGCCGGGTCCCATGGCTATAAATGAAATAAAATATGGCTAGAACGGGGGTGACCCATGACATGACGCTAAATAGAGAGGACGAAGAAGACATGCTGAACTGACCACAAATAAATTGGGTTGAGGGCAAAAGAATGCTGAAGAGATGTAGCATTGGTTTCGTAGGTAAACGTTTATAAATAATAAGTATAGTATAGCATAATCAGCCTATAATGTTCCCACTGCTGGGACACAGGCCTCCTCTCTATGAGAGGGAATGGGCTATAATCCACCACGCGGGCCCAGTGCGGGTTGGTAGATGTCACATGGCTTCGAATTTTTGGTGCTAGGGCATGCCGGTTTCCTCACGATGTTTTCTTTCACCGTTTTTGAGAGCAGTGGTGATGAAATAAATTACACAAAGTAATGCGCCTGCCTGGGTTCAAACCCACGACTTACTGTTCGTATGTCGGGGCCGCCACCATTGGGCCGCCGCTGCTCTCTGCTTTAAATAATATCTCGCATTTTTTCAAAAAGGTTCAGGTCAAATTCTTGTATGCTCGTCTTGTTTAAACTAAAAGAGATATCATTACTTTAGTTCTTTTGAGTCTGTATGTAATGTACATAATAGATAGAAATTAATTATTAATAAAGAGATATATTAGTATAATTTTTTAAATTATTCAAAAAGGCATCAAATTACAATATGAAATACATTATTTAAAATTAAAACATAACACTAGAAATTGTAACAGTCCAATATTGTATTGAGTTCAATAGGTGCCGAAGCTGCGACTCCGTTCCGAAACTATACAAAATTTAATCAATTTTCACACTTAAGTCATCATCATCATCATCATCATCATTTCAGCCGAAAGACGTCCACTGCTGGACATAGGCCTCCCCTAAGTGTCGCCACATTGACTGGTCCCGTTCGACTCGCATCCAGCGGATCCCCGCAACCTTCACCAGGTCATCGGTCCACCTAGTGGGAGGCCTTCCAACGCAGCGTCTTCCGGTTCGCGGTCGCCACTCCAGAACTTTTCGGCCCCATCAGCCATCCGTTCTGCGAGCAATGTGCCCTGTTCACTGCCACTTCAGTTTGGCTATTCTTCGGACTACGTCGGTTACCTTGGTTCTCTTGCGGATGTCCTCATTTCTGATTCGATCACGTAAGGAAACTCCGAGCATAGCCCTCTCCATTGCCCTTTGGGTGACTTAAGTCATAGTGACAAAACTTTTTTTTCGTTCACAATCTTAACCTAAAACTGCTGCAAAAGTTTTCAGCAATATGATGAAAAAGATTTATTTTATTTTGTCCCCCGTCCCATGTTACATGGGGCCGGTGCAACAGGTTTTTTTCTTCCATTCCTCACACCGTTTCCTTGGTCTTCCTCTCCCTCTCCACGCATCAACATTTATATTCATCACTCTTTTAGTCACATGCGATTCGACCCTCCTCATCACATGTCCATACCTAGACAGTCGATTCCCTAATAATTATTCCCTTATCCCTTATTTTGCCACAGTCACACACAATTGTTACCATTTTGAAAAAAGCCTACTTTTAATTGAAACATTTAGGACATTTTAAAGAGCTAATCACAATAAAAAAGTGTATACAATTTCCTTTTAATTAAAAAATATTGCCAAGGAAAAGACGACCTAATTTAACCTGTCTCGGTTATCTAAAAGGGTCCTAATTGCTAATTAAAGAGTCGTTGTTTTAACCCTTGCCTAAAGAGGTTTCATTTGTTCAAAGGAAGCTTAGCTTTGTTAGATGTTCTATTTTGAGTTACTCTTTTTGTAAAAAAAAACAATAAAAGTAGCTTTCTTCATATTATTATACTGGTTGAGAGACTTTCAAGCTAAGAGGAGCTCGTCATCATCATCATCATCAATTCAGCCGAAAGACGTCCACTGATGGACATGAGGCTCAAGTGTCGCCACATTGACCGGTCCCGTTCGACTCGCATCCAGCGGATCCTCGCAACCTTCACCAGGTCATCCGTCGAACTAGTGGGAGGCCTTCAAACGCAACGTCTTTCGGTTCGCGGTCGCCACTCCAGAGCTTTTCGGCCCCATCGGCCATCCATTCTGCGAGCAATGTGCCCTGCCTACTACCACTTAATTTTGGCAATTCTTCGGGACGCGTCGGTAACTTTGGTTCTCTTGCGGATGTCCTCATTTCTCATGCTAAGGAGCTTGTGGTTTCGTTCTTCCAGGTTAAATCGCGCTTGCCAAGGTCGGTCTTTGATGGGTGACCATCTATCACATACCCAGTATCCTCCGTGCCTCGCAAAGCACGTTCAGCCGTTGGTCCCGGTGTCATTTGAAGAGTTTTGACAGTCAGTATAGGTGGCCCGAAAAATCTGATAACCAGAAATATAATAGAAATGAAGATCGAAGTGTGGTAAAAGTCAGCACTGGTGGCCTAATGGTGGCGGCGCCGACTTACCAACAGTAGGTCGTAGGTTCGAGCCCAGGGAGGCACATTA
Source organism: Noctua fimbriata (assembly GCA_905163415.1). Classification (NCBI taxonomy): domain Eukaryota; kingdom Metazoa; phylum Arthropoda; class Insecta; order Lepidoptera; family Noctuidae; genus Noctua; species Noctua fimbriata. The sequence goes on from LR990951.1 coordinate 6,095,375, forward strand.
CTTTGTGTAATTTATTTCATCACCACTGCTCTGAAAAACAGTGAAGGAAAACATCGTGAGGAAACCGGCATATCCTAGAACCAAAAATTCGAAAACATGTGACATCTACCAACCCACACTGGACCCGCGTGGTGGATTATAGCACATACCCTCTCATAGAGAGCAGGTCGTGTGTCCCAGCAGTGGGAACAATATTGGTTAATAATGCTAAAGAGGGAAGAAGGTCGCTCAGGAAACGCCGTGAGTTTATGTACTTATGTAAAAAACATTATGCAACTCCTTAGTTTTATATATCAAGATTTCAATCCATTTCATCCGAAATCTTATTATAACGCATACAGAAAATCTTCACGCGATATTTCCCAACCTTCTTACACTTTTAGCGCGAAAATGTATCAACAATAAATCTAGAAAATAGCACAGACAAGCGAGCAAGACTACTACCTTATCGTAAACAAATTGTGTATAGACTCCCGGGAATATAAATCTGATCCCTTTTGTTATCCCTCTGTAAGCAGATTTGTTACAAAGAGGACAGGGTTTGCAAAGCCTTAAGAAAAACCAATGCTTTTCTGTAAAGTTCACTAGTTCACCTCACTCAAGTGAGCGCACACAATTCGAAAGCGAACTCATTCGTTTTTATAGCAAATCATCGCGGATTCACAACGAGACACCGTTCGGATTTTGAATTTTGAAGTGATTTTTGTTGAAGACTTCTTCGGAGAAACCCGTGGCTAGATAATAACAGCCGAATGGGTCGACCTTCAAGGTTAAGCTGTGCTTGCCGAAGTTTGTCCGTGGATGGGTGACCATCATTATAATACCGAGTTTCCTCCATGCCTCGGAAAGCACGTTAAGCTGTTAGCCCCAGCTGTCATTTGTAAATCTTTGACAGTCGTTACGAGTAGTCAGAAGTCGAAAGTCTAACATCCAGTCTTACTAAGGCGTATCGTATGACCCAGTTACTGAGTTGTGGAGGTCAGATAGGCAGTCGCTCCATGTAAAATACTGGTACTAAACTGCAACTGGTTAGACTGGAAGCCGATCCCAACATAGTTTGGGAAAAGGCTAAGCCGATGATGTTTATTAAAGACTTCAAAATGGTTATTTTCTTATGAAAACTATCAGGAACACAACGTACCTCAAATAAAAAAAAAAACAAAATCAAAGCATTTATTTCAAGTAGGCCAGTTACAGGCACTTTTGAATTGTCGAAACAAAGTTAACAATGAAATGTAGCTACAGTCCCAGTCACAAGGCATAAAAACTGTGAAAATACTGTAGTTGCCCATTCCCTAACATAGATCTCTATGGAGAAGAACAGGCAAGAAACTCCATGGACACTCTTTTAAATCAGAATACTTATACAAAACCTTGGTTACATCATTCATGTTGAGATGGTACATTATGTGAGAACGATGTAGCAAGATGTACATTAAAAATGTCCATAGTAAACACGAACAAAAGATCCAAACACGAAAAGATTATCGAAACTTAACTCTTGATAGGATTGGAGAAGAAAATAGTCGCGGGGTTGAAGTTTTTATGCAAACCAATTCTCAGAGTTTCCCAACTGCTATGAAATAATATTTTTTTCATGAAATACTACTAAGAATCTTCTATGCCTTCGAGAAATATTATTTATTATTTATACTTCATGTACAAGAGTGGTACATAAGCGGACTTAATGCTACAAGAAAGAAAAAAATAAAGTAAGAAAAAAAAAGAAGAAATATGTCTCAGGCATGCTGGTTTGCTTACGATGATTTCCTTCAAATCAAATATGTTTATTTGTTAGAATATGGTACAAATAGATGTTACAATATTGGTTCCAGCATATCCTGCCATAATATGGCGTACAAATATTTTTTTTTTTACAAAAATAAAATAATACAAGCTTACATTACTAACCTGTTAATAATTACCAATTAGAGAATACATTTGAAAAATATATTAATAAAGATTGAGTTTGAATTGTAGTAGTAATAATAATTAATAATAATAATTTGTTGATAAAATAAAATATTTAAGAAAGAAATTAAAAAAAAAAAAAAATGTCAATAGTAAGTCAGAAAAATTAATAAACGAAATAATTAATAATGACTATGAAATTTTCATGTGACTTAAGGTTATTTTTATTATTTAGCTGTACTTGTCATTAACGACACCGAAGTAAGTGATAATAATACAATACGCATATGAATTCCGTAAATTCAGAGGTGCGTGTCTTGGATTCGAACTCAAGACCTATGTCTTTTATTTATTTATTTATTATTCCTTAACACACACATTTATTTTTACAGGTAAGACCCAAGCTAACAAAGTAGTCATAAGTTACAAATTATCCAGTCCCAAGTAAGGGTACACCAACATAAGGGTAAGACAACATACCAAGTGCCACCCTCTGGAATTCCGCTAAAGAGCAAGAAAATATGTCTAATCGCCGTGAGACACTACTTAGTATTCTTAATGCACGAAACACTGGTGCAAACTTTAATAAGTTCGTACGGGTTGCCGGGACTTTAAAAGGCCTCTCCCTCGGTCCCAACCGTAGCCTCCTGTCTGGGACGAGCAATCCCAACGATTCCAGTATTTGTGGATTATTTAGCATATCACGAAAAGGCATATCACGCTATATATTATATATATTTAGCATATCACGCTAAGGGGAATGTGTGGTGTTACGCGAATGGATAAAATAAGAAATGAGTATATAAGAGGAAGTCTGAAAATGGCGCCGGTGACTGAAAAGTTGTGTGGTAATCGGTTGTCGTGGTATGGGCATATGATGCGGAGCAATGAGGAAAATGTTGTGAGGAAAGTTTTGAGTATGAATGTGGATGGGTATATGAGTAGAGGAAAAACAAAGAAACGATGGATGGACTGTATAAAGAATGATATGGCAAGAAAGGAGGTGTCGGATGAGATGACGAGTAATAGAGAAGTATGGAAGAAGAAGACATGCTGCGCCGAGCCCAAATGAATTGGGATAAGGGCAAGAGAATGATAATTTAGCATATCACGAAAAACCATAAAAACATATTTTACGAGAGCGAGTCTTGTCAGTCGGACGGTCACACCACTAGACTATCATACAACTACTGATTTTTTAAAAGTGTACTATGTGTCCACCTCTGATTAAATCTTCGGGGATTACAGTCGTGATGTTATGTTATGTATAAGAAAAGTGCCATTCTAAAAGGACCATGGTAGGGTTTTACAGCAAGCAGCATAAAAACTTGGTAGCCGAGCAAGTAGGGCGTGTTAAGAGAACGCTACAAATGAACTAAGAAAAGTTTCAGACAGGGCCCCTTCGGGCAGGGGCCAGTTTAAGTTTACAAAAGGGCCAAAACCGAACAACGGGCTGTTCAGCAACGTTGGTTTTATCGTACGGGGCCTGGACCCAAACGACTTAAACAGACAAAAATTCTCGAAGATATTGTGGCCTTTCATTAAATCTGAAGAATCGTTTACTAATGATGGTTAGCTATGACAAAAATGTACTGAATTTACAAAAGCTAAAAAAAAACTTGGCATTTATCTAAATAACCTGGGACATGGTTGCCAGAGACTATAACATAATATTACATCACGCCTGTGATCCCCGAAGGGTTATACAGAGGTGTACCTAACAGTACACCCACATTTCGCCAGTTTTGTTTAAGTTCCTTGAAATAGGGGGCGAGCCTATGGCCATCAACCGGGCGCAAATCCAGACTCCGTGGCTGCTACTGAAAAATTCCTGATGGAAAAACCCAATATCACTTTGCACAACCTGGGAATCGAACCCAGGACCTCCTGCTCAGCAGTCGCTCTTGCGACCACCAGACCAACGAGGCAGTCAGAGTCAGAGACTATGAAAACTGCAAAATATAACAAGACTGACTTACTGTTACTCTAATGAACGCATTAAAACGAAACAAGGCCGCTTTTCTTCTGTTTTTTTTTTAAATTCGTAAATTCAAATTTGAAAAAAGAACACACAAAATGATGGCCTATATGGCCAGCTTCAAAATTACATAAAAACTTTTTTTGACTCGTGATCGTTTTTGTTATTGGGCCTCTATACATAGAAATGCAGACTTACGATGTTTTTATTATATTTCCTTCACAATCATAACATTTTCTGCTTATTCCTACATAGAAATAAATGAGGTGTCCTTTACAACGTCCCGGACAGCGTCATAAGGAACGTGAGGTCACAGCAAATCCAATATGGCCGCTTTGAAATATATATTACTTTAGTACAGCAGAGAAATATTTTAAGTAGCTCTTGGCTGCGACTTTGCATACAAACTTCTACCCTTTGTTGGAACAGGGGTTGAGTTACGAAATATCCTTTCTTGTTCACCCCTTTTGTCCGAAGAAAAGTTGGAATAGTACAAAGGTTAAAGACTGAGCTGGCGAGTGAAAGGTCGTGAGTTAGATTCTTATTCATACAAATATATGTTGGATATGTCAGGATTTACTCCGTTAGCTCGTACATCATGTGGGCAGACGATGGGTTTCGTGTAATGAAAACACACTGGGTACGATACACTGTTTCTAGCAAAACTAACGAATTACTTCAGAATATAACTAACACAATAACACGGGACACAGTTCCAAGACGTCTTAACTCCGCCGCGATCTGACACTGACTGTCGCCCTCGCCTCGACCTGGACATCAGGGCTCTCATCACTGCTCGTTTATGAACACTCCAAAAATGTGCCCTTAAAAAAAGCCACCAAAATAATCACGACTCAGCCGAAAAGTGATTACTTATACAAAAATATGCTAAAATTATACTCCTCGACTACTCAAAGGTTCATGAATGTCGAGAGGGATCTGCTAAGAGGCTGTGGAGGATCAAAAGAGGTCCGTAATGACTTCCTTATGATATTACTCGTCGGAGCGTGTGAGGAACTGAATTTCGTATGGTATGAATATTATTTAGTGTTAGTTTTGTAGGGTGAATTAGTCGTTGTGACCTGAAGACCGGCGGTCCCGTGGTTATAGCCCCTTCGTACGTTGTAGTATACAAAGGCGGGTTGAATCCCGGCAGGGATTTTACTCTGTGTAATTTATTTCGTCACCATTGATAGAAAACATCGTAGGAAGGAAACCTTCATATCCTAGAGCTAAAAAAAAAAATACGTATAAGGTCTAACTATTCATACACGAAATATATTCAGGGAATCATTTAACGGCTATAACGAAGCCATTTCAAGGGATTATATTTTTTTATCTGAGTATATATAGAAAAAAAAAAATTCTTGACCCCCAAAATACATACCGGCTCGTTATTTTTTAACATCCATTGCGCTAGTTTACGACGTCGTATTTACCTACTGTCATTGTTAGAATATGGGAGTAAAGGTTTTATGCAAAAAGTCTCAAAAAATTTTAGAATTATAATAATTTCGTAAAAAAAAAACACTCAGATAATTTTTTTTTTCGTTGCTATGGCGACTTTACGACTTATAGAAGTTACTCTTAAAATATTTCGTGTATGAAAAGATAGACCTTATATACATGTACCCATGTGCACCTAAGGCCTTCTTCCACTCTCACATCTGCGTCTCAGTAGTGAACCTGGCGTCACCGAGTTGAAGTCTGAATATTATGCCCAGCTCTGGCAATAAACTTGCTCCCTGTTATATGGGACTCAAAACATAACTGGCAAAATAATATACGTATGCTACCTATACAATCGGCCCTTCAAGAAAAAACAGGACTTACTGTCTGTCTTTTTTTTGCATTTAATTTCACAGTCGGTCCGCCCACTATAGACTCAGTGTGAAAACAGCCTAAAAAATCATGTTATCTTGTAACTTTTCAAGCCAGATTAGTCTGGCTTGAAAAGATAAGAATAAAATAAAATCTGTCAAAATCCTGAAAAGATTCCTTGTACAACTCTCAACCACTCACCAAGAAAACCATTACATTTTCATGGTTTTCTTACACCCCAATTTCACAGTTTCAGGAAATAAACTGTGAAATTTCTCCTTAAACCCTAGAGGGTAACAAAGTTGTACAAATATTTGTCGAATTTTAAGCTTGGCAACCCAAAGGGACGAAATTCAAGATTATTTTGTCAATGTTACCTAGAATTCGTTTGTTTATTTTGTTCGCACCTTATCTTTTCTCTTTGTTTAAATCTTAGAAAAGCTTTGAGACAAGAAAATATATACCTGATTTTTTTTTCTGTAATTTCTATGTTAACAAGCAGTGTCCCGATAAAACCTCAGCAGCCTTTTTTTCAGAACCAACTAAAAGATACGTCGCAAGGGGTACGTATTTGAATATCGAAGATTAAAATACCTACGCTTAAAATACCAATGTTCAAAACATCGAAAATTTAAATATCGATTATATCATAATGTCGAAAATTGCTACACCTACGCTTAAAACGTCGAAGATTGAAATGCCGAGTGATTAAAATTTCGAATGATTCAAAATATCGAATGACATTATGCCTAAGTTCAAAATATCAACATTTAATATATCAAGTTCATAATATCTACGTTAAAAATACCAACTAGTTAATATACCGAAAAAAAATTATATAGGCAGTATGAGTGTATTGTGTGTGTGGCACTGGAAACTGATTATTGCAAGTTTTACTATTTTAAATAAACATAAATTAATAAAATAAAAAAGCCGTTTATTCCACATCTCTGTCAGTAGAATCAGTTTTAAATACAAATGTTGGGTGTTAGTTGGGTGTTAGTAATTTTGCTTATTGTCTATTGTTAGTATGGTTAGTCTTATTTCCTTGAGATACATATTATTCATTTCAAATGTTGTTACTAGGGTGTTAGAAAATTTACTTATTCTAAAGGGTGTAAATAAACCCTTAACATAGCCAAAAGGCACTTGTTCTCCCCGTCTTTGCGATCATTTTTTTATTCTAAACCATACCTGGGAATCTTTTAGTTACGGAGATATTGGGGGTCAAAGTTTCAACTTTATCACAAGTTTTTTTTAAATACATGTTTTTAATGTAAGATTTTTACTTTACACACCTCCACGACCCCCGTACTATTCAATACATCCATCAGCACAATGCTTTGAGTGCTTTCCGTCGAGTCCTACCGTAAAACTTGATTTTTCAACCCAAAAAAAAAAGTAGATTCCCAGCAATAATTTTTGCGTAAAGTTACTTAGTTTGATGTACAGAATACTTGGTTGACGGCTATATGAAGAGTCTGTTTACACCCTGTATATTCTATATTGTTAGTATAGTTAGTCTTCCTTTGATATATGGACCCCTTTTAGGGTCAAGGCCTCCTCCAGCTTTTTCCACAAATCCCTGTCCTTACCAGTATTTGCCCAGTCGTTTAAATTAATATAATTTATATATATTTTTGTAATCACCTTTTGAAGCCCTTCATTTTGATACCCCACTCAATGGGTTTCGAAGAACAAAAAATAATTCAAACCTCACAATATGGTGCCCAAGATCCGCCATGTTTCTTTTTTAATAGTGGCACTTGCGCCACCAAGAAGACGATCCTAAAGTGATTGCCATTTTGTCTAGGCTTACTGAGCCCAAGTCTATTTCATAAATACAAGTTACAATTTACGCTTGCTAAACAACGAAACATGTCTGCTTACCCCTTTAAGAATTATAGTAGCTTGATACTGCGCAAATTGGTCAATACCGCTTGTATAACTCACCTTGTATTGCTAATAAATAAAAGGAAAAATTCGATTGACAAGAAGCAATTTATTTTAAATCTCTTTTTTTAAGCGATTTCCAGGAGCTTTGGTCATAGAAGAGCAAAATTCCAACTTTTTCACTAGTTTTATTTTTCAACAAGTTTTTATTGTTATAACTTTATTTTAAATACCTCCACAACCCCCGTACTATTTAATGCATTCATAAGCACAAAGTTTTGAGTGCGTTACATTGCGTCCTACCGTAAAATGTGTTTTTTCACCTCAAAAATAAAAGTAGTTTCCCAGCAATAATTTTTGCGTTGAGTTACTTAGTTTGATGTTCAGAATGCTTGGTTGACGGCTTCGTGAATGGACAAATACAGCCTCTATAGAAGTCTGCTCGATCTCCTTATTTCAACCAATTTATTCATGTAAGTAGTAAGTGGGTCAAATAAAAACCCTTTTCTCAAGCGATCAATCAATCTCTCAATAAGCTTAGGACCTTAATAAAAAGGCAGACACAAGTAGGTACAAGAGAAAATCAAAAGAAATAAAAAGAGAGAAGAATCTCTTTAACACGCTTACAATAAGACAATGTAGGAGATTGATGTAGCAATTTGTGGATCTTATGAGGGCGGGTCTTGAGTTGGGGTGTGGTACAAGTTTTGGGAGAGAGCGGGTAATCGAATAAAAAACGTAACGTTTAAGCCACAAAACCAGAACTTGTTAGGTTTAATAACAGTGTTCTTCAAGTAAAGCATGACAGCATTGTTTGCCTAACAGCTTACTGTACAGAAGGGTCGTCAGACTTTCAGGTTTCTGACTGCCAATACAGACCCAGCCACTAACGTGGCCACAGAGTGTGCCAAAAAAAAAAATGTCACGTCTTTCTGGAGCCCTGACACAGCCAGAAGGCGTCGTGGCAGAACTCGTAGAAGATGGTGGGACGAGCTGGACAAAACCAACGACCTGTGGCCCACATTCGACCTGGATCGAAACAACTGGAAGTCATGGGGAGAGGCCTTTGCCCAGCAGTGGGATGACGCAGGCTAACAGTATCAGTATCAATACCATCGATATGAAAGACGAGAAGAAAAGACTGCCTGTAAGTTTTGTCAAAGATCTACGCATGACAGCAAGGACAAAATATAGTGCTTTCCGAAGCACGGAGGTGAAGATTAAGAAGATTGACACGGCCTGGTTTTCCCCTGCAGACAAGTTTTAGGTAAGATATCTATTATGGTAGGTAGTTCCAAGTAAATTCTATTTTGATTCATTTATCCAGTGGCCAAAGCTAAACTGGTGATTGTTATTTATGTAGGATTGTCAGGATTTATTCCGTTAGACTCAGGAATGAATCTGGTACAGTTCCAGGACGTCTCAACTCCACTGCGATCAGACACTCCATGTCGTCCTTGCCTCGAGCTGTAAACATCACGGCTCTGTAGAAGCACGCTGTGGTGTGGGTAGACTTGTAAGTTGGTCACGTGATGTCACCACTAGCGCGCTCGCGATTCATTCCGTACTAATGACCGGATCCGACAAATAGATCTTGAAGATTCAGATAGTATAATATATTTGACTTCGAAAGTCCTAGAAGAGGCCTTTTTGTTCTTATTCATATCTACGAGATTTTCTGCCAGAAAAAATTGATCGCGCATTCCATCTCTTGCACCAAACTGTATAAAAGAATTAGGGAAAACAGAATATCTCCTTCACAACGACCGGCGCAGTTCACAGAACGTCCAATGAATTCGTTCCTGCCCTCCTTTTTGTTATATTTGCATATTTAACACCCAATCTTTTTCAATTGGTGATGCTGCGTTTACACAATGGACGGCCAAGAGCTATCTACATAATTTATTTTCTGGTATCTATCTATCGCTGTCCTAAGTTGACCCGGAATACGAACGCGCGGACTTAAGGTGCAGATATACGACTTTTAATGTTTTTAAATTGGACATCACGTCTAAACTTGTAGTCTTATTTCTTTGAAAAAAATATATGTTATACTAGACAATTTTCTTCATAATTTGATATGTGAAAATGTGAAATTATATGTTTATAACATAGTGTAATTAATTTGTAAAGTAATGTCTAACGCGGGCAAAAAAACGATAATCACGCAAAAACTATCGGGCGTATTTGCATGAAAATTTGACCATCTAAAAGACAATTTAATGATCCATATTTTAAAATACGACTTTTATTTGTATTGTGTTTGATAAATCAAGGGGGGTTGTTTTTTCGAAAAAACTTGGTGCGCGTTGAAGCGGGAGCCCTTGCAGGCGACGGCTCAAAGACTCGCTCAAGGTCGCTGCCACTTAATGTCGCCTTAAGAGTGACGTGAATCCGAACGATTTTTATCAGCAAATACAATTGTACTATTAAAGTGGAACCAGGGTAGACTTTTTTTTGTCATGAAATGGTCATTTAATAGGATTAAATGATGATTTTCATGATTATAATTCTGTGACTACATACTTGTTACGGTCGAAAATTATATTTTGTTTGACATACAGCCTCACACTGTCCGGCAAATTGCAAAAAACGTAAGTAAATTTGAATTTCGCGGGCTATACTGGCATTCTCCCCTTTATAGCATTTCAGTTTATTTTTTTAATGGTATCCTAGTCGCACGGGACACTTGGGGGAGGCTAATGTACAGCAGTGGACGTCTTTCGGTTGAAATGATGATGATGATCCTACGGCTATTTGACTCGCTTTAGGATACGGTTTCCATGACATTATCGAGCAGCTGGTGAGAGAAAATCATGTGTCTATCTGAATCCTTCTGCCTTGTTGGCAAATTGGTCACAAGCACTCCTGCTGAGCATAAGTTTCGGGTTCAATTCTAAGAATTTATTCAGTATTTGACCATGGTTAGAATTTGTACCCAGTTGATGGAACTAAGCTCATCTTTTTTTCTTTTAGCCTGTAGTGGGACACCACTGCTGGACAAAGGCCTTCCCAATTCCTTCCATGAGCTTTTCCCGTGCATCCTCGAACAAAACCCTCGCGGTATGCATCCAGATCGTCTCACGAGCTCTTCCTGGGCCGGCCTCGGCTGCGGCCTTTATTTTAGGGGACTACAAGTAATTGCTAAAATGTGGGAGTGCTATAGAAATACTCCTGTCTTACCCTTAATGGTTTACAGGCGTGAAGGTTAAATTATCTGCGCATAAAATCTATGTCGAACTACTTTTAAACTCATTACAGTATATACACTATCAGGGGCTCTCAAACTGTACAAAGTTGATAGTATCGGTTCTAGAACTTTCCGAGTACCTTATTAACATTTATTGAACCAGCAAAGTGGCAAGTTCCTGTGTCAAGGCAATATAATTTATACATTACTGCCTTCCGGGGGTGAAGGTATTGAATTTGCATAATATTCTACATTGGAAAATGTGAGACAGCGTCATGTAAATGCACACTCACACACCAGTACAATAGCTTACATGATACAAGATATAAAATAATTACTTTAGATTTGTGGCTAAATAATAACAGCCGCTCGGGTCGATCTTAAGGTGCCATGCTTGCTTAGGTTAGTCTGTGGATGGGTGACCGCCCATTACATACCGAGTTTCCTCCGTGCCTCGGTAAGCACGTTAAGCCGTTGGTTCCGGCTGTCATTTGAACATCTTTGACAGTCGTTGCAGGTAGTCAGTGATACGAAAGTCTGACAACCAGTCTTACCAAGGGGTATGGTATTACCCAGTACTAACTGGGTTATGGAGGTCAGATATTCTCTCGCTCTATATAAAATACTGGTATTCAGCTGCATTCGATTAGACTGGAAGCCGAACCCAACATAGTTGGGAAAAGGCTAGAACAGATGAAAATTACTTTAGATTTGTAGTAAAAACAATGGCATACCACCTACTTGGCATGCCATTGGCATGTGTTTTATAATTCCTAACTGAAATTTAAAGAAAATGTTCCTATTTCAGCGACTTATTTTGTGCAGATTATAGTTTACTTGGTCCACAGACAAAACACGTAACAAGTTTATTAAGAACCTTACATTTTCAAGACACAAATAGTGGCATAACTTAACACCACGTTAACTTAAAGTATGAGGCGGATCTCTAAACATGACTTCGAAATTCGAACGGTGTGTCGTAGTGAATCCGACATGATTTTTACTTTAAAAACAAATGAGTTCGCTTTCGAATTGTGTGCGTTCACTTGAGTGAGGTTCCTAGTTTATAAAATAGCACTGGCACACAATCTGTTAATTTATAGATACTGCCATAATGTGACAAAGTAAAATAAAGTCAGGGCGACGATATTATGTTACAGTTATTCGCACCCGAGTTCAAATTGTGACTCAAGTGTTTTATAGGGGTGTGAATCACTGGTGCAGCAAAGTGTTAAGCGCGCTCGAGATTGTATGTGTTAAAGAACCGTTTACATTCTTTGCTCGATCGCGAAAAATATTTTTATTTTCAGAATTTTTTTATTCCATCTATTGCCAAGAACCCGACTGCCAAGGAAGGGTTATGTTTTTCGCGCGTATCTTGTATGTTTCTTTGTTGATTTTTTTCTTTATAAATTTCATACGAGCAGTATTGTACATACGAGGTAATGCCTCGTATGTTCGATGCTGGCTGGCTGGATTTCGATTATGGTATCATTAGATTCGTCTCAAAAATCCAAGTGTCCTTGGATAAAATACTTTTTTTTATAACACTAAAAAAAACAAAATGGCGGATTTTCGGCTACTTTTTTTCAAACAAAACCTATCGAGTAAGGTATGAAAATTAAGAAAATTAAAAGGAGATTACAAATAAAACAATTTGTAATTTGTTTTTTTTTTGTATAACACAATTTATAGTCGGGTTTTTTGATACTTTTAATTAAATGTTACTTGTTGTAGACTGCAAATGGGAGCCTGCGATGACGTTTGATATCAGGAAACCCATTTAACTTAACTTAATGCTTTGTCTTCACAAATAAATACAAATAAGATCAGCATTCGTAGTTTTTCTGATTAGTCATAAACGGGTCAAACAAACTCCTTTATTTATTTATTCTATAATCAACTTCTTTTTAGTTGATATTTACGAGTATTTTAGATTTTAGAGGTCAAAGTCCAAGTCAAAACATTTATAGCGAACTAAGTGTACAGTGTGTTATGACAAGTTAGTACTTACAACTTAGCAGCCTTTTACAACCATTGCGATTTATCATTCGCCTGCGATCATCATCATAAATTAGCATGCTTTTATATTAGTACAATTAAATAGAGAAATTATAGTTATGTCAATAATAGTGAATTTAATACAATTATTCAGCAATATTAACGTCATCCTCTTCAGGTAGTACAAATTTTAATTTTATATGGAGTTAAATAAGATACACTAAATCTTATTGTTTGTATAGTCATATCGCCACTTTTGTACATTTACACACACACATACACAAAGTTTACATTTGTAAGGCTTAAGGGCATTACATGGCTCAAATCCCAAAAACAGCGTATGTTCAAAGAAATTTGTTGATGAATCCCTTCGTGCGTTTTCCGTGTAAAAAAAGTATGTTATAGTTAAGTTCATCACAAATAAATTATATTGTTTAAAATTTTAATAAACCTTCTCAATTTTTTTTGGTTAATCGTAGAAAATAGGTCCTTTTTCAACCTTAATTGTAAATTATCTCTGTAACGGCTGAATAGATCGGCATGAATTTTGTAACAACAAATACGTAATGATATACTTAACAATCTGTATTGTTTTTTCTGTTATTTCTTTTAATATTTTTAAATAATAAATAAAAACCGAAATTTTGCGAAATGTGCGGGGCAAGTCAACAAAAACCAGTACAGGGATCAAATCATCAAGGTCATCGAGCAATGTAATGCCCTTAACGTAGAACGATTCAGCCACGAGTTCTTTGGTTCAGCGAGGGCAGAATGAGCAGGCAAGAAGTTGTGACGGCTTTGAGTCACGTACCGCACAATAGCATGGCATTAATGATGCGCAAAGTAGATTCACCAAATTGTGCTATCTGTGGAGTCATTGAAGATGTACATCATGTCCTGCTGGAGTGTGCGCGTGTGGAGGTCCTAAGGCGTCAAGCTTTTGTTAATACTTATAATGTAGGCTTCTATAATAGCGTTCTCGCCTCACCATTGTCCGACGAGGCTAGAACACTTATTATATTATTATTATGGTTATAAGGTTGCGGGTAGGCTAGTTTAGTATAGGTACACATTATATGTAATTTAATTGTATGCAATCATCGGGGTGACATATTCTTTATAGAAAAAACCCCGTAAATAAATAACGATTTAAAAAAAAAGGCTTAACGTAAAGATTGATCGGAGCAGCTGTCATTATTTAGCTTCGAGCTCCTCAAGTTCTATCTTCAACAATGTGAAAGCAAGAAAAATGTTCTAAAATTCAATGCTTACCAAGCAAGATACGACGGCGACGCCTATTGTGTATCACAAAATTTATGAACCCTCTTGTATTAAACATGGTACAATAGGAGCATGCCTCAAAGTTTGACTTTCAAAAGAAAGATGTCCTCTTTTCTCGTTCCGCGTAATTTATTCTGATTGACTTCGTTATACATGTAAAACATTTTTGCCTCAAATACTTTGTGCGTGTTGAATTGAAACAAGATGTTTTACATTTTTGGGTAAAACTTTTTGGTGTTGTGACTTTGTGCAGTGAAAAAGCTATGTATTCATTACCTATTTTTTACCCGACTACGGCGAAGCCAAAAGGAGGGATTCTGATTTTAACAGTCTATGTATGTATGTTTGTTTGTATTTACGTATGTTCCTCCGTAGCGCCTAAACTATTCATCCGATTTTGATGAACAACCTGTCAATCGATTCGTTATTATGGCCCGGGTAACACAGTCTACATTTTAACCGACTTCAACAATAGGAGGAGTCAATTTTACCTTGTAAAACCCGAATTTAATTAGTGTGTGATTTTTCAGTAGTCGGATTTTTTAGTGGTAGTATAAAGGGTGTAAATGGACGCTAAACGAAGCCGAAACGCACTTGTTTTCCCCGTCTCTGCGATCATTTTTTTTTGGGGGTCAAAGTTCCAACTATTTCACAAGTTTTTTTTTTAAATACATGTTTTTAATGTAATATGTTTACTTTAAACACCTCCACGACCCCTGTCCTATTCAATCCATCCATTAGCACAATGTTTTGAGTGCGTTGCATCGAGGCCTAAAACGTGATTTTTCACCCCAAAAAAAAAGTCGTTTCCTAGCAATAATTTTTGCGTAAAGTTACTTAGTTTGATGTACAAAATTCTTGGTTGACGGCTTCGTGAAATGTCTGTTTACACTCAGTATATACCACACAAATTCTTGTTACCATAAAAAGTTGATATTATTTTTTTATTCAACTGGCTCGTTCATTTATATAATAGTCGCAAAAAATACTGCTGAGGTTTTAACACTGGTTATTTCTTACCAGTGAACACAACATAACATCACGCCTTAATACCCGAAGGATTAGGCAGAGGTGTACCCATTAGTACACCCACATTTCGGCAGTTATGTTTAAGTCCCATGTAATAAGCGGCTCAGGGGCGAGCCTATTGCCATTAATCAACCGGGCACAAATCCGTGGCTGTTACTGAGAAATTCCAGATGAAAAAACCCAATAACACTTTGCCCGATCTGGGAATCGAACCAAGGACCTCATGATCAGCAGTCACGCTTGCGACCACTAGACCAATGTGGTCCAGTGAATAAGATCTCTTATAATAATGCGAGAACAATTACAGTAAAGTAACAACTTTGCACTGTTTCAGTATGAAAGTTTTAATTTATTACTCACCAGTAGTGTACTTGAGTAGTGTATAGGAGCTCGTTGCTAAATAATAACAGCCGCTCGGATCGATCTTTAGGTTAAGCTGTGCTTGCCTAGGTTGGTCTGCGGATGGGTGACCACCCATTGTATACCGAGTTTCCTCCGTGCCTCGGAAAGCACGTTAAGCCGTAGGTCCCAGTTGTCATTTGTAGATCTTTGATAGTCGTTACCGGTAGTCAGTGACCCAAAAAGTCTGACAACCAGTCTTACCAAGTGGTATTGTATTACCTAGTACTAACTGGGTTGTGGAAGTCAGATAGGCTGTCACTCCATGTAAAATACTGCTATTCAGCTATCTCCAGTTAGACTGTACGCCGATCCCAACATAGCTGGGAAAAGGCTAGAGAGATGATGATGAGGAGGGTCCGATACAAATGACTATTTCTGGAAGTAGAGTAAACAGAATGAAACGTGTACTGAATACCAGTACGTTAGGAGGAGCGACAGCCTATCTGACCTCCCCAACCCAGTTCAGTTAGGTACTTAGGTAACACGATACTCCTTGGTAAGACTGGTTGTCAGAATTTGAGCTTCTTCTTTATCGTATAGTTAGTGCCTAACCTGGTGACAGACTTTTTATGCCGTCCATGGGCCTCGGACTTGGCTTTACATGCTGTCGAGAAATATCTCTCAGGCATGTTTGGTTTCCTCATAATTACACAGTTTAACATGAATCCGAAAAAAAACAGAAGTGCGTGTCTTGGGAAACCTACGGCTTGGTAGTCCGATGGTGACACTACTAGACTACATTAATTAATGTAAGCAGTAATTAATGTTATTATTAGTTATTTAGTTTAGAATTTGAGCTTCTGACTCCCAATAACGACTGTCAAAAATCTAGAAATGATAGCTGGAACCGATGGTTTGATGTTTTCCGAGGAGTGTCTTTATGTAATGGTCACTAATCCACGCTCCGACTTCGTTAAGCATTGATTACCCTTCAAGATCGACAAGGTGGCTCTTATTGATTAACCTCCCACTCCTTAATCAATGATAAATCTAGACACAGCTTTTTTTTTTTTTTAGTGTGGGAAATCATCAAATGACCCCCTCCACTCTGGGCGGAGTGGAAGGGAGTGTCAGACTTGTACTGACTAAAACCCATCCATGTTCCTTCTTTGCCCTTTGTGTTCCAGGGCCGCGGTATCTCTTTCGAACAGTCCCGCAGCCCTGGCAGGCACCGGCCCGTGCGGACCCCTACGTGGTTGTTGACACCTCCTTCACTAGCATGACTGCTTCGCAGAAGGAGGTGACGGCTTCCCATTAAATCTAGACACAGCTGCATAGACACTGATGTCCTATTTATTTCCACAAAAACTCACCGAAACGTAGACATCCGCAATGCAGTATGAAAGACTAAACGAAGCTCGAATGCCAAAAAACAAAGAAAAAACAAACGCATTTCAATCCTCAAAACAAAAATCAGTTCCAGGAACCGAAAGAAGATGGCGCTCCATGTTCACGCTGACAACTTGTTTTAATCAACGTAAAAATCGACAGAAAAAGCCATATACGTAATAAAAAACACCGTTCCGTGTATTGATTTGATAGCATACCATGACGAAGCGACAGGAATAAAAAAATAAGGGGTATACCAGTATTTGGAGCGTGACGTCACTTGTTTTGTTTTGATTGGACGTGCAAACATGAGAGCGTGTTAGTCGTTGATTTTTATTATTGAATTTTGTAACGTGTAGTAGGAAGCTTTCAGCGATTTTGATTTTTATCCGACTACGGTGAAGCCGAAAGGAAGGGTTATGATTTTAGCAGTCTATGTATGATTGAATGTTTGTATTTACGTATGTTCCTCCGTAGCACCTAAACTATTCAGCCGATTTTGATAAATAAGATGTCAATCGATTCATTATTATAGCCCGGGTAACATAGGCTACATTTTAACCGACTTCAACAATAGGGGGAGTCGATTTTACCTTGTAAACCCCAAATTTAATTAGAGCATGATTTTTAGTAGTCGTGTTTTTTAGTTGTAGTACAGGCACCACACAAATTCTTGTCTTGAAGATTGACAAAGCTAACATCAGAATAACATGGCTATTTTTTTATAGATATTGTCTATAAAATGAATTTACGTAGTCGAAGCCGCGGGCTAGTGAGTACATGACATACAATTATGCTGTGTGTTGCTGACAAAGATAACTCCCGGAAATTAATTAACACACAAAAGCCAAAGATAAAACAAAAGATAAGCTTGTGTTTAATATAATAATTAATCAGAACTTCCTTGCTTGGTTCAAGCTGCCTTTTTGACCTAGTGGTCATATTATTCACAGAGCAAAAATAATAGTAAATATTTATCAATTAAAGGCACTCACCTGTTCTCCCCGTCATTGCGATCATTTTTTTTATTCTGGACCATACCTGGCAACCTTATAGTTACGGAGATATTGATGATCAGAGTTCCAACTTTCTCACAAGTTTTTTTTGAAATACTAGTTTTTAAGGTTATAACTTTACTTTAAATACCTCCACGTCCACCATACTATTTATACCTTCATGACCCGTTTACTATCCAATGCATCCACCAGCATAATGTTTTGAGTGCGTTACATTGAGTTTTACCATAAAACTTGATTTTTCACCCCAAAAAAAAAGTCGTCTCCCAGCAATAATTTTTGCGTAGGGTTACTTAGTTTGATGTACAGAATGCTTTTTTATTTTGGATGGGACGTCATCAATTGCCCCCCCCCTGCTCTGGGCGGAGCGGAAGGGAGTGTCAGACTTGTACGGACTAAAACCCATCCATGTTCCTTCTTTGCCCTTTGTGTTCCAGAGCCGTGGTATCTCTTTCGAACAGTCCCGCAGGCATCGGCCCATGCGGACCCTTTCGTGGTTGCTGACATCTCCTTGAGGCGCGCGTGGAACACGAACGCGACGTCGACACGGCCTGTCGTCATAAGACGGCCAGACGGCGAACTAGCCCATAACTCGCCGTCCACAGGCCCGACACGGCGCTGCTCCGCCCAAGCGGGGCAGGCCTCCACAGTGTGCTGCGCCGTGTCCTCCGGACGATCCTCACAATGGAAACACCCGGGCGTTTCCTCCCGCCCGATTCGGTGCAGGAACCTCCCGAAACAACCGTGTCCGGTGAGGACCTGCGTCAGGTGGAAGGTGAGGGCGCCGTGGCGCCTCTCTAGCCACTCCTCAAAGAGGGGACTTATCGCAACTATAGTGGCTTGCCCTGCACGGGGTTGCGACAGTGGTTCTCTCCATGTCACCATGAGATCGCGCTGGAGGTCTGTCCGCTGAGCGGCGATTTGCCGCGGCAGCAGAGTTTCCCCCCGACGTAGTGCCTCTGCGCGCAATTCTTGAAGGCGCGCGAGGACTATCGTCTCCAGATCCCATGGCGGCAATCCGGCAAGGACGCTCGCCGGCTCACCGGAGATCGTGCGGTACCCTCGGACTAGCCTTAGGGCTATCACCTTTTGGGGCGCGTTCAGGTAGTGAGTCCGTTTACACCTTGTATTTATTTTAGTGTTAATGATAGTATTCTCCAATTATCCCGCGACCATGGCTTGCAACAGCTTCTAAATATCGGGAGCTCACAATAATTCATAATCACGGAAGTTATTACGTAAGTGACAGTATAAGTTAAGTAGTAGTAAAGTAGTGTAGTCGTTGGCCCATACATAGAAGTTATGGTAATACTACCACAGCCGACATTCAGTGTGGGAGGTCAGTGGGAAATTATTATTGCAACCGAGTTTGAACGTGGGAGGTGCACACTGCACAATGGTACCACAATTGGTATGAGTGGGTCGAATCCCGAGATTGAAGAAATAAATAGGATAAAACGAAGCTTTTTATTTTCTTAAAAAAAAAAGTTATTCTCTATAATCTAAATTTTTACTTCTTCATCTATGTGGATGTTGTAATAAATAACTTCTATTATATATTTATATTATATATCTATTTATTTATTAATGTACACACAAAATACCACCACCACCACTCCCACACTTTCTACACACACACACACACACACAAACACACTTTTTTCTTTGTCCACTTTCTAGTGTTTTTTTTGGAATGCGGTTATTATTTTGTTTTATTTCGTAAAACAAACCTGTTGGTTACTGACAGGTATCTAATTCAACGTCAGAATCATTACCACACCATAGACAAACCTAAAATGTCCCATGTCCTAACTGAAACACCGACACCTGAATTTCTGTAACGCTATTTGGTGGCAGAAATAGGTATGGTAGTAGTACATACCCATCTCTCCACGTAAAATTCGGGTATATAGCTGCCTCCGGTTCGACTGGAAGCCAACTCCAACATCATCATAATCTTGCCCTTATCCCAATTTATATGGGGTCGGCGCAGCATGTCGTTTTCTTCCACACTTCTCCATTACTCGCCATCTCTTCAGACACCTCCTTTCTTGCCATATCATGATTCACACAGTCCATTCATTGTTTCTTTGATTTTTCTCCATTCTTATACCCATCCACATTCATGCTCAAATCTTTACTCACTACATTTTCCTCATTCCTCCGCATCACATGCACTTACCAAGCCAACCGATTACCACAAATTTTCAGTCACCGGCGCCACTTTCAGACTATCTCTTATATAGGTACTCATTTCCTAGTGTACCATCACACATCCCCCGCCCCCCTTCGTATTATCATCTCAGCCACATGCAAAGACGTGTTTCTTCAAAAAGGACTGTACTCATCATCATCATCTGCCTAGCCATGGAGTGACTGCCATCTGACCTCCACATCTTAGTTAGTACTGGGTAATATGATACCCCTTGGTAAGACTGGTTGTCAGACTTTCCGGCCACTGACTACCTGTAACGGCTGTCAAAGCTCTAGAATTGACAGCTGAAACCAACAGTTAAACCTGCTTTCTGAGGCACGGAGGAAACTCTATATGTAATAGGCAGTCACCCATCTATGGACCAACCTAGGCAAGCGCAGCTTAACCTGAAGATAGACCTCGAGTTGCTATTATTACCTACGAGCACGACGAGCAGCACGAGTTTCATTCATGTACTATATTAATTTGCCATTTACAGAGATTTTCACGGCTTAACGTGCTGAAAGGAATGTACTATTAACATAAAAGTTGATCTTTCTTTAAAAGTACTCTTTGGATTTAGGGTTTTTTTGTATTATTTCACTGCCACATCTATTTTTCTGTCATTGTTGGTCGATTCACATTGAAAACGAACTGGCTATCATTTCCATAAATTGCGTTAAACGCCCCATTCGAAAGGCTTTTGACATTTATGAGCGGAAAGAACGGTAATTGCAGTTTCCGTAAAGAGTCATTTAAATACCTTGAATATTTGGACAGATTTCGGTTGACTGCCTCATTTCTAGTGGTCGCAAGCACGACTGTTGAGTATGAGATCCTGGGTTTAATTCCCAGATCGGGCAAAGTGTTATTGGGTGTTTTGAACAGGATTTTCTTAGTAGCAGCCAACGGAGTTTGGATTTGTACCCGGTTGATGGCAATAGGCTCGCCCCCTATTACATGGGACTTAAAAATAACTCTCGAAATGTAGGTGTACTGCCTAACCCTTCGGGGATTAAAGGCGTGATGTTACGTTATTCCGACGACAATTTATTTACTATCAGACGTATCTCAATTTGTACTCTTGCAATTCACCTCAAAATTTTGTTGTTTTTGAGTCATTTCTATTTCGTCATTTTTATCAGTTTTCAGTCTAACCGGATGCATCTGCATCCTAATATTTTACATGGACCATTATTTCATTTTAAAGTTGAGTTGTTATTGAGAAATCAAAAAGATAAAAGAAAACTTTACGAAAGGTGTTCCCCAGCAGTACATGGTACGGCGTAGTTGTCTATGATACCTAATGTGAGCTTAACGTGTATCATATTATTATGAAAAAATAAACTGATCAAAAATCGTTTGACAAATCTTTAAAAATGGGTTAATATATTTTAGACCCCATGAATAGGTACAATACAAAATACACATGATATTATCGTATTTTCCGCATCGCATTATCAAAAGTGGCCACAAAAATTAAATTCAAGGTCAGGAATTTATTTTTAAACCACAAACCATGCGAGTAACAAGGGTATTGTCATCCCTTACTGTTCTGTCGACCCTCGTCTAAAGCTACGGGCAGTGGGTACTGACTGATGACGTCATGTGAGAGGTCAGGCAGATACTGCTGTTTGTTATATCGGAGCAAGCTACGGCTACGGCGTAGAAGCTCAAGCTACGGCGTAGCAAAGCATGCTAAGGCGTGGTAAAGCATGCTACGGCGTAGCAGGTCATGCTCGTCTAAATCTATGGATAGTGCGCACTGACAGATGACGTCATTTGAAAGGTCAGGCAGATACTGCTGTTTGTTATATCGGACCAAGCTACGGCGTAGTAACTCATGCTACGGCGTAGCAAACCATGCTATGGCGTAGCAAAGGATGTCAAGTGAATATCAATAACGTAACGAACCGACAGACTACATATTTGCAACTCCGTGACTGTCACTCAATATATCAAATTCAAATAAATTCAGTCAAAGGCAATATTTCCCGTACAAGTATGACGTTTGAATACGTCAGAATGTCGCTCGCAGCCGTAGAAGTTCGTTCTTCTTTTATTTTTACCTGTCATAAAATATTGCAGCTGAAACGTTGACTGAATTATACCCGATTTAAAGGTTGAAATCAGATAAGCTTTTCTATGCATGCTGATCATTTAGCTATGTTTGGTTGGACAATCAAATGAATGAAATGCACATACAACATTCACTAACATACACTATCATAAATAAAACATTATTTACATTACACACACACACGCGTCGCGCGGGTCGATATTTAAGGTTACGCCACGCTTGCCTAGGCTGGTCCGTGGATGGGTGATAGTACATACCGAGTTTCTTCCGTGCCTCGGAAAGCCGTTGGTCCCAGCTGTCATTTATAGATATTTGACAGGCGTTACAGGCCCCCGAAAGTCTGACAACCCGTCTTACCAAGGGGTATCGTATTACCCAGTACTAACTGGGCTGTGGAGGTCAGATAGGCAGTCACTCCATGTAAAACACTGGTATTCAGCTGCATCCGGCTAGACTGGAAGTCGACCCCAACATAGTTCGGAAAAGGCTAGACAGATGATGAACGGCCTAATATAAGTAACATGCACTAAGCAACTCTGGGAATCAATGCACATTCCCACTTAGTATAGAAAAGAGCTTTAACTCTACAAGTTCTGCAAGTGAGCAATTACAAGTTTCTACAAAACAAAAGAGCCATTTTCACCCAAGTTCTGAAGCTATGTCTTACGCAGTTCTGAAGTTTTGAAGCCAGAGCATAACAAAGGTTTGAAATGTGCCCGATTTAGATGTAGAATATTATTAGTTCATGTTATGCATACAGTGTGGAAGGGCACCGACGCTAAAACTAAATATATACAACATTATTTTTAGTATATGCGAAACCTGAATATAGTTTGTTCAGAATAAGTAACTGAATAAACTATAAACTAATTAATGTTATTATGGCCACACTATTGAATTAGGAAATACCTGTAATGATAGTGATGATGAGTTAATAAATAAATAATAATAAATTCATTTCGTATTCCAAAAATATTTAAAAAAGGTTACAAGTTGTACACCGACAATAAGTACCTATCGCAATAATTTAGGTACCTACTGCCAAATTATTATTATCTATGAGCTAAATACGACGCTGGAGGCGCGCGCGCCGTGGTGCCGCGTGGTGACCATGTTTTTGTGCGGCCAACCAGGTAACAAACAAGCTTATAACTTTGTGACTTTTCATGATACAGTTTTGAAATTTTGTACATATATTTTTACATGAAAATACTAGACACGTGTTTCAGGTTTCACATATAATAAAACTAATGTTGTGTATAAGCTGTTTTTTCTTAAATTACCAATGAAAAATTTCTATGTTCAGAATGTTAAAAACTGAATACGTCGTAACCGTTTTAGCGTCGGTATCGCTTCCACCTTATATGTATAGTACACAATATTCCTGCTTCATGTTTGAAATGTTTTTTTTTATTATTTTATCCTGCAGAATGTAACAAACAAATCTGTGGTCTTCCTTTCAAATGTTTGTAAGCCTAGTTAAGGTTTATTCTTTTTCCTTCGCGTCACTATAATTCAAATCTTCTTTAGACTTGCCATGGGCGGCAAAATAACTCTGACACTAGTTTAGGCACTAACCACACGATAAAGGAGAATAACAAAACTCAGCATCATATTATTTTTATTCTTCTATTGTTCCCATTTGCCTGCGTCCATTTTCATACACATACATATCCCTCAATGCCCAAAACCCCGATAATTGTTTAGACACACATCTCTTACACACACACGTTCTAAACACACACAAACACATATAACCTACATCACGGATCACCCCACTCGATCGCGACGTAAAAACCAAACACGGAACTCAATTAGCTTGCTCGAACGTCAAAATGATGGCAAACGAAGTTACCGACACCATAAAAACAGGAATAGAAGTTCCAATTGGATAGAGGATCTTGTGGCTAAGTATAAAAAAGAACCTTAACACCTTGATCACGAGCAACGTTCTAAAACTAATCCTTGTGGTGTATTAAATTTGTTTACCATTGTAACAAAACAAGTATCGAGTGTTACTAAAATAACACTTGGAGCTGTAAATAGGAAGTGATCACAAGACATGCAAAATAAAGTCTTAAAAGCCAGCTTGAAGTACAGTCGTAGTGATATTCTGATTTAGAGCCGCAGAGATAAAAGCTGCTTTTTACACTTACATAAGTATCTAAAATACTCGAAGTTCTAAATGTGCTGCTTATTGATGTTATCAAAGCTTGTGTGCTGCTTGGGACGTATTTAAGTGATACGTCTTACAAAACACAAATATAAGATTAATTGTTTCAAGCATACGCGCCCGTGTTTTGTAAAATGCAAATCGCGTTGCTAGAACCCTATAAAGGAGTGCGCCCTCTACACCGTAATATACCATGACCGTGTTATGAACGTATCAGGCACGGATATGAAAATGACGTGGACTACTATGGGCAGTAGAACGTATCACACCCGTTTATGAAGGGTTTAGAACGGTCATCATAATTATGCGGTTAAATCCTATTATTCTTTGTATTGAGAAGTATGAATCTATGCCCACTAGACCGTTCACACCGTGGCGTGCCATCCACGGAACGTAAACAATTGCCGGCGCAAATATTTAGCCGATGCCGACACGCTACGTGCATGGCATGCTACGGTGTTGGTCGGTGACGGAACGGTGTAGTTGGCAGTCTAATATAGTCTAATACTTTACAATTCAAAGATTTTTTATTTTCGCTAAAACGTTCAGAGCACGGTCTTGGTATGGTACGGTGTAGTGGGTAGTCTCCTTAGGTCTGACAATCAATGTTACTGCGGGTTATCGTGTTACTCAGGAACTGGGTTAAGGAGGTCAGATATGCAGTCGCTCCACGTAGAATTCTGGTATTCAGATGCATCTAGTTAGACTGGAAGCCGACCCCATCACAGTTAGAAAGAGGCTAGGCATCTCACTAAGGTAAACCTTCTGTAGTTCGCTATACGATGTGGAGTATTTGGTTTGTTAGCAAGCTTTTAGCCATTTTATTTGCGTCAGATTTTTAAAGTAAGTGATTTTTAGTGAATTGATTTATTTATTATTTTATTGGCTTAAGTGATTTTTTTAGAAATTATTGATTTATTTATTGGGTGTCAAAATGAGAGAGAATCAAAGACTTTTTTGCAAAGCAAATATTGTTTCTTACTGTTGTGTGGTAAAAAATAAAAGTAGACAATATTCTTGTCGCTAGAAAAAAAGATTTTTCTCTCATTTGTCATTGTTGGCGTCGATTATCTGGAATATTCTGCCGTCATAATGAAAAAATCCACAACTAACATTTTATAAATATGGAGAAAATCGACTTTAAAGTTTATGACTTTTCTTTATGTTATGTTGTAAGTGTGCCTTTTCAAAGTAGTTTTTAGTAAAAATCTGTATGAAGTAATAGTCACATCTACGTATTTGTGCCTTTTCAATATAATGGTAAATAAATGTGCCTTTTCATTCTATAAAACATGAATATTAGTCTCACTTGTGCCTTTTGAGCCTACTGTATCTTCGAATTCCTTGAAGATAAAATTCTATAAAAAATTGAGTAGATGTGCCTTTTTTTCTAATTCTAAATATGTATATAACTCAATTTTGACAAAAATGTTAGTTGTGCCCTTTTTTCTTACGACGGCAGTATTGTGACAAGTGCTGTTGCTTTCCGACGTGAGATTTGCAAAACCACTATAATTTGAAACATTTGCTTATTTTTTTTCTTCAGAGTCATTAGCGCCTCCACGGGTTTACTTTCAATGGCTATAATTTGAAAATAAGTTAAAACTATTTAAATGTATTCAAATCATCACGCCTGTAATCCCCGAACGGTAAGGCAGAGGCGTAGGTACTTAATATAGTACAAACACATTTCGCCAGTTTAAGTCCCATGTAATAGAGGGCGAGATTAATGCCATCAACTGGACACAAATCCAGACTCCATGGCTGCTACTGAGAAATTCTTCATGAAAAAACCCAACAACAATTTTCCCGACCTAGGAATCGAACCCTGCTGAACCACGCGATTGCGACCACTAAATCAACAACGCAATAATATCTACTGTTAAAACGCCAAATAAAATTAACAGCTAATATCCCCACTCTGTATAATAGCACCCTATTTGTGACACCCTGTATAAAATTTCACCTTACTCAATTAATCTGTTGATTAACATTAATTAACGCAACGCCTCTTCTTTTGAAATGCAAATGTCATGGAAATGTCAAGTAGGTAGGTATAAATCAAATTCAAATTTTCTTTCTATGTGTGTGTCTGTGTAAGTTACTTTAATAAATCTGAGGATGGCATGAATTGTATTGGTACTATTAATATTATCGCGTTATGAGAATATAACCTTATGAATTGCCCCGTTAGTCAAGTGGTCTCAAGCGCGAATGCTGCCCAGAGCGGGGGGGGGGTCATTTGATGATTTCCCATCCTAAAAAAAAAAAAAAAAGGCTGGCTCCCTATTATATGAGACTTAAAATAACTGCCGAAATTTGGCTGAACTATTAGATACACGTCTGCCTAAGTCTTCGGGGATTGCAGGCGTGATTTTATGATTTAAAAGTTCTGAACTAACGCTGTTAAATCAGAGGTAGGTTACCTACTTCCTTGTAGTTTAGGCAAGTAAACTCTATCTATTCCGACCTCTTCTTGTGGCTCATTGTAACATCAAGTTTCAAAGTACGTAAGGAAGGTACACTTATCTTAATGTAACGAAATAACTGCGAACACAAGATTACCACGTACGTGTAAGTAGTACGTGTGATGTAAAGCTGGGTTCACACTCAGCGTTTCGTGGTCGACAAAATAATATTGTTTTAGTGTTTTGTATTCTGTGGAACTACCTCGTTGGTCTAGTGGTCGCATTCGCAACTGATGAGCATGAGGTCTTGGTTTCGATTGCCGGGTCGGGCAAAGTGTTTTGTGTTTATCCATCAGGAATTTATCAGTAGAAGCCACGGAGTCGGGATTTGTACCCGGTTGATAGCAATAGGATTTATTTATTTATTTATTTGGTTAACCAACAATTGTTTGCACAGTACATCCATAAAACAATATTTACTGCTACATTTATAAATGCAACAATTAATTATAGGTTAACACCGCATGCACTATAAATATGGTTGTATATATTATTGAAACAATAATGCATTGCTAATGCTTAAAAAAAAAAACAAATCCAAGTTCATCAATAAATAAAATCACAGTACAACATACAATAGAAAAAATTAAAAACACAGATTGATAGATAAAATTAATGAATTAATTAAAATTAAAATGCATTACACACAGCAAATTATTAAAATTAAATAGGTAAATCACAGCACATAATTAAAGTAATGAATCACAGTTAAAATACATTAAAATTGGAAGATAATACTAAATACTAACATTAACATCACATTCAGACATATAATTCTAATATTAACATACTACTTAAACACTAGAAAAATGCTTGACAATTATTTTCTTCTCTTCTCTTTTCTCTTCTTTTCTCTCTTTTTTTTCTTTTTTTTTCTTGTCAATTATTTTCTGATCGCTCTCAAACATGGGACTTTAACATAACTGGCGAAATGTGAGTGTACTATCAGGTACACCTCTGCCTAACCCTTCGGGGATTTCAGGCGTGATGTGATGTTATGTATTAATCACGGAGTTATGGGGTAACAAACATACAACCAAATTGAGAATCACCTCTTTTTTAGAAGTCGGTTAAAAAGGAACATACACGGGCAGTAAGTTCCACCCTTGCATAATAAAAGTGGTGTATAAAAATATGAGACACAAGTATTGGCAAAGCTTAAAACGAACTGCACAAAAGAGCTTCAACAGTTTTCCTCTTTCAGTTCTTTCACTAAAATATTCAAACTACAAATTAGTCGATACTAACCATTCAATTTAACAAAGGCACAAAATGTTTTCATTTCTTTTTAAACTAAAACAATACAGCTTCCAGACACTTTGTTATTCAAAACACAAAGTCTTAAGCACACGTAATGACAAGAAAAGCGATTACAAAAGAAATAATCGTCCATCTGAACACGGCTTAATATTCAAAGCGGGTCCCAATAGCGCTTTGTAAGTACAACTTGGCTTACTTTTGGCACTTTAGTCAAGTTACTTTGTTTCTAAGTGAGAGGTGGAGATTTCTGTGAGTGTGATGTTTCATTTAAAGTAGATACAAATAAAAACAAACGAACTTGTCAAGGGGTATCATGTTACCCAATAATAAGGTTGTGGAGGTCGGAAACTCAGTCACTGTACGGCTCAGAGTAGTAGAGTCAAAATCAAAATCAAAATATTTTATTTCACATAGGCCTAGATGGGCACTTATAAAACGTCGAAAAAAAGGTGCACGGTTCGGGTTGGTCGTTTCCTATGGAGAAGACCAGGCAAGAAACTCCATGGTTACTCTTTTCAAATCATTTGGTTTTACAATATTATCATGGATACAGCATTTGTACTTAAGTATGGGGGGGCAGCGTAGGCCCGACAATAAGTCGCACTACACAAAAAATGTAGAACAAAATAAAAAGTTATCAAGCAGCTGGGAATTTACAAAGCCTACAATGTTCACACATTCACAAACATTCGATAAAAAAGAACAAAGGTAAAAATAAAAGAATTGTAAAGTACTAAGTTAAACAAGTGACACAAGTTGCTGTGTAGGTGAGTTGACGAATTGATAGTGCAAAGAAATCTGTCATTGTGTCGACAGAATCTGTAATTTTGTCGATTCTTCCGTCAAAGAAATCCTTGTCTACCGTGGTTATGCTACGGGGGTTGGTCAACTAATATTTAGTATCAGAAATACTTATAAAATTAATTACAGAAAGTAGGTCTTACGTAAGCCTGTAGCCTGTACGTAAACCGTACAGTCACTCCATGTAATATCATATATACCGTGAGATAATTCAGCTGCAATCGGTTAGACTAGAAGCCGACTGCTACAAGTCAGGAAAAAGCTAGCAGATGAACTTCTTTTTCGTGTGGTTAGTGTTAGTGTCTAACTTGTCTTTACATGCCTTCGAGAAATATCTCTCAAGCATGCTGGTTGATCAAGTTTTATTATTATACAATACGCACAATCCGCAAATGATACCGAAATTACTGCTTTTTTGGTCTAGATGTCGTAAGCGCTACTGTTGACCACGAGATCCAGGGATCAATCCTCAGGTCGTGCAAAATGTTATTGGGATTTTTCTTTAAAGCAACCGAGAGCCTTTTTTTTTTTTTTTTTTTAGGATGGGAAATCATCAAATGACCCGCCCCGCTCTGGGCGGAGCGGAAGGGAGTGTCAGACTTGTACTGACTAAAACCCATCCATGTTCCTTCTTTGCCCTTTGTGTTCCAGGGCCGCGGTATCTCTTTCGAACAGTCCCGCAGCCCTGGCAGGCATCGGCCCGTGCGGACCCCTACGTGGTTGCTGACATCTCTTTGAGGCGCGCGTGGAACACGAACGCGCTGCTCCGCCCAAGCAGGGCAGGCCTCCACAGTGTGCTGCACCGTGTCCTCCGGACGATCCTCACAGTGGAAACACCCAGGCGTTTCCTCCCGCCCGATTCGGTGCAGGAACCTCCCGAAACAACCGTGTCCGGTGAGGACCTGCGTCAGGCGGAAGGTGAGGGCGCCGTGGCGCCTCTCTAGCCACTCCTCAAAGAGGGGACTTATCGCCACTATGGTGGCGTGCCCTGCACGGGGTTGCGACAGTCGCTCTCTCCATGTCACCATGAGATCGCGCCGGAGGTCCGTCCGCCGAGCGGTGATTTGCCGCGGCAGCGGAGTTTCCCCCCGACGTAGTGCCTCCGCGCGCCATTCGTGAAGGCTTGCGAGGACTATCGCCTCCAGATCCCATGGCGGCAATCCGGCAAGGAGGCTCGCCGCCTCACCGGAGATCGTGCGGTAGCCCCGGACTAGCCTTAGGGCTATCCCCTTTTGGGGCGCGTTCAGGTAGCGGGCGGCTTGCCGCCTCAGAGAACGCGCCCACACCGGGGCCCCGTAAAGGGCCATGGACCGCACGACCCCCGCGTAGAGCCTCCGGCAGGAGGCGTTTGGACCCCCCAGGTTGGGCAGGAGCCGCTTGAAGGCAGCCCCGGTCCGTTCCAGTTTGGGGGCCAAACGTCGGAAATGCTCCACGAAGTTCCACCGGCTGTCAAGGACGAGTCCCAGGTACTTCAGCGTCAACCCGACGCCGATGGAAACCCCTCCTGCCGTCAGTAGGGATCCCGACGGTGGCGCATTCCGAGGCCCATGAAAACACATGGCCTCGGACTTGTGCAATGCCACCTCGAGACCCAATTGCCGGATCCTCTCCACGACTATCGCAACCCCGCGTGTCATGTTTTCGGCCGCCGCCTCGTGCGACCTCCCTTGTGCCAGTACCAGCGTGTCGTCAGCGTAGCAGACTACGCTGACGCCGCTAGGGAGGTCGGCGCGCAGCACCCAGTCGTAACCGATGTTCCACAAGGCTGGTCCAAGAACCGATCCCTGTGGAACACCGCACGACATCTCTCGCCGGTTCCATTCTCCGCTCCGACCGGGGTAGATGACGGCCCTATCCGTCAGGTAATCCCCGACCACACGACGAAGGTAGGTCGGCACCCGGTGATACCGGAGTGCCTCCCCAATGCAGCTCCAGGGCATGGAGTTGAAGGCGTTGGCGATGTCAAGAGACACCGCCAATACAACCCCGCCCCGG
Source organism: Noctua fimbriata (assembly GCA_905163415.1). Classification (NCBI taxonomy): domain Eukaryota; kingdom Metazoa; phylum Arthropoda; class Insecta; order Lepidoptera; family Noctuidae; genus Noctua; species Noctua fimbriata. The sequence goes on from LR990951.1 coordinate 6,126,197, forward strand.
GAAACCGCGTCCCCCGTCGTGAGGGCTCTCACGCGCATAATGGCGTCCACCGTCGAGCGCCCCTTGCGGAAACCAAACTGGTGTTCCGCAAGATCCGGCCCCATCCCCGCGAGGTGCCCGGCGAGGCGGTTAGCAATAACTCTTTCAAAGAGCTTGCCCACCTCGTCGAGCAACACGATGGGCCGGTATGCGGACGGAGAGTCCGCAGGGCGCCCTGGCTTCCGGATGAGGACCAGCTTCCCCGTCTTCCAACGAAGCGGGAACTGGCCTCTCTCCAAGCATGCGCTTAGGAGCCCTTCCAGTCGGGGCCCGAGAGCCTCAGAGGCCAGGACCCAGGCTTTGCCAGGCAAGCCATCGGGTCCCGGGGCGGTATTTCTGGCCTTCAGCCTGCGTACCGCCACTCCCAGGTCTACCCCAGTCACCTCCGGAACGTCGTCATCGGTGTGGTCCGCGTCCGGCACCGCAAGCGGCGGCGGAGCCATAGGCGGGGGAGGATGCCTCCCTCGCGAAGGGAACAGAGCGCTCACCACGTCGTCCACGAGCTCAGGCCGGAGACTCTGCGTCAGCGGGGGGGCCCGGGTGCGGAGTTTGTCCCGCACCATCTTGTAAGGGCGCCCCCACGGATCTCCGTTCAGAGACTCCAGCATCTCCTCGCGGGCCAGGTTCTTGGCCCGCCGGACAGCCTCTTGGAGGGCGGTCTTCGCCGCTCTGTACCCCTCGTAAAGCTCCGCCTCAATGGCTGCCGCATCCGGAGGGCGGATGCGGAGCCTGCGATGCCTGGCGTACCGGTGCCGCGCGGCAACGCACGCCTCACGCAAAGACGTCAGCTCTCGCGACCACCAGTACACCTGACGTCGGGCGCTTCCTGGCCGAACTCGGGGCATTGCCACGTCGCAAATCTCGGACATGGCCTCCTGGAACCAACTCGCCTCGTTGTTGATGTCGGCAGGCCTGGCCGGTGATGACACCCAGGCCTGCACGATCGAGGCTTCCAGGAGGAGCTCCCGGTCCAGCTGCTTCAGCGCCCATCGCGGACCACTCGGGGCCTGTAGGACCGGCGCGCTTGAGGTCTGAGTGGAGACGTCGAACCGGATGTACCGGTGGTCGGAATAGGTCTCCACCCCCTCCATGACGCGCCAGTCAACGACACGCGGCGACAGGGCGGGGCTAGCGAACGATATGTCCACCACCGACTCACCCTGCATCCGCACGCACGTGGGGACAGAACCCCGATTTAGGACGACCAGGCCTGTTTCCAGTGCCCAGTCCTCCACCATCCTACCCCGCACATCCGTGTAACGAGAACCCCAAGCCAAGTTCTTGGCATTGAAGTCCCCGAGCACAAGCACGGGGAGTGAATGGCTCCCGATGACGACACTCAACTCCCTGAGGGAGTTGTGGAACTCGGCGAGAGTTCGGTTCGGAGAGAAGTAGACTCCCACTACAACGATCTCCCCGAACCGTGCTGCTACGCACCCCTGACCCTTCCTGACACTCTCAAGGGTCGGGGTACCGGCGGCGGCCGACGCAATTATGGTCAATGAGCCGCTAAGGTCCTCCACCCAGTCATCCCTGGGCGGGACAAAGTACGGCTCAGAGACCACGGCGATGTTAATCGACCACTGCGCCATGCTCTGGATCAACAGATCCTGAGCGCAGGCGCAGTGGTTGATGTTCGCCTGGAGAAGGCGTAATGGGGCCGTTATTGGCACTCCATTTCAGCCCCCTCCCGGGCCCCCTGCGAGGGCCCCGCTGCAGAAGTTGCAGCAGTGGCGGCCGCGGCTGCGACAGTGGCGGCGGCTGCGGTGATGGCGACGGTGGGGGTTTTGGCGGTGGAGGTGGAGGGCCTTCCGTTAAAGCAACCGAGAGCCTGGATTTATCAAAATCAAAAATCAAATAATTATTAGTTTGGTTGATTGCAAGAGGCTCGCCCATCCTACATCATCATCATCTGCCTAGCCTTTTCCCAACTATATTGGGGTCGGCTTCCAGTCTAAACCGGATGCAGCTGAATACCAGTATTTTACATGGAGCGACTGCCTATCTGACCTCCACAACCCAGTTAGTACTGGGTAATACGAAACCCCTTGGTAAGATTGGTTCTCAGACTTTTTGCTCGCCCGTCCTACATGATACTCAAATATAATTGGGGAAATATGTTTGTATAGGTAGACCTCTGCTTTACCGTCTTTCTGAAAATGGCTTAATATTCAAATTTAATTTTTCAATAGCACTCTGTAAGTACAATTCAGCTTACGTTTTACACTAGAGTCAACTTACTTTGTTTTTGAGTGAGAGGTGGAGATTTCTGTGTGTGATGTTTATTTTGAAGTAGGCACTGAGAGTTAAATGCTACCTGCCTACAGAATATGTGCCTTAAACTAATGTAATAATTTAAGATGATAGAACTTTTAAATCTCTTGCCGACTGGTCGACACTTCGCGTGACCAGAGGGCGGGCTCTTTCTTTGGCCAAAGAATTAGCATTGCTATTCAGCGTGGCAATGCTGCCAGTCTTCTGGGCACGTTTCCAGATGACAGCGATGCGGAGGAATACTTTGACGCCTAAGTGTCCTATTGTCGTCGTTTTAGATGTTTATATTTTCTTACTTTTAGTCTTATTTTTATCATTACTTTAGTTCTTTTTAGTCTGTATATAACGTAAATAATAGATAGAAATTAATTACATGAAAAAAAAAACATAATATTAAATATTATTAAGAATAGTCAAAAAAAAAATATATTATAAATAAGTATTTACTATATTATAAAACTTTAGATTTCAATAATAAATTAAAAATAACCTTGGAGTTTTCTGTTAAATAAGTATTTACTATATTATAAAACTTTAGATTTCAATAATACATTAAAAATAACCTTGGAGTTTTCTGTTAAATAAGTATTTACTATATTATAAAACTTTAGATTTCAATAATAAATTAAAAATAACCTTGGAGTCAGTTTTCTGTAAATAACCGTTTGAATCACCAGTAGTAACCAAAATTATAGACCTTTTCTTCAGGATACATTTTGCAGCGTTAATGGTCTGTGAACGTTTCAGAATGATTGAAAGGCTAAGCTTGGGTAAGCTTTGATAGCTATGCTTATGTATTGGCGAAGATACGAGTCAGTAGTAATTTGAAAGCTTGTTGAAATGAATGAAGACATAGATATTGAAATAAATAAACTTTACAATTTCCCTCATACCGTAATCCCAAGCATCCTTTGTCGACACTTGTGTCCACGGTCAGATGATGCTTTATACAACATTAGTTTTAGTATAATTATGCGAAACCTGAAACACGTGTCTAGTATTTTTATGTAAAGAATCTATGTACAAAATTTCAAAACTGTATCATGAAAAATCACAAAGTTATAGACTTGTTCTGTTACCCGGTTGTCCGCATAAAAACGTGGTCACCATGCAGTGCGTCGCGCGCGCGCCTCCAGTGTCGTCTTGAGCTCATTGATTATAATAATTTGGCAGTAGGTACTTAAATTATTGCGATAGGTACTTAATGTCGCTCGTTGCCAACTTGTAATTTTTATTAAATATATTTTGGACAAAATATAACTTGGTTTAAAAATTATTGGAATCGATTCAGTTACTTATTCTGAACAAACTATATTCAGGTTTTGCATAGACTAAAAATAATGTTGTATATATATGTATATCTAGGTATGTTGAAATGTAACCTCAATACATGTATATACTAGTACAGTCACGAGCACCAATATGTAAACACTCAACAACTTTTAAAAGTGTTTTTCTTCTCCTGTTCTCATTAAAATTTCATGTTGTTGCGAACGTAGTATTCTGGATCTTATGAACTCTTATGAAAAAGATCCTATCTCTAAGCTACAATCGTAATTTCTCGCGAAAATTTCTTTTAAATTTAGGAAAGTGTATACATATTGGTGCTCGTGACAGTACCCATATTAGATGTGTGTTTCTAGTTTAAGCTTTTGATGTTGTCCTGTTTTTTTTTTGTAGGCAGTGCTGTGTTGTTCACACCATCTTTACCAGCCTGTTTTTTGTAAGTAAAGACTTGACTTGGCTGTGGGTTTCACTTACAATTTTAAGTCTGTTTTTTTTTTAGCTGTAAGTCTTCAATAGTTTACAAAGCATTTACCGAGCACTGTTCTCAGAACCAATGATTTTACTAATAATGTTGATTTTGTTTTTTTGAATTTAAGACTATGAACTGTATAATTTTTAACATCAGTTATGTATTTTAAATAATTGATGAGATTTTTATTATCATTTTAACTTTTATTGTTTTAATTTTTTTTAAATTGAATTTTTGTTAATGTTAGTTTATTTTTTTAATTTGTTAATGTTATAAATTTTAAATTTGTTTTTATACCGCGAGGGCTGGCCCGAGGAGGCGCGGGAAAAGAGTACATGGAAGGAATTGTGGGAGGCCTTTGCCCAGCAGTGGGACAGCACAGGCTAAATAAAAAAAAAATAAAAAAATGTTATAGATGTGTTTATTAATTTATTGTAATGTACAATTTTTTTTTGTTGTTATTATTGCAAATTACCAAAAAAATTTTGAAAAGCTTTAAATTGTATGTATCTTTTTTGGCTTTAAAATATTGCACTTCTAGGTTACCATAATTGGTGCATGTTGTGTTAGCCTGTAAGTAATTGTTGCACTTATAAACGTACTATTAAGCAAGTTTAATTTTAAATTTTTTTGTGTAAACATATGTTGGCTAACCTAAATAAATAAATAAAAGTTCATAAACAAATAAATCACAACTGCTAACCCCGAAGAATTATACATCCACTATTTTCACCAGTTACTTTTCTTAAAAAGTCAATAGCTGTCTCAAGCGTCTACCTACATACCTAAGGTACTGTATGTTGGAAACAGGAGCACTTGGGTGCCATTTAAAGTTTCTTCTATAACATTAACATAACGACGTACTGTGAAAGGGGTAAGCAGTCTCCCAAATGACACCAGTGGGTGTTTCTTTAATATAAAGCTGGAACAATGCTCTTGAGGATTGTGTTAGTCGTTTGTTTTTAGATATTAAAGTTTATTAAATGTCAGATTGTAATGTTTGATTTCATTCCGCGATAAAGATCTATTCCTGGATGCAGGATGCAAAAGTTTAAATATGATTTGTGTTGTGTTGGGGCGTCAAAGCTACAAAAAAAAATTGGGAGTTAGAAAAAATTTCGGACTTGGAATATTTTTAGTTTTATTTCGTTTTAGAAGACCTGTAATTCAGAAACGGTGCATCGGAGGACCATGAGTCTCAGAACCTAAATGGTTTCTATGGTCTAGGTCAACCCGATACTGTAATAAAATAGGAAAACGAAAAAAAAAACGAAAAAATTTCAAAGTCCGAATTTTTTTCTATGTCCTCGCTCCATAGCACCCCTAAGGCTACACACCAACCCGCGTATGCTTACGATGCAACGCGCTCGTGGAGACCAACCCTGGATTGGACTTGTTAGCTGATGAATGTTAGAATGTTTGTGGTTCTGTGAGAAGACGGGAGTAAAAGAATTACTTAATTTTATTATAATACTCAATTTAGTATTAATGGCCTATGCTGTACTAAATGTTACAAATAAATGAATGCTTTATTAATTTTTGATTTTCAAACGAATATAGTCGAGCTCGTAACTGCTTTACAGCTGTGTTAAAGTGACAGAAGTGTTTTTTTGTATTGTTGAAAAAGCGATGTTGCAACGCTCACAGCATGCTCTGATATGCTCTTGAATTTTAGGCCAAACATATTTACACTTTTCAATGTAATCAATAGACTAAGAAGAAGAACACAATTGCTACCTAAATCCAATAATAGCCCCATTACGCCTTCTCCGGGTGAACACCTGCGCCTGCGCTCAGGATCTGTTCATCCAGAGCATGGCGCAGTGGTCGATTAACATCGCCGTGGTCACTGAGCCGTACTTTGTCCCGCCCAGGGATGAAGGGGTGGAGGACCTTAGTGGCTCAGTGGTCATAATTGGTACCTCGACCCTTGAGAGACTCAGGAACGGTCAGGGGTCCGTAGCAGCACGGTTCGGGGAGATCGTTGTAGAGGGAGTCTACTTCTCCCCGAGCGGAACTCTCGCCGAGTTCCACAACTCCCTCACGGAGTTGAATGTCGTCATCGGAAGCCAGTTCTTCCCTCCCTCCTTTGCGCTTCTTAATAACCTACATTACCAACAACAGATCTTTCCAATACTTGACACGCAAACTTTGACCCACATTTATCACGCAACTAAATCCTCTCCGTCCGTTCGAAGATCTGCAGTCTATTACAATATGATCATCAATCATTCGACACAATGATAAGGGACCCTTTTGATCGTAAGAAGTCTTATTGTTGGACTCTTAATGGTGGGGTGTGGTCACAGTGTGGAGGAGGCCATCTTGGTAGCGGAGATGGCAGCGTCGCGATTAAAGATCCACTCACCGGGAGCATTTGCCTGTTACGTAACAACAAGTGAATTTCAACTGTTACATTACAGGCAAATGCTCCCCCCTGGTTCAAGCCATGGTCCGGAGCGAGAGGGAATGGGAAGCCGTCACCTTCTTCTGCAAAGCAGTTATGCTAGTGAAGGAGGTGGCGGAACGTGAGAGGGAAAGAGCCTCACGTCCCAGCCGCCGCGGGAGACGCCCTGGGCGTCGGGGGTCACGTGGTGGCCCCCAGCCACCGTAGGCGCGGGCCTTTGGACGGCGAGTTATGGGCTAGCTCGCCGTCCGGCCGTCTTATGACGACAGGCCGTGTCGACGGCGCGTTCGTGTTCCACGCGCGCCTCAAAGAGATGTCAGCAACCACGTAGGGGTCCGCACGGGCCGATGCCTGCCAGGGCTGCGGGACTGTTCGAAAGAGATACCGCGGCTCTGGAACACAAAGGGCAAAGAAGGAACATGGATGCGTTTTAGTCAGTACAAGTCTGACACTCCCTTCCGCTCCGCCCAGAGCGGGGGGGTCATTTGATGATTTCCCATCCTAAAAAAAAAAAAAAAAAGGCAAATGCTCCCGATGAGAAAGTGCCCTAAGACTGTGTTTGTAAATATTTGAAACTTTACAGTAGTGGGAAACGATATCTTATCATGAAATATTAACTTGAGGGGTATCTTTCCAGTCCAGGCAAGACAAGGAAGTCACAAGATGAACCGAAAATGCCTGGAACAGCTACTGGTCTCTGCACCTTCCTTTGTCACTGAAGCGAAAATGGACATATTGTGCATTCTTCACATTTTCACCTAAAGATCCCAAACTTGGGGGGTTACTATGACGTCATAAAGTAATTGTAATTCCAGTGTAGGAAAGAGACATAGCTATTCAGGTCGTCTAGCGCCATCTCTTTCCCACACTGGAACGACTCCTGCTTTAAGACGTCATGGTAAGCCACCAGGTCTTTGGCAAATATTCAAAATTCCAAACTCAAGGTTTGCCAACGTGCAATTATGGAGCTCAAGAATCTAGGCAACAAACTCACCGACCATGTACGCAACACCACACTGCGCTCCAAAATACAAAATTTACTGACGTTGCTCAAAAAGCTACTAAGCTGAAGTGGGACTGGATTGGCCAAGTCTGCCGCATGCAAAATGAGCTGTGGGCCAAAATAGCCACTTTCTAGAGCCCTGACACAGCCAAAAGGCGTCACAGCAGACCTCGTAGAATATGGCGGGACGAGCTGGACAAAACTAAAGCCCAGTGGTTCATTTTAGCTCTGCATTGAAACAACTGGAAGTCATGGAGCCTTTGCCCGTGGGATGACGGTTCTCTATTCAGTTATATTTTTTTATATTTGTTACCTCATAACTCTGTCATTAATGAATTGATTTGATAAATTATTTTTTATGATAAAGCATATACTCTCCGATTGGTTCCATAGCAATTTCATCAAAATCGGTTCCGTAATTTGTTTTTTTTTCCTTTTATACGTATTTTTTCTTCTTGGGCTATGTTGATGATATGATGATCCCTTAATAACTTCTAGTTACAATGTAAAAATTAATTCATGATACGAATTTGTGTGTAAATTTATACTACAATTAAAAAGGGCAATATAAAAACGTTCGGAATTCGGTGGCAAAAAACTCAATGCAATAAACAAAGTCCAAAAGTAAAGTTATTTTAGACTTTTTAGTGTTTTTTTGGAAGTCGGTTTTTTTTGCAGAAAGTTTATTTGTACTTTATTATACAACATTATTTTAGATCTGTCCGAAACCTGAATACAGTTTGTTCAGAATAAGTAACTGAATCGATTCCAATAATTTTTAAACCATGTTATATTTTGTCCCAAAAATATTTTAAAAAGGTTACAAGTTGGACACCGAGTAATATTAAGTACCTATCGCAATCATTTAGGTACCTACTGCCAAATTAATATAATCAATGGGCCAAAGACGACGATCACGTTTTTGAGCGGACAACCAGGCAACAGAACAAGCTTATGTGATTTTTCATGAAACAGTTTTGAAATTTTGTACATAGATTCTTTACATAATCATACTAAACACGTGTTTCAGGTTTCGCATATACTAAAACTAATGTTGTATAGATCAGTATATAATTTTGTAGAAAATCTTTGTAGATCAAACTACCCACACATAAAACATCTCCAACACCCACTAAGTACTACTTGTAATGCTGCCCACACCACACTCAAAGAAGATCAGTTTCTTCGACAGCACAATATTCTTTATCTGGCGTTAACTTCAGCAACTCGCTAAGTAAGCTGCCTAATTCTTATTGCTTATGAGAATCCACTATAAAGATAAGGAGAAGAAGGTCATCACTGTACAAGGATTCAGCTAAATCGAGCAAAAAACCTATTAAAAAAAGAACTGTTTCTATAGGAACTGACGCGATCAGCTGATTACCATGTACAGTAAAACAAAAAATAAAAGTTATACATTTCCGAAAGTCTTACAACAAAAATTGTTTAGTTGCATGGTCTGAGACACAACACGAGAGGTCCTCTGTCTAATAGACCGCGAAGACGATTATTATGGAAAATGTGTGTATGGTATAAAGTTCGAAGAGGAGCTCGTGGTTAAATAATAACAGCCGCTCGGGTCGATCTTTAGGTTAAGCCATGCTTGCCTAGGTTGGTATGTGGATGGGTGACCGCCCATTCCATACCGAGTTTCCTCCGTGCCTCGGAAAGCACGTTATGCTGTGATCCCAGCTGTCATTTGTAGATCTTTGACAGACTTTTGGGCTTTTGGGCTTTTGGCAGTGGCCCAAAAGTCTGACAACCAGTCTTACTAAAGGGTATCGTAATACCAAGTACAAACTGGGTTGTGAAGGTCAGATAGGCAGTCGCTCCATGTGAAATACTGGTATACGAAACCGATGGATGAAATCCCAAAGAGCGGCGACGTAGTTCCCGTGATTACTCATAGATGGCACTACAACATAGTTTCAGTTTACTTCAAATCAAATCAAATCAAATCATATTTATTTCTGTAAATTGGTTTACAAAACTCTTTTACATGTCACAACATGTTGTTTTTTAAAACTAGATGGGGCCGGTGTTTCGTATCTGACTACTCTGAGAAGAAACATCCGAAACAAACTCAGAGGTCACAGTCTCTTTTAAAGTCCAGACATTGCTCAAGTCATATGAGGACCATGTAGATTAATGTCCGAGATGGTATTTTGAAGAAATAACCACACAGATTTGAGTGGACCTGTCCAGACAGTGCAAGCATTTGTCAGTGATCGTGTAGCTCGACTCGTAATCCAAGGAGCTCAACGACACGACGAACAATACCAAAGAAAGGACTTTTGGGTAGGCCGCATAAAGTACTCAAACTGCCAGACAATCGTGAAAATAACTTAACTAAAAAATTAAAATAATAATAATAGTATGACCCACGTAGTCCTCATATTCACAGTAATAAACAAAAAATATATATATATATATTTACGACACTTGAAAATGTAAAATAAAGTCAAGAAAAAAAAAAAATAATAATAATAATACCACAGGTACTTGAAAAAGTAAATAATGTCAACTAAATCGAACAATAATTAATAAAAATAAAAAATGTCAAACAGTAATAAAAATAAAATAAAATGGGTACAATTCAGTTTAATATCGATTTCAATTGGAGCAGTTCAATCCCAAGCCTTTTTGTCCTCGATATAATCCTTAACAGAATAGAAGGCTTTCTGGCAAAGTTTACGTTTTATAAAAATTTTGAATTTATTAAGGCTTAGTTCATGTATGTGGCCTGGAAGTTTATTATAAAAGCGTATACATTGGCATCTAAATGATCCACCTATTTTCTTGAGCCTTGTTGTGGGTACAATAAATTGATGTTTATTCCTTGTATTTATATTGTGAATATCAGAATATTTCTTAAACCGCTTTATATTTTTGTGAGCATACAAAAGGTTTTCATATATGTATTGAGAAGGAACAGTCATTACATTAATCTCCTTAAACTCTTCTCTGAGAGAGTGTCTCGGACTCAACTTATAAATTGATCGAACGGCCCTTTTCTGCAAAACAAAGATGGTCTGAATATCGGCGGCATTCCCCCATAACAGAATGCCGTACGACATTACGCTATGAAAATAGCTGAAGTAAACTAATCGAGCTGTCTCTACATCGGTTAAATTACGAATTTTTCTAACTGCGTATGCTGCGGAGCTCAGTTTCTTAGACAATTTATCTATATGTGGGCCCCACTGAAGCTTGGCGTCTAAAGTTAAGCCCAAGAACACCGTGCTATCTTCAGGGTTCAACTCTTCGCCCTTCACCAACACACTAGTTTTCACCTGCCTAACGTGAGGTAGTGCAAACTTAATGCATTTGGTTTTTTTTTCATTTAGAAGTAAGTTATTAGCGTTAAACCAATGCACTACTTTTGAAATCGCGCTATTTACATCGTCAGTAACTAGCTGCTGACGTTTAAGTTTAAACAAAAGCGAAGTGTCATCTGCAAACAACACTATATCGTGGTTATCCTTCGGCCAAATAGGTTAGGTTACTACTTCAAAATTGGGTATATTAAAAAAAAAGGTATATTGAACCGCCTGCCCTTCACTTCAACAAATATATTGAGCAATTTATTTCACAGGATTATGTCCCTTCTGAAATTGTCTCTTTGCCTTCTGTCGTAATTTATCTGCATTACACAACCCTACATTATCCCCAGAAACAGATTCTGGTCACGAACTATTGACTCTGTTCCGTCGATCCCTATTTTGATTTTACGAGGAAAAGAGATGAAGTGTCCTTCATGCATATTAATTGTTCAGGAGTGAGGGAGATAGGTGTATGTCTGTTGGTCAGTCTTTTATGAAAATGACCGTCCAGTTCAAGGTATTTTGGGTATTAGAGCGAAGTTTTTCAGGCTTTAAATTTTTCGGTCAGCATTAATTTTTCATACTTTTTCATCTTCGCGTTTTTAGGCTGAAACTGTTAAAGAAGTCTGGAACGTGACCTTAATTTTTTCCTGAATTTAGGCCTGTTTACACCCCAAGTCCCTTGATGTACTTAGTGCTAAATTAATTTTAATTTCTGTTAATAAGGAGACAAACAATGATCTTTTCAGAATTATTTTTAACATTAAGATGATATGGCTATAAAGGAGGTGACTGAGTGAGATGTTGGTGTAATGGTTTCAAGCGTGAGTGCTGTGCATGAGGTCCTGGGTTCCATTCCCGGGTCGGGCAAATTGTTATCGGGTTTTTCCATCAGGAATTTCTCAGTAGCAGTCACGGAGTCTGGATTTGTGCCCAGTTGATGGCAATAGGCTCACCTGACCAGACTGACACATAACAGGCAAAATTTGGGTATCCTATTAGGTACACCTCAGCCTAACCCTTTGGGTATTACAGGCGTAATGATTTGATTTTAGAATGACTAATTTTAGTACCAGCATATTTTTTTTTAAATTGGCGTAATCTCATTGCAAACTGAACCCTATTAGTAGGTAGCAAACAATTTTTTCCCAATTCCACATATTGTATAGTATCGGGCTGATGTCCATAGCTCTGAAATTTTCTGCACGGAGATATCCACACATATTTTGTTTTCATTTAAATAAAATTGCGAACGCAGAGTAATTAAAAGCGGCTTCACATTCCCTTCTATGAAAAGGCAGGAAAATATCATTAAAATTGTACACAAAATAAAATTTTAATGATGATATTTGTAACGGCCATCAGCCCCAATTAAAACCATTGTTTTATTTATTGTTCTCACATCACACACCCAATTAATCAGAAATTCTCGTTACAACCAATAACCACTGATAATAAAGCCGAACACATTGGAAATTCGGATGTCGATAATATTCTTCTGTTTGTCATAAACTCCAATATGATGTATTCAATCATTTTGCAATTTCGCGCTTCTTTGAAAAAATCGCGTTTTCCTAGTGGAATAAGGGTTAGTACAGACAGAGCTGCCAAATCCTGGAGCAGTATTTAATTGATAATAAAATTAGTTGCATCAAAGTTAAAAAAGAAAGAAAGAAAATATATTTAAAAGGGTTCAAAATATCGTTTAAGAGATGACATTGTTGACATTCTTCCCATTTTGACATATATCCATATGTCCCAGACTTGGTCTTTGACAAACATTTAAAAGTGAAAGCTCAAAGTCTGCCAACGTGCAATGGACAAGGCGTCAAACTAACCGACCATGTACGCAACACTACACTGCGCTCCAAAACACTAATTAATTAGTTGCTCTTAAATCCGCTAAGGTGAAATGGGACTAGACTGGCCACGTTTGCCGCTTGCCAAATGAGCTGTGGGCTAAAATATCCACTTTCTAGAGCCCTAACACCGCCAGAAGGCGTCTCGGCACACCTCTTAGAAGATGGGACGTGCTGGACAAGACCAGCGACCAGTGGTCCACATTGGCTTTGGATCAAAATAACTAGAAGTCATGATGATCATAATCATTTATTTGCAATAAGTATTGGTACCTTTTGGTCTTAAATCAGTTGTGGTTCCTAATACTTATTCAGATATAGATGATATGAAAAATTTTACAATATTTAAATGTAAGAGCAAGTAATACGTAATAATGTCATTAAATGTCGGTTTTATTATGATGGAGGCTTACAGTATCAGTATCAGATGAAGTTGTACTAGAAGAAATCTTTGTAAACCTGTAATGGACTTGTTATAAATACTTGCACTAAGCAAAATTGATAATTATTTTAATAAAATCTTAAATAGGGTTCAAAATAGCGTGCAAGATATGATTCGTAAGATTGAACTATGAGAACTTACTAAAGTGCTGCAGACCTTGAGAACCTCACATTCTTTCAGCGGTAACAATAGTGAAATAAGAAACTGAACGGTTGATTGTGCGCAAAAGGGGAGCCTCCTTGTCCACAACGCGTGCGAGCTGCAGATGATTGTATCTCGCGCGGATTGGCCTAACAAAATAAATATTTACGCATTATTACCTGTTTTGTTAACTAGCATTAAGTCTAGTGCACTTACAGATGTTACTATACAATGTTAACATTGTTATTTGATTTAACAAATAAATAAAATAGAAATAGAAATTGTTTTGGTCGCTCACTCACATTTTTTTTTTCGTTTTCTTTTATTGTAAATTATTTATTTTATGTAATTTTAGTAATGTACAAATTTATTTAAATTTATGTTAAATACACGGTCACATTGAAAAACTTTGCAAACATGATGGCCATGGGTATCTACAGATATACTATTTAACATTATTAAAAAAAAACAAATCTGACCCTGCTTAACTGCTCTGCCTGCACGTGGCAGTAAGTTGTATGCAATATGGAATATTTCTTAAGGAATCCTTACTATTACTAATATGGAAACGATTTCAATCCACGTTTATGCAATAACTTTATTTGAAATTGAGTTATTCCGAATGAAGTTTCCACATTTGAATTGGAACACCATTGGAATTCCAGTTTGAATTTACTTTTTCCCAAGAGAAAAGCAGCCAATATCAAAACGATTTAAAGAGGCTATAAAAAGGTATTCCTGAATGTCGATCTTTATCTGGGACAACAAGACTGGGTCGCGGTAGATCGAGGAGAAGATGGCGAGGCGCCTTGGATGGCTTTCTCATTAATTGGCGAAAAGTGGAAGGAACGGGGGGATGCCTTTGACTTGGAGTATAACAGTTCAGGCTAAGGAAATAAAATTCATTCTTACCCATTCCCAAAGGTAGTTGAGAATGGAAAAAACAAAAAAAAGAAGAAAAAAAAAACGGGCAAGAAACTCGATGTTTCTTTTTCAGAATGTTTATCAGAGGATTTCTAAATGTATACAAACAAAAATATAAAACTCGTTTTACATACTACGTCTTCTTATAATTATCTATTTGCGGTATTAATTGTGTTTGACACAACAAATTGAACGAAAATACTGAAAAATCGTTCGCATTTATCATTCGTCTAAACCACGCACTCTTGCAAGTGCTTCAGAAATCAAAAAGTATCCGTATTAGTACTACATACCTATAATATTTACTTAATTTTAAGAATCTACTCTTAAACCTATGGGCGAAACTAATTATGTTTTACAAAAAAATTGAATCAAAATACTATGGAATAGTTGTATTTTCAATTCAAAAAACGTTCGCATTTACGTTACGTTTCGCACTCGTGCAAGTGCTTCAGAAATCAAAAATAATCCTTTTTTTTGCAATATACAATTTTGATAATATACAAAGAATAGCCAAACTTAAGTGGCAGGGGGCAGGGCACATTGGTCGCAGAACGGATGGCTGATGGGGCCTTTTCGGCCCCATCAGCCATCCGTTCTGGAGTGGCGACCGCGAACCGGAAGACGCTGCGTTAGAAGGCCTCCCACTAGGTGAACCGATGACCTGGTGAAGGTTGCAGGAATCCGCTGGATGCGAGTCGCAAGGGACCGGTCAATGTGGCGACACTTGTCCAGCAGTTGACGTCTTTTGGCTGAAATGATGATGACGACAATTTTGATAAACTTTTGCCTACCCAAATATGCGTTTTAAAACCTACAGTTTGGACTGTAGTTTGCATTTCCAAAGGAATCTATAACAATCTGAGCTCACTTTCTGTAACGAGACACATTTGAAATTGATACAGACTCTGCTTCTAAATTTGATATCTTAGAGGCATGTTCAGGCAGGTTCATGAGGCATGGAGGAGCTCGTGGCTAAATAATAACAGCCGCTCGGTTCGATCTATAGGTTGGTCCGTGAATGGGTGACCACACTGACCACTCATTACATACCGAGTTTCCTTCATGCCTCAGAAAGCACGTTAAGCCGTTGGTCCCAGTTGTCATTTTACAGATTTTTGACAGTCGTTCCCGGTGGCCCGAACGTTTGACAACCAGTCTTACCAAGGGTATCGTATTACCCAGTATTAACTGGGTTGTAGGGGGCAATCGCTCCATATAAAATACTGGTATTCAGCTGAATTCAGTAAGACTGGAAGCAGACTCCAACATAGTTGAGAAAAGGCTAGGCAGATGATGACAGGCATGTGGAGGTTATGTATTCGGTGAAACTGTCACAGTTATACATAGATCTTAAGCACGAGACCGGATGAATGAATCGGATCTAACGCCGCAATCTTATCTTTTCAATACCCTTTTCACAGGCGATTTCACAAATGTTTATAAATAGTCCTTCTGTCAACATATTTCAGCCATGCTGCATACTAGTTGTCTCTCGTGACTTCTTCTACATCCTACTAAAATATATATCGAATATGTCAGGATTTATTCCGTTAGGCTCGTTCATCATGTGGGCAGACGATAAGTTTCGTTTTATGAAAACACACCGGGTGCGATACACTGTTTCTAGCAAAACTAACGAATTACTTGAGATTACAACTTAACACAATAACACGGGGCACAATGAATTGGGTACAGTTTCAAGACGTCTCAACTCTGCCGCGATCAGACATTGACTGTCGCCGTCGCCTAGGGCTGAACATCAGGGCTCTGTAGAAACACGCTGTGGTGTGGGTAGACTGGTAGGTAGGTCACGTCATGTCACCAGTGCCCCACTGGCGTGTTTGCCAATTCATTTTATGTCCGTACTAATGACCAGATCCGAGATTAATATTATACATGTAAAAATGCGAAAGTTTTTATGGATGTTTGAATTTCTTGATGTCTGGATGTTTGTTAATCTTTCACGTAAAAACTACTGACCGGATTTAGATGAAATTTGGCACACAGATCGTTTATAACCTGGGTACCACATACGATATTTTTTATCCTGGTAGTATGATCCCGTGCGACAATTACCGAACTCCACGCGGACTAAACTGCCAATGTTTTCATATTTTTTAGTCGTCGCCAAAGCGAATATTGAAATGGTGGGCATGAAAAAAGAGCAAGACTTACCAACCGATGTTGATTACTGAAGTTACTGTACAAGGTACGGTTCTACTACAGTGATAATTTACCTGAAAACAGAAAAAAATGCCTTTAGCTTCAGCTGTAATTTATTATCATAATTTCCGCACGCATTTATTTTTCTACTTAATTACAAAGTATACTGGTTTGTCATTAACACTAGAAACGGGATATTAACCATGTTTACTGTTTGTTTAAAGAGAGAGAGAGAGTGAGTGAGTTTGTAAGTGAGTGAGTGTGAGAGTAAGTGTGAGTGAGTGTTAAAGATAATGTTGGTGACCGTGACATAATTATACAATATTTTATAAATGGGTATTTTTTATCGACTGATAGACTGCCTCGTTGGTCTAGTGGTCGTATGAGCGACTGCTGAGCATGAGGTCCTGGATTCGATTCCCAAGTCGGCGAAAGTGTTATTGGGTTTTTCAATCAGAAATTTCTTAGTAGCAGCCACGGAGTCTGGATCCGTGTCCAGTTGATGGAAATAGGCTCGCCCCATTTTACATGGGACTTAAACATAACTGTTGAAATGTGGGTGTAGTTTAAGTACACTTCTACGGGGATTACAGGCGTGATGTTATGTTATGTTCAAGCTGACGTGTTCACCTCACAATAAACGTCATGTAAACCTCACGTTGTCCTTTATTTACTCTTTTTCTACATAGGATGGCAATATTTTTAATTTATTAAGACTGGCACAAAATAAAACACTGCATCCATCATCATCATTCCAGCCGAAAGACGTCCACTGCTGGACATAGACCTCCCCCAAGTGTCGCCACTTTGACCGGTCCCGTGCGGCACAGATCCAGCGGATCCCTGCAACCTTCACCAGGTCTTCGGTCCACCTCGTGGGAGGCCTTCCAGCGCAACGTCTTTCGGTTCGCGGTCGCCACTCCAGAACTTTTCAGCCCCATCGGCCATCCGTTCTGCGAGCAATGTGCCCTGCCCACTGCCACTTAAGTTTGGTTATTCTTCGGGCTACGTCGGTAACCTTGGTTCTCTTGAGGAACACTGCAGCAATCCCTCTCTACCAAGATGATTAATTACTAAAGCAAACTAAATATTTAGCAAAACCACCCAACCTGTTGTTATTCTGAAAATCTGTATAAAAAAAATGTGTAGTTATCAAATCAAAATCAAATCATTATTTATTTGTCAGAACATGGTCGGCATAATATATTACATGCTCTTGAGTTTATGTAGATTGTCTCATCACATGGGCGTACAAATGTTAAATATGTTACAATCATAGATAAATAATACATTTTTTTTTTAATTATAGTTAAAATTCAAGGAATGTCACAAATGAAATAATATAAATAATAGTTGAATTAAATTAATATGTCAGTGTAATTTAAGTAGTCATTCAAATTATAATAGCATTTATTATATAAAAAATATTTAAATTGCTCCTTAAATTCAGCCAAATCTAACTCTCGAATTATTTTTTTAACTTTATTATAAGTAGTATTATAGGTATTCTCTCAAAACATCACATTCGAAAATCGAACGGTGTCTCGTTGTGAATCCGCGATGATTTACTTTAAAAACAAATGAGTTCGCTTTCGAATTGTGTACGCTCACTTGAGTTAGGTGAACTAGTGAACTTTACAGAATAGCACGACTTCTATTTCTCGTACATAAAAACGTCATTAAGCTGAATGTTTTATTCAAAGACCATTATGAAACGATGCAGTTAATGTCATAACCATCGTTTTATTCTATTATCGATGACTTTGTTTGCATAATCGTTAGTAGGTGGGATGAATGCAGTCCCTTGTTATTGGGTCAGAGAATGATTATCTCGACATTCTTATAGCATGGCCATTTCAATTATACTTGGAGATGGATCTCATTTTGCAATCGCGTATTTCTACTTTCATCATACTTTTTTTTGCTCTTCTAATTTGTAGTAACATGGCAATGTGTGAGGAGCTCGTGGCTAAATAATAACAGACGCTCGGGTCGATCTTTAGGTTAATCCGCGCTTGCCTAAGTTGGTTCGTGGATGGGTGACCACCCATTACATACCGAATTTCCTTCGTGCCTTGGAACGCACGTTAAGCCATTTGTCCCGGCTGTCATTTATAGTCAGTGGCCCGAAGGTTGGACAACCAGTTTTACCAAGGGGTAACGTATTACCCAGTACTAACTGGGTTGTGGAGGACTGGAAGCCGACTCCAACACAATTGGGGAAAGGCTAGGCACATGATGATGATGCTAAGCCTTAGTGTCCCACTACTGGGTAAATAAAGTGATGACACGCAATTACGCATCGAATGTACATACAGGGTGTAAACAGACCCTTCACATAGCCGTCAACCAAGCATTCTGTACACCAAACTAAGTAACTTTATGTAGAAATATGGGGTGAATAATCACGTTTTATGGTAGGAATCGATGGAAAGCACTCAAAGCATTGTGCTGATGGATGGATTGAATCATCATCATCATCATCATTTCAGCCGAAAGACGTCCACTGCTGGACATAGGCCTCCCCCAAGTGTCGCCACATTGACCGGTCCCGTGCGACTCGCATCCAGCGGATCCCTGCAACCTTCACCAGGTCATCGGTCCACCTAGTGGGAGGCCTTCCAACGCAGCGTCTTCCGGTTCGCGGTCGCCACTCCAGAACTTTTTGGCCCCATCGGCCATCCGTTCTGCGAGCAATGTGCCCTGCCCACTGCCACTTCAGTTTGGCTATTCTTCGGGCTACGTCGGTTACCTTGGTTCTCTTACGGATGTCCTCATTTCTGATTCGATCACGAAAGGAAACTCCGAGGATAGCCCTCTCCATTGCCCTTTGGGTGACTTTAAGCCTTCTGATAAGGCCCATTGTGAGCGACCACGTTTCGGTCCCGTATGTAATCACTGGCAACACACACTGGTCATAGACCTTCGTCTTGAGACACTGCGGTAAGTTGGACGAGAAGATACCCCGCAACTTCCCGAACGCTGCCCAGCCGAGTCGGATTCGACGATTGACCTCTTTCTCGAAGTTAGACCTACCTAACTGGATCGTTTGTCCAAGGTAGACATAATCGTCTACAACTTCGAGTGTAGAGTCTCCGATCTTGATAGGAGTGGGTGTTACATGGGTATTCAACATGATTTTGGTTTTGTCCATGTTCATTTTAAGACCCACTTTTTCGGAAGCTCTACTAAGGTCATCGAGCATTGTACTGAGGTCCTCCATGGTCTCAGCCATGACCACTATATAGTCGGCAAACCGAAGGTGAGAGATGTACTCGCCATTGACGTTGATGCCTAGCCCTCTCCAGTCCAGAGCCTTGAAGATATCCTCCAGTGCAGCGGTGAACAGTTTCGGAGATATGACGTCTCCCTGTCTTACACCTCGCTGCAGAAGGATAGGTTCTGAGGTCTGGTCCTGAAGTCGGACTGACATGGTGGCGTTTTGATGGATTGAATAGTACGTAGTAAAAATCTTACATTAAAAACATGTATTTAAAAAAAAAAACTAAAAAAACTTTTGAAAAAGTTGAAACTTTGAACCCCAATATCTTCGTAACTAGAAGGTTCCCATGTATGGTCTAGAACAAAAAAATGATCGCAAAGACGGGGACAACAAGTGCCTTTCGAATATGTTAAGGGTCTATTTACACCCTTTATACAGAAATACCTACATCTTTAAGTCTCAATTGTTTTAAGTTACTCCTTACAAAGACAAAGACTGGAAAATTGTCTCTTTGTAACATCTAAACGTTGTGTGTCGCTGCAGTGCCAGCGGAAATTGTATTGTAATTTAATTTTGTCATCACCGGACGCCTTTGACTCTCAAAGGGATTAGAAATGATAGGTTTTCCTCCGTAAATAAGGTTTACTATTGCAGTGTTTATAGAGTAGTGCTATTCTGTAAAGTTCAGTAGTTCACCTCACTCAAGTGAGCGCACACAATTCGATAGCGAACTCATTTGTTTTTAAAGTAAATCATCGCGGGTTCACAACGAGACACCGTTCGAATTTCGAACGAATAAAAATGAAAAAAAAAAACAAAAAATGAGGATAAAATAATTGGCCTGTTAAATAAAACTTGAAAATACAATTCTATATTAGCTGTTGCCCGTGTCTTCGCTCGCGTGGAAATTTTGATGCGTTACGTTACGTTCAGCCGTTCTGGCGTGATTGAGTATCAAACATCCATCCATTCATCCAAAATTTCGCATTAAATTTATATCAGTAGTAAGATTACGTTATAGTACCTTTTTCAGACTAGTAGACTGTTCAGTTAGTCTTCTGGTTGATACTGCAGTTGCCAAGCGTCGTGTCATCAAGTTCTATTATGTAAACATCATTTCGAAATTCGAACGGTAGACACCGTTCGAATTTCGAAATGATGTATGACGTTGTGAATCCGCGATGATTTACTTTAAAAACAAATGAGTTCGCTTTCAAATTGTGTGCGCTCACTTGAGTGAGGTTCCAATATGAAATAAAAGGATACCTACTATTTTTCAGTAGACACTCATCATGAAGTCTGTATTCCGATGATCTATCATGACAACAAATCCATCTTTATCCTACCAATATCCTTAGAAGCCTCACAAAAAATGCATCAAATATTCTCTCAATCAACATTAGATACCAATCTATCACGGAAGCAGAAATACATCCATCTTGAAATTCTGCCAATCCTTTTGAAAGCATTTTACCAAAGACATACAGGGTGTAAACGGACCCTTCACGAAGCCGTCAACCAAGCGTTCTGTACATCAAACTAAGTAACGCTACGCAAAAAATATTTTTGGTGTGAAAAAACACGTTTTACGGTAGAACTCAATGTACAGACCAGTAAGTACATAAAGCTGCCCAAAACTGTCCAATTTTACCAATCAACCTTGAAATTAATGCTTTAATGTTGAAAATCTATTAAAGTTTGACAGATTTTAGCAGCTTGAAGTGCTGGTGGATGAATATTGTAATAAAAAAAAATTGTGAACAGGATTGGAAAGCCATGAGGGAGGTCTTTGCCGAGCAGTGGGACAAAGCAGGCTGATATATAAAAAAAAATAAAAAAAGTTGTGAAAAACTTGAAAGTTAGTAAAGTAAAGTAAAGTAAAATTTATTTACATAGATTGCAGGTACATAAAATAAGATGTCACAATAAGATGGGTGAGCCTTGTACAATCTACCTTATACTAGGCATGCAAACATTAATGAGGTTGTTAACTACATACATTGAATATTAAATTAAATAATGGTTAAAGTTAAACACAACAGTCATTCATAATAAAAATAAAAAATAAAAATTTACTTAATACAATTGGAATAAAAGTGGGATAAATTGAAAGAATGAGTACATTAGGTATGTCAATATTAATAAAATTACATTAAATTATTCAATACATTAAACTATTCAGTCATAAGTCAGTGTCATTTAAAAAATCATTTACTGAATAATAGCATTTTGTAATTAATAGAGATGTCAGTTTCTTATTAAAATTTTGAATTGTTTCATTTTTAATGTTATCGGGTACTTCGGGTTAGACCTCTAATATCTCCGTAACTAAAAGGTTCCCATTGTCTAGAACAAAAATATCGCAATGAAAGGGAAAACCAATGCCTTCGACTTCGTTGAGGGTATTTTTCCACCCATTATACAGCGTGAATCAGGATGCGCTGTGACTAAATTATGGCAGCCGCTCTGGTCGATCTTTAGATTAAGCCGCGCTTGCCTAGGTTGGTCCGCGGATGGGTAACCACCCATTACATACCGAGTTTCCTCCATGCCTCGCAAAGCACGTTAAACCATTGGCCCCGGTTCTCATTTGTAAATCTTTGCCAGTCGTTACAGCTAGTCAGTGGCCTGCAAGTCTGACAACCAGTCTACCCAGTACTAAGTGGGTTGTGGAAGTCAGATAGGCAGTGGCTTCTTGTAAAATACTGGTATTCAGCTGTATCCGGTTAGACTGGAAGCTGATGATGTTGGCTCCATAGCAGCAGCAGCAGTTTCTATAGCACACTTTTTTTTTTCACATGGGAAATCATCAAATGACCCCTCCCACTCTGGGCGGAAGGGACTTGTATCGGCTAAAACCCATTCATGTTCCTTCTTTGCCCTTTGTGTTCCAGGGCCAGGGCAAGTATCGGGCTTTGCGGACCCCTTCCGATTTGCTGACATCTCTTTGAGACGCGCGTGGAACACGAACGCGCCGTCGACACGGCCTGCCGTCATAAGATGGACGGACGGCGAGCTAGCCCATTACTCACTGTCCACAGGCCCGTTCTATCGCACCCTTCAATATGACCACAACTTTCTGAAACATGCTGTATGTATATCTTGATATTCTGCCAATCTCTTTGAAAGCCTTGTACCATACACAATCATGGTAGGGTGACGTGACTTCCTGAATTATTAGTGAGTACCACGTGACTTGTCGATGTACATGAGGTTACAACGAAGGATAGATAGGGAGGTGGTATATGGATGCGGTAGTATTTCAGAATACTGTTTTGGATGGCGCAGAGAATAATTAAATAAATGTTTCCCCACTTTCGGAATTTCTCCTGTATCGTGGGTGAGTTTACAAAAAAAAAAATAAACTCACAAACCATCAGTTCGCTCCAAATCGGTTCAGGCGTCTTCGAGTAATCGGTGAACATTCATAAAAAAAATATTACGTGTAATTGAGAACCTTCTCCTTTTTTGAAGTCGGTTAAAAATAGACTTGTGTTCCAGCAATGGGAATATTATAGGCTGATTAAGCTTATGCTTGTGCCAAATCCCTCCTTAAAATAGCCAGAATTTCCTACAAAGAGCTACGTTGTGACCCTCCTAATTCCACCACGGTATAAATTTTAGCTTGTAGTTTCGTGTTTTCGTTGCATATTATGTATATAATGCACCGAAAATTATGTACTAAAACTAAAGCTGCGGATGTTTCGCTTCTAAACGGCAGTGGCTGACTGAGCGATTCGCTGCTGCGCTGCGTGTCGCGGGTTCGATTCCCGTACGGAACAAATATTTGCATGGCCTGCGGGTAGTTGTTCCGGGTCTGGCTGTTTTTTTTTGTGTGTTTAAATGTTTGCACCCCCAACACAGGAGAATTTTTTGATGTGGGGCAACGTTTTTTTAATAATCCACCACGTTATTCCAGTGCGGGTTGGTGAAGGTCATAATGTCTTTCTTCGAATTCTCGGCTAAAGAACACACAAAATTACACAAAAATTTAAGTGCTAGCTTAGGTCCGCACCTAACACTTTCAACAAGTTACTCAAGGCCGTTACATCGCCTATCCGCCATCACATTAAAGATGTACATATATTTAATGAGATTATATTATTTGTCTTACCGACTTACCTCTTACAAAAATTGGCCCTTCGCTACTGGCTCCTATACAACCCATATATATCATTATTTTCAGTATATGCGAAACCTGAATATAGTTTGTTCAGAATAAGTAACTGAATCGATTCCAATAATTTTTAAACCATGTTATATATTTTCCAAAAAATTTTTAAAAATAAATTTAAAAAAGTTAAAAGTTGGACACCGAGCGCCTTTGAGTACCTATCGCAATAATTAAGGTATCTACTGCCAAATTATTATTATCAATGAGCTCAAGACGACACTGGAGGCGCGCGCTGCGTGGTGACCACGTTTTTGAGCGGACAACTAGGTAACAGAACAAGCCTATAACTTTGTGATTTTTCATGATACAGTTTTGAAATTTTGTACATAGATTCTTTACATAAAAATATTAGACACGTGTTTCAGGTTTCGCATATACTAAAACTAATGTTGTATAAGACATAGTCATATAAGACTTGCAACATATGACTTAACTTACTGGCATACCATTGCTCTGTCTAAGCAGATATACCTCGTCCATAATTTCTCTCCTCCTTGTAGCAGCCCACGCTCAGGTCACGTTCACCTATTACCTATGGCCGCACTCACGCGCTCTCACGACATAACACTAACTTTGAATGTATATTAGGAGTAGAATGGAGTTATATTAGTACCCGCTGCATTATTTTACCATCTAACGTGGCTATGCCACGCTGTCTGGGCACTGTGGCAGTTGACAGCAATGTGGACGAATTTACTTCTTCTTTATCGTGTGGTTAGTGCCTAACCTGGTGTCAGAGTTTTTATAACATTCATCCCGAAAAAAAGTACTGTTCCTGAGGAAAACAACAACAAAGTTCATGATAATAAAGGGTGTAAACAGACGCTCAACGAAGCCGAAAGGTACTTGTTCTCCCCGTATTTGATATTTTTTTTGTTCTAGACCATACCTGGGAATCTTGACCCCCAATATCTCCGGAACTAGAAGGTAGTTACGGAGATATTGGGGGTCAAAGTTCCAACTTTTTCACAAGTTTTTTTTTTCAAATACATGTTTTTAATGTAATATTTTTACTTTAAACACCTCCACGACCCCCTTCTGTTCAATCCATCCATCAGCACAATGCTTTGAGTGCGTTCCATCGAGTCTTACCGTAAAACGTGATTTTTCACGCCAAAAAAGAAAGTCGTTTCCCATCAATAATTTTTGCGTAAAGTTACTTAGTTTGATGTACAGGATGCTTGGTTGAGGCTTCGTGAAGGGTCTGTTTACACCCTGTATATGGCGCCAGATGGCGAATCATGATTGAATTATATATTATTACAAGCTGAAGACTACCCAATTGATTGTCAAATTCTAAATTAACGCGAGCGAAGCCACGGACAAAGGAGTCAGGAGTTATAATATAAAATAGTTTTGCTGCTATCGTAAACTTCAAATATTTAAAATCAATAGACGCAGTGGCCGAGAGACTTGATTCTGTGTTGTTGTTTTGTATCGCGGTATTGATTCAAGCATCTACATAACAGATACTTTTATTAAGTTTGCTTGCTTATGTAATATTTTGTATCTGTGAACTGACAAAACAAGACAAATTCTAGAACAGAGAAAAGTCTGCTCTAGCCTTTTGTCACTATGGAAAACGTTATACTTTTGTACAAAAAATATGAAAAGATATAATATCTTCTATACAACATTAGTTTTAGTATATGCGAAACCTGATACACGTGTCTAGTATTTTTATGTAAAGAATCTATGTACAAAATTTCAAAACTGTATCATGAAAAATCACAAAGTTTTAAGCTTGTTCTGTTACCTAGTTGTCCGCACAAAAACGCGGTCACCACGCAGCGCGCGCCTCCAGCGTCGTCTTGACCTCATTGATAATAATAATTTGGCAGTAAGTACCTAAATTATTGCGATAGGTACTCAAAGTCGCTCGATATCCAACTTTTAACTTTTTTTAATATTTTCGGGAAAAAATAAAACATGGTTTAAAAATTATTGGAATCAATTCAGTTACTTATTCTGAACAAATTATATACAGATTTCGCATATACTAAAAATAATGTTGTAAAATGTCGAAGAAAGATAGATGGACTGTGTGAACGATACGTTGACTTACATAAATACGATTAAATACAATTTGTCTTAGTAAATAGAACCTTAAAACTATGTTAGTAACACTACAATTGTGCACTGTGTCCCTGAGCGTTCATATGGGACTTGCCCGTGGAAGTGACGGAACAGCACTCCCAAGGGCTGATAGGGCCAAATGACATGACACGACGTGGCATTGACCGTCCCGCAGTAAAACTGTTTTTGGATGAGCCAAGTCCCTTTCAAAGAGTGGTGGCCTGTGGCCCAGTCGTTGGAACGTTATATGAAAAAACCCTGTCCGATCTGAAAGGGGCATATAGGTATACCAATGACATTGCCAAATAGAATAAGAAACATATTCAGGAAACTAAAAATATTAATAGATATTAAAATACATAAATTTTGTCCCCAATTACCACAGTTTCCCTAAATTCAAACAAACTTTTAAAACGTGACAACACCATCTTCGGCATAAGTATGTTCGATCGTCAATTGTTTTTTTATGACGTCACTACGCGAGAGGCGACCGCTCGCGCCCGTGTTGCCATAGAAATTTCCTCATTATAGTACGTTTTATTTAATTTTCATCGGGGTATTGTTTTTTTTTTTTTTTTTTTTTTTAAATACGTATTGATTATTTTCTACACAATACGACCAATTTTTTTTTAAACACCGCGCCCCTCCCTGTAAAAATCTCTAGTATTGTGGGTGCGACTAAAAACATTTAAACTCACACATACACAAACAGCCAGACCCGGAACAACGAACAGTATGCAATACAAATATTTGTTCCATACAAGAATCGAACCCGCGACACGCAGCGCAGCAGTCAATACCTCAGACACTGCACCAACCGTACCGTCTTCGAAATTTAAAATTATCTTTTACTTGTCAATTAGCAAAAGAAAAGTTATTACCATAAGTAATTAAGTTTGTAATATTTAAGGTTTTCGTCAACTTCGGACCCTCTTCTTCGTTATTTGGGGCAATTTGGACAGATTGAAACCACAGATAATTTTAATTGAAGTCAGTGTAATCAAACGGAAAAGATTTGGCGGGAGATTATAAAACAAAATGGCGGATTTCGATTTGCGTTTTCAAATGCTCGAATGTTTTTGGACTGTCTCGTTGATCGCAATTGCGACTGCTGATTATGAGGTCCTGGGTTCAATTCCCAGGTCGGGCAAAGTGTTTTTGGGTTTTTCCATCAGGAATTTCACAGTAGCATCATGGAGTCTGGATTTGTGCCCGGTTGATGCCAATAGGCTCACCCCCTTTTACATGGGACGTAAAAACATAACTAGCGAAATGTGGGTGTACTATTAGGTACACCTCTGCCTAACGCTTCGGGGATTACAGGCGTGATGTTAGGTTATGTAAATGCTGTGGTTGTATTATTTTATATTTTTTACTAACTTTGGTCTATCTCTATGGACTTTAGTTATATTATTATATTATATTATAGCTTTCCCACATCGTCCCACTGCTGGGCAGAGGCCTCCCTCCACTCCTTCCAAAGCTCACGCTTCTATGCTACTTCTTTCCAATTCACAAGGAAGACATCCAGTTCATCCCGCCATCTCCTTCGTGGTCTGCCACGACCCCGTGTCGCTGTTTCAGGGCAATCCTGAGCTTTACGGGCCCACAGTTCGTTCGGCATGCGACAGACATGTCCTGCCCAGTCCCATATAAGTTGGGCAGCCTTTTGAGCCACGTCAACGATTTGCGTTTTAGAGCGCAGCGTAGTGTTTTAAATGATCTTTTCAAGGACTTTACTTGTCAGCTTTTTATTTTTGCGTTGTTTATTTTAAGGCAAAACCATTATTTTTAATAGAAACACCTAAAAAGACTAATGTTAAGCTGCTTAGATTAAAGTGAATGGCCATTTTTTATGTTATATAAAAGGTCATTTTTAAAAGCTTTTATATTCACCTAACAAAATTAACAAAAGAAAAGCTGTACAGGTTATTTATAGGTCTACCTTTCTCTAATTATGTTAAAGTCCAATGTAATAGGGGCGAGCCTATTGCCATCAATCAGGCTCATATCGTAACTCCAGGCTCCTACTGAGATTTTTTTGAAAAAAACCAAGAGCTTTTACCAAATAGCAGGAAACGACAACGTGGCAGGCCCAGAAGGAAATGGCGGGATGAGCTGGACTCTTTCGCAAAGGATTGGCCTACAATCGCACTAGACCGCGAAATGTGGAAGGCGGGAAGGGAGGCCTTTGTCCTGCAGTGGGACAATATAGGTTTATAATATATAATATAACAGCTTTCCACGACCTGGCAATTAAATCCAGGATCTCAAATAGACTAACAGTAGTGCTTGCTGCCACTACTAGGCCAACGATTCAGTAATGAACTTTAAAGAACGTTAATGATCTGAACCACAGATATAGATAGACCTAGATAACGCGAGAGCAACTACTTCGCGTGCCTAGCTTACGTACAAAAATCGTAAGTGGCCAATTTCGCGCTCAGTCTGCATCGGAGCATAGCGCTAGTCGTTATCTAGGTCTATCTATATCTGTGATCTGAACCAACACGCTCTATCATTAAAGTAAATCACTAACGACAGAATATCCTCATTAAAATATAAAATTACAAGAAAAAAACCGCAAAATAAATTAAAGTATCAAGATCGTAAAACAATATTCTAGAGTAAAGACAGCAGGTCCGTTATAAAGCTGCGTTCACATTAATGGTGTCAGTGCAAAAGCATGAACAACGAGGACTGTCTAACACCCTGGACAGTTGTCAATAATATTATCATCTGCCTTGCCTTTTCCCAACTATGTTGTAATACCCGGTATTTACTAGGAGCGACTGCTTAACTGACCTCCACAAACCAGTTAGTATTGGATAATACGATTGCCGTTGATAAAACTTGTTGTCAGACTTTCAGGCCAATGGCTAGCCTGTAACGACTGTCAAAGATCTACAAATGACAGCCGGGATCAAAGGCTTAACATGTTTTCCGAGGCACGAAGATCTCGGTATGTCACTTTTCAGCGTCGTGGTTTCTGAGGCCGCACATCATACACCGACGAATCTCCTTGGAACTGTTGTTCGAGCTGCGGGTGCCCGCGGCAGGCTCGCCGCACGCGCGCTTCCACACACACAGAAGTTCCTCCTTGATCTCCGTGGCCTTGACGATTGTCGCCGCGGTGTCAACTTCTGCTGCTGGAATCGAGCGAATCACGCATAGGCTACCTCCAACGCCTTAGCAAATGTTACTTTGCTGGCATCCTCTTCAAACAGCCGGTCACGTTCCCGACACGGCGTAAGCCCGAGTATAAAACGGTCTCGCACCAGCATATCCAATGCCTCTCAAACTCACAGTTAACGGCTAAACCTCTCACACGAGCCGCCCATTCTTCGACGTTCTCGCCATCAGATCTCCTCGCCTCGTAAAACTTCTCTCTATCAAATGGGTGGTTACACGTCCACGGGCCAACCTAGGCCAGCGCGGCTTAACCTAAATATCGATCAGAGCGGCTGTTATTATTTAGCCACGAGTTCATCCATAAGCAAGCAAGTAATGATCGCTTTTACCTTCAAATCTCACACCAGTGTGGCCTCACCTTTACACAATTTTTTCGTGTCAATATCACGTTTCCTATTATCAGTATAATCAACGTTATTACGACATAGATTGGATTATTATCCATAAGAAAACGACGCACTGTAGATAAAAGAATATCTGTCTTTCCTTTGATGGCATTCCTTGTCTATAATTATAATGAATTGGGGGAGACAATTTCCGGAAACGTCTCCTTATTTCCGTAAGGACAAAGTAATGATGACATTTTTTTCTTGTCAGATGTTATGAAGATTTTTGTCATTCGATATAAATAATACAATATCCATCCCATACATTTGGTTCGAATAGGTATTGAAATTTTGTGTACATTTCGGTCGATTATGTATTGAAATTTTGTATGGGGCAGCTGATAATTTTTCGCATTTACGATATTGGACCCATGGAGGAAGTTGTTCAGTTTGATGGTTTGCAGCATATCCTTTCATATGACTATACCCTTTCTGTTACACCCTGTATAGGTATAAGTTGAGATACTTGTTTTTGACAAGTCTTTTGAAAAAACAAAAAAAAAAGGCATGTATTATTAACTGTAACATAATCATTCATTTCTATGAGGAAAAACACAACGATTATTAAGTTCAGTAAGGGTTTCGCCGGAGGATAAAATGAAAACAGTTGGTAAAGACGGGCAATTTACATAACATCATCAAGCTTGTAATCCCCGTGAGGATCGTCCACACGGTGCAGCACACTGTGGAGGTCTGCCCCGCTTGGGCGGAGCATGTTAGTGAAGGAGGTGGCGGGACGTGAGAGGGAAAGAACCTCACGTCCCAGCCGCCGCGGGAGACGCCCTGGGCGTCGGGGGTCACGTGGTGGCGCGGGCCTGTGGACGGCGAGTTATGGGCTAGCTCGCCGTCCGGCCGTCTTATGACGACATTCCGTGTTGTGTTCCACGCGCACCCCAAAGAGATGTCAGCAACCACGTAGGGGTCCGCATGGGCCTGCCAGGGCTGCGGGACTGTTCGAAAGAGATACCGCGGCCCTGGAACACAAAGGGCAAAGAAGGAACATGGATGGGTTATAGTCAGTACAAGTCTGACACTCCCTTCTGCTCCGCCCAGAGCGGGGGGGGGGGGGGTCATTTGATGATTTCCCATCCTAAAAAAAATAAATAGGCTCTAACAAACAATAGACGATTCTTAAATGCATCATCCATTACTTCATCCAACTCATTAGATACAAATATAATTGAACCACGAAATGGCATCTCCTGATGTTGTTAATAATGTACATGCTGGTAAAGCTTATGGGCTTTGACGCTTTGGGTTTGCCTGTTCAAAACCATGCGAATTATTATTATCAATATTCTTTAAGTTAGACTTAAAAAATGGCGTCAAAAAACTCCTCCTCAACGTAGTCAACTGGTAATGTACCCAAAAGACTGGCGGCGTTGCCACGCTGTATGGCAACGCTAAGCCTTTGGCCAAGGTAAAAGGCAGCCCTTGCCCTTTTAAGTTATAATATTGAGTATAAGTGTTCCTCTACTTTTACTGTATTAAAAATTACTGATGGAAAAACCCAATAACAATTTGCCCGACCTGGGAATCGAACCCAGGACCTCATGCCAGGCAGTCAACCACTAGACCAACGAGGCAGATACCTATAATATACTTTTTATCTTAGTTGGAACTTAGAGCTAGTCATTTATAACAGAGAACTTAAATGACAACTTACCTGAAACTTAAAAGTATTTTCAAAATGAGCGTCAACCTGAAACTTTATGAAGAACACTAATAAAGTAGTTACACACTAAAATACACAAAGACGCTGTACCAAAGTTAAGTTCAAATATATTACAAGCGTGTGACACAGTCGCAGTAGATGGTAATACTTAGTAGAGACGAGAACACATTATCTACATTGTATACAACATTAGTTTTAGTATAAGCGAAACCTGAAACACGTGTCTAGTATTTTTATGAAAAGAATCAATGTACTAAATTTCAAAACTGTATCATGAAAAATCACAAAGTTATAAGCTAGCTCTGTTACCTAGTTGTCCGCGCGCGCGCCTCCAGCGTCGTCTTGAGCTCAATGAAAATAATAATTTAGCAGTAGGTACCTAAATAATTGCGATAGGTACTTAATGTCGCACAAAGGCCAACTTGTAACTTTTTTTTAAATATTTTAGGGACAAAATATAACATGGTTTAAAAATTATTGGAATCGATTCAGTTACTTATTCAGAACTAACTATATTCAGGTTTTGCATAACCTAAAAATAATGTTGTATAAGATACTAGAAGAGCTCTTTAGAGAAAGAGTTTGTTAGGGGAATTAAATAGATTTTAGATACCTACAAAAGATTGTACTAGCTTTAATTTTATACTAGAAACATGAAAACTGATCTTTATAGAAGATACTGTTACCCCATGTCAATTAAATTATTTAACAAATTACCTAGTAAACTGTTTTAACTGTTTTAACATTAACTTTAATTACAATTTACTAGGTAAATTGTAATTAAAGTTAATGAGTATAAAAAAAATATTTTTGGGAAAGTTGTTTATTATCATGAGTACAATGACGTGTTTAAGTATCAGTCATTAATTACCAGTCACCCTGTATACCGTTATAAATGATATGAACATGCTCAATAAAATCACATAAACTCGAATTTAACCACGGACATGAGTACAAACACTCGTTGGAGCGATAATCAATGTTCACTGCATAACAGCTTGAATGTAAACAAAAGCTATCGGATTCCCAGTAAAATGGATTATACAGGCTGGCAGGTTATATAGGGTGGATGAGTTTGAACAAGTTTAAACGAGTGTATTGTGTACTAGTGTTTACACGTGTTATTTTAACGTGTGTTATTTTAACCACAATATGAGCTCATATTGTGGTTAATATTATGATTGTGGTTCTGTTTGGTTTTATTCATTTATTTTATTATTCACTAGCTGACCCGCGCAACTTCGCCTGCGTTTGGATTTTTCCCCGTTTTTGCAACATTTTTCATGAATGCTCCGCTCGTATTAGTCATAGCGTGATGGTATATAGCCTATAGCCTTTCTCAATAAATGGGCTATTCAACACTAAAATATTTTTTTAATTCGGACCAGTAGTTTCTGAGATTAGCGCGTTCAAGCAAACAAACAAACAAACTCTTCAGCTTTATAATATTAGTATAGATGAACAAAGAAACAAAGAAACAACACAAAACAAAGGCCCTGCTTATTTCATAAAAACTAACAGCAGACCTGCGAGGGAAAAAGAAATATAAACAATAGTGCATGGTGTATTAGAACATTAAGAGAACAGTACATTTACGTGAATGTCTTAACCGTAAGTATAAAAATATATAAGTTCACATAGAAGTAAGTAATAACATTATTACTTACTTCTATGTGAACTTAAATAAATTTTAAGAAATTTTGACTAAAATCTTAACTAAAGTATACATTACTTTAGTTAAGATTTTAGTCAAAATTTCGTATTAATTTTACGATTGACATATTCGGATATAGCGTTAAAAACATAACATTACAAAAAACAAGTAATCGAAGATTTAAAACTGACGAAATGGGAAACCTACATCATGTCCCATAGTAAATCCATAACTACACCTTAGTAAAATAAAAGAAAGGTAATTTGCTCAATTTCTAAAATTAACATTGAAATTAAAATAAAAAGACATGACTGCCCATTTCATTTTGACTGTCATGGTTAAAATAAAACTTGTCACAAACTTATACCGTCACTTACGGGATATCTTCCATGATTATTCGTTATTTTGAGCTTCCGATATTTCGACGCTATTGCAAGCGCCATGATCGCAGAATGACTGAATATTGAATAAGTGTAGTATAGTAGCATACATTTTTTAGTTGTAAAATAGTGTTTAAAACTTGTCATAATCAAATTGGAATCAAAACTAGAAAATGTTAAACTGTATTTTTACAGACATTAAATGAATATACATATAAAGCATTGCATGTCTGTAAAAGCTAGCAAACGACTTTAACCTAACCCTGTGTTCACATTTAAATAAATACGCAAACAATATTAATATATTTTATACTCTAACATGCATGACCAGATGTCCGATAAAATCGTCTGGGTTTCATTTCGAGTTCAAAATTCAGATTTACAGTTTTAATTTTAAAGTTTACGGGATCGTTACACCCTGTATACAGAGAAACATGTTTGTTCGCGCATTAG
Source organism: Noctua fimbriata (assembly GCA_905163415.1). Classification (NCBI taxonomy): domain Eukaryota; kingdom Metazoa; phylum Arthropoda; class Insecta; order Lepidoptera; family Noctuidae; genus Noctua; species Noctua fimbriata. The sequence continues at coordinate 6,159,744 of LR990951.1, forward strand.
CGGTGTAATTTAGCGCTTCAGTAAATATTAACTCGACCCTGTTTAACAAACTATTAGCGGGAAATCAATAGTTGTATTAGTGTGGTAGTTGGCTTTTGAAGAATTTCTTCTGTTTTTTTTTTAACTTGACTACTTATTTTTTTACAGCGATGTGGAGGTGTACTTTGATGCCTAAGTGTCTTATTGTCGTCGTTGTATACAGGGTGAAATTGAATTCAAGGGCAAAAAAAAATCAGCTGTTCCCTACATTTATGTACGCATAACTCGTCAAAATGTATGGAACGCTGATTTTTTTTTCGCGACTTCAGGTTTGGTCCCATAGTAAAAGTTGTTCATAATGATGAGTACAATGACCCCTTAAAAGGATGCCCATGAATTCAATTTCACCCTGTATACAACATTATTTTTAGTATTTGCGAAAAGTTGTGTGGTAATCGGTTGTCGTGGTATGGGCATGTGATGCGGAGGAATGAGGAAAATGTTGTGAGGAAAGTTTTGAGTATGAATGTGGATGGGTATATGAGTAGAGGAAGACCAAAGAAACGATGGATGGACTGTATACAACATTATTTTTAGTATATGCGAAACCTGAATTTGGTTTGTTCAGAATAAGTAACTGAATCGATTGCAATAATTTTTAAACCATGTTATACATATTTTTTCCCAAAAATATTTTAAAAAGGCTACAAGTTGGACACCGAGCGACACTAAGTACCTATCGCAATTATTTAGGTACCTACTACTAAATTATTATTATCAATGAGCTTAAGGCCTGTGCTGCGTGGTGACCACGTTTTTGTGCGGATAACCAGGTAACAGAACAAGCTTATAACTTTGTGATTTTTCATGATACAGTTTTGAAATTTTGTACATAGATTCTTATAAAGTTTATCAAAAAATAAAATAAAACATAAATTATAGAAAAAAAATTTTAGAAGTCTGTAAAAGCTTAACCAATTAATTGTTTATAGATTTTTAGGTTCTATTGGTGAATTTCTATCATACCACAAATCATTTAACTAAAAAAAAATAGCAGGAAAGGAGACACAATGTTTTTTTGGTTTCTATGGAGTTTTCTAAATAGCTCGATAAATGAAGTCGAAAACTATGATAAATAAAGTCACCGGAGTTTTAGTAAGACTTTTGTTTGAATGGTGCCTTTCCAAATAGCATATAAAACGGGGATGGCCGCAAGTCGGGTCAAATAACACACTGTGTTCCGTACCATCGTAATAGGGGAGCCCTCGTTAATTTTAATTTATTTTTATTATTTGTTCTTATAGCGGCAACAGAAATACACATTCTGTGAAAATTTCAACTGTCTACCTTTTACGGATCATGAGATACAGCCCGCTGAAAGACGGACGGACAGACAGCGGAGGCATAGTAATAGGGTCCCGTTAGTTACTCTTCAGGTACGGAAACCTAGCAAGCTCTAATTCAACCTTTGTCAAATAAAAACTCCTATTCACATCCGATTCCAATTCCTAAGGACTAGATTGAGGTCAAGAGTAAGCCCATTTAGTATAAAAAAAAGATTCCAATACATAAATCTACTTTCTATTCACAAACCAACATGTCCTACATAAACAACAAAAAAAAACAAAAGGATAATAAACAGACAATGGAATCACACGTAACCCGAATTCGTTCCCAAAATCACAAAGCAGAAACCTTCCAAACTGGAGTGTTCTGGAATCGATTCCAATTTATATGATAATATACTGAAATGTTAACAGAAGCATATTTTCTGGTGGAAGAACGTAAGTATAGTCGAAGACACTATTCGGTATACACACAGATATAGATAGACCTAGATAACGCAAGTATCACGATCTGTATGAAAACCAAGCGTGCCATTTTTTGACTACCTATTATGACGTCACAAGCACTATTTAGTGATGGGAAAATCAAATCGATTCAAAGACGCCGCCTCCCTCGTCCTACCCCCCGCCATGACTCCCACTGACGTCAGACTAGCGCTATGCTCCGATGCAGACTGAGTTCGAAATTGGCCACTTACGATTTTTGTACGTAAGCTACATAATAATATGGCACGCGAAGTAGTTGCTCTCGCGTTATCTAGGTCTATCTATATCTGTGGGTATACAGGCTAAAATATTCATAGTTTCACTAACATAACATAACTTCATAGCATCACGCCGGTAATCCCCGAAGGGTTACGCAGAGGTGTACCTAATAATACACCCATATTTCGCCATTTATGTTTTTAAGTCCCATGTAATGGAGGGCGAGCTAATTGCCATCAACCGGGCACAAATCCAGACTCCGTGGCTGCTACTGAGAAATTCCTGATGGAAAAACCCCATAACAATTTGACCGGCTCGGGAATCCAACCCAGGACCTCATGCACAGCAGTCGCGATTGCGACCACTACACAAACGCGGTTTCCACTACACTGCTCATATTCATTACATGTGTGTCATTGCCTCGTTGGTATAGTGGTCGCAAGCGCTATTGCTGAGTATCTATGAGGTCCTGGGTACGATTTTCGGGCCATACAAAGTATTATTAGATTTTTCTATTAAGGGAAACTTAGTAGTAACTCTGAATTTGGATCTGTGATAAGGCTCGCCCTCTAATACTATGATATCATAATCAGCCTATAACGTTCCCACTGCTGGGACACAGGCCTCCTCTCTATGAGAGGGAATGGGCTATAATCCACCACGCGGGCCCAGTGCGGGTTGGTAGATGTCACATGTCTTCGAATTTTTGGTTCTAGGACATGCCGGTTTCCTCACGATGTTTTCCTTCACCGTTTTGAGAGCAGTGGTGATGAAATATATTACACAAAGTAATGCGCCTGCCGGGGTTCGAACCCACAACTTACTGCTCGTAAGTTGGGACCGCCACCACTGGGCCACCGCTGCTCTTATACTATGATACACACCGCCCTAATCCTTCGGGGAACTTATGTTATGTGTCAGCATCATCATCAGATCATTAACCTAAAACAGTCTTCTGCTGGACATACAAGAGGCCTCTAAAATCGCACACCATTCAATTCAATTCTCACCAACTTTCATCCAGTTGATACCAGCGATCCTGCGAAGATCACCGCTCCACCTTGAGTTGCTTTCATTGTGTACGTCACAACATACGAGAGTCGTGTAAAATGCGCTCAGCATACTCATCATTCGAAAGTAGATCTGCACTGTTGACATCGTGACAAAAATCCGCTGTTTCATACATTTTAAATAAATAATATTATAAAGCTGAAGAGTTTGTTTGTTTGAACGCGCTAATCTCAGGAAAAAATATTTTAGTGTTAGATAGCCCATTTATCGAGGAAGGCTATAGGCTACATAACATCACGCTACGACCAATAGGAGCGAAGCATTTATGAAAAAGATTGCAAAAACGGGGAAAATCCAAACGCAGACGAAGTTGCGCTGGTCAGCTAGTTTTAAATATGCAGGTTAGTGAACTTTTGAATGAAACAGCTGTGTTTTTCTTATTAAATTTCATATGACGCTCGTGGGTCTAGAATCATGAATTGAACACAGGGGTAAAAGGTTGTGGCACGAAGTCCTTAAAACCGTGTAGGAATTTGGTCAACTGTACCTTCCCGTAATCATAGACAATAGCTCTTCAAACGTGTTTGATTTCGTTTTGAGAGATTGAGACTACAGGTGACAACTTATCAGGCTGTCATCCCATTTGCATCGCTTCAATTCACGGAATTTTGGAACATAATAACTATGTTTAGAGTTTGTGATAAATTGGAAAGTCCCTCATGGATATTACGTTATATCTCGTTTGTAATATCCCACGATATTGAGGGGTTTAATGCATCCATATTTCACATGATATTTTGGAGTTCCATGTAGGTTGGTATAGGTTCCTGCTGTCTTGTATGGATCAAAATGATGGGCCACAAAAGGGATTAATGAAAGGCATTTGCATGTGGCGGAGATGAGAATGCTAAGGGGAATGTGTGGTGTTATGCGAATGGATAAAATAAGAAATGAGTATATAAGAGGAAGTCTGAAAGTGGCGCCGGTGACTGAAAAGTTGTGTGGTAATCGGTTGTCGTGGTATGGGCATGTGATGCGGAGGAATGAGGAAAATGTTGTGAGGAAAGTTTTGAGTATGAATGTGGATGGGTATATGAGTAGAGGAAGACCAAAGAAACGATGGATGGACTGTATAAAGAATGATATGGCAAGAAAGGGGGTGTCTAATGAGATGACGAGTAATAGAGAAGTATGAAAGAAAAAGACATGCTGCGCCGACCCCAAATGAATTGGGATAAGGGCAAGAGAATGATGATGATGTAGGTTGGTATGACGTAAAAGATGGAAAGCCGTTAGCTGTATACCAGGGAAACATTTGTACGACAGTGTACTATTTACAATGTTGAGGATGTGTGATGTGAAAAGAATGAATAAGATAAGAAACGAGCATATTAGAGGAAATCTGAAAGTTGCGACGGTTATACAACATTGTTTTTAGTACCTATATGCGAAACCTGAATACAATTAGTTCAGAATAAGTAACTGAATCGATTCCAATAATTTTTAAACCATTTGTTATATTTTTTCCCAAAAATATTTAAAAAAGTTAAAAGTTTGACACCGAGCGACTTTAAGTACCTATCGCAATCATTTAGGTACCTAGTGCTAAATTATTATTATCAATGAGCTCAAGACGACGCTGGAGGCGCGCGCTGCGTGGTGACAACGTTTTTGTGCGGACAACTAGGTAACAGAACACGCGATATTTTGCATGATACAGCTTTGAAATTTTGTACATAGATTCTTTACATAAAAATACTAGACACGTGTATCAGGTTTCGCATATACTAAAACTAATGTTGTAGACAAGTTGAAAGGGAATCAGTTGTTTTGGTATGGGCAATTGGGCATATAATGAGGATTGACAGATCGCATGTGAGGATGTGAAATACTAATAAACGTAGCGTGACGCTTTACGGTTCCGTGTCAGCGAGAGCGTGTTATCCCTGGCACCTGACCCTTAAAGTAGTTCATCTACTTACTGATAATTTAGTGGTTTTATTCTAAACCCTAACTAGTGTTTCTAGAGAATACCACAAAGATGTGACTAAAAAAGCGATGAATATGATGATGGGTGGAGAAGGAGAGGAAGACCCAGGAAACGAAGGATGGAATGATATGAATGAAAAAGGAGTAAATGATAGCGTGACGGTTGACAGTCGACAATGGAAGAAAAACACGTGTTTCGCCGACCCCAAGTAACATGGGACGAGGGCAGGAAGATGATGATGGTCTGTTATTTACAAAATCCACTTCTCTACACTACCACTAACATTACCTCATGTTGTAGTGATGTAAGTGCATATTATGCTAGTGTGTAAGCCTATATACTGAAGAACCTTGAATAAACGTTTAGTATTAGATCAGCATTCATTGGTTTTACTTGTCTCCAAATCCCAACCTCACATGGCGACCCTGCCATCTCGGATTCGCACTCGCGCCTCGGTACCGTGCCCTTTTAAGGAAAGCGCTATCTAAACAAATAATTAATTGTCACAGTGAACGTTTAAATAATTAAGATGAAGTCACATATCATTTATTGCTTTTGCTATAAACTAACGTGTTCGAGTGAAGAGAAAGTGCAACAAAATGTGCAACTCGCAAAACAATAAGGAGCAGGTGGTGATTGCGCAGAATGCTGCTGCAGGGAGAAACTCCGCTCAAGTTGACCAGTTAATGTACCATGCCAGCACTACAAACATTGTTCTAATTGCAATTGTCTTGTTGCTAGCTCTTGGTGGGCTCATCGTGGTATATCGTATGTACCGAAGATGTCATCGACGGATGGTGGAGAGACATGCTAATGATATAGTACTCAGGAGGTATGCCAGCATTTTTAGAGGACGTCGTGCACCAGCAGAACAAGAATACGGCAGAGAATGTACGCGTGGTAATAACGAGTGCGACAAATAAATAACTAATTAGTGAAGTGTTAAAAAAAAAAAAAAAAAAGTGGAAGTGCGCGGAAAATTAAAGGAAGTGCGCGAAAAAAAAAATTAATTCATGTAATACGGTCTCGACAAAGTGCGGTACGGTTATAAAAGTTACGTTATGGACACTAAGTTACCCAGTATGTATCGGAGAAGTTTGGTATGTATTATATTTAGTATACTAATGTTATAGAGTTGTGTTCACTATATCAAATTTTATAGAGTTATGTTCATTTAATGGCAGAATTTTTAAAAACTATTTGCGAAGAACTCATAAAGATAAGAGTTTATTTAATAAAAATTGGTCCCTCTAGGCGCCAAGGAAATATATGTGAGAAAAAGTTGAGTGAAGCTAAAACTCTATACCAGCAGTATACGAAATTTAAAGAAGAAATAAGTAGGATACTACAGACGAAAAAGGAATATGAAGTTAAATTAATAAATAAGTTTAGCGAAATTAATGAAAAGTTGTATTCAGAAATTGCTGATTTGTGTAAGATTAAGCCAATAGATTGTGTCACAATGGCGAAATTTGACTTAAAAATTGCGCTAAATTTATTACCAGTCCTAAATGACACAGAATTAACCACTATGCAATTAATTGATGGTATCGAATATTACGATTCTGTTCTAGAGGATGCTTCGAAAAGTAATTTAATAGAATTCGTATTAAAAAGTCGGTTATCACAATCTGCAAAATTAAAACTATCTAAAAAATATAATAAGGTATCTGAATTACTGAGAGATATGAAGTTGCACCTACTACCTAAAAAATCATTCATAGCATTATCCAGTAAACTACAGTCGGTAAAACAAAGCGAAAAATCAATATCTGACTATGGTCAAGAAATTTCAAACTTATTCGTTGACCTCACGATTTCGCAGTCCGAAGGCCACGAAGACAGTTACGATGTATTAAAACGCGTTAACGAAAAGCTCGCTATAAAGCGCTTTGCTGACGGACTACGAAACCGTAGGTTAAGCACAATAATAGCTGCAAGAAATTATAGTTGTTTGAACGATGCCATACAGGCGGCTGTGGACGAAGACATTTCGTCAACTGTAAACCAAAATGATATTTTGACAATGCGGAAACCAAACAGGTATTTTGTTAGCAATTACAGAGGTAATCAGAGAGGTATGCGTTCCACCTCACGGCCGAGGAATACCCATCGGGGAGGTCGCTACCAGCAGAGGGGTTCCACTCGAGGTTGGACTGACACATCATATCGAGGTCGTTCAACAGCACGAGGATATCGAGGTAGGTCCTATCAAAATTATAGCCGTGGTAGGCAACAACAAAGAGGCGGACAGATACAAGTTATAACCGGGAACTCGGAGCCCCAAGTTCCACCGGAAAACGTCGGAGAGGAAAACAACCAGCAGTTTTTTCGAGGCTAAAAATAACTTTATATATTCATATAATAATTCGCTATTAGCCACTTTATCCATAGACGGTGCAGCATATTCATGGCTAATCGATACGGGAGCATCGATTTCAGCTATTAAACAAGAGTACATTAGTAAATATAACATTCCTATCCTTAAATGGACGACAACTATAAACGGGATTGGAGGCAAAGTACGGGCAATAGGCTACGCGTGTATAAAATTGACAACTCAGACATATTGTTTTAGTCACAAGTTTTATGTTTTTGATTCGTTGCCATGTAAGGCGGATGGCATCATTGGATATGATTTCTTAAACAAGTTTGGATCGTGTATAGACTTACAAAGTAAAGAAATGACTCTTTATACTTCGTTTAACAACAAGATAGTTTTAAAGTTAAATAACCAGCTCAAACATATGTTTAATATACCATCTAGGTCTGAATCAATCCATTATTTAGATACAAATATGAATGAAGAATGTGTGGTCTGTGCGAAAGAGTTGTCTGAGGGTATATTTATGGCTAGTACTATAGTCTCACCGGTCAATGGCAAGATCCCTATTAGAATACTAAATACGACTGAAAAAACTGTAACCTTAACTGAAATTAAGCCAAGTATACATAAGTTAAGCGAATACAATTTATGTTCATTTGATAGTTGCACACAAGGCGCCGATCGTGTAAAAACTTTGTTATCAAACCTCAACTTAAAACATTTGAACTTAGAAGAAAAGATTGCGGTTTAAAACGTGTGTGCTAAATATGCTGACATCTTTTATTTGCCAGGGGATACATTAAAAACTACACCTATTTACAATCACAAAATACATTTAAAAGAACATGCTAGTCCCATCTATATGAAACCATACAGATTGCCACATTCTCAGAAACCCGAAATTGAGAAACAAATAAAAAACATGTTATCACAAAATATTATAGAACCCTGTTCAAGCGAATGGTCAAGCCCAGTACTTCTAGTACCAAAAAAAATTGATACCACGGGACAAAAGAAATTTCGTTTAGTTATAGATTATAGGAAATTAAATAACGCTATTAAAGACGACAAATTCCCACTGCCAAATATAACGGACATCCTTGATTCTCTTTCCGGTTGTATCTATTTCACACATCTAGATTTATATCAAGGATTTTATAACGTAAATCTCGATAAACACAGTAGAAAATACACAGCCTTTTGTTCCGGTCAGTACCAAATGACCAGGATGCCAATGGGTCTAAAAACGAGCCCAAATTCTTTCTCAAGAATGATGAATATGGCAATGGCCGGATTAACGTATGAAAAATGTTTAGTGTACTTAGATGACGTAGTGGTTTATGGGAAATGTTTAAATTCAGCTACTAAAAACTTAATAGACGTGTTTGAAAGATTGCGAAAAACTAACTTAAAATTAAACCCCATAAAATGTGATTTCCTCCGAAAAGAGATGTTATACTTAGGTCACGTAATATCGTCAGACGGTGTACAACCGGACCCCGAAAAATTGAATGTAGTTAAAAATTACCCAGTACCAAAAAACTCGGACGAGGTAAAGCGATTTGTCGCTTTCGCTAATTACTATAGGAAATTTATTAATAAATTTGCAGCAATAGCACAACCCTTAAATAATCTTTCAAAGAAAAATACTAAATTCCAATGGACAGACGACTGTCAACAGTCATTCGATCTTTTAAAAAAATTATTAATGAACCCTCCAATACTTCAATATCCCAATTTTTCATCTGACAACGTGTTCACCTTGCAAACAGATGCTTCGGGTTATGCAATAGGAGCCGTGTTAGCCAATCAAAACGGAAAACCCGTCGCATACGCCAGCAGAACACTTAACAAGGCCGAAAAAATGTATCCGACAATAGAAAAAGAATTACTTGCCATTGTCTGGGCCATAAAACACTTTAGGCCATACCTGTACGGTCGTAAGTTTAAGGTCCTAACCGACCATAAACCACTAATATATTTATTTAATATTTAATATTACCCGTCCAGTAGATTAATGAAGTTTCGGATTTTGTTAGAAGACTATGATTTCTATGTGGAATACGTGAAAGGATCGGATAATGCAGCTGCAGATGCATTGTCACGAATAACAATAACATCAAAGGATTTGAAAGAGATGCATGAATGTGTTTTAAATGTACTTACGCGGGCACAGAAAAAGAAGTTATGTACGGGACAAGACAATTCAGATACTATGGTTACTACTGATGGATGGTCTGATCAGCCAAACGTCGTGGAAACTCATAGTAAGCCGAAAATTTCAATTGAACTTACATTAACATGTAATAAAACTATAAATAAATTAAGAAAGGAAAACGTGATAGTAGAAGAAAGTCAATTATTTGTATACGTACCGAAAAATATGGTAATATACATAAAACCAGAACCTCAATCACAATCGACGCCAGGCGCTTTTGTGAGAGAACTGGAAACATTTTGTGGAAAATTAAAAATTGACGAAATATATTTTCTTAAAAATAAACAAAATAGTATGTTTATAAAATTAATAGCACAAGAAATAAAGCAAAGTAGCCCGTGGTTAGGTCCAAGATTATGCATATTAGATGACGTAATACGAATATAGGATAAAGATGAAATTAGAGTCATTCTAAACGACATCCATCTGTTACCTACAAGTGGCCACCCAGGTATCAGACGGATGGTCAATAACATAAAAAAGTACTATTATTGGGCAGGTCTCGAACGCGATGTCACTGATTTCATAAAAAGATGTGACAAATGCCAAAAACAAAAATATTCGGTCCATATTAAGGAACCCATGACTATAACCTCAACAGCGCACGCTGCATTTGAGAAAATATTTATGGACGTTGTAGGTCCGTTAGATAGGGACATACAAGGTAACTCATATATATTAACGCTTCAATGTGAATTAACAAAATACGTCGAGGCATATCCTTTAAAAACAAAAAGAAGTGAGGAAATTGCTAAAGAATTTGTAAATAATTTCATTTTACGACATGGAATTCCCAGAGAAATAGCGACTGATAGGGGTGCAGAATTTATGTCTGAAACAATGACAGAAACTTGTAAATTACTACATATAAACAAAATTAACGCTACTGCTTATCACCACGAGAGCATAGGCTCACTCGAGAACACACATAAGCATTTAGGTGCATTCCTGAGAATCCAAACAGATAATCACCCGGAATCGTGGAGTACTTGGTTACCTTATTGGTGTTTCAGCTATAACACATCAGTTCACACCGAAACTAAATACTCACCTTTTGAGTTAGTATACGGTAAAAAATGTAACTTACCCAGTAATGTAACCAAGACCGTGGAACCACTTTATAATATTGACGATTATCCTTTACAGCTAAAATATAGACTACAAGTATCCACTAAAGAAGCTCGTGATAATTTGATACAATCAAAAACATCTAGAAAAATAAAATACGATCAAAGAATTAACCCAATCGTATACAAAAAGAACGACTTAATCTTAGTTAAGAACGAGACTGGTAATAAATTTACCAATATTTATTCAGGTCCTTATATTGTGATTAAAGACATGCCACCTAATGTGGAAATATTAAAGAATAACAAAATTGATGTAGTACATAAGAACCGTACCAAACTGTATAATAGTTAATACGCATATTGTAGTGAAAAAAAAAAAAAGAAAAAAAATAATAATAATTATAATCTAATGTAAAATCATGTAACTAATCATAATTGTATTGTTTTGTATGTTATCCGTTATTTAAAAAAAAAAAAAAAAAATAATAATAATAATAATTAATTAAAATTATTAATTTTATTAAAAACGAATTAATTGAAAGAAATAATGAAGAAAAGAAAAAAAAAACTTATAACAACAAAACAAATTATATGGAACACACCAAAAATGGAAAATAGGGGAAAACACACTGAAAAACAATTGTCATAAGTCACCAATGATTACAAGAAGCCGAGCCAAACAGTTACAAGAGGCACACACACCATCTCCGGGCTCGTCGCTCAGCTCCGCCTCGCAGCCGCCGCGACGCGCCACATCTGTGAGCACCGTGTCGCCGGTCGCTGCAGTTGCGTCGAGCTCGAGCGACGAGTTTTTCTCCCCGCCGTCGACTCCACCACCATCACCACGACGACGAGGAAGAGGACGGCCACCAGCGGGCTTGGGACCTCGAGGCCAACCGGCCCCGAACAGGGTCCCCGCTGCCGGTGGAATTGTGTCGCGCATGCGATGGACTCAGTCCATTAATGAACAAGTCATGCGCGCATATTATGGGGCTACAGAGGGGGGAACTAACCTCACTGCATACCGTGTTGGGATGCTGTCTCTGTTCCAGGTACTTGAACCAACCATCAACGTCTCGGCCCAACGACTGTCGGATCAGGTGCGGGTTATCCAACGCAATCACATGTTGGACGACGCCGTACTTGATAGGCTGCGCTCAGAGGTACTGAGCAACCGTATTGTCTTTACTCCGGCACAAACCGCGGTGCAAGCGTCAGTTATTGACGCAACCCCGCCGCGGTTCAACCCAGCTGTTGTAGAGGAAGATGATAGGGTTGCTGTGGTAAGTAGCCAGTGCAACGACCGATTGAGGAGCGCTTTGGAAGATGCGCTTCGCGAGTATCGTTCTACTCCTACTGAACTTAGACCCCGATTACCACGGTTACCCATGCATAATAAAAATAGGGCGCTGGTGTGTGCCTTGGACTCGCAACTCAAGAATTTATTCGAGAGCAGCGAGAACCTCGTTGATACACACTCGATCCTGTACTGTGGGGCTGTTGCGGCATGTCGTTTAGCTAATGTCAAGTTTCCAAATTGTGACGTAGCTACTCGACCAAAACCAGCCGTACCAGCCTGGCAGCGTAGGATCGAGTGCCGCATCGACGGGGCCAGGGTACTCATCGGCAAACTACACTGCTTCAGGGAGGGCAATACACGACCACGTGTGATGCGTTTTGTAAGGCGGGCATTCTCGGGGACTGGAATCAGTCCTCAAGAATACATGTCCCGTGTCACAGAGCGCATCGACTTCCTGAAGCAGAAAGTTTATGCATGGGCGAACCGTATTCGGAGGTATAAGCGGCGGGTTGATCGATACTCACAGAATCGCATGTTCCAGAGCGATGAGAGGTGGGTATACAGAGCTTGGGAGCGACCTGACCAGAATATGACAGACATGTGCCGCCCGGATGATGCTGCTACGAGTTCTTTCTGGCGCAGCATCTGGTCGGTACCCGTCTGTCATACTGAGGCTGACTGGATGCGTGATGTCGAGCAGGTGTGTGAACCTATCCCAGAAATGGAGCCAATTTTGATAACACCTTTAGATGTAGCCAGAGCAGTTCGTCCGTTACCGAATTGGAAATCACCGGGACCGGACGGACTGCACAACTTCTGGCTCAAATGGCTTAGCAGTTCACACACTTGCCTGGCATCCCAATTCCAGTCATCCTTAGAGTCTGGGTCCCTACCGCAGTTTTTAACAACAGGCGTTACCCACCTGCTCCATAAGTCAGGTAGTCCCGCGGAACCCAAAAATTATAGACCGATCACGTGTTTGTCTACGGTCTATAAACTTCTTACATCCATTTTGAGAGCTAAAATTAATACACACATTGACAAAAACTCCATTATGTCTGCCTCTCAAAATGGATGTAGGAATGGGTCCCGCGCCACTAAGGAGCTACTCCTCATCGACATGGCCATTAGCCAACAGGTTCGTCGATCCCGCAAGGATCTGTCTACATGCTGGATAGATTATAAGAAGGCCTACGACTCGGTGCCACATACATGGCTCATGAGGGTGCTGGAGTTGTACAAGATAGATGCAACTCTACGCGCCTTCCTTGAGTCGTGTATGGGGCAATGGAGGACGGTCCTTCGATATCCAGGATGTCGACAGATCCAGGGGAACGATGAACCAGTATGGATTAAACGGGGAATATTCCAGGGCGACAGTCTGAGCCCACTTTGGTTCTGTCTAGCCCTGAATCCTCTGAGCACATTGCTGGAGGATTCAGGTCTAGGCTACCGGTTGAGGAGAGGTGGTCAGGTCATATCTCACCTTCTTTACATGGATGATCTGAAACTCTTTGCCCCCAACAAATTGCAACTGATGGAGCTACTGAAAGTAACTGAAACATTCAGTAGCGCCATCAGGATGGAATTTGGTGTGGGCAAATGTGCAGTCATGTATGTAAAGCAAGGGGAGATTATGGAATCCGAGGGAATTCAGCTCTCGGATTCCATACACCTGAGAACCCTTTCCTCAACCGAAAGCTATAAGTATTTGGGTATGTCGGAAGCGTTAGGCATTAACGTAACTGACATGAAGCAATCGTTGAAGGAGCGCTTCTTTGGACGCCTGAACAAGGTATTACATAGCCTTCTTTCAGGCGGAAACAAGGTGCGCGCCTTCAACGGTTGGGTCATGCCGGTTTTAATGTACTCTTTCGGCGTACTCAAATGGACTCAGACCGAACTCGATGCCCTGGATAGGAGAGTTCGTACACTGCTTACCGCAAACCGGATGCATCACCCACGATCATCAGTGATGAGGCTGTACATCCCGCGGAAGTGTGGGGGTCGAGGGTTTTTAAACGCGAAGTCCCTTCACAACCGCGAGATGTGCAGTCTCAGAGAATATTTTTTAAAAGTCGAGGTGGGTATGCACCGAGATGTGGTCGCAGTGGACAAGGGCTGGCGCAAACCTGAAGTACTTACTACCGATGACCGCAAGGAAGTATGGCAAGGCAAGGAGCTTCACGGGCGCTTCTACCGAGCTCTTCATGGGCCCGATGTAGATTTTCTAGCGTCCGTGTCCTGGTTACGTTTCGGCGATCTCTTTGGAGAAACTGAAGGTTTTGTCTGTGCGATTATGGACGAAGTTATGTTGACGAACAACTATCGGAAATATATTATGAAGGACGGGACGGTTGACGTGTGTCGGGCATGCCACCGTCCGGGTGAGTCTATCAGACATATTATTTCTGGTTGTTCTCGTCTGGCTAACGGCGAGTACTTGCACAGGCACAACCAAGTAGCCAGGATTATTCACCAGCAACTTGCCTTGAAATATAAACTTGTGGAATCTGAGGTACCGTACTACAAGTATGTGCCCGACCCAGTTCTCGAGAAAGACCATGTTACGCTGTACTGGGATCAGTCTATCATTACTGACAGGACTATTGTCGCCAATAAGCCTGACATAGTAGTGATAGACCGATCAGCGCGCCGCGTAATGATAGTCGATGTTACCATCCCGCATGACGAGAACCTCGTGAAAGCTGAGAAAGAGAAACAAATAAAATATCTCGACTTGGCACACGAGGTTGTCGACATGTGGAATGTGAACTCGGCTATCATTGTGCCGATCGTCGTGACGGCCAATGGCCTTATAGCCAAGAGCCTCGATGACCATCTTTCGAAGCTCTCCTTAGGCGGTTGGATCAAGGGCCTGATTCAGAAGGCAGTACTCCTCGATACGGCTCGTATTGTGAGGAGGTTCTTGTCTCTGGAGCCCTAACCACCGGTAGCTTGGACCCTGCTCCCGCTACCGGCGGACCACTATTTTTTATATTTTTAAATGTTTTTTATATAGTTTTTGTTAAGAAATATTTAAAAATGTAATAAGTATGTTAGAGAATAAATAAAGGAAATAATAATAATAACCTATAATAGACTATAAGAAGGCCTATGACTCGGTGCCACATACATGGCTCATGAGGGTGCTAGAGTTGTATAAAGTTGATGCAACTCTGCGCACCTTCCTGATGTCATGTATGGGGCAATGGAGGACAGTCCTTCGCTATCCAGGATGTCGGCAAATCCAGAGGAATAGCGAGCCGATAAGGATAGAGCGAGGTATATTTCAGGGCGATAGTTTGAGTCCACTTTGGTTCTGCTTAGCCTTGAATCCTCTTAGCACGCTGCTGGAGGATTCAGGTCTAGGCTATCGGTTGAGGAGAGGTGGTCAAGTTATATCTCACCTCCTTTACATGGATGACCTGAAACTCTTTGCCCCCAACGATTTGCAACTGATGGAGCTACTGAAGGTAACTGAAACTTTCAGTAGCGCCATCAGGATGGAATTTGGTGTGGACAAATGTGCGGTCATGCATGTAAAGCGAGGGGAGATTGTGGAATCTGTGGGAACCCAGCTCTCGGATTCCATAAATCTTAGATCCCTCTCAGCAACCGAAACCTATAAGTATTTGGGTATGTCGGAAGCGCTGGGCATCAATGTTGCTGACATGAAGCAATCGTTGAAGGAGCGCTTATTTGGCCGCCTGAAAAAAGTATTTAATAGTCTTTTATCAGGCGGCAATAAGGTACGTGCCTTCAACGGTTGGGTCATGCCGGTTCTGATGTACTCTTTCGGCATACTCAAATGGACTCAAACAGAACTAGACGCCCTGGATAGGAGGGTCCGTACATTATTGACGGCATATCGAATGCATCACCCGCGTTCTTCTGTTATGAGACTGTATATCCCGCGGAAGTGTGGGGGTCGAGGCTTTTTAAACGCTAAGACTCTCCACAATCGCGAGATATGCAGTCTCAGGGAATATTTCCTTGAAACCGACGTGGGGATGCATCGAGATGTGGTCGCAGTGGACAAGGGCCTCACCCCGCTTTCCTTGGCTAAAGAGAACTGGCGCAAACCCTTAGTGCTTGACACTAACGACCGCATGGAGGTATGGCAGAGTAAAGAGCTTCACGGACGCTTTTTCCGGGCCCTGCATGGGCCCGATGTAGACCTATCAGCGTCCGTAGCCTGGCTACGTTGCGGGGACCTCTTCGGAGAAACCGAAGGTTTTGTCTGTGCAATTATGGATGAAGTTATGATGACGAATAACTACCGGAGATTTATTGTGAAGGACGGTACGGTTGACATATGTCGGGCATGCCACCGTCCAGGCGAATCAATCCGTCACATTATCTCCGGGTGTTCTCGTCTGGCTAACGGAGAGTACTTGCATAGACACAACCTTGTAGCCAGGATTATCCATCAGCAACTTGCTCTAAAATACAACCTTGTGGAATCGGAAGTGCCGTACTATAAGTATGTGCCCGACCCAGTTCTCGAAAATGGCAGTATCACATTGTACTGGGATCAATCCATCATCACTGACAGGACTATTGTAGCCAATAAGCCGGATATAGTGGTGGTGGATCGATCAGAGCGGCGCACAATGATTGTTGACATAACGGTCCCGCATGATGAGAACCTCGTGAAAGCCGAGAAAGATAAGAAAATCAAGTATCTTGACTTGGCTCGCGAGGTTGTCGACATGTGGGATGTGGACTCAGCGATCATTGTGCCGATAGTCGTATCAGCCCATGGCTTAATTGCCAAGAGCCTCGACCAATACCTGAGGAGGCTCTCGTTAGGCAGCTGGATCAAGGGCTTGATTCAGAAAGCGGTACTCCTAGACACGGCTCGTATTGTTAGGAGGTTCCTCTCTCTGGAGCCCTGACCGCCGGTAGCTTGGACCCTGTTCCCGATACCGGTGGGCTACTATTTTTTATATTTTTAAATGTTTTTTTATATGGTTTTTGTTAAGAAATATTTAAAAATGTAATTAGTAAGTAAGGAAAATAAATAAAGGAGATAATAACCTATATAACTTAAGCAATAAGATAAAAATAAAATAATATAGTTAATTATTTTATTTTCCCTTACCGAGGGAGATGTAGTGATGTAAGTGCATATTATGCTAGTGTGTAAGCCTATATACTGAAGAACCTTGAATAAACGTTTAGTATTAGATCAGCATTCATTGGTTTTACTTGTCTCCAAATCCCAACCTCACAATGTATTTATAATAAACACTAAATACACATCATCGGCATCGTATATTGTCCACAACAATATAATGTCGGATGACGTCGGGACAGCGTGGATTGGAATCGTACCGCGGCCGAGCTACGTCATCGTGACGTATGGAAGGCGAGTGAGGTGGGACGCAGCGCGCGAGCGTTGACAGCCTTACCGTGACCTCCAGTCGGAAACGAACATCATATCGACGCGCGCGCACGATTTCGGTGACGATTCCAAACCGCATGGTTTTAGGTTTCTGCCTGCAAAGACTATATACGTGTTCTGTGTTTCCTGTAACTATCGTGTCTCTGTTCTCCTTCTTTTGTATTGTGTTGTGCGTGTGGACTAATTGAAATAAAACCGTGAGTACAGGCGTAGTGACTTTTATTATAATTTACGCATCTACCTACACACTCGATCACACGCAACTATAAACTTAAAAAATGGCGTCAAAAAACTCCTCCTCAACGCTGTCAACTGGTAATGTACCCAAAAGACTGGCGGCGTTGCCACGTTGTATGACAACGCTAAGCCTTTGGCCAAGGCAAAAGCCAGCCCTTGGGTCACGGGAAGAGTCAACTAAACGTTTAGAAATGTCCTTGAAAAGGCTGTGAGCACTCGGACCCCACGGACCTAGAGTTTCAACCCCAAACGGCTCGAAAATATAGTAACCAATAAAGTTACTATATTTACGCCGCTTGAGGTTCTCTGCAGCCGCAGCGGCAGCCCCAGCACAGCACGATGAGCTAGGAAAATGGGATGGCGCAAACGTATCGACACAAGTTGCATCCCACACTAAAGGCCTACCCATCTTCCATGGAAACAAAGACATGCCGTCCGGTCTCTTGCCATCGTCGCGTGCCAAGCCATTGGGTTCTAATAAAGCTGGAACGCCGACGGTGACAAGATCTCGACGGATGATATCATTTAAATTCAAATTGCCCAGATTCTCACATTGGGCAATGTTATTAAGTTTGTCCGCCATCAATCCATCATCATCATCATCATCTGCCTAGCCTATTTCCAACAATGTTGGGATGCTTCCATTCTAACTGGATGCAACTGAATACCAGTATTTTACAAGGAGCGATAGCCCATCTAACCTCCACAACCCAGTTAGTACTGGCTAATACCCCTTTGGTAAGACTGGTTGTCAGACTTTCGGGCCATTGACTACCTGTAACGACTGTCAAAGATCTACAAATGACAGTCGGGACCAATGGCTTAACGTGCTTTCCGAAGCACGGAAGAAACTCGGTATGTAATGGGTGGTCACTCATCCACTGACCAACCTAAGCAAACGCGGCTTTACCTGAATATCGATCCGAGAGGCTGTTATTAAGCCATTTGATATTTTCTTTTCCCTTTTTTTGTAAGAAAACAAAAACATTCTTTTAGGTACTTTGTAGGGTAGGACTATTTATTTCAAGGCTTATTCACTTGCTATGTTTACAGTTTACATATTCAACAGTTCCATTTTACATGATTTTTTGAATAAATAAACAGGCAAAGCGGTTTCCAATACAGGTTTGCATATTATAGGAATTTTACGAGCACAGCCGACCTCGATATTATCGACTGTTGTTGGTACAAAGTATCGAGGTCTCTGAATGTTTCACTGTTAAAAATCTGTTTAAGTAATAGTTTATTTAGTGCTGTGGTAAAGTAATGAAAGTCACGCCTGTATTCACCGAAGGGTAGGGCAGAGGTGTACCTATTAATACACCCCTATTTCACCAGTTATGTTAAAGTCCCATAATAGGGTAAAAAAAAGTGGTTTCTCAGCAATATTTTTTTCTTTTTATTTAGTTTTATGTACAGAATGCTTGGTTGACGACTTCATGAAGGATCACAGTTGCCAGAGAATAAATGAATTCTATGTTATGTAAAATTTGTGGTACTCAACTGACAATCAGTTCTGGGTTTTATTTTACGTTGATTTGGTTTAAAAAAAAAGAAAGTTAGAGTCAAAATTATTTACTTGCGGTAAATGTGGTACAAAAGGTGGTAAAAATAACATATAGTGCAATGACACATTTCGCCATAATGATAGCATGGCAATATTAATAAACACAAACATTAAATTAGGTAATATTACAAGTATAACTAACTAACAAAAAACAAAGTTTTGCTGTTAAATACTACAAACGAATTGTTAAAATATTAAAGTATTTTTTACATACAAAAAATTGCTAGCATAAAAAAGTTTAAATATATAAACACAACCTCGTAATTATTATGTAGGTAATTCTTTACAATGCAATTCGGTAGTGATATGATTGACAATAAGATTTTTTGAGAAATTGCGCTAATAAAAGCTGTGTGAAATAAGCCATTTTTTCAGAAATTTGACGATTTTTACGGAAGATCAGTGATAAAGTTCGGTAGACAGTCAAAGATAAGTAGAAACATTATTATTATTCTTCGGAAACTCAAATCCGTGTACTTTAGACAACATCAACAAACACCAAGAAAATCACATCCCAAATCATTTAACGTCACCCATCAATTGGGCAAATTGCCATTCAAGCCATCCCGAAATTCTCATTCGGTACGCAATAAATACCCATTAAGTTCATGACGAAAGAGCGTTGACAATGTCTTTAATTATGTCATTAAATGTTTATGATCGGAACCATTAACTTGATATGGGCATCAACGCTTAACTCTTTGGCTTTTAGGTGATGAATTACTGGTACTTTAGTTATAAGTACTTCCTTTGAAAATAGGCTTGTGATTTTCCTTCGAGTAGTAAAGTAAACAATGACATAAATTCATTATTATTAACACTAGAAACGGGATATTTACCATGTTGTTGTGTGTCATAAACACCCACCCGCAATAACTTCAGTTGATCCGTAATCATGGTGCTTGCAACAGCGCCGAAATATCGGGAACTCAAATAAATCAGTAAACGTGGTAAATATCCCGTTTCCAGTGTTAGATAATGTTAGTGACCATGATAATTTAAAATCTATACTAATATTATAAAGCTGAAGAGTTTGTTTGTTTGTTTGTTTGCTTGAACGTGCTAATCTCAGGAACTACTGGTCCGAATTGAATAATTCTTTTAGTGTTTGATAGCCCATTTATCGAGGAAGATTATAGGCTACACAACATCACGCTACGACCAAAACGAGCGGAGCATTTATGAAAAAGATTGCAAAAACGGGGAAAATCCGAACGCAGACGAAGTTGCGCGGGTCAGCTAGTCTGACATAAATGCACTCAATTTAATTCAATCTTTTTTTATGCCGCCCATGGGCCTCTGACTTGGCTATACTTGAAGTCGAGAAATATCTCTCAGGTATGCTGGTTTCCTCACGATGTTCTCCTTTACCGAAGCTAGTAATAATTATACAATACGCACATGAATCCGGAAATTAGAGGTGCGTTTCTTGGGTTTGAACTTGAGTCCTGTGACTTGGCAGTCCGAAGGTCACACCACTAAGCTATCACTGCTATTTTTTTTCAATAAAAGATCTAAGACAATCAGCCCTACAAGGGCTAAGATGAATTTGGCATAATCATTATGCTCAATACTGATACTGATACTGATACTGCTAGCCTGCGTCATCCCACTGCTGGGCAAAGGCCTCTCCCCATGACTTCCAGTTGCTACGATCCAGGGCTAATGTGGGCCATTGGTCGTTTGTTTTGTCAAGTTCGTCCCACCGTCTTATGCTCAATAAATAAAAATAAAAAATATTTATTTTAATTTTAAGTTTGCATGCTGAAGGAACATCATGTACCATATTTCATGCAAAATAAAGAATCTTGAATCTTGAATACTATAATTTCATATTGTCTCTTTTGAATCCTACTAATATTATAAATGCGAAAGTTTGTGAGGATAGATGATTGTTACTCTTTCACGCAAAAACTACTGACCGGATTCGGATGAAATTTGGCACACAGATAGTTTATAACCTGGATTAACACGTAAGACTTTTTTATCCCAGTAGTACGATCCCGTGGGGCAATTACCTAACTACCCGCGGGTGAAGCCGTGGGCATAAACTAAATAAATATTACTTACTCGTACAGTTACTAACGACCAGTGATATCAATAAAGGTCATATAACATTGAATTATATGCCAGGTCTTTAATTGTAATTTTGTATGCACGTCCCTGCGACAAATGTTTTTTTTTTCTTTTTTCTTTTTAACTGACTGCCAAGGAATGGTTATTTTTTTGTATTTTTTTTTATTGCCTCGTATGTTCCAAATGGCTGGATGGATTTCAACGATTAATTTATTATTAGATTCGTCTCAAAAACCCAAGTGTCCTTAGATAGTGTTTAAAAAAAAACAAAATGGCGGATTTTTGGCGCTAAATTGTAAGTCGTTAATATTTATTTTTCAACCAAACCTGTCAGTAGTTTATCAAAATAAAGGAAATTACAAGGAGATTAAAAATTTATATGTAATTATATAGGTACATAATACAATATGTAGTCGGGTTTTTTATACTTTACTTATTTACTTAAATTTTACTTATTTATTTATTTATTAAGTCATCATCACTATCATTACAGGTATTTCCTAATTCAATAGTGTGGACTTGTTCTCTCCTATGTATGATACGTGAACGAGGACGAAAGGAGCATGCAAAAATCGTAGCAGGAGGCGTTCTGTAGCTTTTGCCTACCCCCATGGGTATAAATCGTGAGTATGTGAATGTATGTCAATTATTTGCGTTTTGGCCAACCCTGACTTAATAATAAATTCAAAGGGACACCCCTAAAACAATTATAGCTGCCATTACTTTCCACCATGAAAATTTCATTTACATATTGTATTGTAATGGCCCATTAAATTAATGAGAAGACTGCCTTTTACAAGTCATTAGCTTTTATGCCTATTATTACAACGTATTTTATAAAGGGTTGTAAGGCTTTATATTCACTAAAGCATGGAATATACTACAAAGTGTACTATGTTGGTTCACATTCGTTAAAATTTGGAAGACAACCGACTAGGTTGACAGACGATCTTATTAAAGTGGCTGGAGAAAACTGGAGAGCCATGACACAAAAGCGCCAAAAGTGGAGAGATTTGGAAGAGACCTACACTCGGCATTGGATGGCCTAAGATTGAAGAAAAAGAAGATACTTTGATATCTTACTGGTATGTATTTAGACTTAGAATCGATGACCGTTGGGGTAGACGTGTTCTTGTGTGGAGATCGTGAATCTGCAAACGTAAAGCGGGACACCCACAAGCTACGTGGAACGACGATCTTTGCAATGTGTCTCGTAGCAGCTGGATGATGACCTTTGTCCAGCGGTGGACGCTGTAGGCTGATGAGGATTCACCTGCAAGAACACCACCAACGCGCTGGAGGATGTGTTTAAGACGCTGAACTGGGAAGGACGTGGCATCAAAATCAACGGCGAGTACATTTCACACTTGAGATTTGCAGATGATATCGTCATCTGAATCGCTGTACGAATTACAGCAGAAAGGCTGGATGGCCTAGTTGATTCTTCAATACGCATTGGTCTCCGCGTGAACTTGAACAAAACCCAGGTTATGTTCAAAAACACGTCACACCAGGACCTATATTACCAATGGCGGTCCTTTCGAGGTTGTTCGAGAACGTGTTTACCTCGGGCAAACTCTGCAGTTTGGTAAGAACAACTTTGAGATGGAGGCAAACGTTTGAGAAGCTTTGTCGAGTCTTCTCATCGCGTATTCAACAGAACCTAAAGACTAAGGTCTTCAATCAGTGCACCTGCCCCCGGACGTTCTCAGCTCACCAAAACCGTTTCTCCTCACTTCGCTTAGACCGAGTATCTGCAGGTTGTAGCTAAGTTATCGCTAAGCGTGCGTACGTTCCAATAAGCAATTCGTGTCCGTTTTTTCATGCCAAAAGTCGTCGGTAAAAGATCGGTCCGGTTTCTATCTGTTTCAGTTTCAGGAATCAATTATTGTCGGGCATGCAGGTGATTAGCCCACTGTGCCCTAATCCGATAGCGGGGCTGCCGCCTTAGAGCCTTCGGATCTGCTCGGTTTTATTTCGGGTATAGTCCCTAGTGAGGCGATTTTGTTTTAAGGCGCAAAATATTCGCCCTTCGCCCTGCATCCGTTAGCTCAGCTGCAACTCGGGGTGGCGGGCGCGCGACGGCGCGGTTGCAGCAGGTCCCAGGGAGAACGACGGGGAGGTGGATGACTCGGACTGGCTAGGGTTCTGCTTTTTTACGGTACTTCGCCACGAGTACAGCAGAAAGTTTTTTTTGGCACTTTATAGGTAATGCTGTTCTCACCAACAGCGATTCCCACCAAACATACCCTAGCTTCTCCCCCCCTAAGATCACGTACCAGTTCATTAAAATAAATAAACATTAACATGAGAACAACTCACAAAGTAAATCAAAGACGCTCCATTTGCCTAACAACATTGAAGACTGCCAAGAGAAATAAAACCCGAAGTTTGTTCAAAAGGGCTAATGAATCAAAATGTTCCTTTTGTTGTAATATAAATGCTATTGTTAAAGTTATTGCTTCAAAGTTAAATCGTTCCGTTCAAAATCAAGGTTAAATTGGTCTAAAAACTTCACGAAATTCTTGAATTTTCTGTCATTATTTTCAGTACTTAATGGGGAGGAGCTCATGGCTAAAAAATAACAGCCGCTCGCGTCGATCTTTAGGTAAAGCCGTGCTTGCCTAGGTTGGTCCGTAGATGGATGACCATGGTATGGTGATGGTAGATGGGTGACCACCAATTATACACCGATTCTCCTCTGTTCCATCTTTGACTAACATTAGAGGTGTGACCCGAAAGTCTGAAAACTAGTCTTACCAAGGGGTATCGTATTACCCAGTACTAATTGGGTTGTAGAGGTCAGATAGGCAGTAGCTGCATGTAAAATAGTGGTGTTCAGCTGCATACGGTTAAACTGGAAGCCGACCCCAAAATGGTTGGGAAAAGGCTAGGCAGATGATGATTTTCAGTACTTAATAGAACATTTATAACGATAACCTAAATTGAAGCTAGAAAGCTAATGCTCCCTCGTTTAAAGAACTGAAATATAACTGGCGAAATGTGGTCGGTCACACCTCGGTCTATCCCTTCGGGGATTGCAGACGTGATGTTGTGTCATGTAAAACCAGTGTGTAAAACTATCAAAAATATGGGTGCAAAAATATGAATAACTTATTTAGGTTGGGTGTACTTAATATTTTATGTCTGTTGCCACCTGGAAGCACATTGCTGCAAAAGCATAATCTAATCTCCTCGTTCCCACTGCTGGTACCTCCTCTCTGTGAGAGGGAGTTGGCCGTAGTTCATCACGCGGGCCCAGTGCGGGCTTACGAATGCCACATGTGTTCGATTTACATTATTTTTAGTAAATGCGAAACCTGAATATAGTTTGTTCAGAATAAGTAACTGAATCTATTCCAATAATTTTTAAACCACGTTATATTTTGTCCCAAAAATATTTAAAAATGGTTACAAGTTGGACACCGAGCGACACTAAGTACTTATCGCAACCATTTAGGTACCTACTGCCAAATTATTATTATCAATGAGCTAAAGACGACACTGGAGGCGCGCGCGTGGCAGCCCCGCTTGTTGACCACGTTTTTGTGCGGACAACCAGGTAACAGAACAAGCTTATAAATTTGTGATTTTTCATGATACAGTTTTGAAATTTAGATTATTTACATAAAATACTCATATACTAAAACTAATGCTGTATAACAAACGTTGCCACGCACTATGAATTTCTCCTGTATCGTGGGTGCGTTTACAAACACTTGGACTCACATACACAAACAGCCAGTCCCGGAACAACTACCTGTAGGCCATAAAAATATTTGTTCCGTATGGGAATTGAACCGGCAACACGTAGCGCAGCAGTAAATCGCTCAGCCACTGCGCCAGCCGTGCCGACTTTGAATTGAAAGCGCTAGGTTCATTCAGATTCATTAAGCACAGTTCGAATAATCTTAATAAATCTTTGAACAATCTCAAATAAATGGTCGACTGTTGTGTACTTGAGTTTATTGCCGGCGCCGAGAAAATCCAAAGAAATTAATCAGGATTCCGTACGATTGTTTTTAGCCTACTTTTTAAAATGGACACAATTATCTGACTACTTTTTTATCGTGTGGTTAGTGCCTAACCTGGTGGCAGAGTTTTTATGCCGCCCAAGGGCCTCTGACTTGGCTTTATATGCCGTTGAGAAATATCTTGGAATGCCGGTTTCCTCACGATATTTTCCTTCACCTTTAACGTGCTTTCTGGTTCGGCATGCAGGAAACTCGGTTCGCAATGGATTGTCTCCCATTCACGAATCGACCTTAGCAAGGACTGCTTAACCTTGAAAATCAACCCGTGCGGCTGTCAATATTTGGCAGCGCCTCTCTAGAGAGTGACTGTCACCTAGTCATTATTACCAGTGATGAAGACGATAACAAACAAAGTCCACCTTCTTCATAAATTCAATGTGATATTTTTTTGCTTCTGTTTAATCTTAGATTAAGTTCACGGTTACAATCAAATGCCAATCTAACGAGACCAAACCCAAGAATCAGATTAAACTGTTACTCAGATTAATTTAATTTCTCATTACTGCTATAAACCTTTTAATTACGTATTAATAATTAAACGAAGCTGTGTAGGTGTGAACCCACGTTACCAGAAGGGTTAAATTGAAACAAACTTGCGTACGTGCAACATGGATGATATTCTGATTAAAATGAAAAATTGTTATTATAAAACTGGGCGAGCCGTGCTTATTAATATTCATTATAATCACTATGCTAGTAAAATAGCATGTTTAAACTTTATTACAGTTTTAATATACAGATTTTTTACACAATTTGGGAGTTATCAATTTTGAATAAGTCCTGGAGTGGAGAGGCGTATCAGCAAGCGCAGCATGGAATACCCCTTAGCTAAATAGACAAAAACCTTAAAAACTTGGCTGGGTGCTTAAAAATAAATAGGACATGGTGCTGTAGACCACTTGGGCTATCCCAGGTTGAGCAACAACACGTCCACTGATGGACATAAGCCTCTGCGTATGTTATATATTTTTTTTATTAACACCTCCATGTTTTAGCTTCATTTCTTTGTGTGTATTCTTAAAACAGATATCATGTATTTCACGAGTCAACATAGAGAGAATGATTCATTTAACCTGCTAGCGGTCCTCCAATAGTTCTCTAGCAAAAATAGTTTATTTTGATAACATACTTTGGCGATTACGAAACACTAGGCGATACCCGTGAGCATTTTATTTCTTTTCAACAGTCGCTCAAGTATCCAAGGAAAGTAACTGTCCTATTAGAGGCAAAGACAAAACAATAACATTATACTTACTATTCTATTCAATGAGACAGAGCGTATTGATACACTTTATAGACGCCAAGTATGTCTTAGTCTGGAGAATATTACCTCGAGTGATAATAAAACCTGTTTTCACTTACACTAGGCTGTACTTAAATGGATGCCTAAATAATTCGACGGTGTTCGATTCTCAACTTTAGGTATTAAGCTGAGATATGAAATTCCAACGTCAACATCTGCGTAGCCTTGTTCTTACTAGTTGGGGTTGCCTCCCAGTCCAATCGGATTCAAGTAAATACAAGTATTTAGCATGAAGTTACTTCCTATCTGACCTCCACAATCCAGTAAATGGGCATTATGATACCCCTCGTATGGAGTAGCGGTGGCCCAGTGGTGGTGGCCCAGACTTACGAGCAGTAAGTCGTGGGTTTGAACTCACAAATTACTTTGTGTAATTTATTTCATCAACACTGCTCTCAAAACGGTAAGGAAAACATCGTGAGGAAACCAGCACGTCCTAGAACCAAAATTCGAAAACATGTGCGTGGTGGTTTATAGCCCATTCCCTCTCATAGAGAGAAGGCCTGTGTCCCAGCAGTGGAGACATTATAGGCTGTTTATGTTATAATATCCCTTGATAAGAATGGTTCGAATGTCTCACAGAGCAATAATGTTTAGGTATTCTATTAAATGGCTCCTAGTTTTAGTGAAAACGGAAATTATCGTCTCACAACGCTGGCTGTAAGCCAAAACAATAAAGAATTTAACGGATTTAACACACTCTCTCAATACTGAGTGTCACAATCTGGGAGGGAGTTGGCGCTTGTTTTATTAACTATGTAGGAGATATTGGGGGATGGATCTGTTTTATACGTAAAATCCAAACAGATTGTGTACTTATTTTGACTTTATGTTTCGAGGAAAAATCAATTCCAGAAGACATTTTTAAAATAATATTATTATTTACACTAGAAACGGGGTATTTACCATGTTTATTGTTTTCTTTGAGTTCCCGATATTTCGGCGCTGTTGCAAGCACCATGATCACGGATGTACTGTAGTTATTGCGGGTGGATGTTTACGAGCAGACAAAGCGGTCTACCCTCTTTCTTATTTGTTTTTTTGCACTCAGTACCGCTACCACTGTCACTCGCAACTCGATTCTGTTCCCGACACACGAAACTCACTGTGTCCGCTCGCGAACTTTTTTTCTTCGTCTATGTTGGTGATTTCTTAATATCTTCTGGTTACAATGTTGTCCTCAACTAAAAAGGATAAAAATAAGAAACTTTTTTGAAAAAAGAGACTTCCAAAAAAATCAATAAATCTTTCTTTTTTTGAAGACGGTCGTTTTTTTTTCTGTCACACAAGTAGACAATATTAGAGAGTATTTTTGTCATTTTTATTCTCTTGAATACGAGGGAATGACTACTGTTGTCTATCCTGACTAATATTTATTCTTGTGAATGCTGGTTAACCAGTAATTTGCGACTGTGTAAGTCCAAGACTGTAAAACCTATACTTGAGAATAGAACCTATACTTGATAGAATAGAATATAATAAAATTTATATGTTAGAATATTGTTGTTATAAGTAACATATTGTCTACGGCATGCCCTAGAACCAAAAATTCGAAGACATGTGACATCTACCAACCCGCACTGGGCCCGCGTGGTGGATTATAGCCCATTCCCTCTCATAGAGAGGAGGCCTGTGTCCCAGCAGTGGGAACATTATAGGCTGATTATGATGATGATGATGAAGTAACATATTTCATTCATATGTAATCATGTTTTGTATAACACCTAAGGGTGTTATACAAAACATGATGTCCATAATATTCTGCTGTTTCCAGCATACAAATATTTCAAAAAATTAAAATTAATATTAAGCCATACAATGTCGAGATTATGCAAATCTTTAACTACTATCAAATACAATGTCAGGGAGTATTAATAATAATGTCAAAAATTATTAAATACAATGTCAGGGGTTCTTAATTATAATGTCAAGAATGATTATATACAATGTCAAGGGTTAGGCTGGCAATGGTTAATTCTAGAATATAAATAAAAATGATAAATATCGTATGGGGTAAATGCTTATCGTATGGGGGAACAGTACAGATAAAGACAGAGCATTCATTGCACAAAAAAAATGCATTAGGGCCATTTGCGGACTTCGTTCTGATGAATCTTGTAAACCATTTTTTAAAAAGCTTGGTCTGTTACCACTTCCTGCACTTTACATATACGCAATCTGTAACTTTGTCTACAGTAATAAGGGATTGTTCAGAAAAGCTTATGAAGTAATATCTCGTCCAACAAGGGATCCACACAGACTTGTAATGAAGGATAATCCTAAATCAGCCAAGTATGCTAAAAGCTGCCTTGTGATGTGTGTACGCATTTTCAACAAAATTCTGAAGGAACTCAAATCTATAAATAATTGTAATTCATTTAAAAATAAGCTTTATAAGTGGCTGATGGGACATAATTTCTATGACATTAAAGATTTCTTTGACATTGTATAATATTATATCCATCTAATAATTTGAATGATTTTATTGATAATTACTATTGTTTTGACATGATAATTATTTTGCATGCAATTGATATTCTGTATAGCTAAACATGTGGACATTGTATAAGACTGTAACACCATCATACCATGTTTAAAGCAAATAAAGACTTATCTTATCTTATCTTAACTTAAAAAAAAAAATTAAATAAATCACAATGTCAAAAATATAAATCATAATGTCAAAATAAAAATTACAATGTCAAAAAATTCACAATCAAAGTCAGTAGTAGAGATATGTTGTACTATTTACTAATAAAAAAAAAATTAAAAAAAAATAACAAACTGGCGACAAATTGCTAACAGAAATCCTTTTCCAGTCCCCCAAAATTAACCTATTAACCGATAAGATCAGGTGAGGATCGTAAATCATTGATAACGCACTATCTATCGAAGGTATGTAAGGCTGTTGTCTCAACGACTATAACCTGAAGTGACAAACGTTTTTCCGTTCTTGGCGTAAAGCCAAGATATCAGACTAACTGGCTGGCTTCACATGTTGATGCCAGCTTTGGCGCCAACGCCGTTCGGCCAATGTATGTGATGGCCTTTTCAAAATTCAATATTGAGCAATACTGAATCACTAGCTGTTGAGCATTCAACTAAAGTCACCTGCGCTTTGATGATATAAATTGAATCACAAATGCCCCCCCATTCATTAAAACTGTAATGTTTCAAATTTTAATACTGTCTTCGAACTTTCTGATTTCATCATAATCATCACGCATGTAATCCTCGAATGGTTGGACAGTGGTGTACCTAATAATACACTCTCATTTCGCCGGTTATGTTTAATTCTCATGTAATAGGGGGTGAACCTATTGCCATCAACCGGGAACGAATCCAAACTCCGTGGCTGCTACTGAGAAATTCCTAATGGAAAAACCCAACAACACTTTGATCGACCCGGGAATCGAACCCAGGACCTCTTGCTCAGCAGTCACGCCTGCGGCCACAAGACCGACGAGGCAGTCAACTAGACTCACTAAAGTCTCTGATTTAATATGAACTGCTATAACTGATTTAGCTCGAATATGAACGGTTATTTATTTATTTATATATATTTAGTACAGCAATTGGCCATTAACACTAAATTAAATAAATCCTATCACACTGTCTTCATACAGAACCCCAAACATTCTAACATTACCGTCTTCCATACTAACATGAAAGAAAGAAGAAAAAGTAAATATATAGTTTTGTCGCAGGGACATGACGGGCATTCAAAATTAAAAAATAAATAAAAAAGTAGACAATAAACATACAACGCTTAAGAAATATCAGAAAACAAGACGGAATAAAAAAAGTTGACAGTACATTAACAACAACAACATCGTCAGTATATGCATTTGTAAAACATTACAGGCAAATGCTACTGGTCGGCGAGAATCATTGATGGTTGGCTGATCGTATTTTCTGAACCCAAATGTTTTACGAGCCGCGTTGGCCCTAGTTGGTCCCAACTTTGGAACCAATGTGAAGCGCGATCGTAAAGGATTAACACACAAGCACTTCGAGAAGCCGACGTAATTAACAGAGATTTATTTCTAAAGCCATTTGTCTGACGGTGTGAAACCGTCATGTTATAAGATACGTATAACTAGGTTTTTATTAGATTTTAAACACTTTAATTGTGTGTGCGTGTTTGTTATGTAGAGGAGCTCGTGGCTAAATAATAACAGCCACTCGGGTCGATCTTTAGGTTAATGCCGTGCTGACCTAGGTTGGTGCATGGATGGCTGACCACCCATTACATACCGAGATTCCTCCATGCCTCGGAAAGCACGTTAAGCCGTTGGTCCCGGCTGTCATTTGTAGATCTTTGACAGTCATTACAGGTAGTCAGTGGCCCGAAAGTCTGAAAACCAGTCGTATTAAGGGATATTGTATTGCCTAATACTAACTATGTTATGGAAGTCAGATAGGAAGACGCTCCATGTAATATACTGGTATTCAGCTGCATCTGGTTAGACTAGAAGCCGATTGCAACGTAGTTGGGAAAAGGCTAGGCAGCTGATGATGTTTATCTTCTTCTCATCGTATCGATGTTCCTTCCATATTACCCGGTTTGGGCCCAGTAGGTGACCACGTTGAATAACCATGTAACACCCACTCCTATCAAGATCGGAGACTCTACACTCGAAGTTGTAGACGATTATGTCTACCTTGGACAAACGATCCAGTTAGGTAGGTCTAACTTCGAGAAAGAGGTCAATCGTCGAATCCGACTCGGCTGGGCAGCGTTCGGGAAGTTCCGTGGTATCTTCTCGTACAACTTGTCTGCCAGTGATTACATACGGGACCGAAACATGGTCGCTCACGATGGGCCTTATCAGAAGGCTTAAAGTCACCCAAAGGGCAATGGAGAGGGCTATGCTCGGAGTTTCTTTGCGTGATAAAATCAGAAATGAGGACATCCGCAAGAGAACCAAGGTCACCGACGTAGCCCGAAGAATAGCCAAACTGAAGTGGCAGTGGGCAGGGTACATTGCTCGCAGAACGGATGGCCGATGGGGCCGAAAAGTTCTGGAGTGGCGACCGCGAACCGGAAGACGCTGCGTTGGACCACCTCCCACTAGGTGGACCGATGACCTGGTGAAGCTGCAGGGATCCGCTGGATGCGAGTCGCACGGGACCAGTCAATGTGGCGACACTTGGGGGAGGCCTATGTCCAGCAGTGGACGTCTTTCGGCTGAAATGATGATGATGAGGTGACCACGTTTATTGCAGCGGCAGAGGCGCTATTCAGGACGTCAAGAGTGGACACCTGGAAATGGACACCTGGGACACTCCAGCAGGTGGGGCAACGTTTGATCCGGGGCGCCGCACTCGCACTCGGTGTTGGAGGAACCAATAATACCCCATTTTGCCAGATTATGTTTGCAGCGCCCTACTTGGGTACGCAATCGATTCAGAGCTTTCCAAATAGGCTACTGTAGTTCACTGCCGGGAGCCAGGTGTTTTTGGGGCTTTAAGAAGTCGTGGGGTGGTGGACACTTCTGTTACCATAACTGTTGCATAACAGGGATAACAAAGTCGATTTTTTTTACATATTAATTACATTTTTAAATAATAATTAAAAATTATTTAAAAAAAAACATTATTATTGTGTGGCGAATCTCTCCCATTATAGACATGATTATTATTGACATGTATGTGTTTTTTTTTTCATTATTATTTTGACATTTATTTAATTCAATACACATACAATTTTAATGGGATTATCTGTTTAATGGTTGCATGCTTATTATCAATAAATTAATTCAAATAAAATAATATGTGACCATTGATATTTGCACGCCGAAATAAAAGGCAGAATAAGAGGACAAGTCTGTACATTTAACCAATTTTTACTTGGGTGCCTGAAATAAAGACAAAACCCTAAGAAAAACAAAGCAATTTTATTTTTGTGACGAATAGAATATACGGTGGTTCAGCAGTAAAAATAATACAGCATACAAAATATCGGGCAAGGACAGGCATTCAGATAAATTAGACTTGTTTGTCACGACGTAAACTCAAGGTGACCCCGAAACGGTATTTTGTGAGAGGAGATCTTGAACTGGTGTAAAGTTTTTGGGGATTTTATGTAAGTGTATAATATTATTAATTTTAAAGTAAATAAAGGGTGTAAATAGACCCTTAACATAGCCGAAACGCACTTGTTCTCCCCGTCTTTGGGATCATTGTTTTGTTCTAGACCATACCTGGGAACATTCTAGTTACGGAGATATTGGGGGTCAACTGGTTCCAACTTTATCACCAGTTTTTTTTTTAAATACATGTTTTTAATGTAAGATTTTTGCTTTACACACCTCCACGACCCCCGTACTATTCAATCCATCCATCGGCACAATGCTTTGAGTGCTTTTTTGTTTTTGTTTTTGTCTTTTTTTCACTCCAAAAAAAAAGGCGATTCCCAGCAATATTTTTTGCGTAAAGTTACTTAGTATCAGAATGCTTGGTTGAAGGCTATGTGAAGGGTCTGTTTACACCTCAAATACCCTATATTTAACTACCATTGCTCTCAAACGACTGAATGCTCTCAGACTGCCTAGTTGGTATAATGGTCGCAAGCGCGGACGCTTAGCATGAGATCCTGGGTTCCATTACCGAGTCGGGCAAAGCGTTATAACCATCAAACGGTTAAATACAGACTACATGGCTACTACAGAGAGATTCCTAGTGGAAAACCCAATAACACTTTGCCCGACCTGGGAATCGAACCCAGGACATCATGCTCAGTGGTTGCGCTTGCGACCACTAGACCAACGAGGCAGTCAAAAGAAGCTGCCTAATTTTTTCCCAACTATTTTGGGGTTGTCTTTCTGTCTATCCGGATGGAGCTGAATACCAGTATTTTTTTCATGGAGCAAGGAACTCCATAACCCAGTTAGTACCGGGTTTTACGATACCGCTAGGTAAGATTATCCTACAATATTTTTTTTATGTCTACATCCGATCGTCATCCAGATAATTCAATTCAAAACGTCAATTCGATGTGTTCAATTTAATAAATCGAATTCCGACGCAAAAATTAATGCATCCCACGAGTAACGGAATGCGTTCCAAATTATTTGCTCGATTACAAATTAAATATTTAAATACGATAGCAGAATTGGAATTCAGGGCTATGAACATCGATTATATTATAATTATTTTGATATCCATTTTGTATTTAACTAGCGACGCCCCGGCTTCGCACGGGTGCAATATATACATATAAACCTTTCTCTTGAATCACTCTATCTATTAAAAAAAACCGCATCAAAAACTGTTGCGTAGTTTTAAAAATCTAAGCATACATAGGGACAGACAGACAGCGGGAAGCGACTTTGTTTTATACTATGTAGTGATGAGGAATTCATATTTAATCTATCTATTGGGACATAATTATTAAATTAATGGGAATTTTGCGTTATCTTTTGAAACGTATTCTATTTGTAACGGTGGCATAAGGTAGCACATAATTCTTGATTCTTTACATTCATTTTTCAGCACAAGTGCTGAATAGTATCGATTGCCGATAGGAATGGAAGACGAGATTGTAAATAAAAAAGGAAAATAACAGTAGGATTGCGAAACAATGCGAGAAATCTTCAGTTGCAGTAAAAAACTAATAAAACAAGCTTTATTGGTTCCCAATAGAGTGTATATTGTCGCTTGATTTCTTCCTGTTTTTTTTTTTAAATAAACCGAAGCATTATGATCTCATTCAATGGAGGATATGAATTATTTCTTGTGTCTTGTATCTAAACTGCTTATATTATACAACATTAGTTTTAGTATAATTATGCGAAACCTGATACACGTGTCTAGTATTTTTATGTAAAGAATCTATGTACAAAATTTCAAAACTGTATCATGAATAATCACAAAGTTATGGGCTTGTTCTGTTACCTAGTTGTCCGCACAAAATCGTGGTCACCACGCAGCGCGCGCCTCCAGCGTCGTCTTGAGCTCATTGATAGTAATAATTTTTCAGTAGGTACCTAAATAATTGCGATGGGTACTCAAAGTCGCTCGGTGTTCAACTTTTAACTTTTTTAAATATTTTTGGAAAAAAATATAACATGGTTTAAAAATTATTGGAATCGATTCAGTTACTTATTCTGAACAAACTATATTCAGGTTTCGCATATACTAAAAATAATGTTGTATAAGTCTCTCAAATAACAGAACGAGGCACAATGAATCTGGTACAGCTCCAAGACGTCTCAACTCGCCGCGATCAGACTTGATGGTCGCCCTCGCCTCGAGCTGAACATCAGGGCACTGTAGAAACACGCTGTGGTGTAGGTAGACTGGTAAGTAGGTCGCGTCATGTCATGCTCACTGGCGTGTTTGCCGATTCATTTTATGTCCGTACTAACGACCGGATCCGACATATAAAATAATAATATAATAGCAATGACAGCCTAGTAGTGTGACCGTCGGACTGCCAAGTCATAAGTCTCGAGATCGAACATAAGACACCTCTGATTTTTCGGCTTCATGTGCGTATTGTACAATTATCACTTGTTTTGGTGAAGTAAAACATTGTCAGGAAACCAAACCAGCATGCCTGAGAAATATTTCTCGGCATACGGACGGCATGTAAAGCCAAGTTAGAGGCCCATGGGCGGCATAAAAACTCTGCCACGAGGTTAGATACTAACCACATGATAAAAAAGAAGAAGAACATTATATTAGCTTCTCTCCATTGCAGTCACCTTGCATCCAAGAATAATATTTATCTACAGGTCAAAGAGACTAGACACGGGTCTTAAACACAACCACACCTCTACCTATCCCTTAAGAGATTACAAGCGTCATGTTTTGTGAAATTCATAGTAACCCGCAAGCATGCCTGAATGTTCATCACGAAAGCCACTTTCAATATTCGGTTTGAATGCCTTACTTGATATTTTGGTCATTTCCCTATAAAAGCTTGCATATTTGGAGCATATACTCCAAATTGCTGCCTTCCATCAGCGAAGAAGGGACTACGTTACTACCACAGACAAAATAGGGTAATGTAAACTACAGACTCACAAGCAGGATTTCAATTGAGTTAGGCAGAACCCATCGAAGCTTTTAGACTGAAAGCATCTATGCCTAGATAGGCTTTTACAACCCTTATGCAGGGTGGAAGGGACATCGATGCACAAACGATTACCAAGTATTCAGTATATCATTCGGAGCTTAAAAATTTATCATCGGACTGCCCACTGCTACGTTCTTGACTTAATTTAAATATATGTCGGTCATTGGTACGGACCTAAAATGAAGCACAAGCGCGCCAGTGGTGACATGAAGCGACCTACTTACCAGTCTACCCACACCACAGTGTGCTTCTACAGAGTCGTGATGTTTACAGCTCGCGGCAGGGACGACATTGAGTGTCTGATCGCAGCGGAGTTGAGACGTCCCGGAATTGTACCTGATTCATTCTGCCCCGTGTTATTGTGTTAAATTGTAATTTCAAGTAATTTGTTATTTTAATAGAAACAGTGTATCGCACCCAGTGTGTTTTCATGGCACGAAACCCATCTTCTGCCCACATGATGTACAAGCCTAACGGATTAAATCCTGACAATACGATGTATATAAATACATAAATGACCAATCCATCTAAGCATACACTTTAATATCTTTATCACTACATCGCGCTTCCTACTTCATTCATTGTTTGTATTGTATTTTATTTTAGTATTGCAAAAGAAAAAGAAGATTTAAATAAAAGAAAGCAGATGTTGGAGAAAAAACAGTAAAGCTAAAGTGGGAGTGGGCTGGCCACGTAGCACGAATGCGCCCGGAGAGATGGGCAACGATCGTCACCCACTGGACGCCTGTCGGAGGAAATCGCCGTCGAGGTAGACCGCGGCGAAGGTGGAGTGACGATCTGATCTCGTTTGCGGGGCGAACATGGCCAGATATCGCACAGGTCAGAGGGTTTGGAAGAAGAAAGGGGAGGCCTTTGCCCAGCAGTGGGACACTCAAACAGGCTAACAAAAAAATGAAAGACAGAATACACACACCCCTATTCATTGACAAATTGATTGACAAATGAATGCCTTGGGCGTGATGGCATGTGTTGTCAAACGGCGAGCAAAATACAGGCGATTATATCGCCCAAAATGTATTACAGAAGGTTTTCAATGGAGTGATAACATGCAATCGTATTTATGTGAAAATTATTTCTGAAAGAATTTGTGATACATTTCTGCTTTTGATGTTTAAAGGCTCTGCCAAAATATTTATTTTGTGTTCTAGACAGGAAATATAGCGCATTGAGTTTTAAGAAATTTGTTTGACTTCTTCGTTGGTCTAGTGGTAGCAA
This sequence comes from Noctua fimbriata, assembly GCA_905163415.1. Taxonomy (NCBI): domain Eukaryota; kingdom Metazoa; phylum Arthropoda; class Insecta; order Lepidoptera; family Noctuidae; genus Noctua; species Noctua fimbriata. Next base: position 6,196,637 of record LR990951.1, read on the forward strand.
ACGCGACTGCTGAGCATGAGGTCCTGAGTTCGATTGCCGGGTCGAGCAAAGCGTTGTTGGCTTTTTCAGTAGGAATTTCTCTGTAGCAGCTACGGTGTTCGGATTTGTGCCCGGTTGATGGCAATAGGCTCGCCCCGTACTGGCAAAATATGTGTGAACTATAAGGTACACCTCTGCCCAACTCTTCGGGGATTACAGGCGTGATGTTATGTGATGAGTTTAGCTTGGGTATACGTCTTGCTTTAAGGAAGAAGCGCCAGGGTACAGGGTCTTACGTTTTTTGAAATTGCAGGTCAGTGTCAGGTTGTATGTAATTGATTAAAGTATAACGATTCCGAACGATTAAACACTGCAAAATACTGCTCACAGCAGTGGCGAAGGTTCCATAGAACTCGATTCCTACCGGCTTCCCTTTGAAAAATTACACAGTCAGTATTCTACGACATTATTTTTAGTATATGCGAAACCTGATTAGTATGTTCAGAATTAGTAACTGAATCGATTCCAATCATTTTTAAACCCTGTTATATTTTGTCCCAAAAATATTTAAAAAAGTTAAAGTTGGATACAGAGCGACTTTGAGTACCTATCACAATAATTTAGGTACCTACTGCCAAATTATTATTATCAATGAGCTCAAGACGAAGCTGGAGGCGTGCGTTGCGTGGTGACCGCGTTTTTGTGCGGACAACTAGGTAACAGAACAAGCTTATAACTTTGTGATTTATCATGATACAGTTTTGAAATTTTGTACATAAATTCTTTACATAAAAATACTAGACATGTGTATCAGGTTTCGCATATACTAAAACTAATGTTGTATAGACAAATAATATAATCACATTAAAGATATGTACTACGGCTTACCTCTTACAAAAATTGACCCTTCGCTACTGGCTCACAGTGTTCTATTTACGTGTAATATTATTCCCCAACACATATTAGGTGTTAAAACCCCAGGTTTTTTTTAATTTTTTTTTAGGATGGGAAATCATCAAATGACCCGCCCCCCCCCCCCCCCCCCGCTTTGGGCGGAGCGGAAGGGAGTGTCAGACTTGTACTGACTAAAACCCATTCATGTTCCTTCTTTGCCCTTTGTGTTCCAGGGCCGCGGTATCTCTTTCGAACAGTCCCGCAGGCCTGGCAGATCGCTGTCATCTGGAAACGTGGCTAGAAGACTGGCAGTATTGCCATCCTAATCCTAACTAATAATTAATAATTATTAGTTAGGATTAGGATTATATCGAATCTTGCTTTTGTTACATCACAGATGTGCTCCGGTGAAGGGGCTCCCCTATAGGCACCATCTTGACTTTATTATTAAATACGGGCCTTTCTAAAAGTACTGGAACAAAAAACAAATGCCCGCCTACTCCAAATTATACTCCTCAAAAAATACTAGACAGAACACACAACACTCAACTTTCAACTTTAACTCAACAGAAAAAAGTCCGAATTTCTACGTCAAAAGAACAAGGGCGTATCATACAGGCTACTTATTACTTTCGTCAAGAGAAAAGTTTTAAACATCTTATAATGATGCTGCTAATTAACTGTCCCAGTTGAATGCTCGTTAAGAGGACACCTTTTGAGATGAGAGGAATCTGTTATGTAATTAAAAAGCTAGGAAAAGCACCCAATGGAAGAAAAGTATCAAGTAATAAAAGTCTTAATTATGAAGCCCATCTAGGCTAGGGATTAGGTTTTTTGTTTTTTTAAACGTTCCCCACCCTAGGAATTTCTCCTGTATCGTGGGTGCGTTTACAAACATTTAAATTCACATACACAAACAGCCAGACCCGGAACAACTACCTTTAGGCCATAGAAATATTTGTTCCGTATGGGAATCGAACCCGCGATACGAAGCGCAGCAGTCAATCGCTCAGCCACTGCGCCAAGCGTGCCGTCAAAGGCAGTTAGGTAGAGGCGTTGCTGTTACAAGCAACGGACTAAGAAGTTCCTAATCGTCCTTAAAAACAGGCCAAGTGTGAGTCGGTCTCGCACACACAGGCTTCTGTACCGCACCAAATAATACAGGGTGTAAACGGACCCTTCACGAAGCCGTCAACCAAGCATTCTGTACTTGTATTAAACTAAGTAACTTTACGCAAAAATTATTACTGAAAACCGCATTAAAATCCGTTGCGTAGTTTTAAAGATCGAAGCATACATAGGGACAGACAGCAGGAAGCGACTTTGTTTTATACTATGTAGTGATTTATTTTTATGATCCATAATGTATTGAGAATCGATAAGTTTTATTTAATTGTGTATTGCATTTTAATTTTGATTGAATTTTAATTAAGTTGAGTTGAGTTGAATTTTAAAATCTTATTGTATTTGAATCAATACTATTTATTTTGTAATTTATTTTATTTTTAACCAAATAGTGATGTTTTTGTCTTTTTTTTTTGTGTTTGTAATGTGATTATAGTCTGACTGTATTGTGTGAATTGGCAATGGGTGTAAATTACCTGAATAAATGAATTATTATATTATATTATATAGGTCTCTCAAGTGTTAGGTAGAGGTGTAGTTGTGTTCAAGTCCCATGTATAGTCTCTTTGACCTGTATATAATTGTTATTCTTGCATGCAAGATGACTGTATTGAAAAGGAGCTAACATCTTCTTCTTCTTTATCGTGTGGTTAGTGCAAATCGTGCGGCAGAGTTTTTATGTCGCCCATGACCCTCTGACTTTGTTTTACATGCCGTCGAGAAATATCTCTCAGATATGCTGGGTTCCTCACGATGTTTTCCTTCACTGAAGCAAGTGATAGTTATACAATACGCATATGAATCCGAAAAATCAGAGGTGCGTGTCTTAGGGTCGAACTCGAGACCTATTACTTGGCAGTACCACGGTCACACCACTAGGCTATCACTGCTATTTGACATTTGGTAAAAGTGTAGTTTTTCATCAGTGAAATATTTAAAAATCAGATCAGATGAATAGTTTTGGAGATCTCATTCTGCATCCAAACTTACGTAATTTACTGAATGACTCATCAAAGCACAGCCCAACTTAGCCCAAGACCATGGATCTATAATGCTGGCACAGATGTTTCTTTAGTTCGCGAAACACTCCTGAACGGGGCTTGGAAGTGCAGATAACGTTCTGCAAAAGGTGAAATTGGCCTTAAAAGAAACTAAACCACTAAAAAGAAAGGCCAACCAATTCGATCAACATCCATTTATCCCTTTAATGTTCAAGGTCAAACCTTTTCTTCGACCACAAAAAAGATTACAACAATGCTATCTTTCCCGTAATCCTATTGGAAAAGATTGCGCTATCTGTATCGAAATTCTTAAAGAAATCCTATTGGCTTAATTGTCGGACAATGTAATAGTATGGCTGGGTAAACGAGGGACATGCTCAAATGATGGAAGATTCCTTCCACAGGAACGAACAATGAACGAAGGGATGAACAATCACGGAAGTAAGTGACAGTATAAGTTTAGTTGTAAACCGTGAAAGCTTAAAACAGTGTTTGAGATAATAGGAGCTTGTGGCTAAATAATAACAGCCGATCAGGTCGATCTTCAGGTTAAGCCACGCCTAGGTTGGTCCGTGGTTGGGTGACCGACCACCCAATTCATTTATTTCAGAAACAATGAATGAATTATCCATAATTTTGTTAGTAGGTACACTTAAAAATTATCCTAGCCTCTTCCCAACTATGTAAGGGCCGGCTTCCAGTCTAACCGAAAGAATCTGAATACCAGTATTTTACATGGAGCAACTGCCTAGTTAGTACTGAGTATAACGATACTCCTTGATTAGACTGATTATCAGACTTTCGGGCCGCTGACTACCTGTAACGACTGCCAAAGATCTACAAATGACAGCCGGGACGAACGGCTTAACGTGCTTTCCGAGGCACGGAGGAAACTTGGTAATGGGTGGGCACCCATCCACAGATCAACCTAGGCAAGCGCGGCTTAACCTGAAGATCTAATTATTTTTATTTTATCAAACTTATTGTTGAAGAATCTTGATGCCCGAGGGCTGCTTGATTGAAACACTCATGCACCAAAACAAACTGTTTATTATTAAACGAGTATTAGATACTTTACAATGGTTTTGTATGAATAATTCCACAGTTTTAATATATTTTGTACAGAGCGCATGTAAGACGAATGGCTGTACCAGATAGAGAGAGAATGTCAGAAAGGAAAGGATGGATGCGAGTATAAATTAGTTTGGCAGGCTTATTTCATTTTTTTTTTTTTTTAGGGTGGGAAATCATCAAATAAAAAAAAAATAAAAAAAAGGCTTAGTTCATTAATTTTTAGGTTCTGTTTTTAGGGCTAAGGGGCTTAGAAAGCTGTGTATCTTAAAACCCTTAAAAAGGCTTTATGTGTATTAGGCAGATGAATATGTGTCTATTGACAAACACATAATATCCATATTTTTCAACTTCAACGTGTTCTTAGTTTCACCAGTTACCCTGTATACCACTAAATCCCTAATAAATTTTAATTCAACTATTACAGGGTCGAAAAAACGATTTTCCGATAGCCTGTCGTAATTCCTGTAAAGGTAATTCTTGGTATTGACGGCTTAAGCGATAAAAGAATGGCGGGGTTCGACCAATATTTTGTGTAGGAGATTTGCATATTGTATTAGGACATAAGGAAGGTTGAACTAATAAAAAACCGGCCAAGTGCGAGTTATACTCACACGCACACAGGGAACATTCAACAGCAAAACTAACCTTTGTTTTTCAGAGTATGTTAATGGAAAACAAAGTTACTGCTGCAGTTTGATGAAAACGTCCCATATCTCCAAAGCTAAACAACAAATCGTTTTCAAATCAATTTTTGTTGAAAGTTTTTTTTACGTTACACAATCCTAAATATTTTCAGAATTTTTCTCCTCTTACTTTAGAATTAGAGGGGGGGACACATGTTACCACTTTGGAAGTGTCTATCTTTCAAACGATTAACTTTGCGAAAAAAATATTTTAGGAACTTCTGTTATTTTTAAAAATCTATCTATAGGTTGGATGTTTTTTTTTTTAATTTTTTTTTCTGTATAAAGTGGCTGTGACATACGGACGGACAGACAGATAGACAGACAGACAGACATAACGAATCTATAAGGGTTCCGTTTTTTGCCATCCGGCTACGGAACCCTAAAAATAGGGTTTTTGGGGAAGTTTTATTTATGAAAATCAAAGGTTAAGGTCAAGGTCAGGGAAAGAAAAACCACACAAGAGTACAGTGTGAGGGATATAATATTATTTGTTTTATTTTGAACAGCAGCGGTTTTTGTTGTCCTGATATGTTTAAATGAGATCTTTGTTATTCACCTACTCCTATCATCATCATCAGCATTTCAGCCGAAAGACGTCCTCTGCTGGACAAAGGCCTTCCCAAGTATCGCCACATTGGCTGGTCCCGTGCGACTCGCATCCAGCGGATCCCTGCAACCTTCACCAGGTCATACGGTCCACCTAGTAGGAGGCCTTCCAACGCAGCGTCTTCCGGTTCGCTATCGCCACTCCAGAACTTTTTGGCCCCATCGGCCATCCGTTCTGCAAGCAATGTACCCTTGAGATTCACCTGCTCCTAATTATTGTTAAGTTATTACAATTTCACCTCAACAGATATAAAGGAGAATTTTTGTCGTTTATTCCATCGTTTTTCTGCTCTTGTCCCATGTTACTTTGGGTCTACGCAACTTGTTTTGTTCTTCCATTCTTCTCTGTCAAGCGTCACGCTATCATTTACTACTTTTTCTTTCATATATTTCCTCACATAATCCATCGTTTCCTCGGTCTTCGTCTCCCTCTCCGTCCATCAACATTTATATACCTCACTCTTTTAGTCACATGCGACCCTCCTCATCACCATGCCCATACTTTCTACATATTGATTTCCATTCAACTTTTCTGTAACTGGCGCAACTTTCAAACTTCCTCCCAATTATTCCACTGATCTTTTAAAAGTTTTCTCAAACTCCTCTCACCTACCTACTGAAATTATTGGAGCAGAAAATGTCGAATAGAAAAATAACAATCGCTCATAACTTAGACCATTCATCTCTTGGTCGGTGCCCTTATCATTTTTTATGAGGTGTTCAAATCCTGCAGTAATGTCTAGGGTCTCCTCCTTCAATATGGACCTCGTCCCAGGGTCACTGGGTGATGGGTAAACAGTAAATATTTTATGGTATCCTGTTATGTACTGGCCAGTTTTATTTTGATGTTCTTTGGAACAAATTGGATTGGTAAGTTATTTTGAGAAACTCAGAGGTTTAGTAATATTCGAGCTATGGAACGGACTTTTCTGAGGGATCGCATCCGGAACGAGGTGATTCAGGGTGAGAACTAGAGTTGACAAAGCTCACAGAATAAGTTAGCTGAAGTAGCAATGGGGAGGCCATATAAGCCATAGAACCATTGACCGTTGGTGATGTAGATTGGAGACCGCAAATCGGCAAGCGTAAGGTGGGACTCGCTTAGGATTGGTGGAGCGACGATCTTCACATGGTGGCTGGTAGCAACTGGATGAGAGTTGCCGAGAATCGAGTTAATTGGCTTGCGATTGAGGAGTCATAGGATTCTTCAATCGGGCACAACACATTCATCATCATCAACCTTTCAGCTGGACTTAGGTCCAGCAGTAGATTGCTGTAGGCTGATATTGATTTCCATTCAACTTTTCTGTAACTGGCGCAACTTTCAAACTTCCTCCCAATTATTCCACTGATCTTTTAAAAGTTTTCTCAAACTCCTCTCACCTACCTACTGAAATTATTGGAGCAGAAAATGTCGAATAGAAAAATAACAATCGCTCATAACTTAGACCATTCATCTCTTGGTCGGTGCCCTTATCATTTTTTATGAGGTGTTCAAATCCTGCAGTAATGTCTAGGGTCTCCTCCTTCAATATGGACCTCGTCCCAGGGTCACTGGGTGATGGGTAAACAGTAAATATTTTATGGTATCCTGTTATGTACTGGCCAGTTTTATTTTGATGTTCTTTGGAACAAATTGGATTGGTAAGTTATTTTGAGAAACTCAGAGGTTTAGTAATATTCGAGCTATGGAACGGACTTTTCTGAGGGATCGCATCCGGAACGAGGTGATTCAGGGTGAGAACTAGAGTTGACAAAGCTCACAGAATAAGTTAGCTGAAGTAGCAATGGGGAGGCCATATAAGCCATAGAACCATTGACCGTTGGTGATGTAGATTGGAGACCGCAAATCGGCAAGCGTAAGGTGGGACTCGCTTAGGATTGGTGGAGCGACGATCTTCACATGGTGGCTGGTAGCAACTGGATGAGAGTTGCCGAGAATCGAGTTAATTGGCTTGCGATTGAGGAGTCATAGGATTCTTCAATCGGGCACAACACATTCATCATCATCAGCCTACAGCAATCTACTGCTGGACCTAAGTCCAGCTGAAAGGTTGATGATGATGAATGTGTTGTGCGTGTTATATTTAAGGTCCAGATAAATGATAAGCAATTTAAATTATACTTAATTTGATAAATCTTTAATAACGGTTCACAATAATGCAGTTATAATTAATACTGTTAATTACCACGTGGCAGGACGATGGTATATAAGCGACTGGCGAGCCGGTCGGGCTATCAAATATGCAATTCAGCAATTTTTTTTTTTTAATTCAAAAATCCGATGTACAATCACAAATGCAATAAAAAATTCGTTACAAAACAATATTTTTAATTGACATCTACTAGATACGTGAATCTAGCATGCATATTTTATGTAAAACACTTACTATTTTTTATAAAAAGACAATTAATAAACGAAAATATAAAATTGTGAACTTTTCCAAAAAAAATGAAAAAGTTTTGGGAAAGGAAAATTAAACATAAGATATATTATATAAAAATAAAAACAATACAAAAACATATTATACTATCGATGAGGATGATGATAATGATGCCATCTAGCCGATTTCGGCCACAGCGACTCCATTCGATAGCTTTCTAGGGAGGTTGTCGAGAGCTTTGGTGTGCTGCTCTATCATGTGCTCCCAAGAGGCTAGCATACCCAACTTTGGCCGAAAAACTCCGAGCACAAAGCGGACATGTCAAAACACTATTGACGAAATTGTAGGGTATACTAATAGCAATCGCATCGCTAGGGTTGGTACAAATGCACAACTAGCTGGAATTTGTATCTCTCTAGACTTTCAAGACATACAAAACTTTTCTTGTTTCCTCAATTCGCAGCGAAACTCACACAGCAGTAAAGTTTTAACTTCATCCAGCACCCAACTAACACTAAATTGCACAGTCCAATAGTTTAGCTACTTAATGAACTGCATGCAAGCACTTTATCTAATTTTATCTATTACGTACTTCTTTCTTTGTTGGAAATGTACGAGATTTTCTGCCAGACTGGCTGAAAAAAAAAAAAAAAAAAGTAAGAAAAACGTTATTAAGTCGAAGTGTATTACTTGGCAATACCGTGCCACGCAACGGAGTGGCATAATGGATTTTATTTTGTAACGGAGGTTGATTGAATGAATCTTCATTTGTTTATTTAAAACCTCCAACTGAGTTATAAACATCAATGTTTATAATTCAAATGTTATACTGATACTGATACTGTTAGCCTGCGTCATCCCACTGCTGGGCAAAGGCCTCTCCCCATGACTTCCAGTTGCTACGATCCAGGGCTAATATGAGCCACTGGTCGTTTGTTTTGTCCAGCTCGTCCCACCATCTTCTACGAGGTCTGCCGCGACGCCTTCTGGCTATGTCAGGGCTCCAGAAAGTGGTTATTTTGGCCCACAGCTCATTGGGCATGCGGCAGACGTGGTCAGTCCAGGCCCACATCAGCTTAGCGGCTTTTTGAGCAACGTCAGTAATTTGTGGTTTGAAGTGCAGTGTGGTGTTGCGTACATGGTCGGTTAGTTTGACGCCTAGAATGCTGCGATCCATAGCACGTTGGCAGACCTTGAGTTTGGACTTTTGAATGTTTGTCAAAGACCGAGTCTGGGATCCATAGGTCAAAATGGGAAGAATGCAGATGTCCATGATTTTTCGCATTAGTCACAAAGGAAGGTTTCCCTTCATAAGCTCTTTCATGGACCAGTAGCTCTTCCAGGCATTTTCGGTTCAAATGTTATAATAAAGGTTTTTGTGTACATTATATTTTATACAAACTACAAATAGATCTAAAATATTAAATAAAAAATTAAGACCTAAAGTAAGTTCCTACATATTTATATACAACAACGACAATACTACACTCAGGCGTACCCAGGAGACTGGCAGTATTGCCACGTTGAATGGCAATGCTAATTCTTTGGCCTCAGAAAGAGCCAGCCCTCTGGTCACGCGAAGTGTGAACCAGTCAGCGAGAGTGTTCCTTAAAAAGGAGACGCGCACTCGGTTCCCATGACCCGAGCGTTTCGTCGTCAGTGCTATTGTGTAAAGTTCACATGGAACCTCACCCAAGTGAGCGCACACAATTCGAAAGCAAACTCATTTGTTTTTAAAGACACCGTTCGAATTTCGAACGAGATGTTTAGAGAATAGTTCTCTATTTGAAACAGTATTGTCTCTGAATTCTTAGAATGAAGCTTTGATACATTACAGGCACGGTTTCCGTTTGTCTATGGTACGGAGAAACGTTTGATTGAAACACGGAATTGATACAAGACAGACTCGCTTAGCATACACGTCAGATAGCTAGAACTTGCAGTATTGTATGTTCATGCATTTTGCACTTGGCTGGGGTCGGTTTCCAGTGTAACTGGATGCAGCTGAATACCAGTACTTTACATGGAGTGACTGCTTGTCTGAGCCTCATAACCCAGTTAGAACTAGGTAACACGATTCCCCTTGGTAAGAATTGTTGTCAGACTTTCGGGCCACTGACTACCTGTAACGACTGTCAAAGATACATAAACAAATGACAGCCGAGACCAGCTGCTTAACGTGCTTTCCGAGGCACGAGGACCCCTTACTTGTTTCTGACATCTTTTTGAGGCGCGTGTGGAACACGAATGCGCCGTCGACACGGCCTGTCGTCATTATGACGGTGAGCTAGCCCATTACTCACCATCCACAGGCATGCAACGGATTACTGTCTCATCATTTCAGCCGAAAGACGTCCACTGCTGGACATAGGCCTCCCCCAAGTGTCGCCACATTGACCGGTTCCGTGCGACTCGCATCCAGCGGATCCCTGCAGCCTTTACCAGGTCATCGGTCCACCTAGTGGGAGGCCTTCCAACGCAGCGTCTTCCGGTTCGCGGTCGCCACTCCAGAACTTTTCGGCCCCATCGGCCATCCGTTCTGCGAGCAATGTGCCCTGCCCACTGCCACTTCAGTTTGGCTATTCTTCGGGCTACGTCGGTTACCTTGGTTCTCTTGCGGATGTCCTCATTTCTGATTTTATCACGCAAAAAAACTACGAGCATAGCCCTCTCCATTGCCCTTTGGGTGACTTTAAGCCTTCTGATAAGGCCCATTGTGAGCGACCACGTTTCGGTCCCGTAAGTAATCACTGGCAACACACACTGGTCATAGCCTTTCGTCTTGAGACACTGCGGTAAGTTGGACGAGAAGATACCACGCCGAGTCGGATTCGACGATTGACCTCTTTCTCGAAGTTAGACCTACCTAACTGGATCGTTTGTCCAAGGTAGACATAATCGTCTACAACTTCGAGTGTAGAGTCTCCGATCTTGATAGGAGTGGGTGTTACATTACTGTCTCAGAAATACTTAATTGTTCTCGAAAATCGGACAAAAAGGTCGCAAGCGACTGCTGAGTAAGAGGTCTTTGGTTCGATTCCCGGGTCAGGCAAAGTGTTATTGGGTTTTTCCATCAGGAATTTTAAGTAGCAGCCACGGAGTCTGTATATGTGCCCGGTTGATGGCAATAGGGTCGCCTCCTATTACCTTAAATGATATTCGTCAAAATGTAGGTGTACTATTAAGTACGCCTCTGCCTAAGCCTCCGGCGTGATGTTATGATATTTTTCTTCTACCTACTTGGCAATCTGTATGTGACCTTTAAATGAAACTCTGTCAAAACACCCACGGTAAGGGGAAAATCACATGGTAAATACCACACAAATGTAAATGTCACATTATCTACTAAAGGTCAATGCATAGTTATATCAACTGCTCAGTACTTGAAAGTATCATAATGAGCATGGCTTTGGTTTGGGATCAGCTAGTACAATCATAATTTATTTGTTGTAATTTGTTTGTTTTTTTTTTGTTTTTTTTTTTTGTGTTTTTATTTGTTTGTTGTTGTTGTTTTTTTTTGTGTTTCTTTGTAAGTTTTTGTTTTTTTTTTTATATTTTTTACTATACAGCAGCCACCGAAAATACGGCGGAGTGCCGTCCTCACATATATAGAGTACCCCACTAGATAACTCGAGAGCACCTTCTTCGCGTGCCCGGCTTAAGCATTTTATGCTTAACGTGGCTACTGTCGCAGCGAGCTAATTGGTTTAAAACAAAAGCTGCACGCTTGGTTTTCATACGGATATACACGTGATACTTGCACTACAAGGTATGTACCTATATCTAAATCTATGGTCGACTCGTTTACTTCGGCCGTCATATTGTAACATTTCTGATTCTAGCATTACATTCGAGCAATACAGTGCGCAACCTGTAATGATACATTTTGTAACAATGATTTGTACCGATACAAAGTCGAATCTTGGTTTGTTGTTGATTGTTGTTTTTTTATTGTTTCTTGTTTGTTTGTATTTTTTTGATGTTTTTCTTGATTTGTTGTTGTTGTTGAAATTTGAATTTAAATTTTACATTACAGGTAAATGCACTGGTAATGGAATACCTCTACGTATGGTCATCACCATCTTGACCTCGCCGTTAACATGGTAAAGCCGATGCGGTTACGTGCATAAGTTGGAAGCCTGGTTGATAGCAACTTAATGAGCCGAGGCAATGCTGAATTCATCCCAATGCTTATAAGTGTGCTATGAGCTTACGTCTGCTAGACACAAACGGCGACCTTTCAAGCCGTGGATTTCATTCCAGCCAATCGTGAAATCTCATGTCAACCGTGATTGGCTGTTGAAAATAGGTCAACCAATCACAAAGGCTTACACCTACATGGACTTGTGACTTACTGTGATTTACTGATCGGATACAGGTAAGTGAATACTTGTAGACCTGAAATAATTCGCTACCTATGTTAAGTTTAAAGATATTTTGACATGATAGATTCTTCTTTCTTTTTCGTGTGGTTAGTACCTAACCTAGTGTCAGAGTTTTCTTGCCGCCCATGGGCATGGACATGGCTTTACATGCTATCAAGAAATATCTCTCAGGCATGCTGGTTTGGTTTCCTCGCGCTGTTTTCCTTCACCGAAGCAAGTGAAAATTATACAATACGCACATGAACCCGAAAAATCAGAGGTGTGTGTGTCACTTTGTTAGCACACGCTAATCTACGAAACAACCCAACCGATTTCAATGAATGAAATGAAACTTTTTGAATATGCAGTAATGGAGACGATAGGTATAGGTAATGCCACCGTGTAAACTGGGGGCGGGTTACTAGTCTGGTTATAAAAACCTGTGGATACAGTGTGAAGAACCCGTTGGTCCACATCGTTAAGGCCCAGGATGTAGACCAAAGAGCAATAATTTTAGAGGCTTGCTGGCAGTGGTCTGCCGTATTTTTGAACCCTAGGGTTTGCCCTGGCAGACCCATAAGGCAAGCAGACAGTTCTGGAATCTTTAACATCATGAAGAATAATAAATGAGGGCAAGCCAAGCGTCAAGCTGGAGTCTACTGGAGCGTAGGGTAGGAGACAGGCGTACTTGTGGCAATCCTAAGGGGACGCTAACATCCGTCAGTTGACGTATTTCGGCTGAAATAATGCCTTTATAGACTCTCTCATCGATTGGCAAATAAATTTTAAGTGGTCGTTCAGGCACAAAAGACTCGTACGGCTAAGTCAGAATGAAAACAAAAACGTTCTGATAAAAAACAAAAAGCGCGGAATCCGCGCGATTTTAAAACCGTTTAGTTCGCTGCTCCCGGCGCCGCGAGAGTTCAGGCGGCCCGAGTCATTCAAACGATACTATGCATTTCCTAATGGATATAAAGTATAAAATGACTTGACAGTGAAACTGCGCTACCGACCGACCTAAGATCGCTAATCCAACAAGAATTTCGTTGACACGCAAAAGGCGCCTATCACATTTCTCTCACGTACGAAATTAAATTGCAAAGTAGGTATAACATTTAATTCATGCTTCTTGAGTTTCACAGATGCTTATGAGGAATCCTTGAAAGTAATTAATGTGAACAGTTGCTTAGCCAAAATAGTCCCTACAGAAGGTCTGCTGTATACAATGTAGAAACAAGCGTAAGCACATAGAAAGATAGTACAAAAATACAAAATAGTTTATTGTCACAATTAGCATAATTTGTACATTTCAACGTGTTTGGTGCGTCCTTTTAAGCAAAATAGTGCCTGTATTAGGAGACTCCGCGCTGGAGTGGTGTGGTGTGGTGTGGTGTGGTGTGGTGTGGTGTGGTGTGGTGTGGTGTGGTGTGGTGTGGTGTGGTGTGGTGTGGTGTGGTGTGGTGTGGTGTGGTGTGGTGTGGTGTGGTGTAGATAGATAAGTAACTATATCCATCTAAAAAAAGAAATGAGGTTTTGCTTAGTATTAGGAAGAAATGAGGTTTTAGTTAGTATTAGGAAGAAATGAGGTTTTACGTAGCACATGTTAGTTCTATGGCAAGGAGTGACTTCAAATTGTTGCTGGTCGCGGGAGACTCTTGTTGGGAATATCGCTCAAAGGGCTGTAAGATTTATAATTTCCTATTTTGAGTACTCGCTATTTTTGTAAACAATTACGTGTTAATTGAATTCGTTATGATTTGTGACAGTTTAGGTTAGTTTCAGTGATTGATATTTTGTTCCAAGTTGTAGTTGTTGTTGTTGTTGTTGTGTTGTTGTGTTGTTGTGTTGTTGTGTTGTTGTGTTGTTGTGTTGTTGTGTTGTTGTTGTTGTTGTGGTTGTATTGATTATTTTGTGAACCTCGTTGTCTTTTTTTAAACATCTTCGCTTCAAACAGAAGCTAAATATATTGTATGAACGTTGGATGAAGCAAACGAGGCATTAAAGTAGAATTAATGTTGTTGAAATACGTTCTTTGCGAGTCGTGTGTGGTGTAAATCGGAGTGATAAATTTGAATGACGAATAACAAACGTTGCGGTTTAAAAAAAGATGTAGTGACAAAAATTGACAAGAGTATGCTTAGATGGTTTGGTCATGTGGAGAGGATGACTGAAAGGCGACTAACAAAAGGTATTTACAAGGCTGATGTGAGTGGCAAAGCCGGGAGGGGACGCGCTAGAAGGACATACACTGACATTATTGGTGAGGTTCTTCAGAAAGGTCAGGTGCGTAGTACTCGCAACCGGCGTGCGTGTATGACCAGATCTATGAACGTGGACGAGGCAAAAGGAGTATGTAAGGATCGTAGCAGATGGTGTTCTGCGGTTTCAGTCTACCCCCATGGGAAAAGGTGTGAGTTTATGTATGTTTTTAATCCAAAAACTTAGCGACCTCAAAAATTTTCCTGCCTGTGGTAATAATTGCCCATCGTGAATAGTGGCCTATGTAAAAGACGACCTTAAGTCCTTGACTGAAAAGACTCTCCCAATGAATGCTGAAGTGGCAGGAATACCTTCAATTCAATTCGACGTCAGAGTCAATATAAATAGGGGATATATTAGCGTACTCTATTGATTTTGTTGATTACAGAGAATACCTACGCGAACATAACATCACGCCTGTAATCCTCGAAGGGTAAGGCAGAGGAGCACCTATTAGTACACACACATATCGCCAGTTATGTTGAAGTCCATGTATGTGCGTTTGCGTTTTTGTTGTATGGACCTTCTGTAGATTCTATTCCGTGTTTGCTTGCCAGGACAAATTTCACTGTTTTTAAACACGTCCAGAGAATTTGGCAGAACATGGCGCGCGCATAATTTTGGCATAAACATGCTGAACTAAAGTTTGGCTTTTAGATTATAATTCTGTGTGCATAGTTTAGTTTTAGCTGTACATTTAGGAGATTTTGAACTGTGAATTTTACAGTGTAACATTATGTTTATTAAAAATATACGCTAGGCTAAAATGGGATTGGGTGGGTCACGTCAGCCGCATGCATGATGACCGCTGGGCAAAAGTCTCCACGCGATGGTTGCCGAAAGGCGAACGGCGCTGCCCAGGCCGGCCCAGAAAGAGGTGACGAGACGATCTGGATGTGTACCGCAAGGCCTGATTCGAGGAGGCACTGGAAAAGAACACATGGAAGGAATTGGGGAAGGCCTTTGCCCAGCATTGAGACAGTACAGGCTAATAAAAAAAAAATCTGTATTTAAATATAGAAACCTTTGTGAAAACTATATTTTCGAGCCGTTTGGGGTTGAAACTCTGGGGCCGTGGGGTCCGAGTGGGGTGTGTAATATATGCCATAATAACAGATAATATATTATCACTTGAAATAACGTTCACATGATATAATTTTCATATGCTATAAAAACTAATAACCTAATTTCATGTGATCTAATATTACATTTCATATAAACTTCTTTTGCTCTAATAAAATTTAGTATAACGTTGTCGTTCACCTCATATAATTTTCAATTAGTATATTGCTCTTTTTATTTAACGTTCAGTTGACCTAATTTTCATATTTACTCATTTTCTGCCCAAATTCTGTAGTGAATATGTAAATATCAGAAAACATCATACTGTTATAACCTAACCTAACCCACATGATTCACCAACAATATAAGGGATCTGGCGCTCGGCGGCCGCTGCCGCGGCAGGCTCGCTTCGCTCGCTCGCCTTCGCGTGCTAATGGTCATGGTTCTAACCTAACCTAACCCACATGATTCACCAACAATAGAAGGGATCTCGGGCTTGGCGGCCGCTGCCGCGGCACATATGAACGAATGAATCGACATCTCTCGGTCGTCTCAATCGTTTCTAAATTATATTAAACGTTATTATAGATTTTTAATATTATACTAACTAAATATTATACTAACTGAATATTAGTTCAAATGTGCATTATAGAAGATGTTTATTAAACCATATAAAGTTAGGTAAACTGAAATTATATCAATAATTTATTATATCATTTCATCGTTATACTAAAAAAAAAATTATATTAAATGAAATTAGGTCATGTGACCGTTAGAACTTTTGATATTATGTCAAATGGTATGCACCCGTCCGAGTGCTCATAGCCTGTTTAAGTAAATTTTGAAACGCCTAGTTGACGCTTCCAGTGACCCAAGGGCTGGCTTTTACCTTGGCCAGAGGCTGTGTAGCCATTCAACGTGGCAACGCCGTCAGTCTCTTGGGTACATTACCAGCTGAAAGCGTTGAGGAGGAGTTTTTCGATGCCCTTTTATAGTTTTTTGTTAGTTTATTAAATAGTTTTTAATTATTTTTTATGTATATAGTAAGTTTACTCTACTTAATAAATATTTTTCTCTGTATTTTAATTAAAACTTCACTAAGTTTAGAATTCCAGTGACCATCAAAGGTATTTTAACATCAACTATGGTACTGAAGAGCAGCGGTGGCCCAGTGGTGGCGGCCCCGACTTACGAACAGTAAGTCGTGGGTTCGAACCCAGGCAGGCGCATTACTTTGTGTAATTTATTTCATCACCACTGCTCTCAAAACGGTGAAGGAAAACATCGTGAGGAAACCGGCATGTCCTAGAACCAAAAATTCGAAGACATTTGACATCTACCAACCCGCACTGTGCCCGCGTGGTGGATGCCATGTGGTGGCCCATTCCCTCTCATAGAGAGGAGGCCTGTTTCCCAGCAGTGGAAACATTATAGGCTGATTATGGTATGGTACTGAATAAATATGTTTTATTCTATAGGATTTCATAGGCCAACTGCGCACATACTGGTTGGAGTCACTCCTGGAAAATTGGTATTCAGCTGCATCCAGTTTGCAGATTATATACGTAACATTACGCCGCCAATCGCAGAAGAGGAAGGCAGAGTTGTATCTGCCAAAAGTCTCTAAAACTTTCTTCTAGTAGTTATTTCGATAGGGGGCGAGCCTATAACCTACCAACCGGAACCAAATCCAAATTCCGTGCTGCCATTGAGAAATTCCTGATGGAAAAACGTAATAGCGCCTTGCACTACCCGGGAATGGAACCCAGCACTCATCCAGTCCTCATAAATAGTTACGTTAAATCTCATAACATAACATCACGCCTTGTAATCATCGAAGGGTTAAGCAGAGGTTAACCTAACAAGTACACCCACATTTTGTCAGTTATTTTTAAGTCCCATGTAATAGGGGGCGAGCCTATTGCCGACAACCGGGTACAAATCCAGAATTCATGACTGAGAAATTCCTGATGAAAAAACACAAAAACACTTTTCACGACTCGGGAATCGAACCCAGGACCTCATGCTTAGCAGTCGCGCCTCCGACCACTAGACCAACGAGGCAGTCGTTAATTCCCGTCAACTATAATTACTACAACAGAAACATACAACTCGTCAAATTTCAACATACCCAGAATACATAAATAATAGATTCTCCTATATTAACAAATATTACGTAAACTAATGTATATTCTACCAAAACAGAGCGAATATTATCCTCATAATCGCACATTGTTGTTGAAATAATTGTTATGTTATTATGTAAGTACTGTACATACACAATTATCAAGCTATTGGTTTCCTGTATAAGCTGGTCTCCTTTGGTACGAAATTCCAATTCAATGCGAGGTCTATGCTGGAAATGTATAACCTGATGTGATTACCTACATACATACATTACATATATGTATATAAGGCGATTTTAACCAGCTATATGATTCCATTCTGACCCAAAAAGTCTGACTACCAGTCTTACCAAGGGGTATCGTATTATCCAGTACTAACTGCGTTGTGTCGAATCAGAAATGAGGACATCCGCAAGAGAACCAAGGTAACCGACGTAGCCCGAAGAATAGCCAAACTTAAGTGGCAGTGGGCAGGGTACATTTCTCGCAGAACGGATGGCCGATGGGGCCGAAAAGTTCTGGGGTGGCGACCGCGAACCGGAAGACGCTGCGTTGGAAGGCCTTCCACTAGATGGACCGATGACCTGGTGAAGGTTGCAGGGATCCGCTGGATGCGAGTCGCACGGGACCGGTCAATGTGGCGACACTTGGGGGAGGCCTATGTCCAGCAGTGGACGTCTTTCGGCTGAAATGATGATGATGATGAACTGGGTTGTGGAGGTCAAATAGGCAGTCGCTCCATATAAAATACTGGTATTCAGCTGCATCCGGTTAGACTGGAAGCCGATCCCAACATAGTTGCCTAGGCAGATGATGATGATAATATGATTCCAATCTTCATATTAAATTCTTATATTCAGCTGTTCTGTATGGTGTCCGGACGTAAAGAATAGCACCATCCCATATCTTCCCGTGGGTGTCGTAAGAGGCGACTAAGGGACTTACCAGAGAATGGGCAGCAGCGTTCTCTGTGATTTTTATAACAAACATACTGCGATCGCCAACCCGCCTGCCAAGCGTGGCGATTATGCAAAACCCCCCTTGGGGAGGCCTATGTCCAGCAGTGGACGTCTTTCGGCTGAAATGATGATGATGATGATGATGATTCAGCTAGATCCGACTGAAAGCCGACCTCAACAAAGTTATAAACACGCTAGGCAGACAAAGTTGAGCCATATGTCGTACAATACAGCTCTGTACACACTGTGGTAAACATATTTCTGGACTGAGGAATGAACCTTAAGCCGATTCTCAGACGACAACTCTCGTCCGAACGCCACCTCCGCAGCTTCGGCTTGCTGCCTCAGCTGCTACGGCTCCCACGGGTGCCTATGCTTTGTTACAGCGGGCGGGGGTTGCACTTCCCGTAGCGCCGGAGACGCTGCAGAAGCAACCTTTTTCCAAAAAATTGTTGGATATTTTAACTTGTACGTATTTTTAGGGTGAATTAATGAATGTATTAAATGTTGAAAATTAACCCATTTTTACACGTAGGTATATTAATTTTCGATGTTCAAATAATATATGTACCCATCGATATTTAGGACGTTCGATAGTTTGTACTTCGATATTTAGGACATTCGATAATCTGTATTTCGATATTTGGATCTTTCGATGTAACTTTTGTAGATATTTAGATTTTAGATATATTGGACGTAGGATATTTAACCATTCGATAATATAAAATTTCGTTATTTTAATTTTCGGTTTTATGGTCGTTCGATATTTCCATTTTCGATGTTTTGAACATCGATATTTTAACAGTAGGTATTTTAATCTTCGATATTCAAAAACGTACCCGATATTGCACTTTTTCTTTAACGCCTATGTGCATAATGCGCTAATATTTTTTCAGTTACAATGTAAAATTGATACTCAACAAGGATATGTGTGAGAAACCACAACTAAAAAGGTTAAAATAAAACTTTATTACAAAAAAAATAACCGACTTCCAAAAAAAAAAACAAAAGTCAATTTTTATTTATTTAATTTTATATTTATTTCTAACCAAAGCATTTCCTTCTGAGCTATTCTTATAAATTGTGCCGCCAGGAGAGAAGAATACTAAGTCGCAATTTCGTATCCTGGGTATATTTTTGTGTGAAAAAAACACACTTCAATAAATTGATTGATGTACTTTTAATGGTTGTAACAATTCTCGAATATAACAGTAAATTATATAAAACGAATGATAAAGCGAAGAAATTTTGTTGAAATCATCCTGGAGTATGATTGATCGATTTTACGAAGTTTACCGATAGTGGAATCATACTTTTTTAAATAGCTTTTTTAAATACCATATATTGACGCTGCTACGTCAACTGTTCAGCTCCAGGAGCGAAGAAATAAAAATACGTGGACTGGATCGATTTTGTTTAATGCAGGTAGGCAAGGTTTAACAAGCGCAGTACCTTCGCCGTGGTAAGAATTTGAGCTAGTGTAAGGGCACCAGATACTGTCTTTCGATATTCTTCCCAATATCTACTAGTATTTGAATCTATTCTCAGAACGAATATCACCGAAGCTAGCTACATAACATCACGCCTGTGATTCCTGAAGGGTATACAGGCGGAGATTTCGCGAGACTGCCTCGTTGACGCTAAGCATAATTGCTGAGCATGGGACTTCATGAGTCCAATTTCCGGGTCGGGCAAAGTGTCATTGGCTTTTTCAGTAGCAGCTACGGAGTCTGGATTTGTGCCCGGTTGATGGCAATAGACTCGCCCCCTTTTTGAATTAATTATTTTATTCTTGAATTATTTTTACTATGGACACTTGCTACATCGTTCTCACATAATGTACCATCTCAACATAAATGATGTAACCAAGTTATTGTAAAAGTATTCTGATTTAAAAGAGTGTCCATGGAGTTTCTAGCCCGTTCTTCTCCATAGAGATCTACGTTAGGGGCAGCTATAGTGCCCGGCCCTGGTTCAAGCCATGGTCCGGGGCGAGAGGGAATGGGAAGCCGTCACCTCCTTCTGCGAAGCAGTCATGCTAGTGAAGGAGGTGGCGGAACGTGAGAGGGAAAGAGCCTCAAGTCCCAGCCGCCGCGGGAGACGCCCTGGGCGTCGGGGGTCACGTGGTGGCCCCCGGCCACCGTAGGCGCGGGCCTGTGAACGGCGAGTTATGGGCTAGCTCGCCGTCCGGCCGTCTTATGACGACAGGCCGTGTCGACGGCGCGTTCGTGTTCCACGCGCGCCTCAAAGAGATGTCAGCAACCACGTAGGGGTCCGCACGGGCCGATGCCTGCCAGGGCTGCGGGACTGTTCGAAAGAGATACCGCAGCCCTGGAACACAAAGGGCAAAGAAGGAACATGGATGGGTTTTAGTCAGTACAAGTCTGACACCCCCTTCCGCTCCGCCCAGAGCGGGATGAAATGACCCCCCATTTGATGATATCCCATCCAAAAAAAAAAAAAAAAGGGGCAGCTATAGTACTTTCACAGTTTTTATGCCTTGTGACTCGGACTGTAGCTACTTTTCATTGTTGTCTTTGTTTCGACAATTCAAAAGTGCCTGTAACGGGCCTATTTGAAATAAATGCTTTGATTTTGATTTTGATTCTATTACATGGGACTGAAATAAAACTGGCGAAATGTGGGTGTACTATCAGGTACCTCTGCCTAACTCTTTGGGGACAGACGTGATGTTGTTATGTTATATGCAATTCACTTTTCTGGCTAAAGATTCACATAGCACGACACACTAACTCACACTAATTTCACACAAAAACACTTAGTCATAGCTCTACACGATAAATAAATTAAAACTAAGTATTGTGCTCGTGACGCGACATAACGAACTATTATTATATTATTAATAATACTATAATAATAGTGGTCACGCATTGTTCTTGTCACCCTAGGGGCTTACAATTAGGGTTGTCAGAACCCACTTTAGCTTTAAATTAATGATCTTGTATTGTAGTCTTTCTAGACGTTACCCTACTCAGTGTAGGGTCAAGTTTGCGATGAATTTGTTCCAGACACCTAAGTACGATGTATAAGCCGCTCCCTGTCGCGGTGAACAGATTACTCTTATCCGTACGATCGGGTGGAGTACGTATGCATGCATGCATAATCAGTCTATAATGTTTCCACCGCTTGGACACAGGCCTCCAGCAGGCAGACTTTAATCCACCACCCGGGTCCAGTTCGGTTTGATGCCATGTCTTCGAATTTTTGGTTCTAGGACATGCCAGTTTCCTCACGATGTGTTTCTTCACCGTTTAAGAGAGCAGTGGTAATGAAATAAATTATACAAAGTAATGCGCCTGCCGGGGTTTGAACCCATAACTTACCGGTGCTCTCGGTATACATGTGTCATACATCGCGGATGGATACATACAAGCCTATGCGATGTGAGCTTCGCTTCACCGCCTGCCGCATCGGTGCGTGGCGTCACATGACCTTTTTTTGGTGCAGAACGAAAACATAATATAATAATAAAACTCGTACTAAAAAATAAAATAAAATCTCTAAACAGACTTCGAACCCAAGTCGGCCGGAGCAAAGACAATCTCTGCAGGTGGGGGTTCATGGACGGCTCAGATCTCAAGTGTGTATGCAGCGTCTCCCCACAAACAATGGCCCTCCTTCCATCTTGCCCCGCATGCCCTATCACCTGCGCTCTTGCTGATTTATTTACTCCATCAGTGAGCGGGGTTCGCGTGGCTGAGTTTTGGTCTAAACATATAAAAAATTTTAGCCATCGAAACGCTAAGAATAAGAACTCGTACTAACCCTTGAATAAGTATTAACCACTATATTGTAATGTGTATTTTTTTCCTTAATACTACTTACATTAATCCAATACTACCTATTCAATACTTTTTTTCCTTAATACTACTTACATTAATCCAATACTACCTACTCAATACTTTTTTTTCCTTAATACTACTTACATTATATCAATACTACCTACTCAATACTTTTTTTTCTTAATACTACTTACATTATATCAATACTACCTACTCAATACTCTTCTGCCTTAATACTACTTACATTATATCAATACTACCTACTCAATACTAACTTACACCATGCCATTTGTGTTCGAGTACATAATGAAAAAAAATAGTATGTTGTGTGTGTGTGTTATATGCTGGGTGGAGACCTGGTTTCCTTAAATATCAGGTCTATCATCTAGCTTACGCACCAGTCTCCCACAGTATAATAAAACTCATGTATTGGTGACAAAACCTAATAAACTATTTATGTATTGCGGTGAAAAATAAATCTTTGTCTAATCTTATCTTTATAATCGCAATGAAGGGGAGAACAAGTACCTTTCAGCTTCGTTAAGGGGTCTATAAGATCTTTTACACCCATTACAGAACAGTATTATAATCATAATATAAAATTAACAAGCTAACTGAATAAACTCCTTATTAACTAATCATACCTTTTCCGTTTTACCTTGTCCACTTTCATCCGAAATTATTTGATAATGGCGTCAAGTTCACCCTGAAATTAGGGAGCACATTATAAAATATCCCTAATACCCTTATTAGGGCCTTTCATGGACCACTGGCCAATGATACGGTACCCCTTTTGTTAATTAAATTAATGTTACTTATTCGAACAAACTTTTGTAAAGGATTTACATAATCACGCCTGTAATCCCCGAAAGGAAGGCAGAGGTTTACACTCTCATTTCGTCAGTTTATGTTTAAATTCCATGTAATAGGGGGCAAGCCTATTAACATCAACCGGGCACAATTCCAGACTCCGTGGCTGCTACTGAGATATTCCTGATGGAAAAACCCAGTAACGCTTAGCCAAATCTGGGAATCGAACCCAGGGCCTCATGCCCAGCAGTCGCGCTTTTAACCGCTACACCAACGAGGCTCCACACAACACAAGATTCTAGAAAATAGTTTTTTTGTATACAACAATCTAGGAAACATCCATCTAAACAAACTATTCATCATCTGCCTAGCCTTTTTCCAACTATGTTGGGGTCGGCTTTCAGTCAAACCGGATGCAGCTGAATACCAGTATTCTACATGGAGCGACTGCCTATCTGACCTCCACAACCCAGTTAGTACTGGGTAATGCGATACCACTTGGTAAGACTGGTTGTCAGACTTTCGGGGCCACTGACTACTGACTACCCTTAACGACTGTCAAAGATCTACCAATGACAGCCGGGACCAAGGGCTTAACGTTCTTTAACTTGAGCATTTATTTTTTTATTTGTTCATATTTTTTGTAATTTTTTTTTGCAAAATAGCTTGACCTCATTGGTCAGATTGAGACTAAGCTATGGACTATAATCAGCTTTGACCAGCCTTCTCTATTGCTTGATGAATAAATAAATAAACCTATCTCATTTTATTTCACTACACAGCCCTACACATTTAACTTGACGTGACATGACGTGACATGACGTGACATTCGCATGTCTACGGTACAGGTCTACAAGCTAAATTAATGCTACATTAATGTGCATTTACAGTAATTATACAAGGTGTAAACGGACCCTTTACGAAGCCGTCAACCAAACATTCTGTACATCAAACTAAGTAACCCTAAGCAAAATAATTATTGCTGGGAGACGCTTTTTTGTCGATTGAAAAATCACGTTTTATGGTTTAACTCACTGTTACGGACGCAAAACATTGCGCTGGTGGATGCATTGAATAGTAAACGCGTCATGGAGGTATTCAAGTAAAGTTATAACTTTTAAAGTAAAAATTAAGGCTGAGGCGACGCGGGCGTAGTTTTTTGAGCTGTGGATCGCTTAAAATTCGTCGCAGAATTTACGCTGTTCTCGTTTCATTTTGCGTCGCCGTGTGGTACAAACAGGAGTTTCGTATAAAACCGAATGCAGCGTAAATTCCGCGACGCACAGCTCAAAAAATTACGCTTGTTTGGCCACAGCCATACTGAGAAATTAATTCCTAAGTTTACAGTTACACCTTGCCTGTCTTGGGAATCGAACCCATGTCCATCTGAGTTCAGGTTTAGCTGACGATCAATAACAATGACAGAACTAAATTTTTAGAACAACAGTCTAGAATACCGTCTTGTAATATCTAGTAATTTTTTTTTTTTTTTTTTTTAAAAACGTTGCCCCACACTAGGAATACACACTGTATCGTGGGTGCATTTACAAACATTTAAACTCACATACACAAACAGCCAGACCCGGAACAACTACCTGTAGGCCATACAAATATTTGTTCCGTGCGGGAATCGAACCCGCGACACGCAGCGCAGCAGTCAATCGCTCAGCCACTGCGCCAACTGTGCCGTCGAAATTATACAATAACATTGTCTCGAATTGAAACCTTAAAGTATGCACATTGTGTCACTCCGTTGTAATAATATAATGTTTGTTATGTAACAATAACTTGTGTTATAACTTGCCAAGACATATGAATGCCTTTTGTATTCCTTTGTGAATCTAAAGATGGAATATATGAATAGTAACAGTTCAGCCATTATGTGACTATTTGCGTCATAATTACAAGTATATTGTTTTGTACGCCATAAATGGCAAAACATTTAGATCTACCTATTATTTTAAGACCTTGCACATATTATATGATGTATACTCATGTTTTACAATAAAATATATTCTAATCTATTAAATTCCATTCTATTCTATCGTGCAAAAAATTATGACCTAATTCAATAAAGTCATGACATTGCAAATTTCTAACAAATGTTATTTGATTTTCACCTTCATTTGTTAAAGATAACATAAAAATTCACCATTGTATTGCTGACTGAATGTCAGCAATACTGAATACAATGGATTTTTTATTTTATTTTAAGAAAACTGGTTTTATTTTTATTCTGAACATTTAGTTTTATTATTAAATATGTAAGACAGTGGCACGAAAATAAGACAAGGTTTAGGAGGTCAGATATTCCATGTGCTCCGTTCTGGTAAATGATAAATTATGTTTGTTTTGCAAATAGGTTTTTACTATTACTTTTACACGTCAATTTTTCGTTTTGACAAAATTATTCGTAATCGTCCAAATCATTTGTCACGTCGTGGTGTGGCGGTTAGACTAAGAGCCGATCCCAACATGGTTGGTAAAAGGGTCGGCAGAGTATTCTGATTCTACGAAAACCCTTATCATTAGGAAATCGTTGAAGAAACAACAAAAAAACCCTCAGCTTAAATAAATATACACTATGTTAGGTACTTTAAGACAAACTTTTACAATGGATTTCGTACATTGAAATTTGAACACAGCAGCATACAGCTGTTCTATACAAAAGTGCAATACAGTCACTGCAAAACATATGAAACAGCTGATTTTTAGCATTCCATACCCCAGTCGGCAAAAATGGAACCCTTATAGGATCACTTTCATACAGGCTGTCCTAGTTCAGGAGTTGAGAATATTGAAGTTATAGAAATAAATTATTATTATTATTATATATATTATTATTATTATATATACTTTGTTGTCCGTCTGTCCGTCTGTCAAGATCTTTTTTCTTAGGAACGCGTAGACGTATCAAGCTGAAATTAATATCAAATACTCAAATCTACTACATCTTGGAGCAGTGAAAAAATAAAACTTGTAAGTCAACGCGATCAAAAGATACGACCGTTAATGTCGCATATTTTGCGATTTCACAAGGGAATCAAAACCTATAGGTTACTTCCCGTTGACCTAGAATCATAAAATTTGGCAAGAAGCAATGTCTTACAGCACATGTAAAGGAAAAAAAACTGAAAACCGTAAATATGAAGTTTAATAACAAAATACCTACAAGTCCATAGTCCTCTCGCAAATTCTAAAAAAGCCTCAAAAAATTATGTATTTGTTAATTACTATTTTAATTTTAATTTTCCAATTTTATAACCAAATGTGTTTTGTTTTTTTTTTTAAATGCTACTATGACTTTGTTAATTTTATTTTTCCAATTTTATTTTATTACCAAATGTGTTTTGATTTTATTTTTTAAAGCTACTTTAACTTTGTTAGCTTAGTAATACTTTTTTTTAAGCACGCTGTGGTCTCCTGTAAGTGAAGGAGTATACTTACATGATACTTTTGTCGTCGATTATTTATTTCGTGTGTGTACATCCTTTGTTGGAGATCCTAAACAAATTAATTAATTAAATAAATAAAACCCTCGGTGCGCGAATCCAACTCGCACTTGGCCGATGTTTATTGGATAAAGTTTGTACCCTAACACCGCGTACATGTTACGTGTTTCATCCAATTGAAAGAATAGAAAAGTCTGCAACACAACTGTGTCAATCAACTCCCATACGTCACCATTTATTGCTCTCCCAATTCACATTCGTTCCAATATACCTAACATGATTGCGAAAAAAGTTACTAAAACTCGATAGCAATTTATTTGGTATTCATTTTGGAAAGATGCTACCAATTAACTGGGAAATTGATTTTTTGACAGACAGAATTATGTTTTTAATACCTGGGGATATGTACTACAGATTTATCATCATCTACCTTTCCTATTTTTCAACAAGTTTATAGTCGGTTTCCAGTCTTAAGGATGCAGATGAAAGTCATAATGGATTGACTGCGTATTTGACCTCCACAATCTTGTCACTGTAAAACACGGTACCCCTTGGCCAAACTAGGTAAGACTGTGTAGTGTGGTGTGTACCAGTGGCGAAGGGTCAAAATTGAGTGAGAGGAAGCCGAAGAAAAAAAATGAGAGATTCACAGACGCAGTTAATATTATGAATTGTGACTTTGTAACCATTTTGCGAATTGTTACGTAATTTATATAAGTATCCTATTATGATTTTGCTAAAGCGTCCATTTTTGGCTCCCTGGACGTAGAGCCAAAATCCGTTTGTTGTCATTAAGAACTCCTTAAAGTCCTAATTCAGGTGTTTCCGCTGATGTTTGATTGATTGATTACTGCTATATTTAGCCATACCAGAAAAGCTCATGCTGTAATAGCAGTTCTTTTATTTAGGTACTTTACTTGAAGTTGCTCATAAAACTCGAGTAACAGACAAGTAGCTTGCAAAACTTATACTGTCACTTACGGGAGATCGACACGGACTAGACCGGACGGTTGTCGGGACGTTTGGGTGTAAACCGTGAAAGCTTAAAACAGTGTTTGAAGTAGCTTTCAGTTTAGTAGGTTAACTAAAAAACCTCTCTGCGATCAAAACAAGAAAAGTTCCGTCCTCTTCATTAAATAATTCACCTCTGGTTTGAAAATTCACAAGGAATACGTTCCTTGGGAACAAGCAAGATGTGGAGATCAAAAAGAATTTTGTGTACTCCCAAAACAAGTTTTAAAATTCAGTGAGCTAAAAAGCGCTGTCTCTTTAGAGTCCCCAAAGGATTTGTTCTATTTTTACTTTTTTTAAGACAACTGAAGGTAGGAACTAAAACTTGGACTACCATGGTTAATTTTGATGAAAAAGAAATAAAGACGATCATTGTAATGTAATGTATAAGTCGCCTAATACTATCCCCTTTTTTTATATCAGTGTGCTCTGTCCCACTGCTGGGTCAATGCCTCCCCCATGGCTTTCCAATCCTGCTTATAATTTGCCCTCTCTGACCAATCCGTTAAGAATGAGTTCAGATCGTCACGCCAGCGTTTCTTGGGCCTGCCTCGGATACGACGGCCGTCTTCACCCACCACTTTTTTTACTTATTAGAAGAAAATAAAATGATTGGTAACAAAGACATCATTAATTAGTTACCGCTTATTTCAAAGACTAATACTTTTCTAAGAGTTTTACTATTTTATTGTATTATCATTCCAAAAACTGTATTGTACTTCTAATATTAAAACCAATTAATCATTTCAATAGATAAGCATTCGATAAATAAGAAAACCGACCTTCATGATCAATTAAATACCTCGAACACAATAAAAGAAAGTGTTCCAGAACTTTCTAAGCAATTACTTAGTGATCGCTATTGGCGCCCACCGCGGGGCTAAAGTTGTGAACGCTTGATAGGTAACTAATCACTTAAATTAATAGAAAAACGATTTACTGTAACATAATAATAACAATATAAGGCCTCGTTTGTGTAGTTCTTGCAAGCGCTACTGCTGAACATAAGCATTGGTTCGATTCCCGGGTAGGGCAAAGTGCTGCAAGTAGCGTTTTTTTACCGGAATTTTTTCAGTAGTAGCATCAGGGTCTAGATTTGTGCCCGGTAGATGGCAATAGGCTCACCTCCTATTACATACGACTTAACATAACATAACTTCCGAAATGTAAGTTGTACTACAGAGCACCCTTCTGCCCAACCCTTTGGCGATTAGAGGCGTGGTGGTATGTTTAGTTTAAAAATAATAAACTATTGCATAATAATAATTAACGTAATAAAAAAACCTTACCTACAAAATCATTGCAACAATTTATTAACAAACACTTATTGGCGCCCGACTGGGACCGGAGTCCCATGTTGGGTGGCAATAAGAATTTCTTAGAGATCGAATAGGTTCTTTATTGAAATAATTTCTCCAGCCTGTAACAGGCTATTTCTCGGCTCTCTTTTATATAATATCTCCCTCTGAATAACAAAAGATTTAATTATGAAACTAATAAACTCATAATTTGACGGGAGCTACAGCTCCCGTCAAATTATGAGTTTATTAAAAAAAAAAAAATAAAAAAATGGTTCTCCCTACAGGGAGAACCATTTTTATATTAATTCTTATCATAATGCAAATTATTTTTTTCAAGTTATTTCGTGTATTTATTAACTTATAAATTACACCGTTAGAACTTAAGTTATTAAGTAGGTACAACTTGATATTAATTTTGGGTTTCTATTAGGCCAATATATCTTTATTTTTGGGGACATGGAACTGGAGATCTAATTTCTCATTTAAATTTAAACGTGGTTTGTTTATTTTTTTAATCTGGAGAAAAAGTGCCAAGTAACAAGTCAATTTTTGCAAAATGCGTTTAATGATACACAATTTTTTAAAATATTGCAAGAATAAGTGACCGCGAATGATAATTCTGGCTTATTATTTTCAATGACCAACTCATCATTTCAGTATTCGAAGTTTAGTTTGGTTTTGATAAACTTATTAATAAGATCTCCGTTATAAATAGACTTAGAGTAATTCATTTGTTCAATAATAGCCAAACATTAACAATTCGGAATATGTCTCACGCAAGCTCAAAACTAAGGCGAAAATCCCCAGAATTTGACAATCTTGTTTTACAAAATCGTTACAGTATTCAGGAACTAACTTGGGACGTAGTTTCAGGAGCATACTCCCATTTGCTTAAGTGCAGAGTAGACGCTATAATTATCTGCCATCTTGAATTTGTCCCTGTTGGGCGCCAATAACTAATTAAATAAATCAAAGTGCAGGTAGTCTCAGGAAATTCTTGACAAAGGAAAATTTTCAAAAGAGTTTCACATCGCCATAATAATAATCATTCATTTTTGTAAATACCCGGTGATATTCATCGTTACGAAAACTTTTGACACGGATTTACAAGATACGAAAATTAATCACTTCTTCCATTCGTTTAGATTGTGTAAGTTTTGTATGAAACAACAGATTTCTTTTAAACCGTTGAAAAAATTCAATACTAGAAACTGAATTAAAGTCGCAGAGATAGAAAATATCACATTTTTCTCATTCAAGGCCGTGTCACGAGCCAAAAAAATGTGTCGACTACCCACACGTTTCTGTCTCATGTTTTTTTCTTGGAACCTTACTCGTAATATAAAAATATACTACTACTCACTTAGGGTAATATAAAAACACTTAGGTATCGTAGTAATACATTATTTTCTAAGACAGCTGTTAACCCTTATAAAACATTGGATCCTACGCTATGTAGAAGCCCTTTTCAAATTAATAATTTATTGCTTTTGTAAGTATTTTTCTAAAGGTTCTAACAAAGGGTCTATTTAATAAAAAATGGATACATTTTTTGTTCTACTAGCATAAAAAAGTAAGTGACTGTTATATTTTGTGAGTTTTGTTAGAAATACCGAAAATACATAATTATGAACATCACGCTGAATTTTCTCGAAGGGTTGGGCAGTTTTGTTTCCATAGGACTTTCTGCAAGTTATATTAATGAGAATAAGACGTGTTTAGATACACGTTTTTATTCTGATGCGTGATTCAGGTCGCGTGACAGTCGAGGGGACGGATGGGGTGGAGTGGAACATAAGTGTACAGAAAAAGTGCAAATGCTCTAGTGGCAAAACTGAATAACCCTTTGCCCGAACAAGGAATTGCACGAAAGACCTCTCGGGTCCAATGGTAATTAGAGTGGTTATAGATTAGAGTGGTATTCAGCCATCTTACATAATTTTCTAAGTAAATTGGTAAAAAGTGGGTCTTCTGTTAGGTACAGCTCTGCTTAGACAGAGGTGTACTTAATAAAATTGGTGAAAAGTGGGTACTTTTCACCAATTTTATTTTAAGTATAAAATAAAAAAAGGGTGTAAAAAGACCCTCAACGAAGCCGAAAGGCACGTCTTGTTCTCCCCGTCATTGCGATCATTTTTTTGTTCTAGACTATACCTTGGAACCTAAGTTACGGAGATATTGGGGGTCAAAGTTCCAACTTTTTCACAAGTTTTTATTTTTATTTTTTGTTTTTAATGCAAGATTTTTATTTTAAACACCTCCAAGATCCCCGTACTATTCAAATCCATGCATCAGCACAATGTTTTGAGTGCGTTACATTGAGTCCGACCGTAAAACGTAATTGTCAACCCAAAAAATAAATCGTTTCCCAGCAATAATTTTTGCGTAAAGTTACTTAGTATAATGTACATAGTGCTTGGTTGACGGCTTCGTGAAGGGTCCGTTTACAACCTGTATGTAATTAAGAATCGTAGCAGGTGTACTTTCTGCCTACACCTATGGGCATTTTACATCAAAGCAATCCTGCATGAAGTAACAATACACTACTGCATGCTCCACTCTAATTACTGAACTATATCAATTAGAACTAGACTCGAAATCAGACGCAACTCGAGCACAATAAACTTGCATTAATATGCTTGACTTATTTTGATACAAAGCTAAGGGAAGCAAATTCATTGAAGAACAAGACCATGTCATAATTATGTACTCTCTCTCTCTCTGTCTGACTGATTCCCTTCTCACGCCTTAATCACTGAACGCATTTGAATAAAATTTGCGCACAGATAGACTATAACCTAGACTAGGACAAATAATAGTTTTTATCTCTATACTACATTTGCATAGGATAATTTCCGACCTCTACGCGGGCGTAATTGAAGACAGAAGCTTGTCTACACTATACATCACAAGAGATAAAAATTGTTAGTTTGGATATAGGGAGTCTTCTTCAGAACTACTGATCAGATTCCGTTTTTTTTTTCATTAATCGGAAGCTAAATAATGTAGCTTCCGATTAGTGAAAAAAAAATCCAAGTCTCAAAAGTTATTTATTTAACGTTCCCGAAGGATAAATTCCTTCCGAGATGCGAGCGAAGCCGCGAGCAAAATCTAGTCCTTGGTAAAATGATTCGTACTAAACAAAGTTGCTGTCACAAATAGTCGATGCATTGTTTTAATTAATGAGAAGTAGGTAGTTTTACTCTACAATACAACTTCGTTTAGCTCTCTAATTACACAACTACATCAATTAGTTCAACTCGAAACCAGACACAAAAGCAAAAACAAAAAAAGCTATACAAATAAATAAAATTGAAGTGTCTGTTTGTAATTTCATTGAATGCATTTAAAAGCAGACAAAAATTAAAAATAAAGATTTTTAAGTTAAAAGTTTCGTATTTTATATGGACCTTAATAATACAATAAGATAAAAGAATTTCTTTTAAATTTCTGTCTGCCTGTCTGTGTGTCAGTCTGTCTATATGTTTATTGCGGCTAATCTCCGAAACGGCTAGACCGATTTTAACGGGACTTTTACTGGCAGATAACTGATGTTATAAGGAGTAACATTTTTTTTTTTGAAGAAAATAATAAAGCCCTTTTAATTATTAACAAAATCCGATTCAAATCGAAAAGTTATATTTTTATAATAATTACACGCGGACGAAAGTCGCGGGCAACAGCTAGTACACAATACACTTACTAAGAATAAAGGAATTGCACTAGCATTGGTATGCTCAACTTGTTCCAGACAACGTGGACAAGTGACTTGCAATAAAAAGCAGTAATAAGACACTGCTGTAATGCGAGTTCCAATGGACGCTACACTAAACGTGCCAGGAATTGCTATGACAACGCCAGGGTTGCTGCACATATTCGAGTTGGCAGGATTCAATACAGCCAGGCGGTTAAATCCAGAGTGTTTATAAGAATCGGTTTCAGACCACATGTCTAAGCAATGAGAATCACAAGGTCAAGATTATAAACTATCATGGTCACTAACATTATCATTAACACTAAAAACGGGATTTACCATGTTTACTGATTTGTTTGAGTTCCCGATATTTCGGCGCCCCGAAAATATCCCGTTTCTAGTGTTAATGATAATATCACAAGGTCAGTTTTATTATTTGTCGGGTAGTAAATATTTAAGCTTAAAGCGGACTTATAATTTTCAAGGTTCTTTAATAAAACTTGACTGGAATTTGGATGTCTTCGTTATTTGTATTAGAAAAGCAGTTCATCATCCACCTAGCCTTTTCCCAACTATGTTGGGGTCGACTTCCAGTTTAACGAGATGCAGCTGAATACCAGTATTTTAATTGGAGCGACTGCCTATCTGATCCTGACGCTCCATTTAGTACTTACTGGGTAATACGATACCCGTGGATAAGAACGGTGGACGAACTTTCTGGTCACTAAGTACCTATAAAGACTGTCATTGATTTTCAAACGACGGCTGAAAACAACGGCTTTACGTGCTTTCCGAGGAACAGGAAACTCAGTATGTAATGGCAGTAATGGGTACCTATCTACGGACCAACCTAGACAAGCGCGACTTAACCTTAAGATTGACTCGAGCGGCATGTTTTATCAGTAGCGTTTATCACTTGCAGTAACAGAATTACAAAAACAAAAGAAATTTCGGTGACTCAAAAAAATTAAAAGCTAAAACAAATGAATACTAAGACGGTCAGCTAATCGTCAACGAGTATAATTTCTCCAGGGAAACTTAACACAATTTTACTGTTTTAAAATTATTCTTGAACTTTCAAATCAACTGGGGAAATTATCTTAAGAATTGTAAAAAGAGGGTAGATTAATAGTGACTTTTTATCTTGAGTAATATTTTAGAATTAAAACTTTATTCAAATAATTTTACGTTAGTCGACCGTACGTCATTGGCAACATTTTGACATTGAGCAGACCTAGTGTAATATGTAATGGCTGTTGGTCTAGTGGTCGCAAGCGCAACTGTTAAGCATGAGATCCTAGGTTCAATTTCCAGGTCGGGCAAAGTATTATTGGGTTTTTCCATCAGAAATTTTTCAGTACCAGCCACAATGTCTGGTTTTGATGGCAATTGGCTCGCCCCCTATTACATGGGACTTAAAAACTG
Source organism: Noctua fimbriata (assembly GCA_905163415.1). Classification (NCBI taxonomy): domain Eukaryota; kingdom Metazoa; phylum Arthropoda; class Insecta; order Lepidoptera; family Noctuidae; genus Noctua; species Noctua fimbriata. The sequence goes on from LR990951.1 coordinate 6,230,652, forward strand.
GCGAACTATGGGTGTACCATTAGGAACACCTCTGCTTAACCCTTCGGAAATTTCAGGCGTAATGTTATGTATGTTTTTTTAGAGGCGGGGAACTTTAAATTGAAATAAAACGGTCCTGTATTTAATAGCAATATTCTCTTATAAAGAACTAGCTGTTGCCCGCGACCTTCGTCCGCGTAAAATTTTATAGCCTATAACCTTCCTCGATAAATGGGCTATCCAATTCTAAAAGAATTTTTCGAATCGAACCAGTAGTTCCTGAGATTAGCGCGTTCAAGCAAACAAACAAACAAACTCTTCAGTTTTATAATATTATAGTATAGATTACATTGTCCTCTGAATTACTAGGTCCGCCACCATCAATATGTGTCTACAAAATAGTATCTTATAGCCACCATATATCATCGGTGTAAGCTACTGTTAATACGACCCAGTATAGTTTTTTTTTTGCAACTATATTTGTGACATAATTTTACAGGATGTAAACGGACTCTCCACGAAGCCGTCAACCAAGCATTATGTACATCAAACTAAGTAATTCATTTATTAAAGTAAACAAAAATACATTAGAAACATGTATTTAAAAAAAAAACTCGTGATAAGCTTGGAACTTTGACCACCAATATCTCCGTAACTAGAAGGTTCCCTGGTATGGTCTACAACAAAAAAAATATCGCAATGACGGGGAGAACAAGTAAGTGCCTTTCGGCTTCGTTAAGGGTCTTTTTACACCATTTATTCAAGTAGTTGAGTAAGCTTCTAAACGGGCATATGGCACGTTTTAAATTCTAACCTACCAGCCCAGATAATTTATTTATTAATTTAAACTTCATGTAATGCCACAAGGCATTCTCTACCAGTTAACCTTTGGGTTAAATAAGAAAACATTGTGATAGGGGACAAAATAAATATTTAAAAAAATAACTTCTTGCTTTCGAAAATTTATATAGGCACTTATAATGATACTAATACACATATAAAAATAAAATAAACTAATACATATTTTAACAAATCTATACTAATATTATAAAGCTGAAGAGTTTGTTTGTTTGCTTGAACGCGCTAATCTCAGAAACTACTGGTCCAAATTGAAAAAATATTTTATTGTTTGATAGCCCATTTATCGAGGAAGGCTATAGGCTACATAACATCACGCTACGACCAATAGGAGCGGAGCATTTATGAAAAAGATTGCAAAAACGGGGAAAATCCAAACGCAGACGAAGTTGCGCGGGTCAGCTAGTACCAAAATAAAAAACGAGAAACCTAACAATTATTACCAGATAACAAATTCTTCAACCACAACGACCCTACTTTCAACAAAAAAAAAACAAAAAGAACGTAACTTTTCTCACAAAATCCTCTCCTTCTAAGACGTTACGTAACAGACTTAGAAAATACCTCCAACTTGACCTGTGAGTAGCATCGCAAAGAGAGGTGCAATTTAGACTTACAAGAATCTAAAGGATGATTTCCACCAAACGGCTCGCATCATATCGGATCGGAACGGATTTTACAATCTTTAAACGATATTAAATCGTGTACACAATATTTAAAGTCTACCAAGCCACGTACAGCAGCTTAACCGCACGCGATCGTAGTCGAAAGTATGCTGCGACGCCCGATCGGCTCCGTTCGACTGTCGTCGTAAGGAATTAAACTATTTGACTAGGTGCAGAAATGGATACGTTTGCAGGCGACGGTACGGAGCCGATCGTATGCGTCGACATCCTGCCGGACGCGATCGGCTGTCGCCGCATCCGTTCCTAACCTTTTCGATTCGATGCGAGCCGTTTGGTGTAAATCATCCTTAAAACAAAACACACTTGATTTTCCACTCTAGCTTACCCCAAACAAAGTTCCATTTCCTTTAAAAGCGTTTACACTGAAGTATTTACAAGAATTCTTTTAGACGAATCAATACTTCTCAATAGATTACAAAGAAAGCGGCATTTAAAGGCAATTTTGTTGAAAGTACAACAATTATTTGTATTTAGTTTAATGGAGGCGTCGTCCATTTTCCTTTTAAGTTTGAATAGAGTTTCTAGTAAGTATTCTTGGGTTAATTATTTTGAACGAGGTAGAAGAAAATGTACTTACTATAAATAGCTTATTTTCTTTAAGTAGGTGGGTCTAGTACATAGTTAAGGTATAATAAGTTCACAAAACAAAAAAATATATATATCACATACCAACGTGGACTAGACCGCGACTGTTCGAAAGAGATACCGCAGCCCTGGAACACAAAGGGCAAAGAAGGAACATGGATGGGTTTTAGTCAGTACAAGTCTGACACTCCCTTCCGCTCCGCCCAGAACGGGGGCAGTCATTTGATGATTTCCCATCCTAAAAAAAAATTATGTTAAAAATTTGAAAAGTTCAAAAGATGAGACACACCAAAATAAGAAACATGAAAAAAAAAAAAAGCAAAATCCACCGATGCTCTAAAATATGCTAAAAAGCTGAAATGGAAATGAGCGGGACAGGTAGCGCGACTAGTAGACGACAGATGGACGATTAGAGTCACATCGGGAAATGGCCCGGAAGACAAAAGACAGAGGAAGACCATACACAAGGTGGGAAGACGACATAAGAGAGAGCTGACTCACACTGAATGCAAAAGGCCCACGACAAAACCAAATGGAATTCTTTGGAGACGACCTTCACCTGCGGAGGGGTTCTTGCAGATTAGTATAAAAAAAAAACAATTATTTAATACATAGATAAAAAATAAATTTAAAAAACCCCCATCTCAGCATAGAAAAGCGAAACAAACATTTGAAAAGTCAATAAAACGGCTGAGCCGGTTTTGATATCATCATCATCATTTCAGCCGAAAGACGTCCACTGCTGGACATAGGCCTCCCCCAAGTGTCGCCACATTGACCGGTCCCGTGCGACTCGCATCCAGCGGATCCCTGCAACCTTCACCAGGTCATCGGTCCACCTAGTGGGAGGCCTTCCAACGCTGTTTTGATAAAACATGTCTAATTGTCATCAAATCATTTACTTCAAGTAGGTCAGTTACAGTAATATTATTATTGTAATATACACATCATGCCCTTTCATTTGTTACCCCACTTGGGTATATTTGAAAATATTTGATTATTCATCACCAGTTTCACCCCAATGTCTAAAATGGCTGAACTGATTTTGATAATACAAGTCTAATTGTAATATACACATCATTCGCTTTCATTTGATACTCCACTTGGGTATATTTGAAAATATTCGATTTTTCATATCCACTTTCATCCCCCATAACTAGTAAATGGCTGCACCGATTTTAATAAAACTTATCTAAGAACCATTGCCAAGAAACTAGCTTTCAAATAAAAACAAACTGCATCCAATTCCGTTCACTCACACTTAAGAGCTACGGTGCCAGAGACAGACACACACACACACATTGCGGTCAAACTTATAACACCCCTACTTTTGCGTAGGGGGTTAATAGTAGAAAATAGTGCAGTAAGTAGAATATCATTATGTAAACCATTTAAAATTGCAAGAAGTAGAAGACTTTTTATTTTATTTATGTATTAAGTTCACCAAGTCTTCTGGAGAGGAACGTGGTGATGAGACAATACAAGTTGTAAACGGACTCTTCACGAAGCCGTCAACCAGGCAATCTGTATAACAAACTAAGTAACTCTAAACAAAAATCATTGCTGGCAAACGACTTTTTTTTTAATTTTTGGTGATAAATCACGGTTTATGGTAGGACTCAATACAAGGCACTTAAAACATTGTGCTGATATATACATTGAATAGTAGAAGGTCATGGTGGTATTTAAAGTAAAGTTATAATATTAAATACTAATGTTAAAAAAATACTTGTAAATAAGTAGGACCTTGGACCTCCAATATCTCCGTAACTATAAGGTTCCCGGGTACGGCCCAAACCAAAAAAAAAATATCGCCATGACGGAAGAGTTCAAACGCCTTTCAGCTTCGTTAAGAGCCTTTTTACTCTCATTATTTCCCGGATATATAAAATCTAATCAAGGTAATTCGTGAGCGAATACTATAGTTGATCAACGTTTTATAGGCGAGTAGCCAAAATTAAAACTAACACTTCGTGTCGATTAGTAAATTTTCAACGCCTGAAGATCTTTGTAGCATTGAACTTACTTGATTTTTTTCACACAGCCCTTATTTCTATAAGCATGAAGCATACCTGAAACAAACACAATCAATTTGTTAGTACATAATTATTATAAGTACATAATTACTGTTAGGTTTTATAACTTACTAACAACCTTAAATTAGGCAGACTGCATATGCATTCGGAATCTCATAGGAGTTTGAAATAAAAGTGATTTATGGATAACTGGAGACGGTTGAAGCGAGCGTTAGAAGTGTGACTAGTATACAGGGTGGAATTTTTCAACGCCACTAACAAAGTACTCTAAATACTGCAGACAGAAAATTTCACTCACAGGAAACTCATTAAAGAAACTCAAAATGGAGCTCATTTTGGGCAATTAATTGGTCAGTTTTCCCTTTTTTTTGTTTATTTATTTAACACTTCAAGCACAAAGTACAGAGGCGGACTTAATGCCATAGGCATTTTCTACCAGTCAACCTTTGGGTGATGCAGAGACAAACAGTGGTAGGTGTAAATATATCTGCAAAAATTTAATTTATTACTAAGATAAACTACAAGGATATATAAAATACTATAACGATATATCAAAATACTATAAATATATATCAATATATTATATATATGTAAATAGAAATTTACACGGATATACTAAAATAAAAAGACAAACAATGAAGAAAACATTAAAAGAAACATTAACATTTTGTTCTATTAAAAGAAGTTAAAATTTCATGGTTTTCCTTTAATTTAATTTATCATGTTTGCTAGAGAGATTTGATCCTTATGATTGTCCCTATCGATTGATGCCATAAAAGTACAGGATGTTATTTTTTTGGAATTTAGCCGGTTCGAATTCCGAGTGTGGCAAGTGAATTTTCGATAATCTTTGAATGCAGATTTTTTTTTTTTTTAATAAAGGAATGTTTCCATTATGTAATATTTTCTATCTTCAGTACTTTCCCTCCAGGTGGCGTTGAAAAATTGCACCCTGTGTATAATTATGATTTCTTTGCAATAAATAACGATATAAACGTCTTATAATTAACCAGCTCGTAAACACACAAACACTACCGAGTACCTAATAGTACACCGGGCAAAGTGATCAAGCGTGACAACATGGCATAAGGGTGAAATCATATTTACACGCACGGATCAGCATTTTCTTGCATTTTTTTCCCTTTCTCTCACTTACAATTGCAACTCACTAAAGTGAGAGGTCAAACCGCACGTTAAAGTGCTTCTGATATGAATGAATGCAGATGTTTGCGAGCGGACTTCTTGCTCCGCCAAATGATGCCTTTGCATGACAGAATGAGATAGAGATACTTGAAAATGCTGATCTGTGCGTGCAAATGTGTACCCAACCCAACTAAATTATTGGCCGATTCTTCTTCTTTGCGTGTCGATTGACTCAAATAATACCTGAGTCAATCGAGACTCAAATAATACCCGACCAGTATGTTGCCACCTGCACAGCTCTGTCGTTGGCTTCGTTTAAATCTTGGAAGGTGTAGGTGGCTGTGCAGGATGGGCAAGAAAGGAGGTGGGGTATTTCCTGCAGAGGGGCTCCACACTGACATTGTATTTGCTATATTGAGGTGAACGCAAAAAGACGGGTTTTATAAGTTTAACGTGTGTTTATGTGTGCTTCTCTGTGGCATCATAGCTCCGAAACGAGTGAGTCGATTTTGATAGGGTTTTTTTCTGCTTGAAAGCTGACGAAATTGAGACCTATTTTATAAAGATCTGTCCATGCGTTTTCCTCGAGTTACATAGAAACCATCAATCATATCATAGATCATTGAGACGCAATTTTCAGTTGTGGTCGTCTTCAGAACTATACTTTGACGCCTTAACGTTAAGGCAAGTTTCAGAGCTCCATCTCAGACCAAATTAAAAAAAAGACACAGCGCTGTCAACAGCGACGTGAAGCCGGTTTCGTAAACATGTGTGCACTTATTGAGCGTAGTTTGAGTTTGACAGAGCGAGGTGTAGTTTTGCGCATGCTTCACTGTATTGTTCGCAGCGCTATGTCTGGGTTTTTTATTTGATCTGAGGGCTCCATGCGTCACCCACTTTTACATGAACTTACATAACAAACTTTTATCATAAACATCGAATACTTTCGCCACAAAACAAGATACAAAAAAATCAATACTCAGGACAGTAAACTTATTTACATAACCCTCGAAAAGATTTTATGCAAAATTTTTATATCCTCAAACAGTCTTTAAAACCAGTTTATGGTCCAAGTTATGGTATACTAGCTTTTGCCTGCGGCATCGCTCGCGTTAATTTACAATTTAACCAAATGTCCTTTCTTCGGTGTTGTTCGTCGTGTCTTTGAGCTCCTTGGTTTATGAGTCGAGCTGCACGATCACTGACAAATGCTTGCACTCACTGGACAGGTCCACAAATCTGTGTGGTTATTAATTCTTCAAAATACCATCTCAGACATTAATCTGCATGGTCTTCATTGACTTGAGCAATGTCTGGACTTTAAAAGAGACAGTGGCCTCTGAGTTTGTCTCGGATGTTTCTTCTCAGAGTAGTCAGGTACGAAACACCGGCCCCATCTAGTTTTAAAACATAGCATGATGTGATATGTAAGGAGTGTTTTGTAAAACCAATTTACAGATATAAATATGATTGATTGATTAAATTTGATAATCAATTCGGGTTGTACTCTGCTTGTAATAATAGAATTCAATCATGATTCGAAAGACACGTAGCAAGTTCTATTATCATAAGAACGTTATTGTTGTTTTCCTAGGGACCAGTACTTTTTTTCGGGATATAAGGTACTCTGTGGCCGTTTCTGTACACCTGACAACGTATATGCAAAATTTCAGGATGATCGGTTCAGTGGTTTAGGCGTTAAAAGGTAACAAACAAACTTACTTTCGCATTTATAAAATTAGTCAGGAGAAACCGACTCAACAGCTAACATTATATAATATTATTATATCAAGTCGCGTAAGTTTTTACGAGTATCTCTATAAAAATAATATTAACCCTAAACAGCATGTCGGGCTCGTACTGAATAGGGCATAAAGGGTTAAGTCCAGGTTTATGGTGGATCTTTATGTAAGATAGTGGAAGTAGCATACTTTATTTTTAGTAGGATTATGAGCTGACTTGAACTTTCTTTAGTAAATTTAATCTTAAGATTCTTGAACTATACAGGGTGTAAACAGACTCTTCACATAGCCATCAACCAAGCACTTTGTACATCAAACTAAGTAACTTTACGCAAAAATTAATGCTGGGAAACTACTTTTTTTTTGTGGTGTAAAATCACGTTTTACGGTAGGACTCGATGGAAAGTACTCAAAACATTGAGCTGATGGATGGATTGAATAGTACGGGGGTCGTGGAGTTGTGTAAAGTAACAATCTTCCATGTATAAAAAAAAAAAATTATATAATATATATAGATAAAGGTGGAACTGTGACCCCCAATATCTCCGTAACTAGAACGTTCCCAGGACGGTATGGTCTAGAATAAAAAAAATATCGCAAACACGGGGAAAACAAGTGCCTTTCGGCTATGTTGAGGGTCTATTAATTATCTACCGATGACCTGGTGAAGGTTGCAGGGATCCGCTGGATGCGAGTCGCACGGGACCGGTCAATGTGGCGACACTTGGGGAAGGCCTATGTCCAGCAGTGGACGTCTTTCGGCTGAAATGATGATGATGATGATGAAGGGTCTATTTACACCCTTTATAATATCCCATGAAGGTTTCTGTGAATTAAAATATTTTGTTTTTGAATTCCGTATTGGCACGATTATACACGAATAGTGACGAGCACCAATATGTTAGCACTTAAAAACAAAAAAAAGTGTTTTTCTCCTACTATTCTGATTAAAATTTCATGTTATTACGAACATTGTATTTCGGAACTAATATTTTTATGTAAAAGATCCTATCTCCAAGTTACAATCGTTATGTTTCGCGTTTTTTTTTAATTTATCAAAGTGAAGAAGAAGAGAGAGAGAGTGAGAGAGTGAGTGAAGTGTGTTGTGAGTGTGATTGGTGCGCGTGACTAAACATATATTATTCCATTTCATGTTTTTCTATTTTGTCTGTTCTTAGTCTCAGCTCTGAATTCAAAATGTCTGTCTATTTTGTTATATTAACTTTTTAACTAAATCTGCCTCGTTGATCTAGTAGTCGTAAGCGTGACTGATGAGCATGAGGTATTGGGTTCGATTCCCAGGTCGGGCAAAGTATTATTGGGTATTTCCATCAGAAAATTCTCAGTAGCATCCACGGAGCCTGGATTTGTGCCCGGTTGATGGCAATAGGCTCGCGCCCTATTACATGAGACTTAAACATAACTGGCGAAATATGGGTGTACTAACGGCGTGATGTTTTGTACATCTGAAAGATTCCTTTAAAGAAACAGTTAACAGCAAAACTTAACCTTTCCAATTTACCCACCGTGTAATCCACAATTCAGGATCTCTGTATCCGGCTACTCCATGTAGTGACTATTTAGAGGTAGGTACCATTGAAAACGGCGACGCAATGCAGGCACTGACCGTACACTTGAGTACGGTTGGGTTGGTACAGTCGAGCCGAAATCACGTCCGTGACTGAGTACAGTAACACGCAAAAGGATGTACAGTCGTAGAATGAAAAGCCATGTAAAACCTTTACCTTTTTTAGAGTTCCGTAGCCGAATGGCAAAAAACGGAACCCTTATAGATTTGTCATGTCTGTCTGTTTGTCCGTCTGTATGTCACAGCCACTTTATTCCGAAACTATTAGGACTACACAGTCCTAATAGTTTCGGAATAAAGTGGCTGTGAAAGTGACAGTTGAAACTTGGTAGGTAGACGTATTTTATGAACCGCTTTAAGATAGGTATACAAAAAAAAAGATTAATGCATGGACCTGAAACAATTTTTTTTTTCCATCAAGCCTATATATTCATATTCATTTATTCATCAAATATAAGCTAACAGTTTACACCAAATCGCTTATATCTATTTTATTACTACAAAATTACATCAATCATTTTAATTAAAACTTCTTAAAATATATGTGCGGGGTGTCTATAGCTAGGTCTTATAAATGACATTGAGGTTCCTAAAACCATTTTTTCTCAAAGTTAATCGTTTGAAAGTAGACACTTCCAAAGTGGTAAGATGCACGAATAAATTTAGTTTTTCTGTTTTGTTTGGTGCTACGGAACCCTGTGTGCGAGTGAGTACGACTCGCACTTGGCCGGTTTTTTTTATTTATACTAAATAGGCGTGCGTTTCGCCGCAACTCGGCTAATGGGAAGCGATGACGCGGCCTAGGGTGGAACACGCTTACCTAGAAGAAACCGATTCACCCGAACTTTGAATAGATCCAGATTATAATGATCAGGGAACAGAAAAGGCGGCTGTGAATTCCACAGACTGGTTGTTTGCACAATAAATGTGGAAGCATAGCGCTTTGTTCGGGTAAAGATCAAGTTTTTACAATTATCTTATCCAAAGTTAAGAATTAAATGGACAGTTAAAAAGTGTTTCTATTTCCAAAAAAAAAAAAAAAAAACGGTATTACATTTTTGATCCGCGAGTTCATTTGTAGTGAGATCGGGTGAAAACTAAGACGTTCTGTGATTTAAATGACTCTTCACACGCGCTGTTACGAATATGGACCGCTCTGTTGGTCTCATGGTCGAAGGTGCGACTTCTGAGCATGTTATTCTTGGTTCGCTTCTCAGGTCGGAAAAATCTTAATCGGTCTCTAACATCCAACGTGGCAATGCTGCCAGCTTTCTGGATACTATTCGTGTTGATAGCGATGTGGACGAATTTTTTGACGCCTTCGCCTTCTTGCTTTTGTTTTTTTTTCTATCATCATTATTTCCTTTATTTATATTTTTACAAATTATTTACATTTTTAAATATTCCTTAAAAAACAATATAAAAATATAAAAAATTGTATGACCACCGGTATCGGGAACAGGGTCCAAGCTACCGGCGGTCAGGGCTCCAGAGAGAGGAACCTCCTAACAATACGAGCCGTGTCTAGGAGTACCGCTTTCTGAATGAAGCTCTTGATCCAGCTGTCTAACGAGAGCCTCCTCAGGTATTGGTCGAGGCTCTTGGCAATTAAGCCACGGGCTGATACGACTATCGGCACAATAATCGCTGAGTCCACATCCCACATGTCGACAACCTCGCGAGCCAAGTCAAGATACTTGATTTTCTTATCTTTCTCGGCTTTCACGAGGTTCTCATCATGCGGGACCGTTATGTCAACAATCATTGCGCGCCGCTCTGACCGATCCACCACCACTATATCAGGCTTATTGGCTACAATAGTCCTGTCAGTGATGATGGATTGATCCCAGTACAATGTGATACTGCCATTTTCGAGAACTGGGTCGGGCACATACTTATAGTACGGCACTTCCGATTCCACAAGGTTGTATTTTAGAGCAAGTTGCTGATGGATAATCCTGGCTACAAGGTTGTGTCTATGCAAGTACTCTCCGTTAACCAGACGAGAACACCTGGAAATAATGTGATGGATTGATTCGCCTGGACGGTGGCATGCCCGACATATGTCAACCGTACCGTCCTTCACAATAAATCTCCGGTAGTTATTCGTCATCATAACTTCATCCATTTTTTGTGTAGTTGCAAAGACAAAACCTTCGGTTTCTCCGAAGAGGTCCCCGGAAATCGGTTGCAAATCGTTGGGGGCAAAGAGTTTCAGGTCATCCATGTAAAGGAGGTGAGATATAACTTGACCACCTCTCCTCAACCGATAGCCTAGACCTGAATCCTCCAGCAGCGTGCTAAGAGGATTCAAGGCTAAGCAGAACCAAAGTGGACTCAAACTAGCGCCCTGAAATATAACTCGCTCTATCCTTATCGGCTCGCTATTCCTCTGGATTTGCCGACATCCTGGATACCGAAGGACTGTCCTCCATTACCCCATACATGACATCAGGAAGGTGCGCAGAGTTGCATCAACTTTATACAACTCTAGCACCCTCATGAGCCATGTATGTGGCACCGAGTCATAGGCGTTCTTATAGTCTATCCAACATGTCGACAGATCCCTTCGGGAACGGCGAACCTGTGGACTAATGGCCATATCAATGAGGAGTAGCTCCTTAGTACCGCGGGACCCGTTCCTACATCCATTTTGAGAAGCGGACATGATAGAATTGTCATCACATAAATATGTTTTCTTTCTTTCTTTCTTTCATCAATGTGTTTGTTAATTTTAGCTCTCAAAATGGATGTAAGAAAATGTTTGCCCGGTCGTATCATTTTGTAGTTTAATGCCTAAACATTTCTAACAACAACCAAAAATGACGATTAGTTTTAAAAATGTATCTTTTAGCGCGTCGCCAAAAATCGCACTAACTACACCATTTTATTTTCATCAATATTTATTATCGATTGTAGTCAGACTGCCTCGTTGGTCTATGTGGTCGCAATAGTGACTGCTGAGCATGATGGTCCTGGGTTCGATTCCCGGGTCAAGCAAACTGTTATAGGTTTTTTACATCAGGAATCTATCAGTAGCACCCACGGAGTCTGGACTTATGCAAGGTGATGGCAATAGGCTTGCCCTCTATGACATGGGACTATGTCGGTGCAATATTAGGTATACCTCAGCCTAACCCTTCGGAGATTACAGGCGTGAATTTATGATGATGTCGTCATGTAGTTGTCTGTATTTTGTTTACAAAAAATATCCAAATACTGAAAAAACTAAACTGTTATTCGATAAAACTAAATAACTCCAAACAAATATTAAGACATCACAGAAAAAACCTAAGGCCAAATAGTTCGGAAGCCATAAAAATAAATAACGAGACCATTAAGCAATTTTACAAATGAAAAAACTATAACTACCGTCCCAATCCAAATGGATTTAATCGTCCTTCACGATTCAATCGTCTGGAAACTTTCGGGTCAGAAAGACCCTGGGGTTTTTTTTTTGGTCCTTTGGGTCCAATAGTTCTTGTAAATGAGTTGTTAAAGGTCCGATTGGCTGTGAAATGTATCAGGTGCGAATAATATTACCGTTTGACCACGAGCTACTTGCTTCATCGACACGCGTCTACAGCGGCTGCGAAGAAAAACATAACTGGCGAAATGTGTGTATGGTGTATAGGTACACCTCTGCCTAACCCTTCGGAAATTACAGGCTATGATGTTATGTTCTGCTTCCTCCAAGGGAAGGAGATGGAATATGATTGATGGAAATACCTATAACAACATTATGCCCGACCTTAGAATCAAACCCAAAACCATGAGGTCCATGAGGCAAAAGTCTGCATGCCAACTGCATGAACCAATTTTAGAAGGAAATTTAAATCCATTGCCTCATAATCTTCATATTATATTTGGGAAATCCCTAAAAATTTCGTGAAAAAAAAAACCATTTTAAGGGCAAATTTCACAAATTAACTAGATCTTAATCGTGATCAAGAGCTATTAGTATTAATCCACAACAATGATGACACAGACAGATCTTGAACCCGGTTCACAAGTGCAGATCGCAATTACACCGCTAGGTATAAAGCCTATTCAATTACGTACACAATGTATTCTGTGAACCAATAATCTAGTCTGTTGACATCGAATGTGATGAGCTACTGCAATCCGTTGCCACAATATAAAGATTTGCAGTAAACTAACTAGGCTCTTTGTGTAAAATTAAACACGGATATTAGGATTGCCATTTAACCTGTGTTTAACCTGGGTGTAGTCATATGAAAGGATATGCTACAGACCATCAAAAACAAAACAACTTTCTCCTTGGGTCCAATATCGTAATTATCAGCTGTCCCATACATTTGGGTCGAGTAGGTATTGAAATTTTGTACGGGAAAGCTGATATTTTATTCGCATTTACGATATTGGATCTAAGGAGAAAGTTGTTCAGTTTGATGGTCTGCAGCATATCCTTTCATATGACTATACTCTTTTTTTTACACACTTCATTACACAACACACATAGAACGTAACCACTCGATGCAGCAGCACATATTTTTTCTTCTTCTTTTTCGCGTCACTGGCACGACAATTTTTATTTTATTAGCCCATAACTTCACCACTTCCACCGCGTCATCAGTAGCAGCACAGAGGTCACTTCGGCTGCATGTTTTTGGCTTAAAACGCAGAATTAGGGGGGAGCATAGTTTAAAGTTTGCATGTGTCCATCGATTCCGGACATTTATTCCTGGTTGAACTACTGTTTGTTAATACTGGCATATCTACTGCGTCGTTACTCTGTGGTTTACTGGCCGCAAATATCCGGTGACTCGGCTCAGGAATTCCGGTTACAACGAAGTGATTGACAACCTACACTGGCGAGATAAATCTGGCAGGTATTATGTCTTATGTCTCTATAGACTCTGATGCAACACTGAAGTACCTACAGACGATCCCATACTTTTCTTTCGGATGATAATTCTTCAAATGACCCCTCTTACACTGGTTGGAGTGAAAGGCGAGCTAGCCCATTACTCACCGTCCACATGCCCGCGCCTACGGTGGCCGGGAGCCACCACGAGGTCCCCGAAGCCCGGGGCGTCACCCGCGGCGGCTGGGACGTGAGGTTCTTTCCCTCTCACGTCCCGGGTGCTCCCATACTTCAGTCATCATCTGCGTAGCCTTTTCCCAACTGTGTTGAGGTCAGCTTCCAGTTTAACCGAATGCAGCTGATTATCAGTTTTTTACGTAGAACGACTGCCTTTCTGTCGTTCTACGTAACATTTCATCCACAACCCAGTTAGTATTAGGTAATACGATAACCCTTGGTAAGACCGGTTGTCAGATTTTCGGGCCACTGATTACCTGTAACGACTGTCAAAGATCTTCAAATGACAGCCCGCACCAACGGCTTAACGTGCTTTCTGAGGAATGGAGGTAACTCGGTATGTAGTGGCTGGTCACCTATCCACGGACCAACCTAGGCAAGCGCAGTTTTACCTAAAGATCGCCCCAAATGGCTGATATTCTTTAGCCACGAGCTCCTAAAACTACCAAATCATTTTAATAATATCACTAACACTTCATCAAACCCGAAGAGCTTCTAAGATATTTGCCAACTGAATATTGAACCTTGTTAATATAGACGTTGACACAATATTTCCTTTAGTTCAATCTAGTTATCAGTTTTACCCTTGACTAGCTATTCTAACTGATTTGATTTTAAACGTTGAAAAGTACTGTTCAAGGTTTTATAAATATTTTATAGAATTATCGATCGGTGTTCAAGTACATGACTTTATTTGTCACGGTCAAAACTATTATGGGCGATTGTTTTTACGTAGCGGTCTATCTAGGTAGGTAGGTAGGACAAAAAGGTGAAATACCTGATAAATTGAGGATACACCATCGCTGAACACTTCGAGGATAACAAGTGTGATGTTATGTGAGTATAGAATATTTAGGAGTTTTTTTTTCACAAGACTGCCTCGTTGATCGAGTCGTCGCAAGAGTGACTGCTGAGCATGAGGTCCTGGGTTTGATTTCCGGGTCAGGCAAAGTATTGGGTTTTCTATCAGGAATTTCTCAGTAGCAGCAACAGAATCTGGATTTGTGGCTGGCTTATGGCAATAGGCTCGCCCCCTTTTTTTTTTTTTTTAATTTGGTAATTCATCAAATGACCCCCCCCCCCCCCACTCTGGGCGGAGTGGAAGGGAGTGTCAGACTTGTACTGACTAAAACCCATCCATGTTCCTTCTTTGCCCTTTGTGTTCCAGGGCCGCGGTATCTCTTTCAAACAGTCCCGCAGCCCTGGCAGGCATCGGCCCGTGTGGACCCCTTCGTGGTTGCTGACATCTCTTTGAGGCGCGCGTGGAACACGAACGCTCCGTTGACACGGCCTGTCGTCATAAGACGGCCGGACGGCGAGCTAGCCCATAACTCGACTCGGTTGACTGGTTAAGTCCGCCTCTGTACTTTGTGCTTGAAGTGTTAAATAAATAAACTCGCCGTCCACAGGCCCGCGCCTACGTTGGCCGGGGGCCACCACATGACCCCCGACGCCCAGGGCGTCTCCCGCGGTGGCTGGGACGTGAGGCTCTTTCCCTCTCACGTTCCGCCACCTCCTTCACTAGCATGACTGCTTCGCAGAAGGAGGTGACATATTCCCATTCCCTCTCGCTCCGGACCATGGTTTGAACCAGGGCCCGGCGCGAGAGGTCGCCGCCGCCAATCGCCTCTACGAGGACACGGCGCTGCTCCGCCCAAGTGGGGCAGGCCTCCACAGTGTGCTGCACCGTGTCCTCCGGACGATCCTCACAATGGAAACACCCGGGCGTTTCCTCCCGCCCGATTCGGTGCAGGAACCTCCCGAAACAACTGTGTCCGGTGATTACCTGCGTCAAGGCACGCCCCCTACTACATGGGACTTTAACATAACTCGCGAAATGTGGGGATACTAATAGGTGCACCTCTGCCTAACTCTTCGGGGATTACTAGGCGTGATACTGATACTACTGATACTGTTAGCCTGTGTCATCCCACTGCTGGGCAAAGGCCTCTCTCCATGACTTCCAATTTCTTCAATCCAGGGCCAATGTGGACCACTGGACGTTAGTTTTGTCCAGCTCATCCCGCCATCTCCTGCGAGGTCTACCGCGTCGTCTTCTGGCTGTGTCAGGGCTCCAGGCGTGATGTTATGTTAAAAAATAATTTTATGAAGCTTCGCTGACATTTCGAGGTCTGCCCATTCATTTCCATTACAGCCCGCCGTTTCCAAGTTAATATTTTCAATTACTAAAAAGACAAAAGCCCAAATTCCCAAGAGACATGACACAAACAAGACATATGCCTCATCGCACGAACGTTGCCTGTTAAAAATTCATGCCTACGCGTCCCCTCGGGGCAATGGTTCCCAACCAGTTAAATATGGACCGTAAAGGATTATTTTTGTTCGTTTTCTTAGCCTTCCTAGATCTGCCAAGCCTTTTCCCAATTGGATGCAGCTGAATACCAGTATTTTATATGGAGCAACTGCCTATCTCACCTCTACAACCCAGTTAGTACTAGGTAATAGGATACCCCTTGGTAAGACTGGTTGTCAGACTTTAGGGCCACTGACGACTACCTGTAACGTCTGTCAGAGATCTACAAATGACAGCCAAGACCAAATATCCTTGGCGAGGCACGGAGGAAACTTGTTATGTAGTCCAAACTATCAGATGTTATTAGTAAGCCTTAAGTTCATCCCGTTAGTCATCTATTAATACAGTAATGAATGGTTCTTGAACTTCATTGATGATTCCTGCTACAAATAAAGAAATTATTGCGGTCCCTGGTGAAAAGGGTTGGGAAACGCTGCCTCGGGGGCTAACAGCTAACTTTCGTTCATGATATGCCAAGTTTACTGGTTCAGACGTGACGACTGTTTAGAGACCGTATTACGCAGTGTTTGTAGGTTCTCACAATGCAGTTGGAGTCACAGACATAGAAATACCTAGATAACACAAGTATTACGATCCGTATGAAAACCAAGCGTGCCATTTTTTGACTATCTACTATGACGTCATAAGCACTGTTTAGTTACTATACAAAAAAGACTACGTTTTTGTTCTTTAAATGTCTTGAGTTGTAACTTTGTAGTTTTAAACAAATTAGCTTGCTGCGACCGTAGCCCCGTTAAACATAAAATGCTTAAGCCGGGCACGCGAACTAGGTAGGTCCTCTCATATTTATTTTAAAAAATTGCTGTGTCCGACAGGGTCCATAATTCTATAATTTACCACCTGTAAGTGTACATTATGGATAAAGCAATAAATAATTTGAGATTTGAGGTGTTTCTGCGTTATGTTTTCGGTTTTTAATGTGTTAGAAACACTAGTCAGCTCCGATGTTAGTAACTGTTCGCTTATTCTTGAAAAGGGTACATGAATGTAACAATAAAACGGGTAAAATCTCAATCGAGACTTTACTTTATTATACATATAAGGAACCCATTCCTGTACGTGGTGCCCCTCGCACTTGGCCGGTTTTTGCAAAGCAAGCTTTTCTGCTCTTTTTTTTATTTGTAATACATTCGAGGAGAGGTCGTGGCCACGAAGGAGATGGTGGGACGAACTAGACAGGTTACGTCAGAACTGGAAGGAGGACGCGCGGGTTCGTAAGAAATGCCGTTTTTCATTGATTGTAAGCGACGATGTGGTTGACGATAGTGCTTGCTTGCTTATTCGTAGATTATATGCCACATAAAATTGTCGAAATATGCACTATAAAACCTTGAAATATGCAACAAAACTGATAAAATACGCAACATAAGATTGAAATAAGAACTAAATATTTTTTTGTGTTTGGTAGTTGGAAATAGGCTCGCCCCCTATTCCATGGGACTTAAACAAAACTTACGCGAAACGTGGGTGTACTATTTAGGTACACCTCTGCCTAACCCTTCGGGGATTACAGGCGTGATGATGTTATGTAATTTAGCATTCTACGCACTTCAAAGGCATAAGTAATCCACAATATTATAACTTTAATTTTACAACATAACTGAATAAAATATAACTTTTTTACGAGCATCCTCAGAAAAGCTTGCTTTGCAAAAACCGGCGAAGTGCGCGGCGAACCACGTACAGGAATGGGTTCCGTATTCGGGATGAATATTTAGGCATGTGTATTTTATCAGCTGCAATTATAAGTTTGTATTTCTCACAAACCCACCATGTTATTTATTTATTTAACACTTCAAGCACAAAGTACAGAGGCGGACTTAATGCCATAGGCATTTTCTACCAGTCAACCTTTGGGTGATGCAGAGACAAACAGTGGTAGGTGTAAATATATCTGCAAAAAAATAATTTATTACTAAGATAAACTACAAGGATATATAAAATACTATAACGATATATCAAAATACTATAAATAAAGAAAGAAAGAAATATTTGTCGCAGGGACATGACATGCATCATACAAAATGACAAAAAAATTAACAATAAACTATAAATTCAACAGGACGGAACAAAAAAAGAAAAAAATTTAACAGCTTGTACGCCAAACAAAAACATACCAAACCATGCCATGAAAACATGCCTTATCTCACAAAATATGGATTTACGTAAAAAAGTTACTTTTAATTAACGTTTAGTTGACTCTTCCGGTGACCCAAGGGCTGGCTTTTACCTTGGCCAAAGGCTTAGCGTTGCCATACAACGTGGCAACTCCGCCAGTCTTTTGGGTACATTACCAGTTGACTACGTTGAGGAGGAGTTTTTTGACGCCATTTTTTAAGTTTATTTTTAAGTTAGTTAGTTAATGTAGGTTATTTTAATTTATTAATGTATATAATATTTAATTGAGAGTTAATATATATTAAATATTAAGTCCTTTTAAATATCATCGTTCTAATTAATTATGATATCCAACGATACCCACACACTTATAAGCAATGTTTTTTTTCTTCCCTCGGTAATATTTATGGGTATTGCCACCTCTGATTATTATTAACTAGCTGTGACTGCCCGCGACTTGTCCGCGTAAAATTATTATAAAAAATATGATTTCCCTGTTTGAATCGGATTTTGTAAACAATATAAAAAAAAAAATATTAGGTGTTTTCATTTTTTTCACGGCACCCTAATCCTTTTCTATACTAATATTATAAAGCTGAAGAGTTTGTTTGTTTGTTTGTTTGCTTGAACGCGCTAATCTCACAAACTACTGGTCCGAATTGAAAAATTCTTTTAGTGTTGGATAGCCCATTTTTCGAGGAAGGCTATAGGCTATATAACATCACGCTACGGCTAATAGGATCAGAGCATTTATGAAAAATCCCAGCGCAGGCGACGTTGCGCGGGTCAGCTAGTTCTAAAATATTAGCCAAAGTTACTCTTTATAACAACAGCTATCTACCAGTAAAAGTCCCGGAAAAATCGATCCCTTCGTGGCCGAAACCAACAGCCAGACATACTGACAAAAATTAAAACAATTGTTTTTTTTTGTTATAAGTTCCGTATATTTCATATACATACAATAAAAAGCTGCTATTTTGAAATTACAAAGAGACACTTCAATTTTATAGATTTGTATAGATTATTTATTTCTTAATTCCACTACCTACAGCATTGTTTAGCGGTGCACAGACGTTAGCGATACACGTTCTCTGATAATTACTATCATCGATTTAGTGTCATATACTGCCAATGGCCTCTGAGTAAAACAGCTGTGTGCAATCCAGACGTTCGGATAGACAGACATGATAAAAATTGTCAGAGTTCCGTTTATGCCATTTGGCTACGGAACCCTCGTAATCTGAGGGTCACGCAAAACTTTTGGGTCAAACTGTCCCTGTATATTTAACGCGCAAGGCCCTACCTGCTTGACCGCATGGTTGAAACAAAAAATTTAAATATTACTGGACCAAGTCCCTAATGTATATTCCTTCAATGTGTAGGAATATTGCAAATTATATGGCTTGGTAGGTAATAACGTGCGGAAATGCTTGTTTTACGTCAACAATTCGATTTTGTAGATTTCTTATCGGTAAAATTGGCTTTACATACATAATTTCCCACAGGGTATAACAGTTACTACGTAACATCGTAAGAAATGCCGCTACGTAACATCGTAAGAGGAGCTCGTGGCTAAATAATAACAGCCGCTCGGGTTGATCTTTAGGTTAAGCCGTGCTTGCCTAGGTTGGTCTGTGGATGGGTGACCGCCCATTACATACCGAGTTTCCTCCGTGCCTCGGAAAGCACGTTAAGCCGTTGGTCCCGGGTGTCATTTGTAGATCTTTGACAGTCGTTAGGAAGTCAGTGGCCCAAAAAGTCTGACAACCAGTCTTACCAGAGGGTATCGTATTACCCAGTACTAACTGGGTTGTGGAGGTCAGATAGGCAGTCGCTCCATGTAAAATACTGGTATTCAGCTGCATCCGGTTAGACTGGAAGCCGACCCCAATATAGTTGGGAAAAGGCTCGGCAGATGATGATGATGATGATATGATATACATAGCGTGACATCGAGGCGTACCGTAAAACATGAGATTACACCACAAAAAAAAGTCGTTTACCAGCAATATTTTTTGCGTAAAGTTACTTAGATTGACGGATTCGTGAAGAGTCCGTCTACACCCTTTAGATATACCTATATAATGCAAGTATCACGATCCGTATGAAAACCAAGCGCTTGCATAGTCACTATTTAGTGACTATGCAAACGAGTTACTATTTAAAATATACTATATTTTTGTTCTTTAAGTGTCTAGAATTAAGTTATTGAATTGTAATGTTGTTGTTTAAACAAATTCGCTTGCTGCGACAGTAGCCATGTTAAGCATAAAATGCTTAAGCCGGGCACGCGAAGTAGGTGCTCTTGCGTTATCTAGGTATATCTACATTATTTTTAGTATATGCGAAACCTGAATATAGTTTGTTCAGAATAAGTAACTGAATCGATTCCAATAATTTTTAAACCATGTTATATTTTTTCCCAAAAATATTTAAAAAGTTAAAAGTTGGACACCGAGCGACTTTAAGTACCTATCGCAATCATTTAGGGACCTACTGCCAAATTATTATTATCAATGAGCTCAAGACGACGCTGGAGGCGCGCGCTGCGTGGTGACCACGATTTTGTGCGGACAACTAGGTAACAGAACAAGCTTATAACTTTGTGATTTTTCATGAATACTATACACGTGTATCAGGTTTCGCATATACTAAAACTAATATTGTATATCTGTGATTACATCAACTTCTCTGCGTTCTACCTCTACGGCACTGTCTGTCAGACATAAATAAACATCAACGTCGTCATTTAATAAGACTTTCAAATTTAATCATTTGTTTTCCACTATGGAATACAGCATACGTGCAGATTGGTGTACAATACAAATACAAATAATTTATATTCTTTCACAAGTTAAGTACTACATTTATTTATTTATTAAAGACTTTGGATGACTTACAGCTAAATACAATAGTGATAAATAACAGTATGATAATCTGACAGCCAATTACAAATCTTCACGTCTAGAGCTTGTCTGGTATAAATATACTGTGAAACAAAATATACACGCTGCCGAATAATGCCAAAAAATTAAAAAAAAAAACATGCAAATGGTGATGTGATCTATCAATGGAATAGCCATATCATTACCCAGAATTACCAAATACCAAACGTGTCATATCCAATATTATAAAATCTAATACAATTTGGGATGAAAAGGTATGAATTTATAATAGAGGAACAGTGTAGCTATTTTCGTTTTTTTTTTCAGTGCTAAGCTGATCGGGGTTGGCAAAAGGTTTCTGTGCCTGCCGTCCCTGAAATATAAACGGCTAAAAAGATCGGTTCTCCGAAAATAACCTTGCGTAGCAACAGCCAACGATGGTCAAGGATACCAAGGTCGAATGTGTTATTTTGTGAATATTTTTATGTTTATTTAGAACTAGCGTTGCCCGCGACCTTCGTTCCAGTGAAATTATTTAAAAAACAAATACTTTCCTATTTGAATCGGATTTTGTTAACAATTTCAAGGGTTTTAATTTTTTTTGCAAGGATCCCTAAACCTTTTTCTAAAATTAAAGTAAGTTGGTAGCCTAAGTTACTCCTTATAACATCAGCTATCGTCGTTTTGGAGATTAGCCGGAACAAACAGAAAGCCAAAAATTAAAAAAAAAAATTTCGTTATCGGTACCCACCGTATACAACATTAGTTTTAGTATATGCGAAATCTGATACACTTGTCCAGTATTTTTATGTAAAGAATCTATGTACAAAATTTCAAAACTCTATCATGAAAAATCACAAAGTTATAAGCTTGTTCTGATGTCTAACAAACAAAATAGTGACAAAATAGTGGTCACCACGCAGCGCGCACCTCCAGCGTCGTCTTGAGCTCGTTGATAATAATAATTTGGCAGTAAGTACCTAAATTATTGCGATAGGTACTTAAAGTCGCTCGGTGTCCAACTTTTAACTTTTTTACATATTTTTGGGAAAAAATATAACATGGTTTAAAAATTATTGGAATCGATTCAGTTACTTATTCTGAACAAACTATATTCAGGTTTCGCATTTACTAAAAATAATGTTGTATAGTTTCATACATTTTCAGTTACTAAAAAGCTGTTATTTCGAAATTAAAAACAAGCGCTTCTATTTTATTTATTTATATAGATTATTTGTATAGATATATTATTTACATGAAACAGTTTGCCGTTTCAAATTGTGTACAGTTTTTTATTAAAATGTTGTCTTCATTACGATTATAATTGTTTCATGTGGTTGACTTCCTTGTTGGTCTAGAAGTTGCAAACGATACTGCTGAGCATGATTCCTAGGTCTGATGTTAGTGCAGAATTCTCATCAGAAGTTGCTCAAGGAACTTAAACATACTATCATAATATCTGGCGATGTGGCTGTACAGACTACACAGACAAAGCTACACTCTGGTACACCTGTCCTCTACCTAACTCTCCGAGCAAAACAGCCATGTAGTCTATATTATTAAAAATCACCAAATAAATAAAACACCCAAATAACAATTTTGATCGTCGCCGCCATAATAAGATCAAGAGAGTGTCAATAAACCTTATTGGCGCCCAACGCGGGACCCGATAATTGATTCGATTGCTTCTATGAAAAGGCCCAAATCTTATTACAAATGATGTGAAAAGATGATTGATTTATTAAATTAACAGGGCTTATTTTCTTAAAGAATTATTTGACGATGTTTTAAAGGGACGTCGAAGTTTTGAGACATGAGTGTTTTTGTCGGCTTTTATAGAAGACTATCTCTACCTCAAGTGACGCGCGTCTTGTGACTTTGACTTTCATGGATGGTCACTCATCCACTACACTGAACTCTGCAAGCGTTTCTTAACCTTAAAACTCGACCCATGCGGCTGTAATTATGCAGCCACGAGCACCCTGAAAAATACTCCGAAATAAGCATAAATTCGTCCCACATCGGGCGCCGTTTAAATGAGTGTTGTCCCAGTTGGGCGCCAATTTTTGTTTTGCAAAACTCTGAGTAAAAACGTGTAATTAGTTTAAAACAAGTCGGCTCCATGTTGTTTAGAACAGAGAGTCTGTTTTTTTAAGAGAAGTCGGCGAATGTGGAATGCGAACAAAAAGGAATGTTTAATTACAAATTGCCTTTTTGGCTCTGGTTGCTTTATAGGATAAGGAAAAATAGAAGGCAATTTTATAATAATATCGTGAAAGAAAGAAAAATAATGCGAAGGTAAATCTTCTAACACAAAACAATTATACTAGCTTTTGCCCGCAGCTTCCTCCGCATGTCTCTTCTTAATCGGTCCCAGATTACTGAGGATCGTGGTCACTTGACCCCTTTAAACGGACAATCTGCCTCCATCGACTCCGGTCCAAAATTGCCAACACCACCGGCTGAAATTTGCATGAGGACAGAGCTTTTTTTACTTGGTCGGACCATCGTGTAGGCGACCAACCTCGTGCTCAACAACAATAATCAATTTTTCAAGGCTGCTGTCTCCCTTTTGCATTATGTAGCCGAAATAGGTCAAAATACTCTGTAGGCAAACTGTAGACAATAGGGTCCTGATATTGAGTTGGGAGAGCACAGGCACATTTGTGCGTTTGGCTGTCCATGGAATTCGGAGCATCCGCCTCCAGCAACTCATTTCGAATGCTTTTGTCCTCTGTCTTTCTCTTGCTCGGATTGTCCACATCTCAACTCCATAAAGGAGACACCCCCGCATGTAAATGGTAAATAATCCCGCTAGAAAATACTGGCGGACTACGGCTATCAGGATAAAAATGTCCAAACCTTAGTCATGATCCAAGTATGTACCAAATTACATTGATGTCTGTTCAGCCTTTTTGGCGTAAAAAGGCAACAGACAGAGTTAATTTCGCCTTGAGAACATTCATATGGATTTATCCGATAAAAGTCCTTTTAAACTAACACATCTATGACAGCCTAGTTGGTCTAGTGGTCGCAAGCACGACTGCTGAGCACGAGGTTCATTTTTTTTTTTTGTGTTCGATTCCTGGTTCGACAAAATGGTATTGGGTTCTTCCATCAGGAATTTCTCAGCAGCAGCTACGGAGTCTGGTTGATGGCAATAAGCTCACCCCCTATTACATGGGACTTAAACATAACTGCCGAAATGTGGGTGTACTATTATCTACACCTCTGCCTAATCCTTCGGGGGATTACAGGCGTGATGTTATATTATGTTATGTTATGTAAACTAACACATTTGAAACGAAGCAAATTACGTAGGCTACCGCCAGAGGGCTCAAAAAAAACCGAATTTATTACAAACTAATTTATTTAATAAAAAGAAATTACAATTATTGGAAATACAAATTGACCCGATCGATGGTGGATACGAAGTGCGCGGGCTCGGTCACGTAGACGGTGTCCTCAGGCCTCGTGTTCTGTGTCAGCAGTTTCCCCTCGTAGCAACTGGGTCGATGATGCGCACGCGTTGTGCCTCGTGCCTTTGTGTCAGCGCTTTACTTAATAGTGATGCGCGTAACACCTCCCCCCTCAGATCGACGACTATTTCAGATTTTGAGATGAAATATCGTCGAGAGTTTAGATTGATCTTGGGATGCCGGCTGGTTCCGGCGGGTTTCAGATGTTTCAGGCTCGGCGTACATGGTTTCATCTGGAGTTGTCATCTGCTTCTTTCGGCGGATGTGGATTCGGTATGATAGTATGGCTCCCAGTGCAAATAAGGCCAGTAGTGTACTATAGAATGGGATTGTCGTATGGTAAATAGTTGAGGTTGGTTCAATGTGGACTGGCTTCTGTGAGTCTATTCTATCTTGAATGTCGTGCAGCTTCTTTAAGTTAATGGCACTGATTTGAAGGGGTGGCATGGTTGATCCTCCGATCTCATCTTCAGGCACGCTGCTTATCTTCATGGGTTGTCCACTAATGTGGTCGTTAATGTTGACGATGGTGAACTCTTCTGTTTGTAGCTTGCAATTATGTGGAATGGTGGCTAGGAAGCTTCCGGCCAGGGTTATGGATTCTTCCTGTTCGCAGATTAACTGGATTTGTGTTGGTTTCGGGAACACAAGGGCGTAGCGGCGGTCATCTAACTTTTCCATTGCGGGCTTCGTCAGGCTGATAGTAATCGTGTTGCATGATTTGCGCGGTATTTGACTTCCAATTATTTCGCAGATGCAGTCTGGATGGGTTCTCATTTGGTGGTTGAGTTTTTCTTCGCAGAGGTACTTTGAAGCTACCTTCGGGCATTCTGCCTCTATGTACGCATGAATGTTTCCAGTGATTGCTAGGAATGGATAGGACGGGATGATGGCTTGCCTATTTCTATTTGGTACAATTACTAACTTATACAACAGGAATTTTAGTGGAGACGTTATGGGAAATTTAAATGCAAAAACTATTTGACTTCCACGGTAATAAGCTAATGGTTTAATGATGTCATAATACTCTCTAATTTCTAATTCTAGTAATTGGTCTTTATTATAAAGCGAGCTTAGTTTGCGTATCATATTGCTTAATATTTCCGTACTTAACATGGAATGATGAGTATGCAGTTGACCGGAAAGTGCTATCGCGTTCTCTAACCTACTTAATTCGCTTAATAGACTATCTACGTTATTGCTAATTATTTGCAGTATTTGCGAAAACTTTGCAAATTTTATGAGGTTATGTTGTTTATACTTATCGGCGTCAAGTAAAATATGCAGACTGTCATTTAATTGTACTTGGTTTTCGACTAGTTTTGTAATAATTTTTGTATGCTCATTCATCAAACCTTTGCTAAGGCTTATATGATGATTTTGCTCAATGGCTATCTGTTGCTGATTATCATTGAGGGCTTTAAGGGCGTTATCGTACTTGATGGCATCTGTATGGTCCAGGTTTCCTGTAATGCTCTTTATTACGGATCCGAGACCATCTATTAAACTTCTCTTGAATCGATTGGGCTTTAGGCTTTGTAGATGAGATGAGGCTTTGTCTAATTTCGCGTTCAAGCTATCTGTTTGGAGTTCGTATAAAGTGCGAGTGTAATTGTCTAGTCTGTCTGTGGCTTTAGTAAGTTGGGTTCGTATTTCATTAATATTGTTGTCCATGTCTGTTAGTTCAATGTTCTGCAGGAATGTATGATAGTGAGTGATGAGTTTCATGGGCCCTAGTTTGAAGGGCAATAGTCCAGGTCCGTTCTCAAGTCGTTCAAGGTTGATCTCCTGCGCCCATGTTAGGCTAAGTGACAGCATCAGGGGTATCCTGTAACAATTTCGCGGTTTTAGGGACGCGCTTTAGTCTAGATTTTGCTATAGGTCCCTTTTTCTTGGAGGTATAAATATGGATAGGTAAATTAGCTAGGACGGTGTCTTGGTTATATCTGGGTGCGAGTTTAGATCTACTAGCGTAGGGATTACTGATGAATATTTGTTGGTCGGGTTCATAGTCGACCTCATCCTCACGGGTTTTATTACGATTCTCTATAAGCGCCGTTCGATTGGCAAGAGACGTCTCATTAATTAGTTCGTATACTTTTTGCATACGTTCCCTATGTGTCTCTGTATATTGTTGCAGTAGATGTCCGGTCAGATCAATGTCAGTCGGGTCTCGTGGGTCAGTGTGTCCTAATATAAGGTCGTATGGTTTACATCGTGTGAAGGAATGGATTGAACTATTGTACGCTATGATAGCATATGGCATCAGATGTACAACTGGCTCATCTTTGTGTTTTAGTTTCAAAATACGTAGATGTTCCAGTATGGTGGAGTGAAAGCGCTCAATGTTACCGTTAGCGTTAGGTGAGTATGCGAGTGTTTGGTGATGAATTATTTTATGAACCTTGCAGAACTCGGAGAACATCTGGTTGGTGAATTCGGTCCCCTGATCTGTAATAATGGTTAGTGGTAGACCATGATGCGTGCTGAAAGTTAGTAAAGCTTGTATGATACTAACTGCAGTCCCATCTCGAAGGAGGTAAGCTTGACCGTACTTTGAGAAGGCGTCTATGAATGTTACGTATTTTTCATTCTGTGCTGAGAAGCTATCCATGTGTATTATTTCAAACGGTCTGGTGGCCGGGGGCGCTATATTGAACTTCTGCTTTATGGGGCTCCTATCGTACTTTGCTTGCCCACATATTGTGCAGTCATTTATGAATTTGGTTATGTGTTCTCGCATCTTAGGCCAATAATATTTAACAGATAAAGCTAGAAAGCACTCGTTGATACCGCGGTGGTTGGTTTTGCCTTCGTGGTAGTGACGAATGATTTCTTGCTGCCTCAGGTATTCTTTTACGTTTTCAAGTTCCTTTTTTGCCAATACCAATTTCATAGATGAACTTTTAAAATATTTTTGTAACAAAGGGATTATGTTGTACATTGCAAGGGGTGGATTTATTAACAGGGCAGTTTTTATCTTAGGGTTGACGTACTCTTTAATGGCGTTAATCAGATCTTCTTCTAGGTTGGATTCAGATAACTGAACTGATGTTCGAGTGTTGGTGTCAAATGTCTTAGTTGCAGTAGTCCGTTTTTTAAAGTCGCCTACAACGGTTAAACATAACTGTCGGTGGAATTTATTAAGTGGTTCGTCGGTAATGGGTATTTCAAGTATAGGGTTTTCCTCAGAGGTGTGTGCTGTCAAGGTGTTGGAGTTGGTTAGGGATGGTGGTCTGTCAGTTGCGTTTGCAATCATCGAACTAACCTCCTCGTTATGGATCTCAACACGAGAAAGAGCGTCGGCATTGGTATTGTGTTTGCCCTTTTTATAGATGACGGTAAAATCATATTCGCTTAACTTTAACCGCCACCTAGTTAATCGTGAATTGGGTTCCTTGAGGCTCATGACCCACTGTAATGGTTTGTGGTCTGTTACTATTTTGAACTTGCGTCCGAAGAGGTAAGGCCGAAAGTATTTTGTTGCCCATACAATGGCTAGTAATTCTTTTTCTATCGTACTGTAATTTACTTCACTTTCATTAAGTGTCCGTGAAGCGTATGCTACGGGTTTATCTGAGCCAATAGGACCTTGTGAGAGTATCGCGCCGATTGCAAAATTGGAGGCGTCTGTGGTTAATACGAATTCTTTGTCAAAGTCGGGGTACTTAAGTATGGGGTCGTTAGTCAGTAAAGTCTTACATTTCTCAAAACAGTTAATATAGTTTGAATCTTAAGTTACCTTTTTTCCTTTCTTTAAACATTGTGTCAGAGGTTTGGTAATACGAGAAAAGTCTGGAATGAATTTTCGGTAATAACCGAGGAGTCCGAGAAACTGTTTAATTTCTTTAGGTGTTTTAGGTATGGGGTAATTTTGAATAGCTGTGATCTTGTCTGGGTTAGGCTTTATCCCTTCGGTACTGATGACATGACCTAGGTATGCGGTTTCGAGTTTTAAGAACTCTGATTTATCTAACTGGATTTTAAAGTTAGATTCTCTTAACCTCTGGAGCACCTTCTCTAGGTTGTTCATGTGTTCCTGGAGAGAAGTACTGAATACAATTATATCGTCAAGATAGACGAGACATATTTCATTTTGTAGTCCCTTGAGTACGTTATCCATCACTCGTTGGAATGTGGAAGGGGAATTTTTCAGTCCCATGGGCATCCTCAAAAATTCAAAATGCCCATGTTCAACATTAAAGGCGGTCTTGGGAATGTCACTGGGGTTCATTTCTACTTGGTGGAAACCTGATGCCAAGTCAAGAGTAGTGAAATATTGGCACTTGCCTAATTTGTCCAGTACGTCTGTGATATTCGGAATAGGATATTTGTCATCGATCGTTTTTTCGTTTAGCTTCCGAAAGTCAATAACTATACGCCATTTCTGTTTTCCGGAGGCGTCACCTTTCTTTGGGACGACCCAAATTGGTGAGCTCCATGCGGATTCGGACGGCCTAATGATTCCCTGATCTAACATCTTCGCTATTTGATCACTAACTTCCTGGCGGTGTATAAACGGATACCTATAACTTTTAGTATAAATTGGAATTTCATCTGTAGTTTTAATGCTGTGCTTTACTTTGTTGGTGAAGGTTAATGCCTCGCCTTCAATGTAAAAGACGTCGGCATACTTTGAACACAGTGCTAGCAAGTTTGCCTTTTCCTCCTCGTTTAGATGATCGGTGCGTAACCTGCATGTAACATCTTTAGCGCGAGGTGATAGTTGCTCGGTACATTCAACATTAAGTATCGTTGCCTGAGTGGCATGGTCTAGTGAAAATATTATGTCGTTGTGGGTTGGGTTAGTCACTTCGACTATACCGCGGCTATTAGAAACGGTGGTCAGGCATTCAGATATAATACAATTGCAAATTATCTGTTCCTCTACAAAGACATCACCACCCGGTGCGTTAATGGGTAACCGTATTAATTTAGAACTTCCTGCTGGTATGATTTCCTCATATAGATTTAAATTTCGAGAGTTGTAAATTTGGATGGGATTAATTGCGAACTTGGTTATAAATGTAAGATCTTTCAAATCTAACTTAGCCTCCCATTTGGTAAGTAGATCCATTCCTATCAAACCATCAAAGCGATCATGGAATCTGTATACGAATAGTTTAATTGATTCCGTGCCACCGAATTCGGGGAAGCAGGGTAAACTAATGGAGTAGTCACTCCTGCTTGTGGCATGAACGTTTGTAACCTCGAATGGATCGTAGTTAAGAGGTATGTGCGGGAAATAAGTCTGGACTGCTTCTGGACTGATGAATGATTGGTTTGCACCGGTATCTATTAGAAAGTTAAGTGGAGGGCTATGGATACGAACAAACGGTAGTTGCCTCTGGGTTTGCAAATTTAATTCTATCCTGAGCTGTTTGACTTCGGAGCTTTCTGAAAATCCTGACTAGTTGAAGGTTGCTGTTGGTCGGCAGTAACTGTCTTGTCATTGTCGTTAGTCCCGTCGGTCTGTTCCGGTATGACATGGTCATATGTATAGTCGTCAAAATAAAAGTAGTCCTGGTTGTAAGGGTCAATGTAAAGGTAGTCGGAAGGGTCGGGATAATAGTAGACCTCCCCATAATTTGAACATTCGTTCACATTAACATCACGAGTTTTAAGGTAATTGGAAGGTGGTGGATTGCCCTGTAGTGCCCAATTCCAACTGTTGGTAGCAGGCAGGGGCCTGGGTACAAAGTGGCTTACGCCGCTCATCGGTTTAGGACCGTTATTCGGCGGATATTGGTTTCTTGGGGGCATTCTGAATCCAGAACCGCCCTGATTATTATTAGGCGGTGGTGCACCGAATACTTGTTGCGTGCGGGTCGGGCCACGTGGTTGCGTGTTATTTGAATTAAAAGGCCTTCCAAGTTGGTGCTGAGATGGCCAGGGCCGGGGTATGAATTGCGGTCCTTGCGGTCTAAACGGACCGGGCATGTTAAAAGGATTAGGCCTAAACGGAACAAGCATGTTACCTGGATGGACCGGCATTTTATGGTTAATTTCGTTGTGTTGATTATTCTGATTATTATTCATTCGCGCTGAGGATTTTTTATCCGACAAGTTATCGTTTCTGCTCTGCAAATACATAGTGTTAGTCTCCTCATGCACGAACTCTAGAGCCTTCTCAATGGTTTCTGGTCGCATACATCTTATACGCGAGCCTAAAGGATCTTTCAAACCGCGAAGATAGGCCTGCAAAGTTAGTTTGCGATATAAATCGCGTTTGGCCGCAATAGTTGAATCTAGGGTATCGTGCAATGAAACATATGTCATGACAGTGCTGAAAAGACCCTGGCAACGCTCATAAAATTCCTGCGGCGTGCCAGAACCCTGTGTGAGTAAAGCCAAATCGTTGTAGAGAGCGGTCTCGTCCCGCTGGTCGGCAAAATTATTTACAAGAGCACTACGTATGCCTGCCCAGTCATTGGGTATACCGTTCGCGTTAATCAGACGAGCGGCAGGCCCCGTAACTTTGTTCAATATGCCATTTAGAAGCGCTATGTTATTTAACGGTTGCCCTTCTCGGATGAATTCAGCTACTAACTGGTCGCACAATTTGATAAACCTGGTAAGTACGTTCGGATTCCCATCAAAATCGGGAACTAAGCGGAGGGCTTTAAATATGCCGTCTAAATCGGCCATCTCGGGTTCAATTTCAAGACTAATATCACGCCTAGAATCTATACTTCTATTCCTACTACTAACTAACCTACGTATGCTAGATCTACGTGGATAAAAAATGTTGGATAAGGTATATGGAATTTACACACAAAAAGGAAGCAAGCAACCACTAAGAAAATTCAGCGGACTTACATGAACATTCTGGTCTTCGTTGAGCGGTATCGATGTCTGGATCTCTGGCGTAGTCTCGTTGTTGATGTTCTGGATATCCCGGTGCGACGTTGAGAGTCTATCGTAGCGAACGCGGTGCGATATGCCGGTAATCGCAAGTACGACCCGGGAATCCTACCGGCTGCGCCAATTACGTAGGCTACCGCCAGAGGGCTCAAAAAAAACCGAATTTATTACAAACTAATTTATTTAATAAAAAGAAATTACAATTATTGGAAATACAAATTGACCCGATCGATGGTGGATACGAAGTGCGCGGGCTCGGTCACGTAGACGGTGTCCTCAGGCCTCGTGTTCTGTGTCAGCAGTTTCCCCTCGTAGCAACTGGGTCGATGATGCGCACGCGTTGTGCCTCGTGCCTTTGTGTCAGCGCTTTACTTAATAGTGATGCGCGTAACAAGCACGAATATGACTACGCAAACTTTGTCTATATTATGTACTTATCACAAACATAGCGTGTCCACCAACTAGATACCAAACCCCTATGGAAAATAAAAAAAAACATCTATTTGATAAATGAATAAAACATACTTTAACTTGAATACATACCGTGAACTTATAGCACTAATAAACACGAGCGTGCTATGTAAATGTTACGTAAAAACGAACGATTTTAACATTGAAATACTTATCATCTGCCTAGTCTTTTTCCAACTATGTTGGGGTCGGCTTCCAGTTTAACTGGATACAGTTGAATACCTATTTTACTTGGAGCGACTGCCTATATGACCTCCACAACCCAGTTAGTACTGGGTAACACGATACCCCTCAGTAAGACTGGTTGTCAGACTTTGGTCTGACTACCTGTGACGACTGTCAAAAATCTACAAATGACAGCCAGGACCAACAGCTCAACGAACTTTCCGAGACACGGAGGAAACTTGGTATATAATGGATGGTATCCATCCACGGATTGAGTTAAGCAGCGCTTGCTAAGGAAGCGCTGCTTAACCTTGAAGATCGACCCGTGCGGCGGTTCTTATCTAGCCACGACCACCCCGAAAAAAATAAAAACACTCGGTTTTAACAATAATTTTAAATTCAGAATTTGTTCATAACTTTAATGCTACAAATTCACATTATCATCATTAGCCTACAACAGTCTACTGCTGGACATAAACCTCTTCTGTCGCACGACACTTAACTCGCTTCTCGGCAACTGTCATCCAGTTGCTACCAGCCTCCTTGCGAAGATCGTCGCTCCACCGAGCCTGAGAGCGCTTTCCGATTCAGCGGTCACCTCATAAGAGTAGTGACCGCGAATCGGCCGGGAATCCCCATTCCGGCCGGGAATTCCCAGAACAAAATGTGCTAGTCGCAAAAATAGAATACATTTTCGATTTAAAAATCGTTCGTATAAGCGTTACGTTTACACCGCACGCTCGTGCTCCGCTGGTTCCAAACAAAGGTGACACCGAATTAATGTTGTAAACTACATTCATTTTGTCACACGCAACCGAAACTTTATAGTCAAACATTGCTCGCTGTCTCGCGACCTCTAGCGACAGACAGAAAAAAAATGAGACGAATTTGTTTTACATGCTAAGCAATTTAAAATGTTCGCTGCAGAAATCGATTAAAAAGATTGAAGATTACTCAGGATTCCGTAGTTTTTGAAAATATTTTGTAAAACCTATATAGTTATAGTTATTTTTGTACATTTTCTATGAGAAAGAGTCGTTGAGTTCGACTGAGATTATTTCAAAATTGTCAACATGCATCATCTGCCTAGCCTTTTTCCAACTATGTTAGGGTCGGCTTCCAGTCTTACCGGATGCAGCTGAATACCAGTATTTTACATGGAGTGACTGCTTTTCTGAACTCCACAACCCAGTTAGTACTGGGTAATACGTAACCCCTTGGTAAGACTTTCAGGCCACTGACTACTTGTAACGACTGTCAAAGATCTACAAATGACAGCCTGGACCAAAGACAAAAGTCCGACCAATTAGTGCCGTCTAGTTGTATATTTTACTCAGTAGATTTTTTGGATTCATACTTTCAACTGAGAAAGAATACTTATGGTTGTACAGCAACGAACATCAGTTCATCATTCTCCGGCCCTTATCCCAATTTATTCGAGGTCGGCACAGCATGTATTGTCGTCTTCTTTCATACTTCTCTATTACTCGTCATCTCATTAGACACCTTCTTTCTTGCCATTTCATCCTTCACCCAGTATATCCATCGTTTCTTTGGTCTTCCTCTACTTTTATACCCAATATTTTAAACGGTAGTTCACATTCTAAACTGGGCGACAATTGGTCAAAGATTTGACGAGATTTCTGACATTGATTGTTACTGAGACGAAATTGCGACTGGATGTCGAATGTTGGAGAATTATTGGCCTGTAGCAGTGGGTGCGTGATGAAACCAGCATGCCTCAGAGATTTTTCTCGACGGCATGTAAAAGCCAAGTCAGAGGCCCACAAAAACCCTGACACCAGGTTAGACACTAAAAAGCGTTTATTCGTGGTGACATCTTAAGCATTACAAAAAATGTTCATCATCATCATTTCAGCCGAAAAGCATACACTGCTTGACATAGGCCTCCCCTAAAGGGGGGTTTTTGCCATAATAGCTTGGTTTGGCAGGCGGGTTGGCGATCGCAGTATGGTTGTTCCAAAACACAGAGAACGCTTCTGCCCATTCTCTGGTAAGTACCTTATTCGCCTCTTACGACACCCACGCGAAGATATGGGATGGTGCTATTCTTACTGTCCGACACCAAATCAGTAAATCAGTTTGTTAGCAGATGTAGCTCCCATAATTATATAATATTACCTATGTTCTTATGTAACTACTCGTAGATAATTTTCCATCATTAACAATAATACATTAACCGCTACACAATAACTGGAACTAAACACAAATATTTTACAATAGCACAAAGGCTGACTATTAAATTGTGAATTGAAGAAGAAGTGTGTATGGTAAAGGTTTTCATTCGAGGATTCCTTCTCCCAAAGTAGATAAAGATTTTCATTGCATGTCATTGTCTCGTTAAAAACGTTCAATAAAGAAGTTAAAAATAAGTAAAAAGCATTAAAGTGCAGTCTGTTGATTTTTAAAAAGGTTAAAGTTAAATGAACTTGCTCGAAGTTTGTATTGAATTTCAAGGAGTGAACAGTTTTCTTTTATTTACCTTTTTCTTTCTTTGTTCAGACCGTCCTTCATGGAGGTCAAATACAACTGGCAAATGGCGTGCATGTACTAGAACTGGTGTAAAACAAAGTAGTTTGTCATGTCTGGTTTTGTGTGTACTTAGTTCTTATATGCTGCGACGGCATTCACCATTATACACATATTAATATTTAACTTGACTGCTTTGTTGGTCGAGTGGTGAGCATGAGGTCCTGGGTTCGATTCCCGGGTCGGGCAATGTGTTATTGGGTCTTCCCATCAGGAATTTTCTCAGTAGCAGCCACGGAATCTGTACTCGTGTCCGGTTGATGGCAGCAGATTCGTCCCTTATTACATGGGGCTTAAACAAAACTGACGAAATGTGGATGTTCTGTGTGTGTGGGTGTGGGGGTACAAATCTGCCTAACCCTGGCGTGATGTTATGTTATATTTAACTTAAATATAACACAATATTTTGTCAGGTCCTGAGAAGCAAGGGTGGTTTGCCGGTAGAGTATTAAACAAAGTCACAAACGTATCATGTCTGTATGTTTGGCCACTGAGATATTCTAAACTATAGAATGGATTGTATGAGGAATGATATGAAAGAAAAAAGAGTAAACGATAGCGCGACGGTTGACAGAGGAGAATGGAAGAAAAAAACGTGTTGCGCCGACCCCAAGTGACATGGGACAGGGGTAGGAAGATGATGCGTTTCCTCCATAATTCAGGGAACTTATTTCGGGAAGTTATGTAACTGTTACTGAGAGCCTGTGTCATCTCACTGCTGGGAAAATGAATGATGGGTGGTTACCCATCCACGGACCAACCCAGGCAAGCGCGGCTTAACCTGAAGATCTACCCGAGTGGCTGAGAATATTTATCCACAGCCTCCTCCCTCGTGCCTAATACGCACACAACCTGCGCGAAATAAAAAGAAAAACGTATATTTCCTTGTTAAAAATAAGCAAGAATACGTGCCGCAAGGCTCTGCCTAATTATTTAAGGCTTTAAGGACCGTATTTAAGCTCCAGGGTCAAGGGAAATTAGTCGCTACCCGAAGATTGATGTGGAAAATTTTCAGTATCACAGTGATACCAATTTACATA
Source organism: Noctua fimbriata (assembly GCA_905163415.1). NCBI lineage: Eukaryota > Metazoa > Arthropoda > Insecta > Lepidoptera > Noctuidae > Noctua > Noctua fimbriata. The sequence goes on from LR990951.1 coordinate 6,266,241, forward strand.
CTTACTAACACCGTTTCGTGAATAATTGAATATTAAAACTACTGAATAATTAAACAAGGTGACTAACACATTGTTTAATTCAGGGATAATTAAATACATCATACATACATGTAGTTCTGGAATTTAAATATTAATAAAAAGCTCTAAAAAGACTGGCTCATTGGTCTCAAGCGCTACTGCTGAATTGAGGTCCGTGGTTCGAATCCTAGGTCGGGCAAAGTGTGATTGGGCTTTTCCATCTGGAATTTCTCAGTAGCAGCCACGGAGTCTGTCTTTGTGACCACTTGGTGACAATAGACTCGCCCTCTATTACATGGGGCTTAAACATAACCGCCGTCACCGTCACTTCGTGTACAATAGTTTATATTTCCTGTTTTTATAAATTATGTATGATAGTCTATAAGGTATATATGTTATGGGTCTTTGTTACCTAAAATAAATGATATATACATGACGGCGCGCTGATTATGGATTAGTTTATCGATAATATAAAAATTATGAGCGGGTAACCCCGAATAGGGTAGTAAGTGTCACTACGAGTTATGGCGGCGGGCATTGCTTTGACAGCGGCCGAACGAAGTGCATACGTGCTAACCTATTGGCTCGCAATCTAGTTTCATCCGGTTTATTTGTGTGTGATTTTGTATAAAATTGTAAGAAAATCAAATAATAAGACATTGAACAATACACGTGTGCTTTTATTGTTAAGTTCCGACCGTTACAACGCCCAAGATGGATAGTGACAGCCAAGACCGCTATGAGGCCCCTTCTGACGCTCTTGCACATATATATATGTAACTGGCGAAATGTGCGCGTACCTCTGCCTAACCCTTCGGGGATCACAGGCGTAAATTTATGTAATTCATTTATTTATACAAATTTACAAATTATTTACATTTTTATATATTCCTTAGAAAAAAAAAATATAAAAAACATTTAAAAATATAAAAAATTTTAGCCCACCGGTATCGAGAACAGGGTCCAAGCTACCGGCGGTCAGGGCTTCAGAGAGAGGAACCTCCTAACAATACGACCCGTGTCTAGGAGTACCGCTTTCTGAATCAAGCCCTTGATCCAGCTGCCTAACGAGAATCTCCTCAGGTATTGGTCGAGGCTCTTGGCAATTGAGCCATGGGCTGAGACGAATATCGGCACAATGATCGCTGAGTCCACGTAATTATTAATAGTTAACGTAATTCATTATTATAGCATTTATTTCGGTCTACGCCCATAGTGTTAGTAACAATGGTCTTAAATACTAGTGTTAGTAGACATACATGTTCTATATAGTGTGGAGTGTCATCCAATGTCGCAGCATTGGAGACTCCCATCTATCTGCGAAAAAGCTCGCACAGTATCTTACTGTTGGTACTGCCACAAAGACAAGCAAGCAGGCAAAACCATCTATATGCCTTTCTGCAATCATCTTTAACGCGCTACATCGGCAACCTCAACAGTATCCTGAGTGCATTATTATACTGTAATGTTATTATGTAAAAAGAAAAACATGTAATCCACTTCTAAGTAAAAACATGAATTCGTAAACACCCTCCATACTAAATTACTTTCTTCAACCAAAGAGGTTATTTTTGCACAACAAGATTATCTCTCCACATTCGTAGAATCATAATTCCGTAAGCCCTCAGCACCGCTAATTACCTAATACCCCAACATAATATTCACGAAAGCATAAACCGACCCTGTTTTATGCAGTAGCGGCATAACATAGGAAGGTAGACAGCACCACACTGCATGGCCACGAACTATGCGCTTAAGCGGATATCTTGCGACTGCGACTACAGAAAAATAAATGAAAAAAGTCGCTGAGACTATGCTACGAGTCACTGTGACTGACGTGATAAATGATGTTTATTTTGCAAATAGGTTTTAAGAAACATTTTTAGGGGTGCACACCAATCGATTAATCGGCGACCATCGATCGATGGTTGAATGAATAAGTCGACGTTGATCGACAGTTTCTACTACACCAATTGATCGATCGTCGTCATTTCTACCATCGATCTGTTAGTGATCGGCGATCGATCGATTGGTGTGGTAACACTTTTTTTTTTTAAACTAGATGAGGCCGGTGGTCCCTGGCTACTCTGAGAAGAAACAGCCAAAACAAACTCAGAGGTCATAGTCTCACATATGATCCAGACATAAACTTGGTCAATTCACGTGAAGACCATGCAGATTAATATCTGAGGTGGTCTTTTGAAGAAAGAACCACACAGATTTGAGACGACCTGTGCAATCAGTGCAAGCATTGATCAGTTATCGTGTAGCTCGTCTCATATTTCAACGAGCTCAACGACACGACGCAGAATACCAAAGAAAGGACATAGACGTTAAAATGTGACTTGCGGAGCAACGGTGTTCACACAAAGAAAACAAAAGACGCGCGATGTCGCTAGACGCAAGTAACATCTCCCGAGGTCGCGACCGAGGCAATAGGACGAGTGGAAACATACACTATTTTTCTATGGTACTGTGTATACACCTGGCAACTGGCAACTGTGTCTACAGTTTGCCTACAGCGTATTTTCACATATTTCGGCCACATAATACGAAGGGGAGATAGCAGCCTTGAAAAGCTGGTTATTATTGTTGAGCATGAGGCAATTGCAATGTTGGCAATACCGAAGGCAAGAGAGCACGAGGCCTATGTTCTCAATCAAATTTCAGCAGGTGGTGATGGCAGCTTTGGACCGAAGTCGATGGAGGCAGATTTTCCGTTTAAAGCGGTCCAGTGACCACGATCCTCAGTAATGAGGAACCGATTGAAGAAAAAGTGTAAACACTATACTCCTTGATAAGACTAGACTGGACTGTTTAGTACGCATATTCATAATTCCCGAAACCCCTTAGTACCGCTAATTACGTAATACCCCAAAATAATATTCATGAAAACATAAGCCAACACTGGTTTATGCAGTAGCGGAACCACATAGATAGGTAGAGAAGACCAACTTCAAACAACGAGTGAAAACTGGTGCTCTCATACTAAGGCCTATAAAACATTTTTTATTTATTTTAGTACATGGAGGATTTACAGCTAATAAAAACAAACAAAAAAGGAAACCATAGTCACCAGAAAGCCAATTACAAATCCTCACGGATAGATTTTGAATAAAAAATTTTTGGTGTGAGCACAAAAACAAAAAACACGCCGCTTAAATCAAAGTAAGAATAATATAAACACTTTTCTTGCAATTTATTTACTTATATAATGCTTGCAATGGGCAATGGAACGCAGCATAATAGGTGTTAAGCGGACAGATCGCGTAAGAAACACTACCTTGTGCTCCAATTCTCAAGTTGCAAATGTTGGAGAAAAAACAGCCAAGCTGAAGTGGGAGTGGGCTGGCCAAGTAGCACGAATGCTTCCGGAGAGATGGGCAACGATTGTCACCCACTGGACGCCTGTTGGAGGAAATCGCTGTCGAGGTAGACCGCGGCGAAGGTGGTGTGACGATCTGATCTCGTTTGCGGGGCGAACATGGCCAGATATCATACAGGACAGAGAGGTTTGGAAGGAGAACGGGGAGGCCTTTGCCCAGCAGTGGGACACTCAAACAAGCTAACAAATAAAAAATATATCATGCTATGGCTTAGACATATTGTAGTCTCTATTTTGCACTTATAGTTGTACAACTATCAGTTATGCGACAGTGGTAGGACGTTCTGCAGTTAATAACGCGCGTGGCCAAAATCTGCGATTTTGTTTTTTCAATAATTTCTCTATATTTTTTTGTGGAAAACGTTGCCCCTCATAAGAAATTTCTCCTATATCGTAGGTACGTTTACAGACATACACAAACAGCCAGACTCGGAACCACAACTTATAGGCCATTTACAAATATTTGTTCCGTGTGGGAATCGATCCAGCGACACGCATTGCAGCAGCCAATCGCTCAGCCACTGCGCCAACCGTACCGTCAAGTTGGGAAAAAGCTAGGCAGATAATGATGATGAATGAAGTAGACCTTCTGTATTTTTAGACCTTGTAAACCTACATTCTCTTGCGCTGTAGAGAAGCAGGAAGAACAAAGGCATATAAAATAGAATATCTTATGAGTCACGTGGGAGAGACATCTTGTGAAAAATTAACGGCAATGCGACGTTTTTGAGATTAGTGTTGTAATGTTACTATTACTATGTAGGTAATATTCGCGAGCATTTAAAAACTTTAACATAACATATCATCACGCCTATTAAATTCCCAAAGGGTAAGGTAGAGGTGCATCCAAATATAGTACGCCTACATTTCGCCAGTTATTTTTAGGTCCCATGGAATAGGGACGAGCCTATTGCCATCAACCGAGCACAAATCTAGAATCCGTGGCTGCTACTGAGAAATTATTTATGAAAAAAACCCAATAATTCTTTATCCGACCCGGGAATCGAACCCAGGACCTCAGGCTCAGCAGTCGCGCTTGTGACAACTAGACCAACGGCGCGGGGGGGGGGGGGTTATTAATGGCAACACTTTAAGTACGAAGTGGAAGAGACACCGACGCACAAACATTCAGTACATTATTCTGAACCCTACCACACTGCGGCAAAAAAGCTGGGTATCCTTAACAAGGTTAAGCGTTACTTCAAGCCTGGACAGCTTTTAGTCTTATATAAAGCTCAAGTTCGGTCCGGCATGGAGTATTGCTGTCACCTTTGGGATGGCTCAGCAAAATACCAATTAGCCACACTCGACTCTGTTGAGCACAGTGCTAACAGGATCATTGGTGACGATAAACTGGTTGGTACCAGGCTTCATAGCCTGGCCCACCGGCGCAAAGTTGCATGTTTGTCGGTCTTTTACAGATTGTACTTCGGCGAGGAGCTCGTGGCTAAATAATAACAGCCGCTCGGGTCGATCTTTAGGTTAAGCCGTGCTTGCCTAGGTTGGTCTGTGGACGGGTGACCACCCATTACATATCGAGTTTCCTCCGTGCCTCGGAAAGCACGTTAAGCCGTTAGTACCGGCTGTCATTTGTAGATCTTTGGCAGTCGTTACAGGTAGTCAGTGGCCTAAAAAGTCTGACAACCAGTCTTACCAAGGGATATCGTATTACCCAGTACTAACAGGGTTGTGGAGGTCAGATAGGCAGTCGCTCCATGTAAAATACTAGTCTTCAGCTGCATCCGGTTAGACTGGAGGCCGACCCAAACATAGTTGCAAAAGTTGGAAAAGGCTAGGCTAATGATGACGTCAGTTTCCAAACCATATGACAAAAGCGTTGCCATACAGCGTGGCAACGCCGCCAGTCTTTTGGGTACATTACCAGTTGACTACGTTGAGGAGTTTTTTGACGCCATTTTTTAAGTTTATTTTTAAGTTAGTTCGTTAATATAGGTTATTTTAATTTATTAATGTATATAATACTTTAGGGAATAAATTAGTCTATGACAAAATGTATACAAAACCTTTGCACCACCCTTACCATTGTATTAACAGTAATACAACGTCCCTTCAGTGTAGATGCGGTTTTATAAAAAAAATACGGTCGGGACCAGACGTGTTAACTTACAATTAGTCCGTTAAAGCTATTACAAAATTTTAGTCTTGCAAAAATTGTTGGCTTGGCGTGGAACATAATTTTAATTGCAGAATTTTCTGTTTTTTGTTTTAGTTTTATTTCTGTTGCGATGTGGTTTAAACCTTCATTTTGTTGTCTGGAAATTCGAAACTCGTTGGTCTAGTGGTCGCAAGCGCGACTGCTTACCATGAGGTCCTGGGTTTGATTCCCGGGTCGGACAAAATGTTATTGGGTTTTTCTATCAGGAAATTCTCAGTAGCAGCCATGGAGTCTGGATTTGTGCCCGTTTGCTGGGAATAGGCTAGCCCACTATTACATGGGACTTAAACGCCTGAATAACATCGCAAGTAAGAATTCTAATTTTAACAACTAACCTTCGGAATATACAACATTATTTTTAGTATACGCGAAACCTGAATATAGTTCGTTCAGAATAAGTAACTGAATCGATTCCAATAATTTTTAAACCATGTTATATTTTTTAGCAAAAATTTTGCGACTTTAACTACCTATCGCAATAATGTAGGTACCTACTGCCAAATTATTATTAACAATGAGCTCAATACGACGCTGGAGGCGCGCGCTGCGGGGTGACCACGATTTTGTGCGGACAACTAGATAACAGAACAAGCTTATAACTTTGTGATTTTTCATAAAACAGTTTTGAAATTTTGTACATAGATTCTTTACATAAAAATACTAGACGTGTATCAGGTTTCGCATATACTAAAACTAATGTTGTATTGTAACGAACTGATTCACAATGCATGAAATGTTATTTCTAAAGTAACGTTTTGTCAACAGTACAGATAAAAAATAATATTAGCCCCTCTTAGTAGGTGCTATTTAAACTCAAAATTCAAGTACTCAATTTTAAAGAACCTAAGACTTTTTAAAGAAGATCAGCATTATAGGGCTTTCTTAATTTCAGAAGCGTTCATAAAAGAAAGTATGTACATTATTTTCATGTTTTGCCTTTTTTTTACTAAGCTGCGCAAAGTAAAAAAAGAAGAACCAAATATTTTACTTAATATGAATGCGTTTAGATGAAACTCAATCATTTATGTTATTCTAGACAAATGCAATATTAAAAAAATATGCTGTGATTACCTTTTATCTTAATTTCTTTTGAGAGTATTTTTACGAATGGACGCGAGGTCTGATTGTGGTCCCCAGAATGCCTGGTGAGCTGCCTTTCTTCTTTATATTGCCACTTACGAGATATCTTCCTTGATTATCCATTATTCTGAGCTCCCGATATTTCGACGCTGTTTCAAGCGCCATGATCGCGAGATCATCCCGAAAGTGACAGTATAAGTTTACTTATAAACCGTGAAAGCTTAAAACAGTATCGTTCCATCGTCGACCTCATCTTTGTCCTCAGGATTAGATTGAAGTCAAGAGTAGACCTATTTAATAATAAAAATAAAAAATCTTTCAAATTTGCATGTCTTGAAAAATGAGTGTCAATCACAAAATAAAAATGAAAGATAAATAAAAAAAAGAAAATTGCCTGAAAAAAACAACAAACCAGCCAAAGGGTGAAAGGCACAGTCAACCTTCAAAATAATACGAATGAAATAAACTCTTTCAAGGCTCAACTCAAAAGAAAATTCTCATTTAATCAAGTGCAAAAACAATAGTCCTGATAAAACAATAAGCCTAATCTAGCAGAGAAAAGCGGTGCTTTAGAAATATCGTCTACAATTGTAAGACAAGAGAGTCTATTAGTTGAGAGAAAGGACTATTGCTCGAATGTCAAACAGATTGTCTGTACAGACCAAGATTTATTTGTTGAAAGACAATGTTCCAAATTCAAAAGTTCATTTCGAAAATTCAGCCGCTTTATGGATGATTTCCACCGAACGGCTCGCATCGCATCGGATCGGAAAGTACACGAACGGATGCGGCGATAGCCGATCGCATCCGGAAGCATGTCGACGCATTCGATTGGCTCCGTACTCCGTACGGCTTGCGAAAGTATCTGTTTCTTCGCCTAGTCAAATAATTTCATTCCTACCGTGTTCCAGCCGAAAGAATCCGATTGGATACGACAATAGGCGAACGGAGCCGATAGAACATCCAACTACGATCGCGTGTTGAACAAGACGTCCGCGGTCCAGCCGCTGTGCGTGGCTTGGTAATATAGATATTAAATACAATATACACACTTAAATATTATTTCAAGATTATGAAATCCGTTCCGATCCGATGGGATGCGAGCCGTTTGGTGGAAATGATCCTTTAGAATAGAGAATCTCATCATCTACCTAGCCTTTTCCTAACTATTTTGGGGTCGGCTTCCAGTTTAACTGGCAGCAGCTGAATACTAGTATTTTACATGGAGCGACTGCCTATCTGACCTCCACAACCCAGTTAGTACTGGGTAGTCAACCAGTCTTACCAGACTTGGTCAGACTTTCCGGCCACTGACTAAATGTAACTACTGTCAAAGATCGCTAGCGAAAACATATTATTTGTATGACCTATAGATAGTTGTTCCAGGTCTGGCTGTTTGTGTATGTGAGTTTAAATGTTTGTAAACGTACCCACGATACTGGAGAAATTCCTATTGTGGGGCAACGTTTTGAAGACAAAAAAAGAAAGAAGTAAATCATCGCGGATTCACAACGAGACACCTGTCGAAGTGATGTGTAACAATATTAACACGTTACTGTGTGAGTTGGTGTTTAAAACATCTCAAAACAATGATTGATTTGTAGTTGAAGTTCAAAATGGCCATAAACAACTTGAAAATAAACAATCGACGAACTTCAAATTTCACACAACACTTCAAGTTAGTACAGTCATCAGAAAAAATATGTACACACAAACGATTAATGTTGTGATTCTATTAATCTGTCTAGCCTTTTTTTTGACGTTTGGTTGGTTCTACTCCACACAAAAGCTCCAGTATTTTACATGTAGCGACTGCCTACCTAACCTCGACAACCCAATTTCGCAATACACAATACCTGTAAGACTCGTTGTCAGACTTGCTCATCTGACTACACGTTATGACTGTTAAAGACCAAGATGATTTTCGAAAACAACAAAATTAAAATGACCCCTAAGTCACAGGATCTCCTAGTTTGGGAGTCACGGTTTACTCTATCTGTATGACCTTTAATTCACTAAATTCATGTGACCTAGTTTTTAATCAATGTTGAAGGTTTTTGTATAAATAAAGATTTTTATTACTAAAAAAAATGTGAATTTCTGACAGTATGACATATGCTGAGGACTGTACTTACCTTCAAAAACAAAATTCTCCCAATAAGTATTCAGTAATAAAATGCGCAATATTTATGATCAATTACGTGAGATCTTCAGAAAACCTTTCTGGAATTAACGCCGAGATGATTCTAGTTGTTATTAAATAAAGTGTGCTAAAATTTCTTGTTGGCAACACTCTAAGGGCAATGTTTTAATCGGTTTGAAATTAAAGTTCAAAAGTATTTGGTTTAAATTTGGAGAATATTCGTTGCTCGTTGAGGAGCTCGTGGCTAAAAAATAACAGCCGCTCGAGTTGAACTTTAGGTTAAGCCGTGCTTGCCAAGGTTGGTCTATGGATGGGTGATCGCCCATTACATACCGAGTTTCCTCCGAACCTCGGAAAGCATGTTAAGGCGTTGGTCCCGGCTGTCATTTGTAGATTTTTGACAGTCGTTAGGTACTCAGTGTCCCAAAATTCTGACAACCAGTTTTACTAAGGGTTATCGAATTACCCAGTACTAACTGGGTTGTGGAGGTCAGATAGGCAGTCGCTCCATGTAAAATACTGTTATTCAGCTGCATACGGTTAGACTGGAAGCCGACCCCAATATAGTTGGGAAAAGGCTAGGCAGATGATGATTCGTCGCTCGATAAATCGTTGCTATATTGTGGTTTTCAGAGGTGGGAAATTTAATGAAGCAGGTAATTTTATTTAGTAGCTAGCTCATGCCCGCGGCTTCACCCGCGTGCAGTTCAGTAATTGTCCCATGGGATACTACCGGGATAAAAAAAGTATCATATGTGTTAATCCAGGTTAAAAACTATCTGTGTGCCAAATTTCATCCAAATCCGGTCAGTATTTTTGCGTAAAAGAGTAACAAACATCCAGACATCCATACATCCTCACAAAGTTTCGCATTTATAATATTAGTAAGATTACTTGAAATTTAAATCCTAAATATTACAGGATCCTGAAACAACAAAGCAAGACTACTAAAGATAACAAAAAAAATAATTTAAAATTTACAAACCCCCTTCGCAGCAAAGAAAAGCAAACAAACATTTAAGGGCATTACATTGCTCGATGACCTTGATGATTTGATCCCTGTACTGGTTTTTGTTGACTTGCCCCGCACATTTCGCAAAATTTTCTGTTTTTATTTATTATTTAAAAATATTAGAAGAAATAACAGAAAAAAAAACAATACAGATTGTTAAGTATATCATTACGTATTTGTTGTTACAAAATTCATGCCGATCTATTCAGCCGTTACAGAGATAATTTACAATTAAGGTTGAAAAAGGACCTATTTTCTACGATTAACCAAAAAAAATTGAGAAGGTTTATTAAAATTTTAAACAATACAATTTATTTGTGATAAACTTAACTATAATATACTTTTTTTACACGGAAAACACACGAAGGGATTCATCAACAAATTTCTTTGAACATACGCTGTTTTTGGGATTTGAGCCATGTAATGCCCTTAAAAGGCAATAAAATGGCTGAGCCGGTTTTGGTAAAACATGTCTTATTGTAATATACACCTCATGCCCTTTCATTTGATACCCCACTTGGGTATATTTGAAAATATTCGATTATTCATCATCATTTAGGAGTGGAGGGAGGCCTTTACCCAGCAGTGGGACAATATGGGCTAGCTATAATAATAATAATATTAATAAGCTGGCAACACTCACGTCAATCAAACGTCTTCATAACAGATTTACCAAATTTTTTTAAATTTAAATATTTAAATATTATACTGCAAGATTTCAAGGATACCACCGTTTTTTTTATAGCAATATTATTACCAAACACTGAAATAAAAATGAAATTAAGCAGAAAATTAAAGAAAAAAACCAATACATGAATTGACACAATATGACATCTCACGTGTCTGTCAAAAATTTTGGATGAATCGAATTTAAATGAAGATAAATAAATGTTGACGAGAGCAGCAGCAAAACGCGCACGCCTATCGCCTCCGGACCCGTCGCTCAGCTCCGCCTCGCCGCCGCCGGAATCCAGCCCCGTCGTGAGTGCTGTGACACCGGCCGTGGCAGTTGCGTCGAGCTCGAGCGACGAGTATTTCTCTCCGCCCACGACGCCACCACCTGTTCGTCGACGGGGAGGACGCCGGCCGCCGGACGGTTTAGGACCTCGAGGCCCACCGGCCTCTGATATGGTCCCAGCTCCCGGCGGGAGTGTGCAGCGCATGCGATGGACGCAATCCATCAATGAAAACGTCATGCGCTCATACTATGGGGCTACAGAGGGAGGAAACAACCTGACCGCGTACCGTGTTCGGATGCTCTCTCTGTTTCAGGTGCTTGAGCCAGCTGTCAACGTGTCGGCACAACGACTATCGGATCAGGTGCGAGTCATCCAGCGTAACCGTATGTTGGATGACACTGTACTTGATCGCCTGCGAACTGAAACGCAGAGTAGCCATGTCATTACCCCGTCGGCGCAGGCTGTGGTACTACCACAGTCTAGCACAATACCTAATCGCGATAACGACGTGAGTAATGACATGGTTACTAATGTAAGTACCCAGTGCAATGAGGAAATGAGGAGTGCTTTGGAGGGTGCGATTCGAGAATATCGGTTCATGCAACCCGACCTTAGACCACGCATACCTCGTTTGCCCATGCATAACAAAAATAGAGCGCTGGTGGCTGTTCTGGATTCGCAGTTGTCAAACTATTTTGACAACTGCGAAGACCTCACTGATGCTCACTCAATCCTGTATTGTGCGGCTGTAGCGGCATGTCGTATAGCTCATGTCAAATTTTCAGATGACAGAGCTACACGACCTAAACCAGCCGTTCCGCCATGGCAGTACAGGATTGAACGACGTATTGGCGGGGCCAGAGCACTCATCGGCAAACTGATCTGCTTCAGGGAGGGCAATTCTCGCCCTAGAGTGATGCGTTTTGTGAGGCGGGCATTCTCGGGGACTGATATCAGTCCTCGAGACTACATGTCCCGTATCACAGAGCGCATCGACTTCCTGAAGCAGAAAGTGTATGCATGGGCAAGCCGTATTCGTAGGTATAAGCGGCGGGTGGACCGATACACTCAGAATCGCACTTTCCAAAGAGATGAAAGGTGGGTATATAGGACTTGGGAGTGACCGGACCAAGGTGTGGCTGACACGCGCATACCGGATGATGATGCCATGTGCTCGTTCTGGCGCAGCATCTGGTCGGTGCCTGTTAGCCATACCGAGGGTGAATGGACTCGGGAGGTTGAGCGAGCGTGCGATCTAGTGCCAGAAATGGGGGCAATCACTATCAGCCCCCAAGAGGGCCGGATGGGCTGCACAACTTTTGGATTAAATGGTTCACTAGGTCGCACGCTCGCCTGGCGATCCTGTTCCAGTCAGCCTTAGAGTCAGGGTCGCTGCCAGAGTTCCTGACGACAGGTATAACCCACCTGCTCCATAAATCGGGTAGTACTGCGGAGCCCAAAAATTATAGACCGATTACCTGTCTTCCGACGGTCTATAAAGTTCTTACGTCCATTTTGAGAGCTAAAATTAACAAACACATTGATGACAATTCTATCATGTCCGCTTCTCAAAATGGATGTAGGAACGGGTCCCGCGGTACTAAGGAGCTACTCCTCATTGATATGGCTATTAGTCAACAGGTTCGCCGTTCCCGACGGGATCTGTCGACATGTTGGATAGACTATAAGAAGGCCTATGACTCGGTGCCACATACAAGGCTCATGAGGGTGCTAGAATTGTATAAAGTTGATGCAACTCTGCGCACCTTCCTGATGTCATGTATGGGGCAATGGAGGACAGTCCTTCGCTATCCAAGATGTTGGCAAATCCAGAGGAATAGCGAGCCGATAAGGATAGAGCGAGGTATATTTCAGGGCGATAGTTTGAGTCCACTTTGGTTCTGCTTAGCCTTGAATCCTCTTAGCACGCTGCTGGAGGATTCAGGTCTAGGCTATCAGTTGAGGAGAGGTGATCAAGTTATATCTCACCTCCTTTACATGGATGACCTGAAACTCTTTGCCCCCAACGATTTGCAACTGATGGAGCTACTGAAGGTAACTGAAACTTTCAGTAGCGCCATCAGGATGGAATTTGGTGTGGACAAATGTGCGGTCATGCATGTAAAGCGAGGGGAGATTGTGGAATCTGTGGGAACCCAGCTCTCGGATTCCATAAATCTTAGATCCCTCTCAGCAACCGAAACCTATAAGTATTTGGGTATGTCGGAAGCGCTGGGCATCAATGTTGCTGACATGAAGCAATCGTTGAAGGAGCGCTTCTTTGGCCGCCTGAAAAAAGTATTTAATAGTCTTTTATCAGGCGGCAATAAGGTACGTGCCTTCAACGGTTGGGTCATGCCGGTTCTGATGTACTCTTTCGGCATACTTAAATGGACTCAAACAGAACTAGACGCCCTGGATAGGAGGGTCCGTACATTGTTGACGGCATATCGAATGCATCACCCGCGTTCTTCTGTTATGAGACTGTATATCCCGCGGAAGTGTGGGGGTCGAGGCTTTTTAAACGCTAAGACTCTCCACAATCGCGAGATATGCAGTCTCAGGGAATATTTCCTTGAAACCGACGTGGGGATGCATCGAGATGTGGTCGCAATGGACAAGGGCCTCACCCCGCTTTCCTTGGCTAAAGAGAACTGGCGCAAACCCTTAGTGCTTGACACTAACGACCGCATGGAGGTATGGCAGAGTAAAGAGCTTCACGGACGCTTTTTCCGGGCCCTGCATGGGCCCGATGTAGACCTATCAGCGTCCGTAGCCTGGCTACGTTCCGGGGATCTCTTCGGAGAAACCGAAGGTTTTGTCTGTGCAATTATGGATGAAGTTATGATGACGAATAACTACCGGAGATTTATTGTGAAGGACGGTACGGTTGACATATGTCGGGCATGCCACCGTCCAGGCGAATCAATCCGTCACATTATCTCCGGGTGTTCTCGTCTGGCTAACGGAGAGTACTTGCATAGACACAACCTTGTAGCCAGGATTATCCATCAGCAACTAAAAAGGAGGCAAGGCAAGGCAAGGTAAATGTAAATCGATAAATAAATAAATAAATAAATAAATAAATAATAACTTGCTCTAAAATACAACCTTGTGGAATCGGAAGTGCCGTACTATAAGTATGTGCCCGACCCAGTTCTCGAAAATGGCAGTATCACATTGTACTGGGATCAATCCATCATCACTGACAGGACTATTGTAGCCAATAAGCCTGATATAGTGGTGGTGGATCGATCAGAGCGGCGCACAATGATTGTTGACATAACGGTCCCGCATGATGAGAACCTCGTGAAAGCCGAGATAGATAAGAAAATCAAGTATCTTGACTTGGCTCGCGAGGTTGTCGACATGTGGGATGTGGACTCAGCGATCATTGTGCCGATAGTCGTATCAGCCCATGGCTTAATTGCCAAGAGCCTCGACCAATACCTGAGGAGGCTCTCGTTAGGCAGCTGGATCAAGGGCTTGATTCAGAAAGCGGTACTTTTGGACACGGCTCGTATTGTTAGGAGGTTCCTCTCTCTGGAGCCCTGACCGCCGGTAGCTTGGACCCTGTTCCCGATACCGGTGGGCTACAATTTTTTATATTTTTAAATGTTTTTTATATATATTATTTTTAAGGAATATTTAAAAATGTAAACTAATTTGTAAAAATTTAAATAAAGGAAATAATAATAATATTCATCACCACTTTCATCCCCCATATCTAGTAAATGGCTGCACCGATTTTGATAAAACGTATCTAAGGACCATCGCCAATAGCTTTGAAATAATATAAAACTGCATCCAAATCGGTCAACTCGTTTAAGAGCTACGGTGCCAAAGTCAGACACACATTGCGGTCAAACTTATAACACCCCTCTTTTTGCGTCGGAGGTTAAAAAACAAAAACACTTACAGATCAGTTCACTAGTTCACCTCACTAAAGTGAGCGCACACAATTCGAAAGCGAACTCATTTGTTTTTATAATAATTCATCGTCGACTCACAGGAAAACACTGTTCAAGTCATTCACTGAGCGACAATACATAGAATCTAGAAATTTTGCGAAAAATGTCCTTATTTTTGGATGTCAGATTTTAGAAAGTTCTCCCCAAACCTCCTACTCCCCCCCCCCCCCCCTTCTTTATACAATAAAGAAGTTATTAAGGGAATAAAATTTTAACTTTAGGGGACACGAGTCACTCTATCATCATCATCATCATCATCGACAGCCTGATTTCACCCACTGCTGGATATAGACCTCTATTTTCTTGTGCCAATTTCCATGTTCCTGTATCAGCCTCATCCAGGTCTTTTCACCGATTGGAAACTACGTCGTATGCCCACCTCGCCGTCCAACGATCTACATTTCTTTTGCCAGTTCTTGGACGCCATTCCGTGGCAGCCTTAGTCCACCTATCATCACTGAGCCTTGCTAGGTGTCCTGCCAAACTCCATTTGAGTTCCATAACGCAATTTTCAAGATCGAAAACCTCTGTATGTCTTCGGATTCCGACGTTAGGAATTCGATCTACCATCTTTATGCCGAGCATGGAACGCTCCATGGCTCTCTGTGCAACTCTCAGTCTGTTCACAGCCCCCTGCGTGAGCGTCCATGTATCAGCACCGTACGTCATTGTGGGCAGAACACACTGTACACAACATTAGGTTTTAGTATATGCGAAACCTGAAACACGTGTCTAGTATTTTTATGTAAAGTACAAAATTGTAAAACTGTGATATATTGATAATGGTAATTTGGCAGTAGGTACCTAAATGATTGCGATAGGTACTTAATATCGCTCGGTATCTAACTTGTAACTTTTTAAAAATATTTTTAGGACAAAATATAACATGGTTTAAAAATGATTGGAATCGATTCAGTTACTTATTCTGAACAAACTATATTCAGGTTTCGCATATACTAAAAATAATGTTGTAAAGAGCGAACCGACCGAATCCACCATCATGAGAACATCTGTTCTATCACTTCGTGTCCTACCTGCGACCAATGCGCACCTCGAATGAACTTTGATTAAGCCACTAGATTCATCGTCATCCAATACCATCGTCATCATCATCAGGAACGGCAGCTGGAAGGTCATCGAGTGCAGGTCTCAGTCTAAGGTACGTACGCAGCATCTTAACGTATTTCGTAAGACTCTTAAACAGTCTCCCCAGGGTAGCACTTCTGCTACCCTGGGGAGACTGTTTAAGAGTCTTACGAAATCGGTTTGATGGCTTCCCATCAAACCGATTTCGGCTGATGCGCATGCTAAATTTTTTTGGTTTTTGGTTGTTTATAGAGGCAGGCATTTAAACATAACCGTACGTACTGGTTAATAATTATGAGAAGGGTCAGGACCTCTTTGATAGTCCATCATCATAATCATTTCAGCCGAAAGACGTCCACTGCTGGACATAGGCCTCCCCCAAGTGTCGCCACATTGACCGGTCCCGTGCGACTCGCATCCAGCGGATCCCTGCAACCTTCACCAGGTCATCGGTCCACCTAGTGGGAGGCCTTCCAACGCAGCGTCTTCCAGTTCGCGGTCGCCACTCCAGAACTTTTCGGCCCCATCAGCCATCCGTTCTGCGAGCAATGTGCCCTGCCCACTGCCACTTCAGTTTGGCTATTCTTCGGGCTACGTCGGTTACCTTGGTTCTCTTGCGGATATCCTCATTTCTGATTCGATCACGCAAGGAAACTCCGAGCATAGCCCTCTCCATTGCCCTTTGGGTGACTTTTTTAGTGCTTTGATAGTCCGTTTTGGTTAAATGTAGAAGTGCATAAAACTACAGAAATATGATATCTGTTTACTTTAGTGGAGAGGCTTGTTTGTTTCTTTCACAGATATGGATAGACCTAGATAACGCGAGAGCAACTACTTCGCGTGCCTAGCTTACGTACAAAAATCGTAAGTGGCCAAAATAGTGCTTGTGACGTCATAATAGTTAGTCAAAAAATGGCACGCTTGGTTTTCATACAGATCGTGATACTTGCGTTATCTAGGTCTATCTATATCTGTGGTTTCTTTGCATTGCAAGTTAAAAGCATATTAATAATACCTGAAAACAACTAATGGGTGAAAAAATAATCAATAGGTACTTTAATGCGCTTTCAGACTTCTACCAGACCTCTAAACAGAGATTAAAAGGCTATACAGCATTCATTACTAATTAACTCTACAAATTCAGCTAATTGCTTGACCTACAGATTGTCAATATGTAATCAGTTTTAGCTGATTTCAAAATGTCGTCCAATTTGATAATCATTCTATTCTAGTATAAACCTATTGTATTCACAATAATACAGGTCTTAGAACCGTTTTTTGAATAAACAAAATAATGAACCGAATCTAAATAATTTCACCTTATTCTATATAAATTAACTTCCCTCCAGAATTCCGGCTTTATACCATGGATTATCTTCCATTGTCTCGTCTCTTGGAAATTATAAATTAATGTGATTTAATTAAAACAGGCTCAAGGAATTAAGAGAGCTAATCAAGATTGAGATGGGGGAATCATTGTTATTTATTCCTTATTCGTATCTTGAATAGAGTTCGTTTTGTATTTTTAGGTGTTATTTTGAATAAGAAGACGGTTTGTTTGGTGACAGAGTGCTTAGTTGGACTGTTGGTTAAAAGCAGGACTGCTGAGCGTTAGGTTTTGAGTTTGATCCCGGACTGGGTAGCAATATGGAGTTATTCTATTAGGAAAAAAAATAAAATTCAGGGCATACTTAACATCACGCCTGAAAATCCCTGAAGAGTCACGTAGAGGTGTAATATTGTTTAACATTTATTAAAGTGAAACTTTTATTACATAGTCTCAATTTTTTTGGTCTGTGTATCGCATGTCGCGTGACGGTCGGCCGCGGAGTAGGGATAAAGTGAAAGGCGCTCGTCAGAGCAGCCGAGGCCAATATGGCGGCGTCTAGTTCCATCAGCTGACCGTGTAGTGTATAGACTATTACTCATTTGTGCCAGTGCTCCACGCTAATTTGTTTGGTTTTTTTTTGTCAGTGTTTAATGTAAATGTTATTTGTCACAGGGACATGAAGTGCATACAAAATGACAAAAAAAAAATAAACATACAACGCATAAAAATATTTATAAATACAACAGGGCGGAACAACAAAAAAGTTGACAGCTTGCACATCGTGACTGCGACAAGCAGGTTACCAACCAGCATGATGCTGTGCTATGGGGGGGGGGCACAGCACAGCATTGGTTTTCAGTGGTAACCCGTGAAAAAACGACCACAACCACGTTTTTCAGTTATGTTTTAGCCAAAAATCTAGACTCCGTAGCTGCTATAGAGAAATTCCTGAAGGAAAAGACCAATAGCATCTTACCTAAACTGAACCACTTTGCAGAACCTCGTTCACAGCAGTCAAGTTTGCGATCACTGGACCAACGAAGAAGTTAAATATAATTAATGGGTGTAAAAGTACCCTTAACGAAGCCGAAAGTCACAATATAAGTTTTTAATGTTATAACTTTACTTTAAATTTCTGCACGACCCCCTGACTATTCAATGCATCCATCAGCACAATGATTTCAATGCGTTACATGTCCCACCGTAAACCACGATTTTTCACCCAAAAAAACTTGTATACAATTCAATACAATAGACGTTCCTGTGTCCCGTCACAGCACACATTGATCGCATTGATCTCGATTGAGAGCAAACATTTCAATGCTTTGTGAAATTTTGTTGTGAAGAAATGCAGCGATATTGCAATAAGGATTCGTTTGTGGACATATTTTTCATTATTTCAGTATTATTTTCTCGTGCATTATTATACTGAGTTATTGTGATAATATCATCATCTGCCTAGCCTTTTTCCAACAATGTTGGGGTCGGTTTCCAGTCTAACTGGTCGCAGCTGAATACCAGTATTTTACATGGAACGACTGCCCATCTGACCTTCACAACCCAGTTTGTGGTCAAGACTGGTTGTCAGATTTTCGGGCCACTGACTTCCTGTAACGGCGATCTACAAATGACAGCCAGGACCAACAGTTTAATGTGCTTTCCGAGGCATGGAGGAAACTCGGTTTGTAATGGGTGGTCACCCATCCACGGACCATCCTAGGCAAGAGGCGGCTTAACCTAAAGATCGGACTTAGCGGCTGCTATTATTTAGCCACGAGCTCCTGTCAATTATGTAGTAAAATATGGAAGAATTGCTGGTTAGCTGTACAGAGATTATACTAGAATTACGATAACTAGCCAAGGCTAAGAAAAAATATTTTCATCGGATCCGGTCGTTAGTATGGACATAAAATGAATCGCAAGTGAGCCGGTGGTGACATCACGCGACCTACTTACATGTCTACCCACACCACATCGTACTTGTACAGAGCCCTGATGTTCAGCTCGAGGCAAGGACGGCATTCAATGTCTGATAGCGGCGGTGTTGAGACGTCTTGGAACTGTACTCGACTCATTGTGCCCGTTTTATTGTGTTAAGTTATAATCTCAAGTAATTCGTTAGTTTTGCTAGAAACAGTGTATCAAACCCAGTGTGTTTTCATTGCATGAAACCCAGCCTTCTTCTGCCCACATGATGTACGAGCCTAACGGAATAAATCCTGACAACCTGACATACTTATATTACACCCATATTTTAGCAGCTATGTTTGTGACCCGACATCTGTACATAGTTAAAAGTTTCGATAAATATTTCTCGTCCAAAACAGTAATAGACGCTACCCTTCACATTAATATTCTAAACAAACAAAACACGTAAAGAACGTTTGTACCCCTTTTCACGTTAAAACTTTTCATGAAATAAAATATAAAGGTACAAAAACTTTTTGTTACCCTATCTCTGGGACTATCTGTGTGACTAAATGCTATATACAAATAAAAGGTCATGTTTTTTGACCAATAAAATGAAGAAAGAAACGATTTGTATGGTAACTCATCCATCATCTGCCTAGCCTTTTCCCAACTATGTTGGAGTCAGCTTCCAGTCTAACCGGATCCAGCTGAATACCAGTATTTTACATGGAGCGACTGCCTATCTGAGCTCCACAACCCAGTTAGTACAGGGTAATACAATACCTCTTGGTAAGACTGGTTGTCAGACTTTTTGGGCCACCTGTAACGACTGTCAAAGATCTACAAATGACAGCCGGGACCAACTGCTTAACGTGCTTTCCGAGGCACGGAGGAAACTCGGTGTGTAATGGGTCACCCATCCACAGAGCAACCTATGCAAGCACGGCTTAACCTAAAGATCGAACTGAGCGGCTATTATTATTTAGCCACGAGCTTCTATTTGTATGGCAACTACTATCATGTAAAGACATGATGGAAAGCACTGTTTTAAGCTTTCATAGTTTATATTGCCACTTACTGGATATTTTCCGTGATTAATTAATAAGGACTCCACAAAACCTAGTGATCTGTGAGTGTGCTTTGCCGTGACTTTGTATCGAGTTCCAGTAGTGAGAGTAGCAAAAGACAAAGAAAGAGGGTAGACGCGTCTCCTAACAATTTATTTTCCAACCATCCGCATTCGCCAGTCACCCCGCGATCATGGCCCTTGCAACAGCGTCAAAATATCGGGAGCTCAAAATAATTGGAAATCACTGAATACCAACCCGCACTGGGAACTGGGAACTGGGAACATTATAGGTTGATTATACCTTTATACCTACTGAATATATTCCGTAAATGACAGTGTATGAAGGAAACCGTTTACCGTTTATTTTTAATAAATTGAACCCTTAAAATAATTCAAAAAGGTGAACTTTTTTAAAACTCTTACTTCAAACGCTTTCCTGCATGTCACTTGCGGGATATTTAGTCTTATTTGTAAGACTTTTTAATCAAGGTGTATTTTTAGTTGAGAGTATTCAAGTGTTGGGTATATTCAAAAAAAAAATAGTTGACGTCTGCAATTTCACATATTAATGATTGTACCAGTGTTTTTTGACTATATCTTAGAGGCCTGAGCCTACCGACGTATTGTGTTGTTGGTGCTATTTACAATATTTAACTCCATCAATAACAAATTTATTGTATCAGTGTAATGAATGAATAACACTTTCCAATTGAAAAAAACCTTCACAGCTCGATTGCTTTGTCCACAAAGGAAATATCCAAGTTGTAAAGGTTTTCATTCCCATTCCTAGTCTAGTTTTAATGAGATTTCAGGCGCCATTTTAATTAAAATAAACTAAAAAGCACAAAACATCGTGACAAATAGCCGGCATGATCTAGAACCAAAAATTCAACCCGCATTGCGCCGAGTTTAAATTTTTTCAAACTGTGTATTTCTTGTTTTAATTGTTTAATTATCTGCACATAATGTACTAGAGTGCTATGCTTTTCTGTAAGTGATGAGGCATCAGACTTAAGGGCATTACATTGCTCGATGACCTTGATGATTTGATCCCTGTACTGGTTTTTGTTGACTTGCCCCGCACATTTCGCAAAATTTCGGTTTTTATGTATATCATTACGTATTTGTTGTTACAAAATTCATGCCGATCTATTCAGCCGTTACAGAGATAATTTACAATTAAGGTTGAAAAAGGACCTATTAAAATTAAAATTAATTATTTCTACGATTAACCAAAAAAAATTGAGAAGGTTTATTAAAATTTTAAATAATACAATTTATTTGTGATGTACTTAACTATAACATACTTTTTTTACACGAAAAACGCACGAAGGGATTCATCAACAAATTTCTTTGAACATACGCTGTTTTTGGGATTTGAGCCATGTAATGCCCTTAACCCTAAATTACTCGCGCGAAGAACGTAGGACACTCAGGATACATAGGACTATGTGAACGATGATTGTTTGGTCTTCTAACCTCTACTCTTGTAGCCATCTACATTCATACTCAACATTTTCCTCCACATGTCAACAATTTTTCAGTCACCTCCACTCATTCATTATTTTACCCATCTGTTATCTAGGTATTATATTTGAGGTTCCCAACCTTTACAAACGAGCTGTCACCAAACCAAAATCCATTCACTCTGTTTGACCTGACAAATCCTACCTACCTCAAAAGGGTGCTGCCATCTTGAACTTAAAAAAGGGTCTCAAAACAATTAATGGCACAAAAGGTATGTGGTCCCTTTGTACTCATTGTGTTTTGCGTATCAGCAGGGATCTAGATCAGTAGTACAGGCTGGCTTAATTTCTATTGTAGTAGGTATATTTAATTATGTACTTTTTTTTGTTCTTTTGTCTTGAGGACGCGTTTTGACGGTGGGTATTAGCGTTTTTATTTGTTTAAAATTTCAGTAATTTCGTTGCTTTCTCACACAACTTTTTGGGGTCGGCGTGGCAATTCATATTTTTATAATTAAAAACTTTTATTTAACTTGCCTTGTTAGTTAGTTGGTTAGTTAGTATGTATTGGTGAAATCTTGCAACTGAATTTCAAATCAGTTCCTCCCAACCGATGGAGTTGAAATTTAGCACACAGCTTGGGTCCTGGTGACACTACATTTTTACGATAGACATGACTTGATCCTGCAGCCAGAATCGTCTCTTCACGAGAGAAATCCTCAATGGTTAATAGCATGGATACGAAACTTTGTATTTGCGTTCAATGTTGATAGATAAACGTAATTTTCTTTTATTCATTTTAATAAAAGCTTGTTTTTTTATTTTTTTTTCCATACTACTTTATTTACATATTAAGCCATATCATCTTTCAAACATTCCATCCATTATTTATTTGCTGCAACAGCTGGATATTTCATTTTTGGTTAATCTGATGTAATCTTATGTCAGTTAATCTATGTTAGTCTAGCGTAACGTATTGGGTATTAAGTTCAGCGACAGAATTCGCAATACCACAAAACGCTCAAAAACTGGAATCGCTGATGTGGGCAATAAGTCTGCTGGGTTGAAGAGGGAGTGGGCGGGCCATGTCTGTAGAATTCATCAGTTCTGACGGGCCAGAATCGTCACTTAGCGGGTGCCAGAAGACGGGCCTCGTCGCCGAGAGAGGCCTAGAAAACGCTGGCGTGACGACTTAGAGGCGTTTGTAAGAGATTGGTCTGACGAAGCCGCACGTAGAGAAGAGTGGAAGGCTATGGAGGAGGCCTTTGCCCTGCAGTGAGACAATTAGGTTAAATAAAAAAAAATCTATCCCACTCAAAAAAAAAAAAACAACGTGAGGAAACCGGCATGTCCTAGAACCAAAAATTCGAAGACATGTGACATCTACCAACCCCGAGGCCCGCGAGGTGGATGGCCGTGTGTCCTTCCCACGGCTGGGAAAACGTCTCTGATATTATTACAACCACCAAAATAGGCATTTTAATTAACCTACTTCCCAAGACTTTCAAAAGATAAGATTCAAAGGTCACTCAAATTCATCTGTTACCGCTGTTAGTTTAGGCTCCATCATTTATTTTTACACGAAATTATCTGAGTGTTTATATAGGACCTGTGACCCGACATCGAATTGGGGGATTATATGTTAAGCAAATATTTTTTTAAAGATGATATCCAGTGAAGCAAAATGTTACAGTTATATTTTGGTTTTCATTTTTATCTTTTAAAGGTTTTTTTTTTTTTGTGGTAAATGGAATGGGAACATTATACAGGGTGTAAACGGACCCTTCACGAAACCGTTAACCAAGTATTACGTACATCAAACTAAGTATCTTTAAGCAAAAATTTTTGCTGGGAAACGACTTTTTTTTTGGGGTGAAAAATCGCGTTTTACGGTTGAACTCAATGTAACGTACTCAAAACATTGTGCTGATGGATGGATTGAATAGTAAGGGGGTCGTGGAGGTATTTAAAGTAAAAATATTACATTAAAAATATGTTTAAAAAAAAAAACTTGTGAAAAATTGAAACTTTCACCCCCAATTTCTCCGTAACTAGAAGGTTCCTAGGTAGAACAAAAAAAATATCGCAATGACGGAAAAAACAAGTGCCTTAAGGCTTCGTTATGGGTCTTGTTCTACCTAGTATTAGGCATTGGGACGGACTTATAAGTTTTAGATCATGAAGCAGGTACTTTCATCATCATCACATCAGCCCTGAATCACCCACTGCTGGGTATAGGCCTCCCCTTTCTTCCACCATACTTCCCGGTGCTGTGCGTCCCTTATCCAGGTGTTTCCCGTGACTTTGACGATATCGTCGACCCAACGAGCTTTGAGAGGGCCCTTTAGGCTCAACCTTGGCCACCATTCGGTCAAAGCCTTACTCCATCGGCCATCTCCGCATCTAGCCAGATGTCCTGTCCAACTCCACTTTAGGCGTATCGCCCTGTGCACGACGTCGAAGACACACACACAAGTACAGTCGCAAGCGCGACGGCTGAGCATGAGGTCTTGGGTTTGATTCCCGGGTCGGGCAAAGTGTAATTGGGTTTTTTCCGTCAGGAATTTTTCAGTAGCAGCTACGGAGTCTGAATTTGTGCCCGGTTGAGGGCAATAGGCTCGCCCCCTATAACATGGTACTTAAACATAACTGGCGAAATGTGGGTTTAGTATTAGACACACCTCTGCCTTACCCTTCGAGGATTACAGGCATGATGTTATGATATGTTCAGTACAAATGGCGAAGTATAAATCTACTATACTTAAAGTACACTCTCTGCCTAACCCTTAGGGGATTACAGGCGTGACATTGTTTTGACATTTACTGAAACAAAATGATCCAGTTTAATTTTTCTTTTTTTTTCTCTGTTAAAGGTTATATTTTGTTGGATAAACAGAATGTGTAGACATAATCGTTAAAACACGTGTATTTATGGATAACATTTTGCTTTGTCATGAAACAATTTGTTGACTATTTATTATGTTTTTTCTAATAATACATTGGGACGTCTAACAAATGTTATAACTTCGCGAAATTCATACGCGATTTATTTTATCGTTACTGTGTTTTCTTCAAAATGTGAAAGCATTGTAATTATGTAGCTGAGAATTTATTAATCTGGAATATTCCGTAAATATCCCAGTTTTCATCATCATCATCATCATCATAGTCTTTTCCCAACTATGTTGGGGTCGGCTTCCATTCTAACCGGATGCGGCTGAATACCAGTATATTACATGGAGCGACTGCATATCTGACCTCCACAACCCAGTTGGTACTGCGTAATACGATACCCCTTGGTAAGACTGGTTGTCAGACTTTTTAGGCCACTGACTACCTAACGACTGTCAAGGATCTACAAATGACACCCGGGACCAACGGCTTATCCTGCTTTCCGAGGCACGGAGGAAACTCGTTATGTAATGGGTGGTCACCCATCCACAGACCAACTTATGCAAGCACGGCTTAACCAAAGATTGACCCGAGCGGCTGTTATTATTTAGCCACGAGCTCCTCCTTTATCGTAACTGTGTTTTCTACAAAATGTGAAAGCGTTATGAGAATTAGTCTGGAATATTCCATAAATAGGCCAGTTGATATTTCACAACAATCTGTAATAAAAAATATGATGTAATCACATCTTATTAATGGACTGTGAGCGAATATTCGATATTGTGTGTTACTGAAGAAATACAATAAGTTTATTGTTCTGCTGTTATTGTAATTTTATTATAACGATGCCATTTGCACTGCGGGTGAGATTAGTAGGTCATAGTTTGTTTTCTTTATGGATTGGCAACCAATAGAAAAAGATTTCGACAAAAATGAGGATCAAATATGAAAAGTTTTCTTTAAAAAAAGTTACAAGATTAAAGTAAAAAAAAATACGAAAGTTCATTAAGATACAGTCGAACTGGAATGGACAGACTGCAGACGCGGTGGAAACCAAAACTGGTGGACACTGCAGTATATTACCTATTATTATTAGTCCGATCTTTGGGGCCGTGTTTTAAGACTTTCCTACTTGATGAATGAATTAAATGCAAGCCAAAGTCAGAATTTTAACATCAACCAAATAAGAAACTTGTTTCAAATTAAGTTAAACTTAAGCAAAATATTCTAAATTCTTTGTGGGTTTGTGTATTGGTGGCTAGTCGAAAAAGATTTTTGCCTTAAACTGAGGAACAAAATATGAAAACGTTTGATTAAAAAAGTAAAAAAATAAGAAAGTTGATTAAGAATAAGACACATTCAAACTGGAACGGACAAACTGCGGAAACTAAAACTAGCGGACACTTCAGTACATTGTATAAATTTTTTTTTTTTAAATTCTTTGTTGTATATAATTATGTTTATTTTAAATGTGCAATAGCTTAGATTTAATAAAGTATGTTATGTTGTGCATGTTTTCTCAAATAAATAAATAAGTATCTGTCATTATTACCGGTGCTTAAGACCTACATTACAGCTGAACGAATGAAATTAAATTAAACTTAAGCTAAATTTTCTAAATTCACAAAAACTTAGATCCAAGTAAATAATGACGCTTCATAATAATTTAACACAATTAGTCCTTACAGAGAATAAGAAAATTAACAATTCTGCCGCAGCCCCCTTTCATAACAAGCGTTGAAGTTAATTCAAAACCTAATTGGAGCCTATTTCTAACAATGTTAGAAATGTCTACGGAATTTGTAGAGGCGTAGCGGCATAGCGCGTAGCAGGGTCTACGGCGAAACGCGTAGCAGGATCTACGGCGAAACGCGTAGCAGGGTCTACGGCGTAGTAATTCGTAGCTGCTTTATTTTGTTTACAGATTATTGTTTACTTTACTTAGAAGCGTTAGTGTTTATAGAAGATTGCTTTTTAATAGCTTACACGTGTTTCTAAAGTAAGGATAAATGGAAAATGAAATCACTCTTCTATTTCGTAATTGTCTATACATCTTCTAAACGTCTACAAAAATAAATAAAATTGAAATATCTGTTCATAATATCAAAATCATATATACGGTACTTATAATAAAAAAACGTATTGTTTATTTTTGTCTGTCTGTTTGTTTGTTCCAGCTAATCTGTAAAACGGCTAAACTGATTTTGACTGGACTTTTACTAGCAGATAGCTGATGCTATAAGGAGTAACTCAAGCGAATTTAATTTTAGAAAAAGAATCAGGGATGCAAACTTCACCATCATCAAAAAAAGGAAATATTAAATATATTACAAACACTTTTTTTTTTTTTTTGCAATTTTTTTTTTTTTTGCAATTTTTTTTCGTTCATTTCTTATATCTTAAAACCAACTACGCAATTTAAAATTATCATAATTGTATTAAAAATCTTCATCTCATAATGCAAGTGAATTAACTATGCATAAATCTGCATCATAAACTTCCAGGAGTAACTGACTAAATATAAGTTACATGCATTTTAATTCAAGCTCAAATTATACCAGCCATATTTCTGTAAAATATGTAAATTCTACTGCAATCTTTGCTAGTCATTCATGAATGTCTTTTGAAAAAGATGAAAGTAAAAACCGGCCAAGTACGAGTCGGACTCGCGCATGTAGGATTCCATACCATCGCAGTAGCTTTATTTTTAATTTGTGTTGTATAAAGGGCTGGTGTCCGCAACTCCACGTCCAAAGCGCATATTTTGCGTTCGGTAATATTTAATTTTATTAATATTTATTTTTAAAGCAGCAACAGAAATACACATTGTGTGAAAAAATCAACTGTCTACCTATTACGGATCATGAGATACAGGCCGCTGACAGACAGACGGACATTCATTATTACCACTGCTTACTTTAATCTATGGATGAATTCGTCACATAATTAAATGATGAGTTAATCATACTTAATAGAGCTTGGATGTCCGAAAACTAAATTTTTATGAGTTTTAGCCTCGGCCAGCACTGCTGTCAAAATAGCCATGACCGCACTTGGATATTCATAAGGGTAAATTAAGAAACTTGCGAGTTAAATACAAAAGTTTTAACGGCGTTGACATATGAGCTTTTTATCCAACTTTCTTAATTAACGCACACTTATAGTTTTTGATAATCAGAACTTAAATATTTAATCAGAACAAAAATAATGAGGATGACACATGGCTAAAATATTAGCCCCTTTCGGGGCCTATAAAAAGCCAGCGGAGGTTGGTGTCTTGAGCCCCTGAAGGTGTTCGTAAAGAACTTTATGTTTAAAAAAAACGACTTCCAAAAAAACACAAAAAAGTCTAAAATCACTTTACTTTCGGAAGTCGTTGACTTTATTTGTTTTATTGACTCTTTGCCACTGACTTTCAAAAGTAAAGTCAATTTATTTATTTTTTTTTCTAGTGAAATACTAAATAAAAAAGAAACACGTAAATCGTCCCAGTAAACACGGAGTAAAAAAAATTGATGCTGGTCGAGCACATAGCCTCCTCCTTTTTTAGAAGTCGGTTAAAATGTTCTTTCACCACAAATTTAAAAATCGTAAAAATACCTACAATCTGAACAGTTACAAATTAACAATACGCCAGTAAATTATACAGAACCCTAACGTTACACCCATTAATTTTATCCTCACCAATTTCACCCTCACGCTAATACATTCTCTTGTACTCACTAATTTACCCGAGGGCTGTTAGCTGTCCTGATTATGCCGTTTTTGGTTGTAAAAGAGAATTTTCTATAAGGGTTTCGATTGTTGTTTTTTTACATGTGAACCGTGGCTATACAACATTAGTTTTAGTATATGCGAAAACTGAAACACGTGTCTAGTATTTTTATGTAAAGAATCTATGTACAAAATTTCAAAACTGTATTATGAAAAATCACAAAGTAATAATCTTGTTCTGTTATCTGGTTGTCCGCACAAAAATGTGGTCACCACGCAGCACGTCTTGAGCTCATTGATAATAATAATTTGGCAGTAGGTACGTAAATAATTGCGATAGGTACTTAATGTCGTTCGATATCCAACTCGTAACTTTTTTTTTTATATTTTTGGTGCAAAATATAACATCGTTTAATAATTATTGGAATCGATTCAGTTACTTATTCTGAACAAACTATATTCAGGTTTCGCATGTACTAAAAATAATGTTGTTTAATAACAGCTACTCGGGTCGATTTTTAGGTTAAACCGCGTTTTTCTAGGTTGGTCCGTGGATGGGTGACCACCCATTAAATACCAAGGTTCGTCCGTGCCTCTGAAAGCATGTTAAACCGTCCATCCCGGCTGTCATTTATAAATCTTTGACAAACGTTACAGGTAGTCACTGGCCTGAAAGTCTGACAGAGTCTGACCAGGGTTAACTGGGTTGTGTAGGTTAGATTGGCCGTCTCTCCATGTAATATACTGGTATTCAGCTGCATCTGGTTAGACTGCAAGCCGACCCCATTAGAGGTGGGAAAAGGATAGGTAGGTGATGATGACGATGCTTTTCCAAGCTTTAAGCTTGATAAGCTGAAATTATTAAAGGAACAGAAGAAATCTACTATGAAAATATTTTTTTTAAACAGCCTTGGCTGGTAAGCATAAGTCCAGCATACACTGGACCGGGACGTGAGAGGGAACAAACCTCACGTCCTAGCCGATGAGGGAGACGCTCCGGGCTGTGGATGGTGAGTAATGGGCTAGCTCGCCGTCCAGCCGTCTTATGACGTCAGGCCGAGTAAACGGCGCGTTCGTTTTCCACGCTCGCCTCAAAGAGTTGTCAGTAACCAGGAAGGGGTCCGCAAGGGCTGATGTCTGCCGGGGCTGCGGGATTATTCGAAAAAGATACCGCGGCCCTGGAACACAAATGGCAAAGAAGGAATATGGATGGGTTTTAAAAAAAAAAAAACAAAAAAAAAAAAAAAAAAAACAATATTCCGATATTAAAAGAAGACTGCAACAATGAAAAACTACAGTTATTCCAACAATGTCTCTGTTGCAATATCACCGCATTTCTTCACAGCAAAAATCCACAAAGCATAGCATTGTTTGTTCTGAATAAAGGGATCAATGCGATCTATGTGTGTTGTGACACGCCACAGGGAATCCTATTACACTGAACCCGAGTGTAAACTGTGAAAAGAAAATTATAACGTAAGCATTTGAAACGACATGTTGCGTTTTGTTCTAGAGAATTTAATTTAAATAGACATGTATGCAGAAAATACAAATAAAAAGCTGCTTTTCAATCGTTTGGCGCTAGAAATTTTATTATTTATTTAGTCTGACAACCAGTCTCACTAAAGGGTATCCAATAACTAAAGGGTGTTACAAGCCCCTTAACGAAGCCGAAAGGCACTTGTTCTCCCCATTATTGCGATCATTTTTTTGTTCTAGACCATACCTGAGAACCTTCTAATCACGGAGATATTGGGGGTCAAAGTTCCAACTTGTTTAAAAGTTTTTTTTAAACACAGGTTTTTAATGTGAGATTTTTACTTTAAACACTTCCACGACCCTTGTACTATTCAATCCATCTATCAGCACAATGTTTTGAGAGCGTTACATTGAGTCCTACCGTAAAACGTGCTTTTTCACCCCAAAAAAAAACCGTTTCCCAGCAATATTTTTTGCATAAAGTTACTTAGTTTGATGTACATAATGCTTGATTGACGGCTTCGTTAAGGGTCTTGTTACACCCTGTATATGAACTGTCAGTCCGCAGTCCTTATGAAATTCTAAACTTTCTTATGACGACAACATTTATTATCTACAAATTAAATACATATTTGTTTTATTTTCCGTGGGAAATCATCATTCTGACTGATGAAAGCTCTTAAGCACGAGCTCATAATCAGCTTTTTATTGCATTCATGCATCATCAGCATTAATGGGACTCAATACGCCATATTCCACCACTCCGGCCTAGTATGTAAGTAATCATCATCTGCCTAGTTTTTTCCCAACTATGTTGGGGTCAGCTTCCAGTCTAACCGGATGCAGCATATACCAGTACATACATGGAGCGACTAGTACTGGGTAATACGATACCTCTTATCAACACTGATTGTTATACTTTTGGGCCACCGAAGCTCTGTATGACTTGTAATGGGTGCTTACCCATCGACAGACCAAACTAGACAAGTGTAGATTGATCCGAGCGGCTGTTATTATTTAGCCACGAGGCCTAGTATAAGGAATATGAAAATATTATTTATAAAATATTTAATGTCATAACACGAAACTTTTATTTGTAAAAAAATATTATCATTCAAAATTCCTTGACTGAGTAAGTGAAAATATTACAGAAATAGTCTTAAAAGGGTTTTTTGTGAGCTTCTGAAAAATTACATGAATGATTTCAATCAACTCATATAATATATTTTAGGTTGTATGATTGAAAGTGGGATATTACCTATGTTTATTTATACAAGGTGTAAAAGGACCTTTCACGAAGCCGTCAACCAAGCATTCTGTATATCAAACTAAGTAACTCTACGAAAAAAATATTGATGGGAAACGACTTTTTTTTTTTTTGGTGTAAAAAAATACGTTTAACGGTAAGACTCAAAGTAACGTACTTAAAACATTATGCTAAAGGATGCATTGAATAGTACGGGGATCGTGGAGGTATTATAGTAAGTTTTAACATTAAAAATTTGCATCAAAAAAAAGTTTCAAATAGCACAAAGACCTCTAATATCTCAGTAAGTTTTGAACCATACCTGGGAACCTACCAGGGTTCCCAGGTATGGTTCAAAACAAAAAAATA
Organism: Noctua fimbriata; assembly: GCA_905163415.1. Classification (NCBI taxonomy): domain Eukaryota; kingdom Metazoa; phylum Arthropoda; class Insecta; order Lepidoptera; family Noctuidae; genus Noctua; species Noctua fimbriata. The sequence goes on from LR990951.1 coordinate 6,297,547, forward strand.
TCGCAATAAAGGGAAAAACAAATACTGTTCGGCATCGTTAAGGGTATATTTACACCCATTACAGCAGTATTCACCAAAAGCGTAGGCAGAGGTGTATCACATTTGTAGGTGGTTATTAGTACATTTCGCCGGTAATATTTTTAGTTCCATGTAAAAGAGCCTCCTATAATATGCCACTGAAAATAGCTACGCCTGTATCTTTTTTAATAACCGTGAAAAAACAAGACGAACTAAAGATATGAGCAAAATCAATAAATATTATGGTTTAAAAAAAAACTAGGGAATGCATACAAAATAAATTAGTCCGCCATCTTTGGGAGTCCACAATATTGGATTTAGAATGACGTTACTGAATTAACCATGCATTGTCATCCAAACTAAATACGTATGCAAAATTTCAGCTCAATCGGACACCGGGAAGTGGGTCAAATTTAATTTCTAAGATTTTTAACATATTTACAGATGAAGTTAATAAAAGCGTGTTAAAAAATAATCGCGTAATTCAAAAGTAGTACACCGTGACTTTTTAGTCGTCTTACAACAGCAGAACACTGCATGTATCCAATGACTACTAAACATTCATAAAAAAATAAGTATTAATGAGATCTGAATAATTAAAAAATAAAAATATTCATTATTATGACGCATGACGCAGTTGAAACACCCTGTTGCGAGCGATGATCTGATCAACTCGTGCAATCGGTAGATATGTTTTAACGTTTGACACGTAAACATTATTGACAACATGTTTCATAATTCTTATGTATTATTTATTTTTCTTTGTACTTATTATCTAAACTAGCTGACCCGCGCAACTTCGCCTGCGTTTGGATTTTTCCCCGTTTTTGCAACATTTTTCATGAATGCTCCGCTCGTATTAGTCGTAGCGTGATGGTATATAACTTATAGCCTTTCTCAATAAATGGGCTATCCAACACTAAAAGAATTTTTCAATTCGGACCAGTAGTTTCTGAGATTAGCGCGTTCAAGCAAACAAACAAACTCTTCAGCTTTATAATATTACTAGCTGTTGCCCGCGACCTTCGTCCGCGTAAAATTTTATAGCCTATAACCTTCCTCGATAAATGGGCTATCCAACACTAAAAGAATTTTTCAAATCGAACCAGTTGTTCTTGAGATTAGCGCGTTCAAGCAAACAAACAAACAAACTCTTCAGCTTTATAATATTATAGTATAGATATATATCTGTGGCATGGTGCTAAAAAGGCCAAAGTACGTTTTTGTATGAAACGAGATTGTAATGCCAGTTTATTGTCAAAGTATGATATTTTTTTGTGCTAAAAGGGCGTTAGTGTATTAACAATCTTTCAAAAGTTACTATGTAAAAAAGGCCAATGTAGTGTGCGCTTTCATAAAGATATGTAAAAAAAAAAAAATATAAAAGGGCTGCAGTATACTTAAGCCGATAAGAAATTATTATTTTTCACTTTCCTAGTAATAGAGTAAGAACTAAAACGATCAAAGTTAACATTAGCCTTTTTTGTGATGTAATTTTAGTTTGCTGCTTTATTTATATGAAAGCAAAATAGACCAATGTATACATTGGTCCATTGGAATTATTCAAAATGCTAAGTTTAAAAAGAAACCGAAATATGACACGTTCACAATCAGAAGATACTGCAGCAGTAGCACCTCTCAGAGACCTGCAATCATTTCTGGAGTACCTCCAACCATCCAGCCGTCCATTTTATGAGTCTTTGGAGACTGGCCCCGAAATGGAGGATATTGTGTCATGTTCTGATGAAGAAAATTAAAAATATTGTAATCTCTCCATAATAAAATTTCTTAGAGAAACAACATTGGCCTTTTTAATTTTATACATAATTGGGATCATAACAATTATCATCAGTGCTAAAGGGGCTTAAGTTGTTAATATTTTCCAAAATAACATTTTTTTTTTAAATTTGAATTTAATTCATAAATCTTCTTAAAAACATAAATCAAATAAAAGTAAAATATTTTTGCCGTACTACAATATAACACCTAAATAATAACTATTAATGCTGATTCATTGTTCTAACGCTCATTACTGAAAATAATGATTATTGATATTGGCCCTATTAGCACCAGGCCACAGATATATAGTATAGATTAATGGTAAAATATAAATAAACGCACCTAAAGGTATTTTATGTCGGATCCATTGAGTGGACCACCTTTGCAAGACGACTAAAACTCACGGTGTATATGTTACAGCTAAAAGCCGAAGTGCGGCTACACCACAGATATAGATAGACCTAGATAACGCAAGTATCACGATCTGTATGCAAACCAGGCGTGCCAGTTTTTGACTACCTATTATGACGTCACAAGCACTATTTAGTGATGGGAAAATCAAATCGATTCAAAGACGCCGCCGCGGACGGCGCCCCCCTCGTCCTACCCCCCGCCATGACGCCCACTGACGTCCGACTAGCGCTATGCTCCGATGCAGACTGAGTTCGAAATTGGCCACTTACGATTTTTGTACGTAAGCTACATAATAATATGGCACGCGAAGTAGTTGCTCTCGCGTTATCTAGGTCTATCTATATCTGTGGGCTACACCTAGTTCTAGCCGGCTAAACCTAGGTGCGGCCGGTTAAACTTAGATGTATCCTACTTATCTTTGGTTAGATGTTGGGATCGGCTTCCAGTCTAACTGGATGCAGCTGAATACCAGTATTTTACATGGAGCGACTGCCTATCTGACCTCGACAACGTACCTAATCTCGTTAAAAGATTTTCAAAGGTAAGGTCAGGTTCAATAAGCTTACCTTTTAAAATGAATAATTTATGTTTTAATAATATTAAGGAACGTTTTCTTACTCCCGACCGTAGTTTTTTTTTTAATTCCAAAAAAAAAAAAAAAAAAATTTGCAGAAAACATGGTATACAATGGTGTTGAATAAAATTAAAACATCATTTAAATCATCATCATGATTGATTGATTGATTGATTCATTTTTTTTTTTTTTTTTACTGAAGCTAAGTATTATGAACGCGAACAAAATAAAATATAAGAGATTTGAAGGTCACCATAACATAACTTTGTCATGTTTAATTAATTTAGGTATTAGTATTTATACTGGGTGTAATCTAACTTATTTTATATAAGGTCTATCTTTTCATATACGAAATATTTTAAGAGTAACTTCTATAAGTCGTAAAGTCGCCACAGCAACGAAAAAAATATTATCGGAAAGTTTTTGTTTTAAATTTTTTGAGATTTCTTGCGTAAATCTTTTACTCTCATATTCTAACAATGACAGAAGGTAAATAAGACGTAGTAAACTAGCGTAATGGATGTTCAAAAATAAGGAGCTAGTATTTATTTTGTGGGTCAAGTAATTTTAAATGATTCATTTTTTATAAAAATATACTTGGATAAAAAAAAAATAATCCCTTGAAATTGCTTCGTTATAGCCGTTAGATGATTCCCTGAAAATATTTCGTGTATGAATAGTTAGACCTTATATTGTATGTTTTTTTTTATATGGTATATCTTATAGCATCGTATTGGACGAGTCTGTAATGATGTTAAAATGATAATATAGCATTACGCCTGAAATCCCTGATAGAGATGGCAGAGGCGTACGTAATAGTACACCCACATTTTACCTCAACCTCAGTTATGCTAGTTATGTTTAAGTCCCATGTAATAGGGGGCGAGCCTATTGCCTCATGCCCAGCAGTCGCGCCTGCGACCACTAGACCAACGACGCAGTCTCACACATACATACTGATAAAAATTTCCATGCAAACTATTATACGAGAGTTCGGATTCTTATTTAAAAAAAAAAAAAAAACAATTTAATTAAACTGGATTTAGAATTTATTACTTTAAAGAACTCGGACTCAGAATTAGTAGAATAATAGGAAATAGAAATGATGTAGGACTTCCGACCCGTACCGAGATTCAGACCAAACTGGCGTGCAAGCCCGTCTAAGTTAATAAATGCTGACCAGGCAAGTCTGGAGAGCGATCAGCCATTCTAGTGTCATTGACAAGGTATAACAGAACGAAGTCGCGTGCAACAGCTAATCTTTTAATAATTTTAAATTTACTGAAGGTAAGTATTATGAAAGCGAAAGAAATAAAATATAAAAGACTAAGATTAGAAGGTCAACATACCATAACATAACATCCTGTAATCCCCGAAGGGTTAGGCAGAGGTGTACCTAATAGTGCACCCACATTTCGCCAGTTATGTTTACGTCCCATGTAATAGGGGGCGAGCCTATTGCCATCAACCGGACACAAACCCAGACTCCGTGGCTGCTACTGAGAAATTTCTGATAAAAAAACCCAATAATCCTTTGCCCGACCCGGGAATCGAACCCAGGACCTCATGCTCAGGAGTCGCGTTGCGATCACTCGACCAACGAGACAGACAATAATGTTGCTTTATTATGGTATTTTTCATAATAATAATATTCCAGTCATTGTGCCGATAGTCGTGTCGGCCAATGGCTTAATAGCCAATACTCTCGACCAACATCTGAGGAGGCTCTCGCTTGGCAGCTGGATCAAGGGCTTGATTCAGAAAGCAGTACTTCTGGACACGGCGTGTATCATTAGGAGGTTCCTCTCTCAAGAGCCCTGACCACCGGTAGCTCGGACCCTGTTCCTGATGCCGGTGGGCTACTATGTTTTATATTTTTAAATGCTTTTTTTTATTTATTTTTATATGGAAATATTTAAAAATGTAAATTATATGTTTGGAAAATTAATAAAGGATATTGTTTTATCATAGTAGTTTTCAACAGTACTGTGTTACAATACGTCTATTCCAAGAAATACTGACATGTCATATAAAACTAATAAAGCTGGAATCGTATGCCACTCAATATCTCATAAACTGCTGTACTGTACTGCTGTATTCAATATAACTTGGTTGGATCATAAATCATGAACGTAGCATAATAAATCATATTATTATGCCTCTGCGTTTGGGGATAGTCATCAATTTTAATATAGGCAAAGTTGCGTGTTTGAGTATATTATATACGTACCTGCCGTACCATCAAAGGGTATTTTGGGTAAACTTGACAACCTTGTAATTGTCATCATCATCTGCCTGCCTTTTCCCAACTATGTTGGGGTCGGCTTCCAGTCTAACCGGATGCAGCTGAATACCAGTATTTTACATGGAACGAGTGCCTATCTGACCTCCACAACCCACTTAGTACTGAGTAATACGATACCCCTTGGTAAGGTAACCTGAAATTGTACTGATTGACAAACACAACATCACGCCTGTTTACCCGAAGACTTAGGCAGAAGTGTACCTACACCCATATTTCGCCAGTTATGTTTAAGTTCCATATAATAGGGGCCGAGCCTATTGTCAGCAACTAGACACAATTCCGAACTAAGTAGCTGTTAACAACGTTACTAACTACGCTAATTCAAATTATAAATACGCAATATGGCAGGAAAAATATAAAGTACGAAGGTGTTCAAATTTATAATAATCTACCGGCAGATATCAGGAACACAACTTCTTTCAACTTTTTCAAAGCTAAACTAAAGCAGTACGTCACGAACAACATAAAACTATTAAAATAACTATATAAGCTAGTCCTTCACACAATAATAATTATGTCGACATCGTACCTACCTACATTAAGGGCATTACATTGCTCGATGACCTTGATGATTTGATCCCTGTACTGGTTTTTGTTGACTTGCCCCGCACATTTCGCAAAATTTCGGTTTTTATTTATTATTTAAAAATATTAAAAGAAATAACAGAAAAAAAACAATACAGATTGTTAAGTATATCATTACGTATTTGTTGTTACAAAATTCATGCAGAACTATTCAGCCGTTACAGAGATAATTTACAATTAAGGTTTAAAATGGACCTATTTTCTACGTATAACCAAAAAAATTAAGAAGGTTTATTAAAATTTTAAACAATACAATTGATTTGTGATGAACTTAACTATAACATACTTTTTTACACGGAAAACGCACGAAGGGATTCATCAACAAATTTCTTTGAACATACGCTGTTTTTGGGATTTGAGCCATGTAATGCCCTTAAGAAAACAAAACTGTTAACTACTGGACTACACTTTACCTTACTTATGTATTTATTCGATGTATGTTCTTTCAGAATAAATAAAGAATCTTTTAACCCAAATAAAACCCTTCAACACAAGCAAAACCGCAGGCCTAACTAGTCCTATCATTCACTGAAAATCGTACCTGGTACACGCGTCGCAGGTTTACAGTGATAGTTGCAGACAAGTATAAAATTTGACGAGCGATAATTCGTTTACAAGGTTGAATTTTGTTTGATTTTAAAGAGATTGTTCAATATGATCTTTTGTACATATACAATATTAGTTTTTGTATATGCGAAACCTGAAACACGTGTCTAGTATTTTTATGTAACGAATCTATGTACAAAATTTCAAAACTGTATCGTGAAAAATCACAAAGTTATAAGCTTGTTCTGTTACTTGGTTGTCCGAATAAAAACGTGGTCACCACGCAGTGCGTCGCGCGCGCGCCTCCAGCGTCGTTTTGAGCTCATTGATAATAGTAATTTGGCAGTAGGTACCTAAATTATTGCGATAGGTTCTGAATGTCGCTCGTTGCCATCTTGTAACTTTTTTTAAATATTTTTGGGACAAAATATAACATGGTTTAAAAATTATTGGAAACGATTCAATTACTTATTCTGTACAAACTATATTCAGGTTTCGCATATACTAAAAATATGTTGTATAAATAAAAGATTTAAAAGACAATGCTGATGTAAAACGGGAGCGCAGGTAGGTATGCACGTTGTACGGCTCAGGATAAGGTGACGCTTTTCAAAGCTGACTGTCAATTCTTTTGCACGTGCAGCCTGTGGGTGAACTTTACGCAAAGGGCATATAGTGACCTGCGCACACAATGCAATGTGGGTCTGGAACCACGACATTAAATTAAAACGAGCACAGTACTAGTCCATCTAAACATTTTAAAACACTAAAATTAGTAGTTAATGGAAAATTTAAAAATTGCAATTTTCAAACAAAATAAATAGCAGAATCAACTGCATAAAAAGCAAACACGCTTTATCACGAAAAGTCACTGACCGGTTGCGCGGCGCGGTGTGGGGCGCTTCGGGCGATGGCGGTACATCAAACGTTCATGTGTCACCAAAGTATTCATAGGATTTGATTGATTTTTCGTATACGGGTAAAGAACATGACACTCTTTACGTGGTTTGAAGGAATGTCAATCGTCCTGCTCCACTTTGTATAACAACACGTTCCGGGTGTTGTTGGGGCTGCCGCGTTTTTGTAGCGCGTCTGTCATGTTTGCCGACGCGGACGTTGATAGTTTTTCGGCTATCATGCGCATCTCTGCCACGCCGTTTGCGCCAGCCCCAACACCATTGGCTGATAGGTGGGACTCTCCGATCTTAGGGCAGTGGATACGGCTGCATGCAGTCAAGTAGACATTCCCCAGGATCGGCGTGACTCACGCAGCTTAGAGTAAATGCTACTAACACTAGGGTATAAGTTTTCATTGTTACTAACAAATATGGATGCGATTCTGAAATACAGTAAAAGCTCCCTATTCGCGCTTCCGTCATTCGCGTTTTCACCATTCGCGGATTAAAAAAATGCAACCCAATTTCTTTATTCGCGGCAAAAAATTTCTTTATTCGCGGATCTAAAATTTCATACAAAATTCCAATAGGTGTTTAACGCAATATCTTTTGCAAGTGCCGTCAAATGGTACCGCCGAGCACTTTGACCTAAGCCGCCATTGTCGCATTTGCCGCAAACACCGCGGTCGGCGTTTTTGAAAATGTAAACAAACAGAAGAAAGCAACCTTATTTCTGAAGGAATAAAGTATATTTTTAAATGTTGCTGTTCCGTTCTTTGGTAAAAGCCGCTTTGCCTATTTTATTGTTTTATCTTTCACATTCGTTACAAAAATTGTGATCGAGTAACAAAATTCTTCAAACCATTGCCTAAGCCTGAGGATAATGATTAATCAAAATGTTCAATAACATCAATAAAATTGATTTTCTTATATATTTGTGTTTTTTTTTGGCACCTAGGAACGTATCCCCTATAAACCCATATAAATTACCATTCTGTATTCACGGTTTCTGTATTCGCGGCATATTTATGGAACATATACCCCGCGAATAAAGAGATTTTACTGTAAATGTTTATTTATTTATTTATAAACTCACGCCTTTATTTTATGGGGTTAGGCAGATATTACAGAATGCCTATGCCTCTATGATTTTTACATACTTCTTCTTCTTTAATTTTTTTCTTATTTTTTCGCGGTCGACCGCGGCCCGAGTCTTTCAAATGATATTATGCATTTCCTAATGGTGATAAAGCATAAAATGGCTTGACAGTTCGAAGCCGCGTCGCGTCGCGTTACGTCTCGTCACGTCTCGGTGTGGATTGACCCTAACACGACACAACCAATCATAAACTGGTTAATAAAACGTTTTCTTTTCAGTTACATTAATAATGTGTTTCTGTGACGACTGCCTCGTTGGTGGAGTGGTCACGAGGGCGACTGACTGCAATGTTATATGGTTTTTTCATCAAGAATTTCTCTATAGAAGCCATAGTGTCTGGATCTGTGCCCGGTTGATGGCAATAAGCTAGTCCCCTATTACATGGGACTTAAACATTATTGGCAAAATGTGAGTGTACCATCAGATACACCTCTGCTCCCTTCGGGGATTACAGCGTGATGTTATTATGTATGTTGAATAGAACTTTCGAACATGCCACATTCTATCAATTCGTCTACCGCCGCTTTAAAACCAATCTTATTTTCCAATAAGGAATGTGTTTTATCCAGAATCTTCTACTAAAACTTTTCACATACATTACCTACGCAAAAGCTTGGGATTTAATCAAAGTATTTGGAGCGTAATCTTTTGTAATCAGATTAAAATCAACGAACCGATACAGGTTTTTACCTAAAATAGACCTGAAATTATCTGTTAACCTAATAACAGGGAATCAGGTCGTCTAATGAAATATTTTGTACCCTAATCCACCAGACCAAATATATAATTTACATCAACATCTTACGTATGTCATAACGTGTAATAGAGAAGTATGGAAGAAGATGACACAGACGTTAGTTTTTAGTGTAGTTAGTTTATTCTTTTTTTTTGTTCTGATAAATAAGTTAAGATTTCATTTTGGTTTTTCATTTAATTTATCATATTTTTTAGAGAGATTTGATCCTTATGATTGACCCTATCGATTGATGCCATAAAAGTACAGGGTGTTATTTTTTTGGAATTTGTCGCCAAATTTTGGGCTAAATCGATTTAGATTGCCATCGACACACTAAGAACAATATAGTAGAGAGAGTACACCCACATAACGCCAGTTATGTTTAAGTCCCATGTAATAGGGGGCGAGCCTATTGCCATCAATCGCTCACAAATCTAGATTTCAAGCTTCTACTGAGAATTTCCGATGGAGTTACCCCTTTCTAACTTTGCCTGACCTGAGAATCGAAGCCAAGACCGTAAGCTCAGCCGTCACACTTGTAACCAACGATACCAAATACATCGATATCGGTTAAAGCGTTCAAAAGTTATGGTCGAATAAAGAATCACACAATCAAACATACATACATGAACCCTGAAAACATAAAACTCCTTTTTAGGGTTCCTTATCCGAAGGGAAGCCAACGGAAAACTATTGTATCTCATGATCCGTAAAAGGTAGACAGTTGACATTTTCACAGAGTGTGCATGTCTCACAACAAATAATAAATTAATTAAAGGGGGCTCCCCTACCACGATGGGGAGCACTTCATGCGCGAGTCCAACTCGCACTTGGCCGATTTTTTGAGCAGTGCTGTAAAAACTAGACCAATTACAGAGTTTAATTTTTTTTTTTTTTTTCTGTATGGGCTTACTCTTGACCTCAATCTAGTCCTGAGGACACAGATGAGGTCAACGATGGAACGAGCTAACCCAAAAGAAGCCTATTAACTCGCGATTTAAATAGATTGGGGTCATATGAACTTGGAAACACCGACGCAGGCAGGGAATTCCACTCCTTGGCTGTGCGCATAATAAATGATGTAGCAAAGCGCTTCGTGCGAATGTGTGGAACATCGACAAGGTATGGGTGATAACCTGCAGTACGTCTGGACTCCCGATGGAAGAAAGGATTTACGGTCAATAAACAGTAGTAACATCAAATTCCTATGTTTAGAGATCAATTACTACTGCCTACCCCTTCAGGGAATACGACCGCAGTACTTTTATATGTGTTGTTGCCCTGTTGAACACTTCAGTGTGAGTTCTTTAATTTTCTTCGGCTGTAAACATAAGAAGTAAAATCTTAATGTTAGCAGTTACATGTAAAAAGGTTTATGAGTGTAGTAACCATAAAAGTTACTTACTACAGATTCCCTATGGAACTCATATTGTGGTGTCAATTTTTATCGCTGACAGCTGCGTTGAAAACAGCTGCATGGATCGATCTTCAAAGATAGGCAACGTTTGTCAAGGTCAGTCCGCGGATGAGTTAAAATCAAAGCATTTATTTCAAGTAGGCCAGTTACATCCCCGCAACCTTCACCAGGTCATCGGTCCACCTAGTGGGAGGCCTTCCAACGCAGCGTCTTCCGGTTCGCGGTCGCCACTCCAGAACTTTTCGGCCCCATCGGCCATCCGTTCTGCGAGCAATGTGCCCTGCCCACTGCCACTTAAGTTTGGCTATTCTTCGGGCTACGTCGTTGATTAAGATCTGATTCGCTTACTGTAACACGTATGTAGTTACAGAATTATAATCATTAAAATCATCAATACAACCCTCTAAGTTCATTTAATCTCATTTAATTACTTTTTCATGAAAAAGTCATTCAATGGGATTATGTGAACTTGTTTCAAATATAGCCTAAAACTGACCTGCAAATTGCAAAAAAACCTAAGAAAATTTGAATATCGCGGGTATATATATGTATATATAGAATACCTTGGCGCTTCCACCGTAACACAAGCTAGTCGCGGCTGTCATTCCTGGATCTTTGACAATGGTCACGCGAAGCCTGAAAGTCTGACCATCAGTCTTACCAAGAGGTATCGTGAAAACTCAGTCACTGGATTGTCAAGATCTGACAGGCAGCTACTCCGTGTTAAGTACTGGTATCCAGCTAATTTCATTTAAACTGGTAGACGACCATAGAACATCGTCTGAAAAAAAGTTGGTCATCATCTGCCTAACCTTTTTCCAACTATGTTGAGGTCGACTTCCAGTCTAACTGGATGCAGCTGAATACCAGTATTTTACATGGAGCGACTGATTATCTGACCTCCAAAACCCAGTTAGTACTAGTTAATACGATACCCCTTCGTAAGACTGGTTGTCAGACTTTCGGGCCACGGACTACTTAACGACTGCCAAAAATCAACAAATGACAGCCGGGACCGATGGTTTGACGTGTTTTCCGAGGCACAGAGGAAATTTGGTATGTAATGGGTGGTCACCGATTCACGGATCAACCTAGACAAGCGCGGCTTAACCTGAAGATCGACCCGAGCGGCTGTTATTATTTAGCCACGAGCTCCTTACATAGTCGATATAGATGATAAATATCTACCTTCTTTCATGTATGCAGATTCTCTGTTACAAATGTACCAAAGTAATTCTGTAAACATCACTTCAAAATTCGAACGGTATCTCGTTGTGAATCCGCGATGATTTACTTTAAAAACAAATGAGTTCGCTTTCGAATTGTGTGCGCTCACTTGAATGAGGATCCAAGGGAACTTTATAGAGTAGCAAAGCACCGATATTTTTATATTTCAGAATATGCTTCGTGAATGTTTTGTTCTGTATTGTGATAAACAACAAAACCATCCTAAGAAAATAAAATCGTGTATAAAAAACAGGTTCGTTTTTATACATTTCAGCAAAATTATTGTAATCGTAAAAAAATACCCTCTACTCTGAAAAATATCCCAAATCAATATTTATACGTGACACACGCGTAACCTTTTATATTTAGCTCAAAAAGCATTGCGCAATCAAATATGTTCTTTCTTTTTTTGCAAAACAGGAGAATAGACGATGGCAGAATATATTAAAGAAAAATATTATAAGAATGTGTACACGTCCTGTAACATAACTTTACGCATTTAATCTCTGAGGGGTTAGGCACAGGTGTACCTATTGTTACGAGCTGGGTATGGGATAAATTAAATGCTACCGATTAAACAACAAATAACTTTAATAATCACAAAACACTTAAAATTCAATCACAAATAAACCACTGATCACTATTGGCTTAGATTTCGCACTTCTAGTTCGCTTCGTTGTATCACCTAAATCAGACTGACTGCTCCCGCAAACACGACGGCTATTTATATGACGACCGATCCTTCGAGAAGCTTCCACGACTATCTCGAATATTCTAGACATCTCCATAGTAGAACATTGTCCTTCGAGAAAGTTCCACAACTTTCTCGGATCTTCTAGACAGTTCTATACTGGAACATTCTAGACTCGCACGTAATCTAGAATGTTCTCGTGAAGCAACCGTCGTAACACTATTAATACAGTCAGATTTCACGAATTATGATGAAACCCCATGTAATATGGGGCGACCCTACAGCGGCTATTAAGAAATTCCTGATGGAAAAATCGTTCGTTTTCCAAGTCGGGCAAAAAGTTTTGAGTTCTTCGATTAGGTAATCAGTAGCAGCCACGGAATCTGAATTTGTGCCTGATTGATGCTAATAGGCTCGTTCCATATTACATGGGATTTAAAAATAACTGGCGAAAGGTCAGTCTACTGAGGAACAACTCCGCCTACCCCTTCGGGGATATCAGGCGTGATGTTGTGTTACATTGTAAGTAAATATAATAAACATCATCTGCCTAGCCTTTTCCCAACTATGTTGGGGTCGGTTTCCACAATTACCGAATGCAGCTGAATACCAGAATTTTACAAAGACCGGCTGCCTATCTGACCTCCACAACTCATTTAGTACTGGGTAATACGATACCCCTTGGTAAGACTGGTTATCAGACAACAATGTATAAACGCACTAGTGTTTATAGAATTTGTGAGTTACTCGCACACGCGGCCTACTACGTAAGTAGCTATGAGTAATGTCGTGTTCAACAGTGTTATACTTGTTAATATATTTAGTTACTTACGGAGAAAATAAGTCAGCCTTGTTTAGTCAATAATGTGCTACATTATTTTAAAACGTGTTTTCAGAGGCTTATCGTATAAAGTACTTGCATAGGGTGAAACAACAAATAAACTCTGTAAAAAACGATTGCGGGAAAAAAACTGAAAAGCTTAAAAACAAGCACATTTTATAAATTAATAGAAATGGACTGGGTCCTCTGGTAAAAGTGGTTAAAATGTGCTTGTTTTCAGCTTTACAGTTTTTTTCTAGCAGTCGAGTTTTAACTTTTTTTTATTTCCTTCTTTTTAGTTTAGTAACGTGAAAGTTTTAGTGAAAGTTAAAACTTTCACTAAAACTTTACTAACTTTATACGATTATTTCACTTTTAATACGATTTGATATTTCAAATGACTTTTGAACATATAAGTTAGATATATTTTTATAGTCATCTTTTAAAACCCTTCTTTTTGACAAGAAGAAAAAAAAATCGTTTATATCTAACCAGTTACAACTTTTTTTTTTTTTAATTAATACAAAAAGATTAGTACTTAATGACATTTCATAAAAAAAATGTCTTCTTTAATTAATGACTTAATAGCCAATAGTTGGACAGAAGACAAAATAAGACAAAACTTCCAGGAACTGGAACCCAGGACTTCCTGCTCAAAAAATATGCAGTAAAAATCATCATATCAGTCAAGACTCATCCAGCGAGTTTTAGCAGACGTAACCAGATCATAGCTTTACCTTGAATATGATAATTTTGTTTCTAAACGCAACCTTCATTGTCAACCTTCATTGACAGCTGATGTCAATTTGATTTTGACATCTATCCTAGATTTAACTTTTTCCGGACCGGTTTTCTTATCGAAGATTAAAACACGTAAGTGTTTAAAACACGTAAGTGTTTAAAACACGTAAGTGTTTTAATCTTAGGGCTCCGGCAGTCCCACGCGAGCTTAACGTCGCAGATGGTCTGAACGCTCACCACCGCAGCTTCGGCTTGTTCGATTCTAAATTACACTCTAGGGGTAGGGCAGACAAGACTTTGTGGAGTCGGTTTTGCAGCGATACGTTTCTGTTACTAACTTTAGTAGCACAACATATTGACTTTCAAGAAAATTAATTTAAAGACCTAAATAATACCTTCACAATTGACCAATGCTTGTACACTGGACACTGATTTTCATGGATAAAATAGGTCGAAATTGTTCCAAAACCGAATTTACGTAGTCTTTTGGCTGTTACCCCTAGAGTGTATATAAAAATCCGGAGGCACGAAGGGAGGGCAACCCCCGCCCGCTGTAACAAAGCATAGGCACCCGTGGGAGCCGTAGCAGCTGAGGCTGGTCGCCGGAAGCGACCAGCAAGCCGAAGCTGCGGAGGTGAACATGGGTGCCTATCCTTTGTTACGCAAGGGCGAAGGGGTTGCACTTTCCGTAGCGCCGGAGACGTCGCAGAAGCAACCTTTTTCCACTCATACTACTTATATCAAAATTTGTTCGATATTTTAACTTGTACGTATTTTTAGGGTGAATTAATGAATGTATTAAATGTTGAAAATTAACCCATTTTTACACGTAGGGATATTAATTTTCGATGTTCAAATAATATATGTACCCATCGATATTTAGGACGTTCAATTGTTTGTACTTCGATATTTAGGACATTCGATAATCTGTATTTAGATATTTGGATCTTTCGATGTAACTTTTGTAGATATTTAGATATTAGATATATTGGACGTAGGATATTTAACCATTCGATAATTTATAAACTTTCGTTATTTTAATTTTCGGTTTTATGGTCGTTCGATATTTCCATTTTCGATGTTTTGAACATCGATATTTTAACAGTAGGTATTTTAATCTTCGATATTCAAATACGTACCCGTTTTTGCACATTAAAAATCTGCAATGATCTCGAAGCGTTTCCATTTCTACGAAATATCTAACTCCAACAAGCCTAAAAAGACGAAAATAAAAAAGTTTTATGGAAAAAAATTAAACCAACTAAAAAACAAAAACATAAAAACTGAAAAATAATTCTAGCTTCAGAAGTCGGTAACTTAGTTTGTTTGTTTCAGTTTTTTACTACCAACTTTTTTAGTTTTTGCTGTTTTATCCTACACAATTTTCCCGATATATGTCATAGTAATAAACTTATCCCCACTAAAATGAAACTTAAGCATAACTGGCGAAATTTGGGGATATCATAATAATGCGTAATATTATGTTATGGAATTGTGTAAACAACACATATCGAAACGATTACAGCAATTATGACAGACTTGCTGTCTATTATTAAAGAGTTCCTTTGTATAACTCCGAAGATCAGCATCAAATCCTCACCAAATTTAAACGGGACCACCACGAAATAATATTCTTCCAATAAAAAAAAAATCATTGGTCCACAATTGGCGAAGAAACCGATGGCCATACATAGAATATTCTAAAACATGTCCCAATTTCCTAATTAATTCTCTGTCTCGGAAACAGCACAACAAAATTACTGTATATCATCACTGCCCTGGTTTAATTATGTATGCAAACTACCGAGCATCGCTTTCAGTACTTTAGAGTGTTGCCATACTCTCCCCGGAATAGAATGATCGCTCGCCGTAGTACTGAGTGTTGCCAGACTCCCCCGGGATAAATTTAGATAATGGCCCCTCGTAGAATCAAATGGTGAAATAATTTGGGATTTCAAGCTTGTAGTTTAGAATTTTGGTTAAGAAGATAATTGTACCTATTTGTATTACCAAGGAGCGTTGTATGTTTCGAATTGCAAAGTCTGTGTGTGGAGAAGACACATCACATCGGCCTAGCCTTTTCCAAACTATGTAGGGGTCGGCTTCCAGTCTTATCGGATGCAGCTGAATATCAGTATTATATAAGGAGCGACTGTCTATCTGACCTCCACAACCCAGCTAGTACTGGGTACTACGGTACCCCTTGGTTGTCAGACTTTCGGGCCCCGGACTGCCAAAACCAGGACCAATGGCTTGAAGTGTTTTCCGAGGTACTGAAGAAACTCGGTATATAATGGGTGGTCACCCATCCATGGGAAGCGCGGCTTAACCTTGAAAATCGAGCCGTGGCGCTGTCAGACAACTGACAACTTTCAAATTATTTGGTGCTAAGTGTTTGTGACTTTATTTCAGCTACCAATGCAGTTCCTTGCTGATGACGTTGATGGCACTGTTTTATCTGGTCACTAATTGGTCGCTTTTCATTCAAGATGACTGATATTGTGTCAAAGACTCTGCTCTCTCGAAGGGAAGTTTCCTGTAAACTACCTTATCAGTTAGAAGAAGTGATTGAGTGAGTGTGTGAGTGGGTTGTGAGTGCTTGTCAGTTGTTAGTTAGTTCCTTAGTCAGTTGATACATTTCAGCTTTGTTTCTGCAACGGTCATGCATAATGCGATATTTTTTGGTTTTGCATGAAAATTTTCGATGTATTAAAATCGATTTTCATATGCTAGGTTAATCACACCACAACATGAAGTTAAAAAAGTTATATTTTCTTTGAAAACACTGCTTTTATGACCTTTCAAATTTAAATAAACCATTTTGGTTTGGCGGCTTAATAATTATGATAGCAGTACTTCACCAAGTTAATGAAAATTGATAACGCAAAATAAGAGTCATAAAATTAAAACATAACAACTCACATAAAATTAAAAATATTTTCATTTGAAAACATAAAAAAATCCAGTATAAAACAAAAAAATATCATTATACTAATATCTCTGACATGAGAAACCACTTTTCTGCTCACAAGTACTACCATATTTATGTTCAGAGTTGAATTAATCACGCTCTGTGAGCATTTGGGTGAGCACAGTTATATAAATAAGTGCACACGTTTTATTTACAAGGATTTAGCATTAAATAATAAATTAATTTTACCCTGTGAGATAAAGAATTTTAAAATGAAAGTAATTTTAAAATTTATGTATTTAAATATAACAAATTGTAACATAGACATTAGGTTAGACAGAGATGTACCTAATAGTACACGCACGTTTCGTCAGTTATGTTTAAGTCCCAAGTACTAGGGGGCCAGCCTATTGCCATCAAGCGGGCACAAAAACAGACTCTTTGGCTGTTACTGAGAATTTTTTGAAGAAAAAATTCAATAACACTTTGACCGATCCGGGAATCGAACCTTGAACCTCACGCTCAGCAGTCGCGATTGCGACCACTAGACCAAAGAGGCAGTATTTATGTTAAAATACTAGTGCTGTATCACGAACCCATCTTGAGTAATCGTAGCAGTCAATTTTCGTACCTTCTCTGTTTCAGAAGAGACCTTTGCCCAGCAGTGGGACAATAATAAGCTCATATTAATATAGTGAAAGTACCTACACAGTAATATTTCCCAAAACAACACATGTGACTTACACATGTATCTAAAAATAAACTCAAAGATATCAAAACTACCAACATACGGAACATACTAATACTTAACAAAACATCGCATCCATTATTATGTTGACTTTACCAAAATTCAAGATTCGCGTTACGGAAAAACAAACATTAAAACAATTGCTTTCAATCCTAAAATAATAGCTCTAAGGTGTAAAGTCCCGTAACAACAATCCAAACCCGTAGCACGTACTATTTTGTAAAGTTCACTAGTTCACCTCACTCAAGTGAGCGCACACAATTCGAAAGCGAACTCATTTGTTTTTAAAGTAAACCATCGCGGATTCACAACGAGACACCGTTCGAATTTTGAATTATCTGTTTGACATGGCTTTGAGCAGCTCGTGGCTAAATAATAACAGCCTCTAGGGTCGATCTTAAGGTTAAGCCGTTATAACCTAGGTTGGTCCGTGGATGGGTGACCACCTATTACATACAGAGTTTCTTCTGTGCTTCGGAAAGTACGTTAAGCCGTTGGTCCAGGCTGTCATTTGTAGATCTTTGTCAGTCGTTACAGGTCAGTCAGTGGCCCGAAAGTCTAACAACCAGTTTTACCTAGGGGTATCGTATTAACCAGTACTAACTGGGTTGTGGAGGTCAGGTAGGCAATCGCTCCATGTAAATACTGTTACTTAGTTGCATCCGCTTAGACTGGAAGCCGACCCCAACATAGTTGGGAAAAAGCTAGGGAGATGATGATGTTCGACATAGCTTGCAGAGTTAACCAGCTGAAGTGGCAATGGGCCGGCCATGTCTATCCAAGGATTGATGGCCGATGGACCAGATAACGCCTCAAGAGGAGGCCGTGAATCGAGCCCAGCTTAATGACCGTGCTAGGAAGGTGGAAAATCAGCCATTGTGACTCTGAATTTGAACTTTGAAGACTTAATTTGTAATATTTTTATTTAGCATTAACACAAGCATAATCAGCCTCTAATGGTTTATGGCTGAGACTAGGACTGACTGCTTCGTTAGTCTTGTGGTCGCAATCCCCGAAGGGTTAGGCAGAGGTGTTATATTTAAGTCATATGTAATACGGGGCGAGCCTATTGCCATCAACCGAGCTTAAATCCAGACTCCGTGGTTGCTTCTTAGAAATTCCTGATGGAAAAACTCAATAACAATTTGCCCAACCTGGGAATCGGACCCAAATCTCATGCTCAGCAGTCGCGATCACTAAACCAACGAGGCAGTAGTAGGTTACAAAATGTAGTAAATTCCTGTTACAAGTTCAATTTTATCACACCTATTACTACTAATAAACTGCTAGTCAGTTTAGTAGTAGTCATCATCATCATTCATCATTTCAGCCGAAAGACGTCCACTGCTGGACATAGGCCTCCCCCAAGTGCCGCCACATTGACCAGTCCCGTGTGACTCGCATCCAGCGGATCCCTGCAACCTTCACCAGGTCATCGGTCCACCTAGTGGGAGGCCTTCCAACGCAGCGTCTTCCGGTTCGCGGTCGCCACTCCATAACTTTTCGACCCCATCGGCCATCCGTTCTGCGAGCAATGTGCCCTGCCCACTGCCACTTAAGTTTGGCTATTCTTCGGGCTACGTCGGTTACCTTGGTTCTCTTGCGGATGTCCTCATTTCTGATTTGATCACGCAAGGAAACTCCGAGCATAGCCCTCTCCATTGCCCTTTGGGTGACTTTAAGCCTTCTGATAAGGCCCATTGTGAGCGACCACGTTTCGGTCCCGTATGTAATCTACTAGTAGTAGTAGTAATATTAAATTAACCCACGGGAACATTTTAAATACAACATTATTTTTAGTATATGCGAAACCTGAACATAGTTTGTTCAGAATAAGTAACTGAATCGATTCCAATAATTTTTAAACCACGTTATATTTTTTCCCAAAAATATTTAAAAAACGTTAAAAGTTGGACACCGAGTGACTTTAAGTACCTATCGCAATAATTTAGGTACCTACTGCCAAATTATTATTATCAATGAGCTCAAGACGACGCTAGAGGCGCGCGCTGCGTGGTGATCACGATTTTGTGCGGACAACTGATAACAGAACAAGCTTATAACTTTGTCATTTTTCATGATACAGTTTTGAAATTTTGTACATAGATTCTTTACATAAAAATACTAAACACGTGTAACAGGTTTCGCATATACTAAATCTAATGTTGTATACTTACCTATGACAATCGGGGATAATGTAGCTTTCCGTTACAGAAAGAATTTTCAGAATCAGATCAGTAGTGCCGTAGATTACCCACTATACAGGGTGTAAGGGACAGCCCTCCACAAACCGACAGGGTGCATTCAGCTCCTTATTTTCAATCATATTTCACCGGAATTTTTCTCCAGATAATTTTCATTTATTTAAGCTTTTTTTCTGTTACTATTTCTTTATTTGAATGTAAAATTACATTCCTTGTACGCAGCACTCCGTTTACGTAAAAAATACGGCTAAAATAAAAAAAACCAACAATGGATGTTAAAATACTCTAAAGAACGACGCGTGAAATCAGCTGTTCACTTCCTTCCTAGCTATAGAATTTATCGAACTCGTCGTCGCGCTTGTCGTTTGCTACATGCGTTTTGCTACGGCAACAATGTATTTCGTATGAGGAAATAAAACAAATTAAATTTATTGGATTCAAATAACATTCCTGAAATAATTTCTTGTACCGGTTATCTTAGTATGATATATTGAATTCACTCCATCAGTTTGTGGAGGGCTGTCCCTTACACCCTATATACAAACTTACAAATAAATTTTACCTCTTTATAATATTAGTATAGATAATATGTGTTACAATGGCTCCCAAATGCCTTCCTGTTTTTCATAAGTACCTGAAACAAAAAAAAAAACATAAAATGTTAATAATGTAACACCCAGAGGGATTTCTCTCTCGTAAAAATTGTATACTTTGAGCCAGGCTCATCTTTTTAACTTGAGCGTCGTAAAAAGGGAAATATAATGTAAGGGCTTGTACGAAATTGATCTAAAAATACCACGAAGAATGGGAGCTATCGAATTTTCAAGATATTACGTGTCCTAAAAATAGGGGATCGTGGCTAAATAATATAAACCGCACGGGTCGATGTTCAAGGTTAAGTAACGTTTGTAGACGTCGGTCCGTGGATGAGTGACCGTCATTATCATAGGTACTCATCTATGTTACTTTGGACTTCTAGACTAACTGAATGCTCCCTTACATTGCGATATTTGTTTGGTTCAAGACAAAACCTAGGACCTTCTTGTTACAGAAATATTGGAGGCCAAAGTTCCAACTTTTTTACAAGTTTTTATTTAATTATATGTTTTTAATGTATAACTTAAATAAATGTATAATTAAATACCCCCATGATCCCTGTACTACACAATGCATCCATCAGCACTATGTTTTGAGTTCGTTACATTGAGTCCTACCATAAACAATGATTATCACCAAAAAAAAAAGTCGTATCCCAGCAATAATGTTTGCGTAGAGTTACTTAGTTTGATGTACAGAATGCGGTATGTGATTGACGGCTTCATGAAGGATCCATTTACACCTTGTATGCAAGCAAAGCCAAAGAATGTACTATATCAAGTCATCATCGTCTGCCTAGCCTTTTTCCCAACTATGTTGGGGTCAGCTTCCAGTCTAACCAGATGAAGCTGAATACCAATATTTTACATGGAGCAACTGCCTATCTGACCTCCACAACCCAGTTACCACTGGATAATACAATATATCCTTGGTAAGATTGGTTGTCAGACTTTCGGGCTACTGACTACGTGAAGCGACTGTCAAAGATCTACAAATGACAGCTGGGACCAAAGTGGCAACGGTTTAACGTGCTATAATGTACTATAGATAAGTAAGTATAGTTGCTCTAATCCTCAAATACCCAAAGGATTCTTAGAAACTCGAACGCAAACTATGTATTTTCCTTACATTTCCTTTCACACAGTAATCTGTTTTCAGTATCGATGGTAGATTCAATTTTGAAGTAATCTAAGCCTCGGTGAAGGAAAATAGGCGGCATTCCTTGAGGGAAATGCGCTATTTATGTGCGATTTCCTGAGGGAGAGAAATCGCGGTTAAGAAGCTTATAATAATAGCGTGCTATTTGTTGAACTTCAAACACATCGGCCCGTGTTCATTTTGTATGGGGATATCATATTTATGGATGGCAAAAACATTATAATCAGGTAAGCTTTATTCGGCACACCTGGATGGCTCCGATTGTGTCAGTAGATATTATGAATATTGTACAATTTACGATATTTTTCCGATAAGATTATGATTTTCAAAAGTATCCGGCTCGAAGGACCAAACGATTAAGCGAAATAAAATTCAACTGTGAAGTTTTTTCATCATACGTACTTATTTTATAATCACAAAAACTGTAAATCAATAGGAAATAAAAGGCTTTTTTATTTATTATAAAGAGTGTAAATAGACCCTTAACGTATCCGAAAGGCACTTGTTTTCCCCGTCTTTGCGATATTTGTTTTGTTCTAGACCATACCTGGGAACCTTGTAGTTACGCAGATATTGGGGGTCAACGTTCCAACTTTTTCACAAGTTTTTTTTTAAATACATGTTTTTAATGTAAGATTTTACTTTACACACCTCCACGACCCCCGTACTATTCAATCCATCAGCACAATGCTTTGAGTGCTTTCCATCGAGTCCTACCGTAAAACATGATTTTTCACCCCAAAAAAAAAGTCGATTCCCAGCAATAATTTTTGGGTAAAGTTACTTAGTTTGAAGTACAGAATGCTTGTTAGACGGCTATGTGAAGAGTCTGTTTACACCCTGTATAATTCAACTGTGAATTTTGTGTTTCTCAAATAATCATTGAGTGAGAAGTTGTCGTGTAATTTTTCATTGTAATGGAGTTTACCGAAAGGCTAAAGCCTTTGTAATTGCTGAAACAGAAATTAGCTTTGTAGCCGAACAAGTGTGGCACCTCATATTCCCTAAACAATACTTCGTAAAGCCTATGACCATAATGAGGATTAGTTAGGATATCTACCAACCTTCATGTACAATTCTCTGTTACAAAACTACTAAAGATATTCTCTCAACATCACATTCCAAATTCGAACGGTGTCTCGTTGTAAATCCGCGATGATTTACTTTAAAAACAAATGAGTTCGCTTTCGAATTGTATGCGCTCACTTGAGTGAGGTGAACTAGTGAACTTTATAGAATAGCACTTCTGTATTATAAAGCGGTAATTTTGTTAACTTGGTCCATTCTATATCGAATCATCATTATTCCTTTGCCTTTAAAGCATGAATCCTTTTTCCATACTTCTCTGTTACTCATCACCCTCTTTCTAGCCACCATATCATCTTTTATACACTCAATTCTATACCGGAAACAGGAAATATAACAAAAAAGGTTGAGATATATAAATACAATCCTTATTTGCATTCCCCAACGTCCCTACATACATATTATATTGCATGCTGTCGAAATCCGACACGCCATAAGCTTACACCTGTGCCTATCCCTAAAACAGTACAGTTGCGAGCAAGAATATGTACACATAAAGCGAAATAATATTCAAAAAAAATTCCTGGAATAGAAACTAATAATATTACAAAGAGTAAGGTTTGTAAGTATGGCAATACGGTTAATCTCCGGAAATACTGATCCGATTCCGAAAATTATTTCGCTAAAGCTACATTCAAATTCAAATTCATTTATTTTGTGAACATAAGTAAAACAGTAGGTGGTATAATATATAAAACTCAGAAACTATCTATGTCCCGCCGTTAGGCATACTGAATGTTTCTAACAATGATATATACAATAAAATTGCTTTAAAAAATAAATAAAGTAGTCAATAAATAACAATTCAATTTGGTTCATTAAATAATTAAAATCATAAAATAACACAACGTAAAACAACAAAACGAAAACATTACCTAATTTTATGTCATCTATGTCAATATTAAAATTACATGCATCAATTGTCAGAGTTATGTCAATATAAGTATTAATGTAAATGTATAAGCAAATAGAATGAATAAATAAAATGTCAACATTATAACAGTTTGTCATATAGAAATTCGCTAATAGAGTAATATACTTTGTCTATCAATAGTTCTACGTTTTCCCCGAGTGTCATTGTCTATATTTAATACGTTCCATGTAAAGTACTGGTATTTAGCTGCATTCGTTTTGACTGCTGTTAAAAGATTATGTCTGCACTTCATAATCAATGATTCATACCCTTTTCATAATTTCAATAGTTTTAAAGGGAATAATTTTTATAATTTCGCGAATATTTGTTTTATTCTTGGTTACCCTCAAATAACATAACATAGCACGCCTGCAATCCCCGATGGGTTAGACAAAGGTGTATCTAATAGTACACCCAAATTTCGCCAGTTATGTAATAGAGGGCGAGTCTTACCATCAACCGGGTACAAATTCATTGGCTGCTACTGAGTAATTCCTAATGGAAAACCCCAATAACACTTTACCGGACCCGGGAATCGAACCCAGGACCTCATGCTCAACAGTCGCGCTTGCGACCACTAGTTCAATGAGGAAGTCACAACTCACACTCTGAATTAACTAAATAATGAAATAACCTAAAGTAACAAACAAACAAATAAAATTTATTATTTCCCGAGGTGTGTACATTTATTTCTGCTCTCAACTGTACAGGTATGAACATAACGAAATCGTTCGCTTCAGAATTATGTAAATTGTTACCATGTACCGGGAACGCTACACGGCGCTCAAGATTTCATGAAATATTCATTATTTGAGTCTGAATAGTTTTCAGCTGAAACGGCGTCACGCGTATGTGAGGTAATTTATATCGTGAATAATAAACTTTATACCAATTTAATTGACCTACTTTGTGCCTCGTACGCACGGCGACCGACCAAGCTATATACAACTAGTTTATGCGGATCTCTCATTTTATTGGAAATCTATTCAAAGCGTGGCCATGTTATACTGTTACATATACAACTTTATTTTTAGTATATCCGAAACCTGAATATAGTTTGTTCAGAATAAGTAACTGAATCGATTCCAATAATTTTTAAACCATGTTATATTTTTTACCAAAAATATTTAAAAAGTTAAAAGTTGGACACCGAGCAACTTTAAGTATCTATCGCAATAATTTAGGTACCTACTGCCAAATTATTATAATCAATGAGCTCAAGACGACGCTGGAGGCGCGCGCTGCATGGTGACCACGATTTTGTGCGGACAACTAGGTAACAGAACAAGCTTTTAACTTTGTGATATTTAATGATACAGTTTTGAAATTTTGTACATAGATTCTTTACATAAAAATACTAGACACGTGTTTCAGGTTTCGCATATACTAAAACTAATGTTGTATATGGCTTGATGTGTTACGGCCCCGTAGAAGAGCTATGACTGCCACGCTGGTCGAGTGGTCGCAAGCGCAACTGCCGAGCATGAGGTCCAAGATGATTTTCAAACATATCCGGCTCGAAGGACCAAATAATTAAGCGAGAGATAAGTAAACTGTGAATGTTGTGGTTCTCGAATAATCATTGAGTGAAAAGTTGTCGTGTAACTTCTCGTTGTAATGGTGTTTACCGAAAGGCTAAAGGCGAAAATGTGTTGTATTTACTTCGAGACAGCTTTGTTAGCGAACATGGTCAGTATACACTCATTCGGGTACAAAACCCGAACGTTACTTCAAAATGCCTATGACCAAAGTGAATGCCTTTGCTCCATACATTTTAGTCATTGGCTTTTGAAGGGTGTCACGTTGTGAATCAGCTAGAGCTTTGACTGCCACGATGGTCGAGTGGTTGCAAGCGCGACTGCTGAGCATGAGGTCCTGTGTTCGATTCCTGGGTCGGACAAAATGTTATTTGGTTTTCCATCAGGAATTTTTCAGTAGCACCCACGGAGTCTTGATTTATGCCCGGTTGATATAAATAGGTTTGCCCCCTATTACATGGGACTTAAAAACATAACTGTCGAACATTTCGTCAGTTATGTTTTTAAGTGGGTGTACTATTAGGTACACCTCTGTTTAACCCTTCGGAGATTAGCGTGATGACATGTTATGTAATCAATTTCATACCGAGCAAATTTCTTCTGTGTATATGAACATATAAGAAGAAGCCGAAGCTCTGCAGAATATCAACAATTTCATCATCTGCCTGACTTTTTCCAATTCCGTATGTATCCAACCTGATGCTGCTGAATACAAGTATTTTCCGTTGTTGTTCTTTGTTCCTAATTCAGACTCCGTGGCTGCTATTGAGAAATTTCTGATGGAAAAACCCAATACCACTTAGCCCGACCTTGGAATCGATACCGGGACCGTCGTGCTCAGCAGTCACGCTTGTGACCACTAAGGCATTCATTGATCACACGCTCTATTTTTTTATTGGATGCTGTAATTATTTGAAAGTTTCACTGTTTGGGCTAAAAGCCAAATATTCGCCAGAAAAAAGAATTAACAGCAAAACCAATAAAAAAGTTAGTAAGACCAGAAACTTTTTTAATCATGCTCTTTTGCTTGTAAGTAAAAGTTATTTAAGGGCATGCTTACGCTGTCTTATTTGTTTACATACTCTGAGTTTATGAGAGCCTATAAACAAAGAGATTTTAATAAGAGATTCCTCTTAAGTCATCATCTGCCTAGCCTTTTCCCAACTATATTTTGGTCGGCTTCCAGTCTAACCGGATTTAGCTGAATACCAGTATTTTACATGGAGTATTATACCTCCACAACCCAGTTAGTACTGGGTAATACGGTACCCCTAAGAAAGACTGGTTGTCAGACTTTCAGGCCACTGACTACCTGTAACGACTGTCAAAGATCTACAAATGACAGCCGGGTCCAACGGTTTAACGTGCTTTCCGAGGCACCGAGGAAACTTGGTATGTTATGAAGGTCACCCATCCGCAGACCGACCTAGGCAAGCGCGGCTTAACCTTGAAGATCCACCCGTGTGGCTGTTATTATTTTGCCACGAGCTTTTCCTTTATTGAATTAAAACAGCAATATAATATTATTATACCGACTACTCTTACGTAATGCACTATTAAACGAAATTGGCTTCTCCGTGCTCTAATTGAATTATTAAACACATTTATACTAGTGATCCGGGGCTGCGTACTTGCAAATTCTATTAAGGCCAATCAGAGTTCACGCCTTTGGTTCATTACTCTATTACGGGTTGTGTAATATACACGTTATTGTTCAAAGTGGATGTTGTAAATACGCGTCTTGAGAGCAAATGTGGTATTAGATATATCCCGAGAGTGTTTCATAGTTTTAAAACGGTCTTGGCAGTATACAGGGTGTAAATAGACCCTTAAAGAAGCCGAACGTCACTTGTTCTCCCCGTCCTTGCGATATTTTTTTTGTTCTAGACTATACCTGGGAACCTTCTAGTTACGGAGACATTGGGGTCAAAGTTGGAACTTTTTTTTTTGTATACATCTTTTTAATGTAAGATTTTTACTTTAAACACCTCCACGACCCCCGTTCTATTCAATCCATCCATCAGCACAATGTTTTGAGTGCGTTACATTGAGTCCTACCGTAAAACGTGATTTTTGATATATGTTTCATAAATAATGTAAAAGTTTGCATGCCTAATAGTAAAATATGTCTTTTTTTTTTTTAAATGGTAAATCATCAAATGACCCCCCCCCCCCGGAAGGGAGTGTCAGACTTGTACTGACTAAAATCCATTCATGTTGTTTCTTTGCCCTTTGTGTTCCAGGGCCGCGGTAACTCTTTCGAACAGTCCCGCAGCCCTGGCAGAGTAAAATATGGCTGAGCTTCGATATTACATAACAAGTATTATGTATCATCCATAATTATATAAAATTTTATTCCATTCTTACATAATGGCCTCACAAGGCCTTCTGACGTAAACGATACTATCCGTGTGATGAAAATCCACCCTTGTAAATGCCTGATTACATTTCTACCCTAATCTGTCCCAAACTAGACATTCACACAAATAACCTATGTATTTAGGTATATAGACCAAGATTAGAATTACATAAACAAGTCCTAGTTTATACCTAGTCTGTCTGTGTCTTACATACATAGTGATTATGTTCAGACACCTAAATCAAAAGGAATTGACTGAGTGCTGGGTTGGGGTGTTGTGACAGCTGGAGATGAAAATGAATTGAAGTTCTGAAAACCCTGATTTAGCCGAATGAATTATTGTGACATAACATAACAGAGGAGCTCGTGGCTAAACAATAACAGCCGCTCGGGTCGATCTTTAGGTTAAACCGTGCTTGCCTAGGTTGGTCTGTGGATGGGTGACCACCCATTACATACCGAGTTTCGGAAATCAGGTTAAGCCGTTGGTCCCGGGTGCCATTTGTAGATCTTTGACAGTCGTTAAGTAGTCAGTCGTCCAAAAAGTCTGACAACCAGTCTTACCAAGGGGTATCGTATTACCCAGTACTAACCGTGTTGTGGAGTTCAGGCAGTCGCTCCATGTAAAAGACTGGTATTCAGCTTCATAACATTACATCACGCTTGTAATCCCCGAAGGGTGAGGCAGTGGTGTACCTAACAATACACCCACATTTCGCCAGTTGTGTTTAAGTCCCATGTAATAGGGGGGCGAGCCTATTGCCATCAACCGGGCATGAATCTAGACTCCGTGGTTGCTACTGACAAATTCCTGATGCAAAAGCCAATGATACTTTGCCCGACCCGGGAATCGAACCCAGGACCTCATGCTCAGCAGTTGTGATTGCGACCACTATATCAACGAGGCAGTGTTTTTTGACCTCCAATAACTCCGTAACTAAAATGTTCCTAGGTATAGTCCAGAATAAAAAAATGATCTCAATGACGGAGAGTACAAGTGTCTTTCGGTTTTTTGGTTTAGTTAAGGGTCTATTTACGCCCTTTATGTGTAGTATTGTGGAGTGGCCATGTCTGGGTCGCCCAATAAAATAAATGAAACCATTGATAAATAAACCGATCTATAAAAAACCAGTCAAATATCGCCACAACTGCGACCATACCACACTCCAACAAGTTAGTCACAATCGAAACTTGTCCCATCTGCCCCATCTCGTCCCGTCCTACCCAGAGCTGTCCTGCCACGACTCACGCTTGACGCTTCTGAATTAGTTTTTAATTAGAATCCAATCAAATGAAAAAGGACGCCATTTTAAAACTTACATTTCTGTTTCGTTGTCCCGTTTTGTTCAGAGTTTTTGGGGATAATTTCGTTTGATGAGTTTTTGAGTGATTTTTTGTTAACTTAATATTGTAGATGGATATTATTGTATGTTTTAAGGTTGGTAATGGTGTGTTCGATGAGAAGTGGACAACTGGAACTGCTACTTCGAGGATAATATTAGAAGTTTTTGCCGTAGCATATCACCCCCCCCACTACCCGGCCACCGTAGGCGCGGGCATGTGGACGGCGAGTTATGGGCTAGCTCGCAGTCCAGCCGTCTTATGACGACGGGCCGTGTCGACGGCGCGTTCCTGTTCCACGCGCGCCTCAAAGAGATGTCAGCAACCACTTAGGGGTCCGCATGGGCCGATGCCTGCCAGGGCTGCGGGACTGTTCGAAAGAGATACCGTGGCCCTGGAACACAAAGGGCAAATAAGGACATGGATGGGTTTTAGTCAGTACAAGTCTGACACTCCCTTCCACCCCGCCCAGAGCGGGAGGTCATTTGATGATTTCTCAGCCGAAAAAAAAAACGCATGTCATCATCTTCCTGCCCTTGACCCATGTTACTTGGGGTCGGCGCAACACGTTTTTTTTTGCATTCTCCCCTGTCAACCGCCACGCTATCATTTACTCCTTTTTCTTTCATACCATTCCTCACACAATCAATTTATCGTTTCTTTGATGTTCTTCTCCCTCTCCATCCATCAACATTTATATTCATCACTCTTTAAGTCACTTGCCGTAGCATATATGGGAGCCTATATTGTTCCCACAGCTGGGACTTTATGTTTTAGGGAATGGGCAGTCCCCAATCCACCAGTATCCATCACGCAGGCTCAGTGCTAGTTGGTGCATGTTATTCTTAGATTTTTTTCGGTTCTAGGACATCCAGATTTCTCATGCTGTTTTCGTTTACGGTTTTGGAAGCAGCGGTGATGAATAGTTTACGGAAAGTAAAGTTCCTGCTGGTGTTTCGACCTACGACTGGTAAGCCGTTGTCATTGGAATACTACTGCTAATAATACTTAGAAAACACATTAAACCGTTGGTCCTAAGCCTGATCGTTCTCCCATCGTGTTGGATTAACGGTCCATCAGAAATTAAGAGAGAATGCGCCTACCTGCACACTATAATATCTCCCGCGTTACTGGCTGTCTCTGAGATGGCCGAAATTCGATTTAGACGACTAATAATACTGAGAGGATTGGCTTAGACTCGGTTGAGAGCAGCGGTGGCCCAGTGGTGGTGGTCCCGACTTACGAGCAGTAAGTCGTGGGTTCGAACCCAGGCAGGCGCATTACTTTGTGTAATTTATTTCATCACCACTGTTCTCAAAACGGTGAAGGAAAACATCGTGAGGAAACTGGCATGTCCCAGAACCAAAAATTCGAAGACATGTGACATCTACCAACCCGCACTGAGCCCGCGTGGTGGATTATAGCCCATTCCCTCTCATAGAGAGGAGCCCTGCGTCCCATTAGTGGGAACATTATAGGCTGATTATGCTTGCTTATGCTTAGCGTAAACTCAACCTTTACATCTCTGCGCCTGCGTCTCTGTTTGTCAGTGTTGTCATTGACACTCATGGCATTGACCGTGGCATCACGTTGGGCCCTACCAGCGCTGTGATTTTTTTTTTAATGTTGCAGCACCATGATGAGATCATCATCATATTGGCCTCATACAGGACCGATTTCATTTGTTTTATCTGTTTCTTATGTTTACTTTTTTATATATTTTTTGTTTTATTGTTAATTCAACCATTTTTTTTTATTTTGTCCTGTGTGTCTAATAAATACTTTTCGTTTCTTTTATTTTTCCCAAGTCTAAGGCCCGGACTCCACCAATGCTTAGACAAACGGAAAGAGAGGAGACGTGCGGAAACCGACCAATCACATTGGTTGAAATCTACATCATGCCTCTCGTTTCTCCTGTAATTGGTTGAATCTTGCACAGATCCTCTTTACCCCGCTCGTCTCTTTTTTGGGAGAGTTAGGGCCTTATGCCAAAATGAAAGCTGTAATAAAATATAGTAAGCTCTACGTATAATTAAGTAGGTTTACAACCAGAGATCTCTTCTTAGTCATTCATTCACTCTTGAAGAGTGGACGTGGTCATGGGGGTTGCCCACAACTGCGGTCGCTGCCTTCGGGATCCTTTTCCACCGGTCTTTAATGGCCGCATGGTGAGCACATTCTGCCAGAGGGATCTTGGTGACAGATTTGATGGAATCTGTCCATCGTGTTGGTGATCGCTCACGTGGTCTCGTGCCTTCGATTCTACCCTGAATCACCAAACGCTCCATGGAATCATTCTTGCGGGTAACGTGTCCAAAGAATTTGAGAATATACAACCATTGATATAAATTTAAAAGTATTCCTTGCCATTTCTTTCACAAAGAACGTCGGAATCCTGAAAACTTTACTCTTAAAGTCCCGACCTCGATTTCCTTCAAAGTTCCATAAAATGTTGGATTTATTTTTACAACCGTTTTTCTGCTCCAAGGAAGCTATTGAAATTAATAATGAAAGAAAAAGAGGATCTCTTGAATTATGAATGGATTTACTCGTGCACAAGTCTTGTGTCATGTCGTTCTTTCAAATGTAATAGACTCTTCATGATCATCTGCCTAGCCCTTTTCCAACTATGTTGGGGTCGGTTTTCAGTCTTAACAGATGCAGCTGAATTGGTATTCAGCTGGGTTGCTGAACGTAAGGTTCTTAGGTTTGATTTGAGTACTTTACCATACGGGAATTGCTCAATATTAGTCCAGAATTTAGACTGATAGCAATGGACGTATCTCCATATTGTAAAGTGCTGGTGAAAGCTGCATCTCGTTTGAATGGAAGCTGACCCCAACATAATTGAGAAAGGCTAAGCAGATCATCCCCACTAATATTATAAATGCCAAAGTTTGTGAGGATGTATGGATGTTTGTTACTCTTTCACGCAAAAACTGAACAGATTAGGATGATATTCGGCACACAGATAGTTTATAACCTGAATTAACATATAGTATACTTTTTATGCCTTTAGTACGATCCCGTGGGATAATTACCGAATTCCACGCGGGTGAGGCTGCAGGATATTTTTATAATCATTTCATCCTGACCACACGTGGACGAAGGTCGAGGGCAACAACTAGTACTTAAATATTTCTTCTTCGTATTGCGGGTCATCCATACGTATTCTGTTTAAATTATTATCGTTCTCAAAGTCTGTTGTCTCTCGAAAACTTTACCAATTTGTGATTTAAATGAGATCCAACCAAGTTGTTAATCAAGTGACTACTGGCGACAGTAATGTAGTTAGCTTACGTTACGCCAGTCAACAATAATATTAAGTTTAAACGGAATCGTTTGTCTTGGTATGGGCATGAGATGAAAAGGGATGAAATGCATTTATATAAAATAGTTTTAAATAAAAATTTTGATGGATTTAGAAGGAGAGGAAGATCAACTAAAAACTATTACTTCGCGGGTAGGCCCGGCTGTCATTTGTATATCCTTGACAGTCGCTACGGGTAGGTAAAAGCCCAAAATCTGACAACCATCTTGGGCAGTGTAATAGTATTGTGGATTGTGTATATTAAATAGACAGTCGCTTCACAATTTTTTTTTTTTCATACCTACCAATAACTACTTATTTATTTATTTAGACTGAAAACCGATTCCAATGTATAAGTAAAAAAATAAATGTAAATATCCCTAGTGTTAATTATAATGAATCCAATGTAGTTAAAAAAAAAATTGTCGGCTACATAAAACAAGCAAATACGCACGCACAAATAGACAAGCTTTACGTACAGCGAGTGCAAGCGCACTCGCGACTGTCATTTGTTTGATGTCGCCGAACGAACGTGTCTATGTGTGCGTCGCTTGTTGTATAGGGACGACCTTCTGGAATATTCTGTGGTATTAGGGGTGAATATGTTCTGAATAGATAAGCGTCCATATGAATTAATATAGCCTCTTTAGTGTATGAATATTGTTACATGAATAGAAATGTAGATGGATGCCCTTCAGCAAGTACGTGTGGTTTAGGCATATGAATAATTGATGTGTTATGACTGTACATACAGAAACTAATATCGCTTGTGTAACAATGTGCCTACTTAGATGTATAATAGTTATAATTCAATATTAATAACATAAACTTCTTTGAAAGGAACGGTCGTTTCATGCATATTATTTTACAGATTATATTATTTATTAAGAACGTATGAATAAAACATTTAAAAAATATGTTTTGTGTATATAAATAATCATAAAAGCTGTTTTTTTTTGTAAATATTTACAGAATACCTACATATTGATAAAAGAAGGAAATATCATTAGTAGGTAGTAGATAAACATTTCTGAAAGCCTGTCAATTCTCACATCATGTGGCCTACCAAGACGTCTACTTTAGAGTAAGAAAGAGATGAAAATATACAGGACGTCTAGCTCCATCTCTTTCCCTCATTGAAGTGACATTACAATAATACTGCTGAGGTCATGGTAACCTTCTAGTAAATCTCCTGTCAAATAATTATCATAACGTTATCTGACATGCCAAATTATCACGTCTTCAGTTCATTATTCTGAACCTAAAAAAAAATTATAGGTATTTTTTTTTTAATCTGCTGTTCCATACATTTCTATGTGCCAAACAAGAAATTTTTCATCGGATAAAAGAAAACCGCTGTTTCCTACAAAAGTGCAATACCTACACAGTCAAAATGTATGGAACAGCAGATTAGTATGGTACGGTATGGTTGGTAGAGCAGATGAGTATGGGTTTGGGTGCATGGCGTGCTTATTTTTGCGGACTTTGCCTGCATGTGCATATTTTTGCGCGCGGGAGGTGTTGCAACTTGCATCCAGTCTTGGATCTTTTACTCGGAATTAATCTATACATATAATAAAATCGTAGACTTTCCGTGTCTGTACATTACAGATTTTTGCAAAAAAGTCACTGGAAGGTGCGAGAAATAAGTAATAGAAAGTAAAAATATCTTTTTTTCAATTTTTGTCTGTTTGTCGGTTTGTCGGTTTGTCGGTTTGTCGGTTTGTCTGTTCGTTTGTGCGCGCATCACGTAAAAACCCCTCATTGTATTCAAAATCTAAATATTACAAAAAAAGAAGCATTGTTGTGGGTATTATTTAGTGTTATTTCATCAAAATCGACCAACAGACGCAAAAGATATTAACTTTTAAAATTTTGTTAGTAACCTCATACGCGATTTCTATGATAAAAATAATTTACGTAAATAGGTTTTAGTCGTAGTGTAGTCACTCTGAATGGCTGAAAACTAATTTTGTTTTATTTTTCCTTTTGTCTTTACTCTTTGCACGGAAGTAATAAGTACTACATACGCACGCGACGGCCAGTCAAGCTTTACAAAACCAGTTTATGCGGATCTCTCATTGTATAGGAAATCTATACAAAGCGAGGACAATTTATACTGGAAGTTTACAGCTTCATGTGCCGCCGTGTGTACAACTGCAATTCTTGCTTGCATTAAAAAATTGCCACCAAAAGAGAGGTTAACGCTAATTTAGTCTCTTTCTAATAAGGTGACCATTCATTTTATGTAAAAAGTAGGACATGATGGAAAGGCTGAGAATATAACATTAATAAATTAAATTAAAAAAATATTTTCAATTTTCGTTTCAGAGGCAATTAAATAATAAAAAAAAATAGTAATACGAGAAAGCTATTATTATATATTAGGCGTCGGTAGATAGGTATTAAAAAATTAATCATAATCATAAATCTTTATTTTATTCAACATCAGAAGTAACAGGCACTGGTATATGCACAATCTTAAATAGAGAAAGGTGTCTGAAGTAGGAAGGTCCTGACGTACAGATCACCTCTCCGGCTTAGATATACCATTTTATTTACAGCAATTTACAGCAACTAAACCTGAAGTTTATTTAATAAAATTACTATTATTTGCATTTTACTATATTTAATGGTGACCAGTGAAATGATGTATTAAATAAGATTAGTTCTTAGATAATAGGTAGATAAACCATATCCCACAAAATAAAAACTTTACGGGGACAATACCAAAATAAGACAATGACGTTGTCAAATTCAACCAGACCACCTTTTTCCAATGTTGCCCGCACACAAACTCAATAAAATACTTTCGTTTGAATATTAAAACTGGACTTTCAGGATTTCGTATTTTTATATGTGCCTACCGAAATGATTTCGAATACTAATAATTTAGTAGATTAATGATCATGTCCACTTTGTGCGAGTGGGAATAGGCTAAAATCCGGCTGAGACAAGCCTCTGAACGGCTATTTAAAACTTACGTTAACGGAGTAAAATACTTATATGAACAAACTAATATTGCATATGGGTTGCCTGATAAAGTTAAGTCAAGGCTACCCTTTATTAAAACTAACGGAACTAATCTTTTTTTCAAACCAAACGAAATCAAAATGGAATTAGAGTAAATATCTACAAAGCAATCAAGCCAAGAATCTGTTGGGTTGTCATCTTTTTGTCCCTACTACAGAGTTGTAAGATATAAATAGATAAATTGATACAATATGTCCATTCATCTATTTTCTTATTAAAATATGTATTTAAAAGAACAGATAGGTAATTTCATTACAAACACGATGGCATAACGTTCGGTTGTCTAAGTAAAATCGGTCAAGCCCCACGGTTGTCGCAATTTTAAATAGTCTTCACTTAATGATATCAGGCAACCCATTTGTTATGCTTTTTTTCATGTATTAAACATATTTTTGACTCAGTAAACATAGGATTTGTTTTGATACTAGACAGGCTTATTTATAATGGTAGGTACCCCAGAGTGAAGAGGAGTTATATCCGTTAAATTTGTAAGGATGTTAACCGTTGGGGCCTAGGATAGATCATGGGTTGCATCTATATTTTGCTTTCGTTCATAAGCTTTGACAATGACAAAATAATGTGCGCTCACGTGAGCGAAGCCGCGGGCACAGCTAGTACTAAATATTTTGCACCACATTTAATACAAAACTCATATTTATCACTTTCAGTTCCTGTAAGTCTACAAGCCAAGAAACTGTAAAGATTGAATTCTTTGCAATAAACCCAACCTCAGTGCCGTGACATAACCTAAGTGTGTCCCCATTTCATCTCAATTATTCTCCCCCATTCTTATTCATTTATTCACCACAAGCCACTTATTAGTCTTGGCAGTCATAATAAAATGGCTTTCTCTGTATTTACCCGTCATGGAGAAGTGGGGCAAGTTATTAATAATGTCATGGGGTTACTTACATGTATAGTTTATAATTAGCTTAGTTCGATTCACAGAACGGATGGCCGATGGGGCCGAAAAGTTCTTGAGTGGCGACCGTGAACCGGAAGACGCTGCATTGGAAGGCCTCCCACTATATGGACCGATGACCTGGTGAAGTTTGCAGGGATCCGCTGGATGCGAGTCGTACGGGACCGATCAATGTGGCGATACTTGGGGGAGGCCTATGTCCAGCAGTGAACGTCATTCGGCTGAAATGATGATGATGATGATTCCCAGGTTGGGTAATGTTTTATTGAGTTTCATAAGATGGACGGGGTCAGTAACTTTGTGGTAATAAAAGTTATTGACTTTAGAAAGGTCATTAATTACTGGAGGATAATATGCGGATGAAAAAAATATCATAACATTACATCACGCCTGTATTTTGCTGAAAGGTTGAACAGAACTGCCTCGTTGGTCTAGTGGTCGCAAGCACGACTGCTGAGCATCAAGTCCAGGGTTCGATTTCCCAGACAAAGTCACAGACAAAGTTATTATTGGGTTTTTCTATCAGGAATTTCCCAATAGCAACCACGAAGATTCTAATCTCCGTGGTGTCTAACTGGGTTGTGGAGGTCAGATAGGCAGTCGCTCCATGTAAAGTACTGGTATTCAGCTGCTTCCGGTTAGACTGGAAAACGACTAATTGTTCATAATTTTGAGCTCCCGATATTTCGATGCTGTTACACGCGCCATGGAGAATGTGGGTGGACAATCACCGATGATATCCCGTAAGTGACAATTTAAATTTAGTTTTAAACCGTGAAAGCTTCAAACAGTGTTTGACCCCAACATAGTTGAGAAAAAACTAGACAGATGATGAGCTTTCCACACGTATCTCTAAAAAATTACATAGCTTTATCATTTCTTGCTAAGCTATTAAAACAAAGCCCTTCATTATCTCATAAGAACTACCGATAATACTCATTAAACTGAAACCCATCTTCGAAATTAGGTTTACAAATTGCACCGTAAACTGAGCCCTATCTCTTTAAAATTAAAGTTTAAAATAGTAATGACAGGATTTTAGAACATTACAATCTGTTACTCGACTGTGCAGAGGATGTTAACGCGTCTCACTAATCCCAGCCAAAACTGCCGTTGGCCCTATTTCTTTAACGATAAAGTTTAGTATTGCATTGTAGAACATTACAATGAGTAACTCAATAGACGTTGCTGGTGCGTTACACTAATGCCACCGAACACGGAGCCTTATTGCTGTACTGTTAAAGTTGAAAATAGTAATGACAGGTTTGTAGAACATAACAATCTGAACGGAGCTGTTAATGCGTTACAAATAAATTCAATGGCGGTTTGAAGTTAAGACATGGTTTATGAGGATTTAAGATGTTCTGTAGAATTAGTTTGGTGAAAATTTGTGGGTTTATCTTTATTTACGGTTCGATCGTGGGGTTGGGTCGTCAGTGATCGAATTTATTGGACCTTTGCCTTTTGGGTGACTTTAAGCCTTCTGATGAGGCCTATTGTGAGCGACCACGTTTCGGTCCCGTATGTAATCACTGGCAACACACACTGGTCATAGACTTTCGTCTTGAGACACTGCGGTACGTTGGACGAGAAGATACCACGCAACTTCCCGGACGCTGCCCAGCCGAGTCGGATTCGACGATTGACCTCTTTCTCGAAATTAGACCTAGCTAACTGGATCGTTTGTCCCAGGTAGACATCATTCTCGGCAACTTCGAGTGTAAAGTCTCCGATCTTGATAGGAGTAGGTGTTACATGGGCATTCAACAGAGAGGGCTATGCTCGGAGTTTCCATGCGTGATCAAATCAGAAATGATGACATGCGTAAGAGAACCAAGGTTACCGACGTAGCCCGAAAAATTGCCAAACTTAAGTGGCAGTGGGCAGGGCACATTGCTCGTAGAACGGATGGTCGATGGGGCTGAAAAGTTCTGGAGTGGCGACCGCGAACCGGAAGACGTTGCGTTGGAAGGCCTCCCCCTAGGTGGACCGATGATCTGGTGAAGGTTGCAGGAATCCGCTGGATGTGAGTCGCACGGGACCGGTCAATGTGGCGACACTTGAGGGAGGCCTATGTCCAGCAGTGGACGTCTTTCGGCTGAAATGATGATTATGATGATGTTATTAATTTTTTGAACACCAGAGCATACACGCACGCGCGCGCTCTCCACGCCAAGCCACAATTCACCACAAATACCACAAACGCGTACGCGCACGCGCTTGTTTGTCACCTATATGTGACAATGACGTTCGAAAGGTGGAAGCGCACAAAATTCAAATTTGTTTATGTTTTTTTTCAATTTTCAGGTCAGCGTCAGGCTATATGTTGATCAAAATACGATTTATACAATAATAGGATCGCCCCCTATCACATGCTTGGACATAACTGGCGAAATTTGGATGCACTACTAGGTACACCTCTGCCTAACCCTTCGGGTATTACAGGCGTGATGTTATGTATGTAAAATAAAAGAAAAATCTATACTAATATTATAAAGCTGAAGAGTTTGTTTGTTTGTTTGTTTGCTTGAACGCGCTAATCTCAGGAACTACTGGTCCGAATTGAAAAATTCTTTTAGTGTTTGATAACCCATTTATTGGCTACATAACATCACGCTACGACTAATAGGAACGGAGCATTTATGAAAAAGATTGCAAAATCGGGGAAAATCCAAACGCAGACGAAGTTGCGCGGGTCAGCTAGTAAATTGTAAATATTAGAGCAAAGAATGAAATCTTTCCTTTCAAAAAATTTTACTAAAATCCTTATATAGGACCTTAAAAACAAATAATCTATTTATACTCCTTTATCTCATACTGCAATTGAGGGAACCACAAAAAAAAATTATCATCATCATCTGCCTAGCCTATTCCCAACTATGTTGGGCTCAGCATCCAGTCGTGAATACCAGTATTTATATGCAGCGACTGGCTATCTGACCTCCAAAACCCAGTTAGTACTGGGTACTACGATACCGCTCGGTAAGACTGTTTGTCAGACTTTCAGGCCACTGACTATCTGTAACGACTGTCAAAGTTCTACAATTGACAGCCGGGACCAACGGCTAAACGTGATTTCCGAGGCACAGAGGAAACTCGGTATGTAATGGGT
Organism: Noctua fimbriata; assembly: GCA_905163415.1. Taxonomy (NCBI): domain Eukaryota; kingdom Metazoa; phylum Arthropoda; class Insecta; order Lepidoptera; family Noctuidae; genus Noctua; species Noctua fimbriata. The sequence continues at coordinate 6,336,687 of LR990951.1, forward strand.
GGTCCCATCCATCCACAAACCGACCTAGGCAAATGCGGCTTAACCTAAAGATCGATCCGAGCGGCTGTTATTATTTATTTAACCTTTCTTCTTAAGAACGAAGTAAGGAGGAATCTTAAATACCTTACCTACATGGAGCGACTGCCTATCTGACCTTCAAATGTGGTCATGGGACCACCAGCTATACGCTAAATAAAGGTTTTAAAGACCCATAAAACCTACATAAAACTGCGTTCTTTTACCCTCAAACAAACATAAAATAATAAGACCCACTTTGAAGTTGTTTCCAATTATTTTCAGACGGAGTACATTGTGTATGTTTTACATAAAAGGAATAGGTACTTCAGGCTAGAAGGCTTTGTTAAAATTGTATGCATTAATGGTAATTATTTGGGATCGTTGGTCGAGTGGTTGCAAACGCGACTGCTGAGCATGAGTTACTGGGTTCGATTTCCGGGTCGGGCAAAGTGTTATTGGGTTTTTCCATCAGGAATTTCTCAGTAGCAGTTACGGTGCCCGATTGATGGCAATAGGCTCACCTCCTATTACATGGGACTTCAAACATATCTGGCGAAATGTGGGTGTACTACTAGTTACACCTCTGCCTAACCGTTCGGGTATTACAGGTGGGATGTTATGTTATTATTAGGCTCGTGGCTAAATAATAACATCCGCATGAGACGATGTTCAAGGTTAGGCAGTGCTTGCTGAGGTCGGTAATGGATGGTCACCCATCCTACTGCTACATACCGAGTCCTCTCAGTGTCTCGGAAACTACGTTAAGACGATGTTCCAGTCTATAATTTGTAGATCTTTGACAGTACGTTACAGGTAGTCAGTAGCCCGAAAAACTGTCAACCATTCTTACCAAAGGGTATCATACTACCCAATGATTCGGCCGTGGAGGTCAGATAGCCAGTTGCTCCATGTAATAAAGTATGAAACTACGTGGTCACTTCTTCGTGGTGAATTCGAAATAAAAACTCTCGTGGTCTTTCGGTTGACAATTATTTTAATTGACCTCCAGATCAGTTCTATTCTTTTCACTTGCAAACTCACACCATTCGAAAACAAGCTCGCTCATTCTTCTTTTTTAACATTTACAAAGCCTGCTTTCTCTACAACTCAAACCTCAAATATTCCTACAGAATAACTCTACAAAAAAACAAAATTATTTAACCTACAACAATTGTATAGATACCATACATGCATGTCTATCCGAAAGATCCTTAATACTAACAGACACACAAATATTTCATGCACAAAAAAGACTCCTAGATATAATACCCGTAATCAATCGTACAGTATGAGGGGAACCAATTACCTAAAAAAACCTGTACTGTCACTTACGGGATATCTTCCATGATTGTTCATTATTTTGAGATCCCGATATTTCGGCGCTGTTGCAAGCGCCATGATCGCGGGTTGACTGGAGAATGCGGGTGGATGAAAATAAATTGTTAGGTGCAGACAAATCCGTCTATCCTCTTTGTTTGTCTTTTGCTACGCACACTATTGGAACTCGACACTAAGAAGAAACCCAAAAAAAAGAAAAAGAAAGAAAGGAAAAAGAAAGTAAGAAAGAAAGAAAAAGAAAGTAAGAAAGAAAAAAAAGAAAAAGAAAGAAAAAACGTTTGTCTAAATAATGAACAATCACGGAAGATATCCCGTAAGTGACAGTACAAGTTTAGTTGTAAACCGTGAAATCTTAAAACAGTGTTTTCCTAAAAACAGTCAGAGAGTGTACAAGCATACCTGTTGATTTATTTTAGATTAGTTTGCAAAAAATAATCTTTCAACAAAAATCAATACTTATTTTGATTTATTTTGTAACTTCCGGTTGAGGTATTACAATATTTAAAATATCAGTATCCGGTAAAACCGCCATATTTATTTTCATTTATGCCTAGAGGAGACTTAGTCTTGTTCTCGCTGTGCTAGAGGTCAGACGTATACCTTCCTAGTAAGTTAAATATAATAATAAACTTTAATAAGTGTTTGTTCGTTTTAATTACCCATAACCTAAATTCCTATAACACCAACATTTAAAAAAGGCCTAAAGAATTATGTATTAGACTCATAAGTTTAGGTCTTTAAATTAGACACATAAGTTTAGCGTGGATTGTTTTGGTTTTTATTTATACTTGACTTTCTTTCGTTCTTTATTTTTTTGTTGTCCCACGCTAGGAATTTCTCCTGTATCGTGAGTGCGTTTACAAACATTTAAACTATATCTGTACAGTACTTTTGTGCATGAAACTATGGAGTTCAGTTTCTTGGATAGCTTTAACGTCGTAATATAACAGTGTCAAAGTCAAAGTTTTTATTTGTTAACACAACCTATTGTTTATTTAGTTAAGTTTCTCTTTAAGTAATTTGTTCTTTGAGAAAATAAATGTCTTTAAACCGAAATCTTAGCACGCAAATACTAAATTACTTAATTAGGGGCCTTTTGGCCTCGTACAGGACCGCCTGATGTTGCAATTCTGTAAAATTCACTTAAATCTTACTCAAGTGACAGCGCCTTATACAACATTAGTTTTAGTATATGCGAAACCTGAAACACGTGTCGAGTATATTTATGTAAAAAGAATCTATGTACAAAATTTCAAAACTGTATCATGAAAATTCACAAAGTTATAAGCTTATTCTGTTATCTGGTTGTCGCCACGCAACGCGGCCGCGCACGGGCCTCCAGCGTCGTCTTGAGCTCATTGATAAACATAATTTGGCAGTAGGTACCTAAATTATTGCGATAGGTACTTAATGTCGCTCTGTGTCCAACTTGTAACTTTTATTAAATATTTTTGGGACAAAATATAACATGGTTTAAAAATTATTTGAATTGATTCAGTTACTTTAAGAATAGAAATTGCAAACAAACAAACGTCGATGTTTATTTCCAAGGACAGAAGATTGAGCAAATCAATACTACAAAATTCTTAGGCTTACATATAGACTATAACCTAAACTGGAAATCACATGTGGAAAGCTTGTGTCTCAAATTAAGTCAGCAGTCCTATGCGTTATATATGCTTGCAAAAACGGTCAGTACCAGTGCGGTCTTAGCATCTTACCATGGTTACGTGGGGTCCTTGTTAAGATATGGCATTATGTTTTGGGGCTATTCTACAGAAAAAGAAGCTGTATTTAAAATGCAAAAGAGATGTATCCGCGCAATATGTAGTTTAAAACCAACAGATAGTTGTAAGCCCTTTTTTAAGAGCTTAAAAATATTAACACTACCATGTCTATATATATTAGAAGTCGTAGTCTATGTAAAACGCAACCTGCATTATTTCAAAAATTATAGAAGTCAACGTTACAATAAAAAAATATATTTCCCTGACAGCAGTAGAACTACCTTGTTTAGCAAGAGTATTTTTTGGATGGCACCTCGACTTTATAACCATTTACCAAAATGTATTTTGGACTTAAAAAGTATGGACATATTTAAATATAATGTTAAAAAAATGTTATTGGTAAAATCTTATTATAGTGTTAATGAATATTTGTGCGACAAACTCTAAAAAACAAATAATGTTTATTACTTAAGTTTGACATAAATTGCGTATTTCACGATGTATTAATTCTTGACATTTTAGCATAATAGATTAACTTTGACATTATTACTTTGACATTATTTACTTTGATTTTAATTGACAATTTAAAAGACATGTAATTGTGAAGTTTAATGTATTTAATTTTTAATTTAGGGACTCACCACGTTCCGAACTAAATGTTGCATGCCTAGTGCAGAATATGGTGACACTAACAACTTTCCTGTTTTTAAAAACCCACCTGTATAACTACCCATATTTGCAATAAATGAATTTGAATTGAATTACTTATTCTGAACAAACTATATTCAGGTTTCGAATATACTAAAAATAATGTTGTATACAGAGCCTTCTCTTTTTAATTTATATTTTATTCATCTATCACAAAACTTGGCACACAAACGCTAAAATGAAATACACAAACTAATTAACAAAACTACATTCTAAGTTCTTAATCCCGGTTAAAATCCCCTCCTAACTCCGACCACAACAAATCCGTATTCTTATATTATAAATGCAAATGTAACTACGTCTGTATGTCTGTCTCTTTTTACGCCTTTACGGTTGAATGAGGCTCTGACTTGGCTTCACATGCCGTGGAGAAATATCTCTCAGGGATGGTTTCCTCACGATGTTTTCTTTCAACGAAGCAAGTGATAATTATATCACCACATGAATCCGTAAAATCAGTGGTGCGTGTCTTGGGTTCGAATTTGAGACCAATGACTTGGCATTCTGACGGTCATACCACTGCTTTTCAATGGTAAAATTAGATTCTTATAATGTTTTTCTTTTGTAGGGTTTATTTTTTAAATTTTGGTTATGTCCTTAGGCAATGTATTCTGAATGCATGGAAGAGCATACGTCCAGACCCTGAATGAATTGAAACACCTGTGTGCTAATTCATATGGAATTAGGATATGGAATACTTTTCATTCCGGTACTACCATCCCCTGAGATAATTTTCATCCTTTACGCGAGCGAAGGCGAAGAGCAGGTGTGGCCCAGTGACCAGTGGTTGCCCAGTTTGAACCCTAACATGCTCATTAATTTATGTAATTTATTTTATTACCACTGCTCTCGAAACGGTGAAGGAAAACATCATGAGGAAACGAGCACATCCTAGAGCCAATAACTCGAAGACATGTGCACTCTCCTTCGTAGAAATGAGGCCTGTGTACCAGCAGTGGGAACATTATAGGTTGATTATGAAGCAAGTGAAGCTGCGGGCAAAATCTAGTACTAATATAAACCACAACACAAAAATGAACTATGTAAATCTTTAGGATCTAAATAATATATTTGTGGCTAGTAAAACCTTGCTTTGCTTTTATTCTACACAAATCTTGACAAATGGCTGACGTAGTACTTAGATATTCTTTTGTTTATTTGTTTCTAGAATTTGTTAGACGACCTTCTCGTCTAACAAATTCTCTCTTTAAGCTTTCACGGTTTACAACTAAACTAATACTGTCATTTACAACGCCGAAATATCGGGAGCTCAAAATAATGAACAATCACGGAAGATATCCCGTAAGTGACAGTATAAGTTTTGACCTTCGGTATATGTAGAGAGAAAAATAGTTTTAGAAAAAATGATAGGAGTTATTTCTGTATCTTGGGTGTAATTTCTAAAGTTTCTTCAGCCAAATCATCATTATCTGCCTAGCCTTTTTCCAACTATGTTGGGGTCGGCTTCCAGTCCAACTTGATGCAGCTGAACACCAGTATTTTACATGGAGCTACTGCCTATCTATCTGACCTCCACAACCCAGTTAGTACTGGGTAATAAGATACCCCTTGGTGAGACTGGTTGTCAGACTTTCGGGGCCACTGCCTACCTATAACGACTGTCAAAGATCTAAAAATGACAGCCGGGACCAACGGCTTAACGTGCTTTTCTCCAACAGTTAGCACTGGGTAATACTAGTCAAAATCCAAGGTTATCGAAATACCGCGGGCCTGTGGACGGTGAGTAATGGGCTAGCTCGCCGTCCATCTCATGACGACAGGCCGTGTCGACGGCGCGTTGATGTTCCACGTACGCCTCAAAGAGATGTCAGCAAACCGGAAGGGGTCTGCAAGGGCCGATGCCTGCCGGGGCTGCGGGACTGTTCGAATGAGATACCGCGGCCCTGGAACACAAAGGGCTAAGAAGGAACATGGATGGGTTTTAGTCAGTACAAGTCTGATACTGGGATTCCACTCTGCCCAGAGTGGGAGGGGGCCATAAGATGAATTTCCATCCGAAAAAAAAAAGTCATGTCACTTTAAGTTCATGTCTTTAATCCTCGAAAGCTTAGCCGGTGGTATAACGTTCATATAATACGCCCACATTTCGCCAGTTATATCTTAGTCCCATGCAAATAGCACTACTAATTCAAAAACAAATTTTACTTCAATGTGCCTCCTTTGCGACAGTGTCAGATAAAACCCAGAGCTACTAACACCATAAATGTGTTCACATACTCCTAGAGGACCCACAATTCCCCAACCCGGAAATCTCGCGGCTTCCACATGATAAGTACCCGCAAACGACTTCCGAAGCCGCCCGTAAGCCTATTATCCTATGAGCGTTCTTAACCACGTATCATCCTGCCTACTTATGTATTTGTGTTGAAGTTATCTTGAATAAAAGATGGTGGTTGGTTTATTTTTAGACATCGCATCTGTTGTATAGTCTCGTCGCTAAAAATATTGCTATAAATGCTAAAAATGACGCAGATATTATTTATTTATTTATGTACACACAAAATACTATAATAATTATGATATGTTACTAGAGCGCGCATTTTGAGAACTCGAAAACGCACCAACTGGGACATTTTGCCTAGTCCACGTCAAGAAAATCATGATCTGTGCCTCGACAAAACATTTGAAGCGCAACCGTTCAAATGATAGCTATCTCTTTTACTGACGTGCTTATCTTATCTTTTACTACTACTATTTATTACTGGAACATGTCAATATGTGTGCACTATAGGTAGGTATATACCAGCGCGACCAGATTTAACTATGAACGTATAACATATATTGTGTACAATATTGTGTTCAGTAGGTATAATGTTAAGATAGGGCAAAATGTTGTTGGGTCACTAAATACAATTATCTCAGAAACATCAATATAACAGCTCATAACTTAGGACCCATCTATACTAATATTATAAAGCTGAAGTGTTTGTTTGTTTGTTTGCTTGAACGCGCTAATCTCAGGAACTACTGGTTCGATTTGAAAAATTATTTTAGTGTTGGATAGCCCATTTATCGAGGAAGGTTATAGGCTATAAAATTTTACGCGGACGAAGGTCGCGGGCAACAGCTAGTTAATGATAATATTAAATCCGTGGTGCTAGGCAACTGGGCTCATCCTAGCTGTAAACGTCCCATTGTGCCTATTGGCCTTGTTTCGTTCTGTCTCCTGCTGATACGGAGTTCGCTCCGTATCAGCAGGTGAAAATTATGTTTTTCCTACACCTCCGCTATTCTTTTCTGATTAATTTAATTGCGGGATCCAAGACAGTTAAATTATTTCCTTGGGATTTCGTCGAGCTTCATTGTCTCGGCGGTTTTTGGTGGTTTCCACTGGCTTTCAGGAGTTACAGTGGTTTGAGAATAGTGTGGCGGATTTGTCCCAATCTCCGAAGTATCTCGGCGTCTGGATTTAAACTCGGTGGATGGCAATTAGGCTTCCCCCTATAACTGATGAAATCAATATTACAGTATACTATAAACCTCTACATACTGCTTTGAAGAATATAGACGGTAATGTTATGTTTTATTTAATCCTATCTATATGTTAAAATGGGACTGTGTGGGTCACATTTCCAGGATGGGTCAGGACAGATGGCCGAGAATCGTCACACAGTGGGTGCCTGAAGACGGTCGTCAACACAGAGGCATGCCTAAGAAACACTAGTGGTACGTGGACTCGTTCTAATCTGATTGGCCAAAAAAGGCAAAACACCGAAAAAGTTGGAAAGGAATGGGGGAGGCGTTTTCCCAGCAGTGGGACAGACTAGGCCAACAAAAAAAGTACTTATAATCTTATGCATAACCAACTGAATAAACCTTTAATATCGAAAAACTCCCAGAGATCCTTTCATAAATCATTTAACTCACTCATGCAATATTTTAGTAAACATCATGTTGGTAGACTGAACTAATTCGTGGCACGCACGCCCAGCCGGAAATTATGAATAATTGAATCCACCCCGCTTCCGGTGTTGGTACTACTGTGTGTACAGGATGTTCGATGTTCATGTTGTTCATTGAAACTTCGAGATTTACCCTCAGAATATACATGTCATAAAATAACTTATGAAGTGACTTTAAATATTATACAAAATATTTGGTGTCTAAGCCAAGATGCACCACCGCCTTCCCGCCCGCAAAAATATGCACATACAGGATAAGCAATAATAAGTATGGCATGCATCCAAACCGATTTACGAGATGTTTTTAAAATCCACGGAGCCTCCTCAGGAGATATCGACTCAACGATCGCATTCGCGTCCGAGCGGTATAATTTTGTTCCCGGGAGGGTGCTGCATGCTGCATCCAAGCCTGGATCTTTTTCGCGGAATCAACACTAAATATTTTGCGTAAACGATTGCCGATTTAAAATGATATAACATCACGTCTGCTCCCCTCAAATGAATTGGCAGTGCTGAACGTGACGGTCTATACGGGTGGAAGGGACACCGACGCGAAAACGGTAGCCAAACTGACGGGGTCTTCCTGAAAAATGGGTGTCATGGCAAAAGCCAATAATGACAGGCTGCCACTGCAATGAATATCCGGTTGAAATCCATACCTACTAATATTATAAATACGAAAACAACTCCGTCTGTGACCTTTTCATACCTTTACGGTTAAACAGATTACCTATAATGATATTTGGCACTAGACCATGGCCTAGACTATGACATAAAATTCGGGTACCTGTTTTGTTCCTGAGGGATACTTACAGACCTCCACGTGGGCAAATCCGTGGGGAAAAGTTACATAATAGAACCAATCTTCATCGATAGCATACCACATCGTTTAAAACCAATGCAAAAATTTTGATAACATCCTGTATATTATGACTCCATTTTGTATTTTATACAGATGTCCGATTATGTAGTCGAAATGTTTCGCAAAGTTAAAACGTGCAAAAATTGTGGTTTTATGTTCTTTTGTAACATTTGCGAACTTTCAAGAGTACTGTGTCAGTGTATTTTTAAAATGTTGGTACTTATCTGTGGCTGCTGGCCTATATTACTTACCAGCCCCCGTAGCATGACCACCGTAGACAAGGATTTCTTTGACGGAAGAATCGACAAAATGACAGAGAGTGCAAACAAATCTGTTATTGTGTCGACACAATCTGTCATTTTGTCGACTCTTCCGTCAAAAAAATCCTTGTCTACGGTGGTCATACTACGGGAGCTGGAAAAAAACTGATTAACAAGACGATTTGCCGTAAAAGTGACTATTGAATATGGGGTCATCATAATCAGCCTATAATGTTCCCACTGCTGGGACACAGGCCTCCTCTCTATGAGAGGGAATGGGCTATAATCCACCACGCGGGCCCAGTGCGGGTTGGTAGATGTCACATGTCTTCGAATTTTTGGTTCTAAGACATGCCGGTTTCCTCACGATGTTTTCCTTCACCGTTTTGAGAGCAGTGGTGATGAAATAAATTACACAAAGTAATGCGCCTGCCGGGGTTCGAACCCACGACTTACTGCTCGTAAGTCGGGACCGCCACCACTGGGCCACCGCTGCTCGAATATGGGGTACTTTTTTTGATTCCCAGATTTATAAAAGTATTTTTTTCAAATATGTTTAGTTTCTTTATTTGGACCCGGTTGATAGCACTCAGCTTAAGAAACTCAACTGGCCATTTTTGTTAATCCCTATGTTACTTAACCATGTCTTTATTCAACCATCTTCTTTCTTTTTCGTGTGGTTAGTGCCTAACCTGGTGTCAGAGTTTTTATGCCGCCCATGAGCCTCTGATTTGGCTTTACATGCCGACGAGAAATATATCTCTCGGGCATGCTGGTTTCCTTCACCGAAACAAGTTATAACTTGTAAATTTTTTGTAGTGTTATTATTTCTTATAGGTAGTTGTTTTTTAATGATTACCCAAGTATTATTTATTTTATTTTCTTATTCATGTTAAAAATAGTCAATGTCTTGGTTTCCGTACGTTTTTTCACGGGTGCCATTGAAAACTAGCGATGTGCTGTGGGCCCCCCATAGCACAGCATCATCCTGAGTGGTAACCTGCTTGTCGCAGTCACGACGTGAAAACTGTTAAACTTGAAAACAACGAAAAGTAATAAAGCGCTCTTCCTTTCTCTACTTATTTAAAAAAAATTGTTGTGCCCGAAAGGGTCCATAATTATTTCAATTTTTTTTTTACCATCTGTAATACACTTACAGATGGTCATTATGGATATTTTTTTTGTTCTGTCCTGTTGAATGTATACAATGTCTTTCTTTCATAATTATACAATTCGCACATGAATCCGAAATATCAGAGGTGCGTGTCTTGGGTTTGAACTTGAGACCTATGACTTGGCAGTCCGACAATAAACCACTAGACTATCACTGCCTAACCATTTATCTATGTAACAGTCATGCTTCGCAGCGTATTCAAGGTTTTTGTTAGAAGTTCCCATCAACTCTTCTTGCGCATCTTGTAACGATAATAACCAACGCTTACCTCGCTAGATTGTGCTACATGGCGTCATATTGTTGGACAAAGAATGGCTGTGTGGCAAAAGTTGAGCCTTTAAAACCCTTGTTTTGCGCAGCTGCGGTGTAACGTGACTTGCATCATGATACTTTAGAGTAAGTAGACGCTGGTTGTAACTCTCAGGTCCAGTTAAAATTAAAACCATTGTCGGGTAGTCTAGCTGCTCGGCACTTTGCTGAACTGGGCCTATTTGGCGCAGCCGTGAGACATAATCTTTATTTTTTTTATGTTTAGATTTAAGTTTTTCTAATTATTTTTGTTTAATGTTGTGTGAATTTTTGGTGTGCTTTTCATGCTGAAATGAACCTTAACGAAGTCGAAAGGCACTTATTCTCCCCTGCATTGTGATCATTTTTTTGGTGGAGGCCATACCTGGGAACCTTTTAGTTACGGTGATATTGGGGGATGAAGTTTCAACTTTTCACATGATTTTATTAAATATTTGTTTTTAATATGAGATTTTTACTTTAAACAGCTCTACGACCCCTGTACTATTCAATCCATCCATCAGCGCAATGTTTTGAATGCGTTACATTCAGTCCTACCGTCAAACGTGATTTTTCACCCCAAAAAACAAGTCATTTCCCAGCAATAATTTTTGCGTAAAGTTACTTAGTTTTTTTTTTATAATGCTTGGTTGACAGCTTCGTGAAGTGTCCGTTTACACCCTGTATTAGTAGCAAATGCAAAAAATAGCAGAATGGTAATCAGTATTATGTAACTAAATTCATCAGTCATCATTCTCCTGCCGTCATCCCAATATATTTGGTGTTGGCGCAACATCTCTTCTTTTCATACTTCTCTATTACTCGTCATCTCATCAGATACCTCCTTTCTAGCCATATCATCCTTCACACAATCCATCCATCCTTTCATTGGTCTTCCTCTACTCTTATCCCCATCCACATTCCTTTCCTTACCTTCTTAACTGAGTTATGGATTAATAATGAAACTACAAAAAAAGTCTTTTTAATTCTAAATTGTAATATTCTCGAGTAATACAAAGCTTAAACTCCAATATATTATAATCTCCGTTTATTAAATGCCAACCGCCATCTTATTACCGTTATTTCCAGTAAGTTCTTATCTAATCTAGATCTAGGTAATGTACGGATGTCCTAGACTTTTAATAGAATTCCTGGCGACAATATCTAAGTGAAGTAATTGGGGCAATATTCTCTGGAAATTATTTATCTTTTGTAAAAGACTTGTTGTTCTGAAAGCTAACAAAGACCATTCAATATAATATAGACTGAGGCTACTTATTATAATTACTCAGTGGATACCAAATAGCAGGAAACGACAACTCGGCAGGCCCAGAAGGAGATGGCGGGATGAGCTGGACTCTTTCGCAAAGGATTGGCCTACAATCGCACTAGATCGCGAAATGTGGAAGAAGGGAAGGGAGGCCTTTGCCCTGCAGTTTGACAATATAGGCGTATAATAATAATAATGAGGCTACTTACCTACACATACCATTCTTATTTACATTTTTAAATATTCCTTAAAAAACATTTAAAAATATAAAAAATTGTAGCCCACCGGTATCGGGAACAGGGTCCAAGCTACCGGCAGTCAGGGCTCCAGAGAGAGGAACCTCCTAACAATACGAGCCGTGTCCAGAAGTACCGCATTCTGAATCAAGCCCTTGATCCAGCTGCCTAACGAGAGCCTCCTCAGGTATTGGTCGAGGCTCTTGGCAATTAAGCCATGGGCTGATACGACTATCGTCACAATGATCGCTGAGTCCACATCCCACATGAAGGACATAATATTGAGGCTACTTACCAATACATACCATGCTTATGTTAGGCATGTTCCTATGACACCCACACTACAGTTTAAAAAAAAGTAATGAGAGGACAGCCGTGACCAACTGCGTAACATGCTTTCCGAGGAAACTCGGTTTGTAATGTCTGGTCACATTTCCACAAACCGATCTCGTTTTTGTTCAAAGATAGTTCAGCGCACGGCAGTTATATGTTACGGAGCTTCGACTCCGACTCCGATATGTCGGAACTTCCGATTGATATTACACCTCCGGTTCCGATACTTTTAAATCCGAGGTCAAAGCACAGCGGCGGCGGTGGTGGCACAGGCGCGCGGCGGTCGCAGTCAACGTGTACGAACAGGTTTATGCATGTCGCCCGGGGAACACGCGTTAATTTTTGTATTATTTTATTTTATTGCCTGCCCTTAACACATCTTTCCACCATCTCCGATAAAACCACCTTCGTAACTATTTAATGCCCATTGTAGCTATTTAATGCCCAACTCAAAAATAAAACATCTGTTAACTAATATTAAAACAAAATTGGAAGAATTCACTATAAATGACTATTGTATAATTTTATTAGGTGATTCAGATATTAAAACTGACAATAACTATATTGACCTCGTGAAAGTAATTAATGAAATCTTGAGGCAAATGACCCACACAAATATCATAATATGCACACCTACGTACGTACGGGGATCCCCTATATATAACTATAAAGTTGATATATTTAATAACCTACTTTACATGGACCTAGAATATCATAAATACGCATACTTTTTTGACTCAAATAATGACCTAGAATTTAAGTTTGATATGTTTTCAGTTAGATCAGGGAAACTAAATAAATCTGGAATAAATTTCATATTTAAAAATATTATGGAGAGAATCAAAATTGACTTAAGGTTATTTCCTTACGTAGATACTAACGAAAATAAGCAAAACTCACAGTTTTTTCTTTTATAATAATATACACATTTTACACCAGAACATTGCTGGTCTGCTAACCAAAGCTGACATTCTCACAATACATTTAGAAGTATTGGAACTAAAGAATATATCCATCGATGTAATATGTATAACTGAACATTTTATGACACCAGAACAAGAGTCTACAATTAATTTACCCAAATTTCGCTGGCAAGGGCTGGCTTTTACCTTGGCCAAAGGCTTAGCGTTGCTATACAACGTGGCAACGCCGCCAGTCTTTTGGGTACATTACCAGTTGACTACGTTGAGGAGGAGTTTTTTGACGCCATTTTTAAGTTTATTTTTAAGTTAGTTAGTTAATATAGGTTATTTTAATTTATTAATGTATATAATATTTACTATGAATATAATTAATTTCAAAAAGTACCTAAATAAATATTTAAAATTTCGCTTGGTAGCAAGTTTTTCAAGAGACGTGAATAGGGGAGGTGCCTGTATATTAACTAGATTAGGACACCCATACGCTGTACTTAATAATACATTTTCAAGTAAAGGTATCATAGAATATAGTGCAATAGAACTAACTGAACATAAGTAGATAATAGTTTGTGTGTACAGAGTACCCAACTCTTGTATGTCTACATTTTTTAATAATTTAGAAAAGTTACTGCACCAAATAAGTGATAACACTAGTAAGAAAGTTGTTGTATGCGGGGATTTCAATATCAATACATTAAAAAAAAAACCGACAATCTTTAGATTTTGAACAAATTCTAGAAAGTCATAACCTAAAACTAGAAATTAAGGTTCCCACTAGACTCATCGGTAGCACTTGCATCGACAACTGTGCTCACAACATTCATAAATGCAAAAGCCAAATAATTGAATTAGGATTATAAGATCATACTGCCCAATTATTGCATTTTCCAGTAAAAAAATCCTGTGTATTAAAATTTTGGCGTATTAAAGTACGCGATTATAGTGAGGAAAATTTGAGAAAATTTAAAACTTGTATGAATAACTTGACATTCTCTGACATTTACCTGCAACAAATGATTCAAACGAAGCCTTCAATCATTTCTTGGAGCTTTTCCTGTGTTTCTATAACTTGTGTTTTCCTTACAAATTAATAAAAAAGTCGTTATACAAAAAAAATAAATGGGTTTCAAAAGGTATCAAAATTTGTAGCAAAATGAAAAGAAAATTACTATGGCAATATAGAACACACCGGACGGAAAAAAACAAACATAAATTCAAGCAATACGCTACGAAATTTAAAAAAAATATTTGTCTTACGCAGAAGGAACAAAATAACCATCACATCAACACAGCTCAAAATAAATCGAAAGCCACTTGGTCACTAATAAATAACTCTAAATTTAAATTTCCCAGGGAACCAATTAGTGAAATATTAAAAGATAATTTAAGCATTACAGATCCCACGTCGATTGCGAATAATTTTAATGACTATTTTATTGACCAAGCTGCAAAATCGATGCATACAAACAATGATAATAATAAAGCACCTTCGAATCAAAACTTAAACACTAACCTAAACTCAATTTTCCTTACCCCCACATCCCCAATAGAAGTGGACAGAGAAATCAAGCAACTTAAAAATACATCGAGTGAGGGTTACGATGGAGTCTGTACTAAAGTAATTAAACAAGTGTCGCAATCAATTGCAGTTCATCTAAGTTATATAATAAATTTATGCATTTCTACTGGAACTTACCCAGAAAAACTTAAAACATCGGTTGTTATTCCACTCCACAAAAAAGATGACAAAAGCAATATGGGAAATTATAGACCTATAGCATTGATACCCATCTTCTCAAAGATATTCGAAAAAACCATTCATAGTCGTCTTTACAATTTTTTAGAAAAATATAATATCTCGGCTAGCGAACAAAAAGGATTTCGCAAGGGTAAGTCCATTAACGCTGCAATATATGAACTTACTAACATTGTTTTGACTAATATGGACAAAAGAAAACCAATATGTGCTATTTTCATGGATATGACTAAAGCCTTTGACAGTTTTGAATATAACATACTGCTTCAAAAACTAGATTCATATGGCATAAGAGGAAAGGCGCTAGACCTCATTCACTCATATCTATGTGACAGAAAGCAGTTAACAGAAATAACTAGAATATGCCTTAAAACGCGGGATGAGAAGACAAATAGATCCCAAACTAGAACCATAAAACTAGGAGTTCCACAAGGTAGTGTCTTGGGTCCCTTGCACAATGATTTACATTAATGATCTCCCTAGACACATTAAGCAGCCCATGGTACTTTTTGCAGATGAGCACTGTAGTAATAAAATGTGACAGTCAAAATGACTATGAAAATTAAATTAATGAAACATTAAGAACTATAATTAAATGGTTAATTGATAACAATCTGAAAATAAATTTAGAAAAAACAAATATAATGCACTTTCACCAAAGAAATCAACCGAAAAGTATTAATGTAAATTATAACGGGCAGACAGTAGAATCTGTAACAAATACAAAATTTCTAGGAATAAATATTGATTACAGACTTTCATGGACAACCCATATAGACAATCTCTGCAAAAAAATCAACAAATCCTCATTCTATTTTACAAGCTCTCTAAAATAGTTAACAAAGAAGCGATTTTAACGGCCTATCACGGACTGGTGGCACCATTACTGAGATACGGCATTATATTTTGGGGTAATTCTGTAGACAAGGAATTTATATTTAAAGCTCAAAAGAAGTGCATTAGAGCAATGTGCCAAATAAATAGTACAATTAGCTGTCAACCTTACTTTAAAAATTTAAAAATTTTTACATTGCCTTTCCTATACATTTACGAATCAAATATTTTTGTAAAATCAAATCTAAGCTACTATAACACTGCTGTCAAAAGCTATTATCGAAAATTAAGGGATAAAAAAGGTTAGAGGTACAAATACCTTATGGCAAAACGGCACTATTAAATAAAAGATTTTTATGCATGACATCATTAATCTATAATAAATTGCCTGATGGCATTAAACAATTACCTATCCTCCAGTTTAAAAAGAAACTACATTCATTGTTAATAGACAAATGTTATTATGATGTCAAAGATTACTTGTGTGACAAAAATATTGTATTCCAATGACAAGAAAGGAAAAATAAGTATCATTTTCTCCCATATATGTATGATAATATTGTGAATTGTATTTGAATACCATTTAAAGTGCTTGTGTCTTTCCTCTTTTTTTGTAATAATGAATTATGACATCCCTGGTTATTATTATTTACCTACAATCTTAGCAATGTCAGTGCCAATAAATTGGATTAGATTGCTTGCAGTCGCGCCACAAGATTAACTCACCATCTTGAGACTTTTATGAAGGAGGAGTTTTGGCCGGAGGATGTCATGTATCGGCGTTTTCGCGACTCCTCGACTCAGTGGAAACAGTCGCCGACCAAACGTAGTTATTAGTATTTGTAAATGTTTTTATACGTATTAGTTTGTAATTGTACTTAGAAGATTATTTTGTGTACTAGCTTTTGGCCGCGCTTTCGTTCGTTATCATCATTTCAGCCGTAAGACGTCCACTGCTGGACATAGGCCTCCTCCAAGTGTCGCCACATCGACCGGCCCCGTGCGACTCGCATCCATCAGATCCCTGCAACCTTTACCAGGTCATCGGTCCACCTTCGCTCGTTTAGAATTTGACAATCAATTTAGGTTGTATTCTCCTTGTAATATAATTCAATCATGATTCGAAAGACACGTGGCGCCATCTATTATCATAACAACGTTATTGTTGTTTTCCTCGGGGACAGTACTTTTGTCGGGAAAAAGGTACCCTATGTCCGTTTCTGTACACCTTTTTTTTTTTTTTTTTTAGGATGGGAAATCATCAAATGACCCCCCGCTCTGGGCGGAGCGGAAGGGAGTGTCAGACTTGTACTGACTAAAACCCATCCATGTTCCTTCTTGCCCTTTGTGTTCCAGGGCCGCGGTATCTCTTTCGAACAGTCCCGCAGCCCTGGGTTTCTGTACACCTGACAACGTATCTAAGGTCTAACTATTCATACACGAAATACTTTCAGAGAATCATCTAACGGCTATAACGAAGCCATTTCAAGGGATTTTTTTTATATGAGTATATTTTTTTATAAAAAATAAATAATTTAAAATAACTTGACCCAAAAAAAAATACTATCTCCTTATTTTCAATCATCCATTGCGCTACTGTCATTGTTAGAATATGGGAGTAAAGGTTTTATGCAAAAAGTCTCAAAAAATTTTAGAATTATAATAATTTCGTAAAAAAAAAAAAATTTTCGTTGCTATGGCGACTTTACGACTTATAGAAGTTAGGTTTAGGCGTGAAAAGGCAACAAACATGCTTTCGCATTTATAATATTTTAGAAAGTTAGGATTTTGTTGTATTGTTTCTATGGGCCTTCGTTGCCTGAAAATAAAGTAATGAATAGATTGATAAATAAATTACATGACGTCACCTAGCCAGTCCCCAATTTCTAGCAGGTTCTAATCTAATCAGTAGCTGTTATCAGTTGTACTCAAACTATGTCATTTGATACAGATAGTGCATTGTTTCCACTTATAGCTTTGTGTGAGCTTGCAGTGTTTTCCTGTTGTGTTTTGCGTCATTTGAAATACTTTACCATGCTTTTGAAAGAAAGAAAGAATATGTATTTTATTTGTCTCGCAAAGGACACAAAATAATATAAAAAAACAAAAAAAATATTAAGACCAAAGTACACACGGCAGCTGTACATTTCCAGTATAACTTGGCCTCGCTTTGTGTAGTTTGGTTGGCCGTCGTGCGTACATTCAACTAAATTGGACCTGTACGAGGCCTGGTGCTGTAACATTAAAAACATGACAATGTCGTAAGTCCTCCACAACCCAGTTAGTACTGGGTAATACGATACCCCTTGGCAAGACTGGTTTGAAGACTTTCGGGCCACTGACTACCTGTAACGACTGTCAAAGACCTACAGAGGGGACGCTCGGCTTAACTTTACCATCGTTTTTTTTTTAACAACGATTTTCATCGGTTCAAAAGCAATTTTTATTTGTCTACGAATTCTCCAGTGTAGTCTTAATTTGTCCAGTCTGGTTATTTATAACAGAACCCAACGATTGACCTTGACCCGCGACCTTCGACTTCAGATATTTCGGCAACCATTTCAGTTACAGACTATCTTTATAGTGCCGCGGTATCTATGAAAGTAGGGCTCGTGGCAACATAAAATCACAGCCATATGTGTCGAACTTTAAGGGTAAGCAACACTTGCCGAAGTCGATCCGAGGACGGGTATCCCTCCGTGCCTCAGAAACCACGTTAGTTGTGTTTGATTGGCTTGTAATTTGTAGACCTTTGACGGATAGTCAGTAGCCTAAAAATTGGACAAGCAGTCGATTTTTTCCCTTTAACAGGGAATCGGAAAAAAATGCCAAATGGCAAAGGTATTAAAAGGTAGAAAATATTTTTTTTTTATTTTTTTTTTTTTGTTCTTTGTATATTTAATGAATGTTTGATAATTCTTTAAATATCCTTTGTGCAACAATAAAATACCTACCAGGAACACGTTATTTTCAAAATGAAAATATTTTATTTCACATAGGCCTAGATGGGCACTTATAAAACGTCGACAATCAGGTTCACTGTTCGGGTTGCTCATTTCCTATTGAGGAGAACCGACAGCCTCGAGCTTCTTGGCGCGAAGTTGAGTGCGAATCTGAACTTTGGTGCCTACATTGAGTCGAAAGCTCAAACTGCGGCAAAAAAGCTGGGTTTCCTTAACAAGGTTAAGCGTTACTTCAAGCCTGGACAGCTTTTAGTCTTATATAAAGATCAAGTTCGGTCCGGCATGGAGTATTGCTGTCACCTTTGGGATGGCTCAGCAAAATACCAATTAGCCACACTCGACTCTGTTAAGCACAGAGCTAACAGGATCATTGGTGACGATGAACTGCTTGGTACCAGGCTTCATAGCCTGGCCCACTGGCGCAAAGTTGCATGTTTGTCGGTCTTTTACAGATTGTACTTCGGTGAGTGTGCTCAAGAGCTCCACGAACTTATTCCACCACCTCCCTCGGGAGTCCAGACGTACTGCAGGTTATCACCCATACCTTGTCGATGTTCCACACATTTGCACGGAGTGCTTTGCTACATCTACTTCATTTATTATGCGCACAACCAATGAGTGGAATTCCCTGCCTGCGTCGGTATTCCCAAGTTCATATGACCCCAATCTATTTAAATCGCGAGTTAATAGGCTTCTTTTGGATTAGCTCATTCCATCGTCGACCTCATCTCTGTCCTCAGGACTAGATTGAGGTCAAGAGTAAGCCCATTAAGTATAAAAAAAAGAACAGGCAAGAAACTCCATGATTACTCTTTTCAATTTAATTAATGAGCTGAAAAATAAGGTGGGAAAAATATTCCCTTTGCCTTATCAAGGGTAAGGGTCTTTTACCCAGATCCTGTCTTGTAGAGGTCGGAGAGCAAGAAGCTCCATATGAAATACTGGTATTCAGCCGCATCTGGTAATACTGGAAGCAGACCTCAACACGTGTTGTTTAGAAAAGGCAAGGCAGATGATGGTCTCATTAAATTAGTTGCCATTGATATTACATTCATCAACCCTCACTAGGCCGTCTATTTGTACGATGTATATGACCCACTCTCTATCACAGAGAGGAGGCCTATGTCCCATCTGTAAAAATATCTGAGCATGCTGACACAATTATGTTTCTATTCGGACAGATACTGTTTAACTCGAAAATTGTAAAAAAATTGGAAGGTTATAAAAGAAAAAAAAAAAGAAGACTGGAGAAGTTTTGATATATCTTTTTTTTTTGTTTTAGAAAACAGGACATTTTTTCTAAAAATCTTGAAATAATACCTCAAAGTTCGTAGGGCAAACGTCTCAGAATTCAGTTATAATGATGTAATCCTACACTACGGTATTGATTTATTATAATTAATGTGAAGCGGTGAGATAAAAATAAACACCATTAAAAAGGTACGACGTAGTAATTTAAAAATAAAAAACCGGCCAAGTGCGAGTCGGACTGGCGCATGAAGGGTTCAGTAAGATCGTCTTAAGGGGGGCTCCCTTTAATTTTTATTTTATTTTTATTATTCGTTGTTATGGCGGCAACAGAATTACATATTCTGTGAAAATTTAAACTGTTTACCTATTACGGATCATGAGGCATAGCCCGCTAACATACAGACGGACGGAGGGACAGCGGAGGTTTAGTAATAGGGTCTCGTAGTTATCCTTCGAGTACGGAACGCTAAAAATCGATGAATAAAATCTAGCTACGCAAGCTATAGGCATAATCTTTCCCAAACTACGTTAGGGACAGTTTTCAGTATTATTGGATGCAGCTGGGATGACATTCGGATAGACAGACTGACAAGACGAATCTATAAGGGTTCCGTTTTTTGGCATTTGGCAACGGAACCCCAAAAACAAGATGGCTGCATTAAATTTTAGCCACACACTAAAAGATCCTCGTACAACTGTGCATATTACGTGAAAGACAACAATATCATAACCAATGATATTATAAATAAAAAGAGGTAGATACCGCACTAGCGCGCGCAAATTGTTGCAGAGAAATTCAGACAATTGCCGTAATTTACGTACTTCATACGCAATAGCTATCTCTTTCTTTATCATACGTTCCTTATTTTCTATCGCAGTCGTAGCAACGCAACGTTATTTGATCGCCGCTCAGTATGAACGTAGTGTATCTTTCTTTATAATATCATTGATCATAATCCTATAGAGGGTGTAAGGGACAGCCCTCCACAGACTGATGGGGTGAATTCAGTATATCATACTAAGATGACCGGTACAAGAAATTATTTCAGGAATGTTATGGGAATTCAATAAATTTGATTTGTTTTATTTCCTCATATACAATGTATCGGTAACGTGGCAAAACGCATGTAGCGAACGGCAAGCGCGACGACTAGTTCGATGTACTCTGTAGCTGGGCAGGAAGTGAACAGCTGATTAAACGCGTCGTTCGTTAGAGTATTTTAACATCCATTGTTGGATTTTTGATTTTAGCTGTATTATTTACATAAATGGAGTGCTGCATATAGGGAATGTAATTTAACATTGAAATAAAGGAATAGTAACTGTAAAATGATAAAAAAAAAATCCGGAGAGAAATTCCGTTGGAATATGACTCAAAATAAGAAGCTGAGTCTACCCTGTCAGTTTGTGGACGGCTGTTCCTTACACCCTGTATTCACACGGACAGCTCACCTATTTTCTCAACCCACATAACTGCATTACCAAAACAAAATTGCAAAACTCGGTCACGCTATGGAAACATAAAGCAGATGGTAGCAACGCCATGGTATTAGGTTTGCGTTCAAGGCTCCCTTGACCTCTATGGCCTAATTTGTCATCCATGGTGATAGCACAAAGGTAGGTCACTGAACAGGCGAAAAGCAGTAGTGCTATTCTTTGAACGTAGCTTTCAAACGTATAATGAATAAAAATTTTTTAATTTTTTTTTTGTTCTAGACCATACCTGAGAATCTTCTAGTTACGGAGATATTGGGAGTCAAAGTTCCAACCTTTTCAACAGTTTTTTTTTTTTTTAAATACATGTTTAAATGTTATAACTTTAGTTTTAACACCTCCCCGACCCCCATACTATTCAATCCATCCATCAGGACAATGATTTGAGTGCGTTACATTGAATCCTACCATAA
This sequence comes from Noctua fimbriata, assembly GCA_905163415.1. Classification (NCBI taxonomy): domain Eukaryota; kingdom Metazoa; phylum Arthropoda; class Insecta; order Lepidoptera; family Noctuidae; genus Noctua; species Noctua fimbriata. Next base: position 6,358,455 of record LR990951.1, read on the forward strand.
AACGTGATTTTTCATTCCAACAAAAAAAATTGTTCTCCAGCAATATTTTTTTCGTCGAGTTACTTAGTTTGATGTACAGAATGCTTGGTTGACGGCTTCGTGAAGGGCCCGTTTACACCTTGTATAGTGGGATAAAAATAGTGTTTAAATTGAGTAGGTATTCTTTATCGTGTGGTTAGTGCCTAACATGGTGTCAGAGTTTTTAAGCCGCCCATGAGTTGGCTCTCACTCTGACTTGGCTTTAAATGCCGTCAAGAAATATCTCTCAGGCATGCTGATTAAATTTAGTAGCTAGGTACATTTAAAAAATATTTGGTAGTATAAAGTCCGACCGTTTTCGTTGCGGTTACAGAGCGGTCACCCTGTTGCTGTCCGCTGCACTAGACCAACTCCACACCTAAAAATTATAAATAATGAACCTTTTGAATCTGTATTTTGTTGTGCCACAAGGGTACTGTCATGTGCTATATCCGAGCCGATCGATGGAACTAATGGAATTGCTCACAACATTGTAAGTAATTGTTTTGGCGAGCCATCAACACCGCTGATCTTATTACTATGTAGTTTTTTTGTCATTAAAAAGTGTTTTATTTTAATTAACATGGTTTATTGTGGGATTACGCCTTGATACATTGTTTTTTTTTTTAAGTTGGTTCGGTTTAAAACTAGTCGGATGATTATGTAACATACTTTTAATGGCCATGCCCTTCAGTTTGACAGTTCAAGAACATTCACTAAGTTACAGGCCGATTTTTTCACAAAAAAATTAAAAAACTGTAGAAAATTTAAAATCTATTTGAATTTCCTTCATTTTGTTTTGTGATGTCACTGAAAATGTGTATGACTTTATTTACACCTATCACATTTCGTGTAACTTGTTAGATAATATGCCTATTTATATTAATCCAAAAACTCAGTAAGAACGAAACCGAAAAAAATATTAAAAGCTGCTTATTTTGTGTGATGCACGTCATGTACCTGCGGCAAATAAATATATTTTCTTTCTTTCTTTCTTTCCTTCTTAACTTTTAATAAAATGTCTGGTATGGTCGTCTACGAGGATAGAAAAAAAATATAAAAATTACTATAAGACCAATTATGAGCCTATGGCTATGAGACCTTGCCCCATCGAGGGCACATCAAGCCTCCACAAAGTCCTAAAAACATCCCACAGGTTATTTGCTTTAAAATAACCATAATCCACGTAGTTATTACGATACTAATTGAACCAATACGTGATCAACCTTCAGAATATTCCATTTAAATTGATACCTTCGCGAGGACTCATTAAAACGGTCGGTCTATTTTTGAAAAAATAGGCATAATTTGTAGTTAATATTTTTTCAATTCAAATGCTCATTATGAACGTAAACGAAAGAAACTTTTAATTGTAGTTAAATATAGTTCAAATTTAAAGCAATTTTTAATTTTTGTAATAGTCTAGTATAGTCGTGTATAGTGAACAGCCAAATCCTGAGGCATTGATCGCTCATGCATGTCCAAACTAATAATTATTTTAATTTGTACTAACATAGCTGTAAGTATCTACTAGGGATGTTACGGAGCTTCGACTCCGACTCCGATATGTCGGAACTTCCGATTGATCTTACACTTCTGTTCCGATACTTTTAAATCGTAGGTCGAAGCATAGCGGCGTGGCGCGCGGCGGCTGCAGTCAACGTGTACGAACAGCCCCCGTAGCGTGAACACCGTAGACAAGGATTTCTTTGACGAAAGGATCGACAAAATGACAGATTGTGTTGACACAATGACAGATTTCTTTGCACTATCTGTCATTTTGTCGATTCTTCCGTACGGTTACGGTGGTCATGCTACGGGGGCAGGTTTATGCATGTCGCCGGGGGAACATGCATCCTGTCATCGATTAATATTTCACTTGTTGTTACGCCATACAGATGGTTTGTTTTGTTTTCTTATATCACCATCTCCGATTCCGATTCCGATTCCGATTCCGAAAAACCAAATTTAAAAACTCCGATTCCGACTTCGGTTCCGATAAAACCACCTCCGTAACATCCCTGGTATCTACCTACTAACATAATATGGACTTGTATCAATTAATGTTTGCTTGGACTGAATTTTTTTTTTTTTTTTTGTATTATATCCGCCTCTGAGTCTGTACTTTGTGCTTGAAGTGTTAAATAAATAAATAAATAATATTTACAATTCAATTCAATAAGAATTGTAAAATAATGCAAATATAAAAATGACTACTCGAACTTTTAAATACATACTTACATGTATAGACTTTTAACATCCTTATTATGTTTATAAAGGGTGTAAATAGACCCTTAACATAACCGAAAGTCACTTGATCTCCCCGTCTTTGCGATTATTTTTCTGTTCTAAACCATACCTGGGAACCTTCTAGTTACGGAGATATTGGTGGTCAATGTTCCAACTTTTTCACAAGTTTTTTTTTTAAATACATTTATTTTAATGTAAGATTTTTACTTACACACCTCCACGACCCCCGTACTATTTAATCCATCCATCAGCATAATGCCATCGGGTCCTAACGTATACCGTGATTTTTCACCCAAAAAAAGTCGATTCCCAGCAATAATTTTTGCGTAAAGTTACTTAGTTTGATGTATAGAATGCTTGGTTGACAGCTTCGTGAAGGGTCTGTTTACACTCTGTATTACCTATTTAAAACTGCTCATCATCATCTGCCTAGCCTTTTCCCAACTATGTTAGGGTCGGATTCCAGTCTAACCGGATGCAGCTGAATACCCGTATTTTCCATGGAGCGACTGCCTATCTGACCCCCACAACCCAGTAAGTACTAGGTAATACGATACCCCTTGGTAAGACTGGTTATCAGACTTTTTGAGCCACTACCTGTAACGACAGTCAAAGATCTACAAATGACAGCCGGGACCAACGGCTTAACTTGCTTTCCGAGGCATAGAGGAAACTCGGTATGTAATGGGTGGTCACCCATCCACAGACCAACCTAGGCAAACACGGCTTAACCTAAAGATCGATCTGAGCGGCTGATTATTTAGCCACGAGCTTCTATTTAAAACTGCTAATACTCGTATAACACACAACAAGACAGAAAAGTTTAAAAACCTTTTTGCAACACAACGAAACCCAAAAAAACAATAATAAAATAAAGTAGCTACCGTAACAAACAAACAAACAAGCTAATAACAATTCGTTCTAACTCCATTCTATCGTTGTTCACTCAATGAAAACCTTTTCATGAGTTTCAGACACAAATATTTACGTTTTCAGGTCATTTGAAGACGATGTCGAAGTTTATTTAGGAGACCCTACTATTCGACTGCGGTTTTGTCCGCTTAGATTTCGTTTTTTTGTCATAAGTCCAATCAAATCAATTTTTTTTGGTAAATTTAGGTTTCATTACAATAGGATGTTATAATGAGATAGTCAGTTGGCTACATTTTACTCGAGAGTATAAAAATAATACTAAAATTAATTGTGTCGAAACCACAGACACGTCTTTTCAAATTAAATAATCAATTACTTACAATTTCCGATGTCAAAATAATAATAATTTTAATGTAAGAAAAAGAACATATTTTAGACAGTGTAACTTATAATATTATATTTAAATCTACATTGAAAACAAAAGAAATAACCATTTTAATAACATCTAAACCAATGAGGAAGGCCTCCCACTAGGTGGACCGATGACCTGGTGAAGGCTGCAGGGATCCGCTGGATGCGAGTCGCACGGGACCGGTCAATGTGGCGACACTTGGGGGAGGCCTATGTCCAGCAGTGGACGTCTTTCGGCTGAAATGATGATGATGATGATGAAACCAATGAGGAGATTATTCGTGTCATCCTCTCCAGCACGACCATGAATGATTACCTTAATTTTAATGCGGTACACATTTATGAAAAAATGTGTACTTTATTGTACTAGCGACTTTAAAAAATGGACTCACATATTTTCACTGTTATAACATATCGACCGTGGCCTTTCTGCCACGACCACTATAGATTTTAGGTATTTTTATCAACTTTAACATGAAAATTTATATAAATACATTGTACTGAAATGTACTCCATTTTATATATAATTTTAAGCAGTCATTTACCCGAATCATTAAATTAAAATGTAAAATTGTAATCACTACATAGTATAAAACGAAGTCGCTTTCTCTGTCCCTATGTCCCTTTGTATGCTTAAATCTTTGAAACTACGCAACGGATTTTGATGCTGTTTTTTTTAATAGATAGAGTGATTCAAAAGGAAGGTTTATATGTATATATTGCACCTGTGCGAAGCCGGGGCGGGTCGCTAGTATAATAATATAATGAATGTCAGTGGTGTCCTCCATAAACTCAGCTGTGAAGTAGATTTTGAATTAAAAATTGTTTCAGTTTCTTTTTAAACATGCCTATATTTGTACAGACCACATCTTATTTTACTCTATCTGGACTTGGTTGTCATAAGCTTTTATTTAACTAGCCTTGTTAGTATGTACCTGACTGTGCCAAAAGCAGAAACAAATTCAAGGGCGTCAAAAAGTTTGTCCGCATCGTGCATCCCTGTCAACGGGGTAAGGGTCCAGATGGCTGGCAATGCCATCCAGATTCAACGACCTTTGGCCAAGAAATAGACCAGCACTCTGGTCACGACAAGAGTCGACCTTGTAAGTTTATTAGTGTGAAATGGTCAAATCTTGTATATGAATTTAAAACCAGTTCCCCTCAACCGGTTGAGCTGAAACTGTTCACACACCTTTGATTCTGGTGACAATACATTTTTATGACAGACATGACTTGACCCTGCAGCCTCGCCTCCTCACCGCTTTTTTTTTAAGTTTTATTTTTATAGTATGTTCCGTTCGGAGGTCTACGTCCAGCAGTGGACGTCTTTCGGCTGAAATTATGATGAATGATGTTCCGTTCGCTGTACTGTTGGAACAAAGATAACGCTTATATTTAGTTTTATATTTATTTGAGGTTGTTTATAGCATTTAGAGCATTCTTTAACAAAATAAATATTTCAGTACAATTTGTACCTATGGCTTGTTACATCTTAGAGGAGTACAAAGATGTCATCCAGTGAAAATACGCAAACGGACAGACAAGCATTGCCACATTTACAATATTATCATCGACAAGATTGTCCTATTGATAAATTCAATATTGAGTTCAGTTTGTTTAGCTACTGGTAAGTATTTGGTGAGGTCTTTCAAAGAGCAATTTTATGAATAGCGGCTTTTTAAGGCTACCAAAAGTCTTGGACACTTCTATATATTATTTAATTTTTTAAAATTTTATATTCATTACTATCAGACGAAAAACTAAGTTTGGGTAGGGTTCCAATCTAACCAGATGCAGTTGAATACTAGTATTTTGCATTGAGCGACTGGCTATCTGACCTCCACAACTTAGTTATTGGAAATCATAATAACCATTGGTAAGACTGTCAGACGTTCAGGCCAGAGACTACCAGTAACTTTGAGAATTTTGGCAAAAACTGTACTTGATAATAACAGGCGCTCGGATCGATCTTTAGCGCTTGCCTAGGTTGGTCCGTGCATGGGTGAGCACCCACTACATACCGAGTTTCTCCGTGCCTCAGAAAGCGCGTTAAACCGTTGGCCCCGGCTATCAATTAAAGATCTTTGACTGTCGTTACAGGTAGTCAGTGGCCCGAAAGTCTGACAACCAGTCTTACCAAGGAGTATCGTATTACAGTACTAACTTTGTTGTGGAGTTCAGATAGGCAGTCTTTTCATGTAAAATAGGGGTATTCAGCTGCATCCGGTTAGACTGGAAGCCGACCCCAACATATTTGGGAAAAGGCTAGGCAGATGATGATTGGATAACTTGGAGGCAACTTTTTTCGTATAGGTAGCTTGTAACAAAAACAAGAGACAGATAAATACAGTGAAGGAGCAAAACAGACTATTATTATAAGCCTATATTGTCCCACTGCAGGGCAAAGGCCTCCCTGCCCTCCTTCCACATTTCGCGGTATAGTGCGATTGTAAGCCATTCCTTTGCGAAAGAGTCCAGCTCATCCCGCCATCTCCTTCTGGGACTGCCACGTTGTCGTTTCCTGCTGTTTGGTATCCATCATCAGCCTATAGCAGTCCACTGCTGGACATAGGCCTCCTCAATCGCACGGCATTCAACTCGACTTTCAGCATTTCTCATCCAGTTGCTACCAGCCACCCTGCGCAGATCGTCACTCCACCGAGCCTGAGGGCGTCCCACCTTACGTTTGCCGATTCGCGGTCTCCACTCAAGAACACGTCTACCCCAACGGTCATCGGTTCTACGGCTAATATGACCGGCCCATTGCCACTTCAGCTTACTTATTCTGTGAGCTATGTCGACAACTCTGGTTCTCTGTCAGATCACATCGTTTCGAATGCGATCCCTCAGAGAGACTCCAAGCATATCTCGTTCCATAGCTTGCTGAGCGACCTTAAATTTAGGGACCAGCCATACTGTGAGCGTCCACGTTTCGGCTCCGTAAGTCATCATGGTATCCACTGAGTGATAATTTTTGCCCATTGCTCCTCCGACATGCGGCAGACGTGACCAGCCTAGTTCCACTTCAACCTAGCAGCTGTAAGACCAGCATCAGCTATTTGAGTTTTGGAGCAAAGTATGGAGTTTCTGATGCGGTCCGTAAGTTTGACACCCAGTATACTTCGCTCCATAGCTCGTTGGCAGACCCTAAGTACGGACTTCTGTCGTTTTGTAAGCGACCACGGTTGCTCTCCATAGTTGCTCGACGCACCGAGAATGTCTGGAAGAGCTATTGGTCGATGAAACATTTGATGAAGGGATCCTTCCCTCTCGCACTTAATCGAAAGCTCATGGACATGTGCGTTCTCCCCACCCTCACCTAAGGAGCAAACGTGGTCGCTTACAAAACAGAGAGTGAATAAATAAACACAACCTCAATGTTGTAATAGAATATTTTTCTTCCATTTTTTTTTTGAGAAAATTCACTTTTTAACCATCATAATTTGTAATTCAAATTTTCTGACAAAGGGACTATGTTATCTTGACTTCGGTCAGTATGTTAATGATTTGTTGTTGTCTTGTAAAAGAAAACCAGATAAAAAAACCCGACTACTGAAAAATCACGCTATAATCGACTCCTCCTATTGTTGAAGTCGGTTAAATTGTAGCCTATATATGTTGTATATGTATATGCTCTATATGTACTGCCATGACCATGAGTATTTTAAGTGCGTTACATTGAATCTAACCGTAAAAGGTCATTTTTCATCCTAAAAAAAAAGTCGTCCCAGCAATATTTTTTACGTAAAGTCACTTTTTTTGATGTACAGAATTGTTGATTGACGGCTTCGTGAAGAGTCCGTTTACACCTTGTAGATTTCAAAATATACTGCAAAATCGACTGTGCTGCCCGACCTGATTAGGTATGTACCGTAAAACACGATTTAAAATGTATTCACGTGTACCTTAAATTTCGAATAGAAAGGCAGTACCTATGTAATTTCCTTAGCCTACAATTACACTGAAATTAAGAAAATTGCTTTCAGTACCTGTTCGAGTAATTGCTACTGTCGATTTAGATTAGTATTGGTCTAATAATCGTAGCGAGAAATATAGGTTTTGCTTTAGGCTGGCGATAGAATTTAAATTGGCTAAGAGCAAATCGTCGTTAAGAGAGGCTCTCTCTTTTTTATGAGGCTAAATAATAGCAGCCTCTCGGGTGGATCTTCAAGATAAACCAGTACTTACCGAGGTTATACCATGGATGGGTGATCATCCTTTACATACCGAGTTTCCTCCGTGCCGCGAAAAGCACGTCAAGTCGCTGGTCCCGGCTGTCATTTGTAGATCTTTGACAGTCGTTACAGATTGTCAGTGGTCTGAAAGTCGGACAACCAGTCTTACCAAAGGATATTATACATATAACCCAGTAACTAGCAATGATAGTCTAGTGGTGTGACCATTGGACTGCCAAGTTTTAGGTCTCCAGTTCGAACCCAAGACGCACCTCTGAATCTTCGAATTCATGTGCGTATTGCATAATTATCACTAGCTTTCGGTGAAGGAAAACATCGTGAGGAAACCAGCATGCCTGAGAGATATTTCTCGAAAGAGATACCGCGGCCCTGGAACACAAAGGGCAAAGAAGGAACATGGATGGGTTTTAGTCAGTACAAGTCTGACACTCCCTTCCGCTCCGCCCAGAGCGGGGGGGGGTCATTTTTGATGATTTCCCATCCTAAAAAAACAAAAAAGAAAGTTCAAACTAGGAGGCTGCTTAACCGGGCTATCCTGTACTGCCTTGAGAGTCAGGCCTCCATACTAAGTGAATACACGGTAAGGACACCCCCTGTAGGGTACGAGCCTCGGTTCAGGGCATTGCTGGGGGAGGACAGCAAGGGATAGTCTGGATCGGACCTTATTAAAGCTCCGTAAATCTATTGATTGTTAATATTTCAAATATTCACTATGTTAATTTTAATTAATTTAATTCTCAGTAACAGCTCGAAGCCAGGATTTGTTCCCGGCGGTTGGCATTAGGCTCGTTCCCTATTACATGAGAGATTATATTAAACACTAGCTGACCCGCGCAACTTCGTCTGCGTTTGGATTTTCCCCGTTTTTGCAATCTTTTTCATAAATGCTCCGCTCCTATTGGTCGTAGCGTGATGTTATGTAGCCTATAGCCTTCCTCGGTAAATGGGCTATCAAACACTAAAAGAATTTTTCAATTCGGACCAGTAGTTCCTGAGATTAGCGCGTTCAAACAAACAAACAAACAAACTCTTCAGCTTTATAATATTAGTATAGATAACTGGCGAACTGCCACCGACATCTCTGCCCAACCCTTCGGGGATTACAATTGTGATGTTCATCATCTTCCTGCCCTGTTACATAAATAAATGTTACTTGGGGTCGGCGCAACACATTTTTGTCTACCATTCTCCTCTGTCGACCGTCACGCTATCATTTACACCTTTTTCTTCATACCATTCCTCACACAATCCATCCATCGTTTCCTTGGTCTTCCTCCATATCTCAATCCATCAACATTTATATTCATCACTCTTTTAGTCACATGCGATTCGTCCCTCCTCGTCAAATGCTCACATAGATTACAATCGTGATGTTATGTTAATATTAATACTGTGACGGAAATTAATAATTTGTTAAAACAACCTTCTAAGGCTTCAGGCCGTAACGCGAAGCTTGCGTGTCACGCACAATAAATACCGTACCCTACACATATTATTAACAACAAAATTAATGATCCGTTTAAAACAATCAACACCACGTTTCTTCGGCAGTATTACCCCCAAAAATACCGTGAAATAGTTAGGAACACACAATAATAAGCAAATTCAAATTCAAAATATTTTATTGTGGATCATAGGTAGGTACAGTTCTTAAATAGTTGAAAATTTTGATCAGCTATGTCCCGCCCGTAGGGCATACAATAATCACACAGAAATTGACTGTTCGATAAAATTAACATTATTACTAATTATTAAAACCAAAAGGGCACAAATTAAGAGAAATGTGAAATTCAAATTATATAGAAAATAAAATTACATTTAACACTCAAAAGATAAAAAGATAAAGTCAAACATAACAAATTAAGATAGGAACATGTCAAATTATACACAAAAAATTCAAAAAAATAAATAAATTATTCATAACAAATTAAAATACCAAATTGTAAAAATCATACATAAAAGAGCACTCAATCATAGTTAGTTATTAGGCTATCGAAAAAGTGCCTTGTTGGTCTTAATCGTAGTGCTATTCTGTAAAGTTCACTAGTTCACCTCACTCAAGTGGGCGCATCCAATTCGAAAGCGAATTTATTTGTTTTTAAAGTAAATCGTCGCAGAATTTTTAAACTTTTTTGGAGATTTTCCACCTTTACACCATGAAGTGCTGATTGTGATAAATCTAGGACGTTCGGGATGATAAACTGATACTTTTCTGATAGCTTCTGAATGAATTAATCCTTCCAAAACCAATTTGTCAAAAAACCGGCCAAGTGCGTGTCGGGCCACGTACAATATAGGGTTTCGTAGTTTCCCATCAAAATATGCGGATTTGCCTCCAAACGATGATTTTTATTGTAATAATAAAGAACAAACACAGCAGTCATTGTGCCGATAGTTGTGTCGGCTAATGGCTTAATAGTCAAGAGCCTCGACCAACAACTAAGGAGGCTCTCGCTTGGCAGCTGGATCAAGGGCTTGATTCAGAAAGCAGTACTTCTGGACACGGCACGTATGTTTAGGAAGTTCCTCTCTCAAGAGCCTTGACCACCGGTAGCTCGGACCCTGTTCCCGATGCCGGTGGGCTACTATTTTTTATATTTTTAAATGTTTTTTTTGTCACTTTATATAGAAATATTTAAAAATGTAAATTGTATGTTAAGAATATGAATAAAGGAAAAAAAAAAGAACAAACTAGGTACAGGAGATAGCCTAAAAAAAGTACTTTTCGAGATTTTATTTTACCTTTATTTTGCTTTGTCGGCGTAACTAATCTGTATATTTATACAAATTACAGCTTTCTAGTACTAAGAGTCTTTGAACTAAGCTGCGGACAGACAGACGGATATGGCGAAACTATAAGGGTTCCTTTCCTTGTTGACTACGGAACCCAAAAAAGGAGTTCAAAATTCGATTTCTCTAAAAACAAGAACTTCTGACCGCTAGTTAACTGGACTTTATTTGTTGCTAATGACCTCTAGTATAACCCCTTTCAAGAAGAGGTAGAGTTTCGCTGTCACCCTGTAGATATACCTATAAGGCAGTAAATATAAGTACTTAAATTAGTAAAATTTGTTAATTAGTAAATATTAGTAAATTAGTAATTAGTTTATAAGCATATATTAAAAAGTAAAAAAAGTGAAAATTTAGTGTCCGCACTTGTAAACTTTTCTCTATACCGTTTGTTCCGATACCTCAGACAAACCGTGAAAACGGTTTTGTGGGGCATAGTTCTTAAGTTAAGATTTCTGTAAACTTTGTCTTGATAAATCTATACTTAATATTATAAAGCTGAAGAGTTTGTTTGTTTGTTTGTTTGCTTGAACGCGCTAATCTCAAGGACTGCTGGTCCGAATTGAAAAAATCTTTTAGTGTTTGATAGCCCATTTATCGAGGAAGGCTATAGGCTACATAACATCACGCTACGACCAATAGTAGCGGAGCATTTATGAAAAAGATTGTAAAAACGGGGAAAATCCAAACGCAAATGAAGTTGCGCGGGTCAGCTAGTAAATAATAAAAATAAAAAAAAATAATGAAAACCAAGCGTGCTATTTTTTGACTACCTACTATAACGTCATAGTAGCTAGTTCAGGTCGAGTTTCCCTGGAACCCTACACAACATTATTTTTAGTATATGCGAAACCTGAATATAGTTTGTTCAGAATAGGTAACTGAATCAATTCCAATTATTTTTAAACCAATGTCCCAAAAATATTTTAAAAAGGTTACAAGTGAGTAGCACAAAGTACCTATCGCAATTATTTAGGTACCTACTGCCAAATTATTATTATCAATGAGGTAAAGACGACGCTGGAGGCGCGCGCGGCGGCGCCACATTGTGACCACGTTTTTGTGCGGACAACCAGGTAACAAAACAAGTTAAGCAACTTTGTGATTTTTCATGATACGGTTTTGATATGTTCTTGTTTTTTTTTTTTTTAGAAGACATGCTGCGCCGACCCCAAATGAATTGGGATAAGGGCAAGAGAATGATGACGGTTTTGAAATGTTGGACATAGATTCTTTACATGAAAAGACTAGACAGGTGTTTCAGGTTTCGCATATACTAAAACTAATGTTATTTATGTAGTAGTAGTATAAATGTTTTATATAAAGAAATTATATCAACAGTTGGTATATCTTTCGTTTATTATATCTTGTGAACTTTATTGAAATGAAAATGTACCAAATAAATTTATATGAAATGAAACGCACCCGTGATCTGTACTTGCAATATAATTAGCAAAATATAGCCGCATCGTCTACCTCTGTCTACCACTTCGGTAAAATAGGCGTAATGTTATTCCTATCAAAATAATGCACTGTATTACGAGTACCCACAATGAATAATTGTTTTGTTTTCTAAACATTGCGTGCTACGTGACCATTACTGTTGCTAGCAATTTACTTTTACGTGAATATAGGACGAAATAGGTCATATGGATATGGTTTTACTTTTATAAAAACCGTATGAAAGTTTAATATTGAAAATCTATTTTATCCAGAGTGTAAACAGACCCTTCACGAAGCCGTTAACCAAGCATTCTGTACATCAAACTAATTAGTAACTCCAGCCAAAAATTAATGCGGGAAATAATTTTGTTTTTGGGGTGAAAAATGCCGTTTTATGGTAGGACTCAATGTAAAGCACTCTAAACATTTTGCCGATATATTGGAGGTATTTAAAGTAAAGATGCAACATTAAAAAGGAGTAAGTAACTATTTAAAAAAAAAGTCTGGGTAAGTTGAAACTTTGACCCCCAAAATCTCCGTAACTAGAAGGTTCCTAGGACAAAAAAAAAGATCTCAATGACGGGGAGAATAAGTGCCTTTAGACTTCGTTAAGGGTACTTTTACACCCATTAGAAACATTCTCAGATAGATGTAATGGATAGTTAGGGCCTTATCACACTAGCGGATTGCGAGCGTCCTCAAAGCGGAGCGGGCGCGCAATGAACACGCCGCACATGCGCAGCGAATTCGTTGCGGATAATGGATCTTCCCAAATTCTTCAATTTTTTCGTTTTCGTCTCCGGCGACACGCGACGAAAACGTTGCGTATTTGACACGCGTCCGCAACATCCTCGCTGTGCAGCCGTAGCGTGTTCGCGACGCATTCGCTGCGCGTCCGCCCTGTCCCGCAGCCGATCGCAAACCGCTCAAGGCCGCGCAAGGCCCGAAGCTCATAAATATTCACTTTCTGTGGGGATTACAGCCATGATATTATGTTATATTATAAAGTAATAAGAGATTGTTTTTATGAGAATTTAGTCTTTTAAGCCATATCCATAATTATAGCTTCATTCCTCCATCAAGAAAACAATACTATTATTAATTTTCACCCCAATCCATAATACACAGTAATATTTCACAAAAGGAATCATTTTTGTGTTCTTTCCCCCTTTCAAGTCCATTGTCTGCTAAGCCCCTTTCTTCAAACAGCGTGAGTTGAGGAAAAACATGGCTTTGTGTGCGAAAAAGGTGAATTTGCTGGAATTTTCTTTTGCAATTTTTTTTGCTTTTTAACGAGTTTACGGGGAAATCTGTATTGATCGTTTGTAAGACACCATTGGGTTCGTTGGAATTTTGCATTTGTTACGGCTAAAAGCCTAAGTAAGGTTACACCTAGTTCTAGCTGGCTGTACCTAGGTGCGGCCGGTTACACTTTGGTGTATCCTTTTTGTTGCTAGGCCACACCAATCAAGTGGATTAGGTTAGGTTAGGTTGGAACTGTGATAAAATGCGCGCGAACCGAGCCAGCGCAGTGAGCGGTGCCGTGGCAGCGGTCGGCAGGCACGACATCCAAATTGGTTGCATCAAACCTCCAATCTCCAAATGCCGCACCTAGGTAGAGCCGGCTAGAACTAGGTGTTACCTTACTTCGGCTTTTAGCCGTAACAGATACACAAATATCAATAGCACAGCATAATCAGTCTATAATGTTCCCACTGCTGGGACACAGGCCTCCTCTCTATGAGAGGGAATGGGCTATAATCCACCATGCGGGCCGAGTGTGGGTTAGTAGATACCACATGTCTTCGAATTTTGGTTCTAGGACATGCCGGTTTCCTCACGATGTTCTCCTTCACCGTTTTGAGAGCACTCGTTACCAAATAAATTACACAAAGTAATGCGCCTGCTTGGGTTCGAACCCACGATTTGCTGTTCGTAAGTCGGGGTCGCCACCACTGGGCCATAGCCGCACGGGTCTTCAAAGATAAGTTAAAAGTATAAAGTTGACGATGGGCCCATTACAACCGACACCCTTGGAAAGCACGTTGAGCAGTTTGATCCTGGCTGCCATTCGTTGATCTCTGACAGTTGTTACACAATCAGAAGTCGGCAAGTCTATCAATTGGCCTTATCAAGGTGTACGGTGTTACCGACTGACTGAATTGTGAAGGTCAGATAGACAGTCACTCGTGGTTAAATAATATCAGCCGCTCTGGTCAATCTTCAGGTTAAGCCACGCTTGCCAAGTTGGTGCGTGAATGGGTGACCACCCGTTACATCCTGAGTTTCTTCCGTGGCTTGGAAAGCACGTTAAGCCGTTGGTCCCGGCTGTCAATTGTAGATCTTTGAGAATCGTCACAGGTAGTCAGTGGGCCGAAAGTCTGACAACCAGATAACTTAAACACTAGAAACGGGATATTTACCATATTTACTGATTGTTTTGAGTTCCCGATATTTCTGCGCTGTTGCAAGCACCATGATCACAGATAAACAAAAACAATCAGTAAACATGGTATATATCCCGTTTCTAGTGTTAATGATAATGTTAGTGATCATGATAGTTTAAAAACTTATTGATACCGTAAAATTTGTGAACACAATTATACAAAGTTAGACCCTCATACCGTCATTCTTTAGGCGCTTTCTGCAGCTCTGGGTGACAATGATCTGCTGGACATCACGATCGAAATTCAAACGGTGTCTTGTTGTGAATCCGCGATGATTTATTTTAAAAACAAATGAGTTCGCTTTCGAATTGTGTGCGCTCACTTGAGTGGGGTGAACTAGTGAACTTTACAGAATAGCACTACTGCAGTAATTGTTTTCTAGTAAGTTATGAATAGTGCAGATCGATAGAATGTAAGTAAACTATTAATAATCGTCTGCACACTTCTAGTTAAGTTATAACTTTACACTGACGCTTGTTAAGCTGAAAATCAAAATTAACTTAGTTAAAGACAAGTTTAATTAAAATTATCAAACTTTAGGAGAAATTTTGAGTTTCAGAGGCTTAAATATTAATCTTAAGCACATGCTTCTATTGAATTAGCTAGAAAAGCAATAAAGGCTGAAGTTTTTGTTTAATATTAAAGTAATCTTTTAGTACTTTCTGGATAAAGGGGAATGTCAAAGCTGGATTGACAATATGTATAAGTTTTTTTAAAGTATGATTAACTGAATTACCAACTTTTTGGACAAAAATGTTATAACTTTAAAATAAGCACCTCGTTTACCAAGGGCGCTTGGCAGAAGAAATATTATGTTTTTTTATAATTATAGTGGCCGCAAGAGGTCGATTCCAAAGTCGGAAATAGAATAGAGAAGAATGGAAGAAGAAGACATATTGGCTTCTGCATGTCTTCTTCTTCCATACTTCTCTATTACTTGTCATCTCATCAGACACCTCGTTTCTTGCCATATCTTCCTTCACACATTTCATTCATCGTTTCTTTGGTCGTCTTTTACTCGTATTCACATTGATATTCAAAGCTTTTTTCAAGAAATTTTTCTCATTCCTCCGCATACCCGTTACCTATACAAGTTCGATACCAAGGTCAGGTAAAGTGTTATTTGGTAAGTGTGTGGCGTGTGCGTATGCAAGTGTTATGGTGTGTGTTGTGTGTGTGTTAGTGTTGTGTTGTGTGTGGTAGTGGTGTGTGTGTGGGTTGTGTTGTGTGTTAAGTGTTAGTGTTATGTGTGTTAGGTGTGTGTTGGTGTGGTAGTGTGTGTTGTGTGTGTGTGTGTGGGTGAATGTGGGTTAGTGTTGTGTGTGTGTGTTGTTTGTGTGGTTTTTGCATCGGTTTCTCAATGTCTGGATTTGTGTCCAGATTATTTCACTAGGCTTGACTCTATTAGAATTGCTAAATTTATTATACAGAGTGTAAACGGACCCTCCAAAAAAGCCGTCAAATAATCATTCTGAACATCCAACAAAGTAATCACACGCAAAAATGTTGCTGGGAAACGACTTTGTTTTGGGGTGAAAAATCGTATACGTTTTACGGTAGGACTCAATGTAACGCAGTCGTGGAGGTGTTTAAAGTAAAGTTATAACATTAGAAATTTGTAATGTTTTTTTTTTTAATTTGTGAACAAATTTAAACCCTTGACCGTAACTAGAAGGTTCTGAGGTATGGTCCAGAACATAAGAATGAAATTGTAATGACGGGCAGAACAAGTGCGTTTCGGCTTCATTAGGTAAGGTATTTATGTAACACACTCAGATGGCTGTTCGAGCTGGCACCCATGCTCCTCATAGTCATAAGAGACGCACAACGCTTCTGCATGATGGCATGAAAACCATCCTTGTTTTTCACCGCATTGTTTATGCTGTGTCCAAAAAGGCTAGACTATAAGTCGACTCAACAATCAACATAATTCAGAAAAGTCTTATCATCATCATCATCATCATTTCAGCTGATAGACGTCCACTGCTGGACATAGACCTGCCCCAAGTTTCGCCACATTGATCGGTCCCGTGCGACTCGCATCCAGCCGATCCCTGCAACCTTCACCAGGTCATCGGACTGACCTGGTGTTTTCCAACGCAACGTCTTCCGATTCGAGGTCGCCACTCCAGAACTGTTCGGCCCCATCGGCCATCCGTTCTGCGAGCAATGTGGGCACATTGCTCGCAGAACCTGTCCACTGCCACTTAAGTTTTTCTATTCTTCGGGCTACGTCGGTAACCTTGGTTCTCCTGCAGATGTCCTCATTTCTGATTTGATCATATTTAAAAGTCTTATAACATGCCTATAATAGTTCCATTTCTTTCTATCTTAGTAACAAATAAAATCTCCGTAATACAATATCGTAACATATTTGCTGTAATATAGAACAGACTCAGAATTTAGGTCGATAGGGGATGACCCGTGTTTCTATTGTGACCATACGTTCCGATTTCTGGGGATACGAGCGAAATTAACACCCTGTGTTGTCGGCTATGTTTCTGGGTGGAATATAATGTGACTATGGCTTACATTGGAATTTTTGTGGATATTAATGAAATTATGGTTTTTAACATATCCGATCGAACTGACACTGTTTATAAAGGAAAAAATGACTTAAAGTGCGAAAATATTAAACTAATTTTATTCACTTCTTTGCGTGTCGATGGACTCAAATAATACCCGACCAGTATACAACATTATTTTAAGTATATGCGAAACCTGAATATAGTTTGTAAACCATGTTATATTGTGTCCCAAAAATATTTAAAAAAAGTTACAAGTTGGAGACCGAGCGACATTAAGTACCTATCGTAATCATTTCGGTACCCATTGCAAAATTATTATTATCAATAAGCTCAATATGACATTGGAGGCGCGTGAGCTGGCGCGCTGCGTGGACTGGTGACCACGTTTTTTTGTAGACATTCGCATATACTAAAACTAATTTTGTATAGCCACGTGCACAGCTCCATCGTTGGCTTTATTTAAATCCTGGAAGGTACAGGTGGCTGTGCAGCATGGGCAAGAATGGAGGTGCGGAATATCCCGTAGAGATGATACCCCATTTGGCCAGATTTTATTTATCATTATGATTTTAACTTATTTTTAAACCTTGTGTAAGCACTGGAGTATGGACTAGAAGAAAGCACAAACAATACGTACAAAGATGATGCTAATTTCTAAAGAAATCAGTTTCAGCATAATTATGTACCTGTGAAAGATAAAAAATACTTTTAATAAAATTATTAAAGTAAAATGTTGTTATTCAATTCAAATCAGTCATTTGACACAGAAGCAAAAAACCTTAGCATAAAGTCTTTTTATTATTAAATACTAGCTGTTGCCCACGACCTTCGTTCGCGAGAAATTATTATAAAAATTATCCTACCTTTTTGAAACGGATTTTGTTAACAATTTCAGGGGTTTTAACATTTTACGGAATTGTAATTATTTTTCTAAAATAAAAGTAGCCTAACATTAGTTATCTGTCAGTGAAGTCCCGTCAACATCGGTTCTGCCGTTTCGGAGATTAGCCGGAACAAACAGAGAGACAGACAGAA
This sequence comes from Noctua fimbriata, assembly GCA_905163415.1. Taxonomy (NCBI): domain Eukaryota; kingdom Metazoa; phylum Arthropoda; class Insecta; order Lepidoptera; family Noctuidae; genus Noctua; species Noctua fimbriata. The sequence goes on from LR990951.1 coordinate 6,376,446, forward strand.
AAAAAATGTGTTTTTGTTATAAGTGACATATTTATTTTCAAATGCATTCAGGAAAAAGCTGTTATTTTGATTTTACAGACAGACACTTCAATTTTATTTATTTGTATAAACTTCGTCAATAGAAACTCATTGGAAAGGTTTTTCTATCAAATAAAAAAAAATACGATTACTACGACTATTTAAGGTCTAACTATTCATACACGAAATATTTTCAGGGAATCATTTAACGGCTATAACGAAGCTATTTCAAGGGATTTTTTTTTTATCCGAGTATATTTTTATAAAAAATAAATAATATAAAATTACCTGACCCACAAAATAAATACTAGCCCCTTATTTTTAACATCCATTACGCTAGCTTACTACGTCATATTTACCTACTGTCATTGTTAGGATATGGGAGTAAAAGTTTTATGCAAAAAGTCTCAAAAAATTATAGAATTATAATAATTTTGTAAAAAAAAAAACACTCAGATAATTATTTTTTCCTGTTGCTATGGCGACTTTACGACTTATAGAAGTTACTCTTAAAATATTTCGTGTATGAAAAGATAGACCTTATATAGACTAGTAGAAAATGTCCAAGGCATTAAGTCCGCCTTTGAACAGTTTTTACTTGTGTATAAAGTTTTAATAACTTAATTAATTTTTAAACGACAGAGCAGGGTGACAAGTACGTGGCAATCGTTAGCTCTTGAAACGAAGTACAAATGGAAAAAATAAAATCGTCTTTGTTTCGAATTAAAAAAGGTTTTGCTATTTTTCTTTTTCAAATCATTGAAGTTTATTTAGGGTAATTATAAGGTATTACTAGGGGTAACTGGAGAAACTAATTAAAAAAATAAGGTAATTTGTTAATACTTAAAAGTATGTGTACATAACATCACACCTGCAATCCTCCAAGGCATCTAATTATCGTACACCCACATTTTACCAGTTATGTTTAAGTCCATGTAATAGGGGGCGAGCCTATTGCTATCAATCGGGCACAAATCTAGACTACCTGGCTGCTACTGAGAAAATTTCTGATCAAAAAACCCAATAACACTTTGACCGAAACGGGAATCGAACCCAGGAACTCATACTCAGCAGTCGCGCTTGAGACCACTCGACCAACGAGGCAGTCATACTAAAGAAATGTAGGAATATTAAAAAACAACGTCATATTCTAAAATTCTTGAATTTGGACACCTTCAGTGTTATTCTACATATAAAATTCACTAGTCCACCTCACTCAAGTGAGCGCACACAATTCGAAAGCGAACTCATTTGTTTTTAAAGGACGAGACACCGTTCGAATTTTGAAATGATGTTCAGACGCGACAGCTGGACTGGAACAGCTATAGTTCTCAATTCTTGTTGTCAAGCACTTTAAAAATACCTACTTTAAATTAAAAATATGTTCACGTACTGAAAACTTGTAATATATATATATATATTTTATTAGCGTGTACTGTCCCAATGCTGGGCAAAGGCCTCCCCCAATTCCTTCCATGTGCTCTTTTCCCGTGTCTCCTCGAACCAGCCTTTGCGGTACGCATCCAGATCGTCTCGCCACCTCTTTCTGAGACAGCCTCGGCGGCGCCGAAAAAATATTATTATATAGATTTGTTGGTCCTGGCTGTCATTTGTAAGTCTTTGACAGTCGTTACAGGTAGTCAGTGGCCCAAAAACGTCTGACAACCAGTCTTACCTAGGGGCATCGTATTATCTAGTACTAACTGGGTTTTGGAGGTCAGATAGGCTGCATGTAACATACTGGTATTCAGCTGCATCCGGTTAGACTGGAAGCCGACGCTAACGTAATTGGGAAAAGGCTAGGCAGATGATGATGTACTGAAAGCTTCTTAAAATTCATCTCACCACGTTTCAAAATAAATATTTTTTTGAGTATTTTCACAGCAAGTTTTCTGATAAAAATTTCAATATTCTGTCACAGAATGCTAGACTGAAATCTATAAAATTTATGACTTGATGTCAATCATGAATTTGTTGTAGTAGTAAAACTTTGTCCCCGAACTTACAAAACTAGAGTAATATAAGAAAACTGCCTAGCTAGGCAATCTTGAGCGTTTTCCATTTGATAAATGAGAAGTAGGTAAGGGCCGTTTGTTTTATTAACATATGGGACTAACAGTGTCTCTTCTTGTTAGTAATTTGCTTTGCTAAAAAAACAAAGCGAATATTATTTTCATTTCAAAATCCAAGCTTAAACATTAGCTTATCATCATCTGCCTAGTCTTGTCCCAACAATGTAGGGTTCGGCTTCCAGTCTAACCGAAAGCAGTGTTAATTTATATATAATAGTGCGACTGCATATCTGACTTCCACAGCCCAGTTATTACTAGGTACGATACGATACCCCTTGGTAAGACTGGTTGTCTGACTTTCGGGCCAGACTACCTGTAACGACTGTCAAAGATATATAATTGTCAGTTGGAACCAACAGAGGCGCGGAGGAAACTCGGTATGTAATGGGTTGTCACCCATCCACCTACCAACCCAGGCAAGCGCAGCTTAACCTTTAGACAGCTCCTCTTTAAACAGTATTTTCTAATTTCAAATATTTACTACACACATTTCGATTCATCCAATACATCGAAAACGAACTCATTTGTTTTTCAAGAAACCGCGCCGTTCGAATTTCAAACTAAAATTTTGGGACACCTGATATAAGCAAAGAGGGTTCATAATTGAAAAAAAAATGTAAACAAAAAGAAGACTAGACAAAATAGATGCACCTTTTACTGCTCATTTTCCCCCACTCCCCTTAAAAAGGCAGCGTTGCTGAACAGATTACTCATCTTTGTATGTTGTACAAACAGGGTGACGCCACTTTGCAAGCGTGTGCTTGCTTTCAACGACACCCACACATACATAAGCAGTCGTTCTATGTAAAATACTGGTATTCAGTTGTGTCCAGTTAGAAGGCTGAAACTCGACCTGAGATACGAAAAGGATAGCCAAGTGATGACATATATTTCTTAGAGATTGGTACAGGAGCACTAATATTTCTGCAATGAGATAGGTAGGTAAAGGCGTGTCATAATCTATACATATATATCTATACTAATATTATAAAGCTGAAGAGTTTGTTTGTTTGCTTGAACGCGCTAATCTCAGGAACTACTGGTTCGATTTGAAAAATTATTTTAGTGTTAGATAGCCCATTTATCGAGGAAGGTTATAGGCTATAAAATTTCACGCGGACGAAGGTCGCGGGCAACAGCTAGTAAATAAATAAAATTGAAGTGTCTGTTTGCACTTCCAAAATAACAGCTTTTTACTAAATGCATTTATGAAAGTAAATGTAAGTAGGTATACACTTATAAAAAAAAACACATTTTTTTTCATTTTTCGTCTGTCTGTCTATATGTTCCGGCTTAACGAATCCGAAAGGCACTTGCTCTCCCCATCATTGCGATATATTTTTTTGTTCTAGACCATACCTGGGTACCTTCTAGTTACGGAGATATTGGAGGTCAAAGATGATTTTAATGTAAGATTTTAACTATAAACACCTCCACGACCCCGTACTATCCAATGCATCATACAGCACAATGTTTTGAGCGCGTTACATTGAGTCCTGCCGTAAAACGTGATTTTTCACCCCAAAAAAAAAGTCGTTTCCCACCAATAATTTTTGCGTAAAGTTAGTTAGTATTTTGATGTACAGAATGCTTGGTTGACTGCTTAGTGACGATTCGGTCGGAGGCAATTTATTCTATTCCAGTGCTTGCAACAACGTTGCCACAAAAATCATCATCTGACTAGCCTTTTCCCAATTATGATGGTGTATTCAGCGGCTTCCAGTCTAACTGGATGCCGCTGAATACCAGTATTTTACATGGAGGGACTTATACGATACCCCTTGGTAAGACTGGTTATCAGACTTTCGGGCTACTGTTTACCTGTGCCGACTGTCCAGGATCTACAAGTGACAGCCGGGACCAACGGCTAAACGTGCTCTCCAAGGCACGCAGGAAACTCGGTATGTGGACCATCGACGGACCAACCTAGGCAAGCGCGGCTTAACCTAAAGATCGCACCGAGCGGCTGTTATTATTTAGCCACGAGCACGTGGCCACAGAAGTCATATAATAATATTAGAAAAATGTCCTATATGCAACAAAGAACATGGCCACCGCACTACGTAATACTCGAAAACTATTGAGAGCGGAATTCTTACAGAACTTGTCGGTATTCAGAGAATTTTCTAGATTCCTATATATTCTAGTATTTGCCTTAGGTCTTAGGGAAGAGATGGGGAATATATTCCTTTGTTTATTATTTTATAAATGGAATACAAGGAGCTTGACATGAAATATTTTTTGAATTAAGGAAACTTACAACATAACAAACATATCATCACGCCTGTAATCCCCGAAGAGTTTGGCAGAGGTGTACACCCACATTTCGCCAGTTATGTTTAAGTCCCATGTCATAGGGGGCGGACCTATTGCCCCTGAACCCAGGACCACATACTCAACAGTCGCGCTTGCGACCACTAGACCACCGAGGCAGTCTAGTGAACACACATTTCGCCAGTTATGTTTAAGTCCCATGTAATAAGGGCGATCCTTTTGCCATAACTGGCTATTAATCCAGACTACGTGGCAGCTATGCTAAGGAATTCCTGATGGAACAATCCAATAACACTTTGCCCGACCTGGGAATCGCATCCAGGACCTCATGCTCAGCTGTGGCGCTTGCGAAAGTTATACAGAGCATAATAATATTTACAAAAATAAAATACTCATAATGTCAACAAGAAAAACCATATAAAATTCCCTTGTCACAACGTTAAAGAAAAATTACATATTCCATTTTTTTCCACAAACATACTAGGCGACAAAATGACCTTGAAATATATGAACTATGCGACATGTTTTGATAAATTCCAAGGTCAGGTCGGCTTCAAATGCCTTGTCCCTAGAGGCGCCAAATGTTTTAACAAGTAGTAATGGGCAAAGTAAATTATTTGCTTTGAAAACTAGGGTTTGTTTTCTTTTCAAGGTCATTTTGTCACCACGTAAATAATATGTTTGCTAGAAAAAAAAAAAATTATATAAGCCCATGTTTATGCAAGTTGAAAGAGACACCGACTCTAAAACGGTTACCACTTATTGAGTACATCATTCTGAACCTCCTCATATCGTAATTTTTCGGCGGTTATTAAAAAAACGGCTGTTTCCTACAAAACTGCAATACATAAACGGTGATAATATTTTTTTTTTCTGTTATTACCGATGCCGCTGAATACGTGGCAAGCGTTTTAGGTGTCGGTGTCGCTTCGACCCTGTATACTCGTTACGTAATCCTCAGTAAACCGGTGTATTTTATATTTATTTATTTAACTATTTATGTACACACAGAAGACAACACAGGAGAATAGCATTATAATATATGAGTACAAGGGTACAGCTTATTTCATATGAAATTTCTTCCAGCAGACCCGCAAAAAGGAGAAATGAGAAATAAATGTAGACGATAGTGTGTAAAAAGGAAAAGAAAAGTGTTTATATGTGCCTTAAATAACGAATAACCTATAATACTATATAAATATACATAAAAGTAAATATTAATATATACTTATATAAATACATAATGCTGAGATATATAAACTAATAAAAATATATATGTATATTATAAATGATAATTGAGAGGAAAGGTAATGCTCTTTCACTCTGGTTATTATATATTATATTATATTTATATTATTGATCAACATTTTGAAAAGGAAGCACATACAGCTTTACTTAGTCACGTGCATATAATAGGATTTACGAAACAAGTTTCAGTAAGCCGAAACCCTTTCAGTGTACAAAAAAGGTAACACATTTTCTAAACATTTTTTTCTTAGGACCCTCGCCCACTGGACGTTTTGTAGCTGCAGTGTATTTATTTAAAAGATATTAACTTTTTCACGCGTCATCACTCGCGTTTATTTTATTAAGAATTTGACATACTACACACTACCTGCCAGGGCTGCGGGACTGTTCGAAAGAGATACCGCGGCCCTGGAACACAAAGGGCAAAGAAGGAACATGGATGGGTTTTAGTCAGTACAAGTCTGACACTCCCTTCCGCTCCGCCCAGAGCGGAGGGGGTCATTGGATGATTTCCCAAGATAAAAAAAAAAAAAAAAATACTACACACTACTAAAGTTTCTATATTAATACAATTCAATCATGATTCGAAATAAGAACGTTATTATTGTTTTCCTCGGGAACAGTACTTTTTTTCGGGATGAAAAGTACCCTATGTCCGTTTCTGTACACCTGATAATATATATGCATAATTTCAGGATGATCAGTTCAGTGGTTTAGACGTGAAAGGGACTTACTTTCGTATTTATAATATTAGTTTGGATATTATGTAAACACAGTCTCACAGCCACAAGTAGTCAGGTAGCTGTCACTAATGTCAACTGTCAGTCACGAATGGCGAGAAGTTGGAAGGTGAAGCGTACCCTGGACTGCGGTTGGGTGGTGTAGACTCACCAGATCCTGTGATTTATAGTTAGTAAATTATATCAACAACCTATTTATTAGCTCTGATATAAGTAGATACTACTATAGCGATGCCGGCTACAAAGCCAGCATCGCTGTGTTTGTAGCCATCAAGGTTAAGCAGACCTTTCCGAGGTCGGTCCGTGGATGGGTGACTATTATTACATATCAGTGTCTGCCGTGCTTCGAAAAACACGTTAAGCCGTGGGTCCCAGCTGTCATTTGTAGATCTTTAATAGTCGTTTCAGGTAGTCAGTGGCACGAAGTCTGACAACCAGTATTGCCAAGGGGTATCGTATTTTTTTAATACAAGTTTAATGTTATACCTTAACTTTACATACCTCCATGTGTCCTGCAATTTTCAATGCATCCATCAGCACAATGTTTTGAGTGCGTTACGTTGAGTCCTGCCTTAAGGGCATTACATTGCTCGATGACCTTGATGATTTGATCCCTGTACTGGTTTTTGTTGACTTGCCCCGCACATTTCGCAAAATTTCGGTTTTTATTTATTATTTAAAAATATTAAAAGAAATAACAGAAAAAAAACAATACAGATTGTTAAGTATATCATTACGTATTTGTTGTTACAAAATTCATGCTGATCTATTCAGCCGTTACAGAGATAATTTACAATTAAGGTTGAAAAAGGACCTATTTTCTACGATTAACCAAAAAAAATTGAGAAGGTTTATTAAAATTTTAAACAATACAATTTATTTGTGATGAACTTAACTATAACATACTTTTTTACACGGAAAACGCACGAAGGGATTCATCAACAAATTTCTTTGAACATACGCTGTTTTTGGGATTTGAGCCATGTAATGCCCTTAAAACGTGATTTTTCACACTAAAAAAAGAGTCGTTTCTCTGCAACAATTAAGTTTTGCGTAGAGATTTAAGCATTCTGTACATCAAATTAAGGAATAATTTGATGTACAGAATGCTTGGTTGACGGCTTCGTGAAGAGTTTCATTTACACAAGGTGTACACGAACTATATCGATGCTGAATCTCCTTTACGTCGGCCGATTTGCATTTGCCTCGCTGCCAATAGTTGCGGTAGGCGAGGGCCCTTACATTTTGAGAAAAATTCACCAGTAAACATGTCTTTATATTTTCACCTTGAATATAGTTACAGTACATAATGTAGTGATGATATGGATACTATAACAGCTTTCTTTCTTGGAATTTATGTTGATATTATTGTACGAGATACATCGGTGTTATTGCAAGGCTTGTTTTCGGGGCTAAAGGAGGCGCAGTTCTTAGTATAATTTGTGTAGATGGGATGAGACAGCCTTGAGTACAAAATCCTTACATACGGCTGTCGTACTAAATTCTAGCTTAAATGTATGTATATTTTTTTATCGAGGCACTTTTTGACTAAAAAAAGATTAAAATAATTAGATATGACTGTTGAGTTTGCATCAATACAAGAGGAATAATGCCTATTTTCAGCATCATTGGGCAAGCTGTTAATTTTTTTCTTTTTTGTTCCGTCCTGTTGTATTTATTTGTTTTATTTGTGTTTTGTTATTTTTTTTTTGTAATTTTGTGTGATGCACGTCATGTACCTGCGGCAAATAAATATATTTTCTTTCTTTCTTTCTTTTTTTCTTTCAACGCCTAAATTCCGTAATCTATACAAATAAACAAAATTCAAGTGTCTAATCTCCGAAACGGCAAGATCAATTTTAACGGGATTTTGATTATGCAGATAGCTTATGTTATAAGTAGAAACTTAATCTACTTTAATTTTAGAAAAAAAAGTAGAAGTTTTTTTTTTCAGCCCACTGTGCGTCCGGCCGTCTTAATATGACGACAGGCCGTGTCTACGGCGCGTTCGTGTTTCACGCGCGCCTCAAATAGAAATTGTTAACAAAATCCGATTCAAATAGGGCAGTAATGTCTCAGTGTTTGAAGTCGCACTCTTCAAAAACGGCTCGACCGATTTTCATGATTTTTTTTTATGGATATTTCGTAGATATTAGGTCGTAAAGTAAATTTCACACCGCTAATCTCACGCGGACGGAGGTCCAGGGCAACAGCTAGTGCCTAAATAAAAGCGTTAGTGAAAACGAAAATAAAACTTTGGCGAAACTATTCGACCATCTCATTTTGATAACCTTAGCGCAAATAAATAAAAAAAAACGTTACTCAGCGAAAAAAAAAAAAAAAAAAAATTATTTTCACATTCCTATCGATCCATATGACACACAACATGTAAACTCCACTTGACTACATAACCTTGAGTTGACGCTACGATAACACTTGTGTCCTTGGGGAGTTGGCGAAGGGTTATTTAAAAAGTAAATATCGTCAGCTGTCATGTGTTACAGCGAAAAAATATAGTTACAACCTTCTAAAATATCTCCATGCAATATTAATGATGTAGAACTTTTTATGCCACAAATTATCTTGGACATCACAGACATCGGTGAAGGAAAACATCGTGAGGAAACCTGGACTTATAATTAATACAGGGTCTAAGGGACAGCCCTCCACAAACTGATGGGGTGAATTCAGTATATCATACTAAGATGACCGGAAATTATTTCAGGAATGTTATGGGAATCCAATAAATTTAATTTATTTTATTTCCTCATACGCAAAGTATCGTTACCGTGGCAAAACGCACGAAGCGAACGGCAAGCGCGACGACGAGTTCAATAAACTCTGTAGCTAGGCAGGAAGTGAACAGCTGATTTCACGCGTCGTTCGTTAGAGTACTTCAACATCCATTGTTGGATTTTAGATTTTAGACGTATTATTTACATAAATGGAGTGCTGCATACAAGAAATGTAATTTTACGTTGAAATAAAGGAATAGTAACTGTAAAAAAATATCCGGGGAAAAATTCAAAATAGGACCTGAATGCACCCTGTCAGTTTGTGGAGGGCTGTCCCTTACACCCTGTATAAGTCTGAAATCGCCAAGCCATCTTAAGCAAGCGTGGTGATCAATGCTCGTGCCTACTCTGTATGAGAAGAGGCCTTTGCCCAGCAGTGGGACAATAATAGGCTGGTATGTTTATGCCACAAAAGTATCGCTAAGCTCGCTAAGTGGTTTTCATCCTCAAAGGCACTTCACACGAACACTAGCAAATGTGCGTTCTAGTATCGATACCATTTATAATGTCTTTAAAGCTGGTAATTTATATAATATTCAGAAATCCGTTGAAATTGGTTAGTATTTTAAAGTGTAGCAGTTGTTTTGTTTGATTCATCAAGCGAGATCTAGACCATCGAAAAAATAGTCAAAACCCCCTTTTTCTAGTTGCTCTGACTCCCATTTGATTCCTAAATTCACTCAAACACACATTCCGGAATGTTTCTCGTTGTTCTAGTGGCCGCACGCGCGACTGCTGAGCATGAGGTCCCGGGTTCAATTCGCGGGTTGAGCAAAGTGTTATTGGGATTTTCCATCAGGATCTTCTCAGTAGAAGCCACGGAGTCTGAATTTGTGCCCAGTAGATGGCAATAGGCACGTCCCCTATTACATGGAACTTAAACATAACTGGCGAGGGTGTACTAACTATTAGATACACCTCCGCGTAACCTTTGGCGTGATGTTATGTTATGTTCAACAACACAGCATTAAATCCACTCACACATTTGATAAACCCCGCATATACTATTGTCCTTATATTTTATTTGTACTCAACTTTGACCCTCAAACAAAGAGATTTGGGACAAAGGAATATCTGGCATCGCGATAGACAATACACATGTCGTATGGTATGTTTGATGTTTTCGACAGACAAATGAATGTTGTTTGGCTGTCAAACGGTTAAATGTCTGCGATAAGGATTTCAAATGTTGAGGTAAATAATAGGTCTTTAACTATGAAATTGCCATTTTTTAATCACATTTTGTTCTGTTTGTAACTTTGACGTAAGTTAGGTTTTTTTCTAATTCCATTTTTATTTTATTAATTGGTAAATTAGTAGTTGCATATTACCTCATGGGGACTACCCCATGAGGTAATGTGCAACTACTAATTTTACGTTGAAACACACTGTTGACGTTTTAACACACACTAGTGTCAAAACGTCTTTTCAATGTGCCTACTTCAAGTAGGTATATTTTTTGTCATAGAATGTGTTTTGAGAATTTAATTTAGTGCAGCGCATTTTTCACTCTAACTATAGTTTTCAATTGCATCATAATCCTTTTTAAACTATCATGGTCACTAACATTATTATTTACTCTAGAAATGGGATATTTACCACCGGATCACCGGAACCACATCACGGATAAACCGTTTATCCGTGATCATGGTGCTTGCAACAGCGCCGAAATATCGGGAACTCAATAAAAACAGTAAACATGGTAAATATCCTGTTTCCAGAGTAAATAATACTGCATCATAATCCGTTCAGACGTTTCCAAGAAAAATAAAAAAAAATAGTATGAAAATATCACTTTTCACGAAATCGTCCATACAAATCGGCAAAATTTCATAGTTACACAACCCCTAATATGTTTTTTCTCTTTTATCCAAAGGCAGGCTCTCAACTCATGGCTGAATAGTAACTGACGCTCGGTTCGATCTTAAGGTTAAGGCGCGCTTGCCTAGGTTGGTCCGTGGATGCGTGACCACCCATTACATACCGAGATTCCTCCGCGCTTCGGAAAGCACGTTGAGCCTTTGGTCCCAGCTGTTACTAGTAGATCTTTCTACTAGTAGATTTTTCAGTGACCCGTAAGTCTGACAACCAGTCTTATCAAGGGGTATCGTATTACCCAATGCTAACTGGGTTGTGTAGGTCAGATAGGCAGTCGCTCCATGTAAAATACTGGTATTCAGCTGCATTCGGTTAGACTGGAAGCTGACACCAACATAGTTGGGAAAAGGCTAGGCAGATAATGATTTCTGTGGCCACGTTGTTGAAAGCACTGGAATATACTAATACTCTTAATAAATGTAGAAATTTTGCATAGGGTGACACAATGGGCGGTCTTATCGCTAAAAGTGATATTTTTAAAACACGTCTTGTATGAATTAAAGAGGACAAGGAGAGGCAATACTAATAATATACCACACTCTGTGTACCAAGTTCCATCGTCATCCAAAACAAGAGTCTGCAATGTGTTATTCTCTAAACATCACGTTCGAAATTCGAACGGTGTCTCGTTGTGAATCCGCGATGATTTACTTTAAGGGCATTACATTGCTCGATGACCTTGATGATTTGATCCCTGTACTGGTTTTTGTTGAATTGCCCCGCACATTTCGCAAAATTTCGGTTTTTATTTATTATTTAAAAATATTAAAAGAAATAACAGAAAAAAACCAATACAGATTACGTATTTGTTGTTATAAAATTCATGCCGATTTATTCAGCCGTTACAGAGATAATTTACAATTAAGGTTGAAAAAGGACCTATTTTCTACGATTAACCAAAAAAAATTGAGAAGGTTTATTAAAATTGTAAACAATACAATTTATTTGTGATGAACTTAACTATAACATACTTTTTTTACACGGAAAACGCACGAAGGAATTCATCAATAAATTTCTTTGAACATACGCTGTTTTTGGGATTTGAGCCATGTAATGCCCTTAAAAACAAATGAATTCGCTTTCGAATTGTGTGCGCTCACTTGAGTGAGGTGAACTAGTGAACTTTACAGAATTGCACTATTCTGTTACCAGGCATAGATAACCCGTCTGTTGACGTCATATATAACACAAAGCTTACTGATAACAATTGCGGTAGATTAGATAGGTATTGTCTGTTTTCATTATTATTTGGGACTACTTGTTTATGTTAATTATCACGGTGTGCAGGTTTGTGGGTTAAGTAGAACTTTGAGCACGTGTTTATTATTTTACATTACGTAATAATGCCCGCCTCACAGAGATTGATTGTATTGATTACCAATGAACAGGTTGATGAGAACGTACAATGAGCTCCGTACACGTTCCAATAGCGTTGACATCTTCGCCGACAAGCTATTGCAATTTCGCAAACAATTGTTTCTGACCCACAGTGGCCACAGTTAATATCTATATTAATATGTATATTAATATTATAACATTTTACATTATTACCTACTTAATATTATTATTCACTTGTTTATCATTCGATTGTGTGATTGTGTCATTCTTTAGGGCAACAAAATAGATTTAGTTATTTCTTTTCTTTATTTTAATTTTTTGTACTATAAAACTTGAAATACTTATGCAAGTGCTGTGCACACCTGTAAGTGACATATTCACCCTAGATTTTAAGTTTAATTGTCACATTACCCCAAAAAATGTTCTAGTGAATAAGTCGTTGGAGTGCCATAATTAAATAAATAAATAAATAAATTACAGACATAGATAGATAGGATAGACTATACTTTATTCAATTGTACACCTAACTTGATACACAATTATTTTACAATATTATATTGCGTGAATTAATGACGAAAGTCTTACAACCAGTCGTACCAATCTTGTCTTCTTAATGGGTATCGTGTTACCCAGTACTAACTGGGTTGTGGAAGTAAGATAGGCAGTAGCTCCATGTAAAATACTGGTATTCAGCTGCATCCTGTTAGACTGGAAGCCGACCCCAACATAGTTGGGATAAGCCAAAGCAGTTGATACGTACTTACGCACGACTCACGTATAAAATCGTCTTCATTCTGAAGGTTGCTCAATACTAATGCTTTGAATCACTAAGAAACTAATATCATATATATTTCGGATCCGGTCCTTAGAACGGACATAAAATGAATTGGAAAGCGCGCCTGTGTGCAGTGGTGACATCACGCGACCTACTTACCAGTCACAACACAGCTTGCTTCTACAGAGCCCTGATGTCCAGCTCGAGGCGAGGGCGACAGTCAATGTCTGATCGCGGCAGAGTTGAGACGTCTTGGGAACTGTACCCGATTCATTGTGCCCCGTGTTATTGTGTTAAGTTGTAATCTCAAGTAATTCGTTCGTTTGCTAGAAACACTGTGTCGCTCCCAGTATGTTTTCATAGCACGAAATCCACTGTCTGCCCACATGATGTAAGAGCCTAACGGAAATCCTGACATATCCGATATAAAGATCATATAACAACATTACTCAAAAGATAGCGAAGGTAAACCACTTAGAAACGAACACAGAACCTTCCGTTCAACTGGCTATCAAACGGTTAATGTACTGGAAGGTTACGAATGGCCGATCAAGAGTAACAAATATAAGTATACCTGCTCTCTTTAAAAATACTTTCGTATAGATCTATCATCTTTGAGAATTGGTGTCGGTAACATCTGGTGTATTGAAGATGAAATGTGTTATCATTGTGTTACCTTTCTATATTGGCAAGCGAATTGTTATGATAACGAATCGAATTGGTATAAAATATCATAAAGGTGTATGGTGTATCAGAAAGGATTGGGACCATCATCGTAATAGAAAAGAAAATTCAACTGTCCCATACAAAATTTCAATACCTACTCGTCCCAAATGTAACATGGGGCCGCTGCAAACATAGTCTGGCAAAATGGGGTATTATTGGTTCCTCCAACACCGAGTGCGAGTGCGGCGCTCCGTATCAAAACATGCCCCACCTGCTGGAGTGTCCCAGGTGTCCGTTTACCTGCACTCTTGACGACCAGAATAGCGCCTCTGCCGCTGCAATAAACGTGGACACCTACTGGGCCCAAACCGTGTAATGTGGAAGGAACATCGATACGATAAGAAGAAGCTGAAGCTGAACTGGCGAAAGCTGTTCAGTATGATAGTTTAAAACCACAATCTTCAAAGGATTCCTCTAACCAAGGCAGTTAGAGGAATTAACTCCTTTAAAGGTTGTGGTTTAATAATAATAATAAATAATAAAAATCTTTATTTATACAAAAACCTTCAACATTGATTTAAGACTAGGTCACATAAATTTCAGTGAAATAAAGGTAATACAGATAGAGTAACCCTGACTCCCAAACTAGGAGATCCTGTGACTTAGGAGTCAGTGTTCTGCTGTCACTATGATACAAAAACCTTTTACTAAAAAGTGTGTTAACAAAATCTTGGCAAAAAAGAAACAAATTTGAAAGTACAACTAAATTATTTTAACAGAGATTAAACTAGGAGTGAAGGAATTTATTAATTGTAGTTGTATTATGAATGTGCATGTGTAGGTAATTGTGTGTGTAGATGTGTATGTGAGAGTGAAAGTGTGTAATTGGGGGGTAAGTGTGTGTGTGATTGAGTATTGCGGCAATAGCCGGAGGTGAAGTAATTCTTCTGTCCGGACGTAGTCCTGATCCTGAAGCCAACCTTGAACTTTAACCTTGACTTCATGGTGACTTAGCCCAGTTAATTGAGTACTTTTAGCGATGTTTCTGTAAATGAAAGAGCTGACAACATAGAACTGGCGCCTAGCGAATGCGGTCTTGTGGCTAAGACCATCACACTGAACAATAATTGCAATGGGTCCATCATAGTCACAGGTTTTAAAAATAAATGAGTTCCCAAATACTGTTTTAAGCTTTCAAGGTTTACAACTAAACTTATACTGTCACTTACGGGATATCTTCCGTGATTGTTCATTATTTTGAGCTCCCAATATTTCGACGCTGTTGCAAGCCATGATCGCGCGTTGAAATATTGGGAGCTCAAAATAATGAACACGTTCTCTTGTGAAAAGGCCAGTTGGCTGTTTTTCAAAAACTGATTTAGGTCTATTTCAGAGCAAGGAAGAGGAAGAATTTCAAGATAGTGAATTTCCTGCCAGGGCTGCGGGACTGTTCGAAGAGATACCGCGGCCCTGGAACACAAATGGCGAAGAAGGAACATGGATGGGTTTTAGTCAGTACAAGTCTGACACTCCCTTTCGCTCCGCCCAGAGTGGGGAGGTCATTTGATGATTTCCCATCCGGAAAAAAAAGCAAAAGATGTTGAATTTGATTTTGTGCACTCACCTGAGTGAGCTTTACAGAATAGATACTGATGTTTATTTATTTTTAAATATAAACAGATGGAATATGATCATCATCATCCACAGCCCAACTTCACCACTGGTGGGTCTCTCTTTGCTTCTGAAAAGCTCCACGTTCTTGTGCCAGCCTTATCCAGGATATTCCCGCAATGGCACCAATGTCGTCTGCCCATCTCACCTTCAGACGACCAACATTTCTCTTGCCATTACATATACAACATTATTTTTAGTATATGCGAAACCTGAATATAGTTTTTTCAGAATAAGTAATTGAATCGATTCCAATATTTTTTAAACCATGTTATATTTTTTCCCAAAAATATTTAAAAATGTTAAAAGTTGGACACCTATCGCAATTATTTAGGTACCTACTGCCAAATTATTATTATCCATGAGCTCAAGACGACGCTGGAGGTGCGCGCTGCGTGGTGACCGCGTTTTTGTGCGGAAAACTAGGTAACAGAAAAAGCTTATAACTTTGTGATTTTTCATGATACATAATACATACATATATATAATATAAATTGCCCTTTATTCTGAATTGTTTCTGTTTCTCTATCTGTTGTTATAATATGTACCTCAATTTAGTGTGCCAAAGTTTGGCAAAGGCCTCCTCTAGCTCCTTCCACTGTTTTCTGTCACGAGCCACTCTCCTCCAATTGGGGCCCGGTGTTTGTTTAAGCTCATCTTCCCATCTTCTTTTCTGTTTCCCCTTTGCTGCGTTTACTGCCCCTGTCCCTTTCCATTACATAATAAGACTTAAATACTAGCTATCTAGCCCTACGACGCTAAAAAAAATTTTTCGTCCGAATCGGAGTCGCGTCAAATTTTTTATTCAGTTGTCCCCAGAGAGAGTCCGAAGTGAAAGGTATAATATATTCAAGAAGAAGTCTGAGCGTGTCGTGCAGAATCCCAAATCTGTTTCCAAAGACTAAGAAATAGTGCTGAAGTCTTTTTATTTATTCATACATGTACTGTCGTGGTTTTTATATCAAATTGAATACGTCTACAACTGGCTATTGATCCTTTTCAAAGACTTGTGAAAAGAGCTGACAAACAGTTTATTGTTTGAATCATTGATCTCCAACTCCATGTTGTGACCGCAGTTGATGTCTGCGGTAGCTAAGGAGCTCGTGGCTTAATAATAACAGCCGCTCGTGTCAATCTTGAGGTTAAGCCGCGCTTGCCTAGGTTGGTCCGTGGATTGGTGACCATTTATTACATACCGAGTTTCCTTCGGCCTCGGAAAGCACGTCAACCCGTTGGTCTCGGCTGTCATTTCTAGATCTTTGATAGTCCTTATAGGTTGTCAGTGACTCGAAAGTCTGATAACCAGTCTAACCAAGGGGTATAGTATCATCCAGTACTAAATCGGTTGTGGACCTGGGAATCGAACCCTTAGCTCAGCAGTCGTGCTTTCGACCACTAGACCAACGACGAAACTAAATAATACAATCTGTAACAGACTATGTTCTACCGTATTTTTTTAACAATTTACCATCTTATTTATCAAAAGCGTATCCTATCTATAATATTATAAATGCGAAATTTTACGAGGATGGATGGATGTTTGTTACTCTTTCACGCAAAAACTGCTGAACGGATTTGGATGAAATTTAGCACAGAGGATAGTTTATAATCTAGATTAATACACAGGATAATTTTTATCCCGGTAATACGATCCCGTGGTACAATTATCGTAATCCGCGCGCGCGAAGCCACGGACATAAGCTAATTTGCTATAATATTCAAGCATCGTTCTTAAAAAATATATAAAAATAGTTACGTTACTACTAATTTTAGCTATTCTTTTCACATAATTATTATTCCACACAGGTTTTAATCACCATACGTCTTTGTGATTTATTCGACTCGCAAAGAATGTCGAGGGGTGATTAAATTATACGCTAAAATATTCGCCCTGTAATTTATTAATTAATGGTAAATAATAGCATAGGGAAACTGGATAATTCGTTACAATGAAATATAATTGAAGTATGATTTTGTTAATAAAATAACTTTGTCAAGAAGGTAGGTAGAAGAAGTTAGGTATTACCATCGACAATAAGCTTACTTGGAAACCCATGATAGAAGAACTTTGTAAACGCCTGAGTAAATCTACTTATACACTGTTTCAGTTATCAAAAAAGGTGAATAAAGATACGTTACTGGTAGCATACCATGGACTTGTAGCTTCTGTGTTGCGATATGGCGTAATTTTTTGGGGGCAGTCGACTGACCGTGAGCTTATATTTAGGATGCAAAAAAGATGTGTCAGAGCAATGTGTAATATAAAAACAACGGATAGCTGTAGACCCTATTTTAAGTCTCGAAAAATACTTACCCTTCCAGCATTATACATATTGGAAACTGCGTTGTTTGTGAAAAGAAACACAATTATTTGAAAAAATATGTTCCGTTAAAAAAACTCCATTGCGTGCCCAATACGTGAACAAACTATGTCATCTTAAATGTAAGACCGCATTGATGCAAAAAAGTTTTTTTGGTATGGCACCTAAAGTGTTTAATAAAATTCCTGATGACATAAAAAATATGACATTATATAAGTTTAAAAAAGCTATTATCAAGTTATTAATTGACAAATGTTATTATAATGTAGACGAATTTTTTAACGACCATTTTTAGAATAATGCATTTTTATTTTTTTTACCTTTACTATTTATTAATTTTATTGTATTTGATGTTTTTTTTTATCCTTTTTTTTCTTTTCATGTATTAATTAATTCAAAATATATATTGTTTTTTAATGACATAATGTAATGACACCTAATGGGTCACTTATAAATTTGTATGTCTTAATTATGACAAAACATAGCGCACCCCTATTTATGTAAACACCTATGTAAACACCTATGTTTCACAAATAAACTGATTGATTGATTGAAAGAAAGATATTTTTTTTAAATAGAAAAAAATATATTAAGTTCACTTGTAACCTCATTCAAGTAAGCGCACATAATTTGAAAGCGAACTCATTTGTTTTTACCCTATATAGTGAAGCCAACAGGAAGTTATGATTTAAGCAGTCTATCTATGTATGTTTGTATTTACGTATGTTCCTCCATAGCGCCTAAACTATTCATTCCTATTGTTGAAGTCGGTTATTTTTTAACCGACTTCAACAATAGGAAGAGTAGATTTTACCTTGTCAGCCCCGAATTTAAACAAAACGTGATTTTTCAGTAGTCGGGTTTTTTTAGTTGTAGTTATATCACACAAATTCTTGCTAAAGTCAATCATCGCGGATTCACAACGAGACACCATTCGAATTTCGAAGTCATTTTACACAACGGCATTAATTGAACCACACTTGACTTGTTTCCAGACCCAGCCGCAAAGTGCATATGCTTAATGTCTCTAGGCGTAGAATTAAATTATTTTCAAATAATGTATTCTGCATGTCCATTATTGTTTATAACAAATTACCTGATGGCTTGAAAACTCTCAGCTTCAGAACATTTAAATGTAAATTATTTAACTTTCTTTTAAGCAAATGTTATTACTCGACTGAAGATTTTATGACTGAAAAATTTACCTAAACATTTGACATTATTACCCAATCATATTTGATAACCTTGACTTATTTGAAATTTTGACTTATATAATTTATCTCTTTTATTTTTCAACTTATTTAAATTATTTGTAATTCCAATTCTAATGATTAATAATTTTATATACATTAATAAATTAAAATAACCTATATTAACTAACTAACTTAAAAATAAACTTAAAAAATAGCGTCAAAAAACTCCTCCTCAACGTAGTCAACTGGTAATGCACCCAAAAGACTGGCGGCGTTGCCACGTTGTATGGCAACGCTAAGCCTTTGGCCAAGGTAAAAGCCAGCCCTTGGGTCACGGGAAGAGTCAACTAAATGTTTAGAAATGTCCTTGAAAAGGCTGTGAGCACTCGGACCCCACGGACCTAGAGTTTCAACCCCAAACGATTTTTAAAAATATTTTTCAATTATTATTTTAATTTTAATGTACTTAATGATGACCCATAATTTTATCAACTATATTTGTAGGCCGCAAACGGCAGAATATTATGATTCTAATAAATCATGAACCTAGCAGCTTTGTACAACATTCTGACAAATAAATGCATTCATTCATTCACAAAAACTACATAATTTTATTGAAATGATACTTTTAGTTCATAACATAACGTCACCTCTATTTCTCTGAAGAGTTAGGCAGACCTGTATAGAGAATGTAAACGAACCCTTACGAAGCCATCAACCAAGTATTAAATAAGTAACTAACTTTACGCAAAAAATATTGCTGGGAAACGTATTTTTTTCGGGGTGAGACATCACGTGTTACAAAAAAAAATTATGCTGATGGATGCATTGAATACTACGAATGAAGTGGAAATATTTAAAGTAAATATATAACATTAAAACCTTATTAAAAAGTTGGAACTTTGACCTCCAATATCTCCGTAACTAGAAGGTTCCCTGGTATGGTCTAAAACAAAAAAATGATCGCAATGATGGGAAGAATAAGTACCTTTTGGCTTCGTTCAGTGTATTTTGACACCTTGTATAGTATACTCCGTCAGTTATATTTTTAAGTCCTATATAATGGTTACCAAACCTATTGCCATCACTTGAGCACAAATTTAAACTCCAACCAGCAACAATCCTACCAAAAAATCCAATAACACTTTTAGCTCCCTCCAACGTTTTATAATATTTGCGTTCATTCCAAGAAATGGATATCAATTTTCCAATTCCATTGGTCATTAAGCTATTATCAAGTAATTTTTTCTCTGAAACGAGGATCTAACGTGTAGGATTATCGCTCTTATCCTCCTTAATACTGAGATCAAAATCATCTGAAACGAGAAATGTAAAAAGTGAACTACTTGAAAGTAATCTGAAATTTCTTCAATTTCAACAAATTGCAGCGGAAAATTCTCTATGAAGATTTTAATCTAGGATGAGTGGGATATTGCACGATGATCTGTTGAAGTTTTATGTGCATGGGAAAATGTATTAATAATACTATTATAATCAGCCTATAAGGGTCCCATTGCTTAGACACAGGACTAAAAGTGACTAAAAGTGAGCCATAAAACCATCACACGGGCCCAATGCGGGTTTATGGTTATCACATATCTTCATTTTTGACTTTAGAACAAGCTCGTTGCCTCACGGTGTTTTCCTAGTAGTAGTATATAGAAAGACGCAGACGACTTAGGTATAGCAAAAAGAGGTCATAGCACGAACGCGAGGTGTAAACGGAACGTAAATCGTCGATTTTAAAATTATAAATACTCGTTACACATTTGATGTTTTAATAATTTATTCATTACTATGTGTCGGATCCGGTCATTGGTACGGACACAAAATGAATCGCAAGTACGCCAGTGGTTACATCACGTGTCCTACTTACAAGTCGACCCACACCACAGCGTGCTTCTACAGAGCCGGATTGGTTTCAGCTCGAGGCGAGGATGACATTCAGTGTATGATCGCAGCGAAGTTGAGACGTCCCGGATCTGCTTGATTGTACCCGGGGCACAATGAATCGAGTTTAATAGAAACGGTGTATCGCACCCAGTGTATTTTCATTGCACGAAACCTATCTTCTGCCCACATGATGTACGAGCCTAACGGAATAAATCCTGGCAATCCACTATGCTACAGGATAATTGTACTTTCGATTAAAAAATCTACGTATTTACATTACCTTTACTCCACGCGCTCGTGTTCTAGTCAATGGTAGTGTTAGTAAGCAGCTTTTGATTACATACAGAACCATAAAAAATTAATTGAAAAAAACTACTTAGGACATCCGATTGAGTCAGTGCTATAAAATATATTTTCTTTTTTCAATTTTTCAGACGATGCGAACAGATTGGATAAGAAAGTTGAAGGTTAGGGTATTGTAGCACAGTTTGGGAGAAGCCTATATCCAGCGATGGACTGCAGTAGACTGAGTTGACTGACCGAATATACTATGATACGAACCAACTGATTGCGTCATGCAAAATTAACGTGGTTTGTTCGACCACGACCCACGCATGAAATTTGAAACCCACAATAAACCTATCACCTTACTTCCAACACGTTTGGATCGTTTTCCTATGTCCCAGAAGCGGCCGTCTTTCAGTATTTTACATGAAACGACTGGCATTTAAATAAATAAATAAATCTATTTATTAAAACACACAAGTTAGGAAATATACAAACAAAAACAATGAGAGTTAAAAGAGTGCATAAGTAGAAGTAGCCATGGGCCCCAAACTAGCAAGTATCTTGGTAGCCCAGTACAACATTAGTTTTAGTATATGCGAAACCTGAAACATGTGTCTAGTATTTTTATGTAAAGAATCTATGTACAAAATTTCAAAACTGTATCATGAAAAATCGCAGAGTTATAAGCTTGTTCTGTTACTTAGTTGTCCTCACAAAAACGTGGTTACCGCGCAGCGCCCACCTCCAGCGTCGTCTTGAGCTCATTGATAATAATAATTTGGCAGTAGGTACCTAAATTATTGCGATAGGTAGTTAAAGTCGCTCGGTGTCCAACTTTTAACTTTTTTAAATATTTTTGGGAAAAATATAACATGGTTTAAAAATTATTGGAATCGATTCAGTTACTTATTCTGAACAAACTATATTCAGGTTTCGCATATACTAAAAATAATTTTGTATAGACAGAAAACAGATTGAATTATTGACTGTTCAGCGTAACACAGCAATACACAAGTGCCAATTAATTATGAAAATAGTATTAAAATCATTCAGAAATAAAAAATAAAATAATAATAACATAAAATAATGAATAAAAAATTAAAAAAAAAGAAACAAAATAAAAGAAAAGATCAACATGCGTAATTATTAAAAGCATCAGTAAACATGAATGCATTATTAGTTGGAAGGTTGGAAGGGTGTAGTGTGTGTGCTATTTTTCGCTACCACATTATTTAGCCACGAGAACCGTGGCTAAATAATAAAAACCGAAAGTGGTTGCCGAGATCGGTTCATGGATGGGTGACCATCAACACATACCGAGTTTCCTCCGTGCCTCGGAAAGCACGTTTAGCCGTTGGTGCCAACTGTCATTTGTGAATCTTCTTCTTTTTTTTGAGTAGCCAGAGGCTCGAAAGTCTGACAACCAGTCTTAACGAGTGGTATCATATTACCCAGTAGCTGGGCTCTGGAGGTCACATAAGCAGTCGCTCCATTTAAAATATGCATACAGGGTGTAAACAGATCTTTCTCGAAGCCGTCAACCAAGCATTATGTATTTTTGGGGTGAAAAATCACGTTTTACGTTAGGCCTCAATGTAACGCACTCAAAACATTGTGCTGATGGATGGATGGAATAGTAAGTCGCGGAGGTGTTTAAAGTAAAAATCTTAAATTAAAAACATGTATTTAAAAAAAAAAACTTGTGAAAAAGTTGGAACTTTGACCCCCAATATCTCCGTAACTAGAAGATTCCCAGGAATGGTCTAGAACAAAAAAAAAATCGCAATGACGGGGAGATCAACTGACTTTCGGCTTCGTTAAGGGTCTGGTTAAACCCTTTATAATTATATTTCATGTTATTCAGTTGCATCCGACTAGACTGGAAGCGGCCCCAACATAGTTTAGGAAAAGGCTAAGCAGTGGTGATGATTTTTTTTGTCCAATGTGAATTTTTGTAGACCCACCTAGAAGCTTTTTTGGTACGGATACTGAAGGAGAGATAAGGCATTAAAAACAGAGATGAACACAAATCTAACCCTTTTCTTCTACAAACTTTTTTTTTTTTTAGAATTGGATATCATCAAATGACCCCCCCCCCCCCCCCCCGCTCTGGGCGGAGCGGAAGAGAGTGTCAGACTTGTACTGACTAAAACCCATCCATGTTCCTTCTTTGCCCTTTGTGTTCCAGGGCCGTGGTATCTCTTTCGCAGGTACTTCTACAAACTTATCTTTTTGGTCAGTTTCCCAACTAACCTGAAGCGACCAACTATCAGTATTTCACATGAAACGACTGCCATTCTTCGCTACCTTAGTAGGGTTACCGTAAATGTTAGAAAACCATTGTTAATGAGGGTCGAAACAGTTTTGTTTAGTGAATTGAACCTTTTTTGTAGCCTTGTAACAGCTGTATATTTTTTGGTACGTATTTCGGTTCAATATTAAAATAGATTTAGTACAGGAGCAGGATTTTGCAACTAGGTAAGCATTTGCAATTGGTAAAAATAAAACCGGCCAAATGCGAGTTGGACACACGCATGCAGTGTTCCGTACCATCGTAGTATGGGCGCCATCTTTTTATGTTCTTTTTTTTATTATTAATTGTTATAGCGGCAACAGAAATACACATCCTGTGAAATTTTCAACTATCTACCTATTACGGATCATGAGATACAGCCCGCTGACAGATAGGTACGGACAGACGGACAGCGGAGACTTAGTAATAGGGTCTATAGAGCGAATTTGTAATACCTAAGTTCAGATTAACAAAAACTAGCAAGTTTTTTCATATAAACAGCATACGCTTTTATAACAGGTTGCCAAAGTCAGTTATAGAACTGACCGATGGAAAATTCAAAAACTACATCAAACGTGTCCTTATTAAAAAAGCATATTACAAAATCAAGGACTACGTTGAAGATAAAGAAGTTTGGCTTTAGTTCCTTCTGCGCATGCGGCTTCCCTGGTAGCTCATAAACGGCACAAATATGTGGATGTCTCTAACTATTCTCAATCTCATTTTTTCTCCTCTTTCGAATCAGATTTTCACAATAGTTTTCAAATCATTTATACATCTTTTGCTCAGAATAGTTACAGCACTGATAACAATATTTGTGTCACTTGTTTAATTTAGTACTTTACAATTATTTTGTTTACCTTTGTATAGATTCTTCTTAGATTAGAAGTCTGAAAGTGGCGCCGGTGACTGAAAAGTTGTGTGGTAATCGGTTGTCGTGGTATGGGCATGTGATGCGGAGGAATGAGGAAAATGTTGTGAGGAAAGTTTTGAGTATGAATGTGGATGGGTATATGAGTAGAGGAAGACCAAAGAAACTATGGATGGACTGTATAAAGAATGATATGGCAAGAAAGGAGGTGTCGGATGAGATGACGAGTA
Source organism: Noctua fimbriata (assembly GCA_905163415.1). Classification (NCBI taxonomy): domain Eukaryota; kingdom Metazoa; phylum Arthropoda; class Insecta; order Lepidoptera; family Noctuidae; genus Noctua; species Noctua fimbriata. Next base: position 6,401,010 of record LR990951.1, read on the forward strand.
ATAGAGAAGTATGGAAGAAGAAGACATGCTGCGCCGACCCCAAATGAATTGGGATAAGGGCAAGAGAATGATGATGACCTTTGTATAGATTCTTTTTTATCAATTGTTTGTAAATGTGTGAACATTGTAGGCTTTGTAGATTCCCAGCTGCTTGTTAACTTTTGTTAACTTTTTATTTTGTTCTACATTTTTTGTGTAGTAAGCAACGACTTATTGTCGGGCCTACGCTGTCCCCCCATACTTAAGTACAAATGCTGTATCCATGATATTAATGTAACACCAAATGATTTGAAAAGAGTAACCATGGAGTTTCTTGCCGGTTCTTCTCCATAGGAAACGACCAACCCGAACCGTGCACCTTTTTTTCGACGTTTTATAAGTGCCCATCTAGGCCTATGTAAAATAAAATATTTTGATTTTGATTTTGATTTTGGTCCCGTTGGTACCCTTCGGTTACGGAATCCTAAAAAAATCGTCAGCGAAAACCAGTCCAAAGAATGCAAACGCTACTGCTGAGGCCTTGGGTTCGATACCCAGGTCGGGCTATTGTGTAACCTTTTGGGCTTGCCATCAGAGATATCTCAAAAGAAGCCTAGAGTTTCAATTTGTGCCCGGCAGAGCAGCGGTGGCTCAGTGGTGGCGGTCCTGTCTTACGAGCAGTAAGTCGTGGGTTCGAACCCACTCAGGCGCATTGCTTTGTGTAATTTATTTAATCACCACTGCTCTCAAAACGGTGAAGGAAAACATAGTGAGGAAACCGGCATGTCCTAGAACCAAAAATTCGAAGACATGTGATATCCACCAACTCACACTGAGCCCGCGTGGTGGATTATAGCCCATTCCCTCTCATAGAGAGGCGGCCGTGTGTCCCAGCAGTGCGAACATTATAGGCTGATTATGCTATGCTTATGCTACGATTATAATAAGGCCCTCCCCCTGTCATTTCATGATACTTAAACATAATTGGTAAAATGTGGGACTACCAGTTCACCTCAGCTTGCCTTACCAGGTTTAGGAAATCAGGCTTAAATCTTTCGGAAAAATACTCACTTCAACAAATTATTATCCTTAAAATGTTTCCGATCAGCGCAGGATATCAAGATACCCGAAACTGTCAGTTTTTCCCAATCAATCTTGAACTGAAAATCTATAAAAGAAATTTGACGGATTGTAGTAGCAAATAATGATCCCGTTTGAATTGAATGCGTTCAAAATTAGAACATCATAAATTATCCTAACGACTTCCAAGAGAAAATAGACAATGCGCGAAGTTGCCACAAACGAAAATTGTGGGCCACAAACTTTGATCGTCTTGGGGTTGTCAGTTAAAAAGTTTTTCGGCGCAACTTATTTTTAAGTTGGCAACATTTGGGGGAAATGGTTGAGCGAGTTTTGTTTTTTGAAATTGAAAAGGAATTGGGTGAATAAATATTGTGTAAAAGTAATTTTGTACTGAGAAAGTTCTTTAGCATAATCAACCTTTAATGTTCCCACCGCTGGGACACCGGCTTCCTCTCTAATTTAGCCAGAGATTTAAATGAAATGTAAACTTTCAAAATGATAACGAGAAAAAAAACCCGAACGAGAAATCGACAAATTACGTCAAACCTATTTCATCATCATCATCATCATCTGCCTAGCCTTTTCCTAGCTATGTTAGGGTCGGCTTCCAGTCTAACCGGATGCAGTTGAATACCAGTATTTTACATGGAGGGACTGCCTATCTGACCTCCACAACCCAGTTAGTACTAGGTAAAACGATACCCCTTGGTAAGACTGGTTGTCAGACTTTTTGGGCCACTGACTACCTGTAACGACTGTTAAAGATCTACAAAAGACAGCCGGGACCAACACGGCTTAACGTGCTTTCCGAGGCACGGAGGAAACTCGGTATGTAATGGGTGGTCACCCATCCACAGACCAACCTAGGCAAGCACGGCTTAACCTATTTAATGTAAAAAGTTGAGGCCGTCATATCCTAATCCACAACTGTTCCTGGGAAAATTCTTTGCCGTTCCTTCTAAATTATAGTTTCTTAAGAAGACAAACAAACAAGAAACACTTTTATAAACCTAGACTTGGTAGCAAGTTTTTAACTTTCATGAGCAATATAACGTTTGGAGGGACGAAGAACAGGGTGTAAAGTTCTTCATCACACATAGAAAAGGAAGGATCTTTGGACCAGACGGGTGTTGTGTCTGGTGGGCTACTGCCCGACAGTTGTTGTCGGGTTTTTCTATACAACATTAGTTTTAGTATATGCGAAACCTGAAACACGTGTCGAGTATTTTTATGTAAAGAATCTATGTACGAAATTTCAAAACTGTATCATGAAAAATCACAAAGTTATAAGCTTGTTCTGTTACCTAGTTGTTCGCACAAAAACACGGTCACCACGCAGCGCGCGTCTCCAGCGTCGTCTTGAGCTCATTGATAATAATAATTTGATAGTAGGTACCTAAATTATTGCGATAGGTACTCAAAGTCGCTCGGTATACAACTTTTAACTTTTTTAAATATTTTTGGGAAAAAATATAACATGGTTTAAAAATTATTGGAATCGATTCAGCTACTTATTCTGAACAAACTATATTCAGGTTTAGCATATACTAAAAATAATGTTGTATATAGTATGTAGTAATCCTGTCTATTACGAGAATGATATAAATGATTGCCTCGATAAAATAATTAACTGGCTGAATAGTAATAACCTAGTGATTAATTTAAAAAAAAACAAAAGTAATGCACTTTCATCAAAGGTGTGAAAAACCTCCAGTTCATGTTACTTATGATAAGTGCCAAATAGAAGATACAAACAAGGCAAAATTTTTAGGTATAATGCTTGATAGTAAACTTACTTGGAAACCCCATATCGAAGAAATTTGTCTGAAATTAAATAAATCTGCATATGCATTGTTTCAGCTGTCCAAAAAAGTTAATACACAAATACTTTTAATAGCGTATCACGGATTGGTTGCATCAGTTCTGAGGTTTGGTATTCTTTTTTGGGGGCAATCTACAGATCGAGAGATTGTTTTTAAAGCGCTAAAACGATGTATTCGGTCCATGTGTGGCTTAAAAACCATCGAAACTTATAAACCTCATTTTAAATCATTAAAATTAGTGACTATGCCAGCTATGTACATTTACGAGACTGCTTTATTTGTTAAAACCAATTTACACCTGTTTCAAAAACTATCTGAAGTAAAAAAGACTCCAATGCGTTCTCAATATGTGAATAAACTGTGCGACAGAAAATGCAGAACCGCTTTAGTGAAAAAGAGTTTTTTTGGCATGGCTCCGAAAATTTATAATAAAATACCCGACAACATAAAAAATTTACCACTATTAAAGTTTAAGAAAAGTATATACTCGCTGTTAATAGAAAAATGTTATTATACTGTAGAAGATTTTCTCAATGATCATTTTTAACATTTTGTGTGCAATAAACGTTTGATGTAATTTTTAAATATTTTTAAGTCTGTTTCTCTTTTTAGGTTGAATTTAAAATAGTTTTTATTTTTTTGTTTATGTTCTTGTAAGTGTTTAATTTTGTTTACTTTGCCGTTTATTTTATTTTTTTGTGTTTTGTGTTTTGTTTTACAGTTTGCTTTTATTTTAAATAATATTTGTACGCCTTCACGGCAAAACATAGCGCCCATATAATTAACTTAAGACCTTTATGTAAATACCTATGTTTCACAAATAAAGATTCTGATTCTGATTCTGATAGTCTTTAACTTTAACTGCACGGTTTAGGAATTTTATGTTAGTTCTTAATTTGTGGCATGTGATGCGGAGGAATGAGGAAAATGTCGTGAGGAAAGTTTTGAATAAAGGGTGTAAATAGACCCTTAACATAGCCGAAATGCACTTGTTGTCCCCGTCTTTGCCATCATTTTTTTGTTCTAGACCATACCTGGAAACCTTCTAGTTACGGAGATATTGGGGGTCAAAGTTCCAACCTTTACACAAGTTTTTTTTTTAAATACATGTTTTTAATGTAAGATTTTTACTTTACACACCTCCACGACCCCCGTACTATTCAATTCATCCATGAGCACTTGAGTGCTTTGCATCGAGACCTACCGTAAAACGTGAATTTTCACCCCAAAAAAAAATCGATTGCCAGCAATAATTTTTGCGTAAAGTTACTTAGTTTGATGTACAGATTGCTAGGTTGACGGCTATGTGAAGGGTCTTTTTACACCCTGTATATCTGTGGATGGGTATAAGAGTCGCGGAAGACCAAAGAAACTATGGATGGACAGTGTGAAGAATGATAAGGCACGAAAGGAGGTGTCTGATGAGATGACGAGTAAAAGAAAAGTATGGAAGAAGAAGACATGCTGCGCCGACCCCAAATTAATTGGGATAAGGGCAAGAGAATTATGATGATGATAGCGCTGTAGTACTTTTCGTTCTATGTTGCCCTAGTACTTTTTGTAGTGCTAGTACCATTCCAAATAGTTTACAGAATATTTTTCAAACATAAAATTAAGTTTAACTTTATCTTAGTAACTTCACCAAGTATTTCAAGTGCTTTCATAACTTCGTAAATTGTTCAAAGAATCTTACAAGTTACAAGTTATCGTGGTAAAACAATAAAGGTTTTCTTGAGGATCATGTTTCTGAAGCACAAACTTTTGTGAATAAATTACTACAAAATTGTAAGAGTGACTGTTGAGCATGAGGTGCTGCGTTCGATTCCCAGGTAGGCAAAGTGGTATTGGCCTATACAAGATGTAAACGGACCCTTCACAAAACCGTCAACCAAGCATTCTGTACATCAAAGTACTCTACGCAAAAAATATTGCTGGAAAACGACTTTTTTTTAGAGTGAAAAATCACGTTTTAAGGTAAGACTCAATGTCACGCACTCAAAACATTGTGCTGATGGTGATGATGCATTGAATAGTACGGGGGTCGTGGAGGTGTTTAAAACAAAGTTATAACATTAATGATATGACATTAATGATAACTTGCATTTAAAAAAAAGAACGAAAAGTTGGATTTTTGCCCTATAAATATTATTATGACGATTGTCGACAATGGCGGGGAGAACATGTCCATTTCGGTTTCGTTAATGGTATTTTTACCCCCAATATTATTGGCTTGCAAGCAATTTAAACAATTGAAACCATTAACAATGGCTATAGGTAATAGTGCCATGAAAGTCCGACAACCAGTCTTACTCAAGGCTATCGTACTACCCAGAAATTGAGATGTGGATGGCATATACAACATTAATTTTAGTACATGCGAAACCTGATACACGTGTCTAGTATTTTTATGTAAAGAATCTATGTACAAAATTTCAAAACTATATCATGAAAAATCAAAAAGTTATAAACTTGTTCAAAATCAAAATCAAAAATCAAAATATTTTATTTTACATAGGCCTAGATGGGCACTTATAAAACGTCGAAAAAAAAAAGGTGCACGGTTCGGGTTGGTCGTTTCCTATGGAGAAGAACCGGCAAGAAACTCCATGGTTACTCTTTTCAAATCATTTGGTGTTACATTAATATCATGGATACAGCATTTGTACTTAAGTATGGGGGGACAGCGTAGGCCCGACAATAAGTCGTTGCTTACTACACAAAAAATGTAGAACAAAATAAAAAGTTAACAAAAGTTAACAAGCAGCTGGGAATCTACAAAGCCTACAATGTTCACACATTTACAAACAATTGATAAAAAAGAATCTATACAAAGGTAAAAAAAAAGAATTGTAAAGTACTAAATTAAACAAGTGACACAAATATTGTTATCAGTGCTGTAACTATTCTGAGCAAAAGATGTATAAATGATTTGAAAACTATTGTGTAAATCTGATTCGAAAGAGGAGAAAAAATGAGATTGAGAATAGTTAGAGACATCCACATATTTGTGCCGTTTATGAGCTACCAGGGAAGCTGCATGCGCAGAAGGAACTAAAGCCAAACTTCTTTATCTTCAACGTAGTCCTTGATTTTGTAATATGCTTTTTTAATAAGGACACGTTTGATGTAGTTTTTGAATTTTCCATCGGTCAGTTCTATAACTGACTTTGGCAATCTGTTTTGTTACCTAGTTGTCCGCACAAAATCGTGGTCACCACGCAGCGCGCGCCTCCAGTGTCGTCTTGAGCTCATTGATAATAATAATTTGGCAGTAGGTTCCTAAATTATTGTGATGGGTACTTAAAGTCGCTCGGTGTCCAACTTTTAACTTTTTTTAAACATTTTTGGGAAAAAATAAAACATGTTTTAAAAATTATTGGAATCGATTCAGTTACTTATTCTGAACAAACTGTATTCAGGTTTTGCATATACTAAAAATAATGTTGTATAAAGTCGCTCCATGTAAAATACTGGTGCTTATCTGCATCTGGTTAGACTGGACACCGATCCCAACTCATTTGGAAAATGGTTGGGCAGATAATGAATCTTATAAGTTACAACTTATCGTGATATAACAAAAAAGGTTTTCTATATTATGTTTCTGAAGCACTAATTTTCTTAGAATAAATTACTGCCTACAAAGTGGCGAAGATAATTTTATAACTTCCAGTTAAAAAGTGGTTTAATATTTTTGGGTAAAAAGAAGTCTTGTGGCTTAGTAATAAAACAGCTGCAAATGTTGATTAAAGGTTAACCAACCAACCCAACCAAACCCGACCGGTCGACCTTGGCTAACCTTGCCAAGGTCGACCTGAGGGTGGGTGTCTGCGAATCCATTACCAAGACCTATCCGTATCTCAGAAAGCACGGTAGACCGTTAGTCCAAGTGTCATCAAAGGTCTTTGACAGGCACTTTAGGTAGTGGAAGCTCGAAATTCTTACCAAGGGGTACCTATCCTATATCCTAGGTCTGACAGGTAGTCGCTCCATGTTAAATACTGATCCTGACATCGTTGGGAAAAGGTAAGATTGATGATGTTGCCTGTAACTTATAAATATGACATTTTCATTGGTTGGGACACAAAACTTCTCTCATTTCAAGGCTGCGCGTAATAATTCATCCACGTGACATCATATGCCTAGCATTTTCCCAACTATGTTAGGGTCGGCTTCCAGTCTAACCGGATTCAGCTAAATACTCGTATTTTACATGGAGCGACTGACGATCTGACCTCCACAACCCAGTTAGTGCTAGGTAATACGAAACCCCTTGGTAAGACTGGTTGTCAGACTTTTTGAGCCACTGACTACCTGTAATGACTGTCAAAGATCAACAAATGACAGCCGGGACCAACGGCTTAACGTGCTTTCCGAGGCACGAAGGAAACTCGGTATGTAATGGGTGGTCACCCATCTACAGACCAACCTAGGCAAGGACGGCTTAACCTAAAGATCGATCCGAGCGACTTATTATTTAGCCACGAGCTCCTCTAATGTAAATAATCCATCCATGAGTGTGTATGTATAACCAATGACGCACAGATGCATCATTCGGAGAGATCGTCAAGAATCTTCATACACTGGAAGCCTGAGAAAGGACAGCGCCGTCGGCAAAGGTGGCGTGACGATCTGATTATATAATGGGTGTAAAAGTACCCTTAACGAAGCCGAAAGACACTTGTTCTCTCCGTCATTGCGATCACATTTTTGTTCTAGACCATACCTGGGAACCTTCTAGTTACGGAGAAATTGGGGGTCAGAGTTCCAAGTGTTTCCAAAGTTTGTTTTAAATACATGTTTTTTACCCCCGTACTACTCAATTCATCTATCAACACAATGTTTTGAGTGCGTTACATTGAGGCCTCCCGTAAAACGTGATTTTTCACCCCAAAAAAAAAGTCGTTTCCACTGCAATAATTTTTGCGTAGAGTGACGGCTTTGTGAAGCGTCTGTTTACACCCTGTACGCGGGGCGCACATGGGCAGAAATCGCACAAGATAGAGAGTTATGGAAGAAGAAAGGAGAGGCCTTTGTAGGACACGAAAAAAATGACGCCTTCCTCGGCACTGCAATAGTGAAATATACATCACTGCCTAGCCCTACGTGGAGTACCAGCGTGATATTAAGTCCTTCAAAGCATGTCACCACTAATTTAAAATCCACTTCATGAATTTTGCTCCGCGAGGTCACTCACTTATGTCAATTATCTAGATAATTGAATTCTAACATGACAGCTCGTTAATCGATCTAGCAATTAGTGTCAGACCACTTTGAAGCTAGGTTCGTCAAATTATGGCGCGAGGAAACGATGAAAATTGTCAAAAATTGTTTCCCAATGGAGTAGATGATTGACGGCAAGGTTGGCGCAGCGGCTGATCAATTGGCTGCTGTGCTACCGGTCGTGGGTTCGAGCCACGCATGCTGCGCATATGACCTACAGGTAGTTGTTCCGTGTCTGGCTGTTTTTGATTGTGAGTTTAAATGTTTATAAACGCATCCACGATACAGGAGAAGTTCGTAGTGTGGCCCTACCAGCTATCTGACCTACCATATTTCAGTCAGCCAGGAGAATCTTCTAAAAAATTAATTTGTATGTTATGAATAAATCACCGCGGATGCAGTCATAATTACGACAGATTGCCTTATATGCCTAGTGATCGTAAACGGTACTACTGAGCATGAGGTCCTGGATTCGATTCCCAGGTCGGGGGAAGTGATTTTGGTTGTTTCCATTAAGAATTATTCAGTAGAAGCCCTGAGCCGTTTCTATGCCCGGTTGATGGTAATAGGCTCGCCCCCAATAATATGAGACTTACATAACAGTGGAAATTTGGATGTACTAGAGCAGTCCTGAGTCTGTTTCTATGCCCGGTTGATGTCAATAGGCTCGCCCCCTACAATATGAGACTTACATAACTGACGAAAAATGGGTATACTATTAGGTACACCTCACAGATATAGATAGACCTAGATAACGCAAGTATCACGATCTGTATGAAAACGAAGCGTGCCATTTTTTGACTACCTATTATGACGTCACAAGCACTATTTAGTGATGGGAAAATCAAACCGATTCAAAGACGCCGCCGCAGACGGCGCCCCCCTCGTCCTACCCCCCGCCATGACGCTCACTGACGTCCGACTAGCGCTATGCTCCGATGTAGACTGAGTTCGAAATTGGCCACTTACGATTTTTGTACGTAAGCTACATAATAATATGGCACGCGAAGTAGTTGCTCTCGCGTTATCTAGGTCTATCTATATCTATGGTACACCTCTACCTTACCCTTTGAGAATTACAGGCGTGATGTTATGTTTAGTTCTGTGCAAAAATCGAACTCTCAGCTGGGTTTGGTTCTAATAATACCCAACCATACGCACTGTATCGCTGATAAGATAACACTGATAGCGTTCATTAAGTAAGTGTAACACGCTTTTATGAAAGTTCTTATCATGAGATAACGGAATTTTGTTTGATGATGCTGGTTTCTCTCGTTCTGCGTTTTATTTATTTATTTATTTAACAGTTTATGTACACACTAAATACAGAAAAGAAGAAAGGAACAGAAAATAGTACAAAGGTGATGCTTATTTCTAAAGAAATTTCTTCCAGCATACCTGCGAAAGGAGATACTAAAAAAAGAGATGTAGACATAGTGTGTAAAAGAAGAAGAGAAAATGGAATACATAAAACACAAAGCAGAACAATTTAAACATAATAATACATATAAGAATATACTAACATACTTATAAATACAAAGACAAAACATAACAATACTGTAAGTACAATAAATAAACTAATAATAAATACTTATGCAACTATGACGAAATGGAAAGATAATGTTCTTTCACTCCTCTTTTGAAAACTGCAAGAGTTTGGCAGTCCCTAATGTCAGGCGGAAGTAAATTCCACAGCCGCACGGCGTGTACCGTGAAGGAATAGGAGTAGAAGTTGGTAGAGTGTGGAGGGGATTTAAGGAGGTTCCTAAGATGCGACCTGCAAGGTGCATCAGAAGGACGGGAGTAGGAAAAGCGTTCCCGCAGATAGGATGGCGTTTTATGTTACAGGGGCCATAGTTTTGTTGTCAATTATTATGATATACCATTATAACATTTATCGACGGAATGTGTCCAATATGAGTCCAGTAGAAATAATTTAGTTTGGTCCCTGAATTTGAATAGAACTGATGTAGGTATATTCCATACATTTCTATCCCAAACAAATGGCAAAGTTACAAAAGGGTTATTCCAACGGAGATTCTCAGTAGCAGCTTGGAATCTAGATTTACGTTCGGTTGATGGCATTAGGCTAGCCCCCTATTACATGAGACTTAAACATAACTGGTGAAATGTTAGTTACATCTCTGGCTAACTCTTCGGGGATTACAAGACGTGATGTTATGTTATGTTATGTTATATCGTTTCCTTTACAGAGTAAGCTCGTAATTTAAACATTACAAAACAAAATGATTTGTTTCTAACGTTTTAGATTTCTAAGTTCAAGCGATTGAGAATAATATGCAGGATATTATGCCCCACCTCCTTTCCTGCTCATCCTGTATAACCACCTGCACCTTCCAGGACTTAAACAAAAAACAATGTTAGAGCGATGGGCCGGCCATATGAACCGTAAAACAGATGACCGGATGAATCGGCCAGCGTAAGTTAGGACGCCCTCAGAATCGGTGGAGAAAGAAAGAAAGAAAAGAAAAGAAAGAAAATATATTTATTTGCCGCAGGTACATGACGTGCATCACACAAAATTACAAAAAAAAAAATAATAATAATAACAAAACACAAATAAAACAAATAAATACAACAGGATGGAACAAAAAAGAAAAAAAATTAACAGCTTGCACGTCGTGACTGCGACAAGCAGGTTACCACTCAGCATGATGCTGTGCTATGGGGGGCCCACAACACAACGCTGGTGGAGCGAGGATCTCCGCAGGGTGGCTGGTAGCAACTGGATGGGACTTGCCGAAAATCGAGTTAAGTGGCGTGTGATTGAAGCAAGTCCAGAAGTGGACGTCTGTAGGCTGATGATGATGAATGTCGGAGCCGTGCCAGTGGCTATATACTGGTCTGACAATATGTGACTGTAATCGCTACGTAAAGAAGAAGTGAGTACCTAAGATTGAAAAATATAATTCAATTCACTGTGTTGTTATTTATTGTTAAAATAATAGCTTCTTCAGCACAGTTTCCTTGTATAACCTATTTAGGCCTAATTAGTAAGTCATAAGTACATTATTTACAATTAACAATAATATTTCTAAACAAAATACTTTGAGTTATTAATTGAAACTTAATTATTATTTTTAGTTAGATAAAGAACATAAGTACTTTCTTGTTGTTTCGAATAAGGAAAATAAAAGAATTTTATGTAATTCATTCATTCATTCATTTCTCTTCTTTTATCGCCCCCTCTTAATTTTTAACCGACTACGGCGAAGAGAAAAGGAAGGATTATGATTTTAGCAGTCTATGTATGTATGTTTGTGTTTACGTATGTTCCTCCATAGCGCCTAAATTATTCTTCTGATTTTGGTGAATAAGTTGTCAGGTAATATGTTACCTAGGCTACATTTTAACCGACTTCGACAATAAGAGGAGTCGATTTTACCTTGTAAACCCCAATTTTACTTCGAGTGTGATTTTTTAGTAGTCGGGTTTTTAGTGGCATTTTTACCACACAAAATCTTGTTGGTAAATATATTCAATGTACAGACACTCGGTTTCTTCTATTTTAGTATAGACGTGCTGAGCCTTGCAACCTTAATCCGCGTGAAATTATTATAAAAATATTACTTCATTAATTGAATCGGATTTTTTTACGAATTTTAACGGCTTACATTTTTTTGCAGGAAACTTAAATCTTTTTTCCAAAATAAAGTAGCCTTATTTACTCCTTATAACGTCAGGTATCTGCCAATAAAAGTCCCGTCAAAATTGGTCCAGTCGTTTCGGAGTTTAGCCAGAACAAACAGACAGACAGAAAAACACAATAACACTTCGCCCGATCCACGAATTAAACCCAGGACCTCGTACCCAGCAGTAGCGCTTACGACCAATCCAATGAGACAGCAACATCTCAATACTATCAAAACATCAGACCGTCATCTACTATCGCCAATATTTGACCAAACTTTCCTAAGTTGCGCGACCCCAAGAGGGTTCATAATACGAGATAACTGAATTACGCACAAGTTTCAAACAGACCCCTCTGATTTGCCCTAACAGATAATATGACGGAAAAGCAAGGTTGGCTGAACTAATTATAGGATTTTGGTAACTTTGGAGCTCGTGGCTAAATAATAACAGCCGCTCTGGTCGATCTTTAGATTACGCAGTGCTAGTCTAGGTTGGCCCGTGCATGGGTGACCATTCATTACATACCGAGTTTCCTCCGTCAGTGGCCCGAAAGTCTGACAATCAGTCTTAGGCGCAATTTATACAGAAACGGCATAAGGTGAAGGCGTGTCGCAGGCATGATGCCGCTTCAAATCGTTTTCATACAAAATGTATGAAATGTACGTCGTATCGTGAATTACACTCAAGCGGCGCGGCGCAGGAACACCGTCCTTTCGTTTCCTTATAAATGCCACGCCAGCGCCGCGCCTTCACCTTACGCCGTTTCTAAAGAATTCCCGCCTTAGTAAGAGGTATTGGTATACCCAGTAGATACTAACTAGGTTGTGGGGGTCAGATAGGCAGTCGCTCCATGTGTAATACTGGTATTCAGCTACATCCGGTTAGACTCGAAGCCGACCTCAACATAGTTCGGAAATGGCTAGGCAAAAGTTCACTTTCCAATTGTGTTCGCAGGGAGGTTACAAGTGAACTATACACAATTACAATATAGCTATAGACCGACCGCTATAATGAGTCCTCGCGAAGGTATTAGTTTAAATTGAATATTCTGAAGGTTGATCACGTATTGGTTCAATTAGTATCGTAATACGTACTTGGATTATGGTCATTTTAAAGCAAATAACCTGTGGAATATTGTTAGGACTTTGTGGACGCTTAATGTGCCTTTGATAGGGCAAGGCGGAGGACTCATTACAGCGGTCCACCTATATCTAACAAGATAGGTATAAAGGGTGTAAATAGACCCTTCACATAGCCGAAAGGCACTTGTTCTTCCCGTCTTTGCAATATTTTTTTTGTTCTACACCATACCTGGGAACCTTCTATTTACGGTGATATTGGGGGTCAAAGTTCCAACATACTATTAAATCCATCCATTAGCTCAATGCTTTGAGTGCTTTACATCGAATCCTACCTTAAAACGTGATTTTTCACCCCAAAAAAAAATGTTGATTCCCAGCAATAATTTTTGCGTAAAGTTACTTAGTTTGATGTACAGAATGCTTGGTTGACGGCTATGTGAAGGGTCTTTTTACACCCTGTATAACTGGAAAAACATCTGTCCTTTTATCATTATCCGGACTATTACCTACCTCTGATCCATTTCACAGCCGATCATAGGCACTTTATTATACGAAATCGTTCAAGGATATTGGCACGACCATCTCGTTCCGAAGATGATCGTCACGCCCCCTATATGTTAGCTAAATGACCGAACATTCCGGTCAAATAAATTGGTGATAGGTTTTATGTCTTTCTTGGCACATGAAAAAGAACTTTATTATTAAGGTCCATTTTAAGCTCAAAATGAGACACTTCGTTCGAATTTTGAAATTTTGTTTATAGAATAACAACAAAACAGGTCTACAAAAAGCACTACAGAAAAACCGATTGAATGCCAGTATTTTACATGCAACGACTGCCTTTCTGACCTCCACAACCCAGTTAGTACTGGGCAATACGATACCCTTTGGTAAGACTGGTTTTCAGGCACTGATTACCAGTAACGACTGTGAGATCTACAAATGACAGCCGGGACCAACGTTTATGGCGCTTTCCGAGGAAATTCGGTACATAATGAGTGGTCACCCATCTACAAACCAACCTAGGCAAGCGCAGCTCAACAGGAAGATGGATCCGAGTGGCTGCTATTATTCAGCCACGATCTCGTGAAAGTTACAAGAATGTAATAATAAGCTTATTAATTTCATGGAACTTCTACTTAAAACGAACAGTATTATTGAAATTCTTCGACGTTATTAAAGCAGGAAGCTCCAGCTGAAATAACATTCTCTTCCATACTACTTCATATTATTTTCGCGATATAAATGAAGATTGATGTTGAGGAGCTCGTGGCTAAATAAAAACAGCCGCTCGGGTCGATCTTTAGGTTTAGCCATGCTTGCCTAGGTTGCTCTATGGATGGGTGACCACCCATTACATTCTTCTCAATATTAAATGGGTTGTGGAGGTCAGATAGGCAGTCGCTCCACGTAAAATACTGGTATTCAGTTGCATCCGCTTAGAATGGATGGCGATCCCAACATAGTTGGGAAAAGGCTAAGAAGATGATGATAAAATGAAGATTGATGTTAGGCAAATCCCTTCAGTTATACTGACTGTGCTATTATGGTGGAAGCGCCAGGGTAGCCCACGAATTTCAAATTTTCTTACCTTTTTTGCAATTTACTGGTCAGTGTCAGGTTGTATATTGATGAAAATATGAATCGCGCCAGTAAATGCAAATTCAAATTCATTTTTTTTTAAAACAGTGTTTCGTGTCGTCCTATATGTGAACACCTCCATTTAAATACACAAGTCACAACACTTTAAACGACACGATAATCTGTCGTCAGGACATAGTGGGAGCACGCCCTAAGTCAACGCGACCAATACGAGTAGATATGACCGTTTATGTCGCGTATTTTGCGATTTCACAAGGGAATCAAAACTTATAGGGTACTTCCCCTTGACAAACAAAAAAACTTACTTTGGCATTCAAAAATCAATAAAAAAATCAAATTTTATTTCACAAAGGTCTATGATGGGCACTTATAAATTGTTGACAAAAAGGTGAAATTTTAATATTAGTTGAGAAGTTAGGATTAGCGTCAAGAAACATCCAAATACTTAATAACTCGCCTGACTTAAGGTGGAAGCCCCAGGGTAGCCCGCGAAATTAAAATTTTCTCTCAGTTTTTGCAATTTGTAGTTCAGTGTCAGGTTGTATGATGATGAAAATATGAATCGCGCAAGTAAATTTCAAAATGTTTAATTCTGATCAATGGAACATTTATAGTGTTAGAATGAACTTATCCTATGTTAGTAAATCATAATATAATATACAACATTAGTTTTAGTATATGCGAAACCTGATACACGTGTCTAGTATTTTTTTGTAAAAAATCTATGTACAAAATTTTAAAACTATATCATGAAAAATCACAAAGTTATAAGCTTTTTCTGTTACCTAGTTGTCCGCACAAAACGCGGTCACCACGCAGCGCGCGCCCCCAGCTTCATCTTGAGCTCATTGATAATAATAATTTGGCAGAAGGTACCTAAATTATTGCGATAGCTACTCAAAGTCGTTCGGTATCCAACTTTTAACTTTTTTAAATATTTTTGGAAAAAAATATAACATGGTAAAAAAAATATTGGAATCGATTCACTTACTTATTCTGAACAAACTATATTCAGGTTTCGCATATACTAAAAATAATGTTGTATAAAGATAAAATGTCTGCCAGCCCAGAGTCTAATAGAGGTCCGTCAATCTTGTACGCCGGTGTAGCTAAAATACTGTTCGGGCTACCCACAGATATAGATAGACCTAGATAACGCAAGTATCACGATCTGTATGAAAACCAAGCGTGCCATTTTTTGACTACCTATTATGACGTCA
This sequence comes from Noctua fimbriata, assembly GCA_905163415.1. Taxonomy (NCBI): domain Eukaryota; kingdom Metazoa; phylum Arthropoda; class Insecta; order Lepidoptera; family Noctuidae; genus Noctua; species Noctua fimbriata. The sequence continues at coordinate 6,416,673 of LR990951.1, forward strand.
CAAGCACCTATTTAGTGATGGGAAAATCCGACCGATTCAAAGACGCCGCCGCGGACGGCGCCCCCCTCGTCCTACCCCCCGCCATGACGCCCACTGACGTCCGACTAGCGCTATGCTCCGATGCAGACTGAGTTCGAAATTGGTCACTTACGATTTTTGTACGTAAGCTACATAATAATATGGCACGCGAAGTAGTTGGTCTCGCGTTATCTAGGTCTATCTATATCTGTGATGTACACCGTTTACGTATGATGGCATAAAAGTCATCTATTCGTAAAGTAAGTAAAACGTATGTAGTTACAGAATTATAATCATTAAAATCATCAATACCACTATCATATCTCATTTAATCCCTTTGAATGACTATTTCATGAAAAAGTCATTCAATGGGGTTACATGAACTTAGAGGGTTGTATTGATGATTTTAATTCTGTAACTAGTTAGTTTTCCTGTAATCTAAAGGTAAAGAAATATTTTCTGTATTTTTTTCAAAATTTGATTCCGTGTTAAGGGGAGGGGGGGGGGGAATGGTAAATTTTCACCTATTTTCTTAAATAGCTTCAAAACTATTTATCTTAAAATTATAAAAAAAAAATATTTGAGATGCTTACAATAAATCTTTCATTTGTTATGTAACACGATGTAATTAATATTCGTCTTTGGGTTAGCGACTTACATATCTGTAAGAAATTTCAACTAAATCGGTCTAGTAGTTTCAGAGTGAAATGGCTGTGACAGACGGACAGAAACACAGACACGCGAGTGATCCTATAAGGGGTCTGTTTTCCTTTTGAGATACGCAACCCTAAAAACATGAGAACCAAAAAAATACTCGAGACCGAGAAATCCCAGCACTTTATTAAAGCTCTCATAATATAAAACTACAGCAGAAACCCACTTAAAGCGACGAGTCTGACTTATGATTTCCTCACAAAACTTTCTCCCACAGCTCTAACCGAAAGTTGTTCAGCAGCCCATCCCCCCTTGGCTCTGTCGTAATGATATTAAACTTGTTTTTGTTTACTTCGCAGACAAATTTTGCCTACAACTGGCAGTTTCGTGGCTGCCGAATAATAATACGATGGATGGCAGTTACACCGAAGCGTATCCACGAAATAATCTATAGTATACAAATAAATAATAATAATTGTTTGTTTGTAATTTCAAAATAACAGCTTTTACTGAATGCATATGAAAGTAATTACGGTACTTATAACAAAAAATACTTAATTTTTTTATTTTTGTCTGTCTATTTGTTCCGGCTAATCTCCAAAAGGACTGGGCCGATTTTGATGGGACTTTTATTGATATTATAAGGAGTAACAAAGCTTTATTTTATAAAAAGGATAATAATAATGACAATTATTATTATCCTTATTATTATTTAATAATTATTACAGTGTGCAGCGCATGCGATGGACGCAATCCATCAATGAAAACGTCATGCGCTCATACTATGGGGCTACAGAGGGAGGAAACAACCTGACCGCGTACCGTGTTCGGATGCTCTCTCTGTTTCAGGTGCTTGAACCAGCTGTCAACGTGTCGGCACAACGACTGTCGGATCAGGTGCGAGTCATCCAGCGTAATCGTATGTTGGATGACACCGTACTTGATCGCTTGCGGACTGAAATGCAGAGTAGCCATGTCATTGCCACGCCGCCGCCGCAGGCTGTGGTTCCACCACAGTCTACTATAATACCGAATCGCGATAACGACGTGAGTAATGACATAGTTACTAATGTAAGTACCCAGTGTAATGAGGAAATGAGGAGTGCTTTGGAGGGTGCGATTCGAGAATATCGGTTCATGCAACCCGACCTTAGACCACGCATACCTCGTTTGCCCATGCATAACAAAAATAGGGCGCTGGTGGCTGTCCTGGATTCGCAGTTGTCAAACTATTTTGATAACTGCGAAGACCTCACCGATGCTCACTCAATCCTGTATTGTGCGGCTGTAGCGGCATGTCGTGTAGCTCATGTCAAATTTTCTAATGACAGAGCTACACGACCTAAACCAGCCGTACCGCCATGGCAGTACAGGATTGAACGACGTATTGGTGGGGCCAGAGCACTCATCGGCAAACTGATCTGCTTCAGGGAGGGCAATACTCGTCCTAGAGTGATGCGTTTTGTGAGGCGGGCGTTCTCGGGGACTGATATCAGTCCTCGAGACTACATGTCCCGTATCACAGAGCGCATCGACTCCCTGAAGCAGAAAGTGTATGCATGGGCAAACCGTATTCGTAGGTATAAGCGGCGGGTGGACCGATACACTCAAAACCGCACTTTTCAAAGAGATGAAAGGTGGGTATACAGGGCTTGGGAGCGCCCGGACCAAGGTGTGGCTGACACGCGCCTACCGGATGATGATGCCATGTGTTCGTTCTGGCGCAGCATCTGGTCGGTGCCTGTTAGCCATACCGAGGGTGAATGGACTCAGGGGGTCGAGCGAGCGTGCGATCTAGTACCAGAAATGGGGGCAATCACTATCAGCCCCCAAGACGTAGTTCGTGCAGTCCGTCCGTTGCCTAACTGGAAATCTCCAGGGCCGGATGGACTGCACAACTTTTGGATTAAATGGTTCACAAGGTCGCACGCTCGCCTGGCGATCCTGTTCCAGTCAGCCTTAGAGTCAGGGTCGCTACCAGAGTTCCTGACAACAGGTATAACCCACCTGCTCCATAAATCGGGTAGTACTGCGGAGCCCAAAAATTATAGACCAATTACCTGTCTTCCGACGGTCTATAAAGTTCTTACATCCATTTTGAGAGCTAAAATTAACAAACACATTGATGACAATTCTATCATGTCCGCTTCTCAAAATGGATGTAGGAACGGGTCCCGCGGTACTAAGGAGCTACTCCTCATTGATATGGCCATTAGTCAACAGGTTCGCCGTTCCCGAAGGGATCTGTCGACATGTTGGATAGACTATAAGAAGGCCTATGACTCGGTGCCACATACATGGCTCATGAGGGTGCTAGAGTTGTATAAAGTTGATGCAACTCTGCGCACCTTCCTGATGTCATGTATGGGGCAATGGAGGACAGTCCTTCGCTATCCAGGATGTCGGCAAATCCAGAGGAATAGCGAGCTGATAAGGATAGAGCGAGGTATATTTCAGGGCGATAGTTTGAGTCCACTTTGGTTCTGCTTAGCCTTGAATCCTCTTAGCACGCTGCTGGAGGATTCAGGTCTAGGCTATCGGTTGAGGAGAGGTGGTCAAGTTATATCTCACCTCCTTTACATGGATGACCTGAAACTCTTTGCCCCCAACGATTTGCAACTGATGGAGCTACTGAAGGTAACTGAAACTTTCAGTAGCGCCATCAGGATGGAATTTGGTGTGGACAAATGTGCGGTCATGCATGTAAAGCGAGGGGAGATTGTGGAATCTGTGGGAACCCAGCTCTCGGATTCCATAAATCTTAGATCCCTCTCAGCAACCGAAACCTATAAGTATTTGGGTATGTCGGAAGCGCTGGGCATCAATGTTGCTGACATGAAGCAATCGTTGAAGGAGCGCTTCTTTGGCCGCCTGAAAAAAGTATTTAATAGTCTTTTATCAGGCGGCAATAAGGTACGTGCCTTCAACGGTTGGGTCATGCCGGTTCTGATGTACTCTTTCGGCATACTCAAATGGACTCAAACAGAACTAGACGCCCTGGATAGGAGGGTCCGTACATTGTTGACGGCATATCGAATGCATCACCCGCGTTCTTCTATTATGAGACTGTATATCCCGCGGAAGTGTGGGGGTCGAGGCTTTTTAAACGCTAAGACTCTCCACAATCGCGAGATATGCAGTCTCAGGGAATATTTCCTTGAAACCGACGTGGGGATGCATCGAGATGTGGTCGCAGTGGACAAGGGCCTCACCCCGCTTTCCTTGGCTAAAGAGAACTGGCGCAAACCCTTAGTGCTTGACACTAACGACCGCATGGAGGTATGGCAGAGTAAAGAGCTTCACGGACGCTTTTTCCGGGCCCTGCATGGGCCCGATGTAGACCTATCAGCGTCCGTAGCCTGGCTACGTTCCGGGGACCTCTTCGGAGAAACCGAAGGTTTTGTCTGTGCAATTATGGATGAAGTTATGATGACGAATAACTACCGGAGATTTATTGTGAAGGACGGTACGGTTGACATATGTCGGGCATGCCACCGTCCAGGCGAATCAATCCGTCACATTATCTCCGGGTGTTCTCGTCTGGCTAACGGAGAGTACTTGCATAGACACAACCTTGTAGCCAGGATTATCCATCAGCAACTAGCTCTAAAATACAACCTTGTGGAATCGGAAGTGCCGTACTATAAGTATGTGCCCGACCCAGTTCTCGAAAATGGCAGTATCACATTGTACTGGGATCAATCCATCATCACTGACAGGACTATTGTAGCCAATAAGCCTGATATAGTGGTGGTGGATCGATCAGAGCGGCGCACAATGATTGTTGACATAACGGTCCCGCATGATGAGAACCTCGTGAAAGCCGAGAAAGATAAGAAAATCAAGTATCTTGACTTGGCTCGCGAGGTTGTCGACATGTGGGATGTGGACTCAGCGATCATTGTGCCGATAGTCGTATCAGCCCATGGCTTAATTGCCAAGAGCCTCGACCAATACCTGAGGAGGCTCTCGTTAGGCAGCTGGATCAAGGGCTTGATTCAGAAAGCGGTACTTTTGGACACGGCTCGTATTGTTAGGAGGTTCCTCTCCCTGGAGCCCTGACCGCCGGTAGCTTGGACCCTGTTCCCGATACCGGTGGGCTACAATTTTTTATATTTTTAAATGTTTTTTTATATATTTTTTTTAAGGAATATTTAAAAATGTAAAATAATTTGTAAAAATTTAAATAAAGGAAATAATAATGACAATTATCTCGCTGTTATTCCCTTTATCCCACATCGAGATAATTGTCATCATCTCGCTGTCAATTTTCAGTGTATGCAGACCTTAAGATGCTAGTTACTTTGCTGTTACGCAACTGCATTGAGCAGTTTATTGATAGTGGGGTGAAATTTCACTTAAAATGTCATATTAATAATAAGCTGTTGAGTTTCCAATAAATCTATACTAATATTATAAAGCTGAAAGTTTGTTTGTTTGTTTGTTTGCTTGAACGCGCTAATCTCAGGAACTACTGGTCCGAATTGAAAAATTCTTTTAGTGTTTGATAGCCCATTTATCGAGGAAGGTTATAGGCTATAGAATTTTACGCGGACGAAGGTCGCGGGCAACAGCTAGTAAATAAATAAAAGATCCGTGCAAAAAAGCAAAACCCTTGAAATTGTTTACAAAATGAGATTCAAATAAGAAAGTAATATATTTATAATAATTTCACGTGGCCGAAAGTCGCGGGCAACAGCTAGTTCTTAATATAAAAGTAAGCTATCACAGATCATTACTTCTTACATAACTCAAAAACAACCAAATAGAAAAATACAAACGAAAAACAAACAAAAGGTCTTCTGTAGATAAATAGAAATATCCCAAAGACAAACTAAGTTAAAGCCAAAAAAAAAAACCGGCTAAGTGCGAGTTGGACTCGCGCACCGAGGGTTCCGTATAAACTTTTAGGTATTTTGTTATTAAACTACATATTTACGGTTTTCTAGCTCTAACGGAAGTACCCTATAGATTTTGATTCCCTTGTGAAATCGCAAAATATGCAACATGAACGGTCATATCTTATTATTATTTCCTTTATTTATCTTCTTACACACTAATTATATTTCTAAATATTTCTTAACAAAAACCATATAAAAACATTTAAAAATATAAAAAATAGTGGTCCGCCGGTAGCGGGAGCAGGGTCCAAGCTACCGGTGGTTAGGGCTCCAGAGACAAGAACCTCCTCACAATACGAGCCGTATCGAGGAGTACTGCCTTCTGAATCAGGCCCTTGATCCAACCGCCTAAGGAGAGCTTCGAAAGATGGTCATCATTATTATTATTTCCTTTATTTAAATTTTTACAAATTAGTTTACATTTTTAAATATTCCTTAAAAAAAATATATAAAAAAACATTTAAAAATATAAAAAATTGTAGCCTACCGGTATCGGGAACAGGGTCCAAGCTACCGGCGGTCAGGGCTCCAGAGAGAGGAACCTCCTAACAATACGAGCCGTGTCTAGGAGTACCGCTTTCTGAATCAAGCCCTTGATCCAGCTGCCTAACGAGAGCCTCCTCAGGTATTGGTCGAGGCTCTTGGCAATTAAGCCATGGTCTGATACGACTATCGGCACAATGATCGCTGAGTCCACATCCCACATGTCAACAACCTCGCGAGCCAAGTCAAGATACTTGATTTTCTTATCTTTCTCGGCTTTCACGAGGTTCTCATCATGTGGGACCGTTATGTCAACAATCATTGTGCGCCGCTCTGATCGATCCACCACCACTATATCAGGCTTATTGGCTACAATAGTCCTGTCAGTGATGATGGATTGATCCCAGTACAATGTGATACTGCCATTTTCGAGAACTGGGTCGGGCACATACTTATAGTACGGCACTTCCGATTCCACAAGGTTGTATTTTAGAGCAAGTTGCTGATGGATAATCCTGGCTACAAGGTTGTGTCTATGCAAGTACTCTCCGTTAGCCAGACGAGAACACCCGGAGATAATGTGACGGATTGATTCGCCTGGACGGTGGCATGCCCGACATATGTCAACCGTACCGTCCTTCACAATAAATCTCCGGTAGTTATTCGTCATCATAACTTCATCCATAATTGCACAGACAAAACCTTCGGTTTCTTCGAAGAAGTCCCCGGAACGTAGCCAGGCTACGGACGCTGATAGGTCTACATCGGGCCCATGCAGGGCCCGGAAAAAGCGTCCGTGAAGCTCTTTACTCTGCCATACCTCCATGCGGTCGTTAGTGTCAAGCACTAAGGGTTTGCGCCAGTTCTCTTTAGCCAAGGAAAGCGGGGTGAGGCCCTTGTCCATTGCGACCACATCTCGATGCATCCCCACGTCGGTTTCAAGGAAATATTCCCTGAGACTGCATATCTCGCGATTGTGGAGAGTCTTAGCGTTTAATAAGCCTCGACCCCCACACTTCCGCGGGATATACAGTCTCATAACAGAAGAACGCAGGTGATGCATTCGATATGCCGTCAACAATGTACGGACCCTCCTATCCAGGGCGTCTAGTTCTGTTTGAGTCCATTTAAGTATGCCGAAAGAGTACATCAGAACCGGCATGACCCAACCGTTGAAGGCACGTACCTTATTAGATAAAAGACTATTAAATACTTTTTTCAGGCGGCCAAAGAAGCGCTCCTTCAACGATTGCTTCATGTCAGCAACATTGATGCCCAGCGCTTCCGACATACCCAAATACTTATAGGTTTCGGTTGCTGAGAGGGATCTAAGATTTATGGAATCCGAGAGCTGGGTTCCCACAGATTCCACAATCTCCCCTCGCTTTACATGCATGACCGCACATTTGTCCACACCAAATTCCATCCTGATGGCGCTACTGAAAGTTTCAGTTACCTTCAGTAGCTCCATCAGTTGCAAATCGTTGGGGGCAAAGAGTTTCAGGTCATCCATGTAAAGGAGGTGAGATATAACTTGACCACCTCTCCTCAACTGATAGCCTAGACCTGAATCCTCCAGCAGCGTGCTAAGAGGATTCAAGGCTAAGCAGAACCAAAGTGGACTCAAACTATCGCCCTGAAATATACCTCGCTCTATCCTTATCGGCTCGCTATTCCTCTGGATTTGCCGACATCCTGGATAGCGAAGGACTGTCCTCCATTGCCCCATACATGACATCAGGAAGGTGCGCAGAGTTGCATCAACTTTATACAATTCTAGCACCCTCATGAGCCATGTATGTGGCACCGAGTCATAGGCCTTCTTATAGTCTATCCAACATGTCGACAGATCCCGTCGGGAACGGCGAACCTGTTGACTAATAGCCATATCAATGAGGAGTAGCTCCTTAGTACCGCGGGACCCGTTCCTACATCCATTTTGAGAAGCGGACATGATAGAATTGTCATCAATGTGTTTGTTAATTTTAGCTCTCAAAATGGACGTAAGAACTTTATAGACCGTCGGAAGACAGGTAATCGGTCTATAATTTTTGGGCTCCGCAGTACTACCCGATTTATGGAGCAGGTGGGTTATACCTGTTGTCAGGAACTCTGGCAGCGACCCTGACTCTAAGGCTGACTGGAACAGGATCGCCAGGCGAGCGTGCGACCTAGTGAACCATTTAATCCAAAAGTTGTGCAGCCCATCCGGCCCTGGAGATTTCCAGTTAGGCAACGGACGGACTGCACGAACTACGTCTTGGGGGCTGATAGTGATTGCCCCCATTTCTGGCACTAGATCGCACGCTTGCTCAACCTCCCGAGTCCATTCACCCTCGGTATGGCTAACAGGCACCGACCAGATGCTGCGCCAGAACGAGCACATGGCATCATCATCCGGTATGCGCGTGTCAGCCACACCTTGGTCCGGTCGCTCCCAAGTCCTATATACCCACCTTTCATCTCTTTGGAAAGTGCGATTCTGAGTGTATCGGTCCACCCGCCGCTTATACCTACGAATACGGCTTGCCCATGCATACACTTTCTGCTTCAGGAAGTCGATGCGCTCTGTGATACGGGACATGTAGTCTCGAGGACTGATATCAGTCCCCGAGAATGCCCGCCTCACAAAACGCATCACTCTAGGGCGAGTATTGCCCTCCCTGAAGCAGATCAGTTTGCCGATGAGTGCTCTGGCCCCACCAATACGTCGTTCAATCCTGTACTGCCATGGCGGAACGGCTGGTTTAGGTCGTGTAGCTCTGTCATCTGAAAATTTGACATGAGCTACACGACATGCCGCTACAGCCGCACAATACAGGATTGTGTGAGCATCGGTGAGGTCTTCGCAGTTGTCAAAATAGTTTGACAACTGCGAATCCAGTACAGCCACCAGCGCCCTATTTTTGTTATGCATGGGCAAACGAGGTATGCGTGGTCTAAGGTCGGGTTGCATGAACCGATATTCTCGAATCGCACCCTCCAAAGCACTCCTCATTTCCTCATTGCACTGGGTACTTACATTAGTAACCATGTCATTACTCACGTCGTTATCGCGATTAGGTATTGTGCTAGACTGTGGTAGTACCACAGCCTGCGCCGACGGGGTAATGACATGGCTACTCTGCGTTTCAGTTCGCAGGCGATCAAGTACAGTGTCATCCAACATACGGTTACGCTGGATGACTCGCACCTGATCCGATAGTCGTTGTGCCGACACGTTGACAGCTGGCTCAAGCACCTGAAACAGAGAGAGCATCCGAACACGGTACGCGGTCAGGTTGTTTCCTCCCTCTGTAGCCCCATAGTATGAGCGCATGACGTTTTCATTGATGGATTGCGTCCATCGCATGCGCTGCTTACTCCCGCCGGGAGCTGGGACCCTATCAGAGGCCGGTGGGCCTCGAGGTCCTAAACCATCCGGCGGCCGGCGTCCTCCCCGTCGACGAACAGGTGGTGGCGTCGTCGGCGGAGAGAAATACTCATCGCTCGAGCTCGACGCAACTGCCACGGCCGGTGTCACAGCACTCACGATGGGGCTGGATTCCGGCGGCGGCGAGGCGGAGCTGAGCGACGGGTCCGGAGACAATAGGCGTGCGCGTCGTGCAGCTGCTGATCTCGTCAACATTTATCTTCATATTTTATATTCGTCTTCGAAAATTTTTGTGACAGACAATGTCACATTGTGTCAATTCCAAATTGTGGTTTTTTTCTTTGCTTTTCTATTGAATTTCGTTTTCATTTTGGTATTTTTATTTAAAATGCTATTAATAAAACGGTGGTATCGGTTAAATCTTCCGGTATAACTTTTAAATATTTATATTTTAGAAAATTTGATAAGTCTGAAATAAAGACGTTTGGTTGACGTAAGTGTTGCCAGCTGTTTTTAATTTTTTTAATTATTATTTCCTTTATTTATTTTCTTACTTACTAATTACATTTTTAAATATTTCTTAACAAAAACCATATAAAAAAACATTTAAAAATATAAAAAATAGTAGCCCACCGGTATCGGGAACAGGGTCCAAGCTACCGGCGGTCAGGGCTCCAGAGAGAGGAACCTCCTAACAATACGAGCCGTGTCTAGGAGTACCGCTTTCTGAATCAAGCCCTTGATCCAGCTGCCTAACGAGAGCCTCCTCAGGTATTGGTCGAGGCTCTTGGCAATTAAGCCATGGGCTGATACGACTATCGGCACAATGATCGCTGAGTCCACATCCCACATGTCGACAACCTCGCGAGCCAAGTCAAGATACTTGATTTTCTTATCTTTCTCGGCTTTCACGAGGTTCTCATCATGCGGGACCGTTATGTCAACAATCATTGTGCGCCGCTCTGATCGATCCACCACCACTATATCAGGCTTATTGGCTACAATAGTCCTGTCAGTGATGATGGATTGATCCCAGTACAATGTGATACTGCCATTTTCGAGAACTGGGTCGGGCACATACTTATAGTACGGCACTTCCGATTCCACAAGGTTGTATTTTAGAGCAAGTTGCTGATGGATAATCCTGGCTACAAGGTTGTGTCTATGCAAGTACTCTCCGTTAGCCAGACGAGAACACCCGGAGATAATGTGACGGATTGATTCGCCTGGACGGTGGCATGCCCGACATATGTCAACCGTACCGTCCTTCACAATAAATCTCCGGTAGTTATTCGTCATCATAACTTCATCCATAATTGCACAGACAAAACCTTCGGTAATAATAATAATTATTATTATTATTATAAGCCTATGTTGTCCCACTGCAGGGCAAAGGCCTCCCTTCCCTCCTAAAAAATAAAAAAAAAACAAAAAAATTCAAAAAAATAACAGACAAAAACATAAAAAAACATATCTCAAAAAGACTTAAACAAAGTACACGTCATAAGATTTTAAACTATCATGGTCACTTTCATTACCATTATCACTAGAAACGGGATATTAACCATGTTTACTGTTTTCTTTGAGTTCCCGAAATTTTGGCGCCCTTGCAAGCACCATGATCACGGAAAAACTGAAGTTATGTGTGTGTGTTATGTTGTGTTTGTGTGTGTTAAACATGGTAAATATCCCGTTTCTAGTCATAATGATAATAAAGTATACGTCTACAATTTCACGGGCAAACTGGTAGGATTAAGTAAGCTGACTTCAGTTTGTTAGAGCAAGGCTAATAAAAAAAATCCAGGTTAGAAAATTCTGAACGTTTTTCCACAGATTTTTCTTCAGGTAAGCTTATTCCGCGTGTAGTTCTTTGTTTCAAGGGATTATAGTTCGTAATTAGTTTGTTTACTGTGGACTTGTAGATTAGCTTTTATTTCTACAGGACGGTGTATATTCCCGGTAGCACAATTACGCCAAGTTTACTTAGAAACCCACTCACTTGATCCCGCATACAATTTGAAAGCAAACTCATTTGTTTTTAAAGTAAATCATCGCGGATTCACGACGAGTCATCACGACCATGTTTATGAAGACTCTGTAGATATCTATTTAGTAAGGGGTTTTGCAAACAGCTAGACGGGGTCGCGGTAGACCGAAGAGAAGATGGCGGGACGTCTTGGATGGCTTCCTCGCGAAATGGCGAGAAGAAGCACACCATCGTGAGAAGTGGAAGGAATGGGGGAGGCCTTTGCTCAGGAGTGGGGCAATACAAACGAAATAAAAAAAGGGGTGTTACACAATTTTACTTTTTTCAAAATTAAGTTGTATGAAAAATTACCTAGCTGATCCGGAGGAAGGTGATGGCATTCATAATACAGAGTAATCCTAGTACGAGTCGCAAAACACTCCTGTGATACTTATGTGCTCATTCTATTCGACCATATTTGTATTTAAGGAGATTTACTACACTAATTTAATTAGTAATAAGATTTTTATATGTTTTTAATATTCTACTTTTTTCGTCTTTCTCGTGTGGTAAGTGCTTAACCTGATGTCGGAGTTTTTATGCCGCCCATGGGCCTCTGACTTGGCTTTACATGCCGTCGACAAATATCTCTGAGGCATGCTGGTTTCCTCACTATGTTTTCCTTAACCAAAGCAAGTCATAATTATACAATACGAATATTTTTAATTATATTTGGCTCGGCACAAAATAAGTATTGTACAACAAAGTCGATTTGAAGCTATTAACTACTCATTGAGAGTGAGCGTATGACTAACGACCTTTTGCGATGACCATTCAGTGCCATGAAAAGGCGTTAGTTCATCATCTGGCTAACCTTTTGCCATGACTGGTTGTCAGACTTTCGGGCCACTGACTACTTATAACGGCTGTCAAAGATCTACAATTGACAGCCGGGACCAACAGCTTAACTTAGTAAACTCGGTATGGGTGATCCCCATCCACGGACTAATCTAGTCAATCAAAAAACAATACACTAAATACGAATAGAAAACCTACAGATCGACCTGAGTGGCTGTTATTATGTAGCCACGAGCTCCGCCAGAAAAAGCAAGAGTTCACATATGTAAATCTACTTATATTCGATTGTGCCACCCGGTCATGCAGAATCAATCTAATCCGAACACGCCACGGTGTAACATACGGCCGCGATATCCTAACAAACATTGTGACTAGCGCTCGTCTTTTATTGACCTCTCATGACATCGCGCATTTAGACGTCTGTAGGATATTGAGCTCTCTGCGAGATTATTTTCTGCTGCATGGCGGGGGCAATGAGAGAGAGAGAGAAAGAGGCTTGGTCTTTTTGAAGGATTTAGGACTAATTATCCCCTCGTTATTGATGGTCTAAAGTAAACACGCAATGGGTCTCAAACAGCAGCAAGTGGCAACGCGGCAAGTCCAGAAGGAGATGGTGGGACGAACTCGACTCCTTTCACAAGGATTGGCGAGTAGCAGCACTGGATAGGGATAAGTGGAAGGAGGGAAGGGAGACCTTTTCCCTGCAGTGGGACACAAATGGCTGATGATAATAATAATAATACTCCCTCGTTGGTATAGTGTCCGCAAGCGCCACCGCTGAGCATGAAGTCTTGAGTTCGTTTCCCAGGTCGGGCAAAAGTGTTAATGGGTTTTTCCATCAGGAATTCCTCAGTAGCAGCCACGGAGTCTGAATTGTTGTACGGTTTATGGCAATAGGCTCGCCCTCTATAACATGGGAGCCGGCCTTGCTGAAACTCAAGCCATTTTTTTTACTTCATATTCAAAATTACGATGACCTGGTGCAGGTTGCAGGGATCCGCTGGATGCAAGTCGCACGGGACCGGTCAATGTGGCGATACTTAGGGGAGGTCTATGTCCAGCAGTGGACGTCTATCGGCTGAAATGATGATTCAAAATTCCGGGCATCGTAAAATCACAGATCCGAAATCAACAAAACTCAACAAAACAAAAATCTGCAAGAAAAAAAAAGTAAATAAAAATATTTATTATCTTAGCAGCCAGTTTTCTCTAACTGAAAAACTTTTATATTTCTAATAATATTTTCATACCAACGGTACGACACAAGTTTCCTTCGTTTGACAGCTCGTTTCATAAACAGCTACCAACGTTATATTTTCCAAGACCCATTTCATGTTTTACAAAATAAAATAACGAAAATTTTATATTTTTCACTGACGTTTACAGGAAATTTCAGCGAAATTAGTAAGTTACAGGAGTATTTTTAATAATGGAAAATTTTCACGGAAAATTATGAAGTGCGAAAGTGTTCACATTTTTATTTTAATGAAGAGTAACGAAAAAGCTTAGTAGTTAACAGTTTTCTAAAACTTATGTTATTTGCGATGTTGTCATGTTTAAACGGACATTTCTCGTATTTGTAGTGCAGAGGCTGCTCCGCACTCGGCGTCCAAGCGCATAGCGGAGACGAGAAAAGACGTGAGCGGCGTGCTGCGAGTGGTGTGCTGTGAATGGCGTGCTGCAAGCGGCCTGCAGAGAGCGGTGTGCAGAGAGCGGCGTGCTATGAGCAGCGGGCGGTGAGCAAGGTGCTGTGTGCGGCGTGCGGTGAGTCGTGCACATCTCTCCACTTTACACATTTCCGCACCGATTCGGTGGAGACACCCGAGCTCTTACGCATCACCTCTCCTCTTCGCTTCGCGCATCAACTTTGGTGGAGTCCCGGCCGTAATCATCTCACCACCTCTTTCTGGACCGACCTAGACAGTTCCATTCATCTTTGCGTGGAGATTTCGCCCAGGATTATGTATGGGTGTGGCTGACGAGTGACGTGAAGTCCATTATGCGTTATCTGGGGCGCAAAGACGTTGTGCTAGTTTTAATCTAATTAACGAATTTAATTATTATTGAAATTATTATCAAACACAGTCGTGTTTGCCACCCATAAAAGTATTTGCGTAAAAGTTGAGAGTTTTTGTTACAAAAATGTAATTTTTCGGTTTCAACATTTTCAATGTTATTTTTCAACAATTCCTAACCGAGTTTTGATTAGTTTCGACGTTATGAAAAGTTACTTTTTACCCACTAGGGATCAAACTTTTTAACCCTTTGTATGTTTCAGAATAAAATCATCATTACGTGTGTAAAAGCGAAGGAATAAGCAGAAATGAACAACACAGTCACAATTCGCCGGGTGGTTGAGTTCCGTAACATAAATGAGCATTCTGCCAGTTATGGCCCTGCTGTAATAGTGGACCAGCCTATGGCTTAGGCTATAAGTCTAGGTTGTTGCCTAGAATCACGTAATGAAAAACCCAAGTAACCCTTTGCCCGACCTGGACATCTAACCCGAGATCTCACTTTTAGAAGTCGCGCTAACAACTACTAGACCATCGAAGCCGTCTGGTTGATGAACTAAAATTGCGAAGATTCATTTCAGTCAGCTAATTGCCATTTTTTACGTGCTGGCTTTAAAAAAAATAACTTCATTTTCTGCAGCAAATGCTCAGACATCAATCTAGCTTTAAAACTAGATTAGAGTAGAAAGTAATATCAAATCTGACGGTTTTTAATCAAGATTTTTGTTTTTTTATGAGTATTTTTCTAGAATATAAGCTTACTGAGATTTTCTAAAGCTAAGCGCAAATTACAACCGCATAGGACCGCATCGTATTGCTATACATACAAGGTGTAAACGGACCCTTCACGAAGCCGTCAACCAAGCATTCTGTACATCAAGCTAAGTTCACTGCGCAAAAAATATTGCTGGGAAACGACTTTTTAATTTGAAAAAATCATGGTTTACGGTAGTGCTCAATGTTACGCACTCAAAACATTGTGCTAGTGGATGCATTGGTAAAGGAGTTATGAAGGTATTTAAAGTAAAGTTATAACATTTACAAGTTGTATTTTTTTAAATGTGTGAAATGTTGGAACCTTCAATATCTCCGTCATATGATTTGTTTTGATCAGTCCAATAGATTGCATTTGTTGTTATTGTGGGTTTTGAGGGTCTAATGATGGAGGACAGTGGAACTCAAAATGTATCATTTCAGTTTGTGACAAGAGCGTTTTTTAAACTATTTTATTTTCTGTATCATGGACAAAATCCGTCAGACGACAAGGCTTGCGACAAAAAGACACACGCGAGATTGGCGCGACTTGTTGTCAGACTTTCGGGCCACTGACTTCTGTAACGGCTGTCAAAGAACTACAAATGACAGCTGGGACCAATGGACTAACATGCTTTCCGAGGCACAGAGGAAACTCGGTGTGTAATGGATGGTCATCCATCCACCGACCGAACTAGGCAAGCGCGGCTTTATCTTGATAATCGACCCATGCAGCTATTATTATTTGGCTAAGAACTCCTTCAAAATTAATTCGATTCTATCCCACTGCTGAGCAAAAAGGCCTCCCCATTTCTTTCCAACTCTCTCGGTGTTTTGCCTTCTCTGGCCAATCAATCAGGAACGAGTCTAAATCGTCACGCCAGCGTTTCTTGTTCGAAAGAGGTACCGCGGCCCTGGAACACAAAGGGCAAAGAAGGAACATGGATGGGTTTAGTCAGTATAAGTCTGACACTCCCTTCCGCTCCGCCGAGAGGAAGGAGGGGGTCATTTGATGACATCCAACCTAAAAAGAACAAAAAAAGCGTTTCTTGGGCCTGCCTCGGTGACGACCGTCTTCAGGCACCCACTATGAGACGACTCTAGCCCATTTCATTTCATTCTTTGTGCTGGGCTTTTATGGGACAAGTACTCGACGGCACGGGTGGCGCAGTGGCTGAGCGATTGACTGCTGCGCTTCGTCTCGCGGGTTCGATTCCCGCACGGAACAAATATTTGTATGGCCTACAGGTAGTACAATAGGTAGTACAATAGGTAGCACAATACAGGAGAAATTCCTAGTGTGAGACAACGTTTTTTAAATAAAAAACTAGCTAAACAAAAAAATACCCCAAGCAGTACAGAATCGAATTTTAAAAAAAGTCTGGCGATCGTGACATACAGAGTTCGTGCTACGGATATTGAAAGTCAAAGACTTCAAATATCCTTCAATTTCTCTAGTCTAGAATTTCTGATTGAAGTTCAACGTTCTAGCAAAAACTACGTGACGAGAATTCTTAGAATGTATAGAAAGAAAAGCT
Source organism: Noctua fimbriata (assembly GCA_905163415.1). Taxonomy (NCBI): domain Eukaryota; kingdom Metazoa; phylum Arthropoda; class Insecta; order Lepidoptera; family Noctuidae; genus Noctua; species Noctua fimbriata. The sequence goes on from LR990951.1 coordinate 6,433,232, forward strand.
GAACTACTTTTTATCCGACTACAGAGGAAACCAGAAAAAGGGTAGGTATCTGATGTTTAATACGAGATATTTAAAAAAAAAACGTAACATCACAAACAAAAAAAATTCAAGTATAAATACATATTTTTTTCTTTTTTTTTTACATCGTGCCTGTATTTTGTACATGAGCAAGTAAAGATCTGAAAAATCAATCTACATCTGTAAATATTCTTTAAATCAAATTGATAAGCGTCTGTTTGTAATAACAAAATAACAGTTTTTTTACCGACTGCATATGAAAATATATACGGCACATAAAAACACATTTTTTTAAATTTTTGTATGTTTGTCTGTCTGTCAGTTTGTTTGTTCCAGCTAATCTCCGAAACGGCTGGACCGATTTTGACGGGACTTTTACTGGCAAATAGCTGGTGTTATAAGGAGGAACTTAGGTTACTTTTATTTCATATTAAAACCCTTGAAATTGGTAACAAAATCCGATTCAATTAGGAAGTAATATTTTTATAATCATTTCACGCGGACGGAGGGCGCCAGCCACAGCTAGTGTAGTATATAACTAAGTCACAATCATTAAGACTTAGAGCATTTACTCCGAAAGGTTTATGCGTTAAGTATTTCAATATGTCGGATCCGGTCATTAGTACGGATATAAAATGAGTCGCAAGCGCGCTAGTGGTGACATCACGCGACCTGTTTACCAGTCGGCCCACACCACAGTGTGCTTCTACACAGCCCTGATAGTTTACAGCTCGAGGCGAGGACGACAGTCAATCTCTGATCGCGGCGGAGTTGAGATACCCCGACAAACCCCGTGTTAAGTTGTAATTTCAAGTAATTTGTTAGTTTAATAGAAACAGTGTATCACTCCCAGTGTATTTTCATTGCACGAAAGCCATCGTCTGCCCACGTGATGTGCAAGCCTAACGGAATAAATCCTGACATATCCGACAAATATAATATTTTCTAACATGTTGCCACTACTCCCATACTAAGCAGAGCGGGAGAATAAAATAGAATAGTCTAAAAACTCAGACTTATTCAGACTTGACTCAAACTTAAGTGGAAAACCTTTGACCAATTTTCATACCCAAATCAGCTGATTTTTTTATTGAAAAGTCTACCAACCAATACTCCAGAGGCTTGCCACGTGTCAGTTCCATTTCAGTCACGTTTCTTTCAGCCGTGCTTAGAATATCAAGCTATTTTTTTCCAGTATAAGTTGACCTGGAGACATCAAAGTTACATTTTAACAGTGTTAACATACATACATAACATCACGCCTGTAACTCTCGTAGAGTTAGGCAGAGGTGTACCTAATAGTACACCCACATTCACCAGTTATGTTTTAAGTTCCATGTAATAGGGGGCTAGCCTATTGCCATCAACCGGGCATAAATCCAGACTCCGTAGCTGCTACTAAGAAATTCCTGATGAAACCTAATAACTTTGCCCGACCCGGGAATCGAACCCAGGACCATGCCCAGCTTGCCTAAATTAACCAAGCGCGACTAGCCCTTTCTTAATTTAGGCAAGCTATCGAAAAGCTAATGACGACTGATATCTTTGAGTGCGTTACAATGACCAAAAACCATACAGTAAACCATGATATTTCGAATAAAAAAGTCGTTTCCCAGCAATATTTTTTGTATCTATAGAATGCTTGGTTGACGGCTTCGTGAAGGGTCCGTTTACACCCTGAAAATATGTATTGTAATACGATGCGGTTTTAATTTGCGCCTAGCTTTAGTTTTCATATTCATATTCATTTACTTTGTTTTTCATAATGTGTAAAAGATGTTACAAAGGGCTTAAAGCTAGGTACATAAATACAACATTAGCTTTAGTATATGCGAAACCTGATACAAGTGTCTAGTATTTTTATGTAAAGAATCTATGTCCAAATTTCAAAACTGTATCATGAAAAATCACAAAGTTATAAGCTTGTTCTGTTACCTAGTTATCCGCACAAAAATGTGTTCACCACGCAGCGCACGCCTCCGGCGTCGTCTTGAACTCATTGATAATAATAGTTAGGCAGTAGGTACCTAAATTATTGCGATAGGTACTCAAAGTCGCTCGGTGTACAAGTTTTAACTTTTTTAAATATTTTTGGGAAAATATATAACATGGTTTAAAAATTATTAGAATCGATTCAGTTACTTATTCTGAACAAACTATATTCAGGTTTCGCATATACTAAAAATAATGTTGTATAGTCCCTGTAAGGGTACAGCAAGGTAGGAGAGAGGAAGAAGGCTTTAATTTTACTAATTAGTTGGTACACCAAAAGTAACAATACTTATTTTAAAAATATTTCGTAAATCAACAATGATTTGATTCGATTTCCCGGGTCGGGTGAAGTTTATTATATTTTTTGTTCTGGAATTTTCAGTAACAGCCTAAGTCTGGATTTGTGCCTGGTTGTTGGCACTAGAGGCACTATAAAGGGTGTATAACAAGACCCTTAACGATGCCAAAAGGCACTTGTTTTCCCCGTCATTGTGTTACTTTTTTCTAGACCATACCTTTTTTTTTTTTTTTTTTTTTTTTTAGGATGGGAAATCATCAAACGACCCTCCCGCTCTGGGCGGAGCGGAAGGGAGTGTCAGACTTGTACTGACTAAAACCCATCCATGTTCCTTCTTTGTCTAGACCATACCTGGGAACCTTCTAGTTACGGAGATATTAGGGGTCAAAGTTCCAACTTTTTCAAAAGTTTAATGTAAGATTTTGACTATAAACACCTCCACGACCCGTACTATTCAATCCATCCATCAGCAAAATGTTTTGAGTACGTTACATTGAGTCCTACCGTAAAACGTGATTTTTCACCCCAAAAAAAAGTCGTTTCCCAGCAATTATTTTTGCGTTGAGTTACTTAGTTTGATGTACATAATGCTTGGGTTGGCACCCTTTATGTGATGGATGATAACCCATCAACGGACCGACCTCGTCAAGGGCATCATCATCATCATCATCCACAGCCCGAATTCACCCACTGCTGGGTATAGGGCTCTCTTTTCTCGTGCCAATCCCCACGGTCCTGTGCCAGCCTCATCCTAAGGGCAACTAAAAGGTAATGTATGAAAGCTTTGCCTTTGTAAAAAGTACAAAACCCACGTTGTCTCACTCACCAGTGTCCATACCTTAGCTGTTAGGCTATTATCACTGGCTGTCACTTAGCATAATTTCCATTAATTAGTTGAGTGGTCATTAGCGAAGCAAACACGCTTTAGCTCGTGCTACGGTTTTTTTTGTGGCTGCTCTGTAATAATGAAGGAATTCCTCATCACATCGGCCTGTAAAAGAGTAAGAAGAGCTCATGGCTAAATAATAACAGCCGCACGGGATATTCGAGGGTTGCCAAGTTCTGTCTCTGGATGGGTCACCATTCATTATATACCAAGTTTCTTCCGTTTCTCGGAAAGAACGTTAAGACGTTGGTCCCGGCTGTCATTTGAAGATCTTTGACAGTCGTTAGTAGTCGTTAGTAGTCGTTAGTAGTCAGTGGCCCGAAAGTCTGACAACCAATCTTACCAAGGGGTATCGTATTACCTAGTACGAACTGGGTTGTAGAGGTCATACCAATTTGCTCGACCTAGGAATCGAAACTAGGGCCGCATGCTCAGCAGTCCCGCTTGCGACCACTAGACCAACAAGGCAGTTCTATCTAACCCTTCAGGGAAGTACAGGCGTGATGTTATGTTATGATCTTTTCTCCTTCAATAACCTATAACCTCAATTAAGTGCCCTTTTTGCCGACAATAACCTTTAACAACACAAAGGTTACTGACACCGTCCATCCAGTGAAGTACCATGTCAAACTTGATAAATTTTCGGGTCACGTAAATGCCTCACGTACTTTGTTCCTAGATCTATTAGACATAGACATTTCTACATTTGTCTAGAATTTGGACTATGTTAGGTATTTAGTTCTGCTAGAAATAAGGATGTTTAGGTCAAGCCGTGCTTGCCTAGGTTCGTTTGTGGATGGGTGAACACCGATTACATACCGAGTTTCCTCCGTGCCTCGGAAAGCACGTTAAGCCGTTGGTCCCGGCTGTCATTTGTAGATCTTTGACAGTCGTTACAAATAGTCAGTGGCCCAAAAAAGTCTAACAATCAGTCTTACCAAGGGTAATGTATTACCCAGTACTAACTGGATTGTGGAGGTCAGATAGGCAGTCGCTCCATGTAAAAAACTGGTATTCAGCAGCATCCGGTTAGACTGGAAGCCGACCCCAACATAGTTGGGAAAAGGCTAGGCAGATGATGATACATCATTAGTCATCACTCTTCTGCTCTTTTCCCAATTTATTTGTGATGTGCACTATGTCTTCTTCTTTTGGCTCCTGAAATACAAACTAACCTAGCTCTGGAGCCAGGATCTCACATTTTGCTGTACCCTGTTTTTATGGCTATAAAGAAATTTATTCTTCCATACGTCTCTGTTGATCGTCAACTCATCAGACACCTCCTTTCTTATCATATCATCCTTCACTCAGTCCATCCATCGTTTCTTTGGTCTTCCTGTACTCTTACCACATTCGTACTCTAAACTATCCTCACGATATTTTTATCATTCCTGCGCATCACATGCACATACCAAGCCAACCGATTATTACACTACTTAATTTTTATTGACGTTAACCGTCGTATCTGAAAGAAAGCGTTCTAGGGAGACTATTCTTAACTTTTGGGGAATTGCTAACTGCATTCCCAGATTGTGTAAAATAAAATGCTGTAGCTTCAACGGTATAGATACTTGTCATCACTCCTCACTGCCCTGTCTCAAAAATCTACCCTCTTTGTACTCGGCAGAAAATAAATAATCAGTAGCCGCAGAGTCTGGATCTGTGCCCGGTTGATGGCAATACGCTCTCCCTTATTACAAAGTTCTTAAACAGTACTGATGATTTGTGTGTGTACTAGTAGGTACACCTCTGCCTAACTCTTCTGAGATTACTGGCGTGATATTATATTGTGTCAATAGGGGCATAAGCTGTGGCCGGTTACACTGAAAGCCGAACCCAATATAGTTGGGGAACGGTTAAGCAGATTATGATGTAATAGGTAATAAGGTATATAAATAAATAAATTGATGTATGTATCTGTTTGTAATTTCAAAATAACAGCTTTTTACTGAATTCATATGAAAGTATAATGGTACTTATAAAAAAAACCATTTTTAAATATTTGTCTGTCTATTTGTTCCGGCTAATCTTCGAAACGGTTGGATCGAATTTAACGGGACTTTCACTGGCAGATAGACAAATGGCAATTTAAAAATACAGTTAATAACTAACCAGTTAGTTAGATTGCTGGTTACTGTGTTGACTGCCCAGCTACACGTTAAAATCCCACTTACAGTGCAATATGATGACCTAGTTTGCAAAAACATTCAATCCACGAAGAGAGCATCACATAACTAACTTCTCCTGCATGTGTACAGAATTTAAAACAACGTTAAACTGACAGCGTTCCCACAGAATAGTGTAGAAGGTTAGCTCGATACAACGAGTGGAAACAGGCACACTTAAAAGGTGTGAACGGACCCTTCACGAAGCCTTCAACCAAGCAATCTGTGCATCAAACTAAGTAACCCCTACGCAATATTAATTTTTGCTGGGAAACGACTTTTTTTTGGGGTGAAAAATCACTTTTTACGGTACGACTCAATGTAACGCCCTCAAAACATTGTTTTGATAGATGCATTGAATAGTAAACGGTGGTCTTGAATGAATTTATAGCAAAGTTATAACCTAAAAAACTAGTATCGTTTTTTAAACTTGTGAAAAGTTGGGACTTTGACTTTTGAGGTATGGTCCACGACAAAAAAATTATCGCATTGAAAGGGAGAACAACTGCCTTTCGGCTTCGTTAAGGTTACTTTCACACCCATAAGGTTTGTTCAAACACTTTTACACTACTTCTTATCAACACTGGATGAGATTGATCCTATGCAACATTATTTTTAGTATATGCAAAACCTGAATATAGTTTGTTCAGAATAAGTAACTGAATCGATTCCAATAATTTTTAAACCATGTTATATTTTTTCCCAAAAATATTTAAAAAAGTTAAAAGTTGGACACCGAGCGACTTAAAGTGCCTATCGCAATAATTTAGGTACCTCATCATTTCAGCCGAAAGACGTCCACTGTTGGACATAGGCCTCCCCCAAGAAGGGGGGGTTTTGCCATAATCGCCACGCTTGGCAGGCGGGTTGGCGATCGCAGTATGGTTGTTATAAAACACAGAGAACGCTGTTGCCCATTCTCTGGTAAGTCCCTTAGTCGCCTCTTACGACACCCACGGGAAGATATGGGATGGTGCTATTCTTTAGGTACCTACTGCCAAATTATTATTTTCAATGAGCTCAAGATTTTGTGCGGACAACTAGATAACAGAACAAGCTTATAACTTTGTGATTTTTCAAGATATAGTATTGAAATTTTGTACATAGATTCTTTACATAAAAATACTAGACACGTGTTTCAGGTTTCGCATATACTAAAACTAATGTTGTATACTCAAAGAAACTGAAAAGCTACACACAGCCTCATAAAGTTCAGATATCCTGGTCAGCCCATGCAGATTATTTTCTAAAATGGTATTAAAAGAAAGAACCCCACAGATTTGAGTCGATCTTTCCAATCAGAACACTCAAGTATCATTGAAAATATAGCTTGAATCAGAACTTAAGGAGCTCAAGATTCAGTGGGCAATATCAAATAATGTGCGCGTGCACTGGCTGTATGTGAAAAAAAAAAATGGTTTATTATTTTAACAAGTAAGCCTTTAGTGATTGGAGCCTCCTTTTAAGCAAACAAGTTTGTATTAGGAAGCTTCGCACTTCCATACTTAAAAATGTACTTATTATAAACTTGCTTTTCATAAATGTAGGTAATAAAGAAAATAAAATAAATAATTAAAACTAAATAAGCAGCACTCACTTAGGCATGCTAGTCTGTGAGTGAGAGTGAGGGAGTGTGAATTTGAGGGTGTGTGAATTTGAGAGTGTGTGAATGTGAGGGATGTGATGTGAAGCTTGTCTAAGCCTATGTGTGAGTGTGTTTTCGCGATGCACCAAACTTCTGTATCGAACTATTTTGTAGCTGCACAGTGCCAAGCCATTTACGTGCAGTGTTTAAATCAGTAGCTCTACGGATTATCAGATAAGGGTAGGCAGGCACGTACGGTGCCAGAGAGATTGAAACAAAATGGTGGGAGGAGAGTGCCAATTTTTTTCATTTATAATTCTGTCTTGAGGTATTTTATTGGATTTTGTTAAAATCTTTTAGTAAGGTGTTGTGGTTTTGGTTAAGTAAATAAATGCTTAATAAACATCATAACATCACGCCTGTAATACCTGAACGGTTAGGCAGAGCTGTACCTAATAGTACACCCACATATCGCCAGTCATGTTAAAGTTACATGTAATAGGGGGTGAGCCTATTACCATCAACCGGGCACAGATCAAGGTTCCGTGGCTGCTACTGACATTGTCCTGGTGTAAAAACCTAATATCACTTTGTCCAACCCGGGAATCGAAACATGGGACTTAAAACATAACTTGGGAAATTACTACTATTAGGTACACCTCTGCCTAGCCCGTCGTTGATTACAGGCTTGGTGCTATGTGACTTATAAAATAAATAAAAATAAATAAATAAATAATCTTTATTTCACAAAAAATACAGATTTCACAAAGTAAAATAATACAATTTAAAACAATTTAAAAGAGCTTTGGTAGTAACACAATACACTACAATCTAGAAACTAAAATCTGTACACAATAAGGAAAACCCTGCCTCTCAAACGAGGTAACCTTTATCTTGAGAGAACAGTGATTCAGCTTAAAATTGAAGCTATAATATTTATTGTAGACTGTGTCGATCTACCCGAGAGTTCTAAAGAAATAATTTTTATGTAGGAAAATATATTTACATTCACTTGATATGTATGTTTGTGTGTGAGCGTGTATGTATGTGTGTGAGCGCGGGTGTGTGTATGTTTGTGTGTGCGCGGGTGTGTGTGTGTATATATGTGTGTGTGTGGGTATGTAATTAGAAATATGTACATAGGTAGTTAGACGACATACTTGAGTAAAGACTCTGTTTTCAGGTAGTCCTGTTTCAGTAGCCATTCCGTTAATTTTGATTTAATTTCATGTTTATTTAGATCGACTATGTTTAATTTTTTGTGAATTTGTTTGTAGATGTATGTACTTAATGTGTAGTATTGGTGTTGAGCGAAGGCGGTTTTGTGGGGGGTGCTAATGAGTAATTTCTTCCTTTTTTTAGGGTCAGTAGGGGGAACACTACCGTGTTTTCTTAAAATAGACCGCAATAGAAAGAGCTGGCGAACAGAAAGCACTTTTGAGTCAGCGTATAGTTTCGTAGTGGGATAGCGATAAGGTTTGTATAATTTCAAGTTAATTTATCTGGAACACCATTTTTCAAGGAAGAAAAATCGGCAGGTAATACATAAACAACGTTACGTCACGCTGTTCCTTAGGGTGGTGTTACACCAACGGCATCAATATCGATCAATCTTATTGCTCAACGTCGATTCGGGATAGAAAAAAAGCAGTTCTTATTTTTGACTCACACCGAAAATCGATACTAATGTTATGTACAGGTGTTTTATAAGATTTTAAACTATCATGGTCACTAACATTATTACTTAGACAGGAAACGGGATATTTACCATGTTTACTGTTTTTGTCGAGTTCCCGATATTTCGGCGCTGTTTCAAGCACCATGATCACGGATAAACTGAAGTTATTGCGGGTGGGTGTTTATGAGCAAACAAAACCACTATTCCTAGACTGGTTAGAGAAGCCATTGAGATTACCAAATATAGGAACTTCAACCGGGAAGATGGGTTTCAACTGTCGAGAGCTTGGAATCCAGTGGTCCAGCTATGTAAAAAGCGAAAAAGTGCGGAAAAAAGTTCGCGAGCGGACACAGTGAGTTTCGTGTGTCGGGAACAGAATCGAGTTGCGAGTGACAGTGGTAGCGGTATTGAGTGCAAAAAACGAACAAGAAAGAGGGTAGACCGATTTTTACAGGTGTTTTAGTTTGAATGTGAGAAGAAATCTCTGAAGCTGCCCATCCGATTTCAAAAATATTTTAGAGTATAACGGGTGGAAGGAACAACGGCTACCACGTGTTCAGTACATCATTCTCAGCTCCCTACATTGAATTTTTCATCGGTTATTAAAAAAGAAATCAGCTGTTTCCAACAAAAGTGCAATACCTACACGGTCAAAATGTATGGAACAGCTGATTTTTTTTTAATAACTGATAAAACTTTCTACTTAGGGGGGTTCAGAATGATGTACTGAATACGTGGTAACCGTTTTCGCGTCGGTGTCCCTTCCACCCTGTATGAACAGGCTAAATTAGAACAGTCGTCCTCATTGATTTTAAGGTTAAGCCGTGCTTGATTAGGTTGGTGCGCGGATGGGTGACTACCCATTATACACCGAGTTACCTCCGTGCCTCGGAAAGCATGCAAAGCCGTTGGTCCCGGCTGTCACATTCGTACTCAAAACTCTCACAAATCATTCGAAATTCAAAAAATAAATACCACAGCACTGGTATTCTCACATGACCCATAACCATAACCATAATCAGCCTATAATGTTCCCACTGCTGGGACACAGGCCTCCTCTCTATGAGAGGGAATGGGCTATAATCCACCACGCGGGCCCAGTGCGGGTTGGTAGATGTGACATGTCTTCGAATTTTTGGTTCTACGACATGCCGGTTTCCTCACGATGTTTTCCTTCACCGTTTTAAGAGCAGTGGTGATGAAATAAATTACACAAAGTAATGCGCCTGCCTGGGTTCGAACCCACGACTTACTGTCCGTAAGTCAGGGCCGCCAACACTGGGCCACCGCTGCTCTCACATGGCCCAAGATCGAACAAAATCTATCGATTAACACCATTACCCCAAGTCGATTCTACACGTCTGCATCAATCATTGATTAAGTATTGAGCGATCAAGCACTACTGCGACGTCCACTCTTGAAGAATAGATCAATCATATGAAGAGAAAATGACAGCTGAAATGTTAGCCGTCTGATGAAAACGTTTAACTGAGGTCAATCGCCTGAACATTGTTAGAGATCTATGACCTTACAAAGTGCTATTCAAAAATCGACCTAAAGGAAGAGATATTATGTACCTAAATAGTACACCCACATTTTATCAGCTATGTTAAAGTCCCATGTATTAGGGGTCAGACCTCCACAAACTGATGGGGTGAATTCAGTATATCATACTAAGATGACTGGTACAAGAAATTATTTCAGGAATGTTAGAGGATTTTGATTGTTTTATTTCCTCATGCACAATGCATCGTTACCGTTGCAAAACGCACGTAGCGAACGGCAAGCGCGATGATAAGTTCGATGAACTCTATAGCTAGGGAGGAAGTGAAGTTCTAATTTCACGCGTCGTTCGTTACAGTATTTCAACATCCATTGTTGGATTTTTGATTTTAGCCGTTTTATTTACATAAATGGAGTACTGCGTACAGGAAATGTAATATTAAATTGAAATAAAGGAATAGTCACTGAAAACATAAAAATCCGGAGAATAATTCCGGTGGAATATGATTCAAAATAAGGAGCTGAATACAACCTGTCAGTTTGTGGAGGGCTGTCCCTTACACGCTGTATTTAATAAAGGGCCAACACTGAAATTCGAAATCGAAAGTTATTTTTGCCCGAGGTTTTGCCTTCATAGATGTCGGAAATTACCCTACGGAAACTCACTACGAGGATAAAAGATGTCCCAACTCAGGTCAGACAGGCAAACAGATGATTTTATAATATTAGTATGGATTACTGTCGGAGGAGCTCGTGGCTAAATAATAACAGCCGCACGGGTCGATCTTTAGGTTAAGCCGTGCTTGCCTAGGTTGGTCTGTGGACCTATTACTTACCGAGTTTTCTCTGTGCCTCGGAAATGACGTTAAGCCGTTGGTCCCGGGTTTCGTTGTGTTGCAAAAAGGTTTTTAAACTTTTCTGTCTTGTTGTGTGTTATACGAGTATTAGCAGTTTTAAATAGAAGCTCGTGGATAAATAATCAGCCGCTCAGATCGATCTTTAGGTTAAGCCGTGTTTGCCTAGGTTGGTCTGTGGATGGGTGACCACCCATTACATACCGAGTTTCCTCCATGCCTCGGAAAGCACGTTAAACCGTTGGTCCCGGCTGTCATTTGTAGACCTTTGACAGTCGTTAGGTAGTCAGTGGCCTGAAAAGTCTGACAACCAGTCTTTCCAAGGGGTATCGTATTACCCAGTATTAACTGGATTGTGGAGGTCAGATAGGCAGTCGCTCCATGTAAAATACTGTTATTCAGCTGCATCCGGTTAGACTGGAAGCCGACCCCAACATAGTTAGGAAAAGGTTAGGCAGATGATGATGATGAGTATGGATTACTGTTATACATAAAACAGTAAACTGTCTGTATATATTATGTACAAGCTGTGCTCCGCAACCTTCATCCGCGTGAAATTATTATAAAAATATGAGCTTTAGCCCTTGGCTTCGCTCGCGTTAATTTAGAATTTAACAACCAAGCGGTGTGAAATATACTTTACAACCTATTCTTAAACCTACCAAATATACATAAAAAAATTCATAAAAATCGGTCTAGCCGTTTCGGAGGAGTGCGACCACAAACATCGTGACACGAGATTTTTATATGTAGAAAGAAAAAGATTACTTCCCTATTTGAATCGGATTTTGTTAACAATTTCAAGGGTATTATTTTTTTTCACGGAACCCTTATCCTTTTTCTAAAATAAACCGTAGACAACTTACTCCTTATAACATCAACTATCTTCTAGTAAGAATTCCGTCAATATCGGTCCATCCGTTTCGTAGATTAGCCAAAACAAACAGACACACAGACAAAAAATGTCTTCACATAGTACTTTATAAGCATTCAGTCAAAAGTTTTTATTTTCAAATTACAAACAGACACTAGAATTTTATTTATTTGTATGCTAAAGTAATTGAAACAGGGTACAATCTACAAAAAACACACATACATAACCATAATTAGATAGTCTGTACATAATCGATCTAATACATTATCTTGCAAGTCATTGTGTGTAAATTGTCAGTGCGGCGTAGCGGAAGAGAAACATGTTTCTGCTACGACGCTACGACATTGTAGCCGCGTAGCGTGACAGCTACGCCGTAGCCGCGTAGGCCTTTTATTGTTCTAAAGTATGTTTTCTTTTTTTATGGATGGTAGGTACGTAATAATAAAAGAGTTCTGACTTGTAATGTTTTGTAAAAAGGTTTTACTTAGTGAGGCAACTTAGCATAGCAAAGTACAATATTGAAGAATTTTTTTTACCATTACTCAGACTAAACTATATTTTTTCGTGTCATTGGGTGGCAATCAAGACGAGCTTGTGGCTAAGTAATAAAAGTCGCTCGGGTCAATCTTCAGGTTAAGCCGCGTTTGTCAAGGTTGGTCCATGGATGGGTGACCGCCCATTACATACAGAGTTTCCTCCGTGCCTTGGAAAGCTCGTTAAACCGTTAGTCCCGGGTGTCATTTGCAGATCTTTGACAGTCGTTAAGTAGTCAGTGGCCCGAAAGTCTGACAACCAGTCTTACCAAGGGGTATCGTATTACCCAGTACTGGGTTGTGGAGGTCCAATAGGCAGTCACACCATGTAAAATACTGGTATTTAGCATTATCCGTTAGACTGGAAGCTGACTCCAACATAGTTGGAAAAAGGCTAGGCAGATGATGGGCGGCAATCAAGCAGGCGGTCTATCCGACAGTACTACGTGGGACTTCAAAACATAACAGACGAAATGTGGGTGTACTATCAGATACACCTCTGCCCAACCCTTCGGGGATTACAGGCGTGATTTTATGTTATGTATGTCATGTAATACCATAATACGGCCATTTAAAATTAAAATTATCAATGTCCAAGCGAATCGGATGTCAGATAAGATATCGTGCAGTTTTAATCGACAAGTGCGACCGCCGTCTGACATGCTCGACGTAATGACTGAACACATGAACAGCACGCTTTTAATGCCCATAAGGACAGGCAAAGATCCAACCACAGTTCTTCAGTTAGGTATTTCGCCGAATGCAATTAGACAAAAAAAAATCAAAAGGTTGAACGAAGTTTATAGTGGTCGAATTTTTATGAGACCAGACGTTTACATTGCGTTATAAGTGCCCCTGTAGGTCTATGTGAAATATAACTTTTTCTTGTATTTGCCTTTTTTTATTGAGTTCTTAGAGGTGTAGAACCCAGGCAGGCGCATTACTTTGTGTAATTTATTTCATCACCCCTGCTCTCAAAACGGTGAAGGAAAACATCTTGAGGAAACCGGCATGTCCTAGAACCAAAAATTCGAAGACGTGACATCTACCAACCCGCACTGGGCCCGCGTGGTGGATTATAGCCCATTCCTTGTCATAGAGAGGAGGCCTGTGTTCCAGCAGTGGGAACATTATAGGCTGATTATGCTATGTTATGCTAGAGGTGTAGAGAAAAAAGCAAAAAATAATAATATATAATTTCATTTTGTTTTTTTTTTGTTTTTGGATATCTTGAAATTCGACGAATTTACACATCCACTTAATCTATTAACCCCACTCCCAGCAGTCGCGCTTGCGACCACAATACCAACGGCGCAATCAGGATAAAATGTACGGAGTATGAGTATGCATACCAACCACCCCTTCGGGAAGATACAAGCATGAAGATATGTTAGTCTATCAGTGTGAAACGCGAAACACTCGTGGCTAAATAATAATAGATTCTCAGGTTAAGCCGCGCTCGCATAGATTCTCAGGTTAAGCCCCGCTTGCCTTGGTTAGTTCGTGGATGGGTGATTATCATTACATACCTCCATGCCTCGGAAAACACGTTAAGCCGTTGGTCTCGGCTGGTATTTGAAGATCTTTGACAGTCGTTAAGGTTGGTTAGTGACCCGAAAGTCTCACAGAAAACCTTACTAAAGGTTATCGTATTACCCAGTACTAACTGGGTTGTGGAGGTCAGATCGGCAGTCTCTCCGTTTCTCCTGCATTCGATTAGACTGGAAGCCGAGCCAAACATAGCTGGGAAAAGTCTAGGCAGATGAGTGTGCAACGTGAACATTCAATCAATTTATTTTCCCCTATCAAAATCACTTTGTCATACTGCATGGCCTGTCTGATATTCATCGGATCTATTCTCTCGTATGATATTGATTGCCAAACCGGATATTAAGTATCCGAATAATTCACGGTTCCATGGAATGCAGCTATTTAACGGTGTTAAAACTAGGTTATTATGTCATTCGGTGGATTCACTGCAGTTTTTTGGGGTTAAGAAACAAAGGTCTTTCCACAACCATGTTGGGATCGGCTCCCAGTCTAACCAGTTGCTAAACATCAGTATTTTACATACAGCGACTGCCTATTTGTTTATGTAGACACAAAATACTTAACAGGACATTACAATTACATTAAAATAGAAGAACACAAAGGCCTATCTGACCTCCACAACCCAGTTAGTACTGGATAATACGATACCCCTTGGTTAAGACTAGTTATTAGACTTTCGGGCCACTGACTACCTATAACAACTGTCAAAAATCTACAAATGACATCCGGGACGATGACGGGACCATGACGGGATGGGTTAACGTACTTTCCGAAGCACGGAGGAATCTCGGTATGTAACGGGTGGTTACCCATTCACGGAACAACCTAGGCAATCGTGGCTTAACCTAAAGATCGACCACAGCGGCTGTTTATTTATTTTATCATTTTTGCAGTGCAATTTTGGTTTTAGCTGGAGTAGTTTGAAAAAGAAAATAGAATCTCAGTAAATATGTACATGTTATATGACGTAAAGAAATCTAAAAATACCGACAAAATATTCTGCCAGCAAAACCTACGACAGAAAAATACAAATCTTTTTTTGCAATATTTAATAGATACCAACATACTATGCTAATATATATATGTAGTTGTTTGTGTGACCTAAAAATGTTGAGAATGAAACTCGCATACCAAGCGTGTATTTTGCATAATTTAGCTACAATATTTTTTGGTTTTTAGCCCAAATATGACACCAACGAACACAGGAATATAACTCCAGTAGAAAACAGAAAGTTGCAATTTAAAAACGTGCCCTACATTATATATTTTGATATGTAAGTGCGTTTACGAGTTACAGCATTACATACAAACTTTTAAGTCCTTTTTTTTTTAAATGACTAAACCGATTTTAATGAAACTTAATACGCGTAAGCAAGATACATAGGTCTTAAAAGTTATCACAGATAATTTTCAAAAAGTCTTTAAAAAAAAAGATAATTGGAAAATTTCTGTTGCTATGGAAAATCTAAAATCGGTCTAATTTAGCTGTAACACTATTTTTCTAAAATATTCTCTGATTACTTTTTTGACCTATGACCAGCCCCCGTAGCATGACCACCGTAGACATGGATTTCTTTGACAGAAAAATCGACAAAATGACAGATAGTGCAAAGAAATCTGTCACTGTGTCGACACAATCTGTCATTTTGTCGATTCTTCCGTCAAAGTAATCCTTGTCCACGGTGGTCATGCTACGGGGGCAGTTACGACAAAGGCTTAGGTTGGATTTGAATGTCTTTTCCAAAAAAAAAAGAATCTGTCAAGATTTCCGAAAGTCAGTCGTAGAATAGTGGCTGACAAACCAGGCCCATGTACGAGCCATTGTGTAAACGTACAACAACAAGGTCTCTTACGTCATCATTGAAAACAGACTTATAAACAACGTTATGTAAACCTAATGCAGTTTAAGCTTATAGAAATTGGATATTATTATATTTTTGGACAAAGACAATAGTTGTGTCGGTCAGTGGATACGAAACGGGGCACTATGAAAAAGTCGACGTAGCCCCGCTACACGGGGCTCCTATTTCTTTCTACAGGGTTTAAAGTAATCTAACCAAACCTAACGTCGGGGTGCCCCAAGGAGGTGTTCCCCAATGCCCCGTTACGTATACTCCAACCGTTGTATCTATTTTATATAACACCAAAGAAATTTAGGATAATTTTAAAATGACATTGAAAAACGAGATTTGGTTTGGTTTTTCCATTGGAATTTTCTCAGTAGCAGGCACGGAGCCTGAATGTGTTCCCAGTAATGGCAACAGGCTCGCCCTCTATTACATAGGACTTAAACATAACTGGCGAAATGTGGGTGTACTATTAGGTACACCTCTGCCTAACCCTTTGAGGATTACAGGCGTGATTTTAAGTTATATTATGTAATAGAAAAAAATGTGATATCATGTCTCTGTAAAGGTGCGGTTAAATCAACCGGACCGGACTCCAAACACTGCTGCTCTGGATAGATCATCATTTGCCTAGCCGTTTCCCAAATATGTTGGGGTCGGCTTCCAGTCTAACTGAATGCAGCTGAATACCAGTTTTTTACATGGAGCGACTGCCTATCCGACCTCCACAACCCAGTACTGGGTAATAAGATACCCTTTTTCAAGTACAATTTTTCCCATAACCCCTATACTATTCAATGCATCTACCTGCACAATATTTTGAGTGTTACGTTGAGTCCTACCGTAAACCGTGATTTTTCATCCCATGAAAAAGTCGTTTCCCCGCAACAATTTTTGCGTAGAGTTACTTAGCTTGATGTACAGAACGCTTGGTTGACGGCTTCATGATTGGTCCGTTTACACCTTGTATTGAACTGTCTTTGTTAGACGGCTAGCCATACCTAGGGAGACAGTAACTGGATTGTAGAAGTCAGATAGGTGGTCGTCCATGTAACATACGGGTAGCTGGTTAGACTGGAAGCCGACCCTAACATAGTTGGGAAAAAACTAGGCAGATGATAATGAGAAAACAAAGAAAATTTTCAATTCGCCTTTTCATTGTCATTTGGAACCATCATCATCATTTCAGCCGAAATACGTCCACTGTTGGACATAGGTGTCCCCCAAGTCTCGCCACATTGACCAGTTCCATGCGTCTCGCATCCAGCGGATCCCCGCAACCTTCATTTTGAAATAATTTGTTTCAAAAATGGGAAAAAATACAACAGCTTTTCCCGAAAAGCATGATAAAAAGGATTATTTAAAGTACGAAAATGATTTGTAGATATGTTATCTACTAATTAAATTGATTAGAACAAAGGAAAATAGTAATTTCCTGTCCATGCTTTGTTAGATTAAATTCTGTAACAGTATTTATCATTATCAGCAATGATATCGATCGGTGCAATAATAGCTAACTAAAGTTCTTTATTTGAACTCAAGTTCATGTTCAAATCCTAGTTAAAGCCGGAGTTTCTTTTGAAACCAAAAGACTCCACAAAACTTTTGACCCAATTTCGAAAGAAATAAAATGCATTCTACTAACTTTCAGTACTAGCCCTGAAATCCTTTCACAAAAGCTTCTCTTTGTTATATGGTTTCAGAACTACTACATGTTAAAACCAAATGTAATTTATTCACAACAATATAATACCCATTACCCAAAAACCGAAATAATCACATTTGTTCCATTTCGACGGAAAATGATTTCAATATTAATTTAGTATTCCACACTCCAATAGCTTAAAGCAAATACTGTTGAATAAATACTGAAAATTCATCCTAAATTAACGTCAAACTGTAAATACGAGCGAATCCAATCGTACGTGAATGAAAATTCTGCGAAAAACACGCTACATACAAAAAGTTTCCACGAAAAAAACTCACCTTTTATCCAGCAGCGAAAAACTTAAAAACCATCCTTTTTTAAACACGAAAAACACACAAAAATGACACTAGAACACTTCAAACACACCACACACTTAGACACAACACTACACTTTTAAACTTTTCGAAAGTCCCGCAAATTCCGATATGAGTTTCACGTCCGCTCGCTTCGCAAGCCAACGGCAAACTGAAAACAGTCGACTGAAGGATGTGTTTTAAAACAAAGGAAATTCGTGAAAAAAGGGTTTCAGGAATTCGTTTTATGAATTTGAATTTTCTCTTTTATAAGTATGAGTAGAGAATTTCGTTAATTTCGTGTTGGATTTTCTTGAAATTGAATTTTTTGTATAGGTTAAGTCGAGTCTGTGAAATTGAATATTTACGTAATGTCTGGAACAACTAAGTGAATGTGTCAAAAACACATACACTATTTTCCATTTCTTTAGTTCTAGTAAGACATTGAAAAGTGACTATCAAGGCCTTTCGTCAAGGGGATAGGCTGTAACGTCTCTGTGTGTGCTACCAACATAATATATCCTCGATATTTTTTTTAAATGACCCCACGCTCTTGGCGGAGTGGAAGGGAGTGTCAGACTTCTACTAGCTAAAACCCATCCATGTTCCTTATTTGCCATTTGTGTTCCAGTGCCGCGGTATCTCCTTTCGAGCAGTCCCGCAGCCCTGGCAGGCATCGGCCCTGGAGCGCGTGGAACACGAACACGCCACCAATATCTCCGATTTGCGCCCACAACCCAGGCGATGAACCTGCTTATCGCCCTGATTGCTATGGAACCGGATCTTGATAATATATGTTCACGAGTAGCACTAAAGCTATGCTTAATTATTGCATAAATTTATTTAGTTAATGTTTTGCTGTTGGTTTACTGCACGCTTTGGTGCAAACTCTAAATTCTGCAAGTATCTGTGTAAATAAATAAATGGATATAATAATATCAGTCTTTTTGTTAAGGGGTATGATTTTTTTAACATTCCTCACGATATATTCGTTCAAACAAAGACCTGCTTTGTGCTTTCACTTAGAAAGAACAAAGAAAAGTGTGGTGATGATATGCCTCGTTGATCTAGAGGTAAAAAGAGACTGCTGAGCATGAGGTCCTGGGTTCGATTCCCAGATCGAGAAAAGTGTTATTGGGTTTTTCCATCAAGAATTTCTCAGTACCAGTCACGAAGTCTGGATTTGTGCCTGGTTGATGGCAATAGGCTCGCCCCCTATTATATGGGACTTAAATATTACTGGCGAAATGTGGATGCACTATTAGGTACACATCTGCCAAACCCGTCAGGGATTACAGGCGTGATGTTATGAAAGCCACTATTATAATTCGCTAGGAAAATCTCAAACCTATTGTATTTGCAAGTTATATTATAAGATCATAATATTATACTAAGCAAATGACCGTTGGCAAGATTATTATTTTCTTATGTAATTTGCACTGCGAAATGTACTTTTTGTGCCAATAAATAACGTTCATTTCTTTTTTTCTATTTATCAACACTCTTACATAAGTTATCGTGAATAGTGACGCCACTTATTGACTTTCAGACAACCAACTAACTAAACCACTGATAAGGAACATCCTTATTAGCCCAACTTTGTTGGGGTCCTGCACGACCTAGTTAGTACTGAGTAAGACGTTATCCCTTGGAAAGACTGGTTGTCAGACTTTCGGGCCATTGACTACCTGTAACAACTGACAAAGATTTACAAATGACAGCCGGGACCAACGGCTTAACGTGCTTTCCGAGGCACGGAGGAAACTCGGTATGAAATGGGTACTCCATAGAATATTTTATGCAAGCGTGCCTTGACCTGAAGGTTGAAACGAGCGGCTGTTAATTAGCCGCGCCTCTGCCATACCTTACGGAGTTTACAGGCGTTATGTTATGCTATCTAGTTTTAGATTGGCAGATTTTTTAATGCTATACAGGGTGTAAACAGACCCTTCACGAAGCCGTCAACCAATCATTCAAACTAAATAACTTTACACAAAATTATTGCTGGGAAACGACTTTTTTTTTAAAAAACAAAGACTTAAAAAAGTTGAATATCTCCGTAACTAAAAGGTTCCCAGGTATAGTCTAGAACAAAAAAATGATCACAAAGACGTGGAAAGTAAGTGTCTTTCGGCTTTGTTAAAGGTCTATTTACACCCTGTATTTTTGACTTTTCTTTTTAATAGTCGTTATTGCCGACAATAATAGACCACATTTCGAACTAGGTACAGAATAAACTATAACCCACTAAAGTATTTAACTCCGTCTGACGTTAAAGACAACGTAATAGACCACTTTGTGTGCAATGTTCGCCGCTTGCATTCGTGCTCAGCGACCATCGGAATACTGAGTAATTTATTAATCGGACGTATGGCTAGAATTTCATAGGGTTTGTGGAACTAGGTATATAATGTGTGTACAGTACAACTGTAATAAAATAAAGGGTGTAAACAGACCCTTCACGAAGCCGTCAACCAAGCATTCTGTACATCAAAATAAGTATTTATACGCAAATAATATTGCTGGGAAACGACTTTTTTTTGGGGTGTAAAATCTCGTTTTACGGTAGGATGGAAAGCAATCAAAGCATTGTGCTGATGGATGGTATGAATAGTACGGGGGTCGTGGAGGTGTGTAAAGTAAAAACCTTACATTAAACTTTTGAAAAAGTTGGAACTTTGACCCCCAATATCTCCGTAACTAGAAGGTTCCCAGGTATGGTCTAGAACAAAAAGACGAGGGCAAAGACTGTGAGAACAAGTGCCTTTCAGCTTCGTTTAGGGTCTATTTACACCCTTTGTCTCACAGTGTCTTACCTCCGACCAACGCGCACCTCGAGTGAACTTTGATTAAGCCATTAGATTCATCGTCGATTCATCCAACACCATCGTCATCATCATCATCATCATCATCAGGAACGGCAGCTGGAAGGTCAAAGAGTGCAGGTTGCAGCCTTAGGTATGTACGCTGCACATATCTTTACTGCTGTCTGCACGAAACTATTGTGAGCCTCATCTTAACATATTTCGTAAGACCCTCAACGGTCTTCCCAGGGTAGCAGGAAACCATCACACCCATTTCTGCTGATGCACATGCTCCTTTTTTTTACAATCTGTAAACATGGTAAATATCCTGTTTCTAGTGTTAATTATAATACAGTGTCTTGATTAAACCAAATATGTTGGGGATGGCTTCCAGTCTAACCGGATGCAGATGAATATCAGTAGTTTACATAACATTACGCCTGTGATCCCAGAAGGATTAGGCAGAGGTGTAGGTACCTAATAGTACTTACACCTAAATTCGTCAGTTATGTTTTTAAGTCCAATGTAATGGGGGGCGAGCACAAACCAAGACTCTGTGGCTGCTACTGAGAAATTCCTGATGGAAAAACCTAATAATAATTTGCCCGACCCGGGAATCGAACCCGGGACCTCATGTTCAGCAGTCACGCTTGAGACCACTAGACGAACGAGGCAGTCATACATCTAGGTTCGTAATTATCAAGATACTTATTTTCTTTGATAATTTTCATGATAAATATTCACCCTGATTCAAAACTTGATCCTTTTAATTTTTATTTTTTACTTACAACTGATAATTTAATTTCTAAAATATTATTATGATGCCAAGAAAGACGTTTATATATTACTAATTCTGTAGTTTTAACACAAGTGTTCCAATAATTCTGTTTGTTGATTAATAAAAAAAAATGTGTTAGATCTTGTTTATGCACAATATTGGAATTTCTTTAAGAAAACCTCTTAGATAACTTGAAACATGTATAATATTGATTAAATTAGAATTTTCTTTTGGGGAGCCGAAATGATGAGTACAATTTTTTATAGCCAACCCTACCTTCAGAATAGAGAATATAATAAAAAATAAATTGCTGTAGACGCAAAACACATTTGCGATGAATTGCTCTAAAACTATGAGCAGGCGCGTACAGACCTTTTTTTTTAAATTGATACTTAACGCGTTTGGGTACGAGACCTCGGTGGCCCAGAGGTGGAGAGCAGCGGTGGTCCAGTGCACCAGTGGCGTCGGCTCCGACTCACGAGCAGTAAGTCGTGAGTTCGAACCTAGGCAAGCGCATTACTTTGTGTTTTTTTTATTTTTTGTGTATTTTTTTTAGACTGGAAGCCGACCCTAGCATAGCTGGTAAAAGGTTAAGCAGATGAAGATGTTACAGGTGGAGAAATTAGTGTGACTGCACTATTCACCTCTGCCTACCCCTCGGCGAATACAAGCTCGATGTTACAGTCAACGGGGAGTAACTAACTGCGAGTGTAGCTAGTGAGCTGTCAGTAATGAGCGCTTTGAAGATTATCTGTTGCCGTTGGCTTTTAGACTTATTAACTGGGTGTATATAGGGTGACTGGTAATTAGTGACCGATACATAAACACATGATTTTACTCATGATAACAAACAACTTTCCCAAAGAAATATTTTTTTTAAAATATTCATTCACTTTTATAACAATAACACAACAGCGGGCCGTATGAAATTCGCACGCGCGCGCCTTTGACCTATCAGCCGCATGACGCCGTTCTGTCTCATTACTATCGTACCATGCAACAGTGGGTGCGCAGGGCCCCCGCGCGGCTCACAAGCCCGTTCCGTACTGCTCCGCTATTGTGTTATTGTGATAAAAACGAATGAGTAGTAAAAATAATGTTTCTTTGCGAAAGTTGTTTGTTATCATGAGCACAATCACGTGTTTAAGTATCGGTCACTAATTACCAGTCAAGCTAGATAGTTCATTTTAAAGACCTGAGTATATGAGAATAAATGTGGATGGATGGGGAGGGAGAGGAAGACCAAGAAAACAATGGATGGATTGTGTGAGGAATGATATGAAGGAAAAAGATGTAAATGATAGCGTGACGGTTAACAGAGGAGAATGGAAGAAAAAAACGTGTTGCGCCGACACCGTTATAGACCTGAGTTCATACTGAAGGGATATACAACTTTAGTTTTAATATATGCGAAACCTGAAACACGTGTCTAGTATTTTTATGTAAAGAATCTATGTACAAATCACAAAGTTATAAGCTTGTTCTGTTACCTAGTTGTCCGCACAAAAACGCGGTCACCAAGCAGCGCGCACCTCCAGCGTCATTTTGAGCTCATTGCTAATAATAATTTGGCAGTAGGTACCTAAAATATTGCGATAGGTACTCAAAGTCGCTCTATGTCCAACTTTTAATTTTTTTAAATATTTTTTGGAAAAAATATAACATGGTTTATCGATTCAGTTACTTATTCAGGTTTCGCCTGTACTAAAAATAATGTTGTATAGGGTTTATGTTTATTTAACAAGCACTACCTAAGTGCTTCGTTCGTCTAGTAGTCGCAAGCGCGACTGCTGAGCATAAGGTCCTGGGTTCGATTCCCATCCGTGGTTACTGAGAGAATTCCTGATGGAATCCATCAGGAATTCAGGAATTTAGATTTGTTCTTAGGCTCACCTATTGCCATCAAGCGGGAACAAATCCAAATTACACCCAACCCAACATTACACGGGACTTAAAAAAGAACTATTGAAATGTGGGTGTACTATAAGGTACACCTCTACCTCACCCTTCGGGGATTATAGGCGTCATGATATGTTAAGTTAAAAATCATGATGATGGAGCAGTGGCCCAA
Source organism: Noctua fimbriata (assembly GCA_905163415.1). Classification (NCBI taxonomy): domain Eukaryota; kingdom Metazoa; phylum Arthropoda; class Insecta; order Lepidoptera; family Noctuidae; genus Noctua; species Noctua fimbriata. The sequence continues at coordinate 6,456,670 of LR990951.1, forward strand.
TGTAAGGGCCGTGCTTATTATTATTTATTTATTTATCAAGACAAAGTTTACAGAAATCTTAACTTAAGAACTATGGCCCACAAAACCGTTTTCACTGTTTGTCTGAGGTATCGGAACAAACGGTATAGAGAAAAGTTTACAAGTGCGGACACTAAATTTTCACTTTTTTTACTTTTTAATAAATGCTTATAAACTAATTACTAATTTACTAATATTTACTAATTAACAAATTTTACTAATTTAAGTACTTATATTTACTAATATTACTAATTTCCAATACTAATATACTTACTAATACCAATCAATCAATCATTATTCATTCATTATTAATTAATCAAATAATCAATCAATACTAATTAATTTATAATATTATACGGAAACGGACATAGGGGTACCTTTCATCCCGGAAAAAATGTGCCAATGTGCGTGTTAAGAGTTGTATGTCACGGGTTCAATAACTGGCAGCCGTTTTCCTTTTTGTTATTTATTTTATGACCGCTGCTCTCAATATGGTGAAGAGAACATCCTGAAGAGACCGGTATGTCTTAGAAACAAAAATTCAATCACATGTAACATCCTTAAATTTGCATTGGGCTAGATTGGTTGTCTACGGCCTATTCCTACATATACAGGGTGTACACAGACCCTTCACATAGCCGTCAACCAAGCATTCTGTACATCAAACTAAGTAACTTTACGCAAAAATTATTGCTGGGAATCGACTTTTTTTTTGGGGTGAAAAATCACGTTTTAAGGTAGGACTCGACGGAAAGCACTCAAAGCATTGTGCTGATGGATGGATTGAATAGTACGGGGGTCATGGAGGTGTGTAAAGTAAAAATCTTACATTAAAAACATGTATTTAAAAAAAAAAACTTGTGAAAAAGTTGGAACTTTGACCCCCAATTTCTCCGTAACTAGAAGATTCCCAGGTATGGCCTAGAACAAAAAAATTATCGCAAAGACGGGGAGAACTAGTGCCTTTCGGCTATGGCTATTAAGGGTCTATTTATACCCTTTAGAGTGGAACCCTGTGGGCGATTTTAGGTTGGTAGGTTGGCTGCTGCGTTGCGTGTCGCGGGTTTGATTTCCGCACGGAACAAATATTTGTTTGACCTACCGGTAGTTGTTCCGGGTTTGGCTGTGTACCCACGAAATAGGTGAAATTTCTAGTGTGAGGCAAGGTTAAAAAAAAAAATATGCTTATGCTATGTGGATGAGCAGACAGACACGAAAATTACAAGATAATGACAATCATGTCCTAGTTGTTTAACTGAAAACTGCAATCAGACATGGTTGTCTTTATACCTGAATTTACTCATTAAATTACATATAAAACCATTAAAGATCATTTAAAATACTACGAAAGCTACTCGTCGTAGTGGAGGACGCGTGGAGCTACGTCGTAGCTCACTGTGCTACTACGGCGTAGCACAGTGAGCTACGACGTAGCTCCACGCGTTGCAAGAAGTCAATTGATGCCAATTTCTCCTTTATTAAATTTTACCAACAACCGGATTTCTTTGGTTTGTTTCCATTTCACCATTTGTATGAATTTAGCGGCGTGGTTGGTGCAGTGGCTGAGCGATTGACTGCTGCGCTGCGTGTCGCGGGTTCGATTCCCGCACGAAACAAATATTTAAAAGGCCTACAGGTAGTTTTTCCGAATCTTGCTGTTTGTGTATGTGAGTTTAAATGTTTGTAAACGCACCCACGATACAAAAGAAATTCCTAGTGTACGGTAATGCTTTAAAAAAAAAAAAAAAATATTGTGTTTTTTTTTACCTACGATTAAGTTCCCGTTTACTTCATCATCATCTTCATCATCATCATCATCATCATCATCATTTCAGCCGAAAGACGTCCACTGCTGGACATAGGCCTCCCCCATCTGTCTGTTAGCGGGCTGTATCTCAAAATTAAAATCAAAGCATTTATTTCAAGTAGGCCAGTTAAAGGCAATTTAGAACTGTCGAAACAAAGAACAATGAAAAGTATCTACAGTCCCAGTCACGAGGCATAAAAACTGTGAAAGTACTGTAGTTGCCCATTCCCTAACGTAGATCTCTATGGAGAAGAACGGGCAAGAAACTCCATGGACACTCTTTTAAATCTCTCATGATCCGTAATAGGTAGACATTTGAAATTTTCACAGAATGTGTATTTCTGTTGCCGCTATTACCTCACCCAAACACACTGCTTGACGTTCCCGACCAACGATGATAGATGGCGCTATTCTAAATTAAAGATAATCAGTAGCGATTCTAATAATTGTGCCTCTGTGTTGATTCTGCGACATACATATACCTAACATAATATTATCGCCACCGACCGGTAGTTTCTCACGACATTTTCCTCCATTTTAACTTCAAACTTGCAACCGCATTTCCGCTTCCTTTCATTTTCTCAGAAAATATTAATTGTATTGCAGTCGTTCGTTAGTAGAATAGCTACTTCAAAGGCAGGTTCTCTAGGAAACGTTCTAACAGCATTTCCACTCAGGAAAGGTACAGCATAATATCACGCCTGTGTTCTCAGTAAGGTTAGGTAGAGATGTTTGTTCCAACAGCATTTCACCAATTATAAAATTAATTATAATTATCAATGTTTTAAGTACTTAAACTAATATTGTCACTTTTGAGATCCCGATACGGAAGAACGGAAAAACGACGGGGCTTTCACGGTTTACAACTAAACTAATACTGTCACTTACGGAATATCTTCCGTGATTGTTCAATATTTGAGCTCCCGATACGGAAGAACGGAAAAACAACGGGGCTTTCACGGTTTACAATTAAACTAATACTGTCACTTACGGGATATCTTCCATGATTGCTCAATATTTGAGCTCCCGATACGGAAGAACGGAAAAACAACGGGACTTTCACGGTTTACAACTAAACTAATACTGTCACTTACGGAATATCTTCCGTGATTGTTCATATTTGAGCTCCCGATACGGAAGAACGGAAAAACAACGAGGCTTTCACGGTTTACAACTAACTTTTACTGTCATTTACGGAAGATATCCCGTATTTGACAGTATTAGTTTAGTTGTAAACCGTGAAAGCTTAAAACAGTGTTTTAAGCCCTTGTCAGAATGTACTAGTAAGAATCAAATTCTGGGAAGTAATATATGACAAATCAAAGGAAAGTGTTCATTTTTGATAAAAACAGTGATGAGGATTGCAAACAGTAGTATTCAACGAAACGTCGAACAAAATCACTATTCGCGCCAATTCACTTGTAAGTTCTAATTTCAATTATTTAATTTTTTTTTATCATTTTATTGTGGCCTTAAACCACGAAAAAATAAAAATTAGAACATAATGTTGTGAAGATGACTGTGGTGCGGGTGTCACATTCTTATGTCTCTCTTAGGAGAGAGAGTTAGACAGAGTGGGTCGACAATTTTCATTAATGCTCCGGGTCCTATTGGGCGTAGCATGATGTTATATGTATAGCCTATAGTTTTTCTCGATATATGGGCTATCCACCACTATAAAAAAAATCTATTCGAACTAGAATAGTTCCTGAGATTAGCACGTTCAATCAAACACACTTTTCTGCTTTATAATATTAGTATAGATTAAAATATATTCCCTATTCCGACCTCTCTCTCAAAGAAACATGGATACATTCTTATTACATACGGTATTCAAAAATAGTTGTGTAAGTAAATAATTTTTAAAGGCTGTCAGATGCAATATTCATCGTATTTTTATCGCACAATATTGCTAGGAACATGAATAATAATTTAAGAAAATATTCTGAAGAGTTTGCCAATGTATATCAAACTAGCTTTGGATGCTGACTTTGCTCGAGTTTTAGTTTTCTTGAAGCTATTGTTTGTTGTTGTGAATACTGTTTCCCTGATTTTCCGCTTTTTCTTTAAGTAAATTATAATGATAGCCTCGACCAACATCTGAGGAGGCTCTCGCTTGGCAGCTGGATCAAGAGCTTGATTCAGAAAGCAGTACTTTTGGACACGGCACGTATCGTTAGGAGGTTCCTCTCTTAAGAGCCCTGACCACCGGTAGCTCGGACCCTGTTCCCGATGCCGGTGGGCTACTATTTTTTAATTCTTTTTGATATTACTTTGTATAGCAATATTTAAAAATGTAAATTATATGTACAGAAAATAAATAAAGGGAATAATAATAATTATATACTTAAAGAAAAAGTTGTATTAATGATTTTTTTCCCACGCTAAAAATTTTTCTTCGATCATTCCGTTGATATTCTGTGTGACTTGTTCCGTCACATTTTTTCCAGTTTCCCGGATTTCTAGTCTTTGCTCCTCCAGTTTTTTTTGTATTGATTGAAATTGTATTGATTTCGTAATTTGTAATGTTATTTTTTTTGAACTTTTTTTTTACAACACTAAACGTCAACAGACGTCTTGTAATTTCATTCCATATTATTTTCGTTCAATAATTATTTTTAACAGTCTGGAAACTAATCTTCCTTTTTATATATTATAATTTCTCCATTTTTTATACAACAATAGTAAAATGAAGCGAATTTATAAAATCAAACATAAAAGAAAAAAAATTGAACAATAATGATGTATGTCACTACATAAAATTTGAAAAACCCAAATGAAATAAAAAAAATGTTGACCAGAGCAGCAGCAAGACGCGCACGCCTATCGCCTCCGGACCCGTCGCTCAGCTCCGCCTCACCCCCGCCGGAATCCAGCCCCGTCGTGAGTGCTGTGACACCGGCCGTGGCATTTGCGTCGAGCTCGAGCGACGAGTATTTTTCTCCGCCCACGACACCACCACCTGTTAGTCGGCGGGGAGGACGCAGGCCGCCGAACGGTTTAGGACCTCGAGGCCCACCGGCCTCTGATAGGATCCCAGCTCCCGGTGGGAGTGTGCAGCGCATGCGATGGACGCAATCCATCAATGTAAATGTCATGTGCGCATACTATGGGGCTACAGAGGGGGGAAACAACCTGACCGCGTACCGTGTTCGGATGCTCTCTCTGTTTCAGGTGCTTGAGCCAGCTGTCAACGTGTCGGCACAACGACTATCGGATCAGGTGCGAGTCATCCAGCGTAATCGTATGTTCGGTTACACCGTACTTGATAGTTTGCGGACTGAAATGCAGAGTAGCCATGTCATTGCCACGCCGCCGCAGGCTGTGGTTCCACCACAGTCTACCATAATACCAAATCGCGATTACGACGTGAGTAATGACATAGTTACTAATGTAAGTACCCAGTGCAATGAGGAATTGAGGAGTGTTTTGGAGGTTGCGATTCGAGAATATCGGTTCATGCAACCCGACCTTAGACCACGCATACCTCGTTTGCCCATGCATAACAAAAATAGGGTGCTGGTGGCTGTTCTGGATTCGCAGTTGTCAAACTATTTTGATAACTGCGAAGACCTCACCGAGGCTCACTCACGTCGTGTAGCTCATGTCAATTTTCTGATGACAGAGCTACACGACCTAAACCAGCCGTACCGCCATGGCAGTACAGGATTGAACGACGTATTGGTGGGGCCAGAGCACTCATCGGCTAACTGATCTGCTTCAGGATAGGCCATACTCGTCCTAGAGTAATGCGTTTTGTGAGGTGGACGTTCTCGGGGACTGATATCAGTCCTCGAGACTACATGTCCCGTATCATAGAGCGCATCGACTTCCTGAAGCAGAAAGTGTATGCATGGGTAAACTGTATTCGTAGGTATAAGCGGCGGGTGGACCGATACACTCAGAATCGCACATTCCAAAGAGATGAAAGGTACCACCTGCTCCTTAAATCGGGTAGTACTGCGGAGCCCAAAAATTATAGACCGATTACCTGTCTTCCAACTGTCTATAAAGTACTTACATCCATTTTGAGAGCTAAAATTAACAAACACATTGATGACAATTCTGTCACGTCCGCTTCTCAAAATGGATGTAGGAACGGGTCCCGCGGTACTAAGGAGCTACTCCTCATTGATATGGCAATTAGTCCACAGGTTCGCCGTTCCCGAAGGGATCTGTCGCCATGTTGGATAGACTATAAGAAGGCTTATGACTCGGTACCACATACGTGGCTCATGAGGGCGCTAGAGTTGTATAAAGTTTATGCAACTCTGCGCACCTTCCTGATGTCATGTATGGGACAATGGAGAACAGTCTTTCGCTATCCAGGATGTCGGCAAATCTAGAGGAATAGCGAGCCGATAAGGATAGAGCGAGGCATATTTCAGGGCGATAGTTTGAGTCCACTTTGGTTCTGCTTAGCCTTGAATCCTCTTAGCACGCTGCTGGAGGATTCAGGTCTAGGTTATCGGTTGAGAAGAGGTGGTCAAGTTATATCTCACCTCCTTTACATGGATGACCTGAAACTCTTTGCCCCCAACGATTTGCAACTGATGGAGCTACTCAAGGTAACTGAAACTTTCAGTAGCGCCATCAGGATGGAATTTGGTGTGGACAAATGTGCGGTCATGCATGTAAAGCGAGGGGAGATTGTGGAATCTGTGGGAACCCAGCTCTCGCATTCCATAAATCTTAGATCCCTCTCAGCAACCGAAACCTATAAGTATTTGGGTATGTCGGAAGCGCTGGGCATCAATGTTGCTGACATGAAGCAATCGTTGAAGGAGCGCTTCTTTGGCCGCCTGAAAAAAGTATTTAATAGTCTTTTATCAGGCGGAAATAAAGTACGTGCCTTCAACGGTTGCGTCATGCCGGTTTTGATGTACTCTTTCGGCATACTCAAATGGACTCAAACAGAACTAGACGCCCTGGATAGGAGGGTCCGTACATTGTTGACGGCATATCGAATGCATCACCCGCGTTCTTCTGTTATAAGACTGTATATCCCGCGGAGGTGTGGGGGTCGAGGCTTATTAAACGCTAAGACTCTCCACAATCACGAGATATGCAGTCTCAGGGAATATTTTCTTGAAACCGACGTGGGGATGCATCGAGATGTGTAACGGTGGACAAGGGCCTCACCCCGCTCTCCTTGGCTAAAGAGAACTGGCGCAAATCTGTATTGCTTGACACTAACGACCGCATAGAGGTATGGCAGAGTAAGGAGCTTCACGGACGGTTTTTCCGGGCCCTGCATAGGCCCGATGTAGACCTATCAGCGTCCGTAGCCTGGCTACGTTCCGGGGAACTCTTCGGAGAAACCGTAGGTTTTGTCTGTGCAATTATGGATGAAGTTATGATGACGAATAACTACCGGAGATTTATTGTGAAGGACGGTACGGTTGACATATGTCGGGCATGCCACCGTCCAGGCGAATCAATCCGTCACACTATCTCCGGGTTTTCTCGTCTGGCTAACGGAGAGTACTTGCATAGACACAACCTTGTAGCCAGGATTATCCATCAGCAACTTGCTACAACCTCCTGGAGTCGGAAGTGCCGTACTATAAGTATGTGCCCGACCCAGTTCTCGAAAATGGCAGTATCACATTGTACTAGGATCGATCCCTCATCACTGACAGGACTATTGTAGCCAATAAGTCTGATATAGTGGTGGTGGATCGATCAGAGCGGTGCGCAATGATTGTTGACATAACGGTCCCGCATGATGAGAACCTCGTGAAAGCCGAGAAAGATAAGAAAATCAAGTATCTTGACTTGGCTCACGAGGTTGTCGACATGTGGGATGTGGCCTCAGCGATCATTGTGCCGATAGTCGTATCAGCCCAAGGCTTAATTGCCAAGAGCCTCGACCAATACCTGAGGAGGTTCTCGTTAGGCAGCTGGACCAAGTGCTTGATTCAGAAAGCGGTACTTCTGGACACGGCTCGTATTGTTAGGAGGTTCCTCTCTCTGCAGCCCTGACCGCCGGTAGCTTGGACCCTGTTCCCGATACCGGTGGGCTACAATTTTTATATTTTTAAATGTATTTTATATTGTATTTTAAGGAACATTTAAAAATGTAAATAATTTGTAAAAATATAAATAAAGGAAAGAATAAGAATAAGAATAATTTATTTTAAAGTATTACAAAAAGTGTACATTTAGGCGCAGTAGTATTATTTTTATACAATAATAATTAGTACTTATAAGTAAACTATAATGTGTTAATTTTATAATTTTAATGAACGTGACTTTATAATTTTATTTAAAGATTTATGATTTCAAACACAATGTGAATTATTTCTGAATAAACTGAATTGAATAGAATTTAATTGAATTGAATAATTGTTTTAAGTGCGTTCAGAATTTCTTCCATGATTAGTGGTTTCCTAATTTTGTTTTGGTGTAGATGGTGCCCTCTCTAGTAGTTCGCCTTTGTATTAGTCTAGTTTGTCTCTTGAGGTGCAATGGGTTTTATCGATCTTTGTTGCTGCTGTCACTACTGACAGCAGCAACGCAACAAAGATCGATAAAAGGGCCAATTATGACGCTACCGTCATAATTGGCCCTTTTTATGATAGATGGCGTTTTTGATGTAAGTGTTGCCCTCTATTGGTGCGCCTTAGTATCTTCAGCTGTTATCGATTTGCAACACTGCTGCACTGCTACCTTGGTGGTGTTGCAGATCTCGGCAGTGTATTATGCCTTAATCTTAACAGATGGCGCTACTTATGATGTTGCTCGACGTGAATAACAATTGCAAGTCATCCATTTAGGTGATATTTGAACCCCAATTTCGCAATGATTAAATTTGCACTTTGTTGTTTGGTGTCACTTTTGTACACATGTGAAATGGGCTACATTGAACTATTGTAAAGTTGGAAGCTGATTTGCACTACGTAATTTCAAGTTATTTATATGTTTTCATGATTTTACTTTTGTAATGCCCAGATCACTAAATACTATTGGAAGAGATTGTACTTTATTTTACTTAATTATATATACGGAGCCGATGTTTACCGTTGCACAGTAGCCTGATACTTTTTTGGGCAATCATCATCTGCCTAGCCTTTTCCCAACTATATTGGGGTCGGCGGACATGTTGTTAAAAACCATTTCGGCATTATTTTTGTCCTGATAATATTTTTGCTGAAAGTAACATGTCAAATTATCGTACTAGCATTATATACAGGGTGTAAGGGACAGCCCTCCACAAATTGATGGGGTGAATTCAGTATATCATACGAAGATGACCGGTACAAGAAATTATTACAGGAAAGTTTTGAGAATCCAATAAATTTGATGTGTTTTCTCATACGCTAGGACTCAAAAGACTCGAAAGCATTGTGCTGATGGATGGATTGAATAGTACGGGGGCCATTGAGGTGTTTTAAGTGCAACTCTTACATTAAAAACACGTATTAAAAAAAAAACTTGTGAAAAAGTTGGAACTTTGACCCCCAATATCTCCGTAACTATAAGGTTCCCAGGTATGGTCTAGAACAAAAAGGGTCTTTTGGCTTTATTAAGGGTCTTTTTACACCTTTTATTACGAAGTTTTACTTCACCGTGTTAAGCACAGCGGTGATAAAATAAATTAAAGAAAGTAAAATACCCGAATACTAAATACTTAAAAATACCCGAACACTAAATACTTAAAAAGCGGATTCTTGAACTGTTATAAGAGCTAAGTTAAATACTAATAAAGACATAAACCATTTTCCTTCTTTACGAAGAATCTCAAGCATGTCTTTTGTTCAGCCACACTCAAAAAGATCTACCCTGAAATGCGAAATGAAAATTCTCGTAAAGTGCACTTGACGGGCGGTTATAGCGAGGTTTCTTGTCGAGAGGAAACCAGTATGCCTGAGAGTTATTTCTCGACGGCATGTAAAGCCAAGTCAGAGGCCCACGGGCGGTATAAAAACTCCAACACCAGGTTAAGCACTAACTACGGGATAAAAGAAAAATCCGGCCAAGTGCTAGCCAGACTCGCGCATGAAAGGTTCCGTAAAATGGTAATAGGGGAGCCCCCTTTAATTTTCATGATTTGTTGTTATGACGGCAACAGAAATATGTACACATTCTGTGAAATTTTCAACTGTCTACCTATTACGAATCATGAGATACAGCCCTCTGACAGATAGACGGACGTACAGCAGGGGCTAAGTAATAGGGTTCCGTTGGTTACTCTCCGGGCATTGAACCCTAAAAGGTGGCGTTTCTAGGATAATTTGTTATAGTGACTGTGTTGTCACATGAGTTACAAAGCATGGAGTTTTGAGAAACTTTCAGTTTTAATGTAGTTACGTTTTGCTGAGCATGAGGACCCGAGTTTGATTCCCACGTCAGGCAAATGTTATTGGATTTTCAATCTGTTTCTCAGTAGCAGCTACGGAATCTAAATTTGTGCCAAGGTAGATGATAATACGCTCGCTCCTTATTACATGGGACTTAAATATAACTGGGAAATACAACATATTTTTAGTATATGCGAAACCTGAATATAGTTTGTTCAGAATAAGTAACTGAATCGATTCCAATAATTTTTACACCATGTTAAATTTTTTCCCGAAAATATTTAAAAAAGTTAAAAGTTGGACACCGAGCGACTTTGAGTACCTATCGCAGTAATTTAGGTACCTACTGCCAAATTATTATTATCAATGAGCTCAAGACGACGCTGGAGGCGCGCGCTGCGTGGTGACCGTGTTTTAGTGCGGACAACTAGGTAACAGAACAAGCTTATAACTTTGTGATTTTTCATGATACAGTTTTGAAATTTTGTACATAGATTCTTTACATAAAAATACTACAAACGTGTATCAGGTTTCGCATATACTAAAACTAATGTTGCATATGGGTGTACTATTTGGTACCTACACCTCGGTCGTGGCGTGATGTACTATAATGAATACTATGAAATGGAAATTATATTTTTCCTACTCCTTCTCTATTAGTTTTCTGATAAATTTCGTTGCGGAATTCAAGACAGTTAAATTGTTTTCAGGGACTCCGTCGAGCTTCATTGTCTCGGCGGTTTTCTGATGGTTGCAGCTGTTGATTCTCTCAGCTTTCAAGAATTGCAATAGATTGACAGGCTTGTCCCAAAAAAAATGCATTTAACGGAAAGTCCTCTAGCACAGCACAGCATCATGCTGAGTGGTAACCTGCTTGTCGCAGTCACGACGTGCAAGTGTTAATTTTTTTCTTTTTTTGTTCCGTCCAGTTGAATTTATAGTTTATTGTTTTATTTGTGTTTTGTTATTTTTTTTTTGTAATTTTGTGTGATGCACGTCAAGTCCCTGCGGCAAATAAATATATTTTCTTTCTTTCTTTCTTTCTTTCTTTCTTTCTTTCTTTCTTTCTTTCTTTCTTTCTTTCTTTCTTTCTTTCTTTCTTTCTTTCTTTCTTTCTTCTCTATACCGAATAAATAATGTTTGACGTAGGCAACTTCAAAAACTTCTAACAATAAATGAAGATTGCCTATCCTTCTAACTTAACGTATTGATAACGCCCACTTGAATTTTAATCAAAAGTTTAGCCTCATATCGGTTTCGTTAACCCTTTCTTGCACGCTGAAACTTAAAGCCACACAATTTAATAATTTCTAAATCGGTTTTTGTTCCGTAAGTAAGGTATGCTACTCATAAATTCTTTTATAGCGGGATTCAAATATCTCCATAGCCTAAACAGGGTGGAAGGAACACCGATGCTAAAAAGGTTACCACGTATTCATTACCCAAAATATAAATTTTCATCGATAATTAAAAAAAAAGCAGCTGTTCCATACATTTTGACCGTGTAGGTATTGCAGTTTTGTGTGAAACAGCCTGATCGTTTTTTTTTAAATTACCGACAAAAAAATTGTCCCACTACAAGGTAAAGATCTCCCCCTTCCCTCTTTCCACTTATCTAGTGCGATTTTTGACCAGTCCAGCGTTTTGTAGCGACTGCCTATCTGATCTCCACAACCCAGTTAGTACTGAGAAATACGATTGGTAAGACTGGTTACCAGACTTTTGCGCCACTGACTAATTACCTCGAACGACTGTCAAAGATCTACAAAAGACAACCGGACCCAACGGCTTGACGGAGGAAACTCGGTATGCAATGGGTTGTGATCCACCCTAGGCAAGCGCGGCTTAACCTTTTTTTTCTATTTTTTTTTTAGGATGGGAAATCATTAAATGACAAACCGACTAAAACCCATCCATGTTCCTTCTTTTCCCTTTGTGTTCCAGGGCCGCGGTATCACGCGCCGTCGACACGGCCTGTCGTCATAAGACGGCCGGACGGCGAGCTAGCTCATAACTCGCCGTCCACAGGCCCGCGCCTACGGTGGCCAGGGGTCACCACGTGACCCCCGACGTCAGGCGTCTCCCGCGGCGACTGGGACGTGCGGCTCTTTCGCTCTCACGTCCCGCCACCTCCTTCACTAGCATGACTGCTTTGCAGAAGGAGGTGACGGATTCCCATTCTCTCTCGTTCCGGACCATGGCTTGAACCAGGACCGGGCGCGAGAGTTCGCCGCCGCCACTGGGCCACCGCTGCTCTCTATATCTTGGCATTAGGGGTACCGTACTACCCAGTATTAACGGGGTTCTGGAGGTGCGGCTAGCCAGTCGCTCCATGTAAAATACTGGTATTCAGCTGCATCCGGTTAGATTGGAAGCCGACCTTAACATAGTTGGGAAAAGGCTAGGATGATGATGAATATGTAGGCATTCATTTTGCTGCAGCTTATTTGTTAGTTAAAAAAGAGGTCTAAACCATTCAATATGATGGAGTAGGCTTGCCCGGCTAGGAGTTAGCGCTTGACCGATGAATAGACCAAAGAAACAGCAACTTAGATAAATGATCCATCAAAAACTCCACAGTTCTCTTAACTACTAAGCGAGAGAGTTCCGACTACGGAGTGCCAATACGAACGCTATGTACATTTAATTAAAAGTTTAAAACTGTTCTGCTAGCGTTTACTCTTCAATTAATACGAAAACTTTGGCTATCACACATAGTTTAACTTTGGAAGGTTAGTCACACTGGAGGTAGATTTGTTTTGTTTCTACAACGGTTTTAAAGGAAAAGTTTAAGGGCCGGACTAAATCGAAGTGGAGACGAGGGCAAAGAAGAGGAGATGTGTTGTAATGCACCAATAGAATTTCATTATTTACACTTCTCATCTCCTCTTAGCTTTAGTGAAAACGGTTGAGCATAGGAGAGGAGATTTCTCGTAATTGTTTAGGCCAGCGGAGAGAAAAAGAGAGATGAGCGGCTTGCAGTGAGCGGTGTACGGTGAGCGGCGATAGCTTAGCTTCATACGGTGGGCGGCGTGCTGTGAGTAGTGTGCTGTGTGCGGTGAGCGGAGGATATACCCAAGCTTCTAAATATTTCCTCTCCTCTCCGCTTTCACATCTCCGCTCGTCTCCACTTTCCACATCTCCCCTTCTCTCCGCTTTGCACATCTCCTCTCCTCTTTGCACCTCTCCCCTTCTCTCCACTTTGCACATCTCCTCTCCTCTCCTCTTTGCACCTCTCCCCTTCTCTCCGCTTTGCACATCTCCTCTCCTCTCCTCTTTGCACCTCTCCCCTTCTCCGCTTTGCACATCTCCTCTCCTCACCACTTTGCACCTCTCCCCTTCTCTCCTCTTCGCACCTCTCCCCTTCTCTCCTCTTCGCACCTCTCCCCTTCTCTCCGCTTTGCACATCTGCTCTCCTCTCCGCTTTGCACCTCTCCCTTTCTCTCCACTTTGCACATCTCCTCTCCTCTTTGCACCTCTCCCCTTCTCTCCGCTTTGCACATCTCCTCTCCTCTCCGTTTTGCACCTCTCCCCTTCTTTCCTCTTCGCACCTCTCCCCTTCTCTCCGCTTTGCACCTCTCCCCTTCTTTCCTCTTCGCACCTCTCCCGTTCTCTCCGCTTTGCACATCTGCTGTCCTCTCCGCATTGCACCTCTCCCCTTCTCTCCCCTTTGCACATCTGCTCTCCTCTCCGCTTTGCACCCCTCCCCTTCTCTCCGCTTTGCACATCTCCTCTCCTCTCCGCTTTGCACCTCTCCCCTTCTCTCTCCGACCGAACCATTAATTATGATAGTTTTCTAATTAATTGACGGTACTATACACAATATCGAGAGAAGTGAAAGGGATAGTGAAGGCCACTGTAGGCTTGACAGCAACTTGGGTAGGTACCTAATTCACAATAAATAACTCTATCGGATTAAAAGCTCTGATGGCTGAGAGAATGTCATGCTCATTCAAATGTCTCGCTGATGGTGGCGGGTGTGTCGGGTCATTTAGTGCCCTTCAATATGGTTGATTTGAATGGCGCTGATCCATGCGTCATGTTCGTGAACGGGCGCTGTCAGTTGGGACTGGCCATCTCTTAGCTGCCACGGTTTATTTTAATTACTTTATTTTTTCATTGTTGATTTAATCTTTTACTCTGGACGCTCTTAATGTGCACGTCTTTCTACATCGTTCTCACATATATGTATAATCTCAACATGAATGATGTAACCAAGATTTTGTAACAATATTTTGATATAGAAGAGTATCCATGGAGTTTCTTGCACATACTTCTCCATAGAGATCTATGCTTTTTAATGTGCAACTACAGTACTTTCTGAAGTTATTATGCCTGGTGACTATGACTGTAGCTTCGGTTTTTTTATTTATTTGTTTAAACTTCATGTACAATAGTGGTACATAGGCGGACTTAATGCCACAAGGCATTCTCTACCAGTCAACCTTTGGGTACTTTTGGTTGCTTTTTTCCGTTTTTTTTTTGACATTCAAAAGTGGCTGTAATGGTCTAATTGAAATAAATGCTTTGAATTTGAGTTTGAATATCTGAAGGCTTTATAAACCGAATAGCCACGCATCAATTAATTAATAATTAAACTGTTAATGTATTGATTAACTTACAAAAGACGAACCCCCAAACTTCGACCCCCCTAGTTAACCGAAACTTGCCCCAATATGATTAGTTGATTGGTTACTCAATAATTCACGAACAAACTATTACATCGATCGAATTGGTTACCCAAAGGTTATAGTTACAAATAGTATTGGCATTTACTGTTATAGTGTTTATGAAGAATGTCTGTACTATAGATATGAATGTAACGTATCTACAGCATTATTTTTAGTTTATGCGAAATCTGAACACAGTTTGTTCAGAATAAGTAACTGAATCGATTCCAATAATTTTTAAACCATGTTATATTTTGTCCCAAAAAAATTATTAAAGGTTACAGGTTGGACACCGAGCGACACTAAGTACCTATCTCAATCATTAAGGTACCTACTGCCAAATTATTATTATCAATGAGCTCAAGACGACGCTGGAGGCGTGCAAGCGGCTGCGCCGCGTGGTAACCACGTTTTTGCGGACAACCAGGTAACAGAACAAGCATAACTTTGTGATTTTTCATGATATAGTTTTGAAATTTTGTACATAGATTCTTTAAATAAAATACTAGACACGTGTTTCAGGCTTCTCATATACTAAAACTAATGTTGTATAATACAATTCAAGATGTAAACGGACCCTTCACGAAGTGACGGCTTCGTGAAGGGTCCAAGGGACCAAGCATTCTGTACATCAAACTAAGTAACACTACGCAAAAAAATAGATGGGAAACGACTTGGAAACGGTAGGACTCAATTTAACGCACTGAAAACATTGTGCAGATGGATGCATTGAATAGAACTGGGTTTTTGGAGGCAGTTAACATGCTTTTAATAAAACTTCTGAAAAATTTGGAACTTCGACCCCAATATCTCCGTAACTAGCAGGTTCCTAGGTATGGTCCAGTGCAAAAAAAAAATATCACAATGACGGGGAGAATATAAAGTGCCATTCATCTTCATTAAGGGTACTTTTACACCTATAAAAACAAAGTCATGATGAATGGAAACTTGCATTAAATGCAATGGAAACTTCCAGCCTAATCTACGACTAAGGATTCCTTAGATTGAATAAAATGGCACCTGATTTATGCGTCATGCTCCAACCATTTATTTACCGACCTAGCTATCAATAAATGGCGTGACAAAAAATATGCTAAGACGAGGAGGGCCTTGCCACGTTCTTAAAGCCATAAATTAGACTCTCAGGTCAATTTATAGCCGTTTAGTAACCAAATCCAAAATTCAGGCAGTGTTTGTATTCATAAATTCTAGGTATACTGAGATTCTCCTATCTAGGAATGGAATGTGGATAACTAAAGGAAACCACACAAATATTGCTGTATTCGCTTAATTATGCTTAATTTCTTTTTTTTATTAATTTTGGTCTGCCTTGACCGATTTTTACTGGCAGAAAACTAATGTTATAAGGAGTAAATCGTCAACGGCTTAAACGTGCTTTCCGAGGCACGGAGGAAATTCGGTGTGTATTGGGTTGTTACACCGACCAACCTAGGCAAGCACGGCTTAACCAGAAGATCGACATTATTTAGCCACGAGCTCCTCTCTACGCACACATGCACCTCTCCTCCTTACGCACAGTCATGTGCACTAGAATATCTCCCGCTGATAGATAAAACGTATGTATTGAATCAGCGTCCAGTGTCCATAAATGGTCTGCAATCTACATATATAATATACTAGCTGACCCGCGCAACTTCGTCTGCGTTCGGATTTTCCCCGTTTTTGCAATCTTTTTCATAAATGCTCCGCTCGTTTTGGTCGTAGCGTGATGTTGTGTAGCCTATAACCTTCCTCGATAAATGGGCTATCAAACACTAAAAGAATTTTTCAATTCGGAAAAGTAGTTCCTGAGATTAGCGCGTTCAAGCAAACAAACAAACAAACAAACTCTTCAGCTTTATAATATTAAGTATAGATATAAACTCTCGCCTTCTTCCCATGGGGGTAGGCAGAAACCACAGAACGCCATAATCTCATTTCTCAATGTATCATTTAGAATTACACTACATGCAAGGAACATTTTCACAACATTTTTTTTTTCGAATGGGAAATCGTCAAATGACCCCCCCCTACATCCATGTTCCTTCTTTGCCCTTTGTATTCCAGGGCCGCGTATCTCTTTCGAACAGTCCCGCAGCCCCAGCAGGCATCGGCCCTTGCGGACCCCTTCCTTGTTGCTGACATCTCTTTGAGGCGCGCGTGGAACACGAACGCGCCGTCGACACGGTCTGTCGGCATAAGACGGACGGATGGCGAGCTAGCCCATTACTCACCGTCCACAGGCCCCCGCCTACGCTGGCCAGGGGCCACCACGTGACCCCCGACGCCCGGGGCGTCTCCCGCAATTTTCACAACATTAATTTTACTTTCATGCCTCATGCCTGCAATCTAGTCGAACCGTAACCGCTTTTCGTAGTTTACAACCCAACCCTAGTAATTCTGTAACGTGGAAATCGATTCATTTTGAAAGTTTCGTTAGTTACCGAATGTTTTATAGTCTTGTTCACCATTTCAAAGGGTATAAATATTTCAAGTTCTGTTCCCGAACTCACAAAGCGGCCGCCCCCTACTCGGAACTATATTACTACTTTCAACTATCCGGATAGTGATGGGCTATGGAAATATTTTCGGATAATAAATATTTATCCGATTTTATTTTTTGTGAGACCGTCATTGAGTTGCCTTGTTGGGTTTGGCCAGATTGCGCGCGTACCGCAACGCCTGGGTGAATGGTTGCTAGTGTCATTTCAGCAGGCGCACCACAGCGCTGATTTCTTCACGACACCTCGGCGGTCTGTCCCCGCCAGGTGAGATCCCCAGTTACCCGGAGGACGCCCAGCGGGGGACGAACAGCGACAGAGGTGCCGACTCCGACGCAAAGAAAGATGAGGAAATGAGGAGGAGATGAGGTACGAAAGATGTGTGGCTCCCGTTTGCCCCGCTTCCAGAGCTAGCTGGTCATGGTCCGGACTAAACTATTGTGTAACACCGCCCAGTGTCTGCGTGGGTCGCGACCCCACGCCGAGCCTCCACGTGTGAGTTTATATGAATCTCAAGAGATGCTTGTATGGTTTGGCTGCGCGACGTGCCTATATTAACTGAGAACACGCCACGCAGCAGGGTGTGTGTATTTTGTAGTCTTATTGTGCAGATAAGCTGCGTGTAACCTGGTACAGATTACCCTGGCGTCAATTTGGTGGGTTGGGGTCATCGTCCGCTACCAGGTCGCTACAATGTGTTTGACGCAAGCAGATGCGTCAAAAAAACGTTCAAGGCATATCATGGTGATAGTTTTAAAAGTGCACCGCACATGGATCATAGCCGTTCGACACTTTGACTTTTTTTCCAATACTAGCTTAAATAAACGTGACCTGAATTAGGTATTTTACTGGAGTTTTAAGGAAATAATGAAGAACACAGAAACTAAGATGGCCCTCAAAACAAAACTATAAAACACCTGCATACACCCAGTCCTAACATATGGCTGCCAGACTTGGGCTATCAGTAAAGCCCAATACAGGAAACTGGAAACATGCCAGACAGCAATGGAAAGAAGCATGCTGAATATAAGAAAGTCAGACCGAATAAAGAACAAAACTATCAGAAGACGCACGAAAATGGAAGACGTAACAATGAGAATAAAGACTAAAGTGGAAATGAACTGGCCATATAATAAGAGGCATTGAGAAATGGAACAAAAGCATAGTATTTTGGTACCCAAGAAACAGGAAAAGAAATCGAGGTAGAAAGCAGTTTCGAAGGTGGGAAGTCGAAATACAGATTACAGCAGGGAAAATATGGACTTAGAGAACGCAAAATAGAACAGAGTGGAAAGAATTGGAGTAGGCGTTTGATACAGTTGGGCAAACAAACCGGGTTGTCGGTGTCACCGACTCGCCAGAGTCGTTAGATTAAGATTTAAAATAAATGTAAAAATTCTGTGTCTGAATAAAGGCTTATATTATTATTATATAAGTGAGGCAATCGACCAATGCCACAAACACAACAACAGCAACAGCACCAACAACAACTACAGCCACTTTAATACGACATTATTCTGTGACGCCATCTAGCGACGTTGATACGAAAATGCACCTAATAACGAGCAAAACGAATTAGCGAAAGACGGAGTCATGAGAACTCGCTGCACCCCCGCAAGGGGGCGCGGGAGCCGCGCTCATTTGCGGGGGTGCAGCTGGCAGGTTTTGGGCCTTGCCCTTGGTTCTTTTTTTTTTTGTTTTTTGACGTACACTCCTCACCCGAATTTATATTGTTTCCAATATCGACGCTCGCTTGTCAAACTGATCACCCGTAGCGTAGTGTACCGATTGTTTTGTCAAAAATACGAGAAAAGGCCTTTAGATTTGTTCGTATCTCGAAAATTGCAGCAATTTATGCAAGAGGTCGCCGCCGAACGAAACGCCAGGTTTAAGTAAGGTGTACTCGATTATACGGGAACATACTTACGTAATAGCTGATAGGAGCTCGTAGCTAAATAATAACAGCCGCTCGGGTCGATCTTTAGGTTAAGCTGTGCTTGCCTAGGCTGTTCCGTGGATGGGTGACCGCCCATTAAATACCGAGTTTCCTCCGTGCGTCAGAAAGCACGTTAAGCCGTTGGTCCCGGCTGTCATTTGTACACCTTTGACAGTCGTTACACGTAGTCAGTGGCTCAAAAAGTCTGACAACCAGTCTTACCAAGGGATATCGTATTGCCTAGTACTAACTAGGTTGTGGAGGTCATATAGGCAGTCGCTCATGTAAAATACTGGTATTCAGCTGCATCCGGTTAGACTGGGAGCTGACCTCAAAATAATTGGGAAAAGGCTAGGCAGATGATCACTTACTTACTAGCTGATTGCCTAATTTCGTAGACCTGTCAGGGAAACTTTTAGCTGATGTCGTTACTGGTTGAGCTACATCGCCTGTAAGGGTCAATTCACACTGAAATGGTAGAGGTCAGCAGCGCAGAGTTTCACTTTCAAACCATTTTATGCTCTAACTCCATTAGAAAATGCATAGTATCGTTTGAAACACTCAGGGATGGACGTGCAGCCACTCGCGGTGCTCACACGTCTCTACAAAGCGGCGCACTACAATTTTAAGTGCTAGATGCTGCTGGCACTTCGGTGTGAATTGGCCTTAAGTCTAAATACTCGAGGCGTCTTCTCTTCAAGCCGCGTTGACACGATCATAGTATGCTCGGACCGAGTGGACTACTCCTACTGTACCTACTCGGACGCAAGTCGTATTGTGACAAGCCATAATCTGCAGTGCATCTGGTATGTTCGCGCAGATACACGTCGACGACTTTCAAGCGATCATGAAGTCTGCGTCGTTACTCTGCCGAGTACGGGCCAGCTCCAACTCCATCCTGAAGACCATGGAGGTTCGACTCCCCGATATTTGGGGCTATTGTTCGTAGACACTTCTCGAACAACAAGCTGTATCTAAATAAGTTGTAACTAACATAGTTTATAAGTTTTATTTTACTAACCTTCTATGGATGTTACTTGTCCGAAATAAAAGTTATATTATATTATTATAAACCTATATTGTCCCACTGCAGGGCAAAGGCCTCCCTTCCCTCCTTCCACATTTCGCGGTCTAGTGCGATTGTAGGCCATTCCTTTGCGAAAGAGTCCAGCTCATCCCGCCATCTCCTTCTGGGCCTGCCACGTTGTCGTTTCCTGCTATTTGGTATCCACCGAGTGGTAATTTTTAATTAAAAGTCTGTTTTTTTTTTAAAGTATAATTTATGTAATTTTTCCTTTATTCATTTTTTTTTTAGTAATCCAAGTTCACTCGGATGGGTTGGTATGGGTTGCCACAATACGAGTTGCGTCTGAGTTTAGTTGGGGTTATTTGGAAAACGACTGCATTTTTTACTAAAACACATTTTTCATTTTGTACTCAAACTGATTTATTACTGTTCAACAATAAGCTTATGACAAAAATATAATAATTGTTTAATGCACCTTTTTCTATTACAACTCAAGAAAACAAAATTCTACTACATGGGCTATTTCATTTATCATTATTATTTCAATTATTCATGTCATTTATTATTTACTTATTACTTAAACACATAATCTATACAATTCATAAAAAGACCAGCTTAAATAATATTCAACCACATTTGAAATACCAACACCAGTTTTAAGCCGTCAAGCATTACGCTTTCCAGTTAGCGCAAAGGCTTGCAACTTTGTCGACTCCTGCGCATCACATTCTTTAACGTGCGTAAGCGCTTAGGCATGAGCCGGATAGTCTCAAATTCGTAATAACTAATAATATATCATGAATTATGTTGCAATCCCTTTTGTAGGCCACTGTGAGTTACCTACAAAAAGTTCGTCAAATTCAACTGAATGACATTATTATAATTTTTAACTAACAACACAGTCAAAGACTAGCTAGTGTGTAACCGAATATAATTATTTTATTTATTAATAATTGTATTTACTTTGATTGAGACTTTTTACTCTTTAAATCGACTAAAAATATTATCATTTACCTGGCATTGATTGCTTAACTTTTCAATGTCAACAGGACGTATAAAAACTACCGAACTCATGCAAAATGCTAAACTTGGAAATAAAATTATAATACTTTTGGTCCCGTTTCTGTACCTTCAAATCGAACAGTCTTATGACAAGTAAAGTTTAGCTATTATTTGAGGATGCCCCACTTGACATAGTCATTGACGACTCCGTTCAGTCTCTCGGTGTACAGGTCGCTGGTCTTCTCGACTAAGAAGTCGGTGAGTTCCAAAGACTCGTTGAATTCGGGCGCGTTCTCCCTTTCGACCGTCACCAAGGGTAAGGAGTACACTGCTAAGTTGAGACCGTACGGCAGTTTCTGAAATGAGAATAATAAATGGTATGAATGCTTAGAATTTATTGTACGCGGTGTGCTACGGCGTAGGGCGCCTCTACGTGTGTGCTACGACGTAGGCTATTCGTATACCTTTTTATGACACTTTATATTTTGATTTCGTTGTGTAAGAAAGGTATAAATGTTAATTAATGCTGGCGTCTGAACACATTAGTATTTGAGTTTCTTACCTTCTCCATTTCATAATCAAAGTCTTCCCTGGAGTACGTCTTCTCAGGGTCGACGTTCAGCCTTTTCATCGAGGCACTGATCTCCGTGTAGTAATGGTCGAGCAGTTTCTGGAAGTATTTAGTGCGGAACTCCTCATCAGAGGCGGTGAAGATGAAGTTGATTAGGTCATTGACCGGGCTGGATGGCTGCAGGGTCTGCAGATCCACGAACATGATATCCACTTTGCCATCCTGGAATAAAAAAAAATGGTAAGATTTGCTTTCGTTACTTTCAAAGCAGCTTGGACTCTTGAGTATAATTATACGTGACGTCAGCCCTATAGCTGTTGGAACGATAGTGTTTGTGAAGGGAATTTCCAAATCCCTCTTTGTAAATTTAAACGGCAGGATCGTAGACTATATTAAACCAGTTTTTTTTTTTTTTTAAAGTAGTCAATCTACCCGCATTAAAGTTGGTCTTCGATGACGGTGTCTGGCGTTTTGCCGCTTTGGCTTTTTATTTTTTTTATAAATTTATAATAATTCACACTGTGGTTGAATTATATAGTACATTAATTAATTAATTACAGCTAAAAATAATAAAATATGAAAATCATAAAATTCACAAAAAAACAAATATATTATGATAAATACGTTTGTTCGTTTAAGCATGGTAGCGAGGTCTCTTCCCACCCTACTTGCGTGCCTGTTGACCTTGAGACCTGACTGCCCTGCCAGCTTCCCCGCTGCGGGACGTAGGACGTGTCACTACGTTTTATCATATATCAAGACACGTCGACAGTTGCTTTTTTTGTCATTTCTGTTCATCGATTTTTTAGTGATTACTGTTCGATTTACATGCTTCTCTTTTATTCGGTAGAGAAAGCTCGCGCGGTGGTTCCATTTTTTTTTTTATAACTTTGTGAAATTTATGAGTTATCTTCTATAATACGTATTCTTTTTCGTCGTAGATGACATGATGATATCATAGCAACTTCTCATTACGAAGTATTTGTGTATATGCTAGCTTTTACTCGTGGCTTCGCTCGCGTTAATTTAGAAATTGACAACCTAGCGGTGTGAAATATACTTCACGACCTATTCTCATATCTACCAAATATACGTAAAAAAATCATAAAAATCGGCCGAGCCGTTTTGGAGGAGTGCGACCACAAACACCGTGACACGAGATTTTATAAAAAAATTGTGTAGATATACCACACAACTTTTTGCTCAACTAAAAAGGGAAATAAAATAGCTTTTTTGCAAAAAAAAATAACCGACTTCTAAAATCAGACAGAAAGTACAGTCAGTTAGTGTCAGTGACTGAAAGTTAGAACATTTTAAAGTTGTATTAAAAAAATGTGTTGACTTTGACCTTCAATATCTCCGTAACTAGTAGGTAGAAGGAACAAAACAAAAGTGACCGTTACGTTGACGCAAAAGACACACTTTAAAAATAAGTTATTGTGTAAAGTACAAACGACAAATAAAATGTACTTTAACTTTTTCATTTTTTTTCTTTTTTTCCCACACGGTTAGTTATTTTGAGCAGGTTAACTTTCGCATTTGGTTATCGTCGGGGATAGTGCAAATCCGTGGAACTAGCATTGGATAATTCCGCGTATCTGACAAATGTAGCCAATTTCAATTACGCATTGTCGTATCGAAAAAATTAATGAATTTAATAGATTTCTACTGTTAACAATACATAGAACACATGAATTGTTACTATTCATTTAAAAATGATGTCAAAAATCATTGAAATAAAAAACTTATAACCTTCCCCTGTAAACCTACACGTAGCGCAAATGCGCGCACGTATGGTAGATTCGCGGATTTGCACTATCCCCGACGTTATGTGACGATGTACTTCGTGGATCATGCATGATTAGCACTTCAATTGCGTCACTTAAAGAAGGCTTAAAAAGAAGGGTCACAAAATTATGTAATTCATATCTATAAATAAAAGAGAATTATAAAAACTTACGTCTCGCACTCTGTGCATCAAATTATTTCCTTTAAAGTCTCCATGAACAATGACGGTACTGCGCACAATAGTATTAATGGCTATAAATGGATTCTTCATATCGCCGAAAAACTTTTTCAATGCTTCCTTGTTCTCGGGCTTGACTTTCTCCAACGCCTTGTTAGCAGCTTTCTTAAAATGAACGGCCATGCTTTCAGAATCTCCCCATTGATTATGTACAGTCGCCAAACTCTTCTCATATTCTTCTGGGCGATGCTTACTGAAAGCGAAAGACAGTGCGTGCATCTTCGCCAAGTTTCCTACTGCTGAAGAAGCGTACTCCCAATCTATTGACTGGAATCTATCATGAGGACCATACCCGCTCGCCAATAAGTTCTCAAGCACCATTGTCTCCTGGTATTTGGTGGGATCGTAGCCATAGTACTTTGGAAAATGCAGTTTATGCTCCTTGGCCACTCCGTTTTCTTCCTCCAAAGACGCGTAAATTTTCGCTAATTTTTGGTATGCAAATTGTTCATTTTTGTAGAGGTCCATAGGCAGGTCTTTGCGAAATGCTTCTCCCATTGTTGCGACTTTCGCAAATAAATTAAGATCTTTTTTCTTTTCTTCTTTTATGACCGCTGTAAATAGTTTTGATGTGTAGTTGGCTCCTCCGCTTGATAATTCAGTTATAACTATTTCAGGTTTCTTATAGCCTTGTTCTGTAGCGATTTTGTTTAATAATTGGCGCACTGTTTTCTCTGCGTTTGCCATTTTTAAATTTTCAAGGTTCGTTTAATTATTTTAAATGGTTGTAAAAGATATTAAGACTAGAAGTTTCACGGTATACGAAAGATTTTTTTTAAATACGAATTTAAACTCAGTGAGACTCGTGGTGCGGTTGAGTATGGTATGAAAGTATTTTCAAAAGTCGGCTCCTTTTATACAAAATCTGTTCCAAAAATAAATACATGGTGGGTACATGTAAAAAGTTTGTTTGAACTCAATAATGTCAATATACCCTACATGCTGTTTTATAACTATGAGGAAAATTTTACAAAGGATGGATTGAGTTCCTTAGGAAATATTAATCAGGAAACTAATGTGCTTCGGAGCACCCCTTTGGATCGTCTCACTTCACACTTAAGTGACTGAATCCAGAGAGGTTTCGTCAATGGAAGAAGTGTTGTGGGTAGTTGGACTTTAAAATGTGTTTCAACTTTATACCTTGAGATATAATAAATCAGTTGCTAACTCAGAATGCGGTGTTTCATTACGTTATATGGTGGGAATGGTAAAAATAATAATAAAACACGTAATAATCGTTATTTGTTGCGGTAGTTCCGGCGCATACGGTTTAAAAAAAATTTTAACTGACATGATCACGAACACTATTATTAACACTAAAAACGGGATAATTACCATTTTTTGGGTTCCATGGCCAAATGGCTAAAACGGAACCTTTATAGATTCGCCCAGTAAGTCTGTCTGTCTGACCGCCCGTATGTCACAGCTATTTTACTCCGAGACTTTGAGCACCACAGAGCTGAAATTTGGAGAGTAATTTTCTTCTGTAAACTGAAGACAAAAATGATGTGACATAATTTAAAAAAAATAGGGGGGGGGCTCTCCTTACATGTAACTGAAGGTTGTCAAAAATATATTTCAATGTATAATTATAAATGTGGGGTGTTTATCGACCGCTCTTAAAAAATGATATCGAAGTTTCTAAGGCACTTTTTTTCTGAAGTCAATGATTCATAAGATATTTGATTCTAAAAATAAAAAAGGTTATGTCCCCCCTCCTATAATTTCAAAACTAAGAGATGTGAAAAGGTTCTGGAAAAATGTGGGTACTTAGAACGTAAAAAAACAGCAATGAAAATTGGCTCTAATAATGTTTGATACTTAGTTTTTGAGATATGGGTCCTTTTGTATAACTGCAGCAGTTACTATGTTTTCTTAACATCCTTTAAAAACAAACATAATTGTACTGTTAAGTGTAAACTTACATCTGAATTACCGTTAAAAATATTGGTATTATATTGTTTGGTGCTACGGACCCCTGTGTGTGGGAGTCGGACTCACACTTGACCAGTTTTTACTATTGTGCTTAAAAACAGTTCACTTATAGTGAGATACAGAGTTATTTTTTAACAATAATATAGTATTTGCCTCTGGGGCGTTGGCGTCATTATAGGGGTACATACATATTTTTCTAGTTTACTCTTTATATTCTTTATTTCTGGTAAATCATTGAACAGTTGTGCTCCCTCCACTAATACTGTTTTTTTTCCGTAATTAGTCCGTGCACATGAAGTCATTAATTGGAATTTGTTTTTACTTCTTGTGTTGTATGTTGTATTGTTTTTATGGAATTGTATGTTTGATTGTACGGAATTATTGGTATTTTTTTTTTATGAGTATGCAGGTAGTGTAAAGTTGTGTGAGATGTTGTAGGTTAGTTTTTTCATAGATTTTTTTTGTTGGCTACTGATAGTGGTAGTAGAATAGTACTTTAATAATTTTGTTTAGTATTCTTTGTAGTGGGTTTAGATTAGAGTTAGCGGCTGATCATCACACTTCGATTAGGTTTAATTTTACTAGAGAGGTTTTTTTTTTGTAAACAGGGTGTAAACGGACCCTTCACTAAGCCGTCAACGAAGGACTAAAAACATGTAATCAAAAAAAATTGTGAAAAAGTTGGAAATTTGACCCCCAATATCTCCATAACTAGAAGGTTTCCAGGTATGGTCTAGAACAAAAAAATGATTGCAATGACGGGGAGAACAAGTGCCTTTCGGCTTTGTTAAAGATCTATTTACAGCCTTTATAATCAGACGTACTTTTTTCGGGTTACATTTTGTAACTTTTCGTAACACTCCTAATAGTGATATTAATTTTGTTTTAACATGATCGATGTGCAGTTTCCAAGTAAGATTGTCATCTACCCACAGTCCCAGATATGTCTCGTGGCTAACCGTTTGTCTGTTTCTCCTTTGATCGTAAGAGGTGAGAACTCCGATAATGGTTTTATTTTTGGCGACTGAAATCATAAATGATGTTTTTGAAATGTCAGTAAGTTCTATTTTGACCATCCACTGAGCAGGTCATGGTCCTTTTGCGCATTGGTTATAAGAACGTTTACGACTTACGACATTTTATAAAAAAATTCAAGTCCTTTTTTTTCGAAATGACGGAACCGATTTTAATGAATCTTACATACGCTTAAGCAGAATACAAAAGTCTAAAAAGTTAA
Source organism: Noctua fimbriata (assembly GCA_905163415.1). Classification (NCBI taxonomy): domain Eukaryota; kingdom Metazoa; phylum Arthropoda; class Insecta; order Lepidoptera; family Noctuidae; genus Noctua; species Noctua fimbriata. Next base: position 6,483,703 of record LR990951.1, read on the forward strand.
GAACGTTAGAAGAAGAAGAAGTTAAGAAGAAAGTTGGAACATTTTCGAAAATTCAAGAAAATTGGAAATTTATGTTTCTATGAAAAATCGGTCTAGATTAGCTGTAACACAATTTTTCGAAAATGTTCTCTGATATATTTTTAGACCTATGTATCGTGCTCATGCATATGAAGTTTCATTAAAATCGGTTCAGTCATTTCGAAAAGAAACGACTTGAAAGTTTGTATGAAATGCCGTAAGTTGTAAACGCTCATAATGTAAAGATTTATCGAAGTAAAAAAGGCAGGTGTCATCCGCGTATAACATGTCCCATCAGCCCTATTTTTTATTGATGTTATTTATGTAAATAAGAAAATAGTAATGAGCTAATAATTGAGCCTTGCGGACAGCCGTATAACTATTACATTTTGCATCGAGCTGGTGAAGTTATCTATCTCAACGACTTGTCTATTTTTCAAATATGAATTGAACATACTGAGGGCGCTGCCTGGGTCAGTGGGTCGTCTTTGGGCTGTATTAGTAGGACTTGGAGTATACGCTTAGGGGCACTATGAGCACCAAAGAAAACAAAAAAACATTTTGGGACTTGGAAAAAAATTTGGACTTACTATTTTTTTTAGTTTTATTTCGTTTTCGAATGCCCGTAAATCGGAAACGGTGCGTTGGAGTACCATGCGTCTTAGAACTTAAATGGTTTCTATGGTCTAGTTCAATCCGATACTGTAATAAAATTGTGAAATTTCAGAAAAAAAAACTAAAAATTTCTAAGTCTACACTCCAACCGCTGCCTGAAATACGTATGTTGTTTTGTAGTATTTTAAGTAGTTGATGGTAGGTCAAAATAAAATTATAATTGTATGAGAGGGTGTCCGTAAATACATCGGTGTCTAACTAACCTACATGGTGGCAGTGGTGGGCCTTTTTAACATAAAACAGTTAAAACGGACTTGAACCTATCATATCTTAGTACCGTGATACATACTGAGAGTAAAGCTAATAAATAATAATGGAACACACACGCATTCGTCTAGACATACTAGAAATCAGCAAATTTGTTCGTAAATATCAAGAATTTTAAACAAAGCGCGAAGACATACAATCACGTTACACACTCCGACACAAATCAAGATTAAACATTCCACATTCTCGGCTAAAAATACATTCAACAAGCTCCTTTGTGATGTCAATAAAAATATATAACAAACTGCCTGAATTAGTAAAAAAAGAAGATAAAATAAACATATTTATATTACAGTATTTGTATTACAGTATAAGAGAATATTTAAACGATAAAGTATAAAGAATCCGAAGTTAGGTTATTTAAAACTTCCTCTCTCCAACTATAAAGAGTGTAAATAGACCCTTAACGAAGCCGAAAGGCACTTGATCTTCCCGTCTTTGCGATCATTTCTTTGTTCTAGACCACACCTGAGAACCTTCTAATTACGGAGATATTGGGGGTCAAAGTTCCAACTTTTTCACATGTTTTATAATACATGTTTTTAATGTAAGATTCTTACTTTAAACACCTCCACGACCGCCGTACTATTCAATCCATCCATCAGCACAATAATTTTAGTGCGTTGCATCGAGTCCTACCGTAAAACGTGATTTTTCACCCCAAAAAAAAAAGTCGTTTCTCAGCAATCATTTTTATGTAAAGATACTTAGTTTGATGTACAGAATGCTTGGTTGACGCCTTTGTGAAGGGTCTGTTTACATCCTGTATTTTCTTTTTGCTGTGCCCGACCGGGTCCATAATGATCACAATTTTTTAAGTTACCGTCTAAGTACACATTGTGCAATGCAAATAAAGTATTGAGTACACCTTCGCCACTAGCGGTTCCTATTGAGAGGTCTAAGGAAAGAACTGAACGAATGCTGACCAATCTTTTCTTACGTCATGATTAGGAAGGGTTGCAATTCGCTGGTAACAATAAAATATAAATAAATATAGAAAATAAGTATAAATGTAATTGATAAACTGGTTGACCAAAAAAAAAATTGTGTTGCCTTCGATATTTTTACTTATTTGGATTATTTATGTATACTAATATTATAAAGCTGAAGAGTTTGTTTGTTTGTTTGTTTGCTTGAACGCGCTAATCTCAGGAACTACTGGTCCGAATTGAAAAATTCTTTTAGTGTTTGATAGCCCATTTATCGAGGAAGGTTATAGGCTACACAACATCTCGCTACGACCAAAACGAGCGGAGCATTTATGAAAAAGATTGCAAAAACGGGGAAAATCCGAACGCAGACGAAGTTGCGCGGGTCAGCTAGTTACTTATAACTTAAGAATAAAGTCATTAGTGCACCACATCAGCTCTAGTTTTTTAGTGATAAGGTTTTGTGTAGGGTATACTTGTGTTTGTTGGGTATTCATAAACAAGTTCAGTGTAAATATGAAACTAAGGCAGAGGAATTCATTGCCCAGCAGTGTGATGATAATACAGGCTAGATAAATTAGATAAGTTTTACATAGATATTAATTGGAAATAATTATCAATTATTTTTTTTTACTTTTCTTGATGCTTCCAATTGATGGAAAACATAAAATTCGCTTTTTTTTTATTATTTTTGTACCAGTATTTTAATGATTTAAGGAATACATTTCTAAGCGATTTCCATAATTTTTATAAAAAAAATATCAAAATAATATTTTGCTTCTCCATACATATTGTTCTATTTCGTAGAAATTTCAAACAGTAATAAAAGATAAACTAGAGCTGATCTCCAAAAACTGTTAATTTTTCGGAATTTCTGGGTATAGGGCCAACCTAAAACCACTCTCATTTCAAGAACAACAAAATCACTGTTGTCCAGTGATTAGTAAGTAGTAATAGTGTTAGTTAGTAACAGTAGCGAAGGGTCAATTTTTGTAAGAGGTAAGCCGGAGTACATATCTTTAATGTGATTATATTATTTGTCTATAGAATACTGACTGTGCCATTTTTCAAAGGGAAGCCGGTAGGAATCGAGTTCTATGGAACCTTCGCCACTGGTAGTTTACACCAGTAGTTTACACGTTCTGTAAACAACATGCTTGTTAGTTATAGTTAGTTCTTTAATTTGCAATAATATTATCTTGCTTTGTTTTCTTAGAAGGGTGAGATGTAAAAAAAAAAATAGAAAAAAAATGTGAATATGTGTAATGTATGTAATTTGTATGTGTGTATATGTAGTATGTGTAATATGTATGTGTGTGTGTGTGTTCTAAATGTAGTTAGATAAGATAAAGATAATTTGTTTGTTAAAAACATGCGTTTAGACACAAATTAAGCATGCAAGATCTTAGTGAAGTAGGGTAGGGTAGGTCCGTACATGTTTTACCATGTCAGGTGTACAAATTTGTTTTTTTTTTTTAAATATCTAGATTAGAACATTTCTATTTTAGCCATTGTTTTTCTTGGTAACTAAATTCATAATAACTAATATTGGCATATTATTTTCTTTGAGTTACTTATTACAAATTCAAATAAAAAAAAAAAAAATTGTCCAATTGTCATAAAATAGAATGAAATATAAGGTAACGTTAGGAGGAGCTCGTGGCTAAATAATAACAGCCGCTCGGATCGATCTTTAGGTTAAGTTGCAGGCCTAGGTTGGTCTGTGGATTGGTGACCACCCATTACATACCGAGTTTCCTCCGTGCCTCGGAAAGCACGTTAAGCTGTTGGTCCCGGCTGTCATTTGTAGTTCTTTGACAGTCATTATAGGTAGTCAGAGTTGCCCAAAAAGTCTGACAACCACTCTTACCAAGGGATATCGTATTACCTAGTACTAACTGGGTTGTGGAGGTCAGATAGGCAGTCGCTCCATGTAAAATACTGGTATTCAGCTGCATCCGGCTAGACTGGAAGCCGACCCTAACATAGTTGGGAAAAGGCTAGGCAGATGATGATAACGTAACATTGTGTCAAAGGTAAAAATGTATCAAAAGGTAAAATATGCCAAAAAGTCTCCGATAGCAAGTCATTTATATTATAGTAACATTTGTCTGTTAATAAATTCCGAATCTTGTTTTTTTTGTAGTTAGGCTTTGTAAGACTGAGGTATTTTGTTGTAAATCTTAGAGGCCGTATAAAAAAAGATTTTCGACATTAGAGCAGTTTTTGCTGACTGTATTGTCGCGTATGTTGCGTGGAAACGCGTCTGATAGTCGTGGAAATATTTGGGGGTTACTTTTAACAAAATTAGTTGACGGTGTGTAGTATATTAAAAGGAATATTCTGAAGGTTGATCACGTATTGGTCCAATTAGTATCGTAATACCTACGTGGTTTATGGTTATTTTAAAGCAAATAACCTGTGGGATATTGTTAGGACTTTTTGGACGCTTAATGTGCCTTTGATGGGGCAATTCGGAGGACTCATTAAACCGGTCTGCCTATAGTAGTGTTTACTTCATCACGTCGATAAATTACTTGCATAAAGAGAAAAAGTGAGAATGGAATTTTCCATAATTCCAATAGTATCAGTTATGTAGCTGTCGGTAGGTCAACATACGATTATAATTGTATGTGAGGGTGTCCGTAAATACATCGGTGTTTAATCAACCTTTTTTTTTTTTTTTAGGATGAACGCTCTGGGCGGAGCGGAAGGGGGTGTCAGACTTGTACTGACTGTGACTGACTAAAACCCATCCATGTTCCTTCTTTGCCCTTTGTGTTCCAGGGCTGCGGTATCGCTTTCGAACAGTCCCGCAGCCCGTGTTTAATCAGCCTACGTGTGTTTCACTACAGTTTAATTTCTGAAGTAGTTTTTGATGGATGAAGCTCGTCACAGACGTAGCTATAATATATATTTATATGAATCATAGCAAGGCATATTGCGACATTTTTTCTATACAAAACACGAAACGAAATACACACGATTTTCATGTGTGTGTTAATTTTCACTCAAAGTTTATAAAAAAAAATATATGTTTTTATTCATATTAATATATATTATAGCTACGTCTGTGACGGGCTTTACCGTATCGTACGGTGTTTTTAGGTTGATGGAAATACCCACAACAAAGTTTTATTGATCAATATAAAAAAAAACGTTGTTGAGGGTATTTCAAAATTCCTAATTGATCCACAATTTATGGTTTCCGCCCTAAATCAAGTACTCTCACATCCTTAGTAGATTTAATAAAAATAATAAAAATTCATATTGATGAGTTTTTATTTTTGTTATTATTATTTTTTCTTTATTTATGTTCTTACACACTAATTACATTTTTAAATATTTCTTAACAAAAACCATATAAAAAACATTTAAAAATATAAAAAATAGTGGTCCGCCGGTATCGGGAGCAGGGTCCAAGCTACTGGTGGTTAGGACTCCAGAGACAGGAACTTAAGTTAACCTAACTTTAACTTAACTTTTGTTTTTTTGCCGATTCTGTCCCCCTGCTGGGCAAAGGGCTCCCCCATTCCTTTCCAACTCTCTCGGTGTTTTGCCTCCTCTGGCCAATCAGTCAGGAACGAGTCCAAATCGTCCAAATTTTTGTTATTATGGATATATAAAATATTAGAATTTTTTTCTTAGTCAAATACTCGTTTAGACGGTTGTATAACACGCGTTCGAATATTTTTGAAATATCGGGTAAGACCGATACGGGTTGATAGTTGCGGGTCTGTTCAATACTCATTTCTTTATTGCATTCCATTATGTAGGCTTAGGTGGTAGACATTTATGGATATATACAATATTTGAATTTTTTTCTTAGTCAAATACTCGTTTAAACGGTTGTATAACACGCGTTCGAATATTTTTGAAATATCGGGTAAGACCGATACGGGTCGATAGTTGCGGGTCAGTTCAATACTCATTTCTTTATTGCATTCCATTATGTAGGCTTAGGTGGTAGACATTTTTTAAAAGAAACAATCGTGAACCCTGTCGGGCACAGCAAAAAAAAGATAATAATATGTTGAGATGAGGACTTATCATTTAAGTATCTTATAATCTAACTTATTCTAAAAACATTTTTGTTTATTCTACACGTTTCAAGGATTTATCATTTAAATATTCATTGACACTAGTAACATTTGCTTATTAATAGCTTTTTTTAATTTGTTCGTGAATAGATGGAGCTCTTTTCTTTTCTTATTGATTCGGGTAACATATTGTAAATTTTTATTGACTTATCCAGAACATTCGACTTCCAGATTTGTAAATTGGACTGACCCTTGTATCTTAAAGTGAATCGAGGAAAGTTTCTTATGAGTTATTATATATTATATCCCGATATTTTGGAACTGTTGCAACAGGATAAACTGAAGTTTTTTTTTTGTTTGTAGAGGGCTTGATCATAATTATTCATATTCATATTCATTTATTATGCATTCCATATTCTAAATAACATGTTACAAAGGGCTTAAATCTAGGTACATAAATAAGGACACTGTAAGGGCACAGCAAGGTAGGAGAGAGGAAGAGGGCTTTAATTTTACTTACTTAGTTGGTATACAAAAGTAACAAAATGTAAAACACGCGCTTTGGACGTGGAGTTGCGGACACCAGCCCGTTATACAATACAATACATAAAAAAAGAACTATTTAGTGAATCATAATTATTAATTTAAAATTTGTCATTTAGATATTCATTAATAGTATAATAGCATATATGAATTTTTTTGTTCATTTTTAGTAATTTCCGGTAATCTATACTAATATTATAAAGCTGAAGAGTTTGTTTGTTTGTTTGTTTGCTTGAACGCGCTAATCTCAGGAACTACTGGTTCGATTTGAAAAATTATTTTAGAATTGGATAGCCCATTTATCGAGGAAGGTTATAGGCTAAAATTTCACGCGGACGAAAGTCGCGGGCAACAGCTAGTTTATTATAAACCTTCATTGACATGACTAGGGCACTTGTTGAGTGCATTTTTAGCTTAGAGCTTGGTAGGTTTAGTCTATGTTTATGACGTAATGTGTGTCTTGACTGTATATTTTATCATGTAGTGTAAAAGTGTAGGTACTTTCGAACAAATTTGCAAAATTTCTAGAATTTATAGGCAGGCGAGGGTTCATATTTTATGCTCTTGAAAATGAGGTTTATAGCTGTCGGTATCTTCTATATTTACTAATATTCTTATTAGTCTTTTTGGCGTGATGTGTTGGTGCGTCTGTGCTGTTTCCCCACAATATCACGCCGTAACTGAGCCACGCCTATGCATAGGCATAATAGGTAACAAGTGCGGTTTTAAGATCGGTAGTCTTTTTGACTTCACGAAGGGCGTATGCAAATTTGCATAGTTTAAATCTAATCTTTTGAATGTGAGATTTCCAATTAATGTTAGTATCTATGGACAGGCCAAGTAAAGTAAATTCTTGAACGATTTCTACAACATTATTTTTAGTATATGCGAAACCTGAATATAGTTTGTTCAGAATAAGTAACTGAATCGATGCCTATAATTTAAAAAAAATTAAAAGTTGGATACCGAGCGACTTTGAGTACCTATCGCAAAAATTTAGGTACCTACTGCCAAATTATTATTATCAATGAGCTCAAGACGACGCTGGAGGCGCGCGCTACGTGGTGACCGCGTTTTTGTGCGGACAACTAGGTAACAGAACAAGCTTATAGCTTTGTGATTTTTCATGATACAGTTTTGAAATTTTGTACATAGATTCTTTACATAAAAATACTAGACACGTGTATCAGGTTTCGCATATACTAAAACATAACTAATGTTGTATACATTTAACCAACCACGACAATAGGACACTCAGGCGTCAAAGTACTCCTCCGCATCGTTGTCATCTGGAAACGTACCCAGAAGACTGCCAGCATTGCCACGCTGAATAGCAATGCTAACTCTTTGGCCAAAGAAAGAGCCAGCCCTGTGGTCACGCGAAGTGTCGATCAGTCTAGCAAAGTAACATTTTAAAACTTAAGGGGTTAGTACATACTGACGCTGAGTGTACGTAACACTCACTATAACAGTGCCATGCATTTCCTCACTTCCACAATACCTATGCACTGCGTTATTAACGCTGTTGAGCAGACGTGATTTTAAGATGAAATTATGAATTTCATAAAATGTAGGTATTTCTACATTTTATTTTACTTGTCTATAATAAAGAGGTTACCGACGTTGAGGGTTTAAATCCGGGTGAGGACCAATACGACTTTTTCAATTCATGTGTAGGTACTTTCTAAGTTTTTTTTCTTATGATATATAGGTTTGCCTAAGGTGTGAATTACACAGAAACGGCGTAAAGTGACGGTGCGACGCAGGCCCAACCCAGGCGTGCAATTTATAAGGAAACGAAACGAAAGAACGGCGTGCCTGTGCCGCGCCGCTTGAGTGTAATTCACGACACGTCGCCTACGTACATTTTGTATGAAAACGTTTTGAAGCGGCATCATGCCTGCGCCGTGCCTTCACCTTACGCCGTTTCTGTTTAATTTGCGCCTTAGGTCGGGACGTGAGAGGGAAAGGGCCTCACGTCCCAGCCGCCGCGGGAGACGCCCCGGGCGTCGGTGGTGGCTCCCGGCCACCGTAGGCGCGGGCCTGTAGACGGCGAGTTATGGGCTAGCTTGCCGTCCGGACGTCTTATGACGACAGGCCGTGTCGACGGCGCGTTCGTGTTCCATGCGCGCCTCAAAGAGATGTCAGCAACCATGTAGGGGTCCGCATGGGCCGATGCCTGCCAGGGCTGCGGGACTGTTCGAAAGAGATACCGCGGCCCTGGAAAAAAAACGATGGCGTAGGCGGTTTTATCTTGGAGATGACTGATACGGTAAAGGAAAAATATCGTGAAGAAACCTGGTGCTGGAGCCAGCGTGGTGATCAATGCTCGTGCGTTCTCGTAACAGACTAGTATGATTATTATTCACGAGTTTATCCCGCGTGGAGTTCGATAAGTGTCCCACGGGAACATACTATAGGGATAAAAAGTATTATATGTGTTAATCCAGGTTATAAGCTATCTTTTTGCTACATTTCATCCAAATCCGTTCAGAAGTTTTTGCGTAAAAGAGTAACAAACATTCATCCACGAGCTCTTAGAGCTAGACGTGTTGCGAGTCGCTCCGTTAAGTAGTTATTTATTTTAAGTGCAATCTTAATCAGAGTCATGCTATATATACATATGTATGCCCTGTGAGAGATTTTACTTTGGTCACACGATGCTATAAGTGTCAGCAGTATGGACATGCGGCCAAGTCATGTCGACAGACATCGTATACTTGCGGCCACTGTGGTGATCAAGGTCACTCAGTAAAAGAATGTCCAAAGAAGGCTGACGAACCAAAATGCGCTACTTGCTTGCATTTCAAAAAGCCAGACAAGCATAACACAGGTGCTGCTGACTGCCCGGCGAAAATAATGGCTGAAAAAAGGTACATCAATTCTGTAGATTATGGAGGCGCCTAAGAGCGCCGTTAATTAGTTATTTTTCAGACCTTTTTTATTTTGTATTTGTATTTTTAAATACCATTATGATAAATAGTTTAATTAATGATTTAGATAACTTCTCTGTATCCGAGTCCAAAGTTTGTGAAGCTGAAAACTGCAAACAATATCTATCTGGCTACAAATCTCCGCTAACCATTTTAACACAAAATATTCGCAGTGTTTTTAAGAACTTTGATAGCTTTAGTACATTTCAGCAAAGGCTAAACATAAATTGTGACATTATTGTTTTAACCGAATGCTGGCTTGCCAAACACTATAACATACCACTAATTCCGGGATATAATATGTATAGAAGTACCATAAATTACAACCAAAATGATGGTGTGATAGTTTATGCAAGAAATCATCTGAACGTCTCTGTTGAGGAACCTGATATGCACGACTGTAACAGATTGCTAGTTAAAATTGGATCAGAATTTGCGATATTAGCATTATATCGACCCCCGTATTTTAAAAATACTAGCAATTTTACTGACTCTCTGAATGAGACCTTGCAGAAACTGTCATCCATTAAAAACACAATTGTAATTGGAGATATTAATATCAATATTCTTCCAGGAAGTGCTGATGCTTCTGCTCAGGACTACCTCAACCTATGCGCTTTTCATGGCCTGCTCCCAGCACACAGCTTTCCTACACATCACAGTGGCTCCTGTTTGGATCATATTATGCTGAAATCGAATTTCCCTTCACTTGCACTTGTTGTTAACTCAACAATAACCGATCACAATGCTGCCCTACTAACCCTAAATTGTAAATTACCAAAACAAGACACTCGCAAAATTACAAAACTGAATATAAATAGACTTGAAGAAGATTTACGCGTCATCGATTTTGATCCAGTCTATAATTCTGCTGACCCGCAGTTTTGCATGTTGTTTGTAATTGAAAACTTACGAAATGCAATTCAGAAAAACACGGTCGTGTCGCAGTTGAGCAACAAATATCACAACATAAAACCATGGATCACAACAGGTCTTATTCGCTGTATGAAACATAGGGATAAACTGCATATGAAAGCTAAATCTAATCCAGAAAATGCAGTATTGCAACTTTCGTATAAAAGATATCGAAATTTCTGTAATGATCTCCTTAAAAAAATTAAAAACAACTACGACAAAATGGCATTGGAAAAGGCTGGAACAAACAGTAAAAAGATCTGGAAATATATTAAAGACGCAACTTATACCGCAAAACAATATGAGTCATCTTCAAGTTTATTACAAGCACACTCGTCACCGGTGGAATCCGCTAACATAGCAAATAATTTTCTTGTTAATGTGGGTAAGTATCAGGCAGAAAAAAATCTGGGACAATCCCAAAACCTAACGAGCACTCCTTTAACATCTAACTCCTCTTTAACATCCTTCGCGCTGCTAGATACTGACGAGACTGAAGTAGAAAGTATAATAATGACCTTGAAAGAAGACTGTGCAGTTGGCTGGGACAACATATCGAATAAAATTATTAAAAAATTTAAGGACATTTTGGTACCACCACTGACTTATATTTTCCGCATTTGTTTATCTTTAGGTCATTTTCCAGAGTGTCTTAAAAAAGCTGTAATTGTCCCTGTCTATAAATCAGGCAGCAAAGAGCAAGTGACAAATTATAGACCTATTTCTTTACTACCTTCTATGTCAAAAATATTGGAGAAAATAATAAACAAAAGGTTGTTGAAATATTTAGAAGATAAATCGATTCTGTCCGAACGGCAGTTTGGATTTAGACCTAAAGTTTCAACTGCCGATGCGGTACATCATCTGACTGACTATCTAGCTCAAGAACTTGACAAGGGTAACCACACAGTAGGAATTTTCCTGGACCTTGCCAAAGCTTTTGACACAGTTTCCATTCCAATTCTGTTGCGCAAGCTTGAGATCATGGGTGTAAGAGGCACCCAGCTGAAACTATTCCAAAGTTATTTAGAAGATCGTTCCCAGTGCGTAAAGATTGGCGATGTTCTCAGCTCTGTTCAAAAAAACACATTTTTTGGTGTTCCCCAAGGAAGTATTCTAGGGCCCACTCTGTTTTTGATCTACATAAATGACCTTTGCAATCTAAAGCTAGAGCATGGCACTATTATAACTTACGCTGACGACACTGCTTTACTTTTTTCGGCTGACTCAGAAAATGAAGTCTACAATCTTGCGCAACACGGATTTAATATTGTAAATAAATGGCTTCAAAATAACTCACTAACACTAAATGCAGAGAAGACAAATTATATTAAGTTTTCGATGCGCAAGCATGTATCGAATATCCCTTCAGCGTTGCATGCTCATTGTTGTCAAATTCCCGCAGAAAGCCAGTGTAAGTGTCCCAATATTAAGAAGACTGATAAAATAAAATACCTGGGTATTATAATAGATGAAACCCTTTCCTTCAAACAACATATGGAAGCTCTAAATAGTAGAATTCGTAAGCTGATATTCGTATTCAAAAAACTACGATTTATTACAGATCCAAAAATTCTTAGACAAGTATATTTTGCTCTTTGTCAGTCAATTCTGACTTACTGTATTACATCATGGGGTGGGACGAGTAAAACTCTGTTATTGTCCATTGAAAGAGCTCAAAGAGCTATTCTCAAAGTGGCTACTTGCCGCCCTTTCCTTTTCCCCACTAACCTCCTGTATAAATCTTGTGAAGTACTAACAGTTCGACAGTTATTTATTATGAGCAGTGTACTAAAACAACACGCAGCACTTCCATACAGCACTGAATTTACTAAAAAAAGACGGAAAGATATAGTTTGCCCTCAAAAAAGTACAAAACATGCTTTCACAGCGAAGTTTTATATGTACCTCGGACCGCTACTATACAACAGGATAAATGAAAAAATAAACATCTACTCTTTAAATCACAGTAACTGCAAGAAAACCCTTAAGGAAGCCCTTCAAACTATGTCCTATGAAGATACAGAGAAGTTATTACTAGTGCTAAAGTAAATATTGTTCCTATTATTGTTATTTTTTTACATTAAGCTAAAGTAAATATTGTTAATATTATTGTTATTTTGTAAGCTATGTTAATATAATATAATTTTATATACGTTTTTTGCATAGGTACCAATAAGATTAATATGATAATATGATTATTTAATCATTTAATGTTACCTCCAATCGCCTGAAATACAGGATTACCTAGTTCAGGCACAAATCACGGGTTAACTCGACATAGATTTAAGAAAAACTGTAAATGTTGCACCTTATATTTTTGAATAAATTTTATTATTATATTTCCTTTATTTATTTTCTTACTTACTAATTACATTTTTAAATATTTCTTAACAAAAACCATATAAAAAAACATTTAAAAATATAAAAAAAAATAGTAGCCCACCGGTATCGGGAACAGGGTCCAAGCTACCGGCGGTCAGGGCTCCAGACAGAGGAACCTCCTAACAATACGAGCCGTGTCTAGGAGTACCGCTTTCTGAATCAAGCCCTTGATCCAGCTGCCTAACGAGAGCCTCCTCAGGTATTGGTCGAGGCTCTTGGCAATTAAGCCATGGGCTGATACGACTATCGGCACAATGATCGCTGAGTCCACATCCCACATGTCGACAACCTCGCGAGCCAAGTCAAGATACTTGATTTTCTTATCTTTCTCGGCTTTCACGAGGTTCTCATCATGCGGGACCGTTATGTCAACAATCATTGTGCGCCGCTCTGATCGATCCACCACCACTATATCAGGCTTATTGGCTACAATAGTCCTGTCAGTGATGATGGATTGATCCCAGTACAATGTGATACTGCCATTTTCGAGAACTGGGTCGGGCACATACTTATAGTACGGCACTTCCGATTCCACAAGGTTGTATTTTAGAGCAAGTTGCTGATGGATAATCCTGGCTACAAGGTTGTGTCTATGCAAGTACTCTCCGTTAGCCAGACGAGAACACCCGGAGATAATGTGACGGATTGATTCGCCTGGACGGTGGCATGCCCGACATATGTCAACCGTACCGTCCTTCACAATAAATCTCCGGTAGTTATTCGTCATCATAACTTCATCCATAATTGCACAGACAAAACCTTCGGTTTCTCCGAAGAGATCCCCGGAACGTAGCCAGGCTACGGACGCTGATAGGTCTACATCGGGCCCATGCAGGGCCCGGAAAAAGCGTCCGTGAAGCTCTTTACTCTGCCATACCTCCATGCGGTCGTTAGTGTCAGGCACTAAGGGTTTGCGCCAGTTCTCTTTAGCCAAGGAAAGCGGGGTGAGGCCCTTGTCCACTGCGACCACATCTCGATGCATCCCCACGTCGGTTTCAAGGAAATATTCCCTGAGACTGCATATCTCGCGATTGTGGAGAGTCTTAGCGTTTAAAAAGCCTCGACCCCCACACTTCCGCGGGATATACAGTCTCATAACAGAAGAACGCGGGTGATGCATTCGATATGCCGTCAACAATGTACGGACCCTCCTATCCAGGGCGTCTAGTTCTGTTTGAGTCCATTTGAGTATGCCGAAAGAGTACATCAGAACCGGCATGACCCAACCGTTGAAGGCACGTACCTTATTGCCGCCTGATAAAAGACTATTAAATACTTTTTTCAGGCGGCCAAAGAAGCGCTCCTTCAACGATTGCTTCATGTCAGCAACATTGATGCCCAGCGCTTCCGACATACCCAAATACTTATAGGTTTCGGTTGCTGAGAGGGATCTAAGATTTATGGAATCCGAGAGCTGGATTCCCACAGATTCCACAATCTCCCCTCGCTTTACATGCATGACCGCACATTTGTCCACACCAAATTCCATCCTGATGGCACTACTGAAAGTTTCAGTTACCTTCAGTAGCTCCATCAGTTGCAAATCGTTGGGGGCAAAGAGTTTCAGGTCATCCATGTAAAGGAGGTGAGATATAACTTGACCACCTCTCCTCAACCGATAGCCTAGACCTGAATCCTCCAGCAGCGTGCTAAGAGGATTCAAGGCTAAGCAGAACCAAAGTGGACTCAAACTATCGCCCTGAAATATACCTCGCTCTATCCTTATCGGCTCGCTATTCCTCTGGATTTGCCGACATCCTGGATAGCGAAGGACTGTCCTCCATTGCCCCATACATGACATCAGGAAGGTGCGCAGAGTTGCATCAACTTTATACAACTCTAGCACCCTCATGAGCCATGTATGTGGCACCGAGTCATAGGCCTTCTTATAGTCTATCCAACATGTCGACAGATCGCTTCGGGAACGGCGAACCTGTTGACTAATGGCCATATCAATGAGGAGTAGCTCCTTAGTACCGCGGGACCCGTTCCTACATCCATTTTGAGAAGCGGACATGATAGAATTGTCATCAATGTGTTTGTTAATTTTAGCTCTCAAAATGGATGTAAGAACTTTATAGACCGTCGGAAGACAGGTAATCGGTCTATAATTTTTGGGCTCCGCAGTACTACCCGATTTATGGAGCAGGTGGGTTATACCTGTTGTCAGAAACTCTGGCAGCGACCCTGACTCTAAGGCTGACTGGAACAGGATCGCCAGGCGAGCGTGCGACCTTGTGAACCATTTAATCCAAAAGTTGTGCAGTCCATCCGGCCCTGGAGATTTCCAGTTAGGCAACGGACGGACTGCACGAACTACGTCTTGGGGGCTGATAGTGATTGCCCCCATTTCTGGTACTAGATCGCACGCTCGCTCGACCCCCTGAGTCCATTCACCCTCGGTATGGCTAACAGGCACCGACCAGATGCTGCGCCAGAACGAACACATGGCATCATCATCCGGTAGGCGCGTGTCAGCCACACCTTGGTCCGGTCGCTCCCAAGCCCTGTATACCCACCTTTCATCTCTTTGAAAAGTGCGATTCTGAGTGTATCGGTCCACCCGCCGCTTATACCTACGAATACGGTTTGCCCATGCATACACTTTCTGCTTCAGGAAGTCGATGCGCTCTGTGATACGGGACATGTAGTCTCGAGGACTGATATCAGTCCCCGAGAACGCCCGCCTCACAAAACGCATCACTCTAGGACGAGTCCTCCCTGAAGCAGATCAGTTTGCCGATGAGTGCTCTGGCCCCACCAATACGTCGTTCAATCCTGTACTGCCATGGCGGTACGGCTGGTTTAGGTCGTGTAGCTCTGTCATCAGAAAATTTGACATGAGCTACACGACATGCCGCTACAGCCGCACAATACAGGATTGAGTGAGCATCGGTGAGGTCTTCGCAGTTATCAAAATAGTTTGACAACTGCGAATCCAGAACAGCCACCAGCGCCCTATTTTTGTTATGCATGGGCAAACGAGGTATGCGTGGTCTAAGGTCGGGTTGCATGAACCGATATTCTCGAATCGCACCCTCCAAAGCACTCCTCATTTCCTCATTGCACTGGGTACTTACATTAGTAACTATGTCATTACTCACGTCGTTATCGCGATTTGGTATTATTGTAGACTGTGGTGGAACCACAGCCTGCGGCGGCGGCGTGGCAATGACATGGCTACTCTGCATTTCAGTCCGCAAGCGATCAAGTACGGTGTCATCCAACATACGATTACGCTGGATGACTCGCACCTGATCCGATAGTCGTTGTGCCGACACGTTGACAGCTGGCTCAAGCACCTGAAACAGAGAGAGCATCCGAACACGGTACGCGGTCAGGTTGTTTCCTCCCTCTGTAGCCCCATAGTATGCGCGCATGACATTTGCATTGATGGATTGCGTCCATCGCATGCGCTGCACACTCCCACCGGGAGCTGGGACCCTATCAGAGGCCGGTGGGCCTCGAGGTCCTAAACCGTCCGGCGGCCGGCGTCCTCCCCGTCGACGAACAGGTGGTGGCGTCGTGGGCGGAGAGAAATACTCGTCGCTCGAGCTCGACGCAACTGCCACGGCCGGTGTCACAGCACTCACGACGGGGCTGGATTCCGGCGGCGGCGAGGCGGAGCTGAGCGACGGGTCCGGAGGCGATAGGCGTGCGCGTCGTGCAGCTGATCTCGTCAACATTTATTTATCTTCATAGGTATATATTCAATTCTTCCAAAATTTTTGACAGACACGTGAGATGTCATATTGTGTCACTTCCATGTTTTGGTTTTTTCTTTAATTTTCTGCTTAATTTCATTTTTATTTCAGTGTTTTGTAATAATATTGCTATAAAAAAAACGGTGGTATCCTTGAAATCTTGCAGTATAATATTTAACTATTTAAATTTTTAAAAATTTGGTAAATCTGTTATTATTATTATTATTTATTATTATACAATGTACAGACTAGCTATGCTAAAATTTACTTGATTTACATCTTAAATATTTATTCATAGTAAATATTATATACATTAATAAATTAAAATAACCTATATTAACTAACTAACTTAAAAATAAACTTAAAAAATGGCGTCAAAAAACTCCTCCTCAACGTAGTCAACTGGTAATGTACCCAAAAGACTGGCGGCGTTGCCACGCTGTATGGCAACGCTAAGCCTTTGGCCAAGGTAAAAGCCAGCCCTTGGGTCACGGGAAGAGTCAACTAAACGTTTAGAAATGTCCTTGAAAAGGCTGTGAGCACTCGGACCCCACGGACCTAGAGTTTCAACCCCAAACGGCTCGAAAATATAGTTACCAATAAGGTTACTATATTTACGCCGCTTGAGGTTCTCTGCAGCCGCAGCCGCAGCCCCAGCACAGCACGATGAGCTAGGAAGATGGGATGGCGCAAGAGTATCGACACAAGTTGCATCCCACACTAAAGGCCTACCCATCTTCCATGGAAACAAAGACATTGTATTATTTGTTAAAATTTGTAAAGCCTACCAGGGCGGCATAATCGCATGTGCGACAAACGTATGACAAAGCCAAAGCCATTATTTTCAAAATAACGGCCACGCGTAAAACCTGTATCAATCGATAGCTGACATAAATACAAACACGTTTTGTATGAAACAAAATGTTATAAAGTGTCTCTTTGCCGAGATATATGCTATCAAAGTTGTGCTGAAGATGCCATCAGTGAATGGACTTTAACTTTGATAGCTCATATAGGTTGTATGCATGGCCCGCAACTTTGAAAAAAAAAATTTAATGGTGGAAGTTAGGCCGGCCAGGCTTGATACAAAAATCTTCCAAGCCCTGAGTAACAAGAACAATACAAAGGATTAGCAGTGGAACAAAGAAACAAGTAAGTAGCGGTGAGTCACACGGCGCGCTCCGCTCCTATTGGCCAACAGCCGGAGAGTCAGAGCGCAAAGCACGACGAGAAACGCTACCTCATATGGTCACAAACCTCCACTTTGACACTTCTGTGCTCCTAGTGAGAAATAGATCAATTAATTCACCACTGTTAAGTCCAAATAGCCGAATGATGAGCCATTGAGATACGCAAGTAACGTGCCGTTAGTTCGATTCTGGAATCTTGCGATTCTTTTTGCATTTTTTAAGAACGCTTTTTCTACTTGTATGCCAAGTTTTTTACCAAAACATTGCTATTGCTCAACTGCCAGGATTTATTTGTTAACTTGTAAGTAATAATTATTCAATGAAATTATGATGCCAATAAGACGCCTGCCTACATGCAGTGAATTAGAGGTTCCCATACGAAATCGAATGAAGTGAGATCGAATAACGCTAGCTTGAAAACGTTAACTCGATAGTAATTGAAATCGATAAATTATGAGCACGACAGTTCACCACCTCGATGCATTACTTTAAAAATGCATTGTAGGTTTTTATTTTGTTATTTAATGTTAGAATTTTACTAACTGTTTATTTAAAACCTTCATTTTATATTATTACCTATTTGTTAAGGATTTTTTTATTTTTCGTTAATTCGTTAAGTTGCTTTTTTTATTTCTTTTGAGGTTTATTTATATGTAATGTACAGTGTCCTTTTAGTGTGTATTGGTGTATGTCTTTAATATTCTTTAATATTTTGTTAAATGAATATGGTTTCAGAGAATATTTAGATGTTTATGATGTAGGTGTTCCAGTATTATTGTTTTGTTTAGTGATGCTTAGCTATATCTTTAAATTATTCTTAGATTATATTAGCGGAGATTTATGTAAAGATATATTCTATGTAACATAGGTACGTACCTATGTTGTTCATTTTAATGTACCTATCTTATGTAAAAGATGATTTTGGATGCTATTATTATGGCGGAATATGTCCTGCTCTATAACATTTTTATAACACACCTGTATATACCACATTTTATGCAAATAAATATACTTACTTTACTTACTATATAAATATATATATCTCGAATAACTATTAGCTCGAATCATCGGCAGCGCGAAGGCCCTTTCTTTAAACATCATTGCTCGACCGACCATCTAATCGATTTGACAGAACAGTTTTAAGGATTTTTATTTGAATACCTACAATATAATGAAACACGTATATGCGGAGAAATATAAATCAACTACAATCATAAAAAATATTAGGGTTATAAAATATCATTACAAATACCTAGTAATATTACCAAATATATTTTTATTTGCTATTTAGCTAGAAAAAAAAATTAAAGAGGGTAGTTTTAACCATAATGTCAACAGTATAAACACGTGATTTGTATCAGAAGCTATTATGATATTTTCTTATATTCACGATTCTAGTTGATTTATATCTACACGTATTATATTGTTTCATCGAACAATTTATGGTTCCGGCCCTTTGCGATGCAAAGTCCAGATAGGCTCTTCTCTTGATACAAAGTTTCATGATGCGCTTCACTTGGCCAAGGGTAGACAGAGATGGCGGAAGATCGTCAGGGAAAAGATGTTTTCAAGGGAAGATCACGACCCTCAGTAATGAGGAGTACGACTTGAGGAGGAGGAGGATATTGTATAGTAGGTACTCAAATAAAAATCCTTAAAGCTATTCTGTAAATCGATGAGATGGTTGGTCGAGAAATGATCATCATCATTTTCCTGCCCTTATCCCTACTTATTTGTGGTCGGCGCAGCATGTCTTCTTCATCCATACTTCTCTATTACTGTCATCACAGCAGTCACCTTTCTAGCCATATCATCCTTCACACAGTCGAGAAATTATGTTTCAAGATAATGGACCTTCGTGCTGCCGATGATTCGAGTTTATAGTTATTCGAGATTTTGATGCATCGAGGTAGTGAACTGTCGGGCTCATAACACTGGTCAGTAAAATTTTGTAATAAGGTGCTTTCTAATTTGGAATAACCTACCTACCCTATTTTTTTTTAGTTAGCCCGTATTGTCTTACTCCTGAGCAAAAGCCTCCCCCCATTCCTTCCACTTCTCACGATGGTGTGCTTCTTCTCGCCAATTCGCGAGGAAGCCATCCAAGACGTTCCGCCTTCTTCTCTTCGGTCTACCGCGACCCCGTCTAGCTGTTTCAGGGCTCCAGTCTTGCGATACTCGGGCCCACAGCTGTGCCGGCAGACATGGCCTGCCCAGTCCAATTTTGGTCTGGCAGCTTTATAAGCTACATCGGCAATTTGCGTTCTGGAGCGCAGTGTGGTGTTCCTTATCCGGTCAGTTATTTTTACATTCAGTATGCTGCGCTCCATCGCTCGTTGGAGCCCTACCCTCATTAACATACTATATTTATTTTGATTTGATCACGTCTAGATTTTGTGTTACAGCTTTGCAGCAACTTACATTTTATAATTTGTAATATTTTCCATCGATTTCAAGTACCATCGAGTTAACGTTAACGAGTAATGTTTTAAAATCGTGATTCATCTAGATTGTTTCCGACGTGGGGCAAGACCACCACAACATACACAAAAAACAAATTATTCACAAAAACAAATCAAAAAAATTTCAAAAAAAAATTTCAATAACGAACTATTGAGAAAAAACACAGTGTCGCGTGGTTGGAAAAGATCGCGTTCTGTGCCGATCTGTGTCTCAGCGTGTCACCGCGACGGACGACCGCAGCGATAAGCTCCGCCCACCTAACACTGTGTCGCACAGTGAACGGCTGCTGGAAAGGACCGCGTTCTGTGTCGCTCTGTGCCGATCCTTATCAACAGTTCCCGTCATTTAATTTGCCTTTGCGAAGTGGTTGTCGGCTACCAAGAAGATAATAAACGAAGATAATTAGTAGGCACCGCTTGAAGCGCCCGACTGATTGTAACATTTTGTGTCAAGTAATTTGTATCTGCCCCTGCATATCAAACACAAAAATGTCATCGAAGATTAGTTCAAAGATTACGACCAGTGGCCGCAAGATGTCAGCACTTGTAGTATGCTACAAATGCAAAAAACATGTAGATATAAAAACGACTGCATTATGCTCAGTATGTAACAATAGATATGAACCAGATTGTATTGGATATCCAGAAAAAACATATAAAATGATGGATCAGGAATCAAAGAAAAATTGGAAATGCGTAACTTGTATTAAAAATAAAAATATAGCTAGCTCTAATCCATCGAACATTACCCTGAGAAATAAAAATAAACCAGTTAAAACACCACCAACGGAACAGGCTAATGTAATAAAAAAACACCAACCCTTAGAAACGTCATTGATCCTGGATTCCCATATACTAACGGACTACAATACGTCCTCTGAATCGGATTGTACACCTACAAAAATGTGAAAAAGTTTGGATGGAACAATATCAGAACCGATTTCAGATTTAGTTTCTTTGTCAGAAATGAAAGATACTATATACCAATTAACTAGTAAACTGGACTCCACGCAATTTGAGCTTGATAATACAATATTGGAAAACAATGATCTTCAAAGACAAGTCAATAAGTTAACTGCAGAAATTAACATGTTAAAATCGTTATGTCAATCTTCTTCATTTCCAGACACTATTTCTCGTAGCAGTATTAAAAAAAAGCGGCAATCCTTATCACACACATGCACCCCTTCTTCACCTAGATCTTCTTTAAACACTGACCGCCTTAATGAAGAAAAAACAATAACCCTAAAAAAAACCATTGAAGATCTACAACAGCAGTTGGACAGCGCTAACCTTGAAATTTCTATGCTAACAAAACAAATAGAGACACTGTCACAGTACTTAGAAAATAAAAGTGGGGTCCTGAACCTAACAATGACTCCTACCCTCAATACCTGCAACTATTCTATTCCACAACGAAAACCCGAACGCAAACCCGAAAGAAGAATATTTATATTCGGTACCCAACAATGTGTCGGCTTGGCTTCAGCCTTATTGCAGTCAAGAACTAACACCAAGTACGAGAAGTACGGAGTCTTTGCGGAAACGAAACCAAATGCGAAATGTTACGACATAATTCAAAGCTGTATAAAAACAACATTAAATCCTAATGATAAACTAGTGTTATGTATCGGAGAAAATGATCGTAACCTGAGACAAGTTTTGTCACAATTAGAGGGTTTCCTGGACACTTTTTACAACAATAGGATAATTGTACTAAATGTTGTTAATAGTTACTCCTTAAATGTCTCAAAATTAAATGATGGCATAAAAAATGTATGTAAAAAATTTAAAAAATGTCACTATCTTGATTGTGGATATCAAAATATAGGAGAGATTTGTAAGTCTATAAACTATGTAATAGATTGCATCGATTACGATGAAAACTATTTGTACCCCAGAAATATTCGGAATTTTGTAATGCGTAATCAACCAAGTAACAATAAAGCCATTAATAACAATATGCCTAAAAAAGGAACAATTCCTTTCTATTTTAATATCCAAAATAACGTCAAAGATAAAAAAGCAGTAAATCCAGCTGTATCTATAGAAAATACAAACAAAGGTACAATACCTTTTTACTTCCCCGTACTAAAAAAAAGCAAAGGTGATCTTTTTCGTGCCTAAAGCCCATATATTTAATGTTCTCCATCAAAATATTGCTAGTGTCTTACCAAAACGGGAACTATTGGAAATAACAATTCAGGAGTTACAAGTAGCACATAAAGAGCCTGACGTAATATGCTTGTCGGAAACTTTCGTAAAAAAAGGCCATGAGAGCTATATTAAAATTTATAACTATCAATTAGCGTCAAGTTTTTGTAGAGAAAAGCATAGAGGAGGAACCTGCATCTTAGTAAAAAAAGGCATTCCTTTCAATGATTTACCATATTTAAATAATTATGCTACCCAAAACACATTTGAAGCTTGTGGCATAGAAATCGAGTGTTATAAATTGTTAGTTATTTGCGTCTACAGAACGCCAAACTCTGATCCCACTCAGTTCTTGTGTAAATTAAATAATCTTTTGAACAACTTAACTAATAAATGTAAATCCAAATTGCGTATTGTAATAACGGGTGATTTTAATATAAACACCTTAAAAAAAGGCAATGTTACGAATCACTTACAAGACATATCCTACAACTATAACATGAAAATCCACATTGATGTGCCTACGCGCAAGTCTTCTTGCATAGACCATATTCTAAGCAATATTCCAGATGCTACCACGTCAGTTATGCCTCTTTATCTCTCTGACCATGACACAGCTCAAATGTTGAGTTTTCCTGTAAATGAACAGATGCAAAAACGTACATCTTACTATATATATAAAAGAGATTATAATTCGGATAACATTCGGAAGTTCAAGGAATGTTTAAATAATATGTCTTGGTCACACATATACATTAAAAATGATGCAAATGTTTTCAGTGAGTTTCATGACATTCTATGCTTATTCTACAATCTTTGCTTCCCTAAAGTTAAAGTAAAAATCAATAACAATAATAAAAATAAACAAAATTGGATAAGCAAAGGCTTAAAAAAAAGTTGTCAAAAAAAACGTGCACTAAGATATAAATACTATAAAAATAAAAATACAAGTAATAAAATTAAATATACGACATATTCTAATATTCTAAAAAAATGTATAATAAATTCAAAAAAATTTGCAAACATTAAATATATTAATAAAAACGGAAACAAATGTAGGGCTACGTGGGCAGTCATTAAAAGTGAAATGCACGATACAAATTGCGTAGGAAACATGGAAAAAATCATAGTTAACAACACAACTCTAACAGATCCTACTGAAATTGCCACTGCCTTTAATAATAATTATATTTACTCAACAGACACGAGTTCTCAGAAATACATAAAAAAATACCGTACTAGTGCACCCGTTAACTCGATGTTTCTAAAACCTATGGAGGAAAGCGAGGTTAGAAGAGAAATAATGTTATTAGCTAATTCCAATTCTGTAGGCTACGACGAAATCAACACCAAAATCATCAAAGAGTGTACCAATCAGTTAACTGCTATTCTGACACATTTAATTAATATATCATTTGCATCGGGAACCTTTCCTGATGCCCTGAAATACTCAATAGTTAAGCCCTTGTATAAAAAAGGAGAAAAATCTGACATTAATAACTATCGTCCTATAACATTAATACCTATATTGTCCAAAATATACGAAAAATGTATGTATAGAAGACTAATTGACTATTGCGATAAATTTCATATTATTAGCAAAGAGCAGTATGGCTTTCAGAAAAACAAGTCCACTACGTTGGCAGTGTTTTCTCTTGTAAAGGCTGTAGTTTCTAATATTAATAATAATAATTTGGCCACGGGGCTATTTTTTGATATTTCAAAAGCCTTCGATTTAGTTTCCCACAGTCTATTACTCGAGAAACTTGAATCAGTCGGTATCAGAGGTCCTGCACTTCAGTGGATAGCATCATATCTCAGTAACAGACAACAACGAGTCATTGTTGATAAAATAGACGGCAATCAGGATATGGTGCCTTTTTCTTCAGAATACAAGCACAATAAATGTGGTGTTCCACAAGGGAGTGTACTGGGCCCTATCCTATTCTTACTGTACATTAATGACATTATTAATATAACCAACCACCAATGTATATTATTTGCTGATGACATTACGATTATTATAGCGACAGAAAAAGGTAATAATTGTATAAATATTCATGAGACTGAAATTAATAACACTATAGATAAATTAATACAATGGCTTGACATAAATAACCTAAAAATAAATCTTAATAAATCCGTATATATAAATTTCAATAAATGTAATAATCCTAAATATAATATTAAACTAAACATAACACAAATTAAAGAAGTAGCACAAACAAAGTTTCTAGGCGTAACTATTGACGAGAACCTAAACTGGAAAGAGCATGTAGATAATGTGTCAAAGCGAATAAATAAATTTGTATATGCTCTTAAACAAATCAAAAATGTAACGAGCCTTAAAACAGCTATCATGACCTATCACGCATATGTAGAATCCCTACTACGTTACGGGCTTATAATATGGGGAAATAGCACAGATATAAACCGAGCATTTGTTGCGCAAAAAAAGTGCATTAGGGCATTGTACGGGATGCCTCCGGAGGAATCCTGTCAACCGATATTTAAAAAACTAGGGTTGTTACCGTTGCCGTGCCTTTATATTTATGAAATATGCATGTTCGTTAATAAACATAAGGCTTTGTTTAAATCAGCCAATGATGTTATTTCTCGGAGCCGGCGTGATCCACAGAGACTCGTTCTACATGATCTGCCCAAGCTTGCTAAATATAATAAAAGCTGCTTATATAATTGTGTTCATATATATAATAAGATACCGAGTAACATAAAAAACTTAAATTCTAGATTATTTAAAATCAAATTGTTTAATTGGTTGACTACGAATAATTTCTATAGTTTAAAGGAATTTCTGGAAAAGAAATTTGCATTTTAGTGTTAAGTGAAAGATTTGCATGCTAAGTATAATTCTGGCAAAACATGTAAGCACTTTATTATTCCAATTGTAACATCATGTATACCATGTTTTATGCAAATAAAGATATTATTATTATTATTTCCTTTATTTAAATTTTTACAAATTGTTCTACATTTTTAAATATTCCTTAAAAAAAAAATATAAAAAAAACATTTAAAAATATAAAAAATTGTAGCCCACCGGTATCGGGAACAGGGTCCAAGCTACCGGCGGTCAGGGCTCCAGAGAGAGGAACCTCCTAACAATACGAGCCGTGTCCAAAAGTACCGCTTTCTGAATCAAGCCCTTGATCCAGCTGCCTAACGAGAGCCTCCTCAGGTATTGATCGAGGCTCTTGGCAATTAAGCCATGGGCTGATACGACTATCGGCACAATGATCGCTGAGTCCACATCCCACATGTCGACAACCTCGCGAGCCAAGTCAAGATACTTGATTTTCTTATCTTTCTCGGCTTTCACGAGGTTCTCATCATGCGGGACCGTTATGTCAACAATCATTGTGCGCCGCTCTGATCGATCCACCACCACTATATCAGGCTTATTGGCTACAATAGTCCTGTCAGTGATGATGGATTGATCCCAGTACAATGTGATACTGCCATTTTCGAGAACTGGGTCGGGCACATACTTATAGTACGGCACTTCCAATTCCACAAGGTTGTATTTTAGAGCAAGTTGCTGATGGATAATCCTGGCTACAAGATTGTGTCTATGCAAGTACTCTCCGTTAGCCAGACGAGAACACCCGGAGATAATGTGACGGATTGATTCGCCTGGACGGTGGCATGCCCGACATATGTCAACCGTACCGTCCTTCACAATAAATCTCCGGTAGTTATTCGTCATCATAACTTCATCCATAATTGCACAGACAAAACCTTCGGTTTCTCCGAAGAGGTCCCCGGAACGTAGCCAGGCTACGGACGCTGATAGGTCTACATCGGGCCCATGCAGGGCCCGGAAAAAGCGTCCGTGAAGCTCCTTACTCTGCCATACCTCCATGCGGTAGTTAGTGTCAAACACTACAGGTTTGCGCCAGTTCTCTTTAGCCAAGGAGAGCGGGGTGAGGCCCTTGTCCACCGCGACAACATCTCGATGCATCCCCACGTCGGTTTCAAGGAAATATTCCCTGAGACTGCATATCTCGCGATTGTGGAGAGTCTTAGCGTTTAAAAAGCCTCGACCCCCACACTTCCGCGGGATATACAGTCTCATAACAGAAGAACGCGGGTGATGCATTCGATATGCCGTCAACAATGTACGGACCCTCCTATCCAGGGCGTCTAGTTCTGTTTGAGTCCATTTGAGTATGCCGAAAGAGTACATCAGAACCGGCATGACCCAACCGTTGAAGGCACGCACCTTATTGCCGCCTGATAAAAGACTATTAAATACTTTTTTCAGGCGGCCAAAGAAGCGCTCCTTCAACGATTGCTTCATGTCAGCAACATTGATGCCCAGCGCTTCCGACATACCCAAATACTTATAGGTTTCGGTTGCTGAGAGGGATCTAAGATTTATGGAATCCGAGAGCTGGGTTCCCACAGATTCCACAATCTCCCCTCGCTTTACATGCATGACCGCACATTTGTCCACACCAAATTCCATCCTGATGGCGCTACTGAAAGTTTCAGTTACCTTCAGTAGCTCCATCAGTTGCAAATCGTTGGGGGCAAAGAGTTTCAGGTCATCCATGTAAAGGAGGTGAGATATAACTTGACCACCTCTCCTCAACCGATAGCCTAGACCTGAATCCTCCAGCAGCGTGCTAAGAGGATTCAAGGCTAAGCAGAACCAAAGTGGACTCAAACTATCGCCCTGAAATATACCTCGCTCTATCCTTATCGGCTCGCTATTCCTCTGGATTTGCCGACATCCTGGATAGCGAAGGACTGTCCTCCATTGCCCCATACATGACATCAGGAAGGTGCGCAGAGTTGCATCAACTTTATACAACTCTAGCACCCTCATGAGCCATGTATGTGGCACCGAGTCATAGGCCTTCTTATAGTCTATCCAACATGTCGACAGATCGCTTCGGGAACGGCGAACCTGTTGACAAATGGCCATATCAATGAGGAGTAGCTCCTTAGTACCGCGGGACCCGTTCCTACATCCATTTTGAGAAGCGGACATGATAGAATTGTCATCAATGTGTTTGTTAATTTTAGCTCTCAAAATGGATGTAAGAACTTTATAGACCGTCGGAAGACAGGTAATCGGTCTATAATTTTTGGGCTCCGCAGTACTACCCGATTTATGGAGCAGGTGGGTTATACCTGTTGTCAGAAACTCTGGCAGCGACCCTGACTCTAAGGCTGACTGGAACAGGATCGCCAGGCGAGCGTGCGACCTTGTGAACCATTTAATCCAAAAGTTGTGCAGTCCATCCGGCCCTGGAGATTTCCAGTTAGGCAACGGACGGACTGCACGAACTACGTCTTGGGGGCTGATAGTGATTGCCCCCATTTCTGGTACTAGATCGCACGCTCGCTCGACCCCCTGAGTCCATTCACCCTCGGTATGGCTAACAGGCACCGACCAGATGCTGCGCCAGAACGAACACATGGCATCATCATCCGGTAGGCGCGTGTCAGCCACACCTTGGTCCGGTCGCTCCCAAGCCCTGTATACCCACCTTTCATCTCTTTGAAAAGTGCGATTCTGAGTGTATCGGTCCACCCGCCGCTTATACCTACGAATACGGTTTGCCCATGCATACACTTTCTGCTTCAGGAAGTCGATGCGCTCTGTGATACGGGACATGTAGTCTCGAGGACTGATATCAGTCCCCGAGAACGCCCGCCTCACAAAACGCATCACTCTAGGACGAGTATTGCCCTCCCTGAAGCAGATCAGTTTGCCGATGAGTGCTCTGGCCCCACCAATACGTCGTTCAATCCTGTACTGCCATGGCGGTACGGCTGGTTTAGGTCGTGTAGCTCTGTCATCAGAAAATTTGACATGAGCTACACGACATGCCGCTACAGCCGCACAATACAGGATTGAGTGAGCATCGGTGAGGTCTTCGCAGTTATCAAAATAGTTTGACAACTGCGAATCCAGAACAGCCACCAGCGTCCTATTTTTGTTATGCATGGGCAAACGAGGTATGCGTGGTCTAAGGTCGGGTTGCATGAACCGATATTCTCGAATCGCACCCTCCAAAGCACTCCTCATTTCCTCACTGCACTGGGTACTTACATTAGTAACTATGTCATTACTCACGTCGTTATCGCGATTTGGTATTATTGTAGACTGTGGTGGAACCACAGCCTGCGGCGGCGGCGTGGCAATGACATGGCTACTCTGCATTTCAGTCCGCAAGCGATCAAGTACGGTGTCATCCAACATACGATTACGCTGGATGACTCGCACCTGATCCGATAGTCGTTGTGCCGACACGTTGACAGCTGGCTCAAGCACCTGAAACAGAGAGAGCATCCGAACACGGTACGCGGTCAGGTTGTTTCCTCCCTCTGTAGCCCCATAGTATGCGCGCATGACATTTGCATTGATGGATTGCGTCCATCGCATGCGCTGCACACTCCCACCGGGAGCTGGGACCCTATCAGAGGCCGGTGGGCCTCGAGGTCCTAAACCGTCCGGCGGCCGGCGTCCTCCCCGTCGACGAACAGGTGGTGGCGTCGTGGGCGGAGAGAAATACTCGTCGCTCGAGCTCGACGCAACTGCCACGGCCGGTGTCACAGCACTCACGACGGGGCTGGATTCCGGCGGCGGCGAGGCGGAGCTGAGCGACGGGTCCGGAGGCGATAGGCGTGCGCGTCGTGTAGCTGATCTCGTCAACATTTATTTATCTTCATAGGTATATATTCAATTCTTCCAAAATTTTTGACAGACACGTGAGATGTCATATTGTGTCACTTCCATGTATTGGTTTTTTTCTTTAATTTTCTGCTTAATTTCATTTTTATTTCGGTGTTTTGTAATAATATTGCTATAAAAAAAACGGTGGTATCCTTGAAATCTTGCAGTATAATATTTAACTATTTAAATTTTTTAAAATTTGGAAAATCTGTTATGAAGACGTTTCATTGACGTAAGTGTTGCCAGCTTATTGGTATTATTATTATTATTATCTCCTTTATTTATTTTCTTACTTACTAATTACATTTTTAAATATTTCTTAACAAAAACCATATAAAAAAACATTTAAAAATATAAAAAATAGTAGCCCACCGGTATCGGGAACAGGGTCCAAGCTACCGGTGGTCAGGGCTCCAGAGAGAGGAACCTCCTAACAATACGAGCCGTGTCTAGGAGTACCGCTTTCTGAATCAAGCCCTTGATCCAGCTGCCTAACGAGAGCCTCCTCAGGTATTGGTCGAGGCTCTTGGCAATTAAGCCATGGGCTGATACGACTATCGGCACAATGATCGCTGAGTCCACATCCCACATGTCGACAACCTCGCGAGCCAAGTCAAGATACTTGATTTTCTTATCTTTCTCGGCTTTCACGAGGTTCTCATCATGCGGGACCGTTATGTCAACAATCATTGTGCGCCGCTCTGATCGATCCACCACCACTATATCAGGCTTATTGGCTACAATAGTCCTGTCAGTGATGATGGATTGATCCCAGTACAATGTGATACTGCCATTTTCGAGAACTGGGTCGGGCACATACTTATAGTACGGCACTTCCGATTCCACAAGGTTGTATTTTAGAGCAAGTTGCTGATGGATAATCCTGGCTACAAGGTTGTGTCTATGCAAGTACTCTCCGTTAGCCAGACGAGAACACCCGGAGATAATGTGACGGATTGATTCGCCTGGACGGTGGCATGCCCGACATATGTCAACCGTACCGTCCTTCACAATAAATCTCCGGTAGTTATTCGTCATCATAACTTCATCCATAATTGCACAGACAAAACCTTCGGTTTCTCCGAAGAGGTCCCCGCAACGTAGCCAGGCTACGGACGCTGATAGGTCTACATCGGGCCCATGCAGGGCCCGGAAAAAGCGTCCGTGAAGCTCTTTACTCTGCCATACCTCCATGCGGTCGTTAGTGTCAAGCACTAAGGGTTTGCGCCAGTTCTCTTTAGCCAAGGAAAGCGGGGTGAGGCCCTTGTCCACTGCGACCACATCTCGATGCATCCCCACGTCGGTTTCAAGGAAATATTCCCTGAGACTGCATATCTCGCGATTGTGGAGAGTCTTAGCGTTTAAAAAGCCTCGACCCCCACACTTCCGCGGGATATACAGTCTCATAACAGAAGAACGCGGGTGATGCATTCGATATGCCGTCAACAATGTACGGACCCTCCTATCCAGGGCGTCTAGTTCTGTTTGAGTCCATTTGAGTATGCCGAAAGAGTACATCAGAACCGGCATGACCCAACCGTTGAAGGCACGTACCTTATTGCCGCCTGATAAAAGACTATTAAATACTTTTTTCAGGCGGCCAAAGAAGCGCTCCTTCAACGATTGCTTCATGTCAGCAACATTGATGCCCAGCGCTTCCGACATACCCAAATACTTATAGGTTTCGGTTGCTGAGAGGGATCTAAGATTTATGGAATCCGAGAGCTGGGTTCCCACAGATTCCACAATCTCCCCTCGCTTTACATGCATGACCGCACATTTGTCCACACCAAATTCCATCCTGATGGCGCTACTGAAAGTTTCAGTTACCTTCAGTAGCTCCATCAGTTGCAAATCGTTGGGGGCAAAGAGTTTCAGGTCATCCATGTAAAGGAGGTGAGATATAACTTGACCACCTCTCCTCAACCGATAGCCTAGACCTGAATCCTCCAGCAGCGTGCTAAGAGGATTCAAGGCTAAGCAGAACCAAAGTGGACTCAAACTATCGCCCTGAAATATACCTCGCTCTATCCTTATCGGCTCGCTATTCCTCTGGATTTGCCGACATCCTGGATAGCGAAGGACTGTCCTCCATTGCCCCATACATGACATCAGGAAGGTGCGCAGAGTTGCATCAACTTTATACAACTCTAGCACCCTCATGAGCCATGTATGTGGCACCGAGTCATAGGCCTTCTTATAGTCTATCCAACATGTCGACAGATCGCTTCGGGAACGGCGAACCTGTTGACTAATGGCCATATCAATGAGGAGTAGCTCCTTAGTACCGCGGGACCCGTTCCTACATCCATTTTGAGAAGCGGACATGATAGAATTGTCATCAATGTGTTTGTTAATTTTAGCTCTCAAAATGGATGTAAGAACTTTATAGACCGTCGGAAGACAGGTAATCGGTCTATAATTTTTGGGCTCTTATTATTATTATTATTAACGTTTTCGAGCGGGGGTTATTCGATTTCAAGTAGCGAACCCAATTCTATCTGCTTGCTTCCTTCCCGCTTATGCATTTCGCAAAATCTTCAGCGTATTGTGAAATGCAAACATTATTGATACTATTGCAAATCTTGTATCCGCCAGAATAGCGGGTGTATTACTTCCAAATGGATCACAAACAAAAATGTTCGTAAAATGTACGCTTTTATACTAAAATAAGTATAAATGTACGTGTCTTTACGCGTAGCAAACATCATTTTAAAGTGAGCCGCCATCCTGATGTCAGGTTGGCGGGTGAATTTTAATTCAATTAACTTTTTTCAAATTTGACATTGGGAATGAAATGTACGTCAATTGTACATAAACGAACACTATTTAAAAACTTCTTAAGTGTTATTTATACAAGCTCTGATATTGTAAAACGCACGTGACGTCACGCTCTGACGTCAGAATGGCCGATTGATTGTATACCAATCAAACTATTTTGATCAACCAAATAGCAAATAAATGTACGTTTTGTGTTCATTATACACCCGTGATTCTGACGGATACGCAAATCTTTATAGTAGCTAAATTTAAAAGCAGAGGCGAAAACGGGTCACCTTGAGCCAAAAGGCGGCACGCATATCTACCAAATGATACCGAGTCTACCTTCATTCTTAAATATCTCTCTTTTAAAAAATATTTCACAGGTACCTACACATTAAAGAACTAAATCCTATAAATTGTTGCGTATTACATATTAATTTTTTTACATCGACGTTATTGTATGCATTGTCGACGTTATTGTATGCAACCATAAAGATGATCATCAAATTATGAGAGAAACCGGTTTGATTTGATAACACCAAGATTGACAGATTGTCTAAAGTTGAGTGATGTTTTGTAAAGCCTGATGTTTTATAAAATAAAACGTTATTTTTCTCAATGTGCAATTCTAACACCATCTACCTAGCCTTTTCTCAACTATACTGGGGTCAGCTCCCAGTCTAACCAGATGCAGCTGAATACCAGTATTTTACATGGAGCGGCTGCCTATCTGACCTCCACAAGCCAGTTAGTACTGGGTAATACGAGATCCTTGGTAAGACTGGTTGTCAGACTTTTTGGGCCACCTGTAACGACTGTCAAAGATCTACAAATGACAGCCAGGCCCAATGGTTTAATGTGCTTTCCGAGGCACGGAAGAAACTCGGTCTGTAATGGGTGGTCACCTATCCACAGACCAACCTAGGCAAGCACGGCTTAACTCTTATCTTAAGATAGGACCGAGCGGCGGGGTTATTATTTAGCCACGAGCTCCTCTAAACTGTGCCACTCAAAAGGTTTTGCAAATACACGAAATCTTGGTCGCAGAGATGACTGAGGATCACGACCTGCTGCAAGCGATGCAAAACCCTGATGTCCGATAACTTTAATAAAACATACATTTTCTTATTAAATAATTTACACAAGTACCTAAGACAAAAACTTCTGTGTAATTCCCAAAGTACTTCAGAAGTAACACAGGTAATAACTACCTACCTATAACTTTAAATAATCTATAGGTAGTAATCATGTCCAAAATACTGTAACGATGTTGTCAAATGACTGTAACTAATGATACACGAGCGTTGCGTGTCGAATATATGATACGAATAGGTACCTATTTGGTATAGAAGGTGACATATGGTTGTAAAAGTACCCTTAACGAAGCCGAGAATCACGTGTTCTCCCCGTCATTGCAATTTTTTTTTTGTTCTACACTATATCTGGGAATCTTCTAGTTACGAAGATTGGGTGTCAAAGTTACAACTTTTTCACAAGTTTTTTTTTTTTTTTAACTTTTAATGCATCCACCAGCACAGTGCTTTGAGTGTGTTACATTGAGTCCTACCGTCAAATTTGTGATTTTTCACTCCAACAAAAAAAGTTATTTACCGGCAATATTTTTTGCATAGAGTTACTTGCGGCTGCTACACACGTTACGATAAAACGTTACGATTGGACGGTACAGTTCAAACTGCACGTGTGTATGAGAAAAACTGTACAGTTTATCCGATTTTATAAAACTATACAGGTGAACGGAGCAGTATGAAATTTTTGATAGATAAATCGGAATCGAAAGAAACTGAGTCGATAATCGTAACGTGTGTGCCAGTCGTTCAGTATTCTATCTTGCTTTTCAATTATTGGCGATACCATGGACAGCAAATATAAATAAGTATCACTATCCATTCGTTAAAAATTATACCAATCTTTAGGAAATACCTTTAGTTGCTTCAATAAATTAACATGGGAATGAGCTTCTCTTTTCATTAGCCATTCTTTACACCACATACGAGTTTTCATTTTCTTAATTTTTTCTTCCTTTTGATTTTTTATGGCGAATAATAAACCAACAACTACTAACGGTTCGTCAGTCGAAGTCATAGCTCAACAAATGAATAATCGTACAGTTTTCTAGTAACGTGTGTGGGCACTACGAAAACTGTGCAGTTTAAACTGTACCGTCCGATCGTAATGATTTTTCGTAACGTGTGTGGCAGCCATTATATTGATATTACATACAGAATTCTTGGTTGATGACTTCGTGAAGGGTCCGTTTACATCTTGTATATCTCTGAATATTTACTATATCTGAATATTTACTTTGGAAACTTTCTACATGTATATGTTACGGCTAAAAGCCGAAGTTAGGTTACACCTAGTTCTAGCAGGCTATACCTAGGTGCGGCCGGTAACAGTTGTGTATCCTTTTAATTGCTAGGACTCACCGACCGAACGGATTCGGTTAGGTTAGGTTAGAACTGTGACCAAACGCTACGATCGACGAAAAGCTCTAATAACGTTTAAGACCTATGTATCTAGCTTATGCGTATGGAGTTTCATTAAAATCGGTTCAGTCATTTCAAGGAAAAAGGACTTGAAAGTTTGTATGAAATGTCGTAAGTCGTAAAGGCTCTTAATATACATCGTTTTAACAAGTACAAATTAAACAAATCAGAAGAAGGTAGAATAAATAACTCAACAGTTTTGGGCGATGAGGGTAGGGTGCAATTTAATAGTTGTTGCGTGTTTACTAAGGCCTACGACACAGTGCAGAACATAGCGATTCATTAAATTGTTTTCGGTTAATATTTGTACCATTTATTTATTTATTTTTGTTTATGTGTAGACCATCATTATTTATTTTTGATTATATTTGTTTGTATGTTTTTTTTTCGTTTAATATTTGTACATAAATTATATTTTTTTTAAGTTTTTCTTGTAAATATATGGCGATTCCATTTCTTTTATGGCTTTAGGTAGTTTGTTATAGAAGTTGGCCTCTTCGTACGTAATATTCCTTGTTCCATATTTAGTCCCAGGCTGGGTTATGTAGATGTCAGCTTGTCTTGTTAAAATTTTATAAGTTTTTTCCCTATTTGTTAATATAATCTGAGAATATATATCTTTAGTTTAATTTTTTCTTACGAGTATGCAGTGTTGTAGTTATATAAGGTCCCATTAAAATAGGTTGACAAATTTTAACACAGCATACAGAACAAAAAATATCCAACCAAAAAAACACTGATTAAAGTGATTTTATTCTTACCTAAAATCATTGGGTAACCAACAATCTTAGTGTATTTTCGTTAGCAAATTTTTTTTCTTGTAAGCATCTAATGCATTTTTCTTACTTTTTTTTACCGTTGTCCTTATTTTGGTGGTCTGAATGGTTTCCTAAAGTTTGTCCATCTATTTTAAGAGGCCTTATATATTTGAAGGAGATTCATAAGTTGTGTTTCTTTGTAGATTTTTTCAGTAAGAGATATTTATACCTAAATATTGTTTTGATTATTCTATTTTGGGCAGTTTGGAGTATTTTTAGATTTGATTTGGCAGCAGTTCCCCAGACCTCAATCAAGTAGTCCAAGTGAGATTTAAAGATGAAGTTGTATACAATGTGTCCGGTCATGGACTAGCGATATTCTAGGTATATATAAAACAACAATTTTAATACACAAATACACTACACACTTGGGTCCAATCCACTTCCCTGCTATTTGGCAGCCATTTTTTTTCATAAAAAAAATATCATATTTCTCAAAGTTTTTCTCTTACTGAGATAAAAATAGGCTTTTACAGAGGGCAAAGATATTGTCTATCGTTTACATTATAAAATAATGGATTCACACTATCGTAACTTTAAGGAAAAAGAAATTATATCCAGAAAAATATAAAAAAAAATAATGCAAATCAACAATTTTTTGTCAACAAATTTGTTTAATAGAATAGTTATTATATAAGTACCTAGAGTATCGCTAGTTCGTGAATGGACACATTTTATAGTATAACGCACAATATGTCTAGAAAGACATCGCGCTATACCACAGAGCGCACCTGTTAGTGATGTGAGCTTGTTTTTGATACTCTCTATAGTTTCCACGTTGATCATCGAGTATAAGACCAAGATACTTTTCTTGGTGAACTCTCTTCAACATTTGACCGTCAATAAAGAAGTTTGGCTTTAGTTCCTTCTGCACATGCGGCTTCCCTGGTAGCTCAAAAACGGCACAAATATGTGGATGTCTCTAACTATTCTCAATCTCATTTTTTCTCCTCTTTCGAATCAGATTTTCTCAATAGTTTTCAAATCATTTATACATCTTTTGCTCAGAATAGTTACAGCACTGATAACAATATTTGTGTCACTTGTTTAATTTAGTACTTTACAATTCTATTTTTTACCTTTGTATAGATTCTTTTTTATCAATTGTTTGTAAATGTGTGAACATTGTAGGCTTTGTAGATTCCCAGTTGCTTGTTAACTTTTGTTAACTTTTTATTTTGTTCTACATTTTTTGTGTAGTAAGCAACGACTTATTGTCGGGCCTACGCTGTCTCCCCATACTTAAGTACAAATGCTGTATCCATGATATTAATGTAACACCAAATGATTTGAAAAGAGTAACCATGGAGTTTCTTGCCGGTTCTTCTCCATAGGAAACGACCAACCCGAACCGTGCACCTTTTTTTCGACGTTTTATAAGTGCCCATCTAGGCCTATGTAAAATAAAATATTTTGATTTTGATTTTGAATATGTAACGTTATGGTCATACAATTTAATCCGCTACAGGTTATGAATCGTAACCTGTAGCGGAATTTATACTACTTATTCGCACAGCATACGCTCTTGGACACAAAAAATACTCACCTACCCACTAGTAACATGATTTACTTTTAGTTTATACTTACCCTATTATTATATTTTCTTTACTTAATAATTTACTTTTTAGCCATAATAAGAAGAAAATATATCTTTATAGTTAAACATCAAAATTTGTTTATAAAGCACATCATCTATGTTCTCAATCTATACATATAAAATTCAAAGTCCTGACTGACTGACTGATATATCAACGCCAGCCCAAACCGCTGATCCTAGAGACATGCAATTTGGAGGGTGTATTCTTTGTAAAGAGTCTGTGGGTGGTCACCCATCCACAGACCAACCTAGGCAAGAGCGGCTTAACCTGAAGATTGATCCGAGCGGATGTTATTATTTAGCCACGAGATCCTCCTCTGTACTACACGATTACAACCCGATATTACTGATTGATGGTGTTAATGTAGATATAACAGTTATGTACACACGAGCTGTTGCTTGCAACCTGCGTTCGAAATTATTATAAAAAATATTATGTACTTCCCGTTTTAGGGTTCCGTAGCCGAATGGCAAACAACGGAACTCTTATAGATTCGTCATGTCTGTCCGTCTGTATATCACAGCCATTTTATTCTGAAACTATTAGGACTACACAGTTGAAACTTGGTAGGTAGATGTATTCTATGAACCGCTTTACGATTTAAAAAAAAAAATGAAAGATTAAAGGGGGCTACCCATACATGGAACTGAAACTAAAAAAAATAAAGAATCGGCCTAGCCGTTTCGGAGATTAGCCGGGACAAACAGACAGACAAAAATTGAAAAAAATGTTAAAGTGCCGTATATATTCTCATTTGCATTCAGTAAAAAGCTGTTATTTTGATATTACAGATAACAACATAAGCAATAGGAAGCTATACATACAATACGAGTATAATTTGATCTCCCACTGTATAGATTTCTCATAAGGCAGTAAAAGAACCTTCCTTTAAATGGAAAGTCTATCCGTCTCCCTTATAAGTATAGACTTATCGACGTAGAAGCAGCCTGAGCCGATCAGAAAGGCCTTAATGACCATGCAATAAAAGCGTATAGTCCGAAGCAATATCAAGTCTCGTTGTCGTCTGAAACTTCGAAGTGAAAGGAGGCGAGTGGCATATTTTTTGCATGGACATGGACATAAAGGACATTGGGAAGAAACGTCCTCACCCTCCAATGGAATTGAAACGAGTGTCATTCAAAGCGTCTGGAAGATTTGTAATTGAGAAAGACAATAAGTTTTTTTCTGGATTCTTTTAAGCATATTGACATGTATCCTATGACTGTTGAAGGGTTAGGACGGGGTCCATACAAAATCCCCCATTGTCCTTTCTTGCTGATCGAGAAACTTTATGAGTGTATATGTGAGTGGAAACACCGGGAGGGGAAGCACTAGAAGTACATACACTGACCTCATGGCTGAAGTTCTTCAGAATAGTCTGGTGCTTAGTATTGGCACCCGGCGTGCGTGTATGACTAGATGACGAATGTATTATAATCATAACAAAGCTAAAGGAATATGTTAAGATCGTAGCAAAAAACCATATCCCATATCATAATCCCATATCTACCCGTGGGTGTCATAAGAGGCGACTAAGGGACTTACCAGAGAATGGGCAGCAGCGTTCTCTGTGCTTTATAACAACCCTACTGCGATCGCCAACCCGCCTGCCAAGCGTGGCGATTATGGCAAAACCCCCCTCTTGGGGGAGGCCTATGTCCAGCAGTGGACGTCTTTCGGCTGAAATGATGATGATGATGTAGCAAAAATATAAACGAAGTTTTTGCGTGTCTGTACGAGCCCTTAGCTTCATATTAAACCATTAAAAAATAACTGTCATTAGTGTCACTCACGAATTAAATCGTTGAATGAGCAAGTGTTTTTTAAAACAAATTAGATTTTTTGGACAATGTCCATTGCGCTTTATGCGTTAGAGAGCATACGAATTATGCAATTATTCGGATTGTGATAGAAAATTATTGGCTAAAGCCAATACAACGTCAAGAAAACAGCTACTTGCACGGATATTTGGGATATCAACAACCGTCACATCACTAGCTCAAGGGTGCTTAGTAATCGGATAGCGGCTGTAACACAACCTCTTCAAACTCGATTTTAAGTGTAACAAAATTTTCACCTCGTTCTCTGACTAGAGCACCTGAAGTGAAAGTTAAGTAAGTAGCTGAGTAAGTATTTGGTATAACAGTGGTAGCTAATGGGGATTGTCCTTTTTATTTATTTATTATTTTATTTTGTTTTTGAGAAATTAACATTAATTGTTTGGTTATGTTTATTTCTCATATTTTTACGTCATTTAATTAACTTTATAATAAATTTTATTTGTCAATAGATCAATTACTTATTTTTCGTTAAAATGAAAAAATACTCCTTGATCATTTATATTACGTCAACTCAAGAAAGTATATCGTGTTTCTGCGGTTCCAAACCGCATGTTTTGTAATCAAAAATGAAGGTAAGGGCTCGGTCAGACACGCGAGAACCGCGTGGTTCTCGCGTGTCTGACCGAGCCCTTACCTTCATGCTTCATGTGAATGCCATTAAAAAACAACCTGTCATTAGAGTGTCACTCACATATTTAAATCGTTGAATGAGCAAAGGTATGTTTTCCAGTGATGACGTCTTCAGTATTTTTTTTTTTTTAGGAAATCATCAAATGACCCTCCCGCCGCTCTGGGCGGAGCGGAAGGGAGTGTCAGACTTCTACTGACTAAAACCCATCCATGTTCCTTCTTTGCCCTTTGTGTTCCAGGGCCACGGTATCTCTTACGTCACCAGCCCTAAAACTTTAAAATTAAAGTAGCCATTGAATTTCAAAAATATAGTGATTTGAGAAACTAATTTTCTCAAATCACTATATTTTAACTAAAAAAAAAATTAAGATACACATGTTAGTTATTTGGACAATGCCATTATAACCAGAGTCCCGTAAGGTATATCGAATTACCCTTGAACGGTATAACTGTCTACAGAAAGCATGGTTCACCGACGAACGGTAATATGAAAAAAACTATTAGTCGATACCATTATTTAGCGACAGCACGTTTCGCCGAATAACGTTACATAGAAGGAATGGTTCGCCGATACCAAGATTTGCCAATACCGCTGGGTAGGTAGGTATTATAGTCCATAGTAGACGCTGCCGAATAGATTTTCTGAAATGGCCTAAGAAAACTTTTCTCCGCAATACACCAGCTCTTAAAAGTTTAAATCGTATCTGTTGGCAGTTGTCCCATCACAAAGTGTTTTGTTACGTCGTATACCTGTCCTTTCCACTCGATTTAATCTTATAAAGTTACAGGGATTGAAGCCAGCGAGAAATTTTAGTAAATATTTTGCTCTGAAAATTGATTGTGTAGTATATTTTTTGGAAAGGTGTTGGGTAAGACGGCTATGGCTATAACACTTTAACCAATTTTATGTAATAGACAAGTATTTGAAAAAAGTAAGAACCGTCAAATAAACTGATTGATTGATTGATTGAAAGCAACGAATTCTAACTTTTGACAATTCTTACTTCAAGTATATATTTTTTTTTAGTTAGCCATTGCTGTCCTGTGCTGGTCAAAGACATCCCCTATTCCTTTCCAGCTCTCCCGTTGTTTTGCCTTCTCTGGCGAATCAGTCAGGAACGAGTCCAAATCGTCGTTTCTTGGGCCTCGGTGACGACGACCGTCTTCAGGCACCCACTGTGTGACGATTCTAGCCCATCTGTTCTGACCCATCCTGGAAATGTGATCCGCCTAGTCCCATTTTAGCTTATTTTATCTGGATTCCATTAAATTGCAATACGAGGGT
Source organism: Noctua fimbriata (assembly GCA_905163415.1). Classification (NCBI taxonomy): domain Eukaryota; kingdom Metazoa; phylum Arthropoda; class Insecta; order Lepidoptera; family Noctuidae; genus Noctua; species Noctua fimbriata. The sequence continues at coordinate 6,524,069 of LR990951.1, forward strand.
ATTTTGACATTATTGTGTTCTTCTTCTTCTTAGCGTGTCGATGGCAATCTAAATTGTATCAGCCCAAAACTGAGCTACTAGTTTGGCGCTTTCGGTAGCGTCCATCAGTTCCTGTAGTGAACAAACAACAGGACACGCAGGACACGATATTAAGTGCCCCATCGTTTGTATAACAGCACCACATTTACACTGCAGGGCAGAGTCATTAATGAATCTCCACCTGAGCAGGTTTTCCTTGCTGCGACCAACCTGGGTCCGTAGTCTATTTAAAGACTTCCGGGGATTATTGTGTTGAAACTTACTTTTATAAGTACCCACTATGTATTAATTTTTGCAACAGATATTGTAACAAGAATTTGTGTGTTTTAGTTGTATTATGTATACCCTACTAGACTTACCCGGGCTATTATAACAAATCAATTGACGCGCCATTCTAGCTGTGAGCGAAATTATAGCCAAGAAAACCGAACTAAATAAATTAGCAATAAAGCCCATCACAGACGTAGCTATAATATATATTAATATAAATCGTAGCAAGGCATATCACGACATATTTTCTGTAAATTTTAGAGTGACCGCACTCGCAGCTATAATATATATTTCTATGACGTCACCAAAATATGTCGACAAATATATCTCAGTATATTTTGGCATACCGCATTCGGTATGCCAAAATATACAAAAAAAAGGCAAAAGGCAAAATATATATTGTAGTATAGCTCCCGTGTGTGGTAGCTTGCTATACTATAATATATATCTCGATATATTATAGCTACGTCTATGACGGGCTTACAAAATGGTCGACAAAATGGCCGAGTTGTAAACCATTGTAGCGGAATATCATCTTCAAAGGATATAATAGAGCACGTAGGGTATTTTGACATTATTGTGTTGTAACTAACTTTTTTCAAGTACCCACTATGTACATCGATCATAGTGATCGATGACTATGTATTAATTTTTGCAACAGATATTATAAAAAAGGGACCGACTTTTGGAAAGTCAAAATCTGCTATAACGACATCGAAGGGACTACTCATACTTGCTCGTAAAAAACCGATAGTCGTAGCAACTGGTGATATTTTTGAGGTTAATAAAATACAAAGTAATATTTATTAAGTAGTATTATTGAATGTGTAGGTACATGTAAATTTCACATAACACGTATATATTATGAAAGAACTATATAATTTGTCTGTGTTCATTAATCTGTAATTTTAGTCTATTTGGAACACTTCTCAAATGGAATGGAAATACATTCATTCCATACTCAACCTCACTACGCGTCTCATTTTCATACCCTGGCCAGCGTATCCAATACCATCAATAGAATTTTGCTATTTGTAATTTTGTTCGCGTCTCCGCTTAGCTTTAGTGGATACGGTTTAGCAGAGAGTTGTCTCATATTTGTTAAGGCCAGGCTCTGTAGTCGGGGGCCAAGCAGGCAGCTGCGCACAGCGGAGATGGGAAGAGACGCGAACGGCGTGCAGTGAGCGGCGTCTGCTTTTTGTGTTAGATCGCGCTAAACTGGGCGTGAGTAGCCCACACACACACACACCACACAAACACACACACATCACATCACATCACATCACACACACACACACACACATCTCTTCTCCAATCTAGCCAGTACGCATCTCGCACAGCTTCAGTGGCTACACCCTATCTACTATGCATCTCATCTCCTCTCCAATTCGCACAGCTCCGCTTAGATGGAATCCGGGCCTGATACTTGTAAAAAATGTGGGCTTGAAGGTTTTTTATTTTTTCGAAACAGATTAACCTTTTGAACGCCATTGTCACGTATACGTGACCAGCAAGTACGTCCTCTATGCGCCAAACGACACTAATATGTGACAAAATGGTGGTGAAATTGTGGCTTGGCGTGGAGTGCACGCGCATGTGTCTATGCTCTGGCTTTTAAATGGTTAAAAAACGAGTTCTAGAAAATACAGGACGTACCTCTCTTAAATGCACGTCCAGACACAAATATCGAAATGTGGGACACAGGCCTTCTCTCTGGAGGGAGTGGACTGTATTCCCCCACACGGGCCCAGTGCGGGTCCGTGTAAGGCGCATATCGTCGATTTTTTGTACTAGCACATGTCTCTGCACGATGTATTTAACTGTACTGAATAAAACACAAGAATAACTATTTTTAAGAAATAAAATATATATTTACCAAAATAATTTTATACATAACTTATTTTTTACAATCTACATTCGATTGAAATAAACGTTCTTACATCTAATTTGTGGTTCATTAACATACGAGTACAGTCACGTACGAGTCAGTAATTTGATTTTTCTTTTTATTTTTTTTATTTGATTTGTTTTTTGACTTGGAACTGATTTTTCAAGACAAATTTACTACCTACCCTACAACTGTAGTCTATTTGATTTGTTTTTTGACTTGGAACTGATTTTTCAAGACAAATTTACTACCTACCCTACAACTGTAGTCTTTGCGTAAATTTAAATCACAGATGTCACTTTTTAACAGTTGTATGATACATACAACATTATTTTTAGTATATGCGAAACCTGAATATAATTTGTTGACCGACACTAAGTACCTATCGCAATCATTTAGGTACCTTATTATTATTAATGAGCTCAAGTCGACGGGCGCGCCGCGTAGTGTTCACGTTTTTGTGCGGACAACCCGGTAACACAACAAGCTTATAACTTTGTGATTTTTCGTGATACAGTTTTGAAATTTTGTACATAGATTCTTTACATAAAATAGTAGACACAGGTTTCGCATAAACTAAAAATAATGTTGTATAATAATAATCCCAGCCAATTTCTGTACCAATGCAATAATTTCCATATCTATAACGGTCGCGAATCATATTTTAATCACCATACAACTTGACACAGACCTGCTAATTGCAAAAAAACTTAAGTAAATTTGAATATCGCGGGCTAGCCTGGCGCTACTAAAGAAATCTAAGGACATTATCAACTATCCTCTTCAGACAACATTTTCTTTAACTGTGATCTTAAAAATGTAGCCTCTTCTATCATTTCTTCACGAGTTCTAGGAGGCTTCGATGGGTGACCGCTTTTGAACCTGAAATACATAAAACTGATGTTTAATTTTGTAAAAATTAGAACCTTCTAGTGTAGCGACCAAAACCGCTACAACACCCGCTGCCGCTTATGAACGATGAGACCTCAACAAGGTATCACGCTACCACTACGTCATATCGTATGCTTTCGCGTAAGCACCGCCTAATTCGAACAGGGCGGTCGCATCCTTTTGTTTACGTCCCTGCATAGCAAGATGGCCGGCGATCCTCCATTGTATTATGGTCATCGGCCATGTAGTGGGCGTCACATCATTCATCATCATCATCATTTCAGCCGAAAGACGTCCACTGCTGGACATGGGCCTCCCCCAAGTGTCGCCACATTGACCGGCGTCACATAGTAATTAGCAAAAGCACAGTACAAATATATACAGTATTGTGACTCGGCCCTGTCCTTGAATAATTACCTACAGCCGGGCGGTACATTCGTAAGCGACAGGGGTGCCGCGTTTGTAGTATTTTAATTTCATCTACTGAGTTTCTTTTTAGTTTTGTGATTGTAAATATTATATTTTTTATGTAAAAATATGAAGTTAGTTGTGAATGAAATAAGAAGTGCTCAACAAAAAATACAAGTGTCTTTTGATTAGTAGATTTAATAAAAAATATAAATTCGAGCCTTTTTTTAACGCGAGCTTAGGTACCTAAATCACTTGTCACTTTTTTCACCCTATCCACTTATTTATTAATTAATCCAGGTATTTTACTCGGTGGATAAAGCGAAATACCTACCTATTAAAACAAACAAATTACGAAATAACAACAATGGATGTTGCAATAGTCTAACGAACGATGCGTTAAATCAGCTGTTCAACTTCCTGTCTAGCTACAGAGTTCATCGAACTCGTCGTCGCGCTTGTCGTTCGCTACGTGTATTTTGCCACGCTAACGGTACATTGCGTGCGATACACCCTGTAGATACATACGGAACAGTATTTAAGGTTTCATTTTGAACACATCATCATCATCATTTCAGCCGAAAGACGTCCACTGGATATATGCCTGCCTCCTCTAGGGGGGGGGGGGGGGTTGCCGTAATCGCCACGCTCGGCAGGCGAATTTTGAACACAAATGGCACTTACTGGTCATGTTTTAAGGTTTCATTTTGAACATAAATGGCACTTACTGATCATGTTTAGCTAATTCCAAATATATGAGGTCGTTGTCAATGAAGTCTCCTTTTTTTCTCGGCATTATATGGCAGTGAAGATGCTGAAATAAAAATTAGGAGAAAGCTTATTTAGTTTTAACTAATAAGTCATCATCTGCCTAGCCTTTTCCCAACTATGTTGGGGTCGGCTTCCAGTCTAACCGGATGCATCTTAATACCCGTACTTTACATGGAGCGACTGCCTATCTGACCTCCACAACCCAGTTAGTACTGGGTAATACGATACCCTTGATTAGACTGGTTGCCAGACTTTCAAGTCACTGACTACCTAACGACTGTCAAAGATCTACAAATGACAGCCGGGACCAAAGGCTTAACGTACTTTCCGAGGCACGGAGGAAACTCGGTATGTAATGGGTGGTCACCCATCCACAGACCAACCTAGGCAAGCACGGCTTAACCTAAAGATCGACCCGAGCGGCTATTATTATTTAACCACGAGCTCCTAGATAGGTACGTACATAATATAGGTCTTAAATAAGCTCGCAAGCCCTCTCCGTAAAGGCCCATTTAGATGGAGAGTTTCTCGAACGTTTCTGGGCGAGAAATCGTACGCTACTACCGCAAGCAATAAATCGCCATAAGATTATCGTATAACAATGTTTACATACAGGCAAGAACTAAATTCTCACCTACGATTATGTCATACGAGATTCGCAAGTAAAGTATCGCTAGGCGATAAATTACTGAGATTGTTTACACAGCGAAAATTATAGTAAGAAGATTCTAGCTTACGAGTTCTCGACTTGTATAAACACGATCTCGTATGACATTTTTTCAAGTTCATACGAGTATCGTACAAATCGGTTTGAACCGTTTTTGAGTGCGAGGTTTGCCATTCGAGTTCAATGATTACTTCGGTATTGTTCACAAAATGACACAAAAATCATTCAAATTTGGTACTGCCGATAATGTTAAGTTCATTGATTTTAACCCAACATCTTTTTTTCCGTTTTTGTTTTAGTAATTGTCTTGTCTTAGAAGAGCAGATATAATTAAAACACCCTCGCGCACTGCACTCATGGTAGCGACTGACACAAACCCTTGAAATACAATTCTCGCTTTGTAGTTGCTGCTCTGTTTAAAATACATTTAAAAAAATATCTCATAGCCAAATGCTATTCATTAGTACAATCACGTGTTTAAGTATCGGTCACTAATTACCAGTCACCCTATAAAACATTAGTCAATATGTGAAACCTGAAACACGTGTCTAGTATTTTTATGTAAAGAATCTATGCACAAAATGTGAATACTGTATCATGAAAAATCATAAAGTTGTAAGCTTGTTCTGTTACCTGGTTGTCCGCACAAAAACGTGGACACTACGCGGCGCGCCCATTCGTCTTGAACCCATTAATAATAATAATTTGGCAGTAGGTACCTAAATGATTGCGATAGGTACTTAGTGTCGCTCGGTACCCAACTTGTAACCTTTTTAAATATATTTGAGACAAAATAAAACATGGTTTAAAAATTATTGGAATCGATTCAGTTACTTATTCTGAACAAACTATATTCAGGTTTCGCATATACTAAAAATAATGTTTTATAAAATAGAAATATTAAAATATTTTATAGAACCTCGTGAAAGCAGAGAAAGATAAACAATTCAAATATCTAGATCTGGCTCGCGAGGTTGTCGACATGTGGGACGTGAGTACAGCAGTCATTGTGCCGATAGTCGTGTCGGCCAATGGCTTAATAGCCAATAGACTCGACCAACATCTGAGGAGGCTCTCGCTTGGCAGCTGGATCAAGGGCTTGATTCAGAAAGCAGTACTTCTGGACACGGCGCTTATCGTTAGGAGGTTCCTCTCTCAAGAGCCCTGACCACCGGTAGCTCGGACCCTGTTCCCGATGCCGGTGGGCTACTATTTTTAAATGTTTTTTTTTATTATTTCTTTGTATAGATATATTTAAAAATGTAAATAAAATTATATGTATAGAAAATAAATAAAGGAATAATAATGTTGTTGTATGTTGTAATGTTGTGTTGTTGTGTTGTATGTGTTCTTGTTGTAGAAGTATAGATAATAAATTACCTTGACAGTTTGCCCCGCTTCTCTTCCATCTTGTATCGTCACTGTACAAGACTGTGCGTCGTGGACCCTTTCCATTAACTGTAACAAAAGGTACCAACATAAGTTTCTTATGGTAGTAGCGCCAGGGTAGCCAGCTTAATTAAAATTATCATACGTTTTTCGCAATTTTCAGGTCAATGTCAGATTGTAAACAGAACAGGGATGTTATGGAGCTCCGTAACCGTATCCGAAACTATCGGATATCCGAAATAAAAATATATCCGTCACCGTATCCGTTTCACAAGTTTCGGATAGTTACTTACCTATATGATTGATTATAATACCAAATGATAACCTAGACTAGATAAAACCTATAAATAAAACCAAATATCATCATCATCTGCCGAGCCTTTTCCCAACTATATTGGGGTCGGCTTCTAGTCTAACCGGATGCAGCTGAATACCAGTATTTTACATGGAGCGACTGCCTATCTGACCTCCACAACCCAGTTAGTACTGGGTAATACGATACCCTCTGGTAAGACTGGTTGTCAGACTTTTTGGGCCACTGACTTCCTAACGACTGTCAAAGATCTACAAATGACACCCGGGACCAACGGCTTAACGTGCTTTCCGAGGCACGGAGGAAACTCGGTATGTAATGGGCGGTCACCCATCCACAGACCAACCTAGGCAAATAAAACCAAATATATTACATACTATTTGTATTTATATTTCACTTCAATCTAATATCCGTAACCGAAACTATCCGAAACTAACGGATCATCATCATCATCATCATTTCAGCCGGTAGACGTCCACTGCTGGACATAGGCCTCCCCCAAGTGTCGCCACATTGACCGGTCCCGTGCGACCCGCATCCAGCTGATCCCTGCAACCTTCACCAGGTCATCGGTCCACCTCGTGGGAGGCCTTCCAACGCAGCGTCTTCCGGTTCGCGGACGCCACTCCAGAACTTTTCGGCCCCATCGGCCATCCGTTCTGCGAGCAATGGACTAACGGATAACCCGAAATAATTAGATATCCGAAACCGATATAATTTTATTCCTATATCCAAATCCGTATCCACATTCGAAATCATATCTATAACATCTCTGAAACACAACAACAACAAATGACAGCCGGGACCTCCATAACGTGCTTTTCGAGGCAGAGAGGAAACTTTGTATAAAGGGTGTAACAAGACCCTTAACGAAGCCGAAATGTTCTCCCCATCATTGCGATCATTTTTTTGTTCGGGACCATACTAATATCTCCGTAACTAGAAGATTCCCAGCCCCCGCAGCATGACCACCGTAGACAAGGATTTCTTTGACGGAAGAATCGACAAAATGACAGATTGTGTCGACACAATGACAGATTTTTTCTTTCTCTGTCAGTTTGTCGATTCCTCCGTCAAAGAAATCCTTGTCTACGGTGGTCATGCTGCGGGGGCTGGGAATCTTCTAGTTACGGAGATATTAGTGGTCACGGATTTTTCTTTTTAATACTAATTTTTAATATTTTAACTTTACTTTAATTACCTCTATGACCCGTTTATTATTCAAAGCATCCATCAGCACAATGTTTTGAGTGCGTTACATTGAGTTTTACCGTAAAATGTGATTTTTCACGCCAAAAAAGTCGTTTCCCAGCAATAATTTTTGCGTAGGTTTCCTTAGTTTGATGTACATAATGAGTACTTGAAGAATAGCCAAACTGAAGTGGCAATGGGCAGGGCACATTGCTCGCAGAACGGATGGCCGATGGCGCCGAAAAGTTCTGGAGTGGCGACCGCGAACCGGAAGACGTTGCGTTGGAAGGCCTCCCACGAGGTGGCCCGATGACCTGGTGAAGGTTGCAGGGATCCGCTGGATGCGAGTCGCACGGGACCGGTCAATGTGGCGACACTTTGGGGAGGCCTATTTCCAGTAGTGGACGTCTTTCGGCTGAAATGATGATGACGATGATGATGAATGAGTAGTTGACGGCTTCGTGAAGGATCCGTTTTCACCCTGTATTATGGATCATTCATCCACAAACCAACGAGGTTTTTTTTTTTGCTCAAAAGGCTGCCCAACTCAAATGGGACTGGGCAGGACATGTCTGCCGCATGGTGGACCAACTGTGGGCCAAAATAGAAGGAATATGCCCTGACACAGTGAGCCGGAGCAGGCCACGAAGGAGATGGCGGGACGACCTGGACCACAGATATAGATAGACCTAGATAACGCGAGAGCAACTACTTCGCGTGCCTAGCTTACGTACAAAAATCGCAAGTGGCCAATTTCGAACTCAGTCTGCATCGGAGCATAGCGCTAGTCGGACGTCAGTGGGCGTCATGGCGGGGGGTAGGACGACGCGGCGGCGTCTTTGAATCGATTTGATTTTCCCATCACTAAATAGTGCTTGTGACGTCATAATAGGTAGTCAAAAAATGGCACGCTTGGTTTTCATACAGATCGTGATACTTGCGTTATCTAGGTCTATCTATATCTGTGACCTGGACAGTTAAAAATCGAATAGTTGTAAACGAGCTGGAATAAGCTTCATTTAATTCTCAATGCTCAGCTCAATACTGAGAGTTGAAAATCCAGTGCACGATATAAAATCATCCCGTACTCACCCTTTGTACAATTCGTATCGTTCTATAGAAGTCTGATGCCTCCTCTTCAGTCAAATCTCTGTTTCTTTCCGCATTTCTGATTGGAGCTACTAAAACGTGTCCTGGTATGACACATCTGTAAACAAATATATGAGATAGAGGTTATTTTGGAGTTTATAGTGAAATATGAACTTTGTGTGAGTTGTAGTAAGGTAGAAAATGCATTATGACGTTATTTTGGACTTCAATCACAAACTATGGTATTTTTTGTCTCAGAAATTTCATTCTTAGAAATGTTGAAATAAGGTTGTAGATAAAATGAGCTTGTGGAATCGAGTTTTGTTCATTTATTTTGGTAAATAAAAACCGTGTTTTTGTTAAGAAATTGTGACAATTTGATATTATACAGGAAAAGTTTTTTTCCAGTAATTATATTTTTTTTGGTGGTTCAGTATCGGTAATAGAACACATTCCCATTAATTGTTCAATACTTTTTTTTAATTTTTATCCGATGTAAAATGAGTAAAACATGGACATATTTTCGTAGTAATCTTGCAATGAAACTGCGCGGCGCACACAGGCGCACGCGCCGGGGATGTAGCGGGGTGCAACCCCTCGCGGGAGGGCGGGGAGGCCGGCGGTCGCCCGGCGCCGACCAGTCTGACTCATTCCACGCAAGCGCGCGCCCGTTACGTAATAACTTGTTCGTGTGAAATCGTGTGACGCCCGCGCACCCCTAATCGCGAATATTACGAAATGATTCGAGTGTACATTTTGAGTGGTGAAAGTTTACGTGCAGCTCGAATAATGTACGCGAACGAGAGCATTCCTCGTATGCGAGCTCAAGGAATACGTAACCCCGTGGTTCCAAACGTTAGAACAATTTTAGCCGCCAATCAAAGGCTGCTTGATCATGGACAATTTAGGACTCCAACTCACGCACAATACGCCGTAATGCAGACAGGTTAAAGTATGAATAATAAATAACGTTGTTTCAATTTAAATTTAATAGCTAATTTGAAAGTTGTGCCTTTTATTTAAGCTTTATTTTTAGCATTACGATGGTCCTAAGCCCATGAAAGTATGAAGGAAAAATTGGAATTACAAATTAAGAGATAAAATCTAGTCGAACCTAATAAAATAAGAGGTCAGTAACCTACGCCGCACCGTATCGCACAGCTGATTACGTAGGTACAACCAACTGCCTGCGCGCTACGCGCGCCCGCGCCGTGAGTGACCATAACATCAGTTTCAAAATAGACAACTTTCGTAAACGATAACTTTATTTTTTATTACTAAAACATATGAAATTAAAAAATACGTATTTTTTTAAATTTTCAAAAGTTTCTTCTGTCAAAATATCGGTAGAGGAAAAAAACTTTTCCTGTATAGTGACCCATACAATTAAATACATTGTAAACTTGTGACATATAAATAAAATGAAATATCAATCTCATCGCTCAAGCAATAAAATAACATTTTCCATAACTGTAAGAGTTTTTTTCATTTCTCATTAAAATTTCAGAAATATAGACTTTATTTCGTCTTTGGTAAGACCCTTATTCCTTTACTCACCTCAAATTAACAAAAGCGTGTCAACTTCGACTTGAAGAAAACGAAAGAGTATTGCGGTTGACTTTAATCTTTTTTTCATTTCTCATTAAAATTTCAGAAATATAGACTTTATTTCGTCTTTTGTAAGACCCTTATTCCTTTACTCACCTCAAATTAACAAAAGCGTGTCAACTTCGACTTGAAGAAAACGAAAGAGTATTGCGGTTGACTTTAATCTTTTTTTCATTTCTCATTAAAATTTCAAAAATATAGACTTTATTTCGTCTTTTGTAAGACCCTTATTCCTTTACTCACCTCAAATTAACAAAAGCGTGTCAACTTCGACTTGAAGAAAACGAAAGAGTATTGCGGTTGACTTTAATCTTTTTTTCATTTCTCATTAAAATTTCAAAAATATAGACTTTATTTCGTCTTTTGTAAGACCCTTATTCCTTTACTCACCTCAAATTAACAAAAGCGTGTCAACTTCGACTTGAAGAAGACGAAAGAGTACTGCGGTTGACTTTAATCTTTTTTTCATTTCTCATTAAAATTTCAGAAATATAGAGTTTATTTCGTCTTTTGTAAGACCCTTATTCCTTTACTCACCTCAAATTAACAAAAGCGTGTCAACTTCGACTTGAAGAAGACGAAAGAGTACTGCGGTTGACTTTAATCTTTTTTTCATTTCTCATTAAAATTTCAGAAATATAGAGTTTATTTCGTCTTTTGTAAGACCCTTATTCCTTTACTCACCTCAAATTAACAAAAGCGTGTCAACTTCGACTTGAAGAAAACGAAAGATTATTGCGGTTGACTTTAATCTTTTTTAAGGGAAAATGAATCTAATTTCTCTTACAACAAATTCCAAATTCTTTTACTCACCTCAAATCAAGAAAAACTTCGACTTAAAGTATACTATCTTCATGCACTATATTTTTTTTTTACTGAAAAATCGGCCTTATCCGTCACAGCATAAACTTTAAATTCCCTTACTCACCTCAAGTGTAGTACGGTTCGCCCGGACTAACACGCAAGTCAATTTGTAGAAAATTGAACCTTATATTTTGAGTATAAAGATCTATATTCACTCACCTCAAATTAACAAAAGCATAAGTCAGTTTCGATTTGAAGAAAACACAAGATTCAGGGACTTTGACGTGTCCGAAAACGTATAGCGGCTCGTCCTGACTGGCTGCGTGTGTGTCCGTGGGCGATGCGGACGGACCGTCCGAGGGATGTCCGGACGGCTCTTTGTGGACAGGCAGAAGATCCTTGCGGACACTTAAACAGTATAGAGAGTATACTTTTGGTCTGAAAAAAAGAATACTTATTTTAAATTACTTACATAATGGGTGTAAAAAGACCCTTAACGTACCCGGAGGGCACTTGTTCTCCCCGTCATTGCGATATTTTTTTTGTTCTAGACCATACCGTCGTTAATGACAAGTACAGCTAAATAATAAAAATAACCTTAAGTCACATGAAAATTACATAGTCATTATTCATTATTTCGTTTATTAATTTTTCTGACTTACTATTGACATTTTTTTTTTTTTTTTTAATTTCTTTCTTAAATATTTTATTTTATCAACAAATTATTATTATTAATTCCTTTATTTAAATTTTTACAAATTAGTTTACATTTTTAAATATTCCTTAAAAATAATATATATAAAAAACATTTAAAAATATAAAAAATTGTAGCCCACCGGTATCGGGAACAGGGTCCAAGCTACCGGCGGTCAGGGCTCCAGAGAGAGGAACCTCCTAACAATACGAGCCGTGTCCAAAAGTACCGCTTTCTGAATCAAGCCCTTGATCCAGCTGCCTAACGAGAGCCTCCTCAGGTATTGGTCGAGGCTCTTGGCAATTAAGCCATGGGCTGATACGACTATCGGCACAATGATCGCTGAGTCCACATCCCACATGTCGACAACCTCGCGAGCCAAGTCAAGATACTTGATTTTCTTATCTTTCTCGGCTTTCACGAGGTTCTCATCATGCGGGACCGTTATGTCAACAATCATTGTGCGCCGCTCTGATCGATCCACCACCACTATATCAGGCTTATTGGCTACAATAGTCCTGTCAGTGATGATGGATTGATCCCAGTACAATGTGATACTGCCATTTTCGAGAACTGGGTCGGGCACATACTTATAGTACGGCACTTCCGATTCCACAAGGTTGTATTTTAGAGCAAGTTGCTGATGGATAATCCTGGCTACAAGGTTGTGTCTATGCAAGTACTCTCCGTTAGCCAGACGAGAACACCCGGAGATAATGTGACGGATTGATTCGCCTGGACGGTGGCATGCCCGACATATGTCAACCGTACCGTCCTTCACAATAAATCTCCGGTAGTTATTCGTCTTCATAACTTCATCCATAATTGCACAGACAAAACCTTCGGTTTCTCCGAAGAGATCCCCGGAACGTAGCCAGGCTACGGACGCTGATAGGTCTACATCGGGCCCATGCAGGGCCCGGAAAAAGCGTCCGTGAAGCTCTTTACTCTGCCATACCTCCATGCGGTCGTTAGTGTCAAGCACTAAGGGTTTGCGCCAGTTCTCTTTAGCCAAGGAAAGCGGGGTGAGGCCCTTGTCCATTGCGACCACATCTCGATGCATCCCCACGTCGGTTTCAAGGAAATATTCCCTGAGACTGCATATCTCGCGATTGTGGAGAGTCTTAGCGTTTAAAAAGCCTCGACCCCCACACTTCCGCGGGATATACAGTCTCATAACAGAAGAACGCGGGTGATGCATTCGATATGCCGTCAACAATGTACGGACCCTCCTATCCAGGGCGTCTAGTTCTGTTTGAGTCCATTTAAGTATGCCGAAAGAGTACATCAGAACCGGCATGACCCAACCGTTGAAGGCACGTACCTTATTGCCGCCTGATAAAAGACTATTAAATACTTTTTTCAGGCGGCCAAAGAAGCGCTCCTTCAACGATTGCTTCATGTCAGCAACATTGATGCCCAGCGCTTCCGACATACCCAAATACTTATAGGTTTCGGTTGCTGAGAGGGATCTAAGATTTATGGAATCCGAGAGCTGGGTTCCCACAGATTCCACAATCTCCCCTCGCTTTACATGCATGACCGCACATTTGTCCACACCAAATTCCATCCTGATGGCGCTACTGAAAGTTTCAGTTACCTTCAGTAGCTCCATCAGTTGCAAATCGTTGGGGGCAAAGAGTTTCAGGTCATCCATGTAAAGGAGGTGAGATATAACTTGACCACCTCTCCTCAACTGATAGCCTAGACCTGAATCCTCCAGCAGCGTGCTAAGAGGATTCAAGGCTAAGCAGAACCAAAGTGGACTCAAACTATCGCCCTGAAATATACCTCGCTCTATCCTTATCGGCTCGCTATTCCTCTGGATTTGCCAACATCTTGGATAGCGAAGGACTGTCCTCCATTGCCCCATACATGACATCAGGAAGGTGCGCAGAGTTGCATCAACTTTATACAATTCTAGCACCCTCATGAGCCATGTATGTGGCACCGAGTCATAGGCCTTCTTATAGTCTATCCAACATGTCGACAGATCCCGTCGGGAACGGCGAACCTGTTGACTAATGGCCATATCAATGAGGAGTAGCTCCTTAGTACCGCGGGACCCGTTCCTACATCCATTTTGAGAAGCGGACATGATAGAATTGTCATCAATGTGTTTGTTAATTTTAGCTCTCAAAATGGACGTAAGAACTTTATAGACCGTCGGAAGACAGGTAATCGGTCTATAATTTTTGGGCTCCGCAGTACTACCCGATTTATGGAGCAGGTGGGTTATACCTATCGTCAGGAACTCTGGCAGCGACCCTGACTCTAAGGCTGACTGGAACAGGATCGCCAGGCGAGCGTGCGACCTAGTGAACCATTTAATCCAAAAGTTGTGCAGCCCATCCGGCCCTGGAGATTTCCAGTTAGGCAACGGACGGACTGCACGAACTACGTCTTGGGGGCTGATAGTGATTGCCCCCATTTCTGGCACTAGATCGCACGCTCGCTCAACCTCCCGAGTCCATTCACCCTCGGTATGGCTAACAGGCACCGACCAGATGCTGCGCCAGAACGAGCACATGGCATCATCATCCGGTATGCGCGTGTCAGCCACACCTTGGTCCGGTCGCTCCCAAGTCCTATATACCCACCTTTCATCTCTTAGGAAAGTGCGATTCTGAGTGTATCGGTCCACCCGCCGCTTATACCTACGAATACGGCTTGCCCATGCATACACTTTCTGCTTCAGGAAGTCGATGCGCTCTGTGATACGGGACATGTAGTCTCGAGGACTGATATCAGTCCCCGAGAATGCCCGCCTCACAAAACGCATCACTCTAGGGCGAGTATTGCCCTCCCTGAAGCAGATCAGTTTGCCGATGAGTGCTCTGGCCCCGCCAATACGTCGTTCAATCCTGTACTGCCATGGCGGAACGGCTGGTTTAGGTCGTGTAGCTCTGTCATCTGAAAATTTGACATGAGCTATACGACATGCCGCTACAGCCGCACAATACAGGATTGAGTGAGCATCAGTGAGGTCTTCGCAGTTGTCAAAATAGTTTGACAACTGCGAATCCAGAACAGCCACCAGCGCTCTATTTTTGTTATGCATGGGCAAACGAGGTATGCGTGGTCTAAGGTCGGGTTGCATGAACCGATATTCTCGAATCGCACCCTCCAAAGCACTCCTCATTTCCTCATTGCACTGGGTACTTACATTAGTAACCATGTCATTACTCACGTCGTTATCGCGATTAGGTATTGTGCTAGACTGTGGTAGTACCACAGCCTGCGCCGACGGGGTAATGACATGGCTACTCTGCGTTTCAGTTCGCAGGCGATCAAGTACAGTGTCATCCAACATACGGTTACGCTGGATGACTCGCACCTGATCCGATAGTCGTTGTGCCGACACGTTGACAGCTGGCTCAAGCACCTGAAACAGAGAGAGCATCCGAACACGGTACGCGGTCAGGTTGTTTCCTCCCTCTGTAGCCCCATAGTATGAGCGCATGACGTTTTCATTGATGGATTGCGTCCATCGCATGCGCTGCACACTCCCGCCGGGAGCTGGGACCCTATCAGAGGCCGGTGGGCCTCGAGGTCCTAAACCGTCCGGCGGCCGGCGTCCTCCCCGTCGACGAACAGGTGGTGGCGTCGTGGGCGGAGAGAAATACTCGTCGCTCGAGCTCGACGCAACTGCCACGGCCGGTGTCACAGCACTCACGACGGGGCTGGATTCCGGCGGCGGCGAGGCGGAGCTGAGCGACGGGTCCGGAGGCGATAGGCGTGCGCGTTTTGCTGCTGCTCTCGTCAACATTTATTTATCTTCATTTAAATTCGATTCATCCAAAATTTTTGACAGACACGTGAGATGTCATATTGTGTCAATTCATGTATTGGTTTTTTTCTTTAATTTTCTGCTTAATTTCATTTTTATTTCGGTGTTTGGTAATAATATTGCTATAAAAAAAACGGTGGTATCCTTGAAATCTTGCAGTATAATATTTAAATATTTAAATTTTAAAAAATTTGGTAAATCTGTTATGAAGACGTTTGATTGACGTGATTTTATTTGATTTTATTATTACGACTACAATTCAATCTCAATCTTTATTAATATATTTTTCAAATGTATTCTTAATTGGTAATTATTAAGAGGTTAGTAATGTAAGCTTGTACTATTTTATTTTTGTAAAAAAAAAAATATTTGTACGCCATATTATGGCAGGATATGCTGGAACCAATATTGTAACATCTATTTGTACCATATTCTAACAAATAAACATATTTGATTTGATTTGATTTTACCTGCAAACCTTCTAGTTACGGAGATATTGGGGGTCAAAGTTCCAACTTATTCACAAGTTGGAACTTTGACCCCATAACTTTACTTTAAATATGGTTTAAGAACTTTATTATTCCTCATCAAACAATAATTCACTTACTGATAAACTAAATTTCAATAAAATGTTTATGAGCGTACAGAATCTACGTTCATAGCAAAAAATAACAAATATAAAAACAAAATATGTATATAGTAGCTATCGCCAATCAAGTAAACACGGATCTGAACTAAAAGTGAGTTTTTGTACTAGATGTGGCACTACATGGTAACATAATAAAGTTATTTTTTTTCCTTTTGTTTTTTTTTTCCTTTTGTTTTTTTTTTAAATTATTTTTGTTTTTTGATTTCAGCATTTTTTTAAAACAAGACATACTTTTAGCTTCTTTTATAACCATAGGTATTTTATTGTACATGTTAACACCTGCATATTCAATATTTTTTTTACCGTTTACGATTTTTACCGGTTACGATTTTTACCGTTAAATGCCTCCACGAATCCCGTACTATCCAATGCATCCATCAGCAGAATGTTTTGAGTGCGTAACATTGAGTCCTACAGTAAAACGTGATTTTGTACCCCAAAAAAAAAAGTCGTTTCCCAGCAATTATTTTTGCATAGATTTACTTAGTTTGATGTACGGAATGCTTGGTTGACGGCTTCGTGAAGGGTCCGTTTACACCCTGTAGACATAAGAGGAAGTCTGAAAGTGGCGCCGGTGACTTAAAACTTGTGTGGTAACCGGTTGTCGTGGTACGGACATGTGCTGGGGAGGAATGAGAAAAATGTCATGAGGTCCCGGGTTCGATTCCCGGGTCGAGCAAATTGATATTGAGTTTTTCCCTCAGGAATTTCTCATTAGCAGCCACGGAGTCTGCATTTGTGCCCGGTTGTTGGCAATCGGCTCACATCATATACAAAGTGGAGCAGGACGATTGACATTCCTTCAAACCACATACAGAGTGTCATGTTCTTTACCCGTATACAAAAAATCAATCAAATCGAATGAACACTTTAGCCACAGGAAATTATTTTTCATTTTCTTATTTTACAACATGATGTAGATCTGAGTCCGTAATAATAGGTAAACATTGTGAGGTCAAGAACCTGTGCAAAACGTACGATTCTATTCTCTACGTCTCAATATGCTTGAAAGACAGAGAAAGGTGTCATACGATTCCACTCTAATGCGCCCCGCCCAGTCACATAAAATACTACAATTAGAAAAAAAAAAATATTACTTACGCAAATTATGCATTAGTAGTACATAGACCATTGTGTATGTGTGTGTGAGCGGAATTTTTTGGCAAAAAGTCTCGAACTCGGTAACTATGTCAGTCAGTGCAAAGCGGCGCCCTTTGAGGAGAGCACACGCCTAATTTTTTTATCACGAGACGAGCCGCGCGCGCATTGTCGTGATTTTATGAAAAGTTTTAGTTGTTATTGTGATTGAAGACGATTTATGATAGTTGGATTAGTGCATAGGTTAGTGTGACTTATTGTTAAGTGTTAGTGTAATAATTTAAACTCACATACACAAACAGCCAGACCCGGAACAACTACCTGTAGATCAATATTTTTCCGTGCGGGGATCGAACCCGCGACACGCGCCGTAGAAGCCAATCGCTTAGCCAACCGTGCCGTCTGTGATATTACATGGGACTTAAACATAACTAGCGAAATGTTGGTGTACACCTCTGCCTAATCCTTCGAGGATTACAGGCGTGATATTTTGTTATATGTGCTAAATCTTAACCTTAAATACCAACCTCCTATGCTGAAAAACAGGCATATTCTTCCTCACATCTTTCAGCTTCTCCTGGCTGATCTCCACCACCTTGTAGCAAGGGGACTCCACCTCGCAGTCAGCTAGGACTTCGCCCCACGGGTCAATGCAGACGGCGTGGCCGTAGGACTTCCGTTTGGGGTTGTGGGTCCCCGATTGAGCTGCCGCTATAACGTAGCATTGATTTTCTATTGCTCTGGCTCTGAGGATCAGAAAGAAACAAAATAAAGGAGATCTTTGATTTTGGGCTACCACTATGTACACTACATAGATAAATAGGAAAAAAAATAGGGGAATTTCATAAAAATACTAACAAATTAATTTGAAGAAGGGTACAGACCACAGATATAGATAGACCTAGATAACGCGAGAGCAACTACTTCGCGTGCCATATTATTATGTAGCTTACGTACAAAAATCGTAAGTGGCCAATTTCGAACTCAGTCTGCATCGGATAGCGCTAGTCGGACGTCAGTGGGCGTCATGGCGGGGGGTAGGACGAGGGGGGCGCCGTCCGCGGCGGCGTCTTTGAATCGATTTGATTTTCCCATCACTAAATAGTGCTTGTGACGTCATAATAGGTAGTCAAAAAATGGCACGCTTGGTTTTCATACAGATCGTGATACTTGCGTTATCTAGGTCTATCTATATCTGTGGTACAGACGTATAAAAATGATGATCATTTGAAAAGTTTTTTAATAAGATAACCCTACTTTGACAGTTTTAAGAAGTGACGTCTTTCTTTGCTTTGAGTTTGTTTGTTTCGGAGTTCTTAGTGTTTTTTTTTTGTTTTGGCGACCCAGTTTACTACTACGGACTTTCTATTGATTGCTTCTCTATGTGACCTCGGCTTTGTTTTGTGGTTTTTTTTTTACCCATATTTTACGATACACGTCAATCAAATGTCATTGTCAAAATGTCATTTTTCGCATACTGCTGATCTGATCCACCATGTTTAATTTTATGTTGTGTTGCTCTCCTTGACCAACTTAATTTGAATGTACATTAAAACGAAGTGAAATTAAAGAAAATTAACAATAAAAAACGGTTACTGTATTTTATAGCGATATTTACATATAGTGTACTTAGTACTAGCCCAGGATCCATACATTTCTGGAACCTGTGTCATCCCACTGCTGGGCAAAGGACTCCCCCCATGACTTCCAAATTCTTCGAACCAGAGCCAATGTGGAGTTAAGTTAATAAAATACCCACACAAAATAAAAACGGCAAAAAAACTTCGTCTTTAGAGCAGTTCTTGCAAGCCTTTTTATTTTTTTTTCTTGTTTTAAGTAGTATCTTTTTTGTCATCAGTACGCAAAGAAAAATATAGTGTGTTTGGTGCATCTTTTGCCGAATTGAACGAGCTGAAAGAAGGGGTCATTTGCTGTCTCTTCAGCCCCAAGAACTCATCCTTGGCTCCACATCATCATCATCATCAGCCTATAGCAGTCCACTGCTGGACATAGGCCTCCTCAATCGCACGCCATTTAACTCGACTTTCAGCAATTCTCATCCAGTTGCTACCAGCCACCCTGCGAAGATCGTCACTCCACCGAGCCTGAGGGCGTCCCACCTTACGTTTGCCGATTCGCGGTCTCCACTCAAGAACACGTCTACCCCAACGGTCATCGGTTCTACGGCAAATATGACCGGCCCATTGCCACTTCAGCTTACTTATTCTGTGAGCTATGTCGACAACTCTGGTTCTCTGTCGGATCACATCGTTTCGAATGCGATCCCTCAGAGAGACTCCAAGCATAGCTCGTTCCATAGCTCGCTGAGCGACCTTAAATTTATGGACCAGCCGTACTGTGAGTGTCCACGTTTCGGCTCCGTAAGTCATAACAGGCAGGACGCACTGATTGAAGACCTTAGTCTTTAGGCTCTGGCTCCACAGATTTATATTTATTTTGAAAAATCGCAAAATTCGACATTCAAACCTGAAGGAGAGGTATGGATGTTTGTTACTCTTTTACTAAAAACTGCTGAAGATTATAACCTGGCTTAGCCCAGATATATTTTTTTATCCCAGTAGTACCATCCCGTGGGACAGTTCCCGAGATAAATGCGGGCGAAGCCGCGGACGTAGGCTAGTACTAGAATATAAAGGGTTTAAATAGACCCTTAACGAAACCGAAAGGCACTTGTTCTCCCCGTCTTTGCGATATTTTTTTTTTCTAGACCTTACCTGGGAACCTTCTAGTTACGGAGATATTGGGGGTCAAAGTTCCAACTTTTTCACAAGTTTTCTTTTAAATACATGTTTTTTAGATTTTTACTTTAAATTCTCCACAACCCCCGTACTATTCAATCCATCCATCAGCACAATGCTTTAAGTGCTTTCCATCGAGTCCTACCGTAAAACATGATTTTTCACCCCAAAAAAAAAAGAGTCGTTTCCCAGCAAAAATTTTTGCGTAAGTTATTTAGTTTGATGTACAGAATGCTTGGTTGACGGCTTCGTGAAGGGTCCGTTTACACCCTGTATATTACCTGAGTAGTACATGCCAATGCGCTGCCCCCGTGTGTTGTGTGAACGCTGAAGGAAACGTCAGTATTTCTGCTTTCATTATACTGAGGGATGTGCTCAGTTCTGGGAAACGCATGTCATAGCATATCGCGAGACCTGTGGAACAGAAAACGTAATATAAACCATTTATTTTCTTCATATCTACAACATTATTTTTAATATATGCGAAACCTGAATACAGTTCGTTCAGAATAAGTAACTGAATAGATTCCAATAATTTTTAAACCATGTTATATTTTGTCCCAAAAATATTTAAAAAAAGTTACAAGTTGGCCACCGAGCGACACTAAGTACCTGTCGCAATCATTTAGGTACCTACTGCCAAATTATTGTTATCAATGAGCTCAAGACGACGCTGAAGGCGGGCGCGCGGCGGCGCCGCGTGGTGACCACGTTTTTGTGCGGACAATCAGGTAACAGAACAAGCTTATAACTTTGTGATTTTTCATAATTTCAAAACTGTATCAGTTTTGAAATTTTGTACATAGATTCTTTACATAAAAATAGTAGACACGTGTTTCAGGTTTCGCATATACTAAAACTAATGTTGAATACAAATAAATTCTGTACATCAAACTAAGTAACTGTACGCAAAAATTATTGCTGGGAATCGACTTTTTTTTTTTGGGGTGAAAAATCACGTTTTACGGTAGGACTAAATGTAACGCACTCAGAACATTATGCTGATGGGTGAATTGAATAGTACGGGGGTCGTGGAGGTGTTTAAAAATCTTACTTTCATTAAAAACATGTATTTAAAAATAAACTTGTGAAAAAGTTCGATTTTTTACCCCTAATATCTCCGTAACTAGAAGGTTCCCTGGTATGGTCTAGAATAAAAAAATCATCGCAATGACGGGGAGAACAAGTGCCTTTCGGCTTCATTATCCAACTTTTTCACAAGTTTTTTTTAAATACAATTTTTTAACTATCACCTAATTCACCCACCCACATTGATAAGATATTTGAGGTGGCCGAATCTTTCTTCTGTTCGCATCGTCAGAAAATCGTGATTTGAACCTTGAATAATGTGGTGAGCTCTTTTATTTATAACTTTTGTTTTTACGGGCTTAATGTTTTTTTTTTTTTTCAAATATTATATTTTTTATTTTTTTTTCAGTTTGTGTGGCCTACCCTCCGTGGAGAACTTTTGCACGCCACTGATAATTTTAATACTATTTCTTTTATTTATTTATATACAAATTAATTACATTTTTAAACATTCCTTACAAAATACAATATAAAAAAAACATTTAAAAATGTAAAAAATTGTAGCCCACCAGTATCGGGAACAGGGTCCAAGCTACCGGCGATCAGGGCTCCAGAGAGAGGAACCTCCTAAAAATACGAGCCGTGTCCAGGAGTACCGCTTTCTGAATCAAGCCCTTGATCCAGCTGCTTAACGTGAGCCTCCTCAGGTATTGGTCGAGGCTCTAGGCAATTAAGCCATGGGCTGATACAACTATCGGCACAATGATCGCTGAGTCCACTTCCCACATGTCGACAACCTCGTGAGCCAAGTCAAGATACTTGATTAGCTTATATTTCTCGGCTTTCACGAGGTTCTCATCGTGCGGGACCGTTATGTCAACAATCATTGCGCGCCGCTCTGAACGATCCACCACCACTATATCAGGCTTATTGGCTACAATAGTCCTGTTAGCGATGATGGATCGATCTCAGTACAATGTGATACCGCAATTTTCGAGAACTGGGTCGGGCACATACCTATAGTACGAGAACACCCGGAGATAATGTGACTATATATATTTATACTATATTTCTATACTTATTATTAGTATAGAAAAATAATACTTACCAACTTTCCCAATCGGAGTATCAACCGGCGCAACAACATGTTTGCCCGGCTCACAGAAATCGCTCTCTTTCAACCGGATGTTGCGCTCCGGTATCTCAACGTCGAACAGATGCAGCTTCCGGTAAGTCTGCACTATGTTACCTTTATTGTCTATGATTATGTGTGTGTTGCAGATTTTTGAAGGGAATTCTTCGTCCTGAAAAATAAATAAATGGTAAAGTTCTAATTTATATTTTATTTAATCAAGCCAACTTTCAGGGAAGTGGTAAGAGCACAAGAAACATAACTATTGTAAAACCCTGTCATCATCTGCCTTTTCCCAACTATATTGTTGTCGGCTTCCAGTCTAACCGGATGCAGCTGAATACCAGTATTTTACATGGAGCGACTGCCTATCTGACCTCCACAACCCAGTTAGTACTGGGTTGTGGAGATCAATACCCCTTGGTAAGACTGGTTGTCAGACTTTTTGGGCCACTGACTACCTAACGACTGTCAAAGATCTACAAATGACAGCCGTGACCAACGGCTTAACGTGTTTTCCGAGGCACGGAGGAAACTCGGTATGCAATGGGCGGCCACGCATCCACAGACCAACCTAGGCAAGCACGGCTTAACCTAAAGATCGACCCGAGCGGCGGCGATTGTAAAAATCTTGTAATATTATAAAAGGCGTGTTGAGTGTGCATGAAAGTAGAATGCTGAGGAAATGCTTTCCTTGCAAAGCATGTGTGGTGTAACTCTGAATGATAAATTGAGGAATGAGGTTATATGAGAACGTTGCGGTTTATAAGAAGATGTAGTGACAAAACTTAAAGTGGCTAAATAATAACAGCCGCTCGGGTCCATCTTTAGGTTAAGCTGTGCTGGTCTAGGTTGGTCTGTGGATGGATGTCCACCCATTACATACCGAGTTTCCTCCGTGCCTCGGAAAGCACGTTAAGCCGTTGGTCACGGCTGTCATTTGTAGATCTTTGACAGTCGTTAGGTAGTCAGTGGCCCAAAAAGTCAGACAACCAGTCTTACCAAGGGGTATCGTATTACCCAGTACTAACTGGGTTATGGAGGTCAGATAGGGAGTCGCTCCATGTAAAATACTGGTATTCAGCTGCATCCGGTTAGACTGGAAGCCGACCATAGTTGGTAAAAGGCTAGGCAGATGATTATGTAGTGACGAAAATTTAAAAAAGTAGGCTTAGATGGTTTGGTCATGTGGAGAGGATGAGTGAAAGGCGACTAACAAAAGGTATTTACAAGGCTGATGTGAGTGGCAACGCCGGGAGGGGACGCGCTAGAAGGACATACACTGACCTTATTGGTGAGGTTCTTCAGAAAGGTCTGGTGCGTAGTACTCGCAAACGGCGAGCGTGTATGACCAGATGTATGAACGTGGACGAGGCAAAAGGAGTATGTAAGGATCGTAGCAGGTGGCGTTCTGTGGTTTCTGCCTACCCCCATGGGAAAAAGGCGTGAGTCTATGTCTGTATGTAGTATAAAAGGCTTTCGGCATAGTTTACCTTTAATAAATAATTTGAACTTATTAAGGCTTAGATTTTGAATGTGGCTTGGAAATTTATTATAAAGAAAATTTATTTATGTTAAAATATGTATTAGTAGGACTAGCTCGTGGCTAAATAATAACATCCGCTCGGGACGATCTTCAGGTTAAGCCGCGCTTGCCTAGGTTGTTCCGTGGATGGGTGACCACCCATTACATACCGAGTTTTCCCCGTGCCTCGGAAAGCATGTTAACCTGTTGGTTCCGGGTGCTATTTGGAGATCTTTGACTGTCAAAGAAACCCATCCACGGACCAACCTAGGCAAAATGTCAAAGTTTGATAGTCGTTACAGGTCGTCAGTAGTCCGAAAATCTGACACCCAGTCCTTACCAAGGGTATCGTATTACCCAGAACGAACTGGGTTGTGGAGGTCAGATAGGCAGTGGCTCCATGTAAAATACTGGTATTCCGCTGCATCCGGCTAGATTGGAAGCCGACCCCAATGTAATTGGGAAAAGGTTTGGCAGATGATGATGTTAAAATATGTAGGAGTACAATAAAACCTTTATCAATTGCGTTATCATTTCAATGATACATGTTTATGCACCAAAACTGATAAAAATTAAACAGTGATAACATGGGGCTTTAATTTAATCCAGATGTCAATAAAAACCAATACTGGAATGCAGCTAGATATACTGACTTTCGTCCCTTTTATTGAACACGAGGTTTTGTCCGCGGCTTCGCTCGCGTTAATTTAGATTTTGACAATCAAGTCGGGTTGTACTCCGCTTGAAATAATATAATTCAATCATGATTCGAAAGACACGTGGCGCCATCTATTTATCATAAGAACGTTATTGTTGTTTTTCTTGGAAACAGTACTTTATTTTAGGATGAAAAGTACCCTATGTCCGTTTCTGTACACTTGATTTCAGTGGTTTAGGCGTGAAAAGGTAACAAACAAACTTATTTTCGCATTTATAATATTAATATAGTAATAGTAAAGTAAAGTAATAAGGATAAATTCACACTTGTTTCGCCAGTGTTAGTCAGGGGTATATCTGTAGATCGCCCACGTTTCGCCAAGGTTATGTTTAAGTCCTATCTAATGGGGGCAGGCCTATTTCCACTATTATCTTTTATGACAAAACTTATCTGTTTTTTTTTTAATGCTAAATAGGCTTGCATTTGGCCGGAAATCGCCTGATGTGAAGCGATGATACGTACTAGGGTGGAGCACGCTTGCCTAAAAGAAACCGATTCACTCGAACTTTGAAAAGATCTAGATTATAATGATCGGGAAACAGAAGCCAGCAGGCGATCCTACAGTCTGGCGGTTCGCACAATAAATCTGCCGTCATAAGAAAAAAGGGCACAACTAACATTTTTGTCAAAATTGAGTTATATACATATTTAGAATCAGAAAAAAAAGGCACATCTACTCAATTTTTTATAGAATTTTATCTTCAAGGAATTCGGAGATACAGTAGGCTCAAAAGGCACAAATGAGACTAATATTCATGTTTTATAGAATGAAAGGCACATTTATTTACCATTATATTGAAAAGGCACAAATACGTAGATGTGACTATTACTTCATACAGACTTTTACTAAAAACTACTTTGAAAAGGCACACTTACAACATAACATAAAGAAAAGTCATAAACTTTAAAGTCGATTTTCTCCATGTTTATAAGATGTTAGTTGTGCCTTTTTTCATTATGACGGCAGAAATGTGGAAGCATAGAGCTTTGTTCGGGCCCGTGGAACATCAACCATATAACGGTGGTATCTCTACTTGTAATATGAAAACAATGGGTACATAGACTCACAAAGTCATACGACTTGCAACGATTGACATGTCTTGAACTTCGTTTGATAGAAGAACAAGAACTTTATTTCTGTCCTTTTTATATCATGCATGACGTCAGTGACGTGTCATTTGTTTTTTTGTTGAAGTTGGCATACATAAATAATTTTAAGGAATGATACTAAACCTTTAAAGGTGGTCACTCACCGGGAGCATTCGCGTGTTATAAAAAATGAAACAAATTATCTTTTGAAGATTGCGTTACAATACCGCGCCAGCTTGATTGGCTGATCAAGTAGCATTCGCTCGAACTGTAAACGTTCGTTTGCGTATCATCGATTCAGTTGTATCGTCATTGCCAGTTGGCGATCGGTTTTTCGCACAAACAGCTGTACTGTTAGAAATAATGTTTGCAATACAAGTTCATTGATGTAACGCTCGCTCGCTCGCGTCGAATCTGAAACTGTAACACGATAATGCTCCCATGCAGTGAGTGACTACCTTATTAAATGATCGTTGTGATGACAATTAATAAATTATGTCAGTCTGACGTGTGAGAGTAAATAGATAGTCTATGATACCGCATTTTCAATTAAAGACTTATTTCTAACAGCCTTTTAGATTTGTTTATCATGTTTTGAATGATTGTTGTTTCCATATTTTTGAGATTTATGTAAATTAGCCTGTTTTGGACATAGGTTGTTGATATTATTATGTACAGACACATACATTCGAAGAGGCTGAAGAAAAACTGACGGAAGCTCTGGAAACACTATGGAAATTCTACGGTGAAAATGCCCTACAGCCAAATCCATCCAAGACCAAGTCCTGTGCTTTTCATCCCCACAACCGTCAAGCAAACAGAGCTCTCAGTGTCTCGTGGCGGGGCGTTGACGTGGAGCATTGCTCTTAATCACGCTACTTGGGCGTCACCATAGATAGATGTCTGACTTACAAGTTCCACCGTCTTAAAACTAAACAAAAAGTAAAGACTAGAAATAACGTTCTTCTCCGCCTCACATGCACCCAGCTGTGGACTATTGCCGCAAGTTCTCTGCCCTACCGTCCAATGTCCTTCTTTTTCTGCTGGGGAGTTCGCATGCTCAGTGTGGCACCGTTCGGCCCACGCTAGACAAGTTGACTTAGCGCTGAACGATACCTGTCGCATTGTAACAGGGTGCTTAAAACCCACCCCTCTTGCAATGTTGTATCCGGCCTGTGTAGCAGGTTTTGGTGAAATAAATTGTTTACTATGTTTTGTAGCTTGACATTGTAGACACAATTATGGAATAATGGTTGTAGACAATGAAATGGTTCCTGTTCCGTGTTTACATCTTTTTGGAGCTGACTGTACTTAACGCTACAATTTGAAAGAATTTTCTAGACACAGCCAAGCGACTTCATTTCCAACTATTTACAGAAAGAATGCAAACCTTTTCATGAACGCCACCCATAGACAACCAAACATTATGCTCAGCTGCCAGTTGCTTGTAGCTGCCTACAGTAGCGCCCCCTATGATTGGCTCAGCGGAGTTGAATGTGTCATTCTTATTGTCACAGAGATAATCGCAGGCTTCCGGGAAGAACAGCATCTGAAAAAGATATGTATTTACAGTAAAATCTGCACATATTCTATACATACGCGGTGGAAGGGAGACCGACGCGAAAACGGTTACCACATATTCATTACATCATTCTCAGCCCCCCATATAGAAATTTTTCATTCGTTTTAAAAAAAAAAAGGTGTTTCCTACAAAAGTGTAATACCAACGTAGTCAAAATGTATGCAACAGTGGCCCGAAAGTCTGACAACAAGGGGTATCGTATTATCCAGTACTAACTGGGTTGCGGAGGTCAGATAGGCAGTCGCTCCATGTAAAATACTGGTATTCAGCTGCTTCCAGGTAGACTGGAAGCCAACCCCAACGTAGCTGGAAATAGGCTAGTCAGATGATGAGTAAAAATCTTTACTAATATATTTAGCTGAAGAGTTTGTTTGAACACACTAATCTCTGGAACTACCAGTCCGAATTGAAAAATTCTTTTTGCAATTGATAGCCTAATTCTTCAGAAAAGTTTAACTATTTTACACCACGCTACGACACAGTGGGAGAAACTGCAGGGTACGGCTAGTTATAATATAACTGGCCATGAAACCAATACAGTATTTGGATGCTTATTTATTGTGACAAATATAAGTAACCTGCTTTTATGTGAAAAATATCTACTACATGGGATTTAAACATAACTGGCGAAATGTGGGTGTACTATTAGGTACACCTCTACCCAACCCTTTGGGGATTATAGGCACAATGTAATGTAGAAATAAGACATTGAATAATTTAAATTTTTTTGTGGGGACTTATTGTCGGGCCTATGCTATCCTCCCATACTTAAGTACGAATGCTGTAACATAATAATATTGTAAAACGAAATAACTTCAAAAGAATAACTACAGAGTTTCTTGCTGGTTCTTCTCCATAGGAAATGAACAACCTGAACCGTGCACCTTGTTTTATAAGTGCCCACATAGGCCTATGTGTAATAAAATATTTTGATATTGATTTTCTGTCTAAACATACCTGCACATCCTCTTTGGCAGCTTCACTGATTAAACTGCTGACTACCTGCATGTTGGCTGCCTTGTCAGCAACGGAAGTCATCTGACATACGGCTATCTTCTTAATATCGGACATGCTGTGGTTACTTGCTTGTCGAATGAAATCTAAACGCGTCACTGTTCTTAGTAGGTTTATGTGCCAATTCTAAAAGAGGGAAAAATTAATTTAAAAAGTGTTGTGTTTTTAATATCGAATTTCTGAGTAGCTCTCTGGGTTTTATAGTCTGGATTAGTGAATGGTTTATGGCAATAAGCTTGCCATCTAAAAACTTCTACTCCAGCAGTTACTTCATTTATTATTTTTAATCAATGTGTATTTAGTTTGATGTACAAAATGAGTATAATTACGGCTCGATAATTAAGTCTTTTTACACCTGTTTGTTTTGAATGCACCCATTGTATTTAAATTATGATTCAAAATAAATAAAAATATTTTGCTTTGTAATTTTGCTATTGGAAAGCGACAGAAAATGTTGTTTATAAGTGAAACTTATATTTATAATGCATGACCTAGCCAAGGTTTATTGTCTTATTGATAAGACATGTACTAATAGTGAATATATTATGTAAATATTAAACTAAATGCACAAACGTACATAAACTGTAATATTAAGTACTGCTTACCCGCATATTACGACCTAAAAAATAGGTTCGACAAAGAGTTTTTTAGTAATTTAAAGTTACTGTCGGTAATTTAATCAACCATACAATAATTTCTGCGATACCGCTTCTCTAAAATCACAAAATTGCAAAATGACATTTATTTGACAATTTCACTGTTTTGACATTTTTTTTTACCTAGGCACTAACGTTTACGTTTAGTTTCAATGAATTTAGGTTTGCAATAATTTCAATCATCATTCATCAGTTTCATTCTATAATTTCAGGAAAAGTAAATCTAACTTCAAAACAAACAAAAAATATGAAAATAACCTAGGATTTTTACAACAGAATTTCGAATCATTACGAGGGCAATTTGTTTTAATGGAATTATGCTTGTAATGAACTGACATCACAAAGTTGTTCAAAAACTAGAACCAAAAGACATCAAAGCGTCAACTTGCAAAAAAATATTAATTTTGAAATTTATTTACTAGTTTTTGTATTACTAATACTTGATTCAAACATTTTTATAAAAAAATAAATAACTTTAAAGAAAATCAAAACATCAATTCTACAAATGTATCGCAGGAATTTGATCAAACATTCCGATTGGTAAAATACGAACGCACATTCTTAACGCACCATCAGTCTAGAAAAATCTGCTGATTTGTGTGTCGGTGTAAAAATAAATATTTTTTAAAATTTCTGGGACATTTACTTTTTTCGTTCATCGGAGAAGAAAATATGACTGAAACTGGAGATAACGCGGCGATCCAGGTATGGTTTTATCTTTTACTTAAACAAATATTTGAAATTAGAATCTGAGGCACTTTCTATTCAAAAAGATTCAAATCATTGCCTTTGTTGGTTTTTAGCTTCTGCGTGTAACTTGATATAGAGCTAAAGCCAAATTACTAGCACTAATATAAATATTTTCTATAACGCAACTCTTAGAAACCCCCAATTCAAAAAAACGTAGTAACTTGCATATTTAAAATTAACTGGCTAACATACTGGCTTAGAAACAAATCTACTCAACCAAAACAGAAAGATGCAATGTTGTATGTACCTGGATACAAGTATTACATGATTTATAATAAACTAGTGAAATAAACCATTTCATAATGTTACCATGGCAAGTTTTATCCATTTATACTTGCGAAATAAACAGATTAACAAATATTGTCAAAAAAATACAGATTTCCAAGTATTGCTGGCATACGTTGCCTATTTAATGATAAAGTTAATAAAATTATGCTGTAAAGAGTAATGAGGACAAGATTAACATTCTAATAAAAAATATGTGCTCAAAGGTGGAACATCAGCTGCGGGAGATGCCAAAATTCTTGGTTAATGTTAGTCGGAACAAAGCATGAAATTACCGAAAGGCATTATTATTATATATTCTTGTTCATGTTTGAAACAAGCATGCAACACATCTGCTAAAAGTGAATGCACTGAAAGCAGATGAAAAAAAAATAAAAAAATGTTTGAAACGGAGGTATTGTCAATGCTGAAGCTAAAATTAAAAAAAACTACCAACCTGAGCAAGCTTGACGATTACATCCCCATTCTGGCATACCAAAGGTTAATGCTGCATGCATTCTCTGTATGAGAAGATGCTATTGCTCTGCAATGAAACAGTAAGAGGCTGGTTTTCTAAAAAAAAAATGAGAATGTTTGACAGTGGCTGTCATCATAACTACCATATTGCCGGTTTATGCACTTTTCTACAACATTCTGCAGAAATAAATGTAATTTTTACTTCTTTAGGCAGTAGGATTTACTTTATCATGAATATAAAAGTAGTTTCTTTATGAAATAGGAACTGACATGGAGCTAACATGGTCATCTTGTAATGATAAAGAGTGTGCATGAAGTTTTTTACCCATTCTTCTCCATGAGATCTACGCTTTGGAGGGGCAAGGAAGTACACTTTAATTAAAAGATTTCATAAATGCTTAGGCCTTACTCCCACTAAAGAAGTGACGTGCGGAGCGGGAACGTATGGGAATCACATTGGAAAATATCCACATCACATTGTCTCTCCTGTGATCAGTTGAACCTTAGACGTCTACTCCTCTCTGCTCGTCTCCACTTATGTGGAAAACAAGTCTTCTATTTTAGCGGGTTTGGTTGTGTACCCAGGCCTTGTTGGGTCCATATTGGCTCACCTAAAGTTCTTTACCCGAAATTGTTCTTCCTAATGATTTGTAATCCGAATGATCACTCTTCCTAAAATTTTTCATCCTAAAGTTTTCATTCATACTATTTGTAGTGCTACCGGCGATGTTCATAACACTCATGTTTCCGAAAATTTTAATTTTTAACTCCTACTGTTTTTTATCATAACGCTTTTATCCCTAAACATAATTACCATAATATTTTAGTTTATAATTATTAAAAGTCGTTTCACTGATTTTTGTCTTAAATGAATGAAATTCAGGTCAGAGTATCGTCTTGGGGGCACTATGAAATAAATACTTAGAAAAATTTCGCGACCAATTTCGAGGTAGCGCTCGCCGGCCGCTGCCGCGGCACCGCTCGCTTCGCTCGCTCGGCTCGCGCGTAGTTGGTCACAGTTTTAACCTAACCTAACCTATGGATCCCACATCGTTTTTACGACAAACGGTTAGTCGGAGACAAAAACACCAAGACACTTTTAGCCTTATATTTAGGTGTTTTATACGATAGAATCGAGAAAATAAACGATTTGCAAAAATAACACTTTTTTGGAAAATAAAGTTACGCAAAATTAATGTATATAATACTGATTATTATGAATAAAAAGAAATCTAAACAAAAAAGATATGACTTTGAATAATAGTGTAAAAGATGGTTATGTTGAGAAAATATAGGAAAAAGAATAAAAGTATAATAGATGTTTATTGCTACTGACATTATGAAGTTGAATGCTTCGGAATTATGAACATTAGAGACAGAGTAGTTAGGAATTGTGATTGTTAGGATGAAAAATGTTAGGATGAACATTTTCGGATTTCCAATTATCGGAGTTGAAAATTTAGGTGAACTTTGGCGCACCCGGCCTTGTTACTTGTTTCTAAATTATGTTATCTTTGTTTACAGCCACCTCGTCACAAAATAAAACATGACTGGTATCAAACGGACTCACATGTTGTCATCACAATACTCATCAAGAACGCACCAAAGGATAAAGTTAAACTCAATTATGGAGAAAGAAGTGTAAGCTTTTGCTGTTATCTACCCTAAGGGTAACCAATGGGACCCTATTACTCTGTCCGTCTGTCAGCGTACTGTATCTTGATCCGTAAAAGATAAACAGTTGAAATTTTCACACTATGTGTATTTCTGTTGTCGCTATAACAAATAATAAAAACAAATTAAAATTAAAGGAGGCTCTCCTACTACGATGGTATGGAACCCTTCATGCGAGAGTCTGATTCGCACTTGGCCGGTTTTTATAAACCATTTTTCTTATCATCTCATTCTTACTATGGATACAGACTGCTTTGTTGGTCTAGTAATAAAAATCCCAACTGCTGAGTATGAGGTCCTGGGCTTGAATCCTAGGTTGTACACAGTGTTCATCGATCCATTCCCATCAGGAATTTCTCAAGAAGAGCCATATCTATTTTTATGTTTTCCTTTAATGTTTGGGACCCATGTTGATGAAATAAATTACTCCAAGTAATGCGCCTCTCTGGGTTCGAACCCACGACCTACCTAAAGAAGTATTTACCAAAGTAACATATTTTCATTTCAGCTGTCCCTATCCAGCTCAATACCAGATTCAGACTCAGAATACAGTCTAGAACTGGACCTAGCTCACGAAGTGTTACCAAACATGTGCACCCATGTCGTCACCCCATCCAAAATAGAGGTTAAGCTACGTAAGAAGGAGGGACTGAGATGGATACAGTTGGATGGAGATAAGAAAGAGGATAATCTGAAGGCTATACCGCAGGGTGAGTGAGATTTTATCATCTGTAGGCACATATTAAGAATACACACACACACACACACACACACACTACTATATTATATTCTATAGTATGTAGTGGTGGCGCTACATACTATACATTTTTTTACCCGACTATGGCGAAGTCAAAAGGAAGGATCATGATCCTCGTCCATGTTCCTGCGTAGCGCCTAAACTATTCATCCGATTTTGATGAGTAAGGTGTCAATCGATTCGTTATTATGGCCCGGGTAAAATAGGCTACATTTTAACCGACTTCAACAATAGGAAGATTCGATTTTACCTTGTAAGCCCCGAATAAAATTAAAGCATGATTTTTCAATAGTCGGGTTTTTTAGTTGTAGTATACCACACAAATTATTGTTAACCAGTCAGACTTCTTAGCATAAGGTCCTGTGATTCCCAGGTCGGGCAAAGTGTTATTGGGCTTTTCCGTCGGGAATTTCTTAGTAGCAGCCGCGGAGTCTGGATTTAAGCCCGGTTGATGACACTAGGCTCGCTCCCTGCTATATGAGACTTAACCATAACTGGCGAAATGTAGGTGTACTTGTTGGGTATACCTCTGCCTAAGCCTTCTTTGCTTGGAGTCTGCGCAACATGTTTTTGTCTTCCAATTTTCCTTGTCAGCCATCGCGGCATCATTCTACTTCTTTTTCTGTCATATCATCCCTCACACAATCCATCCATCTTTTCTTTGGTTTTCTTCTCAGTTCGCTTATGTTCCCAATCAGTGCCACGGAACCCTATTACTAACACTACGCTGTCTGTCCGTCTGTCTGTCCCAGAACTGTATGTTTTGAATCATCACAGGTCTTCTTTCGTGTCGATGGTACAACTTGTTAAAATTTCTTAGGCCCAGTATGTGGCCACGTTAATCTAAAGTGCCGGTGTTGGGAGACTTCGGACACTCCAGCAAGTGGGACATCGTCTGGTCGAGAGTACCGCATTCACACTGTGTCGGAAGGATGCTTCCCATGGTTTGCTTCTCACCTTTGGTGGTTTGTCTTGAAAAGCTTGCGTAGAGCATAAGAAACTCTTGCGACTTTTAAGCCTACCCGGGATCGTTGTGTAATCGTAAAGGGGACGTCGGGCATCGGATTCTTGGTGCTTTCCGAACCCTTTGTCTGCGAGTCTGACACGCACTTGGCCTGTTTTTTCGAGTCATTTTAAACTTGCTTGGTCATTTTAAACTTGGTTGCAGCAGCATACGGCAACGCGGCAGGCCCAGAAGGAGATGGCGGGATGAACTCGACTCTTTTCACAAAGATTGGCGAGTAACAGCACTGGATAGGGATAAGTGGAAAGAGGGAAGGGGGACCATTGCCTTTTTGGGACACAAATGGCTAATAAAATACTAATTGGTTTATTTGTTACAGCTGTCATAGACGCGTCTGGACCACAGCAGCCTCCGAAACTGTTCAAAAAAGACTGGGATAAAATCGAGAAGGATATAAATAAAATGGTAAGTATTATTTTTGATATCTCATCTGCGTGGAATCACATCTGCACCACAGATTCAGATAATGACATCACTACCATATAAGAGCGAAAATACTGACGTTATAATAGCCAACAAAATTTACGCAGGCGTATAGGCCGGTAGGCATATACAGGGAGTAAGGGAGAGCCCTCCGCTGACTGCTATGCTGGGGTGAATTCAGTATATCATACTAAGATGACCGGTACAAGAAATTATTTCAGGAACGTTAACGGAACCCAATAAATTTGATTTGTTTTATATCCTCATACGCAATGTATCAAAATACACGTAGCGAACGGCAAGCGCGACGACGAGTGCGATGAACGTAGCTAGGCAGGAAGTGAACAGCTGATTTCACGCACCGTTCTTTAGAGTATTTCAACTTCCTTTGTTGGTTTTTTTACTTTAGCCATATAGGAGTGCTGAGTACAGAGAATGTTAAATTAACATTGAAATAAAGGAATAGTAACTAGAAAATAAAAGTCCTGAGAAATTTTGGTGGAATTTGATTCAAAATAAGGAGCTGAATGCACCCTGTCAGTTTGCAGAGGGCTGTCCCTTACACCCTGTATGCATATATGCCTACCGGATACCTATATGCTAACATAACATGCTAGCATACTCCCCGGAGTACAAGTATCAAACTAAGTGACCCTACGCAAAAACTATTGCTGGGAAACAACTCTTCATCTTGGTGTAAAAAATAATGGTTTCAAAATAAAAATTAAATTAAATTAAAATATTTTATTTCACATAGACCTAGATGGGCACTTATAAAAGGTGCATGGTTCGGGTTGGTCGTTTCCTATGGAGAAGAAACGGCAAGAAACTCCATGCTTTTCAAATCATTTGGTGTTACAATATTATCATGGATACAGCATTTGTACTTAAGTATGGGGGAACAGTGTAGGCCCGACAATAAGTCGTTGCTTACTACACAAAAAATTTAGAACAAAATA
Source organism: Noctua fimbriata (assembly GCA_905163415.1). Lineage (NCBI taxonomy): Eukaryota > Metazoa > Arthropoda > Insecta > Lepidoptera > Noctuidae > Noctua > Noctua fimbriata. Next base: position 6,559,460 of record LR990951.1, read on the forward strand.
AAATTCAAATTCAAATTTTTTTTTCAAATTCAAATTCATTTATTTCGTGAACACAGTGTATATACAGAAGATGTTATAAGTTAATTAGAACCGAGCTGTGCTCCGCCAAAAGGCTTACAAAATATCAAAGGTTTTTTTTTTTTAAACAATTTCATTTTCAAAATTCAAACAATAATTCTAGAATTCTACAATAATTATAAATCATGACAATATTATACAAAATGTCAAATAAAATAAAGTAAAAGAAATAAAAAATACAGAAATAAAAATAAGAATGTCACTAATTCATTAATACACAATAATCAAAATTAAAAAAACCATTTAGTATCTCACATAACATAAAATAGATTCGATTCAATTAACAGGGAATTAAAATTTGTCATTTAAATATTCTTCAACAGAATAATACACCTTGTTATTTAACAATTTGAACAAATTTCTTTTAAATTCGTTAATGTTAATACTTGAGATAACTTGTCCTGGTAACTTATTATATAGTTTTTGAGCCTTTGCATAAAAGCTTTTGCTGTGAAATTTTGGTTTTGTTGCTAACACCTGCAACTTTTTTGAGCGCCGTATAAAAGAAGTTAACGGTTACGGTAGGACTCAATGTAACACACTCAAAACATTGTGCTGATGGATGCATTGAATAGTATTGGGGTCATGAAGGTATTTAAAAAAATTAAAATTAAATTAAATATTTGTGTATTTATGGCAACTAGGCCCAATTGTTAGTAACATTGTTCTTAAAAACTATTGTTAGTAAACAAAAATAAGCAAAATACAAAAAACTAAATTATTAGGTGTGGCGTCTTCTGACCAGTACCTCCACAGCGTGCGACAACCAAGGTGCGTCGTACTTCTCCATCAACATACTTAGGATGCTGTTAGAACTAGACCGCGCTCTTGACAAGATGGAAAGAAAGAAAAAACTGAAAGAAAAAACTAGCATTAAAAAATCAACTGTGAATAAGTTGGAACTTGGGCTTCCAATATCTCCGTAACTAGAAGGTTCCCAGGTATGATCCAAAACAAAAAAAAATAGCGCAATGACGGGGAGAACATTCATTGTACAGGTGTAACACATTTTTTTTAAAATAAATATCTACACTACCACTTCATCATTATCTGCCTAGTCTTTTCCCAGCTATGTTGGGGTCGACTTCCTGTCTAACCGGATGCAGTTGAATACCAGTATTTTCACAACCTAGTTAACGGGTAATACAATACCCCTTGGTAAGACTAGTTGTCAGACTTTCGGGCACTGATTACGTAACGTACGTCTGACTATGTATTAGGAACCTCAACTGATTTAAGACCAAAATGTACCAATACTTATTGCAAATAAATGATTATGATTATGATTAACGACAGTCAAAGATCTACAAATGACAGCCGGGATCAACGGCTTAACGTGCTTTCCGAGGCACTGAAGAAACGGTATACAAGGTGTAACAGAAAGGGTATAGTCATATGAAAGGATATGCTGCAGACCATCAAACTGAACAACTTTCTCCTTAGGTCCAATATCGTAAATGCGAAAAAATTATCAGCTGTCCCATACAAAATTTCAATACCTACTCGACCCAAATGTAAGGTTCAGCTATACCCTTTCTGTTACGACCTGTATAAAGGGTGGTTACCAGTGGCGAAGATTCCATATAACTGTATTCCTATCGGATTCGCTTTGAAAAATGGCACAGCCGGTATTCTATAGACAAATAATATAATCACATTAAAGGTATGTACTCCCTTACAAAAAATGACCCTTCGCTACTGGTGGTTACCCATCCACAGTCCAACCTAGGCAAGTGCGGCTTAACCTGAAGATTGATCCGAGTGGGTCTTATTATTTGTCACAAGCTCCTTCTACACTACTACTTCATATGTACTCTCTAACATGCATTTCTGTCTAGGGTGACTGGTAATTAGTGACCGATACTTATACACGTGATTGTAGTCATCAGCTGATAGCTGCGTGACGCCGTTCTGTCTCATTACTATCGTACCGTGCAACAGTGGGTAGGCAGAGTCACGCGGCTAACAGCTGATAGGTCATAGGCGCGCGCGATTTTATACGGCTGTTGTGTTATTGTGATAACATTGCATGAGTATAAAAAAATAATGTTTCTTTGGGAAAGTTGTTTGTTATCATGGGAACAATCACTTGTTAAACTATCGGTAATTAATTATCAGTCACCCTATGATTTTCTTCTCTTTAAAGGAAGAACAAGAGAAACCGGAAGGCGAGGCGGCGTTGAATGCTCTCTTCCAAAAGATATATGGAGAAGGCTCCGATGAAGTGAGGCGAGCTATGAACAAGAGTTTTGTAAGTAACCATGACCATGATACCACTGTTACATCGGTAGTTTTTAATTTATCCCATACCCAGCTCGTAACACCACCATGTTAGTGACCATCATGATAGTTTAAAATCTTATATTTTTGTAAAAAGACATCTTTTATCGGTACTGTGTACTCACGGGACTTAAATGTAGCCATAATACATTCATATGCATTCAGTAAAAAGCTGTTATTTTGAAATTACAAACAGACACTTCGATATTATTTATTTGTATAGATATGTCGAACCTCAAAAGGAAAACCGTTTCCAAACGAAAATTTGAAATTTTAAGGAGCCAAAATTAAAAAAAAAGAATGTCTAAACATACAGGGTGTAAACAGACCCTTCACATAGCGGTTAACCAAGCATTCTGTACATCAAACTAAGTAACTTTACGCAACAATTATTGCTAGGAATGGAGAAATGGATGGATGGATGGTTATGGATGGTGGATGGTTTTTTTTTTGGTGTGAATAATCACGTTTTACGGTAGGACTCGATGGAACGCACTCAAAGCATTGTGCTGATGGATGGATTGAATAGTACGGGGGTCGTGGAGGTGTGTAAAGTAAAAATTATACATTAAAAACATGTATTTAAAAAAAACTTGTGAAAAAGTTGGAACTTTGACCTCCAATATCTCCGTAACTAGAAGGTTCTCAGAGCCTTTCGGCTATGTTAAGGCTCTATTTACACCCTTTATTAGAGTTTGTGACTGTACAACTCTGCCTATCTTTTCTGGGACTACAGGCGTGATGTTATGTTATATTATCATCTTCTATTTTCAGGTTGAATCCGGAGGTACAGTCCTCAGCACAAACTGGAATCAAGTAGGTCAAGATAAAGTGGAAATGAAACCGCCAGATTGCTGTGAATTCAAGAAATGGGACTAGAATAATAAAAATATTGATAAAGCACAAAGAATTTTTAACTTTGAGAATGAATGTACTAACCGAATTCACTGTCGGTCGACCATTTTTCACTCTTATCCCCTGAGTAACAAAGATATTTTTAACTTTGAGAATGAATGTAGTTCACTGACGGTCGACCATATAGCGACACTACAAAGAGTACTACAGCAACATAGAACAAAAAGTACTACAGCGCCATCTATGACACAGACGATGAACTAAACATCGAAATACATCTAAATCCTACATCGCGCAAGTTACTTGCGACTATTATGACACGGGGTGGAAAAGACACCGACGTTTAAAAAAAAAATCTGTTGTTCCATACGTTTTGACCGTGTAGGTATTGCACTTTCGTAGGAAACAGCTGTTTTTTTTTTTAATAACCGATGAATAATTTCTATGTGGGGGGGGGGCACAGAATGATGTACTGAATATGTGGTAAGCACAGATATAGATAGACCTAGATAACGCGAGAGCAACTACTTCGCGTGCCATATTATTATGTAGCTTACGTACAAAAATCGTAAGTGGGCAATTTCGAACTCAGTCTGCATCGGAGCATAGCGCTAGTCGGACGTCAGTGAGCGTCATGGCGGGGGGTAGGACGGGGGCGCCGTCCGCGGCGGCGTCTTTGAATCGGTTTGATTTTCCCATCACTAAATAGTGCTTGTGACGTCATAATAGGTAGTCAAAAAAATGGCACGCTTGGTTTTCATACAGATCGTGATACTTGCGTTGTCTAGGTCTATCTATATCTGTGGTGGTAAGCGTTTTCGCGTCGGTGTCTGTTCCACCCCCATATGGAATAACCAGGGTTGGCATGATTAAAACAAGTTGTTTTAAAACAGTTTGATTTTAAACCGTGTTTTTGCCACACGTTTAAAAACACAGATTAAAACAAGTTTAAGCATTGTTTAAAACAATAAGAAAAAAACAAGCTTTAAAACTACTTTTCATGGCGAATGAACGGATATAAAATTAAAATAAATTAAAATTTAGCGAGTCTAAATAGCTTGACATAAAAACCAATTGAGTCTATGCTATTGGTATGTTATATTTTTAAACTTTTTTTGGCATTGTAATTAAATAAAATATAATTTTTTTGATAACCTTTCCAGGATTACAGGCGTGATTTTATGTATTTTTTATTGTTGATATGATATATGAAAGATCTAGTCTAGAAATGAAGCATTATAGGTCCAATTAATTTGAAATAATGCCCTAATCAAATCAAATTTATTCTTAAATGTAGGTTTCATTACAAAAGGATGTTATAATAAAATGGTTAGTTCGCTACATTTTACTCGAGAGCAAACAAATAATAATAAAGTTAGTTGTGTCGAATCCACTGACGCATATTTAAAATAGAATCACTCAATTACTTACATAATAACTCACAATTCCTTACGTAGGTACTTACACACAAATTCCAATATCAACATAATAATAATCTAAATCTTCAATTGATAACTTAAATCTACATTGATAACTACAGAAACAGCCTAACACCTAAACTATAAAGAACAAAAAAAACACTTGTTCAAAACAATTTGAACTGTTTCTATTATAAAATTTAAAAAAAAAAAAAAACTTTTTCCAACCCTGAGAATAACCCGACAACACCTGTTAAGTACTAGCCCACCCACAGATATAGATAGACCTAGATAACGCAAGTATCACGATCTGTATGAAAACCAAGCGTGCCATTTTTTGACTACCTATTATGACGTCACAAGCACTATTTAGTGATGGGAAAATCAAACCGAATCAAAGACGCCGCCGCGTACGGCGCCCCCCTCGTCCTACCCCGCCATGACGCCCACTGACGTCCGACTAGCGCTATGCTCCGATGCAGACTGAGCGCGAAATTGGCCACTTACGATTTTTGTACGTAAGCTAGGCACGCGAAGTAGTTGCTCTCGCGTTATCTAGGTCTATCTAGATCTGTGAGCCCACCCGACTGGTCGGAGGATTCTCCTTTTCTATAGGGGGTGAAGAAGTTTACTTCCTGTTCTCCATACCCCCACACTGGTGGCCCAGAAATGGACGTCAGCGCAGCCTTCGACCAACGTGATGTCATCAAGATCGCTTCCTCAAGCTTTCGAGCACCACTATTCACTCTTATGCCCTGAGTAATAAAGTTAAAAGTGGCCGACCGTCAGTGAGCGCAGTAGTACATACGGGGTGAATTCATGCGGGAGTGAATCGGGACAAATCTTTAACCTTTTGAATGCCATTGTCACATATACATGACAAGCAAGCGCGTGCCATATACGCCAAATGACAGAAATATGTGACAAAATGGTAGGTGAAATTGTGGCTTGGCGTGCATGGCACGCGCGTTTTTATGCTCTAGTGGTCAAAACTTTAAAAACGAATTGAATGTCTCTTTCGTTAACATTGAGATTTGGATAGTATTGTCTAGCTCACTCATATTGCTCATAATAACTATTGTTTCATTCGGAATGTTCGAGAGGTCGGTCTTTCACAGTGTGAAAACTTGACACAAAAGCTAAAACTTCTTCTGCAGAAGTACTTGAACTTGAAGGTAAGAACGATTAGCTATTATGAAAAATCAGTGGTGGTGGCTTTGGCAGGTATCAAGTAACAAAGGTCTGCGGAATATCTGTTAAGACCGCACCTGTTCCCGTACGACCGTAAGGTATAGTATGATGATTCAGCTACTCCACTGCCAGACACTTTGTGTGGTGGCAACCCACCGCCAGACACCTTTAAAATATGATAAATTGTAATTGAACTTGTTATTTTACGAAAAAAAATAATTTTATTTGTCAAAACACGCGTATACATGCAAATAGCACGAACAAGTTACCCGAGTTACTGGAACGAAGGTAGTTAGTTTACAAACCTGCTATTAGATGGCTGAATACTCAACTTAAAGGTATCTGGCCGGGGGTTTCCACCACACAAAGTGTCTGGCTAGTAGAGGAAGTGAATCACCTTACATAGCTTATGCCCGCGGCTTCGTCCGCGTGGAGTCGGTAATTGTCCCACGGGATCGTATTACCGAAATAAAAAGTATCTTATGTGTTAATCCAGGTTATAAACTATCTAGGTGCCAAATTTCATCCAAATCCGGTCAGTAGTTTTTGCGTGAAAGAGTAACAAACATCCATCCATCCTCACAAACTTTCGTATTTATAATATTATAGTAGGATAAAAAATCACGGTTTATAGTATGACGTTACGAATACAAGCTATTCAGCACATCTTTGTTACCTCATACCTGCTAAAGTTACCACGACCAACTTTTCATAATAGTTAACCTTTTGAACGCCAGAGCCAAACGCACGAGCTTGCCCTCTACGCCAATTCACAATTTCACCTACCATTTTGTCACATAATTGTGTCGTTTGGCTTACAGGGCACGCGCTTGCTTGTCACGTATTTGTGACAGTGGCGTTCAAAGGTTAAGGAAATGACAGTTGAATTCAAATCGAGGACACTTCTGCTTACCTCTTGACACAATGCGAGCGGCGTGAGGCGTCTAGAATATTGTGTAGAGAGCAAAATAACTATACTATAATAATGTAATGTAATGTACGCAATAAATATGTTTTATTATACAATAAAATGCTGTTTTATTTTATCTTGGTGAACCTTAAGAAAATCAAGCTACAGTTCTTTCACTGTTTATTTTCGGCTTACCATTATGTTAATAAAACGCCTGAAATATACTTAACATTCATACCGTGTCGGTTACGACGACAGGCGAACGGAGCCGATCGTGCGTTGCAGCATACTTTCGGCTACGATCTCGTATCGTGAAAGACGTTCAGCGTCTTAAACACAACCTCCAGGGCGTTGGTCAACAATTTCGGGAAAATTAAGTCCCCCTGTCTCGCCTCTCGACGCAGTGGGATATGTTCAGTTTGCTGGTCCTGAATTTGAACGGTCAAGTTCGCGTTTTCATAAAAATATCTCCGCACTTGGATCTATCGCTCATCGACCTTACATAATAAAAGCCTTCTCATAGTCCTCAAATGTAAAACACAGGGGTTTGCCAGGGCTGCGGGACTGCCAGGGCTGCGGGACTGTTCGAAAGAGATACCGCGGCCCTGGAACACAAAGGGCAAAGAAAGAACATGGATGGGTTTTAGTCAGTACAAGTCTGACACTCCCTTCCACTCCGCCCAGAGTGGGGGGGGTCATTTGATGATTTCCCATCCAAAAAAAAAAAAAAAAAAAGGGGCTAATTGTACTCTTTAGACTTCTGTATAATTTTTCGCACTGTGGGTGTGGTCTATGGTGCTGTGAACTTTTTATTTCATACTAGCTGTGCCCGCGGCTTCGCTAACGTGGCCGTGTTTTCTTTTGGCATTGACAAAGTTTATGAACGAAAGCAAAATATAGACGCAACTCATGATCTATCCTGGTCTAATAAAATTTAATTTAAAAATCCTTCAAATTTGAGAGTTTAATAAACTGGTGGAAACCATAAGTCAGAACATGCAAAAAACACGTTACTGAAAAATACTGTTAACGCTTGAATTTAAAGTATTTAGTGGGTAATAGAACCAGAAAGAATATGCGCTTTGTTCCTGACGTCACATCGGGCCACACACCACACCGCGATCGCGAGCTTCCCCCGCCACCAGTCGCTTGCTCGCCGTCACCTTGAGCGTGCGCACACATCGGTCGTTTTGATATCACAATCCAAGAAATACAGTCATTTCGAAATCGAGTAGTTTTATTTAGTCAAAACCACCAGCAGCATACCTTTTTTTTTTTTTTTTTTTTTTTTAGGATGGGAAATCATCAAATGACCCCCCCCGCTCTGGGCGGAGCGGAAGGGAGTGTCAGACTTGTACTGACTAAAACCCATCCATGTTCCTTCTTTGCCCTTTGTGTTCCAGGGCCGCGGTATCTCTTTCGAACAGTCCCGCAGCCCTGGCAGGCATCGGCCCGTGCGGACCCCTACGTGGTTGCTGACATCTCTTTGAGGCGCGCGTGGAACACGAACGCGCCGTCGACACGGCCTGTCGTCATAAGACGGCCGGACGGCGAGCTAGCCCAAAACTCGCCGTCCACAGGCCCGCGCCTACGGTGGCCGGGGGCCACCACGTGACCCCCGACGCCCAGGGCGTCTCCCGCGGCGGCTGGGACGTGAGGCTCTTTCCCTCTCACGTTCCGCCACCTCCTTCACTAGCATAACTGCTTCGCAGAAGGAGGTGACGGCTTCCCATTCCCTCTCGCTCCGGACCATGGCTTGAACCAGGGCCGGGCGCGAGAGGTCGCCGCCGCCACCAGCAGCATACCTGGAGCTTAATACTCAACCTATGGTCCTTCGAGCCGGATTAGGCCACAAAATGCCTAGTTTCGCTGGCAGATCAATGTTCAGAAGCAGAGGTTAGTCAGTCCATCAGACGTGACTTTTACGTAGACGACTATTCGAGTGGTGGCGATTCGATTGAGACAGTCTTAAATTTATATCACGGCATAGTGAATACTCTTGAGTCCGTCAAGTTTCACCTTAGAAAGTGGCAATCAAATAATCAAAAAATATTTAAAAAAAAACTAAAACAGTATTTACCAGCCAAATGTTTCTATAGTATTGCTGAGTTTCTAATGGAGAAAACATGCTAATTCTAATCTAATTCTAATATGGGGGCGATGTTTGGTTCTGTTGGCTGTTGTTAGATCTTATTTTGACATCTGAATTATTATTATTTCTTTTATTTATTTTCTTACACACTAATTACATTTTTAAATATTTCTTAACAAACACCATATAAAAAACATTTAAAAATATAAACCACCGGTATCGGGAACAGGGTCTGTTTGATCGCGAGTTTCCCCGTTTTGCCCAATAGATGGCGTTGTACGTGAAAAAGCGTCCGTGAAGCTTCCTTACTGTGCCATACCTCCATGCGGTCGTTAGTGTCAAGCACTACAGGTTTGCGCCAGTTCTCTTTAGCCAAGGAGAGCGGGGTGAGGCCCTTGTCCACTGCGACCACATCTCGATGCATCCCCACGTCGGTTTCAATGAAATATTCCCTGAGACTGCATATCTCGCGATTGTGGAGAGTCTTAGCGTTTAAAAAGCCTCGACCCCCACACTTCCGCGGGATATACAGTCTCATAACAGAAGAACGCGGATGATGCATTCGATATGCCGTCAACAATGTACGGACCCTCCTATCCAGGGCGTCTACTTCTGTTTGAGTCCATTTGAATATGCCGAAAGAGTACATCAGAACCGGCATGACCCAACCGTTGAAGGCACGTACCTTATTGCCGCCTGATAAAAGACTATTAAATACTTTTTTCAGGCGGCCAAAGAAGCGCTCCTTCAACGATTGCTTCATGTCAGCAACATTGATGCCCAGCGCTTCCGACATACCCAAGTACTTATAGGTTTCGGTTGCTGAGAGTGATCTAAGATTTATGGAATCCGAGAGCTGGGTTCCCACAGATTCCACAATCTCACCTCGCTTTACATGCATGACCGCACATTTGTCCACACCAAATTCCATCCTGATGGCGCTACTGAAAGTTTCAGTTACCTTCAGTAGCTCCATCAGTTGCAAATCGTTGGGGGCAAAGAGTTTCAGGTCATCCATGTAAAAGAGGTGAGATATAACTTGACCACCTCTCCTCAACCGATAACCTAGACCTGAACCGACCTGCCCCCGGCCGGCCTGCTGGCCTGACCTGCAGCGTGCTAAGAGGATTCAAGGCTAAGCAGAACCAAAGTGGACTCAAACTATCGTCCTGAAATATGCCTCCCTCTATCCTTATCGGCTCGCTATTCCTCTGAATTTGCCGACATCCTGGATAGCGAAGGACTGTCCTCCATTGCCCCATACATGACATCAGGAAGGTGCGCAGAGTTGCATCAACTTTATACAACTCTAGCACCCTCATGAGTCATGTGTGTCAAGACTATAAGAAGGCCTATGACTCGGTGCCACATACCGAGTCATAGGCCTTCTTATAGTCTATCCAACATGTTGACAGATCCCTTCGGGAACGGCGAACCTGTTGACTAATGGCCATATCAATGAGGAGTAGCTCCTTAGTACCGCGAAACCCGTCCCTACATCCATTTTGAGAAGCGGAGATGACAGAATTGTCATCAATGTGTTTGTTAATTTTAGCTCTCAAAATGGATGTAAGAACTTTATAGACCGTTGGAAGACAGGTAATCGGTCTATAATTTTTGGGCTCTGCAGTACTACCGGATTTATGGAGCAGGTGGGTTATAATATAATTTTCATTTATTTAGGGAATTTACACCCATTGGCAATTAACATAATACAGTCAGACCATAATAACACTACAAACACAAAAAAAAAACATCTCAATTTAGTTAAAAATAAAATAAATTACATTTCAAATTCAATTAAAATTTAAAAAATTCAACTCAATTCAACTTAATTAAAATTCAATCTAAATTAAAATGCAATACCCAATTTAAAAAAAAAACTTATCCATTAACAGTACATTATGAGCCAAAAAAATAAACAATAATTACATTTTTCTCACCGGCACTGGAACAGCAACATGCCTGCCACAACAATGCCGGACATAAGGGCAGTCCAGCCTGTTTGCGATCATTGCCAGGATACAATTGGGGCTGGCCCGCACCCGGCGCACCAGGGACGCGCACCGCTTACGCATAGAAGCGTAGAAACAATCAGTGCGTGCCATCGCGAACATCCCTGATGCGCTACAGAAACGGGGCAGCCCCAACACCGCCCGGAACGCGTTGTTGTACTGGACACGGAGGGCACTGTATGCCCTTTCACTATAGTCAACCCACAGGCTACATGTATACAGGGATGTGCAGTACGCTCTAAAAAGCGTGACTTTCACACCAGTAGTACAACGCGAAAACCTGCGGGCTATCATGTTGGCTCGCACCGACAGTGCCCTCCGCTCCCGGTCCATGTCAGCATGGTCTTTAAGGTCCTCGGTGAGTAGATGTCCTAGATATTTAAATTGGTCTACTCTGTCTATTGGAACACCATTAAGATTGACATTCGGAATGTTCATAGGGCTCGACACATCGACGGCCTGAAAAACCATGTATTGGCTTTTCTTCCCATTATATTTCAAACCATGTCCATGCGCGTATTCCGTACACGTACTGAGTAGTCTCCTCAGCCCACAAATCGACGCGCTCAGCAACACCATGTCGTCAGCATAACTCATATTATTGACACAGACTCCGTCAATATAACATCCAATATGTTGACTGCTGAGCGAGACGATCAGTTCATTCATACATAAATTGAATAATGTAGGGGAGGTAAGACCACCCTGTCTTACGCCACATTCATTAGTATACGGGTCCGACATCGCTCCCGCCCGACGGACTCTATTGACCTGGTGCCCGTACCAATACCGGAGCATGCTGATAAGTTCCCACGGCAAGCCCGTGCTCTCCAGCTTCCCCCAGAGGATGTCGTACGAAACGAGGTCAAAGGCCTTGGATAAATCGAGGAAGCACGCGTATACCGGGGTATTTCTCTTCGTGTAATATTTAACGGTGTGCTTTAGACACAGTATAGCACTCTCTGTGGACAGTTTTGGTCGAAAACCAAACTGGTTATCATGAAGTGTTACATTTTTATTTAACTGTTTGTTAAGCACACCGTCAAATACCTTCATCACTACAGTTGCAAGCGATATAGGCCTGTAGTTATTTTTATCCGCCAAATCACCCGTTTTATTTTTAACCACCGGTACTACAACTGCCCTCATGAAGTCCGCGGGTAGGTAGGAGTGGCTCACACACAGCGAAAAGAACATTGCAAGAACTCTCGCCAAGTGTGGTCCGGCGTGCTGCAGGTGCTCAATGCTGAGCGCGTCGTGCCCAGGGGACTTTCCCCGCTCAATCTGGCTTATGGCTTTCGCAATATCTTTCGCGATGAAACTTATTCCCACACTTTTATTGTTCGGGTCAGCATTTAGCACCCTACCCGCCGGACCGAGCGGCGACCGAACCGAAAACTGTTCTCTGAAAACGTTCGCAATGCTCTTAGGATCACTCAAGCCATCGACGCTCCCAGGAAGACCAGGCCGAGAGTTTACTTTCCTCGTTTTTATATCTATTGTTATATGTTTTTATACCTGTAGTCAGGAACTCTGGCAGCGACCCTGACTCTAAGGCTGACTGGAACAGGATCGCCAGGCGAGCGTGCGACCTTGTCAACCATTTAATCCAGAAGTTGTGCAGCCCATCCGGCCCTGGAGATTTCCAGTTAGGCAACGGACGGACTGCACGAACTACGTCTTGGGGGCTGATAGTGATTGCCCCCATTTCTGGTACTAGATCGCACGCTCCCTCGACCTCCCGAGTCCATTCACCCTCGGTATGGCTAACAGGCACCGACCAGATGCTGCGCCAGAACGAATACATGGTATCATCATCCGGCAGGCGCGTGTCAGCCACACCTTGGTCCGGTCGCTCCCAAGCCCTATAAACCCACCTTTCATCTCTTTGGAATGTGCGATTCTGAGTGTATCGGTCCACCCGCCGCTTATACCTACGAATACGGCTTGCCCATGCATACACTTTCTGCTTCAGGAAGTCGATGCGCTCTGTGATACGGGACATGTAGTCTCTAGGACTGATATCAGTCCCCGAGAACGCCCGCCTCACAAAACGCATCACTCCAGGACGAGTATTGCCCTCCCTGAAGCAGATCAGTTTGCCGATGAGTGCTCTGGCCCCACCAATACGCCGTTCAATCCTGTACTGCCATGGCGGTACGGCTGGTTTAGGTCGTGTAGCTCTGTCATCAGAAAATTGACATGACCTACACGACATGCCGCTACAGCCGCACAATACAGGATTGAGTGAGCATCGGTGAGGTCTTCGCAGTTATCAAAATAGTTTGACAACTGCGAATCCAGAACAGCCACCAGCGCCCTATTTTTGTTATGCATGGGCAAACGAGGTATGCGTGGTCTAAGGTCGGGTTGCATGAACCGAGATTCTCGAATCACACCCTCCAAAGCACACCTCATTTCCTCATTGCACTGGGTACTTCCACTAATAACCATGTCATTACTCACGTCGTTATCGCGATTTGGTATTATGGTAGACTGTGGTGGAACCACAGCCTGCGGCGGCGGCGTGGCAATGACATGGCTACTCTGCATTTCAGTCCGCAAGCGATCAAGTACGGTGTCATCCAACATACGATTACGCTGGATGACTCGCACCTGATCCGATAGTCGTTGTGCCGACACGTTGACAGCTGGCTCAAGCACCTGAAACAGAGAGAGCATCCGAACACGGTACGCAGTCAGGTTGTTTCCTCCCCCTGTAGCCCCATAGTATGCGCGCATGACATTTGCATTGATGGATTGCGTCCATCGCATGCGCTGCACACTCCCACCGGGAGCTGGGACCCTATCAGAGGCCGGTGGGCCTCGAGGTCCTAAACCGTCCGGCGGCCGGCGTCCTCCCCGCCGACGAACAGGTGGTGGCGTAGTGGGCGGAGAGAAATACTCGTCGCTCGAGCTCGACGCAACTGCCACGGCCGGTGTCACAGCACTCACGATGGGGCTGGTTTCCGGCGGCGGCGAGGCGGAGCTGAGCGACGGGTCCGGAGGCGATAGGCGTGCGCGTTTTGCTGCTGCTCTGGTTAACATTCTCTTAATTTAATTTGTGTTTCAATTTTATGTATGTATGACATGACATACGTCATTATTTTTCTTGTTTTTTTCTTTTCTGTTTGTTTGTAAAAAAATGAGAAATTATAGTATATAAAAAGGGAGATTAGTTTCAGAACTGTTTTAAAATAATTATTTAACTAAAATAAAATTGAAAGAAATTACAAGATGTCTGTTGACGTTTAGTGTTGCCAGCTATGTTGTTTATTATTATTTCCTTTATTTATTTTCTTACACACTAATTACGTTTTTAAATATTTCTTAACAAAAACCATATAAAAACATTTAAAAATATAAAAAATAGTGGCCCGCCGGTAGAGGGAGCAGGGTCCAAGCTACCGGTGGTTAGGGCTCCAGAGACAGGAACCTCCTCACAATACGAGCCGTATCAAGGAGTACTGCCTTCTGAATCAGGCCCTTGATTCAACCGCCTAAGGAGAGCCTCGAAAGATGGTCATCGAAGCTCTTGGCTATAAGGCCATTGGCCGTCACGACGATCGGCACAATGATAGCCGAGTTCACATTCCACATGTCGACAACCTCGTGTGCCAAGTCGAGATATTTTATTTGTTTCTCTTTCTCAGCTTTCACGAGGTTCTCGTCATGCAGGATGGTAACATCGACTATCATTACGCGGCGCGCTGATCGGTCTATCACTACTATGTCAGGCTTAATAGTCCTGTCAGTAATGATAGACTGATCCCAGTACAGCGTGACATGGTCTTTCTCGAGAACTGGGTCGGGCACATACTTGTAGTACGGTACCTCAGATTCCACAAGTTTATATTTCAAGGCAAGTTGCTGGTGAATAATCCTGGCAACTTGGTTGTGCCTGTGCAAGTACTCGCCATTAGCCAGACGAGAACAACCAGAAATAATATGTCTGATGGACTCACCCGGACGGTGGCATGCCCGACACACGTCAACCGTCCCGTCCTTCATAATATATTTCCGGTAGTTGTTCGTCAACATAACTTCGTCCATAATCGCACAGACAAAACCTTCAGTTTCTCCAAAGAGGTCGCCGAAACGTAACCAGGACACGGACGCTAGAAAATCTACATCAGGCCCATGAAGAGCCCGGTAGAAGCGCCCGTGAAGCTCCTTGCCTTGCCATACTTCCTTGCGGTCATCGGTAGTAACTACTACAGGTTTGCGCCAGTTCTCTTTAGCCATGGACAGCGGGGTGAGTCCCTTGTCCACTGCGACCACATCTCGGTGCATACCCACCTCGGCTTTTAAAAAATATTCTCTGAGACTGCACATCTCGCGGTTGTGAAGGGACTTCGCGTTTAAAAACCCTCGACCCCCGCACTTCCGCGGGATGTACAGCCTCATCACTGATGATCGTGGGTGATGCATCCGGTTTGCGGTAAGCAGTGTACGAACTCTCCTATCCAGGGCATCGAGTTCGGTCTGAGTCCATTTGAGTACGCCGAAAGAGTACATTAAAACCGGCATGACCCAACAGTTGAAGGCGCGCACCTTGTTTCCGCCCGAAAGAAGGCTATGTAATACCTTGTTCAGGCGTCCAAAGAAGCGCTCCTTCAACGATTGCTTCATGTCAGTTACGTTAATGCCTAACGCTTCCGACATACCCAAATACTTATAGCTTTCGGATGAGGAGAGGGATCTCAGGTGTATGGAATCCGAGAGCTGAATTCCCTCGGATTCCATAATCTCCCCTCGCTTTACATACATGACTGCACATTTGTCCACACCAAATTCCATCCTGATGGCGCTACTGAAAGTTTCAGTTACTTTCAGTAGCTCCATCAGTCGCAATTGGTTGGGGGCAAAGAGTTTCAGATCATCCATGTAAAGAAGGTGAGATATGACCTGACCAGTGAGGAGCGGTCCTCAGCCGGTAACCTAGACCTGAATCCTCCAGCAATGTGCTCAGAGGATTCAGGGCTAGACAGAACCAAAGTGGGCTCAGACTGTCGCCCTGGAATATTTCCCGTTTAATCCATACAGGCTCATCGTTCCCCTGGATCTGTCGACATCCTGGATATCGAAGGACTGTCCTCCATTGCCCCATACACGACTCAAGGAAGGCGCGTAGAGATGCATCTATCTTATACAACTCCAGCACCCTCATGAGCCATGTATGGGGCACCGAGTCGTAGGCTTTCTTATAATCTATCCAGCATGTAGACAGATCCTTGCGGGATCGACGAACCTGTTGGCTAATGGCCATGTCGATGAGGAGTAGCTCTTTAGTGCCGCGGGACCCATTCCTACATCCATTTTGAGAGGCAGACATAATGGAGTTTTTGTCAATGTGTGTATTAATTTTCACTCTCAAAATGGATGTAAGAAGTTTATAGACCGTCGACAAACACGTGATCGGTCTATAATTTTTGGGTTCCACGGGACAACCTGACTTATCAGACTCTAAGGATGACTGGAATTGGGTTGCCAGGCAAGTGTGTGAACTACTAAGCCATTTGAGCCAGTTGTGCAGTCCGTCCGGTCCCGGTGATTTCCAATTCGATAACGGACGAACTGTTCTGGCTACATCTAAAGGTGTTATCAAAATTGGCTCCATTTCTGGGATCACGCATCCAGTCAGCCTCAGTATGACAGACGGGCACCGACCAGATGCTGCGCCAGAAAGAACTCGTAGCAGCATCATCCGGGCGGCATACTTCTGTCATATTTTGCTCAGGTCGCCCCCAAGCTCTGTATACCCACCTCTCATCCCTCTGGAACATGCGATTCTGTGAGTATCGATCAACCCGCCGCTTATACCTCCGAATACGGTTCGCCCATGCATAAACTTTCTGCTTCAGGAAGTCGATGCGCTCTGTGACACGGGACATGTATTCTTGAGGACTGATTCCAGTCCCCGAGAATGCCCGCCTCACAAAGCGCATCACACGTGGTCGTGTATTGCCCTCCCTGAAGCAGTGTAGTTTGCCGATGAGTACCCTGGCCCCGTCGATGCGGCACTCGATCCTGCGCTGCCAGGCTGGTACGGCTGGTTTTGGTCGAGTAGCTACGTCACAATTTTGGAACTTGACATTAGCTAAACGACATGCCGCAACAGCCCCACAGTACAGAATCGAGTGTGTATCAACGAGGTTCTCGCTGCTCTCGAATAAATTCTTGAGTTGCGAGTCCAAGGCACACACCAGCGCCCTATTTTTATTATGCATAGGTAACCGTGGTAATCGGGGCCTAAATTCGGTAGGAGTAGAACGATACTCGAGAAGCGCATCTTCCAAAGCGCTCCTCAATCGGTCGTTGCACTGGCTACTTACCACAGCAACCCTATCATCTTCCTCTACAACAGCTGGGTTGAACCGCGGCGGGGTTGCGTCAATAACTGACGCTTGCACCGCGGTTTGTGCCGGAGTAAAGACAATACGGTTACTCAGTACCTCTGAGCGCAGCCTATCAAGTAAGGCGTCGTCCAACATGTGATTGCGTTGGATGACCCGCACCTGATCCGACAGTCACCTGGGCCGAGACGTTGACGGTTGGTCCAAGTACCTGGAACAGAGACAGCATCCCAACACGGTACGCAGTGAGGTTAGTTCCCCCCTCTGTAGACCCGTAGTATGCGCCCATGACGTTCTCGTTAATGGAATGAGTCCATCTCATGCGCTGCACACAACCACCGGCAGCGGGGTCCCCTAAGTCCCAAGCTTCTCGGTGGCCGGCCTCTCCCCTGCCGACGTTCAGGTGTTGGCGACGTCGGCGGAGAGAAATACTCGTCGCTCGAGCTCGACGCAACTGCCACTGCCGGTGACACAGGTGATCCGGGGTCCGGCGGCGGCGAGGCGGAGCTGAGCGACGAGTCCGGGGTTGTAAGGCGTGCGCGTCGGTACGCAGCTCTCGTAATCATTTTTCGGTTATCATCTTGTATCTTATATGTAATTTTCAGTATTTGACATTTTTGACGACGCCGTTGACTGGCGTCATTTTTTCATCAACTGTATTTAAATTTCGTTTTGGTTTCCAAATTTCTGTTTTTAAATTCTGGTATTTCCTTTGTTAGTCTTTAGAGAACTATTATAAATACTTTTGTATTAAACCAATATTTATATTAAAATAAAATAAAATAAAATTGTTCGGTGATTGATATTATTTATTTTTTTTTTTTAATAATTGATCTTCTAATTTTGTTTAATTGATATTTGAAATGCTTATGCTGTAAATATATTATATTTAAATGTAATTTATTGCAATCGTTGACAAATGAAGTTCCATTAATTTAATTTTTATATGTTTTATTAAACATATAAAAAATTAAATTAATTGAACTTCTGAATCTTTTGAATTAATTAACATTTACAATTCATTTTATATAGTTTAAATGTTATTATAATGCATATTTGTAGGCCGTAAAGGTAAAACATGACTGTGATCATTTCTGCAATGTACTTAACATCTTGCATGCTTTGTGTGTGCATACTCATGTTTCTGACAAATAAATGAACTATGAACATTAATAAAATTGAAATTAAAATTAACAAAATCAATCAATCATTTATTTTGTTAAACGTAGGTATGGTTACAGATAGTATATTGTCTAAAATATGTGCACTATGTTTTGCCAATATATGGCGTACAAAATTAACATAATGAAGCAATTACAATTAAGGTGGCATGTCAATAGACTACCCACATTACGAAAAATAAAAATTCAATTTAAATAAGTACTGTAATGGAGGATGTTGGTCACCGTTTCCGACACGAAGAGAAGATATGTTTTTGACAAGGATTTATTTCTCAGAGCGTACAAATGTTTAGGACGGGTCCCGCCAACCTTTTCCCAGCAAAGACGAAGGAGGGGGAACTTGTGGTCCTCTAACTCAAAAAATGACAATCTGTCTGATTTACCGTAGACTTAGTAGCGGTGTCCCTTGTGGTTATCCCAACTAGAGCGTAATCCACGAATGCACTGCTAAGTCAGTCTCCACAAAAACATAATGTACTAGGGGAGGTCATTAAACCGCGGAGAATCTTGACACCGCGATTCAGAAATGCGCGTCATATGCACAGCGCCATCTAGTGTCAAGGGGCCGGCACTCTGTAGTATCCCTTTTGCCCGTTTGATGTCGCTAGTGGTTAAAAAAGGTTTGCTACAGTACCTAATATGTCAGTTAGGTAACCCTTCATTTGGTTTCGTTGACTCAACGTTGTAAATAAAAAAAACTAGACGTCAAATTTTCTTCTATGGTCAAGTGTTTAGTAGGCTAAGAACACTTCAGTATTAATTAAGTTTGGAAGAGAAAAATATTTTGCTCAGTTTGCAATATTTTACTTGACATTAGCGAGCAAAAACGGAGACGAGACAACGTACCATGCGACCTTTGCGGGTAGTTTTTTTTTTTCATGGTTTACGGCTTAATATTGATAATTACATTACTAAGAAATGAAAGAGACGAAATGTTTCTGTTTCTCCTTCTCTAGCCCGATATCGTCACTTTTTGTATCACTTAGGCGATAGCTCATGTTATTAGGAGTAGTTTTAGATATTCACTTCAATTCTCCGTAATTTTGAGTTCGGTCACTTTCGTTCTAACTGTGCGATATTTCTAAACGAAAACAATTAAATATGAAAATGAGGGTAGTCTTCAGTTTTTTACCTGTCAACGTCCCTCATTACGTTGTTATGTCTGCCCGGAATTAATTTCCAACGTGTTAATGAAAAGGTTTAGATTTGTTGTTAAAAAATGAGTGATTGTGTAATGTTAAAGTCAAAACGCGGTAAAGATATATTGATTCACGAAGGATATTCATATCATCTAAATAGAATACGAAATACGAAGTTCTACTGGCGGTGTACGAGAAAAGATTCTACCCGGTGCAATGTTGCTATCACTTCAACAGTGTCTACGAATAATTCTCATATTGTTATTTCGAAAAATTTTAAACATGTTCATTTGCCGGATCCCGATAAGCAGATTGAATTAACTGTAAAAGCTAACATCAAACAAAAAGCCCACCATTCAATGGATGCACCCTCACAAATTGTTCAACGGTGTATTCAAGATGTACCAAGTATTAGTGCTCCTTACATGCCGACTAAGGATGCCATGAGAATGATGGTTCATCGGGTAAGGAATAAGAATTTACCAAGTATTCCCAAAGATGAATTAACCAAAATTAATAATGATGTCGATTCCCGATGAATTAACCAAAATTAACAATGATGTCAACTTCCTTATCGGTCACTACACTCATAATGAAGAATCCGTAATCGTATTTGGCACAAATGAGAATTGCAGACTTTTAAGTGAAGCAAATTATTGGCTGATGGATGGAACATTTAACTGTTGCCCCACCCCGTTTCGACAAATATATTCTATACATGCAATAGTCAGAATCCCGGACGGTACGCATAAAGTACTTCCTTTAATTTATGGTTTACTTTCACATAAAACTGTAAATTGTTATGAAATATTTTTAGAAATATTAAAACGACACACACTAAATACCTTGAATATCGATTTGTGCCCACAAATAATCCTCACCGATTTTGAACGCGCAGCAATGAAAGCTATAAAAATGGTGTTCCCGGACTGCTTAAATAAACTTTGTTTTTTTCATTTGAACCAAAGCATATGGCGTCACATTCAATCGGTTGGTCTCGCGAAACAATACAACAGCGATCCAGTTTTTGCCCACAAAATGAGACATATTGCTGCACTGGCATTTTTAGAGCCAATAGAAATTCCCGATGCACTTGAAATAATAAAAAACGAAATTATACCTGATGAAGCTAAGAGTGTGATGCGATGGTTTGAAAAATATTATGTCAGTGGATCAGTGATAATTACAAAATCCATTAGCTCCAAAATTACAGTAAAGCGAAGTCCGCCAATATTTCCTCCAAGGATGTGGTCAGTACACGACAGCCAACTTTCACATGTACCAATATCACAAAATGCGCTGGAGTCGTGGCACAATAGGTGGAATACCTTATTAGGCCGGCGAAAATGGAACATTTTCAAAACAATAGTGGAGTTCCAGAAGGAACAAAAGCACACAGAATGCACTATCGAACTCATTAATTCGTCGGAGCCAACGCTTAAGAGAAAAATATCAAAATATCAAGAGAGGATTACTCAGCATTTGTCAGAAAAGGATGATATGGACATTAAAACCTACTTAAGTGGCTGGGCTCATATTTCTCATTTATGTAATACAAAATAAGTATCCTATAAAGTTTATAATTGTTTTTGTTAATCATAGTTGATTTGTTATGTTTTTGTTTTGGTTTTAATCATGTTGGTTAGCTATTTGTTAATAATAAAAATTATTTTCATTTGCAAATATATTTCAGTTAACCTTACAAAACGTATGTATAATCATAACATGTATGATACATGTATTGACGTTGAAGCAAATACGTTTTTGTCACTTTTTTGGTTAGTTTTGTTCAAGTTTTGCATAAAACTTTAAGTTTCGTCTTCACAACTTGATTCAGGTGTAAACAACAAACGGAAACAGGTCTACATGTCGAATACCTATGTTTTATAACCCAGGAGCAGATGAACAGTTGTGTCGGCAAATCGCTCGCCGGTGAAAGGTTCTGTCGATGTAATTTTCAAAAGTGAATCGTTCTGTCGGCGAATCGTTCGTCATTGAAAAGTTCTGTCGGAGAAAAAATGAAAAGTGAATCGTTCTGTCGGTGAACCGATCAACGGCGAAACGAATGTCGGAGAAATGTTTCAGAATCCATTTAACCCCATTGAATGACTTTTTCATGAAATAGTCATTCAAAGGGATTAAATGAGATACGATAGTGGTATTGATGATTTTAATGATTATAATTCTGTAACTACATACGTGATACTGGCGCGACTTATATTTTCATCAACATACAGCCTGACACTGACCTGCAAATTGCAAAAAACGTAAGAAAATGTGAATATTGCGGCCTACCCTGGCGCTTCCACCTTCAGTATACACAACAGTTGCTTAACGATCTAATCGTTAACCATCGAATTTTACTGAGTGTACTTAAAATTTTGTTTTCAGGCAAGACTTTTTATTTTATTTTTCCTGTGTATTGTGAATACATAAGAACACAATAATTAACGGCATCTTCCTAAAACAACTTTTTTAGTCTTGCCAAAATAAGGGGTACCTAAACATGTCATTACAATTTTAGATTCATAGAAACATTCTAACTTAGTCAATAAATAAAATCATAACTGTTTAGTTGGCAAGTCGGAATCGTCATACCTCTGTTTATCCGTAGTACATTCAGTGATGGAGTAGTAACATCTATCTAAAAACGAATGTAAACAAAGACCTCTTAAAGGATCCCAGACAGTATTTCTAATAGCTGCTGGTTATTATATATTTTTGGGGCCATGCCTAACACACTTTTTCCGAAAAAATGCGGTTTTATGAGTATGGTAACATGAATGGTATTTTGCTAACGGCGAGAGCGCAGTCCATCAAATAAATGCAAGTTATAGCGAACAAATACTCCCATCTCATATAGGTAGTACATAGATGGTAGAGTGCGCAAACAAAGTTTCTCAAAAATCATTTATTAAGTCATTTAACATAAAAATAGATTCTATTTAGTGTGGGATGCAACTTGTGTCGATACTCTTGCGCCATCCCATCTTCCTAGCTCATCGTTCTGTGCTGGGGCTGCGGCTGCGGCTGCAGAGAACCTCAAGCGGCGTAAATATAGTAACCTTATTGGTAACTATATTTTCGAGCCGTTTGGGGTTGAAACTCTAGGTCCGTGGGGTCCGAGTGCTCACAGCCTTTTCAAGGACATTTCTAAACGTTTAGTTGACTCTTCCCGTGACCCAAGGGCTGGCTTTTACCTTGGCCAAAGGCTTAGCGTTGCCATACAACGTGGCAACGCCGCCAGTCTTTTGGGTACATTACCAGTTGACTACGTTGAGGAGGAGTTTTTTGACGCCATTTTTTAAGTTTATTTTTAAGTTAGTTAGTTAATATAGGTTATTTTAATTTATTAATGTATATCTTTTTCTATAAATGTTAAAGAGGAATTAAAATTAAATTTGGTTATTTAAATATTGGGTGAAAAATCACGTTTTACGGTAAAACTCAATCTACCGCACTCAAAACATTGTGCTGATGGATGATTTAAATAGTAAACAGGTCATTGAGGTAATTAACGTCAATTTGTAACCTTTAAAACTAGTTTAAAAAAAAAATGTTGTGAAAAAATTGGAACTTTGACCTCAAATATCTCCGTAACTAGAAGGTTCCCAGGTATGGTCCAGAACAAAAAAAAATATCGCAATGACAGGGAGAACAAGTGCCTTTCGGCTTCTTTAAGGGTCTATTTACACCCTTTATATTATAGGTATTAATATACTATACTGTACTATTATTTTAATTTTATATATGTATATTTGTGTGTATGTTTATTTTGTATATGTATATTTTTTGTATTTTTTATCTTTTCTACACACTGTGTCAACATTTCTAATCCAACTTTCCTCTCGCAGGTCTGCTGGAAGAAATTTCTCATGAAATAAGCAGTACCTTTGTGCTCTTCTATCTTAATGTAATGTCCTGTTAAGTATTTTGTGTGTACATAAATAAATAAATAAATACTATGAAAACAAATTTAGTTTTACTGTTGAGTATAAATTTACCTACAAAATTTTTAAAGCCCATAGTTAACTCATCGTAACACGCGTTTACGCTGAGCCTGCAGCCACCATCAGCATGCGTCATATTGCAACTATGCATTTACCGGAAATTCAATAGAATTATTTTTCTTTGCATTGTATTCAGTCTTGCATCAGCCATCAGCTTAATATCCTGTATTTTTTATAATTAAATAATATTGTAATAATTAAATATTTTTTAACAGAATTCCCGACCGCCGAAACATAACTCCATTTATGCGTTAAAAATATTGTTATTATATTGTTTGGTGCTACGGAATCCTGTGTGTGCGAGTCTAACTCGCACTGGGGTGGTTTTTTTAGTATGTTGTCGAATGGCATTGAAATTTGTTGCCAGTTGTTCCACTAAAACTAAAACAAATGTTTTTTAACAGTGATAGTATGAGGAAATGCGAAACCATAAGACATACCAGGGAACATTCTCAGTAACCATTAGTTCTTTTTTCCAACAATTTTGGCGTAGTTAGTATATAATTTTTCGATCAAGTACGGCTTATGAAAATGAGTAAAATTAACTTCTTAATTTTAGACCCGACCCAGACTAGGTGATCTTCTCGCCACCCGCGCTTGCTCCTATCCTCGGCATCAATAGCAGAAGTAGGAGAATCATTATGTTATTCAATAGTCAAGTAATGGTCGTCGCACACCTTGACGGCTCAACACCAACTCGACTCAATGTAAAACATGGGAATGTGAACTTAATTTCGAGTCACGAACAGTTACTTTGCCAAAATTTTGTGTTGAAGGGATGTTAATATTAAAGAAAAAGTACAGAGTGCCGGCTATCAGGCAAGATAAAAGCACGTAACTCTGACACCAACTAGTATGGGACAAGGGCAGAGAGATGATGACGACGTGACAGCAGTAGTTCACATTACAGTGCTTTACTTTGAGCTCGCTGACGTTGAGTCGTTAAGGTGAGCGGCGACTATTACTTGACTATTGAATCTCTTCATAATGATTCTCCATTGCTTCGGCTTCACGCTCATTGATGGGCGCGAATATTTCCAGCGTGTTTTCATAATAAGCGCTTGCTGGCTGCAAGTAAAAAACAAACATTCAATCAACTGCTTCTTGAAAAGTATAAAACAAAGTAACACAACTTTAAAAAGTTCTAAAATGTGTATACGTACATCGGGTCTCGGTAAAGGCATTTCTTGTGCCCTTGATCTGTAACAGCAGCGCTTCCGGGCCTTCAAATACAGTAACAGTACTACTACTACTACCACAAATATGAGGACGCCATTTGCTGACAAACTGTACGCTAGAACGTTAGTTTTTGTTGACTTTTGACCTGAAAAACAAAACGAGGGTTTATTTATCTTAGAGCGAAATAACAAAGTTAATCAAATATTTTTCCCAAGAAGAGCCCGGCTGTAGCACCAGGTGCTGTGAACTTCTGTTCATTACCACGCCGGTATGCAATCTGTGCCGTCAGGGCAGCCCGCGTAATTCACTGTTTCTTAGGTTTTTTCGCTTTGTGCAAGACAAGCAAGTAAACCCGACCGTAACACGAATCTACGGCAGCAAACAACAAACAGCCATCTACAAAATTACTAGTTTCCACGACAGTGTTATTAACGCGAAAATGTAATAAGTACAATTTCTACAAGAACAGAGAAAAATATTAGTATGTACTAGTTTAGTACTTAGTGGCAATAGCTAGTATTCAAACTTTTTTTTTTTTTTTAGGATGGGAAATCATCAAATGACCCCCCCCCCCCCGCTCTGGGCGGAGCGGAAGGGAGTGTCAGACTTGTACTGACTAAAACCCATCCATGTTCCTTCTTTGCCCTTTGTGTTCCAGGGCTAGTAATCAACCTGTGAAGCACATATCAAGCATGAAACCTTCCGCCATGTCTATGGAGTATAGACATGGCGGAAGGTTACAGTCCTTTGACTACTTATTTTATATAACAATATCACGCCTGTAATCCCCGCATGTTTAGGCAGAGGATTACCTGCACCTAGTACGCCCACATGTCACCCGTCTATGTGGAAGTTCCAAGTAATAGCAGCTTATTGCCATCAACCGTGCACTCCAGGCTGCCGGCTGCTACGGAAAATCCCAATAAAACTATTTTCAACGTACGACAGCTCATGTTCCGCAGTAGTGCTTGCGAGTGGCTTCGATCAAAGAAGAACTCCTAACAGCAATGTTAGGTCAACACCAATGCCATGTTTGCTGACGCTAGCGTAGATGACTTCTACGCAATTATGCGTAAAAAAATTGCGTCGGTGGTGCCACGATTACGGGGGAGCCCTAAGGATGATTGGCGAGATAACCGATACTGTTCTGCTTAGTAGGTTTACTGACCTCCACGTGATGTGAGACCGATGAGATTTCTTTCTATTTATTTTAGTAAATTTTATATTATATTATATTTATTTAACATTATTTATAAGCAAAATTTTTGTTACTAACAACCTTCCCGTGCCTATGGGCTTGTTTGTCTGAAATAAATGATTTTTATTTTATTTAACGCAATGGTAACAGCAATGTATGTGTGTGTGTTAGGTGACAGCAACGCCAGAGGTATAATAAGAAGAGGAAGCCCTGTTCCCGTAACCAGTGCGGTACCGCACCGAGTGGACCCAACATGCTGCTGCGTCCTGCTGTGCCTACGACGCAGCTGTACATTTCGCGCCTGCATTACTCCACGAAGGTTGAGGAAGTCGTGGAGTATTTAAGAGTGAAGACCAACTGGACTCTGAGGGTCGTAAGGTTGGAATCGCGCCACAACATCAACTTCAAGTCGTTCGTGGTTCGAGCTCCAACTCACCATCTGCAGACCTTCTTGAAAGAGGACTTTTGGCCGAAAGGTGTCGTATACCGACGATTCCGAGGACGGTTACTCGACACCACGCAGCAGAACACGACGCCGTCAACGATTCGTGTCTAGTTTTAGTTAAATAAGGTTGTTTTTTATATGTATTAGTTTATTATTTTATAAGATTATTTTGTGTATTTTTATCTATGGGCCTCAGTTGCCTGATAATAAAATGATTGATTGATTGATTGATAATCCTACTTCCTATCCATTCCTTCTAATATTATAAATGCTAAAGTTTGTGAGGATGGATGGTTGTTTGTTGCTCTTTCACGCAAAAACTACTGAAAGGATTTGGATGAAATTTAGCACACAGATAGTTTATAACTTGGATTAACATATATAGGATACTTTGCATCCCAGTACTACGATTCTGTGGGACAGAACCGAACACCACGCGGGCGAAGCCGTGGGCATAAGCTAGTTCACAATAAACTGTTTGAGTGTCCCACTACTGGGCAAAGACCTCTCCTTTCTTCTTCCAAACCTCTCTGACCCGTGCAATATCTGGCCATGTTCGCCCCGCAAACGAGATCAGATCGTCACACCACCTTCGCCGCGGTCTACCTCGACAGCGATTTCCTCCAACAGGCCTCCAGTGGGTGACGATCGTTGCCCATCTCTCCGGACGCATTCGTGCTACGTGGCCAGCCCGCTCCCACTTCAGCTTGGCTGTTTTTTCTCCAACAACTGCTACTTGAGTAATGGAGCGCGGATTAGTGTTTCTTACGCGATCTGTCCGCTTAACACCTTTTATGCTGCGCTCCATTGCCCGCTGGCAAATCTTGAGTTTGGATTTCTGTTGTTCAGTAAGTGACCAACTTTGTGCACCGTAAGTTAGAACGGGCAGGATGCACATGTCGATGAGTTTTCTTTTCAGCGTTATCGGAAGGCTTCCCTTCATATGTTCATTTAGGGCCCAGAAGGATTTCCAAGCATTTTGGACTCGTCTCTCGATTTCCTTGTCCTGTCTATTTTCAAAAGACACTATCTGGCCCAAGTATGTATACTCATCGACATATTGCAACACATGCCCGTCTACCTCGACCCTACGTTTCGTGCTATTGGTCATGACCTGGGTGTTGGATCTGTTCATAGAAAGTCCAACCTCAAGACTTGCTGTGCTCAGATCTTGGAGCATTTCTTGAAGTTCTGTATCTGATGTGGAAAATAACACAATGTCGTCAGCAAAGCGGAGGTTTGTTAACTGATGGCCGCTAACATATACGCCTCGTGAGTGCCATGAATCAGGCAATTTGTTCAAAACCTCCTGCAATGCGCTTGTGAACAGCATTGGTGAAACAAATTTTATCTGTGCTAAATTAAAATAACTGTGAAAGGATGAATTAAGGACAATGTGACATTCACATCAATGGCTCGTAACAACTAAATACGATATCATATTAGGTACCATAAACTAGAACGTCCGGAGGGATTAATGTGACGAATACTTACGATCTGTTGGCTGTACCGTAGTAGCAGCAGTGGTGGTGGTGGTGGTAGTCAGAACTCTCTTACGGAGGATCACTCTGATCTCTTTAATCACTTTGTCTTTTTTCTCTGTGTCTAAATAGTTCTCCATTAAGCGACATACTATTTCAGAATTGTCGTGTTGACTAGTTACGGTCAGATCTTGAGTAACATAGCAACTAATGTCATTGCATTCTGAAAGTGGAAGAACAGTTAGAGATTTGTTTGCATTAGGTATTTTTTACTTAGTGTTTTATTTGAAGTACCCAGGCGTAAATCTTGCGTTGATGAGCTTGTTAAGTACATTTGAGAGCTCATCATAAAGGCTGACGCAGATTGAGAAGACCGCATTACAAGAGTCCTGACATCCATTTTATACATTTTGTTTGAACCATGGCGCAACTCACTATACAGGTGAGCCGCACCATGAATGGCGTTGCGGTGCGGCCCGATGCGGCTGTAGTATGGATGTCTGTCCGTTTGAGCGGAGCGAGTAAGCGGAAAAGTACGAGTTAGTAGTAGATGCTAATTAGGAGCATATATATAAGAATTCTTTCTTTTTCGTGTGGTTAGTGCCTAACCTGATGTCAGAGTTTTTATGCCGCCCATGGGCCTCTGACTTGGTTTTAGGAAAAAGTAAAAGAATTTACATAGGTAAGTTGGTTAATATTTACTAAGAATGCTACAGTGAGGGATTATTAAAATTGACAGGAATGCTATATTATTTGATAGATAATAGTTGAATTAATCCGTATAAATGATTACAAATGATGTACAGTTCAAATACTTGAAACCACGATTTTAGATGATAATACGACGCGCGACGTAGAGTTTGAAGTGAATAATTTCAACTATCTTTTGGAGGACATTGTAGGTATATCTGTAGGTACTTGAGTGCACTACGTGACCTCGACGTATTATGCTATGTCGAAAGTTTGCAATACCGAATCATGTATCGATGAAAGCACGCAGCAACGCATACCGTAACAACAACGTTATAACAAAAAGCGTCACACTGAACTACGTAACCCCGAATTAACGAAACAACGAACGTATCACCGGCCGCAAAATAGTAAAATAAACCCAAAAGGAAAAATCTTCTTTTTCAATTATGCCATTTGTTAAGCCGTAAGAGTAATGTTTTCTTCATTTCACCGCTCAGTTTGACAGGCACAGGCATCCTTTTATTTCTTTGGGTTCTTTATTTTGACAGTTCCTTGCGACTATGAAAAGGCTCCAGGTATTGCAATAAATAATAATACTTACTAGAATCTTGGAATTGTAATAAAACTGGTCGTAGCACAGGTTGAAGAGGGCCACATTTTAACTGCAATGTCTCGCCATCTTCAAACTCATAGAAAATAACCTTACGTGACTCGAAATCATTATAATTATAGAGTGTCATCACTCTACCGTTCGGTGGTAATTCCATGTGTAGTGGATATCGTTCTGAAAACAATCGTGAGGTTATGTGAATATGGAGCAACGGCGGACATAAGAAGACATAGATACACAAAATTAAAACGCGAAAGTAGTACAAACATACTCCTTAAAGTTAATAATACAATTATAGCCGATCCTCAGAAAATAGTAGACATTTTCTCGGACACGTTCGACGGTGCAAGGAATGTTGTCGACTCTGATTCTTTTGATCAAGCTATAAAAACTTTACAAGATAGCGCTAAAAGAGTAGATCAAGAAATGACTTGCGATCTGGTCACTGCCTCCGAAATAAAAAAACTGGTCAATTTTAAGGCTACAAAAAAATCTGGTCATGATGAAATAACCATACAGACTGTCAAAGATCACATTGACATACTGGCAGAACCTCTGGCACATCTTATAAACACGTGTATAAAGATGAATATATTCCCAGAACAACTAAAAATAGCAAGAGTATTACCTCTTTACAAGAAAGGTTGCAAATTTGATCCTAATAATTATAGACCGATTTCCTTGTTACCAATAATCTCGAAAATTTTTGTAAAAATACTCAAATAAGACTTCTTAGACATCTAAATCGCAATAAAATACTTAATCACAGATAATTCGGCTATCAGAAAAATGTTGGAACAAACGACGCAATTAATAAATTAATGGAGCAAGTAGTTGACAGAATTAATGACAAATTGAAAGTCGTAGGGTTATTCCTCGATCTTAGTTCCGCTTTTGACACGGTTAATCACAAACTACTATTAGCAAAAATGGAACATTATGGAGTAAGAGGACCGATCTTATGTCTATTTAAGTCTTACTTAGAAAATCGAAAGCAATATGTGGAAATTAAAGTGGATGAAGAAAATAGTCAAAAAGTTTTCAAATCAGGACTTAAACTAATAAAACAAGGAGTTCCACAAGGTTCAATATTAGGACCAATCTTTTTCATTTTATTCATTAATGATTTAATTAGCTATATGCTGGAACTAAGTGATTCTGAACTTGTGCTTTTTGCTGACGACACGAATGCTATTGTAGCCGCTAAAGATGTTGATACTCTCAGTAGTAAAGTAAATAATGTTCTTGCTCTCTTTCATCATTGGTTTACTATAAATAATCTCAAATTGAATGTCAGTAAAACGAATGCCATGTTATTTAGGACGACGTCGAGAAACAAAGAAAAAATAGACATAGTATGAAATGAAATAACATTGGTAGACAGCGTACATTGACGAAAGGCTAAACTGGAAAAAAGAATTGACAGCTATAGAAAGCTCAATTAGCTCAGCTTGCTATGCCCTAAGAAGTCTTCGAGATGTGATCGCTATTGAGCAATTAAAAGTGGTATATTACTCGCTTGTAGAGTCAAAACTTAGGTACAGCATCACTCTATGGGGAGGTAGTTACGCGTACAATATAAATACTGCTTTCATTATACAAAAAAGAGCCATAAGAACCATGGTGAGAATTCCACAGTGGGTATCCTGTAAGGGGTACTTTACAGAACTTCAAATACTGACGGTCCCTTGTTTGTATATTTTAGTTCTTCTTACTGACCTTATGAAAAAGCTGCAGAATTTTGAAACACTAGAGGAAAGAAGTAATCGAGAAGCTACTAGGCGTAGAGACTTACAAAATAAGATACAACCTCATCTAAAAGTAGTAACTCATGCTGCAGGTTATCAATCCGTTAAACTGTTTAATAAACTACCGGTACATTTAAAGTCGATTCACAACTTAAATCAGTTTAAGCAGCATTTAAAATCTTTTTTAATTGAAAAGTGCTACTACACCCTTGACGAGTTTCTCTGTGACAAATACAACTAGACTTTAATTATATACTTACTATTTTTATTGTGACCTTTATATGATTTGATTATTTATGACCTTTCTGATTAGATGATATTGATTATTCTGATTTTTGACATTTCTTTGGAAATTAGTATCACATTTTTTATTTTTTTGCTATGTAACAAAATAATCGGGGAATTGCAAATATTTTAATTTTTTTTTGGTTACTGTTATATAATGATTGCTACTGTATTTTTTTTTAAATTTTATAATTTTGTGAAACATTTCGATACAATGTAAAAATTGTTACATGAAATAAATAAATAATAAATAAATAAAGAAAGGTTTTCGAGAAATTTATCAAATTAATTAGCGAGCCGCGACTTCTTTTTCCATGTTTCCCGGATAGGTATTGACCAATATGACTTTTATACAGGTCCT
This sequence comes from Noctua fimbriata, assembly GCA_905163415.1. Classification (NCBI taxonomy): domain Eukaryota; kingdom Metazoa; phylum Arthropoda; class Insecta; order Lepidoptera; family Noctuidae; genus Noctua; species Noctua fimbriata. The sequence goes on from LR990951.1 coordinate 6,590,985, forward strand.
GTCACCGTCTGCGGCCGTCGCTCTAAGGCCGCAGTTCGATGTGAGACACACGGTCACGCGAAAACGCTGGGTCTCGGGTTTGGTTTGTTCAGACAACAGACTCTCCAAGTCTATCAGCCACAGGCCACACCCTATGCACGCACCCAGTGCGTCTGCTGCGGATAGGGAAGGAGGTTGTGTTCTGCTGCTGCCTTACCGTTCGCCTCCTATGTGTGTTTGTGACCATAATTTCCTCGCTATGATGATGATGATGAATCTTTTTTTTCGATTTTATCGATTCCTATCAAGTTTCGCAAGCTCTGAACATTAGATTCTCTTTGCAACTTGATTGTTGACTGTACCTGTTTACAAACGTACTTAATACTACTTACTAACCAATAAGTAGTGGCGAGATTTGTAATTCCTGTACTGAGTACGCATACGTCAGGCGGAACGGCGGAGGTGAGGAACGGCACTTATAGGCAGAAGTGATCTATGTAATACATGGAGTAGGGAGATCAGCAAAAAATCTGCTATTCATTATATTTATCTATCCACATATTTTAACCGTGTATATTTCACTTTTTTACGACGAAAAACGTATACTTTCTAGACTAGAATCTTGTGCTGAATTCATACTAAGTCTGCGCGTCGATATCTGTATTAATTATTATGATCAGACTACCACACTTTACTTACCAATAGGAAATAATCCCACAGAAAATTCAATAGTGATTAATTCTGCCCTTCCTCCTTTAAAGAACATTTGTAATACTGTGTCCTATATTGTCTGTGTGTATTCTTTGTTGGAGATCCAAATAAATAAATAAATAAATAAATAAATAAATATAATCAGATCCACATGATAATGTCCTAATCTCTCCATTCAGTTGAAACGACATCTCACTCTGCTTTGACTTTTTTAGTTCTGTAATTGAAAAAAAAAATGTATTTCTACGGTCTGATTTATTTATTTAAACTTTTCGCACAAAGGGAACTAAAATCTGTTTGGTTGTTCCTGTACTGGGTTGTTAGGTAAAAATAGGTGAGTTGATACTATATTAAGTACACTCAACTGCTTTCTCATAGAAATAAGTATTAAACTACAGTTAATAATACTACAAACATGATGGTACACCTCGACGGCGATTTCCTCCGTCAGACTTCATTTTATCGTTATAATAGTTTTTTTTCATGTATTATTTACTAACTACACAGACCTTAAATAATTATTAAAATATGACCCTACGTGTATCAAAAGTAGAAAAGAATTAAAACGCTGTTCATAATGAATACTTATACTTATTACCTGTCTTGTTGTAACCGTTTACTTCACCAACGAAACCCCTCATCGAGTCCGTCACCACCAACACCACGTCATCTCGCTCTACTTCACACACCACCGTTATGGGTCGTCTACGTATATAATAGTAGTAGATTCTATAGATTCTATCCATATTGTAGAGTTTTGGCCGAAGAGCCATCCCATTAATTTTGACGCGTACAATATCTATAAAAGATAAAACATAGATATGTATATTTAGTAAGTACTTAAATAAGCCGCTTCGTTATTGGAGCTTGTATCTGTAGCTACATAATGACTTCTGAGCGGAGTAAAGTGGGACAGATGACTACAATCGCACCACCAGCGTGTAATATTCCGGGTCAAATTAAATTATCTAGCAAACTCGACAGGCGCTAGGATATCCAATTCTAAACAAGATGATACAATATTTGGTTAAAAAAAACTGTAGAGGTCAATGAATACAAGTTATTTAAAAAGTTCCTTAACAATCCTCAGTTTTTTATAAACTTTATCAAAATCTATTTGGGGTAGGCGCTATTACTGATGATAATCAGATATAATGAGTATAATATATTATTATTTCCTTTATTTATTTTTATGCATATTAAATTTTTAAATATTCTAATATAAAACAATATTTATATATCGAGGAGGCGCGGAAAAAGAGTACATGGAAGGAATTGGGGGAGGCCTTTGCCCAGCAGTGGGACAGTACAGGCTAATATAAAAAATATATATATATTTATAAAAAATATTTAAAATATAAAAATAGAAGCCCACCAGCATCGGGAACAGGGTCCGAGCTACCGGTAGTCAGGGCTATTGAGAGAGGAACCTCCTGACAATACGCGCCTTGACCAGAAGTACTGCTTTCTGAATCAAGCCCTTGATCCAGCTGCCAAGCGAGAGCCTCCTCAGATGTTGGTCAAGACTATTGGCAATTAAGCCATTGGCCGACACGACTATCGGCACAATGACGGCTGTACTCACGTCCCACATGTCGACAACCTCGCGAGCCAGATCGATATATTTGAATTGTTTATCTTTCTCTGCTTTCACGAGGTTCTCATCATGCGGAACCGTTATATCAACAATCATTGCCCGACGCTCCAATCGATCTATCACCACAATGCCAGGCTTATTGGCAACAATAGACATGTCAGTGACGATAGGTCGATCCCAGTACAACGTGATATTACCATCATGGAAGACTGGATCGGGCGCATACTTATAGTATGGCATTTCTGATTCCACAAGGTGGTACTTCAAAGCAATTAGATAATCTTGGCAACGAGGTTGTGTCTATGCAAGTACTCTCCGTTAGCTAGACAAGAACACCCAGAAATTATGTGTCGAATCGATGGCATGCCCGAAATATATCTCAACCGTGCCATTCTTCACAATGTATTTCCGGTAGTTATTCGTCATCATAACTTCATCCATTATTGCACAGACAAAACCTTCGGTTTCCCCGAAGAGGTCACCGAAACGCAGCCAAGATACGGACGCTAAGAAGTCTACATCGGGCCCATGTAGGGCCCGGTAAAAGCGCCCGTACAGCTCCTTGCTCTGCCATACTTCCATGCGGTCATTAGTGTCTAAGTATTATATATAGGGTGACTGGTAATTAGTGACCGATACATAAACACGTGATTGTGCTCATGATAACAAACAACTTTCCCAAAGAAACATTTTTTTTATACTCATTAATTTTTTCACAATAAAACTTACGGAACGGGCTTGCGAGCCGCGCGGGTGCTCTGCCTACCCACTGTTGCACGGTACGATAGTAATGAGACAGAACGAAGTTACGCGGCTAACAGCTGATAGGTCAAAGGCGCCTCACGCGCGAGTTTCATACGGTTGCAGTTGTTGTGTTATTGTGATAAAGGTGAATGAGTATAAAAAAAATATCTTTGCGAAAGTTGTTTGTTATCATGAGTACAATCACGTGTTTAAGTATCGGTCACTAATTACCAGTCACCCTATATAGTATAAAATACATATTATATGTAAGATAATATAAACACGGACAAACAAAAGAAACGGATTTTCCAAACTCATACTTAAAGTAAATACTATTACCACAGGATATAGACGGCAAAAAAAAACATCGAAAGATTTTTTTGATCTTGCATAAAATGTTTGCATGTGATCGTACTAACTCAATTTAATAGAAAACAAAACAAACTTACTGAATTCTGTCCGCATGACAAATCTCAACATAACTTTGGTGTAGTCAGTGAATCCTGCACTAGTACATGTCATATAACTATTGTTGTGTCCAGAATGTAATTTTGTATAAAAACCAATCACCTGGCTTGATGATATATTTCCACTGGTAAACTTATCTGAAAGAATATTAATTTTTCGTTTACTGTTGATATTTTTAACTTCCCTGCCTATCATACATAACGTAAGGTTATGTATGATAGGCAATAAGTGTTCAGTAGCAAAATGTCACATTAGTAAAGTAAGTAAAAATTAAATTCCTTGACTTGTCTAAGTTGCAATAAATACATAACTTCACGCCAGTCCCCGAAGAAGTGCACCTATAGTATCCTTATCGTCCGTTTTGTTAAACTCGCATGTAATAGGAAGCGAGCCTATTGCTGTCTATCAACCGAGCCCAAATCCAGACTGCAAGCTGCTACTGAGAAATTCTTGATAGATACACCCAATATCACTCTGCCCGAATCGAACCCAGCAGGACCTCGTGCTCAGCAATAGCACTTGCAACCACTAGACCAACGTGGCATTAGTTGCAATAGTGCAAGCATTATTGTAACGATTCCTACTTGAAGTCGACAGCAGTAACAGTTACTGATAAGCAAGCAATGAATCGCAAGTGCGCTGGTGGTGACGTCACGTGACCAGAAACTTGCTGTGGTGTAGGTAGACTTGTAAGTAAGTCTACCTACACCACAGCGTGCTGCTACGGAGCCCTGATGTTTACAGCTCAAGGCGAGGACGACATCGAGCGTCTGATCGTGACGTCCTGGAACTGTACCCGATTCATTGTGCCCCGTGTTATTGTTTTAAATTGTAATGTCAAGTAATTTGTTTGTTTATTATAAACAGTGTATCGCACCCAGTGTGTTTTCATAGCACGAAACCCATCGTCTGCCCACATGATGTAAGAGCCTAACGGAATAAATCCTGACCTATGAATATTGAATATTATAAAAAATATCCCGTAGGTCAGCGTGCCTCTTGGCATAGGCCTCCTCTAACAATTTCCACTGGGTTCTGTCTCACGCTACTCTTCTCCAATGGTGTCCAGCCGTGAGCTTCAGGTCGCCTTGCAATCTAGTTTGTTGGCGACCTCCATTTCGTTTCCCGTCCCTAGGGTAGGTAGTCGGAGACTATTGTGCACCATTTGTTTTGTGGGTCTCGAATCATGTGGCCGGTCCATCTCCACTTCTGTAGGTCTATCCGAGTAAGTATGTCTGCTACTTTGTTTTTCTCTTATCTTGAAGAAAATCCTCTACATCTCGAAGATATGATAAGCTCATTCGACAAGGAAAGTAAGAAAGTAAGTTTACCAATGAACAAAAGTAAAACAAAACTGCTCACGAACTCCAAGCCAACAGACTACCTGGGGCATCTCTCACAGTGACCAAACCACTAAATAAATTAACAGAAGAAAAGCAAATGGATGGAAGAAGTACTGGTCCCTGAGAGAGATGCAAGGAGCTAGGTATGTCAACAAAAGGAAAGCGTTCGACACCTGTATACTGCCAGTCATCATATGCGGAACATGGTCATTCATCAAACACCACAGAGAAAAACTGGAACGTTGAAAAAGAGCCATGGAGAGAAGTATGACAGTAATAAAGAAACAGGATAAAGTGAGAAGTAGCAAAATAAACAACATTAATGCCTTCCAATTCAGGCACGACAGGTTAGTGATGGTGTGATGATCAACAACGAAATTAAATAGTGAATACGACCAATATTCGAAATATTGAGCTCATATAAAAAAATCAATAGAAATTGAACGTAAACATCATGAAAATAAGATCCAATATCAGTTCGTGAAAGACCCTAAGTCATTTTAGCAGTACATTCGATCGCAAAAAAGTACAACGAGTAGACAGGACATTATAAAGGACGGTCAGTATCTGTCAGACGAGGAGTGTGCTGAGCAGTTTGCGACTTATTTTGAGTAGTACGCCGCCACTACTAGACTCGGAAGCGGCGGCAGCGGAAGCGGGGAACACTGGTAGTTGTTGCGTGCAAATTAATAATCTAAGTTGTAGGGACGTTAGAAGTGCACTCGACCGCCTCAAGCCTAAGCGATCTGCGGGCCCGGATGGTACACCAGCGTTTCTTTTTAAAGATTGTGGTAGGGTACTCGCGGAACCGTTACTTTATATCTTTAACGCCTGTCTTCATTCTGCGAAGTTCCCAGCTCGGTGGAAGATTACCCGAGTAATTCCAGTGCCCAAAGGCAAGGCAGGAGCTGACATCAGTGGGTATAGGCCGGTGGCGGTGTTGTCGACGCCGGCAAAGGTGTTCGAGTCTGCCATTCAGCGCTGTATACAACAGCAAGTGCGCGGACAGTTATCGGATGCGCTGCACGAATTCCGGCCGGGGCGCAGCACTGCTACCATTCTCCTTGATTTCATGGGACGCGTGGTGCCGGCAGAAGATGTTGGGGTGCAGGTGGACACAGCTTATTTTGATTTCAGAAAAGCTTTTGACACCGTCGACAATGACATCTTACTGCGGAAGCTAGCAGAGGTCGGATGTACCCAACATCTATTGCTGTTTTTCGCCAGTTACATGCAAGGCAGACAACAGTATATGGACTGCAATGGATGTGAATCCGACTTATATTACACTTGGTCTGGTGTAAGTCAGGGCACCAACTTGGGGCCTCTAGAATTCATCATAATGTTAAACAATTTGCCGGAAGTCGTAAAACATGGCTCTTGTTTATTATTTGCAGATGACCTCAAGTTGGTGCTGAAGATTAGGTCCGAGTCTGATTGCAGGCGCCTACAGGAAGACATCGATCGAATAGTACAATGGAGTCATGAAAACAAACTGTACTTCAACGTTTCCAAGTGCTCGTTGATGAGTTTCACCTGTGCTCGTGCACCTCTGCTCTATGAATACGTGGTGGATGCGGCGCCAATGCAACGAGTCACGGCGGTGCGAGACTTGGGTGTTTTCATGACACCCGATCTGTCATTCCGTGAGCATGTAACCAAGATCTGTAAGAAGGCGTACAGAAACTTAGGATTTGTTCTGAGACGGACACAAAGCTTCACAAAGATCACAGCAGTTAGGGTCCTGTATGATGCACTAGTCAGGAGTCACCTGGAACATAGTACGGTCATATGGGGTCCACACGAAGCCAAGTACACTGTAATGTTGGAGCGCGTTCAGAACAAGTTCACGCGCCATTTGTACAGGAAATTATATGGGGTATATCCGTTTTACCCACTGATGTATCCCACTCTGTTTGTTCTAGGCATGGTTGGCTATAATCAACTGCAGGTCCGACGGGAGTTTACGCTGGTCGCCTACTTGGTGAAGGTGCTTAGTGGAGTGGAGAGTAACCCGGGAATATTGCAGCGCTTGAGTCTGTGTGTACCGGATCGCTACGTGTGGAGGCGGTGCAGCCCGCCACTGCTACTGGTACCTTCAGCCAGAACTAACCTGCTTGCCAAGGCACCCCTTACCAGAGTTTTCCGTTCCATCAACGACCTTCAAACTCAGATCGATGTATTTACATGTTGTTGGAGTGAATTCGCAAGGGTATTACTATTTATATTAAGCTACAAGCAAAATAATACTTAATTTTTATTTTATTATTTAAAGTAAATTATGTTTGTGTTTAGGTTTTGTACTATGTTTATATAAGTAATTATGTTATGCTGTTTTGTGTTTTAATGGTGTAAAAATTTAATAATCTTGTTAGTTTTAATTTTTTGTACTTTTTTATTGTCAGTATATAGTTTAGTATATTAGTTTAAGTTCTTAACTGTCGCATTAGGGTAACCCAGTAATAATAGTCTAAGCTGTTATAAATAAATGTCTCTGTAGGTACCGCACATCGTTGATAAAAAACACCCTTTACTTAAGCTATACAGGGTGTAAACAGACCCTTCACATATCCGTCAACTAAGTATTTTGTACATCAAACTAAGTAACTTTACGCAAAAATTATTGCTGGGAGTCGACTTTTTTTTTGGGATGAAAAGTCACGATTTATGGTAGGACTCGATGCAAAGCACTCAAATCATTATGCTGATGGATGGATTGAATAGTACTGGGGTCGTGGAGGTGTGTAAAGTAAAAATCTTACATTAAAATCATGTTTTAAAAAAAATACTTGTGAATAAGTTTGAACTTTGATCCCCAATATCTCCGTAACTAGAAGGTTTCCAGGTATGGTCGAAACCAAAAAAATGATCGCAAAGACGGGGAGAACAAGGGCCTTTTGGCTATGTTAAGGGTCTACTTACACCCTTTATTTCGATTAGAAATAAAAAATATGATAAATCCATTGAGTGTGCGGTCGTATAGTACCCACGTAAACCGAAAATAATTATGTAAATCAACAGTTATTACAGTTTTAGTCGCGGTTTTTGTTGTAATCCGGTTTTATTTCAGAAAGAAATACCTAAACATTATGTAATAACATACCGCTCAGCGTGTCTGCCATCGGATATTCCATCGTGAGGATCTCTCTTCCAATGCGGATGACGCAAGCGACGTTGACTACATCGCCGTCTACGTATTGGTACTTGGCAGTGAAGTCGACGTCCTTCTCCGACAGGTCTGTGCGAACTGGTATACGACCCATGTTGTTTACGAGGATCGTCTGTGGCAGATCTGTGGGGATATTTGTTCTAATTTAGACCGGGAATCTAAAGTGTTATATTCTATTAACTGTTGCCCGCTACTCGCATCCTTGTATAGGAACTACAACTAGAAATACAAAACAAAAGTAAGTATTTTATAATGTGTTAGGTATTTAGGTGCCTGTGAGAAAAAATCGCAAAATTATACAGGGTGGAACGGACACTTATGCTAAAACGGCTTCCACGTGTTCCGTACATCATTCTGAACCCACATATATATTTTTCATCAGTAGGTACTTAATTCATTAAAAAAGAAAAACAGCTGTTCCATACATTTTAACTGTGTAGGTATTGCAGTTTTGTAGGAAACAGCTGTTTTTTTTAATAACCGACGAAAAACTTCTATGTGGGGGGGTTCAGAATGATGTACTGAATACGTGGTAAGCGTATTGGCGTCGGTGTGCCTTCCACCGCGTATTGGGAAGTATTCGTTATTATAGCTTACTACATACTTGTATGTCTGACGTGTATTTGCATATAGCAGTACGCCGCTGAATAGGTCTCATCTTCGTACCGGACCACGGGCTGCACTACTGCTGTTCCTCGACTGGCCAACATCGTACAGTTCCATAGAGTACCCATATTTTTTTCTGCAGTATACTATAAAAAAATAAAATTGATTTTTTAGGTCATAAATTTTGACCTTGTATGAAAAAGCAGCCGCAGCGACAGCACCGGCACGGCGCAATGAACTAGTATGATGCGATGGCGCAAAGGTATGGACCCATATTGCAACCCACACTAAAGGCTCGCCCATCTTCCATGGAAACCAAGACATGCGGTCCAGTCTCTTGGCATCGTCGCTTGCCAACTTGCCAAGCCATTGGAAAAGTCACTTTGTTATTTAAGTCAATATTTTTAAGATAAGGGGTATATTTATAAATTATGTCATGTTCAGAGCTTTTATGAAAAACACAATTAAAATATAAATTTAACAGACTTAAACGTATCGGTCGGACTGCGGAACTTTTCACTATGCGTGGTGCGAAACACATTTAACACTTGATCAAAATATCTTCAATACTTTCAGATTCTTCCACCACTTCAAATGCGTATCAAAGTGATAGGCAGCGCTATTTTGGAATGTTAGGTATTTTACATAATTATGCATACATGGTTCAATTACTTACCGTGGTCACATTTCTGGGTAAAGGTTGATTTTTATGATTGTACAATATAGCGTTATTAGAGTAGTCCCTGCAGCTGTAAAAGATTGATATCATTAATATATTGTATAAACTGAATACTTGATATAAATACATTGTTAAAACATAAATTATTAATATTATTTTTTTTTATTATTATTATTTTTTTTTTTTTGGGTAGTGTAGTCTCTGCAGCTGTAAAATATTGATTTTATCTTATATATATTGTAAAAACTAAATACTTGATATAAATACATTGTTAAAACATATTATTTACGTTGTTTTTTATCTTTTAGTTACTGATAATATAAGCCATCACCATCACAAGCCAAATAGCTTAATAAAATTGATACGTCATTGCGCTCATTATTCGAAAGTACCTACTAAAAAAAAACAGTGCACCACAGCATAAATAATAGTACTACACTACATCATAATCAGGCCAGGCGCTCTCCGCATTTTAGGTATAAAGCTTCAAGTAGGTACGTGGCGGGGTCGACGCGTCAGATCAATACAGTTGGGCTGCTTCTCGCTCATCAGACTACTTTCTCTTGAATCTTGACTTTGTCTTAAAGTCGACCAAGTAATTCCTGCATAAAGGGTTGAAACAATTCTAACATGTCCAAGGGAAGGTGCTATAAAATTTTCGAGCTTGTCACGCTCATTCTTGCAGTCTGCTTTGTCTTGAATCTAAACTTTCTCTGTAAGTCGACCAAGTAACTCCAGCGTCCTGCACGAACAGTCGAAACAATTCTGACCTGTCCAAGGTAAGTAGGTTGTTCAAATGTTCGAGCTCGCTTCGCTCGCTTTTGTAGACTTGGTACCTTTTGTTCTTAAAATTATTGACTCCCTAAGTCGATTAAGTAAAAACTATTTCTGAATAAAAGGACTAAAGAAAAGCTAACTTGTCTGGAGTGGACAGTTTAAATTTTGTTTTAGTTCCTAAACTTTTTAAACAACTCTTCAAAATAAGTAAATTCTACTTCTATATAAAAAGTAAGAACAATCTAACCAAACCAAACCAACATTTCTGAAGTGACCACTGCAAGGTAGATGGCGCTGCCGTCAAGTAATATTTATTATAATTTAATTCATAAAAATGTTCTAAGTGATAATTTGTTACAAAGTGATTACACTTTGTTAAACTAATCTAGGTAGTGTAAATATCACCTGACATTGTTATCTCAACCGAACTCTCACAGAGAACATTGTAACAATGATTTAAAGTTTTGAACTATAAACAGTGCCAAAATTAAGAAGTTTGAGTTGATAAAGTGCCCTAAACAATAAACAAAACTAAATAGCCTATTTACCATTCAATTTAATAAACAGTTAAAATACAACACCAAAATATAAGTGAAAATAATAACATTAATTGTTAAGTGACCCACTTCTCAATGATGGTAATATCACGTTGTGTTGGGATCGGCCTATCGTCGCTGACAGGACTATTGTTGTCAATGAGCTTGACATTGTGGTAATAAATCGATTGGAGCGTCGCGCAATGATTGCTGATATAACGGTCCACATGAACCTCGTGAAAGCAGAGAAAGATAAACAATTAAAATATCTCGATCTGGCTCGCGAGGTTGTCGACATGTGGGACGTGAGTACAGCAGTCATTGTGCCGACAGTCGTGTCGGTCAATGGCTTAATAGCCAATAGCCTCGACCAACATCTGAGGAGGCTCTCACGTGGCAGCTGGATCAGGGGCTTGATTCAGAAAGCAGTACTTCTGAAGAAAGAGTATTGTTAGGAGGTTCCTCTCTCAAGAGTCCTGACCACCCACCGGTAGATCGGACCCTGTTTCCGATGCCGGTGGGATACTATTTTCTATATTTTAAATGTTTTTTATATAATTTTTGTTAATAAAAATATTTAAAATGTAAAGAAAATGAATAAAGGACAATTAATATAATTATTGGGTATAAAGTACAAGTAAAGTTCAACAGACTCAAATATAATTGAAATGGATACTGCAAATAAAAATGTTAAATTACGCATATATAAATCAATGTTATGTTAATCATAAAAAAAAACTCCATAGAATCGACGCTTTCTGAAGACCTGTTGGGTAGAAGCTTAGATTTGTCTACGAAAACACAAAATAGTTATTGAAGGAAGAAATAAAACATTTAAAACAAATCAAGTCTAGATAGCACATCCAAAAACAATGCGGTCCAGGATGAACAGCAACTATGATCGGCAACATACAGGGATTAGTATACCCTGAAGCACTGATGGAAGTCTTTACGCATTCTTATGACGCTGAATGATAGCTTGGTGAAATATTGGTATTTTTACATCCACTATAATTTTAAATTCCAGAATCTTATTGCTGTATACATATGTACATACACAGATACATAAACTAACGCCTTTTTCCCATGGGGACATGCAGAAATCACAGAACGCTTCACGAACGCCACGAATCTGCTACGATCCTTGCATACTCCTTTTGCCTCGTCCACGTTCATACATACTGTTGCCGTATAGTTAGGTGAAAATTAAAACATGCACAACTTTACAAAAGTATTGTTCAACTCCTTACCTGAAATGATTGATGAAATTGTTATAATTCGTTATTATTTCAAATTCCCCTCCTTCGAGAACCGTGTATTTGTTTTTTTGTTTACTGTCATCATTGTGGTCACAAATTAAATACATTGCATTTTTCTTGGTCTCGATTGTAAATGTAATTTTAGTGAAGTTCAGCGGATCTGTAAAGAATAAAAAGTTTTAATTTATCTATATCTTATCCAGAGCAGAAGTCTCTTCACATACAGAGAACCTCACTTGCTCATTGAGCAATGCTCAAGGCGATTGGCTATCTACGGCTTATACTAATACAAGTCCTGGGTCTGTGCGATCACCTCTTATAAGCAGTACCTTCCATCTCTTTCCCACAACGAAGTAAGATTAAAATAATGCTGTTAAAGAGACTGTTGACTGCATCGTTGGTCTAGTGGTCGCAAGCGCGACTGCTGAGCTTCAGGTCCTGGATCCGATTCCCGGATTGGGCAAAGTGTTGTTGGGTTTTCCATCAGGAATTTCTCAGTATTAGCCACGGAGTCTTGATTTTTGAGCGGTTGATGGCATAGGCTCACCCCCTAAAATATGGGTGAAATATGGGAGTTCTATTAGGGACACCTTTGCCTAACCCTTCGGGGATTACAGGCGTGATGTTATATTATATTTAAAGAGGTGATGGTAGGCCCCAGGTTTTTTGAAGATATTTTTCCGTCACAAATGTCAATGATAAAATTAGTAAGTAGGTATGTACATAAATTGAACAAGTTACATTAGTATTTGCCCGAAATCACCCATCTTACAATTACAAAAGAAAGTCGCTTTTCATATCTGTGTCTGTGACCGCCTTCTTCTCCTAAACTTGGAGCTGGGATACCGGGGCACTGCTCCGGGCCGCTCCGCATGCAACGCACTGGTGAATCTATCGTAAGGCAATTTTTGTGACGACTGTATGCGCTGCGATACGGATGCGGCCCGCTCGTGAGTGATGGTGAGTACAAAACGTACGAAGGTGATGTTGGAATGAAGTCAACACAGTTACTTCGGAAAAAGGGAGATATTTATAACTATCAGCCTAAAATCAGCTTTTCCGGGTATGGAGTCAGAAGAAGTCGCACCACAAGGATTCTTTTTTACAATTTTAGCACGACATCCAAAAGTGCTTTAAGTAGTAGAAATTCTTGTGGCAGAACTTTAAGTAGTTCCGTGACTAACTTGAACACACAGGAGTAATATAGACATGATCGGGGACCGAAAAGATTAGCCGTATAGGGGTTTTAATCGGATTATTATTCAGGGTTAGGTGAAAAGCCCTACAGTAAAGTTCAACCTGTATTAGAGGGTTAATCAGCCTATAAACCGGTTCACGCACAGAGTTTAGTTTTGTAAATCTATACATTTAACAAAATCGTAAAAATCCAAATCAGTGTTTAGGACTTTAGGAAAAGCGATATATTTTGTTTTATCTGTGTTTAGTGTAAGTACATTGCTTGGAAGCCACCTCATTACAGCATCAAAACCTGCCTGTGCAAGCGCGTAAACTTCATGCCATGAATTTGCGCTAAAGAGAATGGCAGTGTCATCTGCAAAAGTTATAATTTTACCATTGCATACCCTGCTTGTTAATGTATATTATATAAGAAGGAGAGTCGGACCGAGTACGCCACCTTGTGGCACACCAAAAGTGATGATGCGCTTTACTGACGATATCATCTATCTTAACGAACTGTGCACGCTCACTCAAGTAGTCCTCAAAAAGTTCGAGTTGAACCCCCTTCTTTCCATCTTGGGAATGAACATGGGTACAGGAACAGTGACAAACGCTTTGGAACACGGTCTAGAAAGATATCGTTATTAATATATATTAATATGTTAACATTAATAAATATTTTATTTATATTATTATATTTATTTCATTTGGTAATGTCATTGGTATACCTATGGCTCCTTAAGGATCGATTTTTAAAGAAACCTCAAAGGCACCTAATTATATCACTGAGTGAAATTGACTACGTTTTACTACTTGACAAATATATAATTAAGAATATTAGTGTAAACAAGAGAATTAAATACAGCTCCGATCACAGACCAATCTGCGCCAAAATTCGATATAATTTAAAAATCCATCGATCAATATTCTTCACAGAACCATTAAAGAGGCTCTCAAAAGATATACTTACATAAAAACTTAAAACATTTTGGTTTAGAATTATCAAATTATTTTAAGGACCTAAAAGTTAATGAAACGCAGAAAATCAGTCTAGAAAAATAATCTGCGGAAATAAAATAGTTGTAAAACGTTAAAAATACACCCAGAAATAGGAACAAATGCAGCGCTCACAGCATTATTTGATAGACATATGAACAACGAAAGAAAGTAGGTCTGCATTGTTTCATTGACATTTTGCCACCGACTATTATTTTCCACTTTCTTTTTATTTTTGGTTGTCTGTAATTTTTTTTTTTCACCTGAATAGCGTATGAGAGCAGCGAAATATAACGAATGTATACCGAAAGCTCTTGTCTATTTCTATCGTACGGTGGTAGAACGTAGAAATAAAACTAAGAGTTTAGTACTGAAATTCAGCGAAGCAATAATTGTTTGCGACTTTAAACGATTGTCCTAAATATTGCGAGGATTTACCGCTTGGACGAAACAGACCCTGATGGACCGTTACCACTGGGCCAGCACCTGTTGGGGCCGCCTATCAGTTGGTTTATTTATAATTTATAATTCATTGCAACTCTTTGATCTCTATTTGAAGTCATAAGCAGTAAGTAAAAACAGTTCTTACCATTGTCCGGGACACTTGCTTCAGCTTTAAATATTACAAGTACTAAAAATATGAATAAACGCAACATTTTAGTAGGTTATAATTACTCGTCGATTAGTAGTAATTGTTGTAATTCTAATGAGGTAACGACAACAAGCTTCGCATAATATATCGATTTATTTCTGAATTACTGTGACCATCATTTCGACTTTTAAGGATAACTGTTTAATTACCTAATAATTGTGCTGTACAAATCATTCAAATTCAAATTCATTTATTGATTGTGTGAACTTAAGGTAAAAAAAATATATAATGATGTTATATAAATAAACGTTGGTCCATACTATGTCCCGCCAGAAGGCATATAAAATATTGTAGTTTAATTCTATGCTCAGAGTTGAAGCTATCTCTATTATGTTTGAGAGCCATACCCATGATGGCGCACCTTGTACGCAGTCACCACTCCGGAACCTTAAGGCCATCGGTCATCCGTTAAGCAGGAGGGTCCCACCTACTTTTGTTTTGAGACATAAGTTTGGATTATATTTAAGCTGTCAAAGAGTACCCTTCTTACCTAGCTGTAATGAAACTCCTTTATTTAAATCTGCTCATGTCATATAAATGTTGTAAAATAATTTATATTTAAATATTATAAGGTTTTATTTAACTTGCGGTAGACCGCGGCCAAGGTGGGGCGGGCCTTTGCCCAGCAGTGGGACACATGATAGGCTTAGAAAAAAAACTTGCCTTGTAGTTTGTTTGTTAGTAGGTATTGGTCAAATCTTGCAACTGAATTTCAAACCAGCTTGTCTCAACCCATTGATCTGAAATTTTGTACTCACTTTTGGTTTTGGTGACTATAATTTTTTATGACAGACGTTACTTAATTCTGCATTCAGGATCGTCTTCTCACGAAAGAACTCCTCAACGGTTTATAGCGCTGACACGAAACTTTGTATACGCGTTCAATGTTGATGGATAAAGATGATTTTATCATAGCTTGTTAATAGCATGGATACGGCAAATTGTAGACGCGTTTATTTTTGATGGATAAACATGCTTTCTATTCCTCATTCTACACCCAGGACCGACATCTCAAGAGGGAACGGTTAATAGTACGGATACGAAAAAAGCGTTGAATTAATGGTGCGTTGTCAGAAATGATAACGAACAAACTAAACATTTGAAAATAAAATTATTAATTAAAAAACCTTTTTAAAAATAAGTTTTTTATAAAAATGCACATAAAAGAATATTTTTTTTGCCTTTTTAATTCACACTTTATTGTGTGCAATTCACGCTTTATTATGTACTTTTTTTGTTTTTATTTACTATACGATTTATATTTTTTCTTTAAGCGCATTTTTATAAAAACTTATTTAAAAAAAGGCTTATTTTTTAATTAATAATTTTATCTTCTATCCCAAGGCAGTCCCGTTTCATGGTTGCTCTAGCAGTATAAGGTAAATTCAGTAATAAACCAAATAACAATTTATTATTGAAATATTGTACGTAGCTAGTCTTCCTAAACAAAAACCTGCCAAAATTATAAATTACTTAGATCACAACTCTCTAAATGCGGAACTTAAAAGTGTCGACTTTAGTCCACTATACACAATTAAAAACGCCAACGAGGCTGCTAATTTCTTTCACAATATCCTATACACGGCTATCAAAAACAACACTAAAGAAGTCAAAATATCAAACAAGAAAAAAATTCTAAAACCGTGGATTACCCCTGGCATTCTGAAGTGCATTAGAAACCGCGATAATCTATATAAAAAAGTAAAGAAACATCCAGACAATGAGATACATAAAACTACATACAAACGATACCGAAATTTTTGTTCGTCTTTATTAAAAAAACTTAAAAGAGAATATGAGCAGCTACAATTCCAAAACGCAGGGAAAAATAGTAAAAAAATTTGGAAAATAGTTAAAGAGATTACATACTCAACTAAAGCCAAAGACAGCCCTGTTGAACTTATTAGCACCAATGACCCCCAAAATTCAGCAAACAATGTTAATCAATACTTTGCAAATGTTGGTAAAACGCTAGCAGAAAAAATCATTAAGAATAATCTACAAACGGGACCCATCACCTTAAATTCGTGTAGCCATTCTTTTTGTCTGCTCCCTACGGACGAAGATGAGGTTAGGTCTTTAATAACAGCGTTAAAGAGTGATTGTTCGGTGGGCCTTGATTTGATATCTAGTGACATCTTGAAATCTAATATGTATATTTTAACAATACCTATAACATACATCTGTAATTTGTCGCTCACAACCGGTATATTTCCGAAGATCTATAAGAAGTCAAGAGTTCACCCGATACATAAGAGTGGTGACAGAGACTGTGTCAATAATTATAGGCCAATTTCAATTCTCCCTACCCTATCAAAAATTTTAGAGCGCATCATTAACAAAAGGCTTGTTAACTACTTGGAAAATAAAAATCTTCTCTCACAAGCACAATTTGGTTTCAGAGCCAAGAGATCCACCGCCGACGCTGTGTCAGAACTAACAAATTATATAGTTAACAACATAGATTCGAAGAGGAAAACCATTGGAATATTTTTAGACTTAGCAAAGGCCTTTGACACCGTCTCTGTCCCTATTCTGTTAACTAAACTCGAAAGCCTAGGTATCCGGGGTCTTCAACTAAAACTTTTTAAAGATTACCTTACCGACAGAACACAATGTGTTAAAATAGGTAACATAACTAGTAAAGAGGTCCCAGTGACTTTTGGAGTTCCACAGGGCAGTATTCTTGGACCGACGCTTTTCCTAGTCTATATAAATGATATATGTCAGTTAAAGTTTCCAGACTCGAAAATTGTTGCGTTTGCTGATGATACGGCTTTACTGTTCAGTGGTAACTCCTGGCATGAAGTTTTTGCCAAAGCTCAGATAGGCATGAACACTGTGATCAGATGGTTAAATAAGAATTTACTTACATTAAATGTAGAAAAAACGACCTTCGTCACGTTTTCCATCCAAACTAATGACAAACCGGATTCCTCTTTGAGTATTGTCTCCCATTCGTGCCAAAATGCAAATGACACAAATTGTAAGTGTCCTAATCTTAAAAAAACTGAATCTACGAAGTACTTAGGAGTAATTATTGACAGAAATCTTAAATTTCATGATCATATTAATCTCCTATCAGCGAGAGTGCGTAGACTTATAGTAATATTTAAAGCCTTAAGAAACACTGCACCAAAATCTGTTTTAAAATCGGTCTACTATGCTCTCTGTCAGTCTCAGCTTGAATACTGTATCACCACGTGGGGTGGCACATGTAAAACTCATATCTTAAAAGTTGAGAGAGCACAAAGAGCACTCCTAAAGGTTAGTTTGTTTCTACCTTTTTATCACCCAACTACTGATCTCTACTCGAAATGGGAGGTACTTACTGTGAGGCAGCTATTCATCTTGAGAACGGTTATGAAACAACATGCTCTAACAACCTTTGAACCAAAAAAAATCATAGACAAACGTCGCAAACATGCAGTCTGTTCTTCATCGTCATTCAAAACTATGTTTGCACGTCGGTTTTTCTGCTACCAGGGTTCAAATCTATACAATAAGGTAAATCGAGCCTTAATGCTATATCCCTTGCCAAAAACCAAATGTAAGTCTTTGGTTTCGGACTGGTTAAAAAATTTGGATTATAATTTTACAGAAAGTCTACTTCAGTCAAATTAAATTAGTACGAAATAAGTTTATAACTTGCACCAAAACCTTCTCACGTACACATCGGCACACTTCACCTGACACTCAACACCACGCACTAACATTATACACTCTCGTAGACACACACATACACATAGACACAGGCGCTCTGATTAACTTTTTGTTTATAGCTTCTTTTTAACTTCTACCCCCAAAATTATAATAAGTTTTAGTCTTAAATCTATCTTGTAACATCATATTTTTTAAGTAAAACTTCTGTTCTTCCGTGGGGTGGGGACCTGGTGATTTGTAATACAGGCATTTTACGCCTAACTCAAACACCAGCTCCTCACATTACTATAAAAGACAATTAATATGTGAAACCTAGAATAAGCTTGTCATTGTGAGGAGAAATAAAGAACTTATTATTATTATTACCTTTATTTATTTTCTAACATACTTATTACATTTTTAAATATTTCTTAACAAAAACTATATAAAAAACATTTAAAAACATAAAAAATAGTGGTCCGCCGGTAGCGGGAGCAGGGTCCAAGCTACCGGTGGTTAGGGCTCCAGAGACAAGAACCTCCTCACAATACGAGCCGTATCGAGGAGTACTGCCTTCTGAATCAGGCCCTTGATCCAACCGCCTAAGGAGAGCTTCGAAAGATGGTCATCGAGGCTCTTGGCTATAAGGCCATTGGCCGTCACGACGATCGGCACAATGATAGCCGAGTTCACATTCCACATGTCGACAACCTCGTGTGCCAAGTCGAGATATTTTATTTGTTTCTCTTTCTCAGCTTTCACGAGGTTCTCGTCATGCGGGATGGTAACATCGACTATCATTACGCGGCGCGCTGATCGGTCTATCACTACTATGTCAGGCTTATTGGCGACAATAGTCCTGTCAGTAATGATAGACTGATCCCAGTACAGCGTAACATGGTCTTTCTCGAGAACTGGGTCGGGCACATACTTGTAGTACGGTACCTCAGATTCCACAAGTTTATATTTCAAGGCAAGTTGCTGGTGAATAATCCTGGCTACTTGGTTGTGCCTGTGCAAGTACTCGCCGTTAGCCAGACGAGAACAACCAGAAATAATATGTCTGATAGACTCACCCGGACGGTGGCATGCCCGACACACGTCAACCGTCCCGTCCTTCATAATATATTTCCGATAGTTGTTCGTCAACATAACTTCGTCCATAATCGCACAGACAAAACCTTCAGTTTCTCCAAAGAGATCGCCGAAACGTAACCAGGACACGGACGCTAGAAAATCTACATCGGGCCCATGAAGAGCTCGGTAGAAGCGCCCGTGAAGCTCCTTGCCTTGCCATACTTCCTTGCGGTCATCGGTAGTAAGTACTTCAGGTTTGCGCCAGTTCTCTTTAGCCATGGACAGCGGGGTGAGTCCCTTGTCCACTGCGACCACATCTCGGTGCATACCCACCTCGACTTTTAAAAAGTATTCTCTGAGACTGCACATCTCGCGGTTGTGAAGGGACTTCGCGTTTAAAAACCCTCGACCCCCACACTTCCGCGGGATGTACAGCCTCATCACTGATGATCGTGGGTGATGCATCCGGTTTGCGGTAAGCAGTGTACGAACTCTCCTATCCAGGGCATCGAGTATATAGTTTATTATTATTATTATTATTGTCATATGAAAATGGGCATGAGGAAAAACAGAACAAATTTGGAAAAACAGGAAAACCGAAAATAGAGTTATTTTAGGGTTTCCTGTTCGTTCCATGCCATACTTTGTGTTCTAGAACGTGATCGACAATGTAATTTTCCCTAGGGCTCTAACCCAATGGCAAGACGGAACTTTAATAACTTTTTACCGTCCATTTGTCCATTTTGTACTTCACTGAACGAACAATGGAATAACGAATTTGCTAAAAGTGTACCTGTTTAGGGTTGTACTACCCATGCATGTAACCGAACCCCCATTATAGTCCAATTACCATAACATTCATAAATAGGTCGCAAGCGTACATTAACAAGCCGGACCCTCACAAAAATGAAATTCAGATTTCTTACAATTATTATAAACAATTAGAATCTTCCTTCGAACAATAAGTAATACAAGACTTCCTTGATTTACAAGCTTGTAAATTAAATCTTGCGCAATTGGCAAAAACCTCAATATATTGGCGCAAATTTTCGATCAAACACATTTTTTTGCGACTTTCAAGCTCTTATATAGCATTTTTTCCGTGCTATAATCACTTTTTGAATCTAAGGGGCATTACCCCAGAATATGAGACCATACCGCAGAGCCGAGGCAACGTAACCAGGATAAGCTGCTAGTAGGGCGGTCTTATTCGCAATTTTACCCAGCATACAAAGAGTATATGAAAATCTACTAAGCTTCCCACAAACGCTTGCAATTTGAGTCCTCCATGTCATGTCATTGTCAAAATGTAGTCCAAGGAATTTTGTAAAATTACACAACGGCTTCAAGTATTTCATTCCCCTTATAGTTTATTTGAAACAGTGATTGTTCTTTGTGTCTAATTTTAAAATTCATAACGTTTTGGTTAGATTTATTTTAAGGTTATTAGCATTTAACCAGTCGATAATAGGAATAAGACTATTGTTTACTTACTCTTCTATTTCTTTTGTAGTGCCAGAATCATAAATAACAGTGCTGTCGTCGGCAAATAGTGATATTTGATGTTAGATTACTTGGGGAAAGTCATTAATATAGTAAATAAAAAGTAATGGTCCCAACACAGAACCCAGCGGTACACCACAAGACAGTATTCTAGAGCTAAAGGAGTAAACTACTTCAGTTTTGGTCTTTATACTTAATTAATTTGCGTAATTTGACTTCTATTCTCTAAATAAGATTTTATCAGATTAGTTAATAGAATTGTATGGTCTACATAATCAAATGCCCTAGTCATGTCCATAAATATCGCAGTAAAAGTAAAATACTTATTTGTTTACGTCATCATATTCATAGACTTCGGAGAAACTGAGACTGGCGATGTATTTCCTAAAAAGGTTAATATTTTTCTTGCTGTAAACCCGTTTATATCTTCTCTACATATAATAAAATCGTTAAAATCCAAATCGAAGTTCCGAATTGGCGCAAAAACTACAGCATACATCCTGTTCAGATTTTGCACAAATATCTGTAACAGGCTTCTTCAAATGTGAGGCTATATATCATCACGCTACTTGCTTAAGGAGGTGAGCAATATTACATTATGTCAGTATTATTCAATTGTTTACCGTTTTAGTCATGACGTGCAAGAGAACAGCTATTTAAAACACATGTCCACGGAATAAACAGCGTAGCGGTTTCATGATCTCTCAGTAAACTTTGGGTCGCATGTTCGAACCCCGGTTTTATTATCACTTTTTGTGATTTGTTTTAATTTTATTTTTTGATGCTGTGAGATTTCCAACTTTTTTTGTATTGATATGGTTTACATTCCTATTTTTCTCATTTTTTTTTCGTTAAATATTTCTCCAATAAGTAGTAGAAAACCATAGAAGAAGACGACATGCTGCGCCGACCCCAAATAAATTGGGATAAGCTCAGAAGAATGATGATTTGATGATGATTTTTCCAAAAAGTAGTAAAGCGAACAGAATTTTAATAAGTTTAAAAGTTCTTGCTGTGCTAGAATTCTTTTTCCTTCTCCATTTGCAAATTATCAATAATCGTTATGCAGTTTGGATTTAAATATGTCACGGAGAGCTCCTTAATTCATTTTGAAATTTTATTGAGTTTTGTAGCTATCATTTTTAAGTATTTTAAGTGTAAATCGTATACTACAAACAAAGAAAAAAATCTTAAAAAAAAAAGAATCTCGGTTATGAGCAGTCCTGTTAATGTAGTAAAAAAAAATTACCGATAGGTCTGCAAAATGGTAATGGTGGTGGTGGTGGCAAATCGCGTCGATCGTATTGTTGGTATAGTGGTCGGAAGCGAGCATGAGGTCCTGGGTTAGATTCCCGGGTCGGCAAAGTGTTATTAATTATCCACCAGGAAATTTTCAGTAGAAGCTACAAAGTTTGAATTTGAGCCCGATTGATGTCAATAGGCTCGCCTCCTATTTCATGGGTCTTAGACATAACTGGCGAAATGTGGATGTATTATTAGGTGCACATCAGCTTCACAATTTATTTCAACTTAATAAAAGATTATAACGGACACGATGGTATAACGTTGTCTAAGAAAAATCGGTGAAGTCTCACTCACGGTTGTCGCAATTTTAAATCATCATCATCATCATCATTTCAGCCGAAAAGTCCACTGCTGGACATAGGCCTCCCCCAAAAGGGGGGTTTTGCCATAATCGCCACGCTTGGCAGGCGGGTTGGCGATCGCAGTATGGTTGTTGTAGAATCAGAGAACGCTGCTGCCCATTCTCTGGTAAGTCCCTTAGTCGCCTCTAAAATAAAATCAAACAATTTCATCAATCAATTTTAAATAGTCTTGGCTTAATGTCATCAGTCAACCCATTCGTTATAATTATGTTTTTTCATGTATACTTTTCAGTCGGTAAGCAAATGGGGCTGGATTAGGCATTTATTCGGTACTAGACAGGCTTATATACTTACAGGATACCGATAAAGAGATCCGTAAAAGTAACTGTTTCACTAGCGGCACGTCTTTAACGCTTAAATGTGCTAAACTTTGGAGCAAAATATTAATAAAGTCAATAAAAATAGGCGAATAGACGAAGGGCTTGCTTCGACAGTATTTGTTACATCGACCTGCGTCTACGCATCAATTTTTTTTTCACGTTCATCAGAGTACTTACAAAAGTATACGCTTCGGCTATCATGGTCTATCTTCGGAAATACGAGATGTAATATATCTGCCCTGTGCTTCTTTCACATCGATGGTACGGTTTATCAAATTATTAACAACCAGGTGGCTACGATAACCGCGGCCTCAGTAGCGATTCTGACAGTAAGTCCTCTTAAACGCAGGTGTAGGGATACTATGGACACTCCAGCAAGTCGGCCATGGTCTAGTTGAGAGCTGCGTATGTACAATGAGCTGCTACAACCATGGAAGTACATGCCTATGTACCACCATGGTTAAAATATTACAGATTTGCGGCAAATTTTTTTTCAAAACTTTTGAGTAACATAAATAAGTGTGTCCAAAGTGGAGAGACTTCGTAAGTGTGCAATGAATGCACTATTTTGCGTTGAAAACTCAAACGACGTTCGTGTTAATTCTAAAATATGAAGATAACCAAAGCGCATACTCTTTCTGGTTCCATTACTAAATACATTAAATTCAAGCAGCAAGACTAAAAGTAAGAAAATATAAACATCTAAACAACGACAACAATAGGACACTTAGGCGTCAAAGTATTGCTGTCATCTGGAAACGTGCCCAGAAGACTAGCAGCATTGCCACGCTGAGTGGCAATGCTAATTCTTTGGCCAAAGAAAGAGCCAAGTATTATTATTTAGCAGGTATTTTTCAGTAACGGGCTTTTTCCATATTCTCATTTATGTTTTCCGTCGGCTGATTAAGCTCTCAGAGTTGAAGATATACCCAGCGTCGGGACCTATTGACAGATCATGTTTTTCTTCTATTTGCTTTCGTTCATAAACTTCTTCTTAGCGTGTCGATGGCAATCAAAATTGATTCCCCCCAGAAATTGAGTACGAGTTCCTTTAGTACTTAAAACAAAGACGTACTAACATGTTTTAGTTTAAATGAACACTAAGTCAGTTTATTAATATACCAGCTGTGCCCGCGGCTTCGCTCACGTGAGCGTGTATTGTTTTGGCTTTATTATGGAAAATTACATGGGAACGTGAAGTCGTAGTATATTCCTAACATCCTCTACAAAATAATCCATTGTAATATTATAAATGCGAAAGTAATTCTGTTGGTTTGTTACGTTTTCATGACTAAACGGCTGATTGGATCGTAATGAAAGGCAAGGAGATAGATTATATCCTGAGGAATGATATAGGTTATCGTTTTTTTCTCAGACATACACATCAAAATTTCCACGCGAACGAAGTCGCGGTCAACAGCTAGTTAATAAATAAGTGGATAGGGTGAAAAAAGTGATACACGAGGGACGAGCGTAGGTACCTAAGTACCTACGCTCGTCCCACAAAAAAAAAATATTAACGTGTTTACTATTTTTTTTTATACAGGCAGTGTGCAACATGCACTGACATTGTCCGTCAATGGGCAAGCATTAGGTAACAAAAAGCATTAACAAAAATATTTCATAAAGACACGTCATATGACGACTACATCTTTAGGTATATAGATGAAGATGTATTGAACATTATGTGTCGAAAAAATGATAACACTGTACGGGGCACTCTAAGTTTCCGTTACGACAAAGATTCTGATATGGTAATGGACCGAAGTAAGTAAAATTCTGTAAACATGGCAAAACATCAAAAAGTGCTAATTGTGACAAATCTACCCTGCTCTGGACAATGAACTCATACTTTTCTGATAGCTTGTGGACGAATAAATGCTCCAAAACCCAATATTTGAAAAAGTACCCATACCTAATGAAACTTGAAGTGTAGAGTCGTAAAGTTTGAATATTATATCAGTCGGTCTACTCGGCCGCATTTTTTTTCAAATGTCTTTCGCGCTTGTTACTTATTTATATCAATTTTTCTGGCTTCTTCACAAACAAGTATGGCATGAGATAAAATCTTGTAAAATGTCATGATTCCGAAACATTATCTATTAAAGTAACAGGTATAGATACAGCAATCATTGAAAAGATTCTCAACAAGAAAGGTTGCTCTTCTCCACAATCGAGTAAATCTTATTCGTCTACATAATTATCCTCTGTAGTCACAATTGGATAAACAAGTAGAGACTCGTAGTGATTTGTTGTAAAATAATGTGAAAAATTTTCAACCGATTAGGCAATTTAGTTAACGAAAAATAATACAAAATCGTATTTTCAGCCCTCCGGAGTGAAAACGGGGCAGTTATTTCAGTAAACATATCCACAAGTAATTTAGATAATATAACCGTTATTTGTGGTATTAACAACACGGATGTACTGAAACTGAAACCAAACGCCAGGCTATTATTTTTGACTGATGTTCTTCGGAACGGTATGTTAATAATAACTGGTTTTATCCTTCATTGTAAATTGCATATATTTCGCCATTTACCGGGTTTTTCTGAAATAAATTTTCAGTTATTCGTATAAAAGGCCTGCCTAGGAATAACATACTTTACCAGTATACCAATGATCATAATCGATGGACTATTGAATATCAATAATCTGTGAACGAGACTTTTAACCTGACTTGTGAATCGACTGAATTTACAGAGTTTCACAGGCGGCGTCAAACTACAGATTTATTTCGGTGGACATACGAAGGTAAGCCTGTTAGATTACGTAACTTTTATGAGGATACTTCTGGTACAGGGTGTAACAAGACACATAGCCGTCATCTGTATCCTTACGGTATTCTGTAAATCAAACTACTCGTTAATAACACTGAGCAAAAGTTGCTGGGACACAAATAAGTATCTGCAATACAATACAATTTAAATTGAATGCAATACAATTTTACATCTCCGGCGCTAAATAATTACAGCCGCTCGGGAAGATTTTAGGTTAAGCCGAGCTTGCCTAGGTCGGTCAGTAGATGGGTGTCCACCCATTTCATACCGAGTTTCCTACGTGCCTTTGAAAACACGTTAAGCCGTCGCGTTGGTCCCGGCTGTCATTTGTAGAGAATTTCGTAAATCCAGCTTGGCAGTTAACGTGTTAACAGCTGTCCCATGTCTGTACCACAACCTTAAATATGACACACCTTTTTGATACACGCTACTACCTACTTAAATAAATGATTCAGAAGTCGATACTGAACAAACTACTGTCAGGTGTTGCGTTTGTTACAACTAGTATAGGTACTAACGATAAACAGTAGAATGCAAACAATCATAATCTATTTTATTGGTTGGTCGAATGGTTGCTTGACAAGATGGCTGAACATCTTGTACCTACATAATAAACACGGGACAAGTGACTCAAGTTCACACTGGAAGCTTCTCCATGGTGGCCGGCAAAGTGCTGGCACCGACTAAGGATAGTTTAGGGAACTCTTCTCCTTAGGTTAGGTTTGTTAACAGCTGCAGCAGGCTGTGATCGAATATTTTTAGGAAATCAAACGGCGCCGACTTGTTACTGCAACAGCTTATTTTTTTACCTCTGTTATGCCTCATGGGACCTAGTGCATGGAGCCGATTGTTCATCGGAAATACATTTTCTTGTCTCTTGTAGTTTTGCACGAAAATAAATAATCCATGTTTTGTTTTCAGTTGAATCATCTACAAATAAAGACATTCTAATATACAGTTAGTCATCGGTTCTTGTCGTCGCTGTCTGTACAATAATAGTCATTATTATAATATTATATAAAAGATCGAGCATACAAGAATTGGCTTTGCCAACGCCGAGACCTGATGTAGGTTTTTACCTTTTTTGAACTTCTCGAAATTATGCGTCTGTATTTTACATTAGAAACAGTTGATTGAATGTTTGTTTTTTACTTGCAGCCAGCAAGCGCTTATTATGAAAACACGCTGGAAATATTCGCGCCCATCAATGAGCGTGAAGCCGAAGTAATGGAGAATCATTATGAAGAAATTCAATAGTCAAGTAATGGTCGCCGCTCACCTTAACGACTCAACGTCAGCGAGCTCAAAGTAAAGCACTGTAATGTGAACTATATTGTGTCACGTACAGCCACACGTGAACTACTGCTGTCACGTCGTCATCATCTCTCTGCCCTTGTCCCATACTGCTTGGTGCCAGTGGTACGTGCTTTTGTCTTGCCTGACAGCCGGCACTATCTACTTTTTCTTTAATATTAACATCCCTTCAACACCAACTGTTACACATAAAGTTGGTAAAGTAACTCTACGTGACTTAAAATAAAGTTCACATTCCCATGTTCTACATTGAGTCGTGTTGGTATTGGGTCGTCAAGGTGTGCGACGACCATTACTTGACTGATGAATCATATCATTGCAACGGCCTTTCTCCAAACACATAACGTATTATTTTACCTAATGGGTGTAAAAGCGCCCTTAACAAAGCCGAAAGGCACTTGTTCTCCCCGTCGTTGCGGTTTTTTTTGTTCTATACCATACCTTGGAACCTTCTAGTTACGGAGACATTTGGAGTCAAAATTCCAAATTTTCACAAGTTATTTTTAAATCCAAGTTTTAATGCTATAACTTTACTTCACGACCCCCGTACTATTCAATGTATCCATCAGCACAAATTTTTGAGTGTGTATCATTGAGTCCTACTGTGAAACATGAGTACTCCAAAAAAATGGAGTTTCCCAGAAATATTTTTTTGTAAGTAAGTCAGTATATTTATTTGCATAAAATGTGGTATATACAGGTGTGTAATAAAAATGTTATAGAGCAGGACACATTCCGCCATAATAATAGCATCCAAAATCATCTTTTACATAAGATAGGTTAGGACTTTAAAATGAACAACATAGGTACGTACCTATGTTACATAGAATATATCTTTACTTTACTTTACTTTTATTAATAATCTAAGAATAATTTAAGGATACTAAGCAAACCATCACTAAACAAAACAATAATAATGAAACACCTACACCATAAACACATCTAAATATTCTCTCAAACCATATTCATTTAACAAAATAATAAAGAATATTAAAGACATACACCAACACAATAAAGGACACTGTACATTACATATAAATAAACCTCTCTTCACCTTCTCTCAGATAAAAGTCGCTGGAGGGCACAAAAGAACGGCCTGCCCCAAGGTAGTGTCTTGGCACCGCTTCTATTTAATATATACACCAACGACCAACCATCAAGTCCGAACACGTCCCGCTTCCTCTACGCAGACGACCTTGCCCTCACCTCCCAAGCCACCACCTTTGAGGAGGTCGAGGTCCGCCTGTCAGATGCTCTTGGTGAATTAGCCACATACTACCTCGCTAATTCACTCAAACCCAATCCGAGCAAAACGCAGTCTTGCATTTTCCACCTTCGAAACAGAGAGGCAAGGCGGAGACTTAACATCGTTTGGGATGGGGTGTCTATCGAGCACAGTAACTTTCCTAAGTATCTTGGGGTTTCTCTGGACAGATTATTATTACTAATTATTAATATTCAACAAAAGCCTTTGCACCTCTTTAATATGGTTCAAACTTTCTCTCAAGTCGGTGTGCACATAAGCCCTAGAGTCCTCTACTTGTGCTTACCCCTCGGGCGACAGACACGTGAAGATTGGGTCTTAGTCGCGAGACAAAGACTTATTACACTTTAAACTTAGTCATAAAATATATAAGACACAAGTTTGAAATATACTAAATAAATTGTGTTTGAGAAAAATGGTTTCAAAGGATTTATAATGAGTTTGTCATTTAGGCTTGCTTTGATGCTTAGTTATCAGATATATTTTTTTTAATAAGAAATAACTTTAAAACTTATTTGCTACATATTTATAATAGTGTTGACACCACTAAGCAGTGTAACATGTTTTTTTTGGCGCATGTTCATAATTGAAACTAACGCCGCCATTTTGATTTGTTTAACGTCCAGTTGTACTACATACAAATGTCAGTATGAGTAAGCTAGACATACATACAATTATGCCTCTTTGTCATGGAGGTAGGCAGAAGCAACAGAACGCCTCCTGCTACGATCCTTACATTCACCTTTCATATAATTACTTTACTTTACTTTCAGCAAAAACTGCCATACCATCAAGCAGAAGGTGCACACTCGCAACATTCTTTTACGGCGACTAGTGTCTTCGAAGTGGGGTGCTTCGCCTCACGTCTTGAGGACTACTGCGCTGGCGCTATCTTTTTCAGCTGGTGAATTTGCATGCCCCGTGTGGAATCGTTCAGCCCACGCAAAGTTAGTGGATGCAGCTCTGAATGAAACGTGCCGGATCATCACAGGTTGCCTTAAACCGACCCCGGTACAGATGCTGTACCCACTGGCAGGAATAGCTCCACCAGAAGTTCGCAGAACAGTGGCGAGCTCTAGCGAAAGAGCCAAAATGATTTCAGACACAGGACACCCTTTACATCTAAACACCCTCGTGTCGCAAAGGCTGAAAAGCCGAAACAGCTTTCTGAAGTGTGTCGCTCCACTCACTGGCGAGCGGTCTACGGAAAGACTAAAGCTGTGGCGAGGTAGTGCATCCTTACCTAACTCATTCGTTCCACCTGCTGAAAATCTCCCACCTGGACATGAGTGGCCATGGCTGACCTGGAAGTCTTTAAATAGACTCTGGACCCAGGTTGGTTGCAGCAAGGAAAACCTGCTCAGGTGGAGATTCATTAAAGACTCTGCCCTGCAGTGTAAATGCGGTGCTGTTCTACAAACGATGGGGCACTTAATATCGTGTCCTGCGTGTCCTGTTGTTTGTTCACCACAGGAATTGATGGACGCTACCGAAAGCGCCAAACTAGTAGCTCAGTTTTGGGCAGATACAATTTAGATTGCCATCGACACGCTAAGAAGAAGAATAAACCTCAAAAGAAATAAAAAAAAGCAACCAAACAAATTAACGTAAAATCAAAATATTCCTTAACAAATAGGTAACAATATAAAATGAAGGTTCTTAAATTAACAGTCAATTCTAACATAAAATAACAAAATAAAAAGTTACAATGCATTTTTAAAGTGATAAGAATGCGAAGAGTATTTAGTTACTTAGTTTGATGTACAGAATACTTGGTTGACGGCTTCGTTAAGGGTCCGTTTACACCTTGTATGTTTGTGTGACTGTCTGAAGCATGCCATAATGATTCTCCTACGGCTTCTCTCTTCATGGAACTATCGACATGGAGGCGAAGAATAGGCACGGGCGGCGAGGAGCATCACGTAATCTGGGTCGGATCTAATTGGTGTTTAGTGTTAAATCTGTAAAAAATATTTATAATAAGTCTAAAGTTTAAAGTTATAATGTAAGATTCATTTTATTATAAGTGCATTAGGTACCGATGACTTTTTATCTTCACTTATCACACTTTGTTCAACAATTCTTTGAAACCATATTCTAGCTAAACTGGAGGACAAAATTGATGGGCCAGATATAAGGCATTGGACAGGTAGACATGTGTGTCACCAATTTAATTTATAGTTTATTTATTGTAATTTGTTACTTAATAACAATATGTTAAGATTCTACTAACACTTTATAGATCAATAATTGAATGAATAAATACTGTAAATCAACAGGCAATAATTTTAGATATAATAATGATACGATGTTTGCAGAAGTATCCTATCATTTTAAAATTACAAAATTTCTACGCAGTAAGGTATTACTTCGGGGTGGAGCTGCTCTAAATCGACTCACATTCGACACGACCTAGCTGGGGGTCCGTGTACACTCACGTCAAAATTACAAAAAGCATTTTCATGTATCCACAACTCAATATTGATCAAAAAACCAACTAGGTAGGTACTTATGGCAACACTGATAAACAAAAGCCAAGTGGTTCCTAAGAAAGTTACACCGCATCTTTTGTGAATCCGGATTTCCTCATTAAAATTTTAGTGGAACAACTGCTTGATAGTACAATAGAATTCCACAACGTATTCTAAGTTCAAGCAAAAGTACTTAAAGAGTAAATAAATTTCATTAATCCACACTTTGTAAGTACTGCATTTGCTTTTACAATTTAACCAAATTGTCTGTGCAGACTGGAAAAGACAGAACTAAAATATATATATAGGTCTAGGAAAACGCCTGAGCGCGTTTCATAGACGTTTCCAAAGTATTTGATCTGGTGTCGTGCGTCTTTCTGTGGCAGAAACTGGTGAACGATAGCACATTGGTTACGGGAGGTATATCAATACTATGGTACTGGTATCTATACGCAAAATAAGGTAGTGTGGGGTGAAAGAAGCCCCGAACAGATCGATGAATAAAGGAGGGTTTGTCACGACAAGTTAAAACTCGTCGATTTTCCGCAGGAGCTGCAACAGTGTGCTGATAGAAGTTGTAGCATATTATAGCATAGGCCTATCATTGATAGAATGTATCAAGACATTGTTGTAGCTTTGAGCGAATCGGTAGCTATCGGCCGAGAAAATAAAGTGTTTAAGCGAAAGTATTGTGTACTCGGCTGGAATAAACATGTAATTGGGGCACACAGGGAAGCCAGACACATTTTTAACTTGGGTGTGGTATGGCAAACCAGCTGCCGGTCAAATATAATTATGACGAGATGTGTGATTCCAGAAGAAAATTTAAATCCAGATTGAAGTGGTGTCAAAATAATGAAAATCAGATTAAAATGGACATGCTCGCTTCACATCAGTCACAAAAAGATTTTAAATAATTCTGGAAAGCCACAAATAGGTTAAATAAAAGACCTGGGTGCTCGATGTTGGGACTGGAATGGAGCTTGAAACAAGGTTAAACGCCAAAGATATTGAAAAAATTATGTCATCAATGTCTAGAAGAAAGTCGGGTCCGGCCATGATGGCCTCAGCATTGAGCACCTGCTGGCCAGGACATTGTCCATGTTATTCGCATTGTACATGAGTCATGCATATCTGCCTGTTGAGATGTTGGTAGTACCTGGAGTTAAAAATAAAAACTGGCGATATAACCGATAAAAATAACTATAGGCCTATATCATTGGCGACAATTATCTCGAAGATATTTGACGGTCTGCTTAAGACGCAACTAAATAAATATATAATACCACATGACAACCAATTCGGATTTAGACCCGGATTGTCTACAGATAGCGCTATTTTGTGTCTTAAGCAGACGGTCAAATATTATACGGATCGGAAAACGCCCGTATACTCTGGATTTCTCG
This sequence comes from Noctua fimbriata, assembly GCA_905163415.1. Taxonomy (NCBI): domain Eukaryota; kingdom Metazoa; phylum Arthropoda; class Insecta; order Lepidoptera; family Noctuidae; genus Noctua; species Noctua fimbriata. Next base: position 6,623,124 of record LR990951.1, read on the forward strand.
ACCTCACGAAGGCTTTTGACCTGGTTTCATATGAAATACTTTGGAAAAAGCTAGATGATGCTAAACTGCCAAGAGAATTTATTAATATCGTCAAGTTCTGGTATGGAAACCAGGTCAATAGTGTGATATGGGAAGGGGTCAGATCTGACGCGTATGGGTTGGAGTTTGGGGTAAGACAAGGAGGGTTGTCATCGCCCGCGATCTTCAACCTGTATGTGAAGGAGCTGATTGAGGAGCTCAGTAGCACCAGGGTAGGCTGCTATATAGATGGAGTATGCTTAAATAATATAAGCTATGCGGATGACATGGTGCTGCTGAGTGCGTCCCCCTGTCGCCTCAGCAAGCTGTTGGGGATTTGCGAAAGGTATGCATTACAACATGGACTTGTGTACAATGTGAAAAAGAGTGAAGTTATGGTCTTTGAGGCCGGCACCAGTAGTGTACCTATTGAGATGCTTACCATTTAACTGAACGATGTTCCTCTACAAAGAGTAAACCAATTTAAATATCTAGGACATAATCTGACTGCCGACCTCAGGGATGATAATGACATCGAACGGGAGCGAAGGGCGCTGTCTGTACGTGCTAACATGATAGCTCGCAGGTCTGCACGCTCTTCGAGTGAAGTTAAAGTCGCATTATTCCGTGCATATTGTACTTCATTCTACGCGTGTTGCCTGTGGGCTCATTTTACACTAAAGGCATACAGCGCCCTTCGAGTCCAATATAACAACGCGGTTAGGGTGCTGATGGGATGGCCGAGTTTCTGTAGTTCTTCAGGGATGTTTGCAGAAGCCCGCGTAGATTGCTTTTATACAGGAATGCGTAAGAGATGCGCATCCCTGGTACGCAGGGTGCGGGGCAGCATCAAAAGCATCCTAAAAATGATCTCAGGTCGACTGGATTGCGCGATCATTAATAAGTGTTGCAAGATTTCTGCTGTTTTGGGTTTCCAAGGGCCTAAAATACAGCGTGAGTGCAGAGCGTTGGTTGTCCGTTGCAATAATATATCTTAGCTCACAGATTTACGAAATGCTCGACTGAATTATAGACTACGCTGCTCACAGCGCAGCATACTGTCAGTCGTTCTATACGTGCAGTCTGTGGGTCAACTACACACAGGGGGCATCCAGCACTCTGCGCGTACAATGCAATAATGCATTCAGGGTGTTGATGGGGTTCCCGCACTACTGCAGTGCTTATGGCATGTTCGTAGAAGAGGGCAAAGATGGCGTCCATGCATCATGCGCAGAGTACGTGTCAGTCCCAACAGCATCCTGAAAACTATAGCGGACAAGTGGGACAGTACCATACTGGCATTAGATACGCCTACATGCCACGATGACAATCGATTGTCAGTTTCGGAGATTAGCTGGAACAGACAGACAAAAATTGAAAATAATGTGTTTTTGTTATAAGTGCCGTATATGCATATACGGCACTTATATCAGTAAAAAGCTGTTACTTTAATATTATAAATAGACATTTCAATTTTATTTATTTATAGAAATAAATCAAAACATTTCCATCTACCGTCTGAATAAACACGAAGTCACAATTAAACTCACTCAAATGGTTGTAGAAGGGAAATTATCAGCTGTCACATACAAAATTTCAATACCTACTCGACCCAAATGTATGGGACAGATGATATTTTTTTCGCATGTACCATATTGGACCCAAGGAAAAAGTTCTTCAGTTTGATGGTCTGCAGCATATCCTTTCGTATGACTATACCCTTTCTGTTACACCCTGTATAAAAATCTCGTGTCACGGTGTTTGTGGTTGCACTCCTCCGAAACGGCTCGATCGATTTTTATGAAATTTTTTATGTATATTTGGTAGGTATGAGAATAGGTCGTAAAGTACATTTCACACCGTTCACTCGAACGAAGGTGGCACAGCTAGTTACTTATAAGCTATTGTGTAACTACTTGCATGACTGACGATATTTTTAGTGTACCAATAATATGAAGGAACATTGGCTCCTACAACACAGGCTTCCCAGGCCCAGTTTTGGAGGCAGAAGTTCGCATTTTAATATGTCTTCACTGTAACGTGCAGGAATAACACACAGAGAATCAATTCACTGCGTGTTATGTAATTTGGTTTTTCCTTGTGTACAAAATAAATAAATACGTGCTTGGCATGTCTAAAATGTCAATTTTATAGGATGGCTATTTAAAAGTTTGACCTCATTTTGAGGTTACTGTGAATCGGATAATAACACAAACGTAGATGTGTGGTTGGTATTTTAGGTTTAACGTGTTTTCAGAGGCACAGAGGAAACTCGGTATGTAATGGGTGGTCATCTGTCCACAGACCAACCCAGGCAACCGCGGCTTTACCTGAGGTTTGATCCGAGCGGCTGTTATTATTTAGCCACGAGCTCCTCCTCCTACTGCCCACAGGAAATCACAGTCTAATCAGACATAGCCTTAATCAAAAATCCACTAAAATTATTCACAAACTTAGTCAATATATAAAAAAAATATTTATGAACGGACCGTATAGGTGTAAAGTCCTTTCATTTTTGGGATGTTGCTTAAGTTCTGTGTTCGTCATCTCCTTAGTCTTTTTCTAACCGAAGAGCGTCGAATTTAAAACATTCTCCGTTTTTGAAGTCGGTTAAATGGAGAAATAATAAAAAAAACCCGTTCACCATAACTAAATCTAGTAACTTGTAAGCACGAATCGAACACTGTGGAATCTCAAAGATGCAATACGGTGCCCAAACTTCAACTACTTACTGACCTTCTGCAAGTTATAAGTTAGACAACATACAGGTATAGTTCGTTTCGCATTCCAGCACGATCAAGTGCGCTATTTAAACTGCAGTAGACCATACAATAATCAAATCATAAATATGCCTGGCGCTTAGTTCTGCAGGTAGTCTGTTATATTTCTCGGCTAATATGTGCTGAAAAAACTTTGAACTGTACTTTTGACATTTTGGCTGTTTCATTTGAAAAGAAAAAAATTGATTAGATTCACAAGGTTTCTAAAATCTACCTAAATAAAATCCAACCTACATTCACGCAGTGGTGAGTCTTGTGTTATGGACCTATGGTCAATGTTATAATTTGGTTAATTTAAGAACGTTTAATCGACCGACCGACTGAATGACCGTCTATTTTTTTCTAGCCTAATTGACAACTAAAGATGTCTAATGTGTTTTTAATATTAATGACAGTGGTCACAAACATTTTTGTATTAAGTAGGTTAGTACGGTTTATATGAAATATTTGAAGGAGGAAAAAAAAACCATTTAATATATTAAATATATTATTTATTTTGTGTTTAGTATAGAAATCGAGTTACAATTACTTATTTAGTAGAAATAAAAAATTGAAAATTCAAGAATCAGAATCCGATTGCTCTGTATCGCGAGGTAGACGGTGCTGGTTCCATTTTAAAACAGTGAAGAAAACTTAACAAATTAACAAAACCAATTAACAATTAAACAAGATGACAAAAAGTAACAAACAACAATAAACTAACTAAGATAACTGTGTCCGAAAACTGAGCGATCACTTATAGATGGAATGTCATTACTTCGTTATTTAAATATTATTAATTATGTCAAGCAAGCCGTGGGTTCTTTTTTGTGACTCAAGGCCAACCCAAAACCACATGCAAACAAGAACAAACCTTATGATCGCAGGTAAAAGGTTTACAATCCCTGAGCACGGCCGCCATTGCATCTGTGCGAGCGTGACGCATTGTATTTACGCGGGAGTGACAGAGACAGGAAATAACAGGTTAATGTACGATTTTCTTCCTGCTTCGCGACCGGACTTTAGTAGTCCATATCCGTCCGTCACTCTCTCTAGTTCTGATTATAGTGCATAAGTTACTAAGATAACTTATCGATTCTTTTTTTTTTTAATGTGGTATTTAATATTTGCTATTTGATTTTTTCCAAATAAAGACGTTAAACACTGTTTTAAGCTTTCACGGTTTACAACTAAACTTGTACTGTCACTTACGGGATATCTTCCGTGATTGTTCATTGTTTTGAGCTCCCGATATTTCGGCGCTGTTGCAAGCGCCATGATCGCGGGTTGACTGGAGAATGCGGGTGGATGGAAAATAAATTGTTAAGAGTAGACAAATCTATCTACCCTCTTTCTTTGTCTTTTGCTACGCGCACTACTGGAACTCGACACTAAGTCGACAATCACGGAAGATATCCCGTAAATGACAGTACAAAGACGTTAAAGTGCCAAAAGATGTCAGTTAAATTAGTTATAGAGACCATTTCTACAAACCTAATGCAGATTCCGACATATTTTTTTTTTCATATGAATTCATATACCTACGTAGAAAGCGTTTTTTTTATAATAATAATAATAATAATAACCCCACCGCTGTATCTCTACGTTGACGTCGTGGTGGGGCTTGCGTGCTCCGATGAGCTCTAGGTTTGTGCCGGTAGGGTTTACTTTGCCGAGATAGGTCTAGGGTGAGGGGCCAGACTAAGAGAGATACAATCCAAGCCAAGGTCGCACATGCCGAGGGCTGCATGGCTAGGGGAGAGGTTAGTCGCTAGTGTGCCAACTCTGGATAATAGGGGACCTCCAGTTTTATTTTCCCTTGCCGCAGTGAACGCAGGGCTCTGCTGTGGTCGACTTTTTAAGTCCCTAGCTACTCGTGGGATCAGCATGAATACTAGATCAAAAACAAAAAAACAACTCCAGGCAAAGCTGCCTCAAATAGATGACGAAACTTCACAATCATCTTCGTCATCTCCTTCATCACTTTTCCCATCAATTCCATCATCATCACAATCTTTCCTCGTCACTCCGACGCCTTCATCCTCGTCAATCAGCATACAGTCAGTGGATGTTGTACAGGAGACAAATTTTGTCGACGATACTGTACCCGCCGCTAGAACTGTAACAAGTCGTAGGAAATGGAGCATTGATATGAATAAATTCATCCTACGCACATATCTTCACCTCACTCATATGGAAACCGATAAAAATGCATACCTACCATCGCTTCACACTAAATTTTTGGAAAAATACCCAGATATGCAAGTAGGCCGACAAAGAATAGGTGACCAACGAAGAGCCATCGTTCAAAAGAAATTATTATCACAAGAAACAATAGATCAGATTTATGAAGAAGTCAGAGCTGAATTACAAATAGTCCATACTCAAATACAGCAACACTCCACACAATCAAAGGCACCAATTAACACACAACCCGTTCAGCGTATGAAATGGACGAATGAATATAATGAAGCAATAATTAGAATATATTATACTACTACACAACTAGAAACAAATAAAACAGCATATAGAAAACATTTACATGAAGGATTTATTAATATATATCCAGAACTAGCACATTTAACTGAGCAAAGGTTATCAGATCAAGTAAGAGCAATCATAAATAACAAATACATACACACTAACAGACTAGACGAAATAAAAAACCAAGTAGCTATAGAATTAAGAAATAGCAACACCTACACACAAAATATACAACACATAAATAACGACTCACAACAACCTGATGAGAACATTCACTCACTAAGTACTCAATACACAAATATTCACATCTCTGGCACAACTCCCAATACCGCCACAACAAATAGTGTTATACTCCTAAATAACAGCTCCGAAACTAACATAGCGTCTCAAACATTCATAAATACAGACGAAGAAAATTTCTTAAACCACATAGATATAGGTCACCATGAACCTACGCAAATTAACTCTGATGCTTCTTTTGAAAAGAACCAAGAAATCGAAACCACATTCCAACAAGCTCAACAACTTTTTTCTGATACACAACCTACTAATAGACCATACATTCCCAAGCAAAGGACATCTAAAAAGTTCTCTGCCATAGTTACATACATAAACTCTGTCATTCTCACAAATTGCGTAAATGTCGACACAGACTTCATCAAATTGCAGAATGTAATTTACTGTGCAGCATGGACGGCAGCAACATGTAATGGAGCTAAAATATTAGGCACACAAAACGTAAGTCGAACATATATAAAAAGAAAACCAAAGTGGCAAATCAGGTTAGAAAAGAAAATTCAAAATTTGAGAGCAAGCATAGGTAGGCTAACACACTTTAATAATGGCAGCAGAAGCCCAAAACTAATAGCAGCAGTAAAAGAAATTAAAAAAAAATATCAGCCACACGCACAATACGAAGACCCCAATACACAAACAACACACTTTCTGGACACCTTAAAACAAAAATTAAACGCAGCGTCCAGTAGACTTAAAAGATATCTGACATGCACAAACCGTAAAATGCAAAACTCAAAATTTAGCAACAATGAAAAAGTATTTTATAGGAACCTTGCAACAAATAACTCAGACACCACCATCCAAAGTCTAGATACACCTGCACCCGAAATTTTACGAGAATTTTGGGCACACATTTGGGAAAATCCAGTATGCCATAATCATCAAGCAAACTGGGTTAACGAACCAGCACCAGAAATTCCAGAAATGGAATATGATTTTATACCAATAGGAACTTTTATAGACGTCATCAAACGCACCCATAACTGGAAATCGCCTGGCACTGACAATATTCACAACTATTGGTATAAAAAATTCACCAGCATACATCCTTTCCTACACAACCATTTAAACACATTCATCCAATCACCAAATTTACTTCCACCATACTTAACACACGGAGTTACTTATATGATACCTAAAGACATCAGTGACACTGTAAACCCAGCAAAATACCGACCAATTACTTGTTTACAAACTTTATACAAAATTTTAACTGCCTGTGTAAGCGAGGTACTATATGAACATTTAACTAAAAATAACATCCTAGCAGAACAACAAAAGGGATGTCGTAAGAATAGCCAAGGCTGCAAAGAACAACTTACAATTGACGCGATCACTATGAACAGCGCTATTAAAAGCAAGACAGATATCCACACAATGTTTATTGATTACCGAAAGGCTTTTGACTCAGTACCGCACAGCTGGTTATTACACGTTTTAAATCTGTACAAAATTCACCCAACATTGAAACACTTCTTAGAAACATGCAGAATTGGCAAACGGTCCTAAAAATTAATTCCTCCTCTTCGAGTGTAGCTACTGAACCAATCCGTATAAAACGTGGAATTTTTCAAGGAGACGCTCTAAGTCCGCTGTGGTTTTGCATGGCACTCAATCCACTCTCACACTTATTAGATAAAACAGTCGGAGGATTCACACTAGCAACCAATGACACACATTATACACTAACACACCTTTTGTATATGGATGACATAAAATTGTACTCATCTGACAAAAACACACTTTTTCAGTTAGCTGACACTACTCAGCAATTTTCTAATGACATTTGCATGTCATTTGGAGTAGATAAGTGCAAAATTTTGTCAGTAGTAAAAGGAAAAGTCCAAAATAACAGTTACATACTCGGGTCAGGTGAATCGATAGAGCCAATGGATGAACAAAGTACTTATAAATACCTAGGGTTTAACCAGTCCAGACAAATACAACATAAAATGATAAAACAAGAACTGCTCAAAAAGTTCTCACACCGCCTTAACCTCATTTTGAAAACCAACCTTAACTCTAAAAATACTGTCAAAGCCATCAACACATTCGCAATACCTATACTCACATACTCATTTGGAATAATACGCTGGTCAAAAACGGATATCAGAAAATTGCAACGCACTATAAATACAACGCTAACAAAACACAGAAAACATCACCCAAAATCAAGCATACAGCGACTCACCCTACCACGTCAAGAAGGTGGAAGAGGATTGATAGATATACACAATCTACACAACAAACAGATACTTTCACTCAGAGCATACTTCCATAACAAATCAGAAAATTCATCACTACACAAACATGTAACAGAACAGGATACGAAACTTACGCCACTCAACCTACACAATAGGAACACTCAAACTAATGAAATACTCATAAGCACACAAGATAAGATTGCCGCATGGTCTGTCAAGGCCCTTCACGGAAGACACCGAGCCTACATGAGCCAGCCACACGTCGACAAAGCTAAGTCGAACGAATGGCTCAAACGAGGCGAGCTGTTTCCCGAAACGGAAGGATTTATGTTGGCGATCCAAGACCAAATAATTGCGACTCGTAATTACAGGAAATATATTATTAAAGACCCTCACCAGCCGACCGACTTATGCAGACATTGCAATACAGCCTCTGAGACCATCCAACATATTACAGGAGCATGTAAATCACTTGCACAGACCGACTATAAGCACCGACATGACCAAGTTGCCGCTATTATACACCAACAATTAGCATTCAAATACAAACTCATAAGTGAGATGAAACCATATTATAAATATAAACCAGAAATAATACTAGACAATAATAATCAGAAAATCTATTGGGATCGGACGATAATAACAGACAAAACTATACATTTTAATAGACCAGATATTACTTTTCACGACAAAGTCAGTAAAACAGTTTACCTAATTGATATAGCTATCCCAAATTCACACAACATTCAAACTACAATATCGGAAAAGTTAAGTAAATACCAAGACCTCGCCATAGAAATAAAAACCCAGTGGGAAGCACAAACCGTCCACATTATCCCTATAGTGCTTTCTTCCACTGGTATAGTACCAAAATTTCTTATGCAAAGCCTTAATACTTTACACATGCCTCCCCACACACTGCAGCTGCTCCAAAAAGCAACAATTCTTAACACCTGTCGCATCACCCGGAAATTCCTTACTTCTTCTACAATATCATCCACATTCTCCATTTAAACTCCCCCTACAAACTTGGCTCCGGCCCGTGGGTAGGGTTTTTGTACTCTCTTACGAGAGAAGAAAATGAACTGGCAACCCCGTACGTCAATCACCGATTATATCATCGAAATTTTTATTTTAATGTAAATATTGGTTTTATACAAAAGTATTTACAATAGTTCTCTAAATAGTTTTTAACAAAGGAAATAATACAACATAAAAATAGAGAAAATAGAAATTAGAAAACCAAACGGCGAAAAATTAAAATACAGTTTTATGACAAAATGACGCCTGTCAACTGTGTCAACAACAATGAAAAATGCAAAAAAATAATATAAGATGATGATCGTTAATCGATGTTGCTCGTAACCCAATGATTACGAGAGCTGCCTACCGACGCGCACGCCTTACAACCCCGGACTCGCCGCTCAGCTCCGCCTCGCCGCCGCCGGACCCCGGATCACCTGTGTCACCGGCAGCGGCAGTTGCGTCGAGCTCGAGCGACGAATATTTCTCTCCGCCGACGTCGCCAACACCTGTACGTCGGCAGGGGAGAGGCCGGCCACCGAGGAGCTTGGGACTTAGGGGCCATCCGGCCCCGAGCCGGGTCCCCGCTGCCGGTGGTTGTGTGCAGCGCATGAGATGGACTCATTCCATTAACGAGAACGTCATGCGCGCATACTATGGGTCTACAGAGGGGGGAACTAACCTCACTGCGTACCGTGTTGGGATGCTGTCTCTGTTCCAGGTACTTGAACCAACCGTCAACGTTTCGGCCCAACGACTGTCGGATCAGGTGCGGGTCATCCAACGCAATCACATGTTGGACGAAGCCGTACTTGATAGGCTGCGCTCAGAGGTACTGAGCAACCGTATCGTTTTAACTCCGGCACAAACCGCGGTGCAAGCGTCAGTTGTTGACGCAACCCCGCCGCGGTTCAACCCAGCTGTTGTAGAGGAAGATGATAGGGTTGCTGTGGTAAGTAGCCAGTGCAACGACCGATTGAGGAGCGCTCTGGAAGATGCGCTTCGTGAATATCGATCCACTCCTACCGAACTTAGGCCCCGATTACCACGGTTACCCATGCATAATAAAAATAGGGCGCTGGTGTGTGCCTTGGACTCGCAACTCAAGAATTTATTCGAGAGCAGCGAGAACCTCGTTGATACACACTCGATCCTGTACTGTGGGGCTGTTGCGGCATGTCGTTTAGCTAATGTCAAGTTTCCAAATTGTGACGTAGCTACTCGACCAAAACCAGCCGTACCAGCCTGGCAGCGCAGGATCGAGCGCCGCATCGACGGGGCCAGGGTACTCATCGGCAAACTATACTGCTTCAGAGAGGGCAATACACGACCACGGGTAATGCGCTTTGTGAGGCGGGCATTCTTGGGCACTGAAATCAGTCCTCAAGAATACATGTCCCGTGTCACAGAGCGCATCGACTTCCTGAAGCAGAAAGTTTATGCATGGGCGAACCGTATTCGGAGGTATAAGCGGCGGGTTGATCGGTACTCACAGAATCGCATGTTCCAGAGCGATGAGACGTGGGTATACAGAGCTTGGAAGCGACCCGAGCTAAATATGACAGACGTGTGCCGCCCGGATGATGCTGCCACGTGTTCTTTCTGGCGCAGCATCTGGTCGGTGCCCGTCTGTCATACTGAGGCTGACTGGATGCGTGATGTCGAACGAGTGTGTGAACCTATCCCAGAAATGGAGCCAATCTTGATAACACCTTTAGATATAGCCAGAGCAGTTCGTCCGTTACCGAACTGGAAGTCACCGGGACCGGACGGACTGCACAACTTCTGGCTCAAATGGCTTAGTAGTTCACACACTTGCCTGGCATCCCAATTCCAGTCATCCTTAGAGTCTGAGTCCTTACCGCAGTTTTTAACAACAGGCGTTACCCATCTGCTCCATAAGTCAGGTAGTCCCGCGGAACCCAAAAATTATAGACCGATCACGTGTTTGTCTACGGTCTATAAACTTCTTACATCCATTTTGAGAGTGAAAATTAATACACACATTGACAAAAACTCCATTATGTCTGCCTCTCAAAATGGATGTAGGAATGGGTCCCGCGGCACTAAGGAGCTACTCCTCATCGACATGGCCATTAGCCAACAGGTTCGTCGATCCGGCAAGGATCTGTCTACATGCTGGATAGATTATAAGAAGGCCTACGACTCGGTGCCACATACATGGCTCATGAGGGTGCTGGAGTTGTACAAGATAGATGCAACTCTACGCGCCTTCCTTGAGTCGTGTATGGGGCAATGGAGGACGGTCCTTCGATATCCAGGATGTCGACAGATCCAGGGGAACGATGAACCTGTATGGATTAAACGGGGTATATTCCAGGGCGACAGTCTGAGCCCACTTTGGTTCTGTCTAGCCCTGAATCCTCTGAGCACATTGCTGGAGGATTCAGGTCTAGGCTACCGGTTGAGGAGAGGTGGTCAGGTCATATCTCACCTTCTTTACATGGATGATCTGAAACTCTTTGCCCCCAACAAATTGCGACTGATGGAGCTACTGAAAGTAACTGAAACTTTCAGTAGCGCCATCAGGATGGAATTTGGTGTGGACAAATGTGCAGTCATGTATGTAAAGCGAGGGGAGATTATGGAATCCGAGGGAATTCAGCTCTCGGATTCCATACACCTGAGAACCCTTTCCTCAACCGAAAGCTATAAGTATTTGGGTATGTCGGAAGCGTTAGGCATTAACGTAACTGACATGAAGCAATCGTTGAAGGAGCGCTTCTTTGGACGCCTGAACAAGGTATTACATAGCCTTCTTTCAGGCGGAAACAAGGTGCGCGCCTACAACGGTTGGGTCATGCCGGTTTTAATGTACTCTTTCGGCGTACTCAAATGGACTCAGACCGAACTCGATGCCCTGGATAGGAGAGTTCGTACACTGCTTACCGCAAACCGGATGCATCACCCACGATCATCGGTGATGAGGCTGTACATACCGCGGAAGTGCGGGGGTCGAGGGTTTTTAAACGCGAAGTCCCTTCACAACCGCGAGATGTGCAGTCTCAGAGAATATTTTTTAAAAGTCGAGGTGGGTATGCACCGAGATGTGGTCGCAGTGGACAAGGGACTCACCCCGCTGTCCATGGCTAAAGAGAACTGGCGCAAACCTGAAGTACTTACTACCGATGACCGCAAGGAAGTATGGCAAGGCAAGGAGCTTCACGGGCGCTTCTACCGAGCTCTTCATGGGCCCGATGTAGATTTTCTAGCGTCCGTGTCCTGGTTACGTTTCGGCGATCTCTTTGGAGAAACTGAAGGTTTTGTCTGTGCAATTATGGACGAAGTTATGTTGACGAACAACTACCGGAAATATATTATGAAGGACGGGACGGTTGACGTGTGTCGGGCATGCCACCGTCCGGGTGAGTCCATCAGACATATTATTTCTGGTTGTTCTCGTCTGGCTAACGGCGAGTACTTGCACAGGCACAACCAAGTAGCCAGGATTATTCACCAGCAACTTGCCTTGAAATATAAACTTGTGGAATCTGAGGTACCGTACTACAAGTATGTGCCCGACCCAGTTCTCGAGAAAGACCATGTCACGCTGTACTGGGATCAGTCTATCATTACTGACAGGACTATTGTCGCCAATAAGCCTGACATAGTAGTGATAGACCGATCAGCGCGCCGCGTAATGATAGTCGATGTTACCATCCCGCATGACGAGAACCTCGTGAAAGCTGAGAAAGAGAAACAAATAAAATATCTCGACTTGGCACACGAGGTTGTCGACATGTGGAATGTGAACTCGGCTATCATTGTGCCGATCGTCGTGACGGCCAATGGCCTTATAGCCAAGAGCCTCGATGACCATCTTTCGAAGCTCTCCTTAGGCGGTTGGATCAAGGGCCTGATTCAGAAGGCAGTACTCCTCGATACGGCTCGTATTGTGAGGAGGTTCTTGTCTCTGGAGCCCTAACCACCGGTAGCTTGGACCCTGCTCCCGCTACCGGCGGACCACTATTTTTTATATTTTTAAATGTTTTTTATATAGTTTTTGTTAAGAAATATTTAAAAATGTATTAAGTGTGTTAGAAAATAAATAAAGGAAATAATAATAATATATTTATTTGCTTAAAACACGGTATAAAAAGGTCTTACATAAAAATGAGATCATACATGTTTAGCTTAAAAATAAAGCATGCAAAATTGTTAAGCACAAGCAAGTGCAATATGCAAGTGTTGCATGTTGCTAATATTAGTGTTCTAGGAAATCCTTAATACTATAGAAATTATTTTCATTCAACCAATTGTACAATTTAAATTTAAATAGTCTACAATTTAATTCTTTCAGTGTCTTTGGTAACTTATTAAATACACGTACACACATAGCTACACAGTTTTTATTATATTTAGTACACCTAGGCAGTTCGTCAAGTACAAGTGTGTATTGGTCACGCCTACTTCGTGAACATACTTCTTCTGCTGTTTTAAATAATTCTTTGTGTTTCTTTACGAACATACACATCTCATAAATATATAACGATGGCAACGGTAGCAAACCAAGTTTTTTAAATATTGGTTTACACGATTCATCGGACGGAATTCCGTATAAGGCGCGTATACACTTTTTTTGTGCGATAAATGCCCTGTTGTGTTCCGTACTATTTCCCCATGTTATTAGTCCGTACCGCAACGAGGACTCAACGTACGCTCGATAAGACATTACAGCCGTTTTTATATTAGTTACATATTTAATTTTTCTAAGGGCATATACAAATTTATTTATTTTATTGCATACGTACTGAACCTGCGCCTTCCAGTCTAAATATTCATCCAATACAATACCTAAAAATTTAGTTTGTTCGACATGTGTTATTTTACGTATATCCATTTTTAAATTAAGTTTATTATTATGGTGCTTATTAAATTGTATGTATACGCATTTGTCGAGATTTATAGATAAATTATTATTGTTTAGCCAATTAATTAGAATGTCAATAGTATTATTTATTTCAGTTTCATGGTCAGTAATTGAATTATATTTTTTGTCAGCAGTTACAATTATGGAAATATCATCCGCAAAAAGAAAACATCTGTGTTCAGTTATGTCAACTATGTCATTTATATAGAGAAGAAATAAGATGGGACCCAATATGCTACCTTGGGGCACGCCGCGTTTTACACATTGATATTCAGACGTATGCATTATCATGTCTCTATTTTCGTCCAGTTTAGTAACTGCGACACTCTGTTGTCTGTCAGTTAGGTACGACGATATCCATTGATGCGGCAGTCCTCTGATTCCAAGAGCTTCTAATTTTTGTAATAAGTTGGTATGTGTAACAAGATCGAATGCCTTCGATAAGTCAAAGAAAAGCCCCGTTACCAACTGATTTTTGTTTAAACTACTCAGTATTGTTTTTAAGAGTGAGAATATGGCTAGTGATGTAGATTTACCTTTTTGAAATCCAAATTGTTGTTTCCTTATTATGTTAAATTTACTGCAGTAATTTATTAATCTGAGATACATACATTTCTCGTATATTTTTGAGATGATGGGTATTAATGTAATAGGGCGATAATTGTTCACATCACATTTATCACCCTTTTTGAACAATGGTTTAATAATGGATAATTTTAGAGCTTTTGGGAATAAACCTTGTGAAAATGACAAGTTGATCAGATATGTCAATACTTTACTTATTTCATTGGTACATGTCTTAATTATTCTGGTGTTTAGTTCATCGTAGCCTTCAGAATTGGTGTTGTTCAACGATATTATCTGTTGCCTCACCTCACTTTCAGACATAGGAGTGAGGAACATCGAGCTAGCAATAACGTTGTCATTGGAACAACTATTTATTTGATTTTGTGTAGGGAAACAGTTTATGAAATGGTTGTTGAAGGCAGAAGTTATTTCCGCTGGATTTGTTAGATATAGATTGGATTTGTTAGATATAGATTTGTTTTCTGATAATAAATCATCAAATGACCCTCCCCCTCTCTGGGCGGAGCGGAAGGGAGTGTCAGACTGCTACTGACTAAAACCCATCCATGTTCCTTCTTTGCCCTTTGTATTCCACGGCCACGGGATCTCTTTCGAACAGTACCGCAGCCCCGGCAATAAAAAAAATCATACTAGTCTAGTTGGTTTATTTCCAACTTTTCAGTTTTAAAGTTTGAAAGATTTTACTTCTTGATTTTTCACTTTTATATGAAGAAAAGTTGGAAAACGGTGCTCTGACGTTAAAAACACTTTTAATTTTCGCAAAAAAAAAAGTGTGGAAGTTGCAAAAAAAATGTGTTTGATCGAAAATTTGCGCCAATATATTGAGGTTTTTGCTAATGGTGCAAGATTTAATTTACAAGCCTGTAAGTCAAGGTAGTCTTATATTACTTATTGTCCGAAGGAAGATTCTGATTGTTTATATAACTGTAATGAATCTGAATTACATTTTAATGAGGGTCCGGCTTTGGGCTAGGCGAACTTCGAAGTTTCGCTTTGATGATCCGTTTGTTATTGAGCATCGGTTTTGTTATCGATTCTTACAAAACGTATTCGCTGATATTAAGGAACCTGTTGTTGATGTGCGCTTGCGACCTATTTATGAATGTTATGGTAATTGGAATATAATGGGGGTTCGGTTACATGCATGGGTAGTACAACCCTAAACAGGTATACTTTTAGTAAATTCGTTATTCCATAGTTCGTTCAGTGAAGTACAAAATGGACAAACGGACGGTAAAAAGTTATTAAAGTTCCATCTTGCCATTTGGTTACTGAGCCCTACGGAAAAGTACCTACATTGTTGATCAGGTTCTTGAACACAAAGGATAGCATGTGTGACTGTTCGTAAGTTATCCTAGGCTGATAAAATTTTCGTTTTTCCTAATTCATGTACATATTAGTATTAAAGTCGGCTCCCCCCGAAGGTGGAGAGGCCGTGCTCCGCGCTTATAAGACTCGTCCCAGACTGGTTGTCTTCCTACCGACTTCAAACCAACTGACCTCCAGCCCTGTCCTGACTTTAGAAGCTATGGGCCAGAGAGGGGTACTAGGTGAAGTTAATATTGGGGATTCACAGTTAAGACATAATCATGAATAATATGGAATCTTATAAAACTAAATCAATAATAATGTATGAAGCTAATAAAACAAGAGGGCGCAAATATATGATATATAATTAAATGTTTGGTAAAGGAAACGTTCCGCTTGCGCTTAAGAATTTATTTATTTATTCGTTACGTTAATTTATTTGATTCCAAAATACTAGATGCCGATTCGCAAACGCAAACGATTCCATGTTACAGCATGGAACCGTTTTACAACGTTTGTCCGGCGTACGTGTACTGTTAGACCTAAATGCATAGCCCTACTGAGGACACTGCTACGAACTCTAACAGGTCACGTTCCCTAAGCTCTATCTACATGCCTTTCCCAATCCTAAGGCAGTGGGTTGTGAGGCCACTGCCATTGAGGAAGACAGGTTTCTAGTATTTCTACTTATACGCGTTCCCACGTTAATAACACCCTTATGGCAGATTACCCCAATTACTATATTATAACACAATTTGCACAAGCGTACCGTAGACTCGGTCTATAGCAGAACATATTGCGATTGTTATTGGTGGACGCCGAAGTGGTTATTCCATCGTCACTTCACATTTCTTTACTCTGCCCCATGTCGTGGTTGCGTGTCTCGCTAAATAGTGTCGATTCAGTAATAGGCCTACCAGTGGCCGGGGTTAATTTTAACGAGACACAGTCCCTAGCGTTCTTTAGAACGTAGCTATCCATTCAGTTTAGGATACTTGGTGAAACCTACCCCCGCTCCCTGAAATGTGCGCCAACTATCTCTACGCAATGTTTCTGAGCTAGACCTTTACAGGAAGCAGTATTCATCAGCAGCGTTTGGTTGATTTGTACCACAAGTACAATTTTTAATCAATCCGTGAATATTACGGTGCTGCTGCTCATCACTGAACAATATAGTTTATTCTATTTGGAACGCGAATATTACGGTTCTGTCTTTCATTTGTGGTGAGTCAACATTCGTCAATAGTCGGGTGTGTTGGTGTACAGTGTATATGTCGTATGTATGAAATGTGTGTACAGTGTAGCGAAAGGCGGTCTCCGTTCCCTATAACCAAACGCAGATGACGAATATGTGCCTAGGTTCGGACTAGGAGGTGGAGACATAACACATGAGATAAAAGTATACATGGTGATGATAAAGCGGCTGTTCCGTCATACTGAAATAAATGATTATTAAGAGTCTCTCTGCGCCATCGCCAAACTGCTACTTAAGCTAGGAGTTAATTATAATTTAACACTTACCACGTGTTCATTGAAGATGATTAATAAAGTAACTTACAGAGTCCTGCGCACAATACCAGTTTCGCCCCCGCTACAGCGTCTCCTTCTGCGTCTCGACACTCACTTTAACTAAACTTATCAGTAATACTTATACTTAACTTGTAGAATACTAATCGCTCTCTTACGACAGTCCTCGGGGACATGTCTATCTTGGTACCAAGATTACGCTAACATCAAGAACCTAACCTAGGACGTCCTAGCTCTTTAACCGTTTTTAGACCGACTCCCTGACTTAGCTCCAATCTACGTGTCGACTCTTCCGCGATTTCAAATCAACAGCCTGGCTGGGACGGGAGAAAGATAGGTGGACTCGTGTCCACCTATCTTTCTCCCGTCCCAGCCTCTCAAAACCACCACGCTTGGGTCGCCTATTTGTGCATCGTGTTTTTGTACAACCGTCTCAATTGTTTTACGAGCCCTTCGAAGACCGGAGTAAATTGCAACCAGATGTTGCACTGGTATTCAGAAATGCGTTTAGAAATCAGATACTTTTATCTTTTCTTAAGAATTTGTTGAATTATTACATTCGGCCTGTCAGTTAGCTTATTATCTCTAGTTCCTTTCCCATTAAGTAAAGAATTTATGCTTTTCCAAGTGATGCAATATTTTTTACAATTCAAAGGAAGAAAGGACGCTCCATAGTTAATTACGGTAACTTGTCAGGCTGTCAAGCCATAAAGTAGAGGTTTAATGTGTCTGTGATTGGCCGATACCGTGTGATGATTTTTTAAATAAGAATAATGGCTAAGATATTTGCTTAATAATTAAGAGTACATGACAGACAGTCACACATGGAACAAACAGGAAATCCGAAAATAACTCTATTTTCGGTTTTCCTGTTTGTTTCAGATTTGTTTTGTTTTTCCCTATGTTAATTTTCAAACGCCAATATTCAATAATAAATTGTTATTTGATTTATTACTGAATTTACCTGATACTGCTAGAGCAACCATGAAACGGGACTGCCTTGGGATAGAAGATAAAGTTAATAATTAAAAAATAAGCTTTTATAAAAATGCAATTAAAAAAAAAAAACCGTATAGTAAATAAAAATAAAAAATAAAAAAGTTTCGTAAAAGCTTCTCGTGTGAATTGAAAAGGCAAAAAAAATATTCTTTTATGTGCATTTTTATAAAAAAAACTTATTTATAAAAAGGTTTCAATAATTATATTATATATTATATTATAATTGATAATTTTATTTTCAAATTTTTAGTTAGTAGGTACGTTATCATTTCTGACAACGCATCATTAATTCAACACTTTTTGATGCATTTATTTTTGATGGATAAACATGATAGAAATCATGTTTATCCATCAAAAATAAATGCATCTACTACGTTTACTTCGTATCCGTGCTATTAACTGTTGAAGATTCCTTCTTTAGGAGACGATCCTGACTGCAGGATAAAGCTATGATAAAATCATCTTTATCCATCAACATTGAACGCGTATACAAAGTTTCGTGTCAGCGCTATAAACCGTTGAGGAGTTCTTTCGTGAGAAGACGATCCTGAATGCAGAATTAAGTAACGTCTGCCATAAAAATTTATAGTCACCAAAACCAAAAGTGAGTACAAAATTTCAGATCAATTGGTTGAGACAACCTGCTTTGAAATTCAGTTGCAAGATTTGACCAATACCTACTAATAAATTCAAGTTTTTTTTTTCTAAGCCTATCATATGTCCCACTGCTGGGCAAAGGCCCGCACCACCTCGGTCGCGGTCTACGGCAAGTTAAAAAAATCTTATAATATTTAAATATAAATTATTTTACAACATTTTTATGACAGAGCAGATTTAAATAAACGAGTTTCATTACAGTTAGGTAACAACGGTACTCTTTGACAGCTTAAATATAATCCAAACTTATGTCTCAAAACAAAAGTAGGTGGGACCCTCCTGCTTAACGGATGGCCGATGGCCTTAAGGTTCCGGAGTGGTGACTGCGTACAAGGTGCGCCATCATAGGTATGTCTCTCAAACATAATAAAGATAGCTTCAACTCTGAGCATAGAATTAAACTACAATATTTTATATGCCTTCTGGCGGGACATAGTATGGACCAACGTTTATTTATATAACATCAGTATATATTTTATTTACCTTAAGTTCACACAATCAATAAATGAATTTAAATTTGAATCATTTGTACAGCATAATTATTAGGTAATTAAACAGTTATCCTTAAAAGTCGAAATGATGGTCACAGTAATTCAGAAATAAATCGATATATTATGCGAAGCTTGTTGTCGTTACCTCATTAGAATTACAACAATTACTACTAATCGACGAGTAATTATAACCTACTAAAATGTTGCGTTTATTCATATTTTTAGTACTTGTAATATTTAAAGCTGAAGCAAGTGGCCCGGACAATGGTAAGAACTGTTTTTACTTACTGCTTATGACTTCAAATAGAGATCAAGGAGTTGCAATGAATTATAAATTATAAATAAACCAACTGATAGGCGGCCCCAACAGGTGCTGGCCAGTGGTAACGGTCCATCAGGGACTGTTTCGTCCAAGCGGTAAATCCTCGCAATATTTAGGACAATCGTTTAAAGTCGCAAAAAATTATTGCTTCGCTGAATTTCAGTACTAAACTCTTAGTTTTACTTCTACGTTCTACCACCGTACGATAGAAATGGACAAGAGCTTTCGGTATACATTCGTTATATTTCGCTGCTCTCATACGCTATTCAGGTGACAGTCCAAAAAAATAATTACAGACAACCAAAAATAAAAAGAAAGTGGAAAATAATTTTATTATCGGAAGTCGGTGGCAAAATGTCAATGAAACAATGCAGACCCACTGTCTATCAAATAATGCTGTGAGCGGTTCATTTGTTCCTATTTCTGGGTGTATTTTTAACGTTTTACAACTATTTTATTTCCGCAGATTATTTTTCTATTCTGATTTTCTGCGTTTCATCAACTTTTAGGTCCTTATAATAATTTGATAATTCTAAACCAAAATGTTTTAAGTTTTTATGTAAGTATATCTTTTGAGAGCCTCTTTAATGGTTCTGTGAAGAATATTGATCGATGGATTTTTAAATTATATCGAATTTTGGCGCAGATTGGTCTGTGATCGGAGCTGTATTTAATTCTCTTGTTTACACTTATATTCTTAATTATATATTTGTCAAGTAGTAAAACGTAGTCAATTTCACTGTGTGATATAATTAGGTGCCTTTGAGGTTTCTTTAAAAATCGATCCTTAAGGAGCCATAGGTATACCAATGACATTACCAAATGAAATAAATATAATAATATAAATAAAATATTTATTAATGTTAACATATTAATAACGATATTTTTCTAGACCGTGTCAAAGCGTTTGTCACTGTTCCTGTACCCATGTTCGATCCCAAGATGGAAAGAAGGGGGTTCAACTCGAAGTTTTTGAGGACTACTTGAGTGAGCGTGCACAGTTCGTTAAGATAGATGATATCGTCAGTAAAGCGCATCGTCACTTTTGGTGTGCCACAAGGTGGCGTACTCAGTCCGACTCTCCTTCTTATATAATATACATTAACAAGCAGGGTATGCAATGGTAAAATTATAACTTTTGCAGATGACACTGCCATTCTCTTTAGCGCAAATTCATGGCATGAAGTTTACTCGCATGCACAGGCAGGTTTTGATGCTGTAATGAGGTGGCTTCCAAGCAATGAACTTACACTAAACACAGATAAAACAAAATATATTGCTTTTCCTAAAGACCTAATCACTGATTTGGATTTTTACGATTTTGTTAGATGTATAGATTTACAAAACTAAACTCTGTGCGTGAACCGGTTTATAGGCTGATTAACCCTCTAATACAGGTTGAACTTTACTGTAGGGCTTTTCACCTAACCCTGAATAATAATCCGATTAAAACCCCTATACGGCTAACCTTTTCGGTCCCCGATCATGTCTATATTACTCCTGTGTGTTCAAGTTAGTCACGGAACTACTTAAAGTTCTGCCACAAGAATTTCTACTACTTAAAGCACTTTTGGGTGTCGTGCTGAAATTGTTAAAAAGAATCCTTGTGGTGTGACTTCTGACTGCATACCCGGCAAAGCTGATTTTAGGCTGATAGTTATAAATATCTCCCTTTTTCCGAAGTAACTGTATTGACTTCATTCCAACATCACCTTCGTACGTTTTGTACTCACCATCATTCACGAGCGGGCCGCATCCGTATCGCAGCGCATACAGTCGTCACAAAAATTGCCTTACGGTAGATCCACCAGTGCGTTGCATGCGGAGCGGCCCGGAGCAGTGCCCCGGGATCCCAGCTCCAAGTTTAGGAGAAGAACGCGGTTACAGACACAGATATGAAAAGCGACTTTCTTTTGTAATTGTAAGATGGGTGATTTCGGGCAAATACTAATGTAACTTGTACAATTTATGTACATACCTACTTACTAATTTTATCATTGACATTTGTGACGGAAAAATATCTTCAAAAAACCTGGGGCCTACCGTCACCTCTTTTAATATAATATAACATCACGCCCCCGAAGGGTTAGGCAGAGGTGTCCCTAATAGAACTCCCATATTTCACCCATATTTTAGGGGGTGAGCCTATGCTATCAACCGCTCAAAAAACCAGACTCCGTGGCTACTACTGAGAAATTCCTGATGGAAAACCCAATAACACTTTGCTCAATCCGGGAATCGGATCCAGGACCTCATGCTCAGCAGTTGCGCTTGCGACCACTAGACCAACGATACAGTCAACAGTCTCTTTAACAGCATTATTTTAATCTTACTTCGTTGTGGGAAAGAGATGAAAGGTACTGCTTATAAGAGGTGATCGCACAGACCTAGGACTTGTATTAGTATAAGCCGTAGATAGCCTTGAGCATTGCTCAATGAGCTAGTGAGGTTCTCTGTATGTGAAGAGACCTCTGCTCTGGATAAGATATAGATAAATTAAAACTTTTGATTCTTTACAGATCCGCTGAACTTCACTAAAATTACATTTACAATCGAGACCAAGAAAAATGCAACCAATGGTCCTCATTTAATTTGTGACCACAGTGATGACAGTAAACAAATAAACAAATACACGGTTCTCGAAGGAGGGCAATTCGAGATAATAACGAATTATAACTATTTCATTAATCATTTCAGGTAAGGAATTGAACAATACTTTTGTAAAGTTGTGCATGTCTTAATTTTCACCTAACTATACGGCAACAGTATTTATTTATTTATTTATTTGGATCTCCAACAAAGAATACACACAGACAATATAGGACACAGTATTACAAATGTTCTTTTAGATGTGTTCCTTAAATTATAGGAGAACACAGCATGCCCATAAAACTAGGTTTTAACACATAAAATATAAAACAATGAAAATATTACAAAAAAAAAACCAGAATAACTATTAAAAAGCATTTGATGCATTTGATAAAATTGTTTCACATACAAATTATAGTTATCACTCTACATTTATAGCAGTGGTCAATATTTTTTTGTATTTAGAGATTGTGAGGGTTATGTCCATGTCAGATTGCTTTGACAATTCATTGTACTGCCTACAGAGTCTTGGGAGAGCGGCGAAATGTCCTACTTGTCCTAGATTAGTTTTGGAACCTGAGACATAAAACAAATTGTAGCTGGTTTTCCGCGGCAGGCGAGATGGCGCGTTTATATGTAACTTGCCTAGTAATTCGCTGCAGTCTATGACTCCATGGAATACTTTGTGTAGTAGAATCAGGTCTGCCATTTTTCACCTCTTGGCAAGTGAGACCATTTTGTAGTGCCCTAGTCTGTCTCTGTAGCTGGTTACTCTTTTAGCTAATCGTTCCTTATAACATAGATGATACAGGAAGCGCCTTTGGACACTTTCCAGGTGTTTGATGTATATGTCGTAGTGAGGATTCCAAACCGGGCTGCCATATTCAAGTATAGGACGGACTAGTGTGTTAAATAATTTTATTCTGGTAGACGCCCTTTTAAATTCTTTACTGTTGCGCAAGATAAATCCCAAAATTTGAAACCCCTTTGATACTGTGTTTAGGATATGTTTGTCAAATTTAAGTTGTTTATCCAGTGTGACTCCTAGGTCACGTATTTCTTCAATTTGCTTTAGTTTATGTTGACCTATCGTGTAAGTGTTAGGTAAGACAATTTTGTTACGGCTGAATTGCATGTAGTAACACTTAGAGACGTTAAGAAGCATTTCGTTCATTTTGCACCAGTTCGTCAGTCTGTTCAGATCTTCCTGCAATAAGGCAGCGTCAGATTCAGTTACCATTGGTTTCATTATTTTCATGTCATCGGCAAAAAGATAGAATTTTGAATGCCTAAAGCAGTGCGTGATGTCGTATGTATGAACGTGGACGAGGCAAAAGGAGTATGCAAGGATCGTAGCAGATTCGTGGCGTTCGTGAAGCGTTCTGTGATTTCTGCCTGCCCCCATGGGGAAAAGGCGTTAGTTTATGTATCTGTGTATGTACATATGTATACAGCAATAAGATTCTGGAATTTAAAATTATAGTGGATGTAAAAATACCAATATTTCACCAAGCTATCTTTCAGCGTCATAAGAATGCGTAAAGACTTCCATCAGTGCTTCAGGGTATACTAATCCCTGTATGTTGCCGATCATAGTTGCTGTTCATCCTGGACCGCATTGTTTTTGGATGTGCTATCTAGACTTGATTTTAAATGTTTTATTTCTTCCTTCATTTCCTCAGCGCAATAGCTATTTTGTGTTTTCGTAGACAAATCTAAGCTTCTACCCAACAGGTCTTCAGATAGCGTCGATTCTATGGAGTTTTTTTTTTATGTTTAACATAACATTGATTTATATTTGCGTAATTTAACATTTTTATTTGCACTATCCATTTTAATTATATTTGAGTCTGTTGAACTTTACTTGTACTTTATACCCAATAATTATATTAATTGTCCTTTATTCATTTTCTTTACATTTTAAATATTTTTATTAACAAAAATTATATAAAAAAAATTTAAAATATAGAAAATAGTATCCCACCGGCATCGGAAATAGGGTCCGATCTACCGGTGGGTGGTCAGGACTCTTGAGAGAGGAACCTCCTAACAATACTCTTTCTTCAGAAGTACTGCTTTCTGAATCAAGCCCCTGATCCAGCTGCCACGTGAGAGCCTCCTCAAATGTTGGTCGAGGCTATTGGCTATTAAGCCATTGACCGACACGACTGTCGGCACAATGACTGCTGTACTCACGTCCCACATGTCGACAACCTCGCGAGCCAGAGATCGAGATATTTGTTTATCTATCTCTGTTTTCACGAGGTTCTCGTCGTGCAGGACCGTTATATCAGCAATCATTGCGCGACGCTCCAATCGATTTATCACCACAATGTCAAGCTCATTGGCAACAATAGTCCTGTCAGCGACGATAGGTCGATCCCAACACAACGTGATATTACCATCATTGAGAACTGGGTCACTTAAAAATGAATGTTATTATTTTCACTTATATTTTGGTGTTGTATTTTAACTGTTTATTAAATTGAATGGTAAATAGGCTATTTAGTTTTGTTTATTGTTTAGGTCACTTTATCAACTCAAACTTCTTAATTTTGGCACTGTTTATAGTTCAAAACTTTAAATCATTGTTACAATGTTCTCTGTGAGAGTTCGGTTGAGATAACAATGTCAGGTGATATTTACACTACCTAGATTAGTTTAACAAAGTGTAATCACTTTGTAACAAATTATCACTTAGAACATTTTTATGAATTAAATTATAATAAATATTACTTGACGGCAGCGCCATCTACCTTGCAGTGGTCACTTCAGAAATGTTGGTTTGGTTTGGTTAGATTGTTCTTACTTTTTATATAGAAGTAGAATTTACTTATTTTGAAGAGTTGTTTAAAAAGTTTAGGAACTAAAACAAAATTTAAACTGTCCACTCCAGACAAGTTAGCTTTTCTTTAGTCCTTTTATTCAGAAATAGTTTTTACTTAATCGACTTAGGGAGTCAATAATTTTAAGAACAAAAGGTACCAAGTCTACAAGAGCGAGCGAAGCGAGCTCGAATATTTCAACAACCTACTTACCTTGGGCAGGTCAGAATTTTTTCGACTGTTCATGCAGGATGCTGGAGTTACTTGGTCCACTTACAGAGAAAGTTTAGATTCAAGTCAAAGCAGGCTGCAAGAATGAGCGTGACAAGCTCGAAAATTTTATAGCACCTTCCCTTGAACATGTTAGAATTGTTTCAACCCTTTATGCAGGAGTTACTTGGTTAACTTTAAGACAAAGTCAAGATTCAAGAGAAAGTAGTCTGAAGAGCGAGCGGCAGCCCAACTGAATTGATCTGACGCGTCGACCCCGCCACGTACCTACTTGAAGCTTTATACCTAAAATGCGGAGAGCGCCTGGCCTGATTATGATGTAGTGTAGTACTATTATTTATGCTGTGGTACACTGTTTTTTTTTAGTAGGTACTTACGAATAATGAGCGCAATGACGTATCAATTTTATTGAGCTTTTTGGCTTGTGATGATGATGTCATAAATTATCAGTAACTAAAAGATAAAAAACAACGTAAATAATATGTTTTAACAATATTTTTATATCAAGTATTCAGTTTTTACAATATATTTATGATAAAATCAATCTTTTACAGCTGCAGGGACTACACTAATAACGCTCGATTGTTCAATCATATATATCAACCTATACCCAGAGATGTGGCCATGGTAAGTAATTGAACCCTGTATGCATAATTATGTAAAATACCTATCATTCCAAAATAGCGCTGCCTATCACTTTGATACGCATTTGAAGTGGTGGAAGAATCTGAAACTATTGAAGATATTTTGATCAAGTGTTAAATGTGTTTCGCACCACGCACAGTGAAAAGTTCCGCAGTCCGACCGATAAGTTTAAGTCTGTTAAATTTATATTTTCATTGTGTTTTTCATAAAAGCTATGAACATGACATAATTTATAAATATACCCCTTATCTTAAAAAATATTGACTTAAATAACAAAGTGACTTTTCCAATGGCTTGGCAAGTTGGCACGTGACGATGCCAAGAGACTGGACCGCATGTTTTGGTTTCCATGGAAGATGGGCGAGCCTTTAGTGTGGGTTGCAATATGGGTCCATACCCTTGCGCCATCGCATCAGCCTAGTTCATTGCGCCGTGCCGGTGCTGTCGCTGCGGCTGCTTTTTCATACAAGGTCAAAATTAGTGACCTAAAAAACAACTGATATAATGCAGGGATCTCGTTGACAATGTTTTTAATTCGCTTTGTTAAAAGAAGAGGCAGAAGAGAAGGTAACAAAACCAGTTCACAACAGTGACCAATCACGCTATACAAAATAAGTATAAGTGGATCTCTCATTGTACGGAAAATCTGTACAAAGCGAGGCCATGTTATACTGGAAAGTGCAGCTTGGTGTGTCGCGTTTTTGTGTATTTAAATGGAATCCTTACAATTTACAGCTACACTATTATATCGATTTATTACAGCAATGACAACATTTGTTTACAGGGTTTTATTTAATTTGCTATGTTTGTTTCAATCAATGGAAAGTAACTAGAAAACAACACTTAAAGATTTTTATAATTAAACGATAATAAATTTAATTATAAAAATCTTTGAATGTTGTTTTTTAAGGTTTGGTAGACAGGATTCGTTTTGTCTGTCTGTCTGTCCGTTCGTATGTCACAGCCATTTTACTCCGAGACTGTGGGCACCACATAATTGAAATTTGGAGTCTTCTATGAACCGGGACATAAAAGTGAAATTATGAAAAAAAAATAGGGGTGGCCTTCCTGAAAAAAAAACTTAGTACTTAATGTAACTGTGTGGGGTGTCAATCGACATCTAATGAAAAATAAAATCGAAATTTCTAATATACTTTTTTTTACTTAAGTCAATGGTTGGTGAGATATTCTCTGATGAAACCGTAAAAATAGTGTCCACCCCCTCTAATTTTTTTAACTAAGACGAGAAAGATTCTGAATAAATGTGAGTCTGTAGAAAGTAAAATGCTAACTACTCGTATCAACGAAAATTGGTTTGAATAAGATTTGAAATTCAGTTTTTGTGATATGAAACCTTTTCGTGAAACTGCAGCAGTAAATCTGTTTTTCAATAATACACTATGAAAAACAAATTTAGGTTTGCTGTTGAGTGTAAATATATGAACGAGCGTTAAAAATATTGTTTGATGCTACCTGCCCTTTGTGCGCGCTTCTAACTCGCGCAGCTGTTTTTTTTTCAACACTGACCTGTTTTCCGAACTTTGTCAATCTCTAGTTGTTTCAAAATTCATACTGTTTGCTTTCTAAAATCAAAATCAAAAATCAAAATCAAAAGTCATTTATTCAAACTAGGCTGAAAATCAGCACTTTTCGAACGTCAAAGTTACATAAGACAGTCCCCCAAAAATGCCCGCCCGTCACCACTTCCTAGTGCTTTAGCTGGGAAAAAGAAGTGGTGGAACAAACTCCCCAGCAGCACGTCTGTCTGTTTAGTTATATAACTTCATTCTATACAAATCGTATGCAAAGTAATTAACATTACGAAACACAAAACATTGGATTAAATTACACACTTGCCATACGTTAGCTAGCACGCGCCATTATACCAACAAAACAATGAACAAACTGTACTCAAGCAGATAAAAATTTCAACATAAAAAAAAACGTAAATAGAACTTAATACCTAATTAGAAGCCTCCAGGCATAAAGGGCGTGCCCGCTTACATAAGGCAATTGCTGTAGCTCGAAGTGAGAAATGATAAACTAGCCCCATCGAAGTAAAATAAGTAAACAATTACTAATAACAATTAAAACCATGATCAGCAAGACGACCAGTCACCACAAGCAGCACCCGTTCACGAGCATAACGCAAAGATCAGCCATCACCCCCCTCGCCATATTGGAGGGAAGGAGGCAACCCGACCCCCGACGCTACCGCAGGCAGTGACATCTAAGGGAGCATGACGAGCTTGCTGCCGGTTGCTCAGGCAAGAATAGTATAATCAATAGTCGAGGACGCTAGCTAACCACTTATTGCAATACAACTCATAAAACATACACTGTAATGAGTAGATTATGTCACTAATAAATTAAAATTTAACTAAATTAAATTACATTGACTTATACAGTCAAATAAAATATAATCAATTATATGAACTCATATAACCTGTCAGTAGGAAAGCTAATTCTGGAGAAAGAACATAAACATTGTCTTGAGTTAATCACAGCGACCAACTATTCTTATCGTTTAAGTAGTCATTGATACAATAGTATGCCTTTGAACAAAGGGTGGATTTTACTTTAGTTTTAAACGCATTAAAAGGCAAATCTAGCAAAAAAGAGGGCAGCATGTTACAAAAAGTTATACCAAGCCCAACAAATGAGTTATGTACCTTATGAAGCCGGTGAAATGGAGCTCGTAATTTGTCCTTATTTCTGGTGTTAATATTGTGAATATCACTATTTTTAGTGTATAAGTGTATATTTTGCCTAATATATAAGATGTTGGCGAAGATGAATTGTGATGCCACCGTGAGAATACCAACATCTTTAAAAAAATCTCTCAGAGAAACTCTGGCACCAAGCTGGTAAATAGCTCGAACAGCTCGTTTTTGAAGAACGAATATATTTTGAATGTCAGCGGCTTTGCCCCACAGCAGAATACCGTAGGACATAACGCTATGAAAATAACTAAAATAAACTAATCGAGCTGTATCAACGTCAGTGTATTGTCTTACTTTTCTGACGGCGTAGGCGGCCGAACTGAGCCTGCCCGCTAGGCTCGATATATGCGGGCTCCACTGAAGTTTGGCATCTACTGTTATACCAAGAAAAACTGCCGAGTCTACAGTGTCAAGCACCCCATTATCTAAGACGATGTTGGGACCTAGATTCCTAACATTTGGATCTCAACGGATTATCCGGATATTAACATAGTCTAAATAAATGTCTAAGGCCTATGTCCAGCAGTGGACGTCTTTCGGCTGAAATGATGATGATGATGAAATAAATGTCTGCAAATCAATTTTATTTTTTTATAGTATACTGCAGTTAAAAATATGGGTACTCTATGGAACTGTACGATGTTGTCCAGTCGAGGAACAGCAGTAGTGCAGCCCGTGGTCCGGTACGAAGATGAGACTTATTCAGCGGCGTACTGCTATATGCAAATACACGTCAGACAAACAAGTATGTAGTAAGCTATAATAACGAATACTTCCCAATACGATGTGGAAGGCACACCGACGCCAATACGCTTACCACGTATTCAGTACATCATTCTGAACCCCCCACATAGAAGTTTTTCGTCCGTTATTAAAAAAAACAGCTGTTTCCTACAAAACTGCAAAACCTACACGGTCAAAATGTATGGAACAGCTGTTTTCTTTTTTAATTAATTAAGTACTGATGAAAAATATCTATGTGGGTTCAGAATGATGTACGGAACACGTGGAAGCCGTTTTAGCATAAGTGTCCTTTCCACCCTGTATAATTTTGCGATTTTTTCACACATGCACCTAAATACCTAACACATTATAAAATACTTACTTTTGTTTTGTATTTCTAGTTGTAGTTCCTATACAAGGATGCGATTCGCGGGCAACAGTTAATAGAATATAACACTTTAGATTCCCGGTCTAAATTAGAACAAATTTTCCCACAGGTCCGCTACAGACGATCCTCGTAAACAACATGGCTCTGCAAGCAGTTCGCACAGACCTGTCGGAGAAGGACGTCGACTTCACTGCCAAGTACCAATACGTAGACGGCGATGTAGTCAACGTCGCTTGCGCCAAGAACATTGGACCAGCGATCGTCACGATGGAATATCCGATGGCAGACACGCTGAGTGGTATGTTATTACATAATGTTTAGGTATTTATTTCTGAAATAAAACCGGACTACGACAAAAACCGCGACTAAAACTGTAATAAGACATTGATTTACATAATTCTTTTCGGTTTACGTGGGTACTATACGACCGCACACTCAATGGATTTATCATATTTTTTTATATCTAATCGAAATAAAGGGTGTAAATAAAACCTTAACATACATAGAACATAGCCGAAAGGCCTTTGTTCTCCCCGTCTTTGCGATCATTTTTTTGGTTTTGACCATACCTGGGAACCTTCTAGTTACGGAGATATTGGGGATCAAAGTTCAAACTTTTTCACAAGTATTTTTTTAAAAAGAAAGAAAAAGAAAGAAAAGAAAGAAAATGCATTTATTTGGCACACGCCACAAGTGCACACAGTATAAAAAAAAAATAACAAATAAAAAACAAAAAAAAATAAAAAACTTAAATCAAAAACAAAAATATATATGGAATAGTGCGACACTGTGTGCCTCACGGCTGCGCCAAATAGGCCCAGTTCAGCAAAATGCCGGACAACTAGTGCCCGACGCTGGTTTTCAACTGGACCTGAAATTAGTGAGGTTACGGATGTGAACTAGTTTTATATTTTGTGTCAAAGGTGGTGGTGAATAGATATTTAAATATGAGAAATAGAGAAACGGATCTGCATACAAAAAAAAAATTACATAAACTAGAGTGACCAAACGAAAGTGCAAAACAATAAAAAATTAAAAAAGAGGTAAGCCCGTGTAGAACATTGGTTGAGCATAAAAATGTCCTTGGTTATTTATTAATTGTATTGTTTTTAAGTAAATTGTTACTAATTTTCGTCATTTTTTTTCAAAAACATGTTTTCAATTTAAGATTTTTACTTTACACACCTCCACGACCCCCGCACTATTCAATCCATCCATCAGCACAATGCTTTGAGTGCTTTCCATCGAGTCCTACCGTAAAACGTGACTTATCACCCCAAAAAAAAAAAGTTGACTCCCAGCAATAATTTTTGCGTAAAGTTACTTAGTTTGATGTACAGAATGCTTAGTTGACGGCTATGTGAAGGGTCTGTTTACACCATGTATAGCTTAAGTAAAGGGTGTTTTTTATCAACGATGTGCGGTACCTGCAGGGACATCATCACTAACCTGTCGTGCCTGAATTGGAAGGCATTAATGTTGCAGACTCTTATTTTGCTACTTCTCACTTTGTCCTGTTTCTTTA
Source organism: Noctua fimbriata (assembly GCA_905163415.1). Classification (NCBI taxonomy): domain Eukaryota; kingdom Metazoa; phylum Arthropoda; class Insecta; order Lepidoptera; family Noctuidae; genus Noctua; species Noctua fimbriata. The sequence goes on from LR990951.1 coordinate 6,654,341, forward strand.
TTCCTGTCATACTTCTCTCCATGGCTCTTTTTCAACGTTCCGGTTTTCTCTGTGGTGTTTAGTGAATGACCATGTTTTGCATCCGTAGATGATGACTGGCAGTACACAGGTGTCGAACGCTTTCCTTTTGTTGACATACCTAGCTCCTTGGATCTCTCTCAGGGACCAGTACTTCTTCCATCCATTTGCTATTCTTCTGTTAATTTCTTAAGTGGTTTGGTCACTGTGAGAGATGCCCCAGGTAGTCTGTTGGCTTGGAGTTCGTGAGCAGTTTTGTTTTACTTTTGTTCATTGGTAAACCTACTTTCTTACTTTCCTTGTCGAGTGAGCTTATCATATCTTTGAGATGTAGAGGATTTTCTTCAACATAAGAGAAAAAACAAAGTAGCAGACATACTTACTCGCATAGACCTACAGAAGTGGAGATGGACCGGCTACATGATTCGAGACCCACAAAACAAATGGTGCACAATAGTCTCCGACTACCTACCCTAGGGACGGGAAACGAAATGGAGGTCGCCAACAAACCAGATTGCAAGACGACCTGAAGCTCACGGCTGGACACCATTGGAGAAGAGTAGCGTGAGACAGAACCCAGTGGAAATTGTTAGAGGAAGCCTATGCCAAGAGGCACGCTGACCTACGGGATAATTTTTATAAAATTCAATATTCATAGGTCAGGATTTATTCCGTTAGGCTCTTACATCATGTGGGCAGACGATGGGTTTCGTGCTATGAAAACACACTAGGTGCGATACACTGTTTATAATAAACTAACAAATTACTTGACATTACAATTTAAAACAATAACACGGGGCATAATGAATCGGGTACAGTTCCAGGACGTCACGATCAGACGCTGGATGTCGTCCTCGCCTTGAGCTGTAAACATCAGGGCTCCGTAGAAGCACGCTGTGGTGTAGGTAGACTTACAAGTCTACCTAAACCACCGCGAGTTTCTGGCCACGTGACGTCACCACCAGCGCACTTGCGATTCATTGCTTGCTTATCGGCAACTGTTACTGCTGTCGACTTCAAGCAGGAATCGTTACAATAATGCTTGCACTATTGCAACTAATGCCACGTTGGTCTAGTGGTTGCAAGTGCTATTGCTGAGCACGAGGTCCTGCTGGGTTCGATTTGGGCAGAGTGATATTGGGTGTATCCATCAAGAATTTCTGAGTAGTAGCTTGCAGTCTGGATTTGGGCTCGGTTGATAGACAGCAATAGGCTCGGTTGATAGCAATAGGCTCGCTTCCTATTACATGCGAGTTTAACAAAACGGACGATAAGGATACTATAGGTGCACTTCTTCGGGGACTGCAGGCGTGAAGTTATGTATTTATTGCAACTTAGACAAGTCAAGGAATTTTATTTTTACTTACGTTAGTAACACCTATACCTACCTGCTTACTGAACTATTAGAAACTTACGTTATGTGGGAAGAGAAGTTAAAAATATCAACAGTAAACGAAAAATTCATATTCTTTCAGATAAGTTTACCAGTGGAAATCTATCATCAAGCCAGGTGATTGGTTTTTATACAAAATTACATTCTGGACACAACAATAGTTATATGACATGTACTAGTGCAGGATTCACTGACTACACCAAAGTTATGGTGAGATTTGTTATGCGGACAGAATTCAGTAAGTTTGTTTTGTTTTCTATTAAATTCAGTTAGTACGACCACAAGCAAACATTTTTATGCAAGATCAAAAAAATCTTTCGATGCTTTTTTTTTGCCGTCTATATCCTGTGGTAATAGTATTTACTTTAAGTATGAGTTTGGAAAATCCGTTTGTTTTGTTTGTCCGTGTTTATATTATCTTACTAATAATATATTATACTATATAGGGTGACTGGTAATTAGTGACAGATACTTATACACGTGATTGTACTCATGATAACAAACATCTTTCACAAAGATTTTTTTTTTAATACTCATTCACCTTTATCACAATAACACAACAGCAGCAGCCGTATGAAACTCGCGCGGGAGGTGCCTTTGACCTATCAGCTGTTAGCCGCGTGACGTCGGTCTGTCTCATTACTATCGTACCATGCAACAGTGGGTAGGCAGAGCACCCGCGCGGCTCGCAAGCCCGCTCCGTAAGTTTTATTGTGATAAAAATGAATGAGTATAAAAAAATGTTTCTTTGGGAAAGTTGTTTGTTATCATGAGCACAATCATGTGTTTAAGTATCGGTCACTAATTACCAGTCACCCTATGTATAATACTTAGACACTAATCACTAATGACCGCATGGAAGTATGGCAGAGCAAGGAGCTGTACGGGCGCTTTTACCGGGCCCTACATGGGCCCGGTAAAAGCGACATAGAGTGTAGACTTCTTAGCGTCCGTATCTAGGCTGCGTTTCGGTGACCTCTTCGGGGAAACCGAAGGTTTTGTCTGTGCAATAATGGACGAAGTTATGATAACGCATAACTACCGGAAATACATTGTGAAGGATGGCACGGTTGACATATATTTCGGGCATGCCACCGTCTAGGAGAATCGATTCGACACATTATTTCTGGGTGTTTTCGTCTAGCTAACGGAGAGTACTTGCATAGACACAACCTCGTTGCCAAGATTATCTAATTGTTTGAAGTACAACCTTGTGGAATCAGAAATGCCATACTATAAGTATGCGCCCGATCCAGTTCTCCATGATGGTAATATCACGTTGTACTGGGATCGACCTATCGTCACTGACATCACTATTGTTGCCAATAAGCCTGACATTGTGGTGATAGATCGATTGGAGCGTCGGGCAATAATTGTTGATATAACGGTCCCGCATTACAAGAACCTCGTGAAAGCAGAGAAAGAAAAACAAATCAAATATCTAGATCTGGCTCGCGAGGTTGTCGATATGTGGGACGTGAGTACAGCAGTCATTGGGCCGATAGTCGTGTCGGCCAATGGCTTGATTGCCAATAGACTCGACCAACATCTGAGGAGGCTCTCGCTTGGCAGCCGGATCAAGGGCTTGATTCAGAAAGCAGTACTTCTGGACACGGCGTGTATTGTCAGGAGGTTCCTCTCTCAATAGCCCTGACCACCGGTAGCTCGGACCATGTTCCCGATGCTGGTGGGCTTCTCTTTTTATATATTAAATGCTTTTTATAAATATTTTTTTTTTTTAATATTAGCCTGTACTGTCCCACTGCTGGGCAAAGGCCTCCCCCAATTCCTTCCATGTACTCTTTTTCCGCGCCTCCTCGATATATATATTGTTTTATATTAGAATATTTAAAAATTTAATATGCTTCTAAATATCCCGCGGAGGTGTGGGGGTCGAGGCTTTTTAAACGCTAAGACTCTCCACAATCGCGAGATATGCAGTCTCAGGGAATATTTTTTTGAAACCGACGTGGGAATGCATCGAGATATGGTCACGGTGGACAAGGGCCTCACCCCGCTCTCCTTGGCTAAAGAGAACTGGCGCAAACCTGTAGTGCTTGTCACTAACGACCGCATGGAGGTATGGCAGAGTAAGGAGCTTCACGGGCATTTTTTCCGGGCCCTGCATGGGCCCAATGTAGACCTATCAGCGTCCGTAGCCTGGCTACGTTCCGGGGACCTCTTCGGAGAAACCGAAGGTTTTGTCTGTGCAATTATGGATGAAGTTATGATGACGGATAACTACCGGAGATTTATTGTGAAGGACGGTACGGTTGGTCATGCCACCGTCCAGGCGAATCAATCCGTCACATTATCTCCGGATGTTCTCGTCTGGCTAACGGAGAGTACTTGCATAGACACAACCTTGTAGCCAGGATTATCCATCAGCAACTTGCTCTAAAATACAACCTTGTGGAATCGGAAGTGCCGTACTATAGGTATGTGCCCGACCCAGTTCTCGAAAATGGCAGTTTCACATTGTACTGGGATCAATCCATCATCACTGACAGGACTATTGTAGTCAATAAGCCTGATATAGTGGTGGTGGATCGATCAGAGCGGCGCGCAATGATTGTTGACATTACGGTCCCGCATGATGAGAACCTCGTGAAAGCCGAGAAAGATAAGAAAATCAAGTATCTTGACTTGGCTCGCGAGGTTGTCGACATGTGGGATGTGGACTCAGCGATCATTGTGTCGATAGTCGTATCAGCCCATGGCTTAATTACCAAGAGCCTCGACCAATACCTGAGGAGGCTCTCGTTAGGCAGCTGGATCAAGGGCTTGATTCAGAAAGCGGTACTTCTGGACACGGCTCGTATTGTTAGAAGGTTCCTCTCTCTGGAGCCCTGACCGCCGGTAGCTTGGACCCTGTTCCCGATACCGGTGGGCTACTATTTTTTATATTTTTAAATGTTTTTTATATAGTTTTTGTTAAGAAATATTTAAAAATATAATTAGTGTGTAAGAAAATAAATAAAGGAAAAATAAAGGAAATAATAATACATTATACTCATTATATCTGATTATCGTCAGTAATAGCGCCTACCCCAAATAGATTTTGATAAAGTTTACAAAAAAACTGAGGATTGTTAAAGAACTTTTTAAATAACTTGTATTCTTTGACCTCCACATTTTTTTTTTACCAAATATTGTATCATCTTGTTTAGAATTGGATATCCTAGCGCCTGTCGAGTTCACTATCTAATTTAATTTGACCCAGAATATTACACGCTGGCGGTGCGATTGTAGTCATCTGTCCCACTTTATTCCGCTCAGAAGTCATTATGTAGTTACAGATACAAGCTCCAATAACGAAGCGGCTTATTTAAGTACTTACTAAATATCAATGTTTTATCTTTTATAGATATTGTACGCGTCAAAATTGATGGGATGACTCTTCGGCCAAAACTCTACAATATGGATCAATATAATATCGACTACTATTATGTACGTAACCGACTCATAAACGTGGTGTGTGAAGTAGAGCGAGATGACGTGGTGTTGGTGGTGAGGGAGCGGATAACGGGTTTCGTCGGTGGCGTAAGCTATTACAACAAGACAGGTAATAAGTATAAGTATTCATTATGAACAGCCTTTTAATTCTTTTCTGCTTTTGTTACACGTAGGTACATATTTTAATAATTATTTAAGGTCTGTGTAGTTAGTAAATAATACATGAAGAATAATTATTATAACGATAAAATGAAGTCTGACGGAGGAAATCGCCGTCGAGGTGTACCATCATGTTTGTAGTATTATTTACTGTAGTTTAATACGTATTTCAATGAGAAAGCAGTTGAGTGTACTTAATATAGTATCAACTCACCTATTTTTACCTAACAACCCAGTACAGGAACAACCAAACAGATTTTAGTTCCCTTTGTGCGAAAAGTTTAAATAAATAAATCAGACCGTAGAAATACATTTTTTTTTCAATTACAGAACTAAAAAAGTCAAAGCAGAGTGAGATGTCGTTTCAACTGAATGGAGAGTTTAGGACATTATTATGTGGATCTGATTATATTAAAGGAGGAAGGGCAGAATTAATCACTATTAAATTTTCTGAGAGCAAATTTCCTTTTGGTAAGTAAAGTGTGGTAATCTGATCATAATAATTAATACAGATATCGACGCGCAGACTTAGTATGAATTCAGCACAAGATTCTAGTCTAGAAAGTATACGTTTTTCGTCGTAATAAAGTGAAATATACACGGTTAAAATATGTGGATAGATAAATATAATGAATAGCAGATTTTTTGCTGATCTCCCTACTCCATGTATTACATAGATCACTTCTGCCTTTAAGTGCCATTCCTCACCTCCGCCGTTCCGCCTGACGTATGCGTACTCAGTACAGGAATTATAAATCTCGCCACTACTTATTGGGTAGTAAGTAGTATTAAGTACGTTTGTACAAAGATAATCTAATGTTCAGAGCTTACGAAACTTGGTGGGAATCGATAAAATCGAAAAAAAGATTATGAATGTTTATTTCACACAAATGTTGTTCCCTTGCATAGTACGTGCGCAATATTTGGGTGAATCTGTTGCTTCCGATCGTGGTATGGTCCTTTAGCGAGGAAATTATGGTCACAAACACACAAAGGAGGCGAGCGGTAAGGCAGCAGCAGAACACAACCTCCTTCCCCTGGGTGTGGCCTGTGGCTGATAGACTTTGGGAGTCTGTCGTCTGAACAAACCAAACCCGAGACGACAGAGTTTTCACGTGACCGTGTGTCTCACAAGCAATTGCGGCCTCAGAGCGACGGCCGCAGACGGTGACAGGACCTGTATAAAAGTCATATTGGTCAATACCTATCCGGGAAACCTGGAAAAAGAAGTGGCGGCTCGCTAATTAAATTGACAACCTTTCTTATGTGTGCCGTTGCCCCATGTCCACTAACCTCACGATTGTTTTCAGAACTATATCCACTGCACATGAAATTACCACCGAACGGTAGAGTGATGACACTCTATGATTATAGTGATTTCGAGTCACGTAAGGTTATTTTCTATGAGTTTGAAGATGGCGAGACATTGCAGTTAAAATGTGGCCCTCTTCAACCTGTGCTACGACCAGTTTTATTACAATTCCAAGATTCTAGTAAGTATTATTATTTATTGCAATACCTGGAGCCTTTTCATAGTCGCAAGGAACTGTCAAAATAAAGAACCCAAAGAAATAAAAGGATGCCTGGGCCTGTCAAACTGAGCGGTGAAATGAAGAAAACATTACTCTTACGGCTTAACAAATGGCATAATTGAAAAAGAAGATTTTTCCTTTTGGGTTTATTTTACTATTTTGCGGCCGGTGATACGTTCGTTGTTTCGTTAATTCGGGGTTACGTAGTTCAGTGTGACGCTTTTTGTTATAACGTTGTTGTTACGGTATGCGTTGCTGCGTGCTTTCATCGATACATGATTCGGTATTGCAAACTTTCGACATAGCATAATACGTCGAGGTCACGTAGTGCACTCAAGTACCTACAGATATACCTACAATGCCCTCCAAAAGATAGTTGAAATTATTCACTTCAAACGTTACGTCGTATTATCATCTAAAATCGTGGTTACAAGTATTTGAACTGTACATCATTTGTAATCATTTATACGGATTAATTCAACTATCTATATTATGGGATTTTCCGACATTTTGTTTTTTTTATTTGCTAGCCAGTTTTTAGTTGCCAATCACTTAAAACTTCAAAAAACTTTTGGCGAATGACAAAAAAAAAAGAAAATATTCAAATAATATAGCATTCCTGTAAATTTTGATAATCCCGCACTGTAGCATGTTTAGTAAATATTAGAAAACTTACCTCTGTATTTTCTTTTTGTTTTTCCTAAAGCCAAGTCAGAGGCCCATGGGCGGCATAAAACTCTGACATCAGGTTAGGCACTAACCACATGAAAAAGAAAGAGTTCTTATATATATGCTCCTAATTAGCATCTACTACTAACTCGTACTTTTCCGCTTACTCGCTCCGCTCAAACGGACAGACATCCATACTACAGCCGCATCGGGCCGCACCGCATCGCAACATTCGCAACGCCATTCATGATGCGGCTCACCTGTATAGTGAGTTGTGCCATGGTTCAAACAAAATGTATAAATAGATGTCAGGACTCTTGTAATGCGGTCTTCTCAATCTGCGTCAGCCTTTATGATGAGCTCTCAAATGTACTTAACAAGCTCATCAACGGTAGATTTACGCCTGGGTACTTCAAATAAAACATTAAGTAAAAAATACCTAATGCAAACAAATCTCTAACTGTTCTTCCACTTTCAGAATGCAATGACATTAGTTGCTATGTTACTCAAGATCTGACCGTAACTAATCAACACGACAATTCTGAAATAGTATGTCGCTTAATGGAGGACAGAACTTCCATGGAGAAAAAAGACAAAGTGCTTGTAGAGATCAGAGTGATCCTCCGTAAGAGAGTTCTGAGTACTACCACCACCACCTCCACCACCACCACCAGCACCACCACTATTGCTACTACGGTACAGCCAACAGAACGTAAGTATTCGTCACATTAATCCCTCCTGACGTTCTAGTTTATGGTACCTAATATGATCTCTTCTTGGGAAAAATATTTGATCAACTTTGTTGTTTCGCACTAAATCAACCCACCTTTTGTTTTCCAGATCAAAAGTCAACAAAAACTAGCGTTCTAGCGTACAGTTTGTCAGCTAATGGCGTCCTCATATTTGTGGTAGTAGTAGTAGTACTGTTACTGTATTTGAAGGCTCGGAAGCGCTGCTGTTACAGATCAAGGGCACAAGAAATGCCTTTACCGAGACCCGATGTACGTATACACATTTTAGAACTTTTTAAAGTTGTTACTTTGTTTTTATACTTTTCAAGAAACAGTTGATTGAATGTTTGTTTTTTACTTGCAGCCAGCAACCGCTTATTATGAAAACACGCTGGAAATATTCGCGCCCATCAATGAGCGTGAAGCCGAAGCAATGGAGAATCATTATGAAGAAATTCAATAGTCAAGTAATAGTCGCCGCTCACCTTAACGACTCAACGTCAGCTAGCTCAAAGTAAAGCACTGCAATGTGAACTATATCGTGTCACGTACAGCCACACGTGAGCTGTCACGTCGTCATCATCTCGCTGCCCTTGTCCCATACTACTTGGTGCCAGTGGTACGTGCTTTTATCTTGCCTGACAGCCGGCACTCTGTACTTTTTCTTTAATATTAACATCCCTTCAACACAAAATTTTGGCAAAGTAACAGTTCGTGACTCGAAATTAAGTTCACATTCCCATGTTTTACATTGAGTCGAGTTGGTGTTGAGCCGTCAAGGTGTGCGACGACCATTACTTGACTATTGAATAACATAATGATTCTCATACTTCTGCTATTGATGCCGAGGATAGGAGCAGGCGCGGGTGGCGAGAAGATCACCTAGTTTGGGTCGGGTCTAAAATTAAGAAGTTAATTTTACTCATTTTCATAAGCCGTACTTGATCGAAAAATTAAATACTAACTACGCCAAAATTGTTGGAAAAAAGAACTAATGGTTACTGAGAATGTTCCCTGGTATGTCTTATGGTTTCGCATTTCCTCATACTATCTGTTGAAAAAACATTTGTTTTAGTTTTAGTGGAACAACTGGTTGATATTTCAATGCCATTCGACAACATAATAAAAAAACCACCCAAGTGCGAGTTGAACTCGCACACACAAGATTCCGTAGCACCAAACAATATAATAACAATATTTTTAACGCATCAATGGGCGTTAAAATTTTGTAGGTTAATTTATAATAATTAGGTATAAATGTTAATAAAATAAATAAATAATTTACGTCCATCCTTACCACCAAAAATTTTGCCTTTGTCAAAAAAACTGGTAAACAACAGTGTTTTACTCATTCGAATGTCTAGTATGGATAGTTATAGCCTATATATGTTTAAAACCGGTTTGTATTAAATCATTGCCCCCACCAAATTGAACTTTAAAACAACCAATGTAAGGATGGAAAAGGCTCTTTCAAACCAAATACCAACGTTTATCTAATAAAAAATCAAATTATTTTATTGGTTTTATTTAATTACTTTTTTACTTTTTGCTTTAGTGATTTTCTTGGTCACAAAATTAATTTAATAACTCTAACTGACGCAAGCGCTTATACCAATCAGCTATGGTGACCATGTTACATGTGTATAAAATGTTGGCCTTATTGTAAATCCGTTTATTTTATCTTTACCCGTATACAGTACACGGTTAAAGATAAAAAAATAAACCCCGTGTAGGGTAGACTACGTATACGCACACAATAATAATGAGCGGCTGTATGAACATTACCGGCTCGTACAATGACAGTTACCGCTGTGTGCGATGTAAACTAATTAGCTTGGCTTGCTGTACTACTGATAAACAGAGGTATGACGATTCCGACTTGCCAACTAAACAGTAATGATTTTATTTATTGACTAAGTTAGAATGTTTCTATGAATCTAAAATTGTAATGACATGTTTAGGTACTCAGGTGGCTCTCGGCCATCGTAGGCGCGGGCCTGTGGACAGCGAGTCATGGACTAGGTCGCCGTCCGGCCGTCTTATGACGACAGGCCGTGTCGACGGTGCGTTCATGTTCCACGCGCGCCTCAAAGAGATGTCAGCAACCATGTAGAGGTCCGCATGTGCTGATGCCTGCCAGGGCTGCGGGACTGTTCGAAAGAAATACCGTGGCCCTGGAACACAAAAGGCAGAGAAGGAACATGGATGGATTTTAGTCAGTAGAAGTCCACTCCCTTCCGCTCCGCCCAGAGCGGGGGTCATTTGAATTCCCATCCGAAACAAAAATAATGATGTGCTGGTAGGAAGTTGTTACGAAAAAAGGACAATGAAATAGAAATGTAGACAACAGTGTGTGCGAGCAGGAAGAGAATCGTAGGTACGTTTGTGCGGATTAATTTGCTAATCGATGGAGTCATTTAAAGTCTCAATATAAAACAAAAATAAAGTAAGTAACTTATGAAACATCAACATTTTATGTAAAGAATGTATGTACTAAATTACAAAACTGTATCATGAAAAATCACAAAGTTATAAGCTTGTTCTGTTACCTAGTTCTCCGCACAAAAACGCGGTCACCACGCAGCGCGCGCCTCCAGCATCGTCTTGAACTCATTGATAATAATAATTTGGCAGTAGGTAAATAAATTATTGCGATAGGTACTCAAAGTCGCTCGGTTTCCAACTTTTAATTTTTTTAAATATTTTTGGGAAAAAATATAACATGGTTTAAAAATGATTGGAATCGATTCAGTTACTTATTCTGAACAAAATATATTCAGGTTTCGCATATACTAAAAATAATGTTGTATACTAGCGGTACCCGCGGCTTCGCTCACGTGAGAGCGTATTCTTTTGGCATTGTCAGGGAACATTACATGGGATAGTGAAGTCGTAGAATAAGTACCTATTCCTAACATCCTCTACAAAATAAAATACTTCGCTTGGCATCCCAGTTTCAATTAGCCTTAGAGTCAGGGTTGCTGCCCCAGTTCTTGCCGACAGGAATTACCCACCTGCTCCATGAATCAGGTAGTACTGCGGAGCCCAAAAATTATAGACCAATTACTTGTTTACCAACGGTCTATAAAGTTCTTACATCCATTTTGAGAGCTAAAATCAACCATCATATTGATAGTAATTCTATCATGTCTGCCTCTCAGAATGGATGTAGGAACGGGTCCCGCGGTACTAAGGAGCTACTCCTCATAGATATGGCTATTAGCCAACAGGTTCGCCGCTCCCGAAGGGATCTATCTGTGTATGTTGGATAGATTATAAGAAGGCCTATGATTCTGTGCCTCATACATGGCTCATGAGGGTGCTGGAGTTGTATAAAGTTGATGCAACTCTGCGTACCTTCCTGATGTCATGTATGGGGCACTGGAGAACGCTCCTTCGCTATCCAGGATGTCGACAGATCCAGCGAAACAGCGAACCGATAAGGATCGAGCGCGGTATATTCCAGGGTGATAGTCTGAGTCCATTGTGGTTTTGTATAGCCTTGAACCCTCTCAGCACACTGCTGGAGGGTTCAGGTCTAGGCTATCGGTTGAGGAGAGATGGTCAGGTCATATCTCACCTTCTTTACATGGATGATCTGAAACTCTATGCCCCCAACAATTTGCAACAGATGAAGCTACTGAAGGTAACGGAAACTTTCAGTAGCTCCATCAGGATGGAATTTGGTGTGGACAAATGTGCAGTCATGCATGTGAAGCAAGGGGAGATTATGGAATCCGTGGGAACTCAACTCTCGGATTCCATACTCCTTAGATCCCTCTCCTCAACAGAAACCTACAAGTATTTGGGTATGTCGGAAGCATTAGGTATCAATACTGCTGACATGAAACAATCTTTGAGGGAGCGCTTCTTTGGCCGCCTGAATAAGGTACTAAGTAGTCTTTTGTCAGGCGGAAACAAGGTGCGCGCCTTCAACGGTTGGGTCATGCCGGTTTTGATGTATTCTTTCGGCATACTCAAATGGACTCAGACGGAACTTGATGCCCTGGATAGGAGGGTCCGTGTACTGCTGACCGCAAATCGAATGCATCACCCACGGTCGTCGGTGATGAGACTGTATATCCCGCGGAAGTGTGGGGGTCGTGGCTTCTTAAATGCTCAGACCCTGCACAACCGTGAGGTATGCAGTCTCAGGGAATACTTCCTAGAGGCTGACGTGGGGATGCACCGAGATGTGGTCTCAGTGGACAAGGGCCTCACCCCGCTCTCCCTGGCTAACGAGAACTGGCGCAAACCTAGAGTATTAGACACTAATGATCGCAAGGAGGTATGGCAGGGCAAGGAGCTTCATGGACGCTTTTATCGGGCTCTACACGGACCCGATGTAGACTTCTTAGCGTCCGTAGCTTGGCTGCGTTTCGGTGACCTATTCGGGGAAACCGAAGGTTTTGTCTGTGCAATAATGGACGAAGTTATGATGACGAATAACTACCGGAAATACATTGTGAAGGATGGCACGGTTGACATATGTGGGGCATGCCACCGTCCGGGAGAATCGATCCGACACATTATTTCTGGGTGTTCTCGTCTGGCTAACGGAGAGTACTTACATAGACAAAACCTCGTTGCCAAGATTATCCACCAGCAACTTGCTTTGAAGTACAACCTTGTGGAATCAGAAGTGCCATACTATAAGTATGTGCCCGACCCAGTTCTAGATGATGGTAATATCACGTTGTATTGGGATCGATCTATCGTCACTGACAGGACTATTGTTGCCAATAAACCTGACATTGTGGTGATAGATCGATTGGAGCGTCGCGCAATGATTGTTGATATAACGGTTCCGCATGACGAGAACCTCGTGAAAGCAGAGAAAGATAAACAATTCAAATATCTAGATCTGGCTCACGAGGTTGTCGACATATGGGACGTGAGTACAGCAGTCATTGTGCCGATAGTCGTGTCGGCCAATGGCTTAATAGCCAATACCCTCGACCAACATCTGAGGAGGCTCTCGCTTGGCAGCTGGATCAAGGGCTTGATTCAGAAAGCAGTACTTCTGGACACGGCGCGTATCGTTAGGAGGTTCCTCTCTCAAGAGCCCTGACCACCGGTAGCTCGGACCCTGTTCCTGATGCCGGTGGGCTACTATGTTTTATATTTTTAAATGTTTTTTTTTTTTTTATATGGAAATATTTAAAAATGTAAATTATATGTTTAGGAAATGAATAAAGGAATAACAATAATATCACCGAAATTTTAATTTTAATATAAATATTGGTTATAATACAAAAGTATTTACTTGCAATAGTTCTCTAAAGACTTTTTAACACAGGAAATACTACAATATAAAAGTATAATCCATTTGAAATCCAAAATGTGAAAAATTCAAATACAGTTTTTATGAAAAAATGACGTCTGTCAACGGCGTCATCAACAAATTCGAAATGCAAAATACAAGATCATGATAATAACCGAAAAATGATTACGAGAGCTGCCTACCGACGCGCACGCCTTACAACCCCGGACTCGTCGCTCAGCTCCGCCTCGCCGCCGCCGGACCCCGGATCACCTGTGTCACCGGCAGTGGCAGTTGCGTCGAGCTCGAGCGACGAGTATTTCTCTCCGCCGACGTCGCCAACACCTGTACGTCGGCAGGGGAGAGGCCGGCCACCGAGAAGCTTGGGACTTAAATAAAATAAATAAATAAATAAATAAAATGCTTTTTATTCTAAGTCCATTTGGTTATTACAACACACAACTTAAAAACTAGTGTTAGTACTTATATCTACCCGAAGACTAGGGTCCCCGCTGCCGGTGGTTGTGTGCAGCACATGAGATGGATTCATTCCATTAACGAGAACGTCATGCGCGCATACTACGGGTCTACAGAGGGGGGAACTAACCTCACTGCGTAATGTGTTGGGATGCTGTCTCTGTTCCAGGTACTTGAACCAACCGTCAACGTCTCGGCCCAACGACTGTCGGATCAGGTGCGGGTCATCCAACGCAATCACATGTTGGACGACGCCGTACTTGATAGGCTGCGCTCAGAGGTACTGAGCAACCGTATCGTTTTAACTCCGGCACAAACCGCGGTGCAAGCGTCAGTTATTGACGCAACCCCGCCGCGGTTCAACCCAGCTGTTGTAGAGGAAGATGATAGGGTTGCTGTGGTAAGTAGCCAGTGCAACGACCGATTGAGGAGCGCTTTGGAAGATGCGCTTCGCGAGTATCGTTCTACTCCTACCGAACTTAGGCCCCGATTACCACGGTTACCCATGCATAATAAAAATATATCGATAATAATATATATATTGATATCCAGGATGTCGGCAGATCCAGGGGAACGATGAGCATGTATGGATTAAACGGGGAATATTCCAGGGCGACAGTCTGAGCCCCCTTTGGTTCTGTCTAGCCCTGAATCCTCTGTGCACATTGCTGGAGGATTCAGGTCTAGGCTACCGGTTGAGGAGAGGGGTCAGGTCATATCTCACCTTCTTTACATGGATGATCTGAAACTCTTTGCCCCCAACAAATTGCGACTGATGGAGCTACTGAAAGTAACTGAAACTTTCAGTAGCGCCATCAGGATGGAATTTGGTGTGGACAAATGTGCAGTCATGTATGTAAAGCGAGGGGAGATTATGGAATCCGAGGGAATTCAGCTCTCGGATTCCATACACCTGAGATCCCTTTCTTCAACCGAAAGCTATAAGTATTTGGGTATGTCGGAAGCGTTAGGCATTAACGTAACTGACATGAAGAAAATTATTCATAACAAATTAAAATGTCAAATTGTAAAAATCATACATAAAATTAAAAAAATTGATTATACTGAAGAGAACAAAATTAATTAAAGTCTGTAGGTCATCGAACACATCATGACTGGGTGGGACTATATTTAAGCAAAGACTTGTCGGACAGAAATTCTTTTACAGAGTAGTAACTTTTGTCTACTAACAGATCATGGAGAGTCCTTTTAAAATTTTCCTTTTTCATAATTGTTCTAATAGGCCCCGGTATATTATTAAAGATACGAGAAGCTGAACAAAAGATGCTCTCATGCATTAGATGAGTTTTACTGGCTACTGTACGTAATTTGTCCTTACGCCGTATACGCGTGTAATAGCTAAACATGTGGATATTGTTTTTAACAAATACTGCAGCCTCCAGTATATAGATACATGGCAGTGTTAATAATTTATTGTTTTTAAAAAATGGCTTACAGGAGTCAGTTCCGCATAAATTAAATATAGCCCTGATGCAGCGTTTTTGAGCAATGAAAGCGCGCTCTTTTTCCGTACTGTTGCCCCAAAATATTACACCGTATCTGAGAATAGAGCCAACGTAACCATGGTAAGCTGTTAGCAAAGTACTCTGATTCGCTATTTTCCTTAATCTATATAGTGCATATGAAAATTGTCCCAGCTTTTTGCAAACATGCTCAATATAAAATTTCCAATTAAGTTTGTGGTCAATATGTAGCCCTAGAAATTTCGTTACTTCCGTTTCCTCAATGTCACTATCTAGGTAATGAATTTTTAAAGCACCTGTACGTCGAGTTCTTATTTTAAAATTCATTATTTTAATTTTATCAATATTAATAATTAAATTATTCATTTTAAGCCAATCTATAATCAATAGTATTGTTTGGTTAATGTCAGATTCTAAATTAATTGAATTATCATTAGCAAATAAAACGGTGCTATCATCAGCAAACAGTGTAACGTCATGAATAGTTACCGAAGGCATGTCATTTATATAGATCAGAAAGAATAGAGGGCCGATAATACTCCCTTGGGGAACGCCGAATCTAACTGTTCTATATTCAGATACATATAGCTTCTAATGGTGCATTGATTATTCAGAATTGGTATTATGTACATTTCAGCTGCAACTAATTGCAACCTTGGCTCTATAGCTACATTAACTAATGAGATTATTTTTCTGAGAAAAATTACACTTCAACGTAAATGAGCTTAATGTGGGTATTTTAGTAATTACTGTCGTAAATATGTGGTTATTTTAGTAATTAGTGTCGTGAATAACTATATAAGGGGTACCATATCAGTTTTTATTTAGTAACGAGTATCTATTTGAGAAAGTAACACCATTTAGTAGCGATGGCCGCTTTTAATATTTCCTATTCTGAAATGGCTAATATTGTATTAATGAGTGATCGTGAAGTGCATAAGAGCTTAGAAAATCTTAAGAGCATTCATCCAAGTCTCACGGAAACAATCTTAAAACAAATTTATGAAGAATTAAGTCGAAATTTCAACGATATTTTCAAGATTGAGCAAGGCGTTCATACCAAAGTAGCGAGTTCATCACAAAAGAATCAGCGAAGTGAAAAGTGTTCAGTATGTACAAGAATCACAAATCGACAGAGGGTCGATTCGCAAACTATTCGTGTAAATTGTGCAACAAAAAAGGACATCTGCGTAAAATGTGTTCGAAAAATAAAGTGAATCGCATTGAGCAAGGTAATACCGATGACGAGGGAGACGATGGTGAGTTGCTTTTGAATATTAAATGTTTCAATGAAGTGCCAATGAATGAAACTGTAAGTCTGGAGGGTCAAAGTATAAAATGTGAAATAGACAGCGGTTCGCCAGTATCTGTTATTTCTGAAAACTTTTACAAAAGTAATTTCCCAGAAGATCCGTTGACAGCACTTAGGAAAAAATTGTTGACTTATACTAGCACTAAAATGTTAGTTACAGGGTGCATGTTATTAAACATTTCATATAGAGGTCGTACGGTCAGATTGCCTGTGTATGTTATTCGCGACGGCGGCCCTCTCCTCCTAGGTCGTGATTTTATGCGTGCATTTGAATTACGACTTGTATCCACAATTGGCTACTGTAATAATATGACTGACGCTGATAATAATCTAATGAAAGAACTAATTGACGCTTATCCGAATGTATTTTCAGATGAACTAGGTTGTTTTACTAAGTTTGAAATTATGTTACCCCTGAAGTCAGATTCAAAACCAGTGTTTTTCAAGTCTCGCCCAGTGCCTTTTGCCTTAAGAGATAAGGTAAACAAAGAGTTGGACTGATTGGTCGAGCTAGGAATTTTAAAACCGGTTTCCCATTCAGAGTATGCGTCACCGATTGTGCCTGTTCTTAAGCGTGATGGTAGTCTTCGCATTTGCGCAGATTACTCGGTAACAATTAACAAACAACTACTAGTGGAAAAGTATCCGTTTCCAACAGCGCAGGAACTATTTACCAAACTACATGGTGGGGAAGAATTTAGTAAACTAGACCTATCAATGGCATACAATCAATTAAAAATACATGAAAGCTCGCAAAACATCACTTGTATAAATACACCGCGGGGTTTATTTAATCACACTCGCCTCATTTTTAGTTTAGCTAGCGCTCCTTCAATTTTTCAAAGGGTAATTGAAACCATAGTAGGAAATATGGAGGGGGTTTTAGTTTTTCAAGATGACATTTGCATTACTGGTTCTAATAAATTAGAGCACTTGAATCGGCATAAAGAAGTGTTAAGACGTTTACAAGAAGCCGGTTTTACTTTGAAAAAGGACAAATGTGTTTTCTTTCAATCAGAAATATCCTACTTAGGATATATTATAGATAAAAATGGTATTAGAAAAAATCCACTTAAAGTTGATGCAATTTTGCAAGCAGCTGTACCTAAAAATGTAAGTGAATTACAATCATTTTTGGGTCTAATAAATTATTACAGGAATTTTACTCCAAATGCCTCTTCTATACTGAGTCCGTTACATGAGTTATTAAAAAAAGGCAGTAAAGGGCGCTGGGGATCTGAGCAAAGTTCTGCTTTTAGTAGCATTAAAGAAATAATGTCCACAGATAAGGTCCTCGCACACTTCGATAACAATGCTAAAATAATTCTAACAGTAGATGCGTCCCCAGTCGGGTTGGGTGCAATATTATCACAAATAGGTAGTAATGGGATAGAACAACCTGTTTCATATGCGTCGCGCTCACTTACTGTAGCTGAAAAGAAGTATTCGCAAATACAAAAGGAGGCTACAGCAATCATTTTTAACGTTAGAAAATACCATCAATATCTTTATGGTAGATCCATACCTTTCACCTTACGTGCAGATCATAAGCCTTTAACGATAATATTTAAGCAAAGCCGTGGCATTCCTGAAGTATCGGCAAACCGATTGCAACGTTATGCTATATTTCTGAGTGCATATAATTATGAAATTGAGTTTATTAGCAGCGTTCAAAACACAGCAGCAGCAGTCAAAAGGAACCATTGTAAATAAACTTGGAAAAGTAATGTACAAAATAAAAATACATGGAAGTGATAAAAACATAAAAAGACACAAAAACCAGCTCCGTTCTTATAAAGGAGATGGCAGAACAAATGACGGCATAACTGATGTGTGGGATGTTACTTTACCTAAAGAAGAAGAAAGCTCAGAGAACAGCATAAATGGTACACGTAATATTTCATCGGCGATGTCAAATTCACCTATTTCATCCACAGACACTTTTGCCAGTAACCCTTCAAATAATGATAGCTGCACTAACAAAACAACGGACATATTACCCACTTCGCCAGTTAAGCCTGGAACCCCTAAAACACCTGGAACGCCGTCAAGCTCTTCAGCAGGGGGGGATGCAAACCTTGAGTTCAGTACCCCACAGCCATTAGATGAGAACTCCCACACGCCTTTGCCAGTCCGTGTTCGTAGAAACATACCTATCGTAGACTACAAGAAGTACTTTTTAGTTTCTCTTTTTGTTTGTTCTTTTTTTTTTATAACAATTTGTTCCCTTATTTTAAGAAGGGGGAAAAGTGTTATGTATGTATATGTACCTAGTTATAAGTAGATGTGGCTGCGCCACATACTAAGCAAGCGTCGAATATACCAGTGTGAATCATACCGTCTTTGCATAAACACCTCTGTAGGCTTCATACATAACAATTTCCTTAAAAAGGAGACGCGCACTCGGTCCCCATGACCCGAGCATTTCGACCCCAAACGGCTCAAAACAGTAGTTACCAATAAGGTTACAGTATTTGCGCCGTTTGAGGATCTCAGCAGCCACAGCAGCACCGCCTGCACAGCCTGTAAAGCAAAGTAAAGTAAAATTTATTCGCATAGATTGCAGGTACATAAAATAAGATGTCACAATAAGATGGGTGAGCCTTGTACAATCTACCTTATACTAGGCATGCAAACATTAATGAGGTTGTTAACTACATACATTGAAAATTAAATTAAATAATGGTTAAAGTTAAACACAACAGTCGGCATAGTACATTCATAATAAAAATAAAAAATAAAAATCTACAATTGGAATAAAAGTGGGACAAATTGAAAGAATGAGTACATTAGGTATGTCAATATTAATAGAAATTACATTAAATTATTCAATACATTAAACTATTCAGTCATAAGTCAGTGTCATTTAAAAAATCATTTACTGAATAATAGCATTTTGCAATTAATAGAGATGTCAGTTTCTTTTTAAAATTTTGAATTGTTTCATTTTTAATGTTATCGGGTACTTTATTAAAAATTATTGGGCCCATACTAATAACACTTTTTTTGAGCAAAGCAGTATTACATCTCTCAACATGTAGTAAGTGTTTATACTGACTTCTTACAGGTCTCTTTCTAGTCTCAGACACTGACGTGAAAAGGTTCATGTTAGATTTAACAAAGAGTGCTATTTCTAATATATACATACACGGGAAAGTTAAAAGTTTTAGGGACTTAAACACAGGAACGCAACTATCCATCACTTTCATGCTAAGTATTGCCCTTATGCATCGTTTTTGGGCTTTGAACACCTGTTCTCGTAGGGTACAGTTTCCCCAAAAGATTATTCCATATCTTAAAAAGGACGCGACTAAACCATGATATGCAACTACTGTTGTGGTGATGTTTACCTTTTTCGTTAGATTATGTAGGACATAAGCGGATACGCTCAGTTTTTTACAGACTTCTTCTGCTTGAGGTTTCCACGTCAACTGGCTATCTATCAGTATACCTAGAAATTTCACAACTTTTACTTGGCCTATACTACAGTTATTATAATTTACCATTATATTCGGTACTGATGTGCGTTGATAAAAGTGCATTACGTTAGTTTTTTGCAGGTTAATTACTAAATTGTTTTTGTCAAGCCAATTCACAATGTCCTTAAGTGTAGTATTTAGGTCCAGCTCGTATTTATTTTTGTCTGTATATTTAATTAGTGCGGTACTGTCGTCAGCAAATAAGACCATGGGGTGTTTAACGTGATGAGGTAGGTCATTTATGTATAGCAAGAATAAGAGTGAGCTAAGAACTCCACCCTGAGGTACGCCATGTATTATAAGTCTTGCTCCGGATTTATATTTTATCTCACACCTAGTGCTAGTGCAAATTTTAGAAATTTCCGTGTATTGTTTACGGCCACTTAGATATGACCTAATTAGATCTAGCACGTTTCCCCTTATTCCATATATGTCAAGCTTATTAAGAAGGGTTTCGTGATGGACACAATCGAAAGCTTTTGTCATATCTGTAAGGATTGCGCAGATTGGTAGTTTTTTATCAACATTCCCGATTACAACACTTAGCAAGTCGTAAATAGCAATATTTATGCCTTTGTTTTTCCTGAATCCGTGTTGTTCATCACATAAAATATTATATTTACATAAAAAATTATTTATTGATTCATAGATTATCTATTCGATGACTTTTGAAAATATGGGAATTAGGGCAATGGGTCTGTAGTTACCTAAACTCTCTTTATCGTTTTTCTTTAAAAGTGGTTTTACAATTACTGTTTTTAGACCGTCGGGGAATATTCCAGAGGAAATACATAAATTTATAATCTGGCTCATGTGTAAGGCAATATTATTAGACACGAATTTTATTACTTTTGTATCTATACCATCATACCCAACGCTTTTCGTATTTTTTAGTGTCTGTATTACCCTTATTACGTCTTCAGGTAGCACTGGAGACATAAACATCGAATGCGTGTTGCTAATTAAACCAGTAGGTCCACGTGTTGGTGGAGTATTAGATAGTACCTGATCGATGAAGAAATTATTAAATGCATTTGCAATTTCTGATGGGTTACTAATGACAGTGTCTTGAATTTTGATTTTACATATTGGCTCGACATCCCGTGTTTTGTTATTTATAATTCGCCAAGACGCTTTGGACTTGTTACTGGAAGTATTTATAAAGTAATTGTTTTGCGCTCTTTGGGTTAATTTAATTATTTTTCTGAATTTCAAGGAGTAGTTTTTGAATGTATTTTTGTTTTCGACAGAAGTCTCACGTCTGTATTTCCACAACAAGTGTCGCTGTCTTTTACTGCATACGTGTATACCACGAGATACCCATTTAATACTTGGATTTGATTTGATGGTCACTAACTTGTATGGAAAACAAAGATCGTGCAGCATTCTAAAGTGTTCCAGAAAGTAATCATATGCTTCGTTTGCGTTCTCTGTTAGGTATATATCCGAGAAAGAAAGACATTGGAGATAGTTTTTTAACCTAACTAAATTTTCCGTAGAGATATCACGTTTCTTAATGCGCCAGGAACTAATTCTACAGGTTCTATTTACTTTTACTTCTAGTATCTGTGCAGTGTGATCAGACAAAGCAAAGTCCATTATCTCACACTTACATTTTAGTTGAGAACTACAAGCAAAATTATCAAGACAACTATTACTGGATAATCTAGTCGGTTGCCGCAGTTCTAAATTAAGATTGTACCCTAATAGAAAGTATTCAAAGTCTTTGGTAACGTTGTTTCTTTTTAAGATATCTATGTTGAAGTCCCCACACACAATAATTTTTTAGTTGTTTTTGTGCATATCGTTTTCAGGATCATGTCCAAGTTTTCATAAAATACAGTTAGGTTATTTAGTTTTGGTGGTCTATAAATACATATAATAATTAATCTTTGTTTGACAAGTTCTATTCCGCAACATTCGAAAGCGTTTGTTTTTGATTGTCGAGAGATGTCCGTTAGTTCTTTATATTCTAGATTTCCTTTGATTAGAATGCAAGCTCCTCCACGCTTTTTCGATTGTCTTGCATAACATGCAGCTAGCTTGTAATTCGGAAGGTTTAATAATTTTTCATGTCCAAACATAATGAAATGCTCGGTAATACAAACAATATCTATGTCCTTTTGCCTCCTGGACAATTCTTAAAGGTGGACGGTAAGTAGGTCAGTCTTATTTAAAAGACCAGCGATATTTTGGTGCATGATATTTATGCTGTTATGGACGAAAAAAATCAGAGTTGCTTGTCGTTATATTTGCTCCATCAATATTGCTAGGTGGTGTCTCCGAACATACGATATTTATATCGGTCCATTCACAGGAATGTTTTCAAATTTTGGAAGATATTCAGCATTCCTTTGTTATTAATGCGGCCAGTGTACCAGGAAAACATCTCATAAGATAATTTTAGATTGGAGTCGAACAGCCAAGCATAGTTATGATTTTGATTATCTATGTATAACAAATAGTTGAAAGTTTCGATTCTCCAATTGTACATCGTCGAGTAGTCGTTGCATCTATACGTGGGCAGGCATAAGACAATATTAGTGTTATTTATTTTTGTCAATACCTCTCTAATATGAATGACCAAATTGCAGTAGTTGTTTGTCTTACTAAAATCTTCTTCTCCTATAAATATAATACAGCAATCTTTTTGGGTGTAGTTAGACAGCTTGGAGGGTAGATTGTCAATAAGTTTCTCGATGCCGCAATTAGGTGTCAGGTAGTAGCATAGTTGCTTGTTAGCGAATGTATCTTCTGCTGTTGGTAATAATCCCTTATTTTTGTTGCTGCTTATGATACACAGTTTTTTCTTTTCGGGGAGAGACATATAGGGTGGTACTATGTTGGTTACGCCATTATTCTGTGTTCTCGGAGAACAAGAGTCATGCCATGGTTTTTGACACATATCTTGGATGCTGCTTTTTTGTGGTGTTTTATTTTTGTTTTTCCTGTGTTTTTTCGTGGGGGTCTCGCTGGTTACTATTTTGAAAGCTTTTTTTGCTATTTCATGTTTTGACTTCATGCTCGTAATAGATTTTTTTAACTCCGTATTCTCAAGAGACAGATTGTTAATTTCCTGGTGAGCTGAAGCCAATTCTAATTTAAGTTTTGCTATCTCATTTTTAAGATCAGATAGTCGCTTATCATTTTCATCGTCGGACGGGTTTGGTAAACTGTTTCTAGTGCCATCTAGCGTCAAAATGATGCAACTACTATTACTTTCGTTGATTGACGATGATCGGATACGAGGCATGGTTTGAGAAGTTGTCTTTCGTTGTCGAAATGTGATATTCTCCAAGAAATCCATCATTATTATAAATTGATAGAAAACATTTGGAAAAAGTACAATTTTGTAGAACTTGGCTTTGAACTCGGGTCACGACGTGTGTTTTGGTATCTCAAAAAAACCAGCGTACTAGGCCACTCCGCCAAACGTTCTATTGTGAATCAGTTGAAATAAGTTAATACGTTCTAATTATTAACAATTTAAATTTGACAAGACGGTTATTTTTCTTTGTTTCA
Source organism: Noctua fimbriata (assembly GCA_905163415.1). NCBI lineage: Eukaryota > Metazoa > Arthropoda > Insecta > Lepidoptera > Noctuidae > Noctua > Noctua fimbriata. The sequence goes on from LR990951.1 coordinate 6,677,836, forward strand.
AAATTTGCACTGTCATAATGTTTTTATGTGTTTTTGCTGTAGAAATTTGAAAAAACTTTTCGTTACACTTTACTATTTCATTGAGAGTACCATTTTATTTGGTAAGCACCACCTGTTGACACGGTTTTACAAGCAGTTGTCATTATTTACGAGACTATTATCACTGTATTGTTTTTCATTTATAACTTTATTGTTTTTATGCGGAATCGCTTGAAAACACTGTCACTTCACTGTTGGTCAATACTGTCACTGTTTTACTTGTTCTTTGCACTTAAATGCGATTAATTAATTTATAAATATTTTTTAATCACGGAGCTGATGTTGTTACTGGCACTAGCGCCATCTACAGCGCCATCTACAGCAAGGTGAGATGGCGCAAGGGTGTCGACACAGGTTGCGTCCCACACCAAAGGCCTACCCACCTTCCAAGGCACCAACGTCATACCGTCTGGTCTCTTGCCATCGTCACGTACCAAGCCGTTTGGTTCTAAAACCGCTGGCAAGGGCTCGACGAATAATGTCGTTAATGCTGGCGTGCCGTGCAATGTGCGCTCCTGTAGCAGGACAGGCCATGGTGTCCGAGGCTGTCGACAGCTTCACCGCAGTGACATCGATGCGGGGCAACACAAGGTGCGCCTAAGCGTAGACTCGTAGCGACTCGGAACGATGCGTCATCCATCATAGTGCCAATGGTGGATGACGGAAGTGCCTGAAGTCACAACCCCGACTCCCATTCCCCCACGGCCAGTAGACGGGCACGCTCCACAGTATTGAATGATGTGTTTAAAAGGGTATTCCGTACAATACTGCAGAGCGGCACGTCCCACTGTCTCTGGGAGGACAGGCTGTCGGGCAAATCCGTATTGGGACAAGCCATTTTCCAAGCGTTCAACGCATCGGTCAAATACGGCACCTCAAAATCAACCAGGGAGGAAGACAGAATATCCCTGGTTAATTTTTGGAGATTTAGGAGAGGAAGGCTGGTAAACTAAGTAATAACTTTACAATTCTATTTCTTTTTTTGGGAGACACAAGTATGCAGTAAATAAATAGCTAGTTATTATAAACTTATTTAAAATATTTTGATTGTAGAGTAATTTTATATTGGACTGCTCTTTTTAAACCATTTCGCTATGATAAATGTGTCATAACTTATTTCCGCCGTTGACCGCTGCTTTGTCACATGCTTCTAATGATCAGTGATAGGAATAGGTAGTGCCTATTAGCCTAAACTTTGAAGAACAGAGACAAGAAACGGAGACTTCCTTAGGACTAAATTATTTCCGGCACATCTGTCTCGAAATTTCGAGACAACATTTAAATACATTTAAAAAAATGTGTTATTTGAAATAAGTAATTCGTCTATATTTATCTAAAGTTTGTCTATAAATGTGATAGTTTGTATGGATGTCCATTACTCAATTCCACTGAAAATGCTGATTTTGGTAGTGATATAGATTAAGGTGTGGAATAGCACATATGCTACTTCCTATTAAAAAAAAAGTATAGTTCCCATGGGATACAAAAACAATAGTACACGCGGGAAAAGCCGCGGGCATTAACTAGTTAAAAAAAAAACGTAAGGGTCCTTTCACACCACCGATATTGTCTGGCGATTTGTAGAAGATTTCTATGCAAAAAAAAAAACGAAAGAAAAAATGCTCAAAAATCGCCGGTCGATATCGCTCTTGGTTGATTAAATAATTAATGGGCTCTAAAGGAAAAATAAAACACATAGAATATTGTTGTAACAAATATATGTATATTTATATTATTTTAAAATATGACGTAATGGGAAACCATGAAACAAAATGTACAGAAGGAAAAATTTAAGAAACAAATTTATGTTTATCTATCTTTAAATGTCTATGTCATATTTATTTTACTGACGTTGAGGGATGCAATTTTTACTCAAATCAAAGTACAAATTAACCTTTGAAGTATAGCATTTAGGACAATCAGTTTTAATAGTGAACTACTAACTGTTCGGTTTTGATAAAGAACTTGATGCATCAAAAATTGCTAAGAATTTGAAAATCTTTATTTGTGTTACAAATACCATAAAAAATAAAGAACGATTTTAATTTAATCATCGTGATTCGATTCGTCAAGTTCAGTATCAGAACCGAAATTTTCTTTGTCAGATGAATCATCTTAGTTAAAATACACAATCAATATTTTTTTCTATATTTTGTTGTTTGTAGTAACCTGCGCGCACGCGGGGCGGTAGGGAATAGGGGGGGAGGGGGTATGTAGACCCTCCCCGCGCCGCACAGGTATACGACTATGGCGGTTACTTTTTGTAATTTCTAAGAATAGATAACGAAACGCGCTGCCGTAAAATGTGCTAATGTGATACCATTATTATGCAATTATTTTAATATCATGCACATTTTTAAATATACTTTAGAAATATATTTCATTAAGATGAAAGAAAAAAAGGTATTTGTATTTTCATTTGTAACTAAATATTTGCACATCATGTATAATGGTAGAATGTAAAGGGACCTCATTAATATTAAGATCATACCACTTTGTATGCCTATATTCTGGCAAATAAATTAATTATTTATTTATTTTAAATACCTTTTTTTTAATGATAAATTCTTTCTACTATAGAGAATGCTAAAATGATAAAAAAATACCGTTTTATTATTTTAAAGACAAAATGCCTTTTTTACACTTGAACTTTAGAAATCTCATTAAGTAGCCGAGAGTGAGCTAGAAAGAAGATATTTACTTCGAAACGTGTACGGCTTCTTATTCAAACATTGTGATTCATTGTGTATTACGATCAACAAGTCATTTACAAAACGTTCTCCAAAAAAAAATTCAGAAAATTTTATGGTTGTAACGACTATGTATGTTATTTATTATGATATATCTAGTCGCAAACTTTAGGTAAATATAGACGAATTACTTATTCCAAATAACATTTTTTTTAAATGTATTTATGTGTTGTCTCAAAATTTCGGGACAGATATCTCGGAAAAAAATTAGTCCTAAGGAAGTCTCCGTTTCTTGTCTCTGTTCTTCAAAGTTTAGGCAAATAGGCACTACCTATTCCTATCACTGCTAATGATGCATTGATTATTCAGAATTGGTATTATGTACATTTCAGCTGCAACTAATTGCAACCTTGGCTCTATAGTTACATTAACTAATGAGATTATTTTTCTGAGAAAATTGACACTTCAACGTAAATGAGCTTAATGTGGGTATTTTAGTAATTACTATCGTAAATATGTGGTTATTTTAGTAATTAGTATCGTGAATAACTATATAAGGGGTACCATATCAGTTTTTATTTAGTAACGAGTATCTATTTGAGAAAGTATCCATTTAGTAGCGATGGCCGCTTTTAATATTTCCTATTCTGAAATGGCTAATATTGTATTAATGAGTGATCGTGAAGTGCATAAGAGCTTAGAAAATCTTAAAAGCATTCATCCAAGTCTCACGGAAACAATCTTAAAACAAATTTATGAAGAATTAAGTCGAAATTTCAACGATATTTTCAAGATTGAGCAAGGCGTTCATACCAAAGTAGCGAGTTCATCACAAAAGAATCAGCGAAGTGAAAAGTGTTCAGTATGTACAAGAATCACAAATCGACAGAGTGTCGATTCGCAAACTATTCGTGTAAATTGTGCAACAAAAAGAACATCTGCGTAAAATGTGTTAGGTTGTACAGTTGGTACTACATGCCCAATACCGTACACAAAATTCTAATTCATGGTAGCAGTATCATAAATACCGCCGCATTACCTGTGGGAATGTTGACAGAGGAAGCCCAAGAAGCACGAAATAAAGATTATCGGTCATACAGATTGCATAACTGAAGAAAGTGTTCGCGTGAATCTTCTAATGAAGATATATTAAACATACTCTTGGCTTCCTCTGATCCATATATCAACTCCCTGAGAACAGTACCTGTACAAAGGCGTACAGCACTACCCGAGGATGTCTTAGTTTTACTAATTGATACTTAATAAAGCTCCAATTATTATTATTATTGTATTCTGTGTCCGGACGTAAAGAATAGCACCATCCCATATCTTCCCGTGGGTGTCGTAAGAGGCGACTAAGGGACTTACCAGAGAATGGGCAGCAGCGTTCTCTGATTCTACAACAACAATACTGCGATCGCCAACCCGCCTGCCAAGCGTGGCGATTATGGCAAAACCCCCCTTCTTGGGGGAGGCCTATGTCCAGCAGTGGACTTCTTTCGGCTGAAATGATGATGATGATGATGAAAGCTCCAATTCATTCTAATTCATATCATAAATAATGATTTTAGTAGAAAAAATAATATTTTCCGCACTCCCATACAAAGTGCACCACTGTGCGACGGCGCGACACGGTGGGCGTTCGCAACCACATGGTTCAACAGCCGGTAGGCGGCGACGGCGTCGGGTCGCGAATTCGATTCTGTTTCAAATCGTGAAACGGTGTCTTGTGGTGGCATTCACGATGATAAAGCGCGGTGTCCAGCGCGATTTGCAAAGTGTTTGTTGTGTGTTTTAAGCTTTCACGGTTTATAAAAGTTCATCATTAGCGGTCTATGTGCTAAAATACTCCGTGGTCTTTGTTTAGTAGATGCTCCTGGTGTCGCTCCGTGAAATGGCCATGAACTCGTACACGAACTGGACGCTCCTGGATATATTGGTAAAAAGCTCAGAAAAACGGAATTCTGGTAATCTCTGCACACAACTTCCTGACTGATTGTTGACTCAGGACATACCATAACGGCTGGAGGTAAGGACGGTGGGTATGGCTATTGCTGAGGGTTTGGGAAAGGGACAAAATGAAAATGAAACGGAACAAATACAAAAAAACACTTTCAGACCAGAGTCGAGGGGAAGTCTTATGTTAAGGGGAAATACGACAAAACCAGCATTGAAGCATGCAGGTATTATAAAATTCATAACACATTTACGCTGCACCGAATCGAGCGGGAGGAAACGTCCGGGTGTTTCCATTGCGAGGATCGTCTGGATCACACGGTGGAGCACTGTTTGTCTATAGGATGCCTAGCTCTTTGTCTATAGGATGCCTAGCTCTATGTCTATAAGATGCCTAGCTCTTTGTCTATGAGATGCCTAGCTCTTTAGCTTTGTCGTTGGATGCCTAGCTCTTTGTCTATAGGATGCCTAACTCTTTGTCTATAGGATGCCAAGCTCTTTGTCTATAGGATGCCTACCTCTTTGTCTATAGGATGCCTAGCTTTGTCGTTGGGATGCCTAGCTCTTTGTCTATAGGATGCCTAGCTCTTTGTCTATAGGATGCCTAGCTCTTTGTCGTTGGGATGCCTAGCTGTTTGTCTATAGGATGCCTAGCTCTATGTCTATAAGATGCCCAGCTCTTTGTCTATAGGATGCCTATCTCTTTATCTATAAGATGAGAAGCTGTTTGTCTATAGGATGCCTAGCTCTTTGTCTATAGGATGCCTAGCTCTATGTCTATAAGATGCCTAGCTCTTTGTCTATGAGATGCCTAGCTCTTTAGCTTTGTCGTTGGATGCCTAGCTCTTTGTCTATAGGATGCCTAACTCTTTGTCTATAGGATGCCAAGCTCTTTGTCTATAGGATGCCTACCTCTTTGTCTATAGGATGCCTAGCTCTTTGTCTATAGGAGGCCTAGCTCTTTGTCTATAGGATGCCTACCTCTTTGTCTATAGGATGCCTAGCTCTTTGTCTATAGGATGCCTACCTCTTTGTCTATAGGATGCCTAGCTCTTTGTCTATAGGATGCCTACCTCTTTGTCTATAGGATGCCTAGCTCTTTGTCTATAGGATGCCTAGCTCTTTGTCTATAAGATGCCTAGCTCTTTGTCGTTGGGATGCCTAGCTGTTTGTCTATAGGATGCCTAGCTCTATGTCTATAAGATGCCCAGCTCTTTGTCTATAGGATGCCTATCTCTTTATCTATAAGATGCCTAGCTCTTTGTCTATAAGATGCCTAGCTCTTTGTCTATGAGATGATAACTATAATGATAACTCTTTATCTATAAGATGCCTAGCTGTTTGTCTGTAAGATGCCTAGCTCTTTGTCTATAAGATGCCTAGCTCTTTGTCTATGAGATGATAACTATAATGATAACTCTTTATCTATAAGATGCCTAGCTCTTTGTCTATAGGATGCCTGACTCTTTATCTATAAGATGCCTAGCTGTTTATCTATAAGATGCCTAGCTCTATGTCTATAGGATGCCTATCTCTTTATCTATAAGATGCCTAGCTGTTTGTCTATAAGATGCCTAGCTCTATGTCTATAAGATACCTATCTCTTTATCTATAAGATGCCTAGCTCTATGTCTATAAGATGCCTAGCTCTTTGTCTATAAGATACCTATCTCTTTATCTATAAGATGCCTAGCTGTTTGTCTATAAGATGACTAGCACTTTGTCTATGAGATGATAACTATAATGATAACTCTTTATCTATAAGATGCCTAGCTCTTTGTCTATAAGATACCTATCTCTTTATCTATAAGATGCCTAGCTGTTTGTCTATAAGATGACTAGCTTTTTGTCTATGACATGATAACTATAATGATAACTCTTTATCTATAAGATGCCTAGCTCTTTGTCTAAAGGATGCCTGACTCTTTATCTATAAGATGCCTAGCTCTATGTCTATAAGATGCCTAGCTCTTTGTCTATAAGATGCCTAGCTCTATGTCTATAAGATGCCCAGCTCTTTGTCTATAAGATACCTATCTCTTTATCTATAAGATGCCTAGCTCTATGTCTATAAGATGCCTAGCTCTTTGTCTATAAGATACCTATCTCTTTATCTATAAGATGCCTAGCTGTTTGTCTATAAGATGACTAGCACTTTGTCTATGAGATGATAACTATAAGGATAACTCTTTATCTATAAGATGCCTAGCTCTTTGTCTAAAGGATGCCTGACTCTTTATCTATAAGATGCCTACCTGTTTGTCTATAAGATGCCTAGCTCTATGTCTATAAGATGCCTAGCTCTATGTCTATAAGATGCCTAGCTCTTTGTCTATAAGATAACTATCTCTTTATCTATAAGATGCCTAGCTGTTTGTCTATAAGATGACTAGCACTTTGTCTATGAGATGATAACTATAAGGATAACTCTTTATCTATAAGATGCCTAGCTCTTTGTCTAAAGGATGCCTGACTCTTTATCTATAAGATGCCTACCTGTTTGTCTATAAGATGCCTAGCTCTTTGTCTATAAGATGCCTAGCTCTATGTCTATAAGATGCCTAGCTCTTTGTCTAAAGGATGCCTGACCCTTTATCTATAAGATGCCTAGCTCTATGTCTATTAGATGCCTAGCTCTTTGTCTATAAGATGCCTAGCTCTATGTCTATAAGTTGCCCAGCTCTTTGTCTATAAGATACCTATCTCTTTATCTATAAGATGCCTAGCTCTATGTCTATAAGATGCCTAGCTCTTTGTCTATAAGATACCTATCTCTTTATCTATAAGATGCCTAGCTCTATGTCTATAAGATGCCTAGCTCTTTGTCTATAAGATACCTATCTCTTTATCTATAAGATGCCTAGCTGTTTGTCTATAAGATGACTAGAGCTTTGTCTATGAGATGATAACTATAATGATAACTCTTTATCTATAAGATGCCTAGCTCTTTGTCTATAGGCTATAGGATGCCTGACTCTTTATCTATAAGATGCCTAGCAGTTTATCTATAAGATGTCTAGCTCTATGTCTATAAGATGCCTAGCTGTTTGTCTATAAGATGCCTAGCTCTTTGTCTATAAGATGCCCAGCTCTTTGTCTATAAGATACCTATCTCTTTATCTATAAGATGCCTAGCTGTTTGTCTATAGGATGTTACCTCTTTGTCTATAGGATGCCTAGCTCTTTGTCTATAAGATGCCTAGCTTTTTGTCTATAAGATGCCTAGCTGTTTGTCTATAAGATGCCTAGCTCTATGTCAATAAGATGCCTAGCTCTTTGTCTATAAGATGCCTGACTCTTTATCTATAAGATGCCTAGCTGTTTATCTATAAGATACCTAGCTCTATGTCAATAAGATGCCTAGCTCTTTGTCTATAAGATGCCTAGCTCTTTGTCTATAACATGCCTAGCTCTATGTCAATAAGATGCCTAGCTCTTTGTCTAAAAGATGCCTAGCTCTATGTCTATAAGATGCCTAGCTGTTTGTCTATAAGATGCCTTGCTGTTTGTCTATAAGATGCCTAGCTCTTTGTCTATAAGATGCCTAGCTCTATGTCAATAAGATGCCTAGCTCTTTGTCTATAAGATGCCTAGCTCTATGTCTATAAGATGCCTAGCTCTTTGTCTATAAGATGCCTAGCTGTTTGTCTATAAGATGCCTTGCTGTTTGTCTATAACATGCCTAGCTCTTTATCTATAAGATGCCTAGCTGTTTGTCTATAAGATGACTAGCGCTTTGTCTATGAGATGAAAACTATAATGATAACTCTTTATCTATAAGATGCCTAGCTCTATGTCTATAAGATGCCCAGCTCTTTGTCTATAGGATGCCTAACTCTTTATCTATAAGATGCCTAGCTGTTTGTCTGTAAGATGCCTTGCTCTTTGTCTATAAGATGAATAGATTTTTGTCTGTAAGATGCCTAGCTGTTTATCTATAAGATGCCTAGCTCTATGTCTATAAGATGCCCAGCTCTTTGTCTATAGGATGCCTAACTCTTTATCTATAAGATGACTAGCACTTTGTTTATGAGATGCCTAGCTGTTTGTCTATAAGATGACTAGCACTTTGTCTATGAATGATAACTATAATGATAACTCTTTATCTATAAGATGCCTAGCTGTTTGTCCATAGGATGCCTAGCTCTTTGTCTATAAGATGCCTAGCTGTTTGTCTATAAGATGCCTAGCTGTTTGTCTATAGGATGCCTAGCTCTTTGTCTATAGGTTGCCTAGCTCTTTATCTATAAGATGCCTAGCTGTTTGTCTATAAGATGCCTAGCTCTTTGTCTATAGAATGCCTAACTCTTTATCTATAAGATGCCTAGCTCTTTGTCTATAAGATGCCTAGCTGTTTGTCTATAAGATGCCTAGCTGTTTGTCTATAAGATGCCTAGCTCTTTGTCTATAGGATGCCTGACTCTTTATCTATAGGATGTCTGTCTATAGGATGCCTAGCTCTTTGTCTATAAGATGCCTAGCTCTATGTCTATAAGATGCCCAGCTCTATGTCTATAAGTCTATAGGATGTCTGTCTATAGGATGCCTAGCTCTATGTCTATAAGATGACTAGCACTTTATCTATAAGATGCCTAGCTCTTTATCTATGAGATGCCTAGCTGTTTGTCTATAAGATGCCTAGCTCTTTATCTATAAGATGCCTAGCTGTTTGTCTATAAGATGCCTAGCTCTTTGTCTATAAGATGCCTAGCTGTTTGTCTATAAGATGCCCAGCTCTTTGTCTATAAGATACCTATCTCTTTATCTATAAGATGCCTAGCTGTTTATCTACAAGATGCCTAGCTCTTTGTCTATAGGATGCCTATCTCTTTATCTATAAGATGCCTAGCTGTTTATCTATAAGATGCCTAGCTCTATGTCTATAAGATGCCTAGCTCTTTGTCTATAAGATGACTAGCACTTTGTCTATGAGATGATAACTATAATGATAACTCTTTATCTATAAGATGCCTAGCTCTTTGTCTAAAGGATGCCTGACTCTTTATCTATAAGATGCCTAGCTCTATGTCTATAAGATGCCCAGCTCTTTGTCTATAGGATGCCTAACTCTTTATCTATAAGATGCCTAGCTGTTTGTCTATAGGATGCCTAGCTCTTTGTCTATAGGATGCCTAGCTCTTTATCTATAAGATGCCTAGCTGTTTGTCTATAAGATGCCTAGCTCTTTGTCTATAAGATGCCTAGCTGTTTGTCTATAAGATGCCTAGCTCTTTGTCTATAAGATGCCTAGCTGTTTGTCTATAAGATGCCTAGCTCTTTGTCTATAGGATGCCTGACTCTTTATCTATAGGATGTCTGTCTATAGGATGCCTAGCTCTTTGTCTATAAGATGCCTAGCTGTTTGTCTATAAGATGCCTAGCTCTTTGTCTATAAGATGCCTAGCTTTTTGTCTATAAGATGCCTAGCTGTTTGTCTATAAGATGCCTAGCTCTATGTCAATAAGATGCCTAGCTCTTTGTCTATAAGATGCCTGACTCTTTATCTATAAGATGCCTAGCTGTTTATCTATAAGATACCTAGCTCTATGTCAATAAGATGCCTAGCTCTTTGTCTATAAGATGCCTAGCTCTTTGTCTATAACATGCCTAGCTCTATGTCAATAAGATGCCTAGCTCTTTGTCTATAAGATGCCTAGCTCTATGTCTATAAGATGCCTAGCTGTTTGTCTATAAGATGCCTTGCTGTTTGTCTATAAGATGCCTAGCTCTTTGTCTATAAGATGCCTAGCTCTATGTCAATAAGATGCCTAGCTCTTTGTCTATAAGATGCCTAGCTCTATGTCTATAAGATGCCTAGCTCTTTGTCTATAAGATGCCTAGCTGTTTGTCTATAAGATGCCTTGCTGTTTGTCTATAAGATGCCTAGCTCTTTATCTATAAGATGCCTAGCTGTTTGTCTATAAGATGACTAGCGCTTTGTCTATGAGATGATAACTATAATGATAACTCTTTATCTATAAGATGCCTAGCTCTATGTCTATAAGATGCCCAGCTCTTTGTCTATAGGATGCCTAACTCTTTATCTATAAGATGCCTAGCTGTTTGTCTGTAAGATGCCTTGCTCTTTGTCTATAAGATGAATAGATTTTTGTCTGTAAGATGCCTAGCTGTTTATCTATAAGATGCCTAGCTCTATGTCTATAAGATGCCCAGCTCTTTGTCTATAGGATGCCTAACTCTTTATCTATAAGATGACTAGCACTTTGTTTATGAGATGCCTAGCTCTTTGTCTATAGGATGCCTAGCTCTTTATCTATAAGATGCCTAGCTGTTTGTCTATAAGATGCCTAGCTCTTTGTCTATAAGATGCCTAGCTGTTTGTCTATAAGATGCCTAGCTCTTTGTCTATAAGATGCCTAGCTGTTTGTCTATAAGATGCCTAGCTGTTTGTCTATAGGATGCCTAGCTCTTTGTCTATAGGTTGCCTAGCTCTTTATCTATAAGATGCCTAGCTCTTTGTCTATAAGATGCCTAGCTCTTTGTCTATAAGATGCCTAGCTCTATGTCTATAAGATGCCTAGCTCTTTGTCTATAAGATGCCTAGCTGTTTGTCTATAAGATGCCTTGCTGTTTGTCTATAAGATGCCTAGCTCTTTATCTATAAGATGCCTAGCTGTTTGTCTATAAGATGACTAGCGCTTTGTCTATGAGATGATAACTATAATGATAACTCTTTATCTATAAGATGCCTAGCTCTATGTCTATAAGATGCCCAGCTCTTTGTCTATAGGATGCCTAACTCTTTATCTATAAGATGCCTAGCTGTTTGTCTGTAAGATGCCTTGCTCTTTGTCTATAAGATGAATAGATTTTTGTCTGTAAGATGCCTAGCTGTTTATCTATAAGATGCCTAGCTCTATGTCTATAAGATGCCCAGCTCTTTGTCTATAGGATGCCTAACTCTTTATCTATAAGATGACTAGCACTTTGTTTATGAGATGCCTAGCTCTTTGTCTATAGGATGCCTAGCTCTTTATCTATAAGATGCCTAGCTGTTTGTCTATAAGATGCCTAGCTCTTTGTCTATAAGATGCCTAGCTGTTTGTCTATAAGATGCCTAGCTCTTTGTCTATAAGATGCCTAGCTGTTTGTCTATAAGATGCCTAGCTGTTTGTCTATAGGATGCCTAGCTCTTTGTCTATAGGTTGCCTAGCTCTTTATCTATAAGATGCCTAGCTCTTTGTCTATAAGATGCCTAGCTGTTTGTCTATAGGATGCCAAGCTCTTTGTCTATAGGATGCCTACCTCTTTGTCTATAGGATGCCTAGCTCTTTGTCTATAGGATGCCTAGCTCTTTGTCTATAGGATGCCTACCTCTTTGTCTATAGGATGCCTAGCTCTTTGTCGTTGGGATGCCTAGCTGTTTGTCTATGAGATGATAACTATAATGATAACTCTTTATCTATAAGATGCCTAGCTGTTTGTCTGTAAGATGCCTAGCTCTTTGTCTATAAGATGCCTAGCTCTTTGTCTATGAGATGATAACTATAATGATAACTCTTTATCTATAAGATGCCTAGCTCTTTGTCTATAGGATGCCTGACTCTTTATCTATAAGATGCCTAGCTGTTTATCTATAAGATGCCTAGCTGTTTATCTATAAGATGCCTAGCTCTATGTCTATAGGATGCCTATCTCTTTATCTATAAGATGCCTAGCTGTTTGTCTATAAGATGCCTAGCTCTATGTCTATAAGATACCTATCTCTTTATCTATAAGATGCCTAGCTCTATGTCTATAAGATGCCTAGCTCTTTGTCTATAAGATACCTATCTCTTTATCTATAAGATGCCTAGCTGTTTGTCTATAAGATGACTAGCACTTTGTCTATGAGATGATAACTATAATGATAACTCTTTATCTATAAGATGCCTAGCTCTTTGTCTATAAGATACCTATCACTTTATCTATAAGATGCCTAGCTGTTTGTCTATAAGATGACTAGCTTTTTGTCTATGACATGATAACTATAATGATAACTCTTTATCTATAAGATGCCTAGCTCTTTGTCTAAAGGATGCCTGACTCTTTATCTATAAGATGCCTAGCTCTATGTCTATAAGATGCCTAGCTCTTTGTCTATAAGATGCCTAGCTCTATGTCTATAAGATGCCCAGCTCTTTGTCTATAAGATACCTATCTCTTTATCTATAAGATGCCTAGCTCTATGTCTATAAGATGCCTAGCTCTTTGTCTATAAGATACCTATCTCTTTATCTAGAAGATGCCTAGCTGTTTGTCTATAAGATGACTAGCACTTTGTCTATGAGATGATAACTATAAGGATAACTCTTTATCTATAAGATGCCTAGCTCTTTGTCTAAAGGATGCCTGACTCTTTATCTATAAGATGCCTACCTGTTTGTCTATAAGATGCCTAGCTCTATGTCTATAAGATGCCTAGCTCTATGTCTATAAGATGCCTAGCTCTTTGTCTATAAGATAACTATCTCTTTATCTATAAGATGCCTAGCTGTTTGTCTATAAGATGACTAGCACTTTGTCTATGAGATGATAACTATAAGGATAACTCTTTATCTATAAGATGCCTAGCTCTTTGTCTAAAGGATGCCTGACTCTTTATCTATAAGATGCCTACCTGTTTGTCTATAAGATGCCTAGCTCTTTGTCTATAAGATGCCTAGCTCTATGTCTATAAGATGCCTAGCTCTTTGTCTAAAGGATGCCTGACCCTTTATCTATAAGATGCCTAGCTCTATGTCTATTAGATGCCTAGCTCTTTGTCTATAAGATGCCTAGCTCTATGTCTATAAGTTGCCCAGCTCTTTGTCTATAAGATACCTATCTCTTTATCTATAAGATGCCTAGCTCTATGTCTATAAGATGCCTTGCTCTTTGTCTATAAGATGAATAGATTTTTGTCTGTAAGATGCCTAGCTCTTTGTCTATAGGATGCCTATCTCTTTATCTATAAGATGACTAGCACTTTGTTTATGAGATGCCTAGCTCTTTGTCTATAGAATGCCTAACTCTTTATCTATAAGATGCCTAGCTGTTTGTCTATAGGATGCCTAGCTCTTTGTCTATAGGATGCCTAGCTCTTTATCTATAAGATGCCTAGCTGTTTGTCTATAAGATGCCTAGCTCTTTGTCTATAAGATGCCTAGCTGTTTGTCTATAAGATGCCTAGCTCTTTGTCTATAAGATGCCTAGCTGTTTGTCTATAAGATGCCTAGCTCTTTGTCTATAGGATGCCTGACTCTTTATCTATAGGATGTCTGTCTATAGGATGCCTAGCTCTTTGTCTATAAGATGCCTAGCTGTTTGTCTATAAGATGCCTAGCTCTTTGTCTATAAGATGCCTAGCTTTTTGTCTATAAGATGCCTAGCTGTTTGTCTATAAGATGCCTAGCTCTATGTCAATAAGATGCCTAGCTCTTTGTCTATAAGATGCCTGACTCTTTATCTATAAGATGCCTAGCTGTTTATCTATAAGATACCTAGCTCTATGTCAATAAGATGCCTAGCTCTTTGTCTATAAGATGCCTAGCTCTTTGTCTATAACATGCCTAGCTCTATGTCAATAAGATGCCTAGCTCTTTGTCTATAAGATGCCTAGCTCTATGTCTATAAGATGCCTAGCTGTTTGTCTATAAGATGCCTTGCTGTTTGTCTATAAGATGCCTAGCTCTTTGTCTATAAGATGCCTAGCTCTATGTCAATAAGATGCCTAGCTCTTTGTCTATAAGATGCCTAGCTCTATGTCTATAAGATGCCTAGCTCTTTGTCTATAAGATGCCTAGCTGTTTGTCTATAAGATGCCTTGCTGTTTGTCTATAAGATGCCTAGCTCTTTATCTATAAGATGCCTAGCTGTTTGTCTATAAGATGACTAGCGCTTTGTCTATGAGATGATAACTATAATGATAACTCTTTATCTATAAGATGCCTAGCTCTATGTCTATAAGATGCCCAGCTCTTTGTCTATAGGATGCCTAACTCTTTATCTATAAGATGACTAGCACTTTGTTTATGAGATGCCTAGCTCTTTGTCTATAGGATGCCTAGCTCTTTATCTATAAGATGCCTAGCTGTTTGTCTATAAGATGCCTAGCTCTTTGTCTATAAGATGCCTAGCTGTTTGTCTATAAGATGCCTAGCTCTTTGTCTATAAGATGCCTAGCTGTTTGTCTATAAGATGCCTAGCTGTTTGTCTATAGGATGCCTAGCTCTTTGTCTATAGGTTGCCTAGCTCTTTATCTATAAGATGCCTAGCTCTTTGTCTATAAGATGCCTAGCTGTTTGTCTATAAGATGCCTAGCTCTTTGTCTATAAGATGCCTAGCTGTTTGTCTATAAGATGCCTAGCTGTTTGTCTATAAGATGCCTAGCTCTTTGTCTATAGGATGCCTGACTCTTTATCTATAGGATGTCTGTCTATAGGATGCCTAGCTCTTTGTCTATAAGATGCCTAGCTCTATGTCTATAAGATGCCCAGCTCTATGTCTATAAGTCTATAGGATGTCTGTCTATAGGATGCCTAGCTCTATGTCTATAAGATGACTAGCACTTTATCTATAAGATGCCTAGCTCTTTATCTATGAGATGCCTAGCTGTTTGTCTATAAGATGCCTAGCTCTTTGTCTATAAGATGCCTAGCTCTTTATCTATAAGATGCCTAGCTCTTTATCTATAAGATGCCTAGCTCTTTGTCTATAAGATGCCTAGCTGTTTGTCTATAAGATGCCCAGCTCTTTGTCTATAAGATACCTATCTCTTTATCTATAAGATGCCTAGCTGTTTATCTACAAGATGCCTAGCTCTTTGTCTATAGGATGCCTATCTCTTTATCTATAAGATGCCTAGCTGTTTATCTATAAGATGCCTAGCTCTATGTCTATAAGATGCCTAGCTCTTTGTCTATAAGATGACTAGCACTTTGTCTATGAGATGATAACTATAATGATAACTCTTTATCTATAAGATGCCCAGCTCTTTGTCTATAGGATGCCTATCTCTTTATCTATAAGATGCCTAGCTGTTTATCTATAAGATGCCTAGCTCTATGTCTATAAGATGCCCAGCTCTTTGTCTATAAGATACCTATCTCTTTATCTATAAGATGCCTAGCTGTTTGTCTATAAGATGACTAGCACTTTGTCTATGAGATGATAACTATAAGGATAACTCTTTATCTATAAGATGCCTAGCTCTTTGTCTAAAGGATGCCTGACTCTTTATCTATAAGATGTCTACCTGTTTGTCTATAAGATGCCTAGCTCTATGTCTATAAGATGCCTAGCTCTTTGTCTAAAGGATGCCTGACTCTTTATCTATAAGATGTCTACCTGTTTGTCTATAAGATGCCTAGCTCTTTGTCTATAAGATGCCTAGCTCTATGTCTATATGATGCCTAGCTCTTTGTCTAAAGGATGCCTGACTCTTTATCTATAGGATGCCTAGCTTTGTCGTTGGGATGCCTAGCTCTTTGTCTATAGGATGCCTAGCTCTTTGTCTATAGGATGCCTAGCTCTTTGTCGTTGGGATGCCTAGCTGTTTGTCTATAGGATGCCTAGCTCTATGTCTATAAGATGCCCAGCTCTTTGTCTATAGGATGCCTAGCTCTTTGTCGTTGGGATGCCTAGCTGTTTGTCTATAGGATGCCTAGCTCTATGTCTATAAGATGCCCAGCTCTTTGTCTATAGGATGCCTATCTCTTTATCTATAAGATGAGAAGCTGTTTGTCTATAGGATGCCTAGCTCTTTGTCTAAAGGATGCCTAGCTCTATGTCTATAAGATGCCTAGCTCTTTGTCTATGAGATGCCTAGCTCTTTAGCTTTGTCGTTGGATGCCTAGCTCTTTAGCTTTGTCGTTGGATGCCTAACTCTTTGTCTATAGGATGCCAAGCTCTTTGTCTATAGGATGCCTACCTCTTTGTCTATAGGATGCCTAGCTCTTTGTCTATAGGATGCCTAGCTCTTTGTCGTTGGGATGCCTAGCTGTTTGTCTATAGGATGCCTAGCTCTATGTCTATAAGATGCCCAGCTCTTTGTCTATAGGATGCCTATCTCTTTATCTATAAGATGCCTAGCTCTTTGTCTATAAGATGCCTAGCTCTTTGTCTATGAGATGATAACTATAATGATAACTCTTTATCTATAAGATGCCTAGCTGTTTGTATGTAAGATGCCTAGCTCTTTGTCTATGAGATGATAACTATAATGATAACTCTTTATCTATAAGATGCCTAGCTCTTTGTCTATAGGATGCCTGACTCTTTATCTATAAGATGCCTAGCTGTTTATCTATAAGATGCCTAGCTGTTTATCTATAAGATGCCTAGCTCTATGTCTATAGGATGCCTATCTCTTTATCTATAAGATGCCTAGCTGTTTGTCTATAAGATGCCTAGCTCTATGTCTATAAGATACCTATCTCTTTATCTATAAGATGCCTAGCTCTATGTCTATAAGATGCCTAGCTCTTTGTCTAAAAGATGCCTAGCTCTATGTCTATAAGATGCCTAGCTGTTTGTCTATAAGATGCCTAGCTCTTTGTCTATAAGATGCCTAGCTCTATGTCAATAAGATGCCTAGCTCTTTGTCTATAAGATGCCTAGCTCTATGTCTATAAGATGCCTAGCTCTATGTCTATAAGTTGCCCAGCTCTTTGTCTATAAGATGCCTAGCTCTTTGTCTATAAGATACCTATCTCTTTATCTATAAGATGCCTAGCTCTATGTCTATAAGATGCCTAGCTCTTTGTCTATAAGATACCTATCTCTTTATCTATAAGATGCCTAGCTGTTTGTCTATAAGATGACTAGCACTTTGTCTATGAGATGATAACTATAATGATAACTCTTTATCTATAAGATGCCTAGCTCTTTGTCTATAGGCTATAGGATGCCTGACTCTTTATCTATAAGATGCCTAGCAGTTTATCTATAAGATGTCTAGCTCTATGTCTATAAGATGCCTAGCTGTTTGTCTATAAGATGCCTAGCTCTTTGTCTATAAGATGCCCAGCTCTTTGTCTATAAGATACCTATCTCTTTATCTATAAGATGCCTAGCTGTTTGTCTATAGGATGTTACCTCTTTGTCTATAGGATGCCTAGCTCTTTGTCTATAAGATGCCTAGCTTTTTGTCTATAAGATGCCAAGCTGTTTGTCTATAAGATGCCTAGCTCTATGTCAATAAGATGCCTAGCTCTTTGTCTATAAGATGCCTGACTCTTTATCTATAAGATGCCTAGCTGTTTATCTATAAGATACCTAGCTCTATGTCTATAAGATGCCCCGCTTTTTGTCTATAAGATGCCTAGCTGTTTGTCTATAAGATGCCTAGCTCTATGTCAATAAGATGCCTAGCTGTTTGTCTATAGGATGCTACCTCTTTGTCTATAGGATGCCTAGCTTTTTGTCTATAAGATGCCTAGCTGTTTGTCTATAAGATGCCTAGCTCTATGTCAATAAGATGCCTAGCTCTTTGTCTATAAGATGCCTGACTCTTTATCTATAAGATGCCTAGCTGTTTATCTATAAGATACCTAGCTCTATGTCAATAAGATGCCTAGCTCTTTGTCTATAAGATGCCTAGCTCTTTGTCTATAACATGCCTAGCTCTATGTCAATAAGATGCCTAGCTCTTTGTCTAAAAGATGCCTAGCTCTATGTCTATAAGATGCCTAGCTGTTTGTCTATAAGATGCCTTGCTGTTTGTCTATAAGATGCCTAGCTCTTTGTCTATAAGATGCCTAGCTCTATGTCAATAAGATGCCTAGCTCTTTGTCTATAAGATGCCTAGCTCTATGTCTATAAGATGCCTAGCTCTTTGTCTATAAGATGCCTAGCTGTTTGTCTATAAGATGCCTTGCTGTTTGTCTATAACATGCCTAGCTCTTTATCTATAAGATGCCTAGCTGTTTGTCTATAAGATGACTAGCGCTTTGTCTATGAGATGATAACTATAATGATAACTCTTTATCTATAAGATGCCTAGCTCTATGTCTATAAGATGCCCAGCTCTTTGTCTATAGGATGCCTAACTCTTTATCTATAAGATGCCTAGCTGTTTGTCTGTAAGATGCCTTGCTCTTTGTCTATAAGATGAATAGATTTTTGTCTGTAAGATGCCTAGCTGTTTATCTATAAGATGCCTAGCTCTATGTCTATAAGATGCCCAGCTCTTTGTCTATAGGATGCCTAACTCTTTATCTATAAGAGGACTAGCACTTTGTTTATGAGATGCCTAGCTGTTTGTCTATAAGATGACTAGCACTTTGTCTATGAATGATAACTATAATGATAACTCTTTATCTATAAGATGCCTAGCTGTTTGTCCATAGGATGCCTAGCTCTTTGTCTATAAGATGCCTAGCTGTTTGTCTATAAGATGCCTAGCTCTTTGTCTATAAGATGCCTAGCTGTTTGTCTATAAGATGCCTAGCTGTTTGTCTATAGGATGCCTAGCTCTTTGTCTATAGGTTGCCTAGCTCTTTATCTATAAGATGCCTAGCTGTTTGTCTATAAGATGCCTAGCTCTTTGTCTATAGAATGCCTAACTCTTTATCTATAAGATGCCTAGCTCTTTGTCTATAAGATGCCTAGCTGTTTGTCTATAAGATGCCTAGCTGTTTGTCTATAAGATGCCTAGCTCTTTGTCTATAGGATGCCTGACTCTTTATCTATAGGATGTCTGTCTATAGGATGCCTAGCTCTTTGTCTATAAGATGCCTAGCTCTATGTCTATAAGATGCCCAGCTCTATGTCTATAAGTCTATAGGATGTCTGTCTATAGGATGCCTAGCTCTATGTCTATAAGATGACTAGCACTTTATCTATAAGATGCCTAGCTCTTTATCTATGAGATGCCTAGCTGTTTGTCTATAAGATGCCTAGCTCTTTATCTATAAGATGCCTAGCTCTTTATCTATAAGATGCCTAGCTGTTTGTCTATAAGATGCCTAGCTCTTTGTCTATAAGATGCCTAGCTGTTTGTCTATAAGATGCCCAGCTCTTTGTCTATAAGATACCTATCTCTTTATCTATAAGATGCCTAGCTGTTTATCTACAAGATGCCTAGCTCTTTGTCTATAGGATGCCTATCTCTTTATCTATAAGATGCCTAGCTGTTTATCTATAAGATGCCTAGCTCTATGTCTATAAGATGCCTAGCTCTTTGTCTATAAGATGACTAGCACTTTGTCTATGAGATGATAACTATAATGATAACTCTTTATCTATAAGATGCCTAGCTCTTTGTCTAAAGGATGCCTGACTCTTTATCTATAAGATGCCTAGCTCTATGTCTATAAGATGCCCAGCTCTTTGTCTATAGGATGCCTAACTCTTTATCTATAAGATGCCTAGCTGTTTGTCTGTAAGATGCCTTGCTCTTTGTCTATAAGATGAATAGATTTTTGTCTGTAAGATGCCTAGCTCTTTGTCTATAGGATGCCTATCTCTTTATCTATAAGATGACTAGCACTTTGTTTATGAGATGCCTAGCTCTTTGTCTATAGAATGCCTAACTCTTTATCTATAAGATGCCTAGCTGTTTGTCTATAGGATGCCTAGCTCTTTGTCTATAGGATGCCTAGCTCTTTATCTATAAGATGCCTAGCTGTTTGTCTATAAGATGCCTAGCTCTTTGTCTATAAGATGCCTAGCTGTTTGTCTATAAGATGCCTAGCTCTTTGTCTATAAGATGCCTAGCTGTTTGTCTATAAGATGCCTAGCTCTTTGTCTATAGGATGCCTGACTCTTTATCTATAGGATGTCTGTCTATAGGATGCCTAGCTCTTTGTCTATAAGATGCCTAGCTGTTTGTCTATAAGATGCCTAGCTCTTTGTCTATAAGATGCCTAGCTTTTTGTCTATAAGATGCCTAGCTGTTTGTCTATAAGATGCCTAGCTCTATGTCAATAAGATGCCTAGCTCTTTGTCTATAAGATGCCTGACTCTTTATCTATAAGATGCCTAGCTGTTTATCTATAAGATACCTAGCTCTATGTCAATAAGATGCCTAGCTCTTTGTCTATAAGATGCCTAGCTCTTTGTCTATAACATGCCTAGCTCTATGTCAATAAGATGCCTAGCTCTTTGTCTATAAGATGCCTAGCTCTATGTCTATAAGATGCCTAGCTGTTTGTCTATAAGATGCCTTGCTGTTTGTCTATAAGATGCCTAGCTCTTTGTCTATAAGATGCCTAGCTCTATGTCAATAAGATGCCTAGCTCTTTGTCTATAAGATGCCTAGCTCTATGTCTATAAGATGCCTAGCTCTTTGTCTATAAGATGCCTAGCTGTTTGTCTATAAGATGCCTTGCTGTTTGTCTATAAGATGCCTAGCTCTTTATCTATAAGATGCCTAGCTCTATGTCTATAAGATGCCCAGCTCTTTGTCTATAAGATACCTATCTCTTTATCTATAAGATGCCTAGCTGTTTGTCTATAAGATGACTAGCACTTTGTCTATGAGATGATAACTATAAGGATAACTCTTTTTCTATAAGATGCCTAGCTCTTTGTCTAAAGGATGCCTGACTCTTTATCTATAAGATGTCTACCTGTTTGTCTATAAGATGCCTAGCTCTATGTCTATAAGATGCCTAGCTCTTTGTCTAAAGGATGCCTGACTCTTTATCTATAAGATGTCTACCTGTTTGTCTATAAGATGCCTAGCTCTTTGTCTATAAGATGCCTAGCTCTATGTCTATAAGATGCCTAGCTCTTTGTCTAAAGGATGCCTGACTCTTTATCTATAAGATGCCTAGCTCTATGTCTGTAAGATGCCTTGCTCTTTGTCTATAAGATGAATAGATTTTTGTCTGTAAGATGCCCAGCTCTTTGTCTATAGGATGCCTAACTCTTTATCTATAAGATGACTAGCACTTTGTTTATGAGATGCCTAGCTGTTTGTCTATAAGATGACTAGCACTTTGTCTATGAATGATAACTATAATGATAACTCTTTATTTATAAGATACCTAGCTGTTTGTCTATAAGATGCCTAGCTGTTTGTCTATAGGATGCCTAGCTCTTTGTCTATAGGTTGCCTAGCTCTTTATCTATAAGATGCCTAGCTGTTTGTCTATAAGATGCCTAGCTCTTTGTCTATAGAATGCGTAACTCTTTATCTATAAGATGCCTAGCTCTTTGTCTATAAGATGCCTAGCTGTTTGTCTATAAGATGCCTAGCTGTTTGTCTATAAGATGCCTAGCTCTTTGTCTATAGGATGCCTGACTCTTTATCTATAGGATGTCTGTCTATAGGATGCCTAGCTCTTTGTCTATAAGATGCCTAGCTGTTTGTCTATAAGATGCCTAGCTCTTTGTCTATAAGATGCCTAGCTTTTTGTCTATAAGATGCCTAGCTGTTTGTCTATAAGATGCCTAGCTCTATGTCAATAAGATGCCTAGCTCTTTGTCTATAAGATGCCTGACTCTTTATCTATAAGATGCCTAGCTGTTTATCTATAAGATACCTAGCTCTATGTCAATAAGATGCCTAGCTCTTTGTCTATAAGATGCCTAGCTCTTTGTCTATAACATGCCTAGCTCTATGTCAATAAGATGCCTAGCTCTTTGTCTATAAGATGCCTAGCTCTATGTCTATAAGATGCCTAGCTGTTTGTCTATAAGATGCCTTGCTGTTTGTCTATAAGATGCCTAGCTCTTTGTCTATTAGATGCCTAGCTCTTTGTCTATAAGATGCCTAGCTCTATGTCTATAAGATGCCTAGCTCTTTGTCTATAAGATGCCTAGCTCTTTGTCTATAAGATGCCTAGCTCTATGTCTATAAGATGCCTAGCTCTTTGTCTATAAGATGCCTAGCTGTTTGTCTATAAGATGCCTTGCTGTTTGTCTATAAGATGCCTAGCTCTTTATCTATAAGATGCCTAGCTGTTTGTCTATAAGATGACTAGCGCTTTGTCTATGAGATGATAACTATAATGATAACTCTTTATCTATAAGATGCCTAGCTCTATGTCTATAAGATGCCCAGCTCTTTGTCTATAGGATGCCTAACTCTTTATCTATAAGATGCCTAGCTGTTTGTCTGTAAGATGCCTTGCTCTTTGTCTATAAGATGAATAGATTTTTGTCTGTAAGATGCCTAGCTGTTTATCTATAAGATGCCTAGCTCTATGTCTATAAGATGCCCAGCTCTTTGTCTATAGGATGCCTAACTCTTTATCTATAAGATGACTAGCACTTTGTTTATGAGATGCCTAGCTGTTTGTCTATAAGATGACTAGCACTTTGTCTATGAATGATAACTATAATGATAACTCTTTATCTATAAGATGCCTAGCTGTTTGTCCATAGGATGCCTGACTCTTTATCTATAAGATGCCTTGCTGTTTATCTATAAGATGCCTAGCTCTTTGTCTATAGGATGCCTAGCTCTTTGTCTATAGGTTGCCTAGCTCTTTATCTATAAGATGCCTAGCTGTTTGTCTATAAGATGCCTAGCTCTTTGTCTATAGAATGCCTAACTCTTTATCTATAGGTTGCCTAGCTCTTTGTCTATAGAATGCCTAACTCTTTATCTATAAGATGCCTAGCTGTTTGTCTATAAGATACCTAGCTCTTTGTCTATAGGATGCCTATCTCTTTATCTATAAGATGCCTAGCTCTTTATCTATAAGATGCCTAGCTCTTTATCTATAAGATGCCTAGCTATAATAAGAAATATTTCAAAATGTAATTAGTGTGTAAGAAGATAAATAATGGAAATGATATATATAGTATTTTTTTTTTATATTTTTAAATGTTTTTTTTTTTTTTAGGGAATATGTAAAAATATAAAATATATTTTTCATTTCCATTATTTAAATTTTTACAAATTATTTTATATTTTTACATATTCCCTAAAAAAAAAAATTACGACTTGGGTATTGTGACATTTTAGTCTTTTTTAATATCCACTACATTACGCTTCGATACTTCGTTATACCGCCTACAGAGCCTTGGCAGAACGGCAAAATGTCCGTGGTTTGTTTTGGATCCCGGCACATAGAAAAGGTTATAGTTACACTTGCGCGGCAGCAGCAGCAGCTTCTTGGAAGGCTGCAGGTAACTGCAGCCTTCCAAGAAGCTCGCTACATGTATCTTTATCATATCTGTCTTTTGTATCATACTACTATTATAAATGCGAAAGTTTGGATGGATGGGTGTGTTTGTTACTCAATCACGTTAGAATGGCTGAACGTTAGAACGGCTGTATATAAAATTTGACACAGAGATAGAGTATCGTGCTAATAACTTAGAGGGATGAGCAATATTGCATAATGTCCATATTCCGCAACTGGTTGACAACTGACAACTGTCATAATATGCATTAGAATAGAACGGATATTTGATAATTTTGTCATCGAAGCGAATCGAGGTAGGCTGACGGTTCACAGACCTCCCAGTTAACCAGGGTTCGCAATTTCGAATTCGATTTTAAATGCATCCCCGTTACTAAGCCTAGTCTTAGATTCGTGTTGATAATTTCACTTACTAGAAAATTATCAATCATTACAAAAAACTAAATGAAGAGGTAAACTCAATGAAGTATCAAAAGTCATTCATAATATATCAGTCTGTGACATATAAGGTACGTAAAATTCGTTCATTGAAATTTACGTACCTAAAATGAACTAACGCACATCTAACGCCTACAGCTATGGTCAGCTGGCGGGCGCTCGAGTGCGTGTCGCGTCGGCCGCTAACATTGCATGAGTGTGTGTGCAGGGATGTTGTTGCACATACGTTTTGCGGTTAGTAAGGATAACTATTTTATAAAAAAAGAGTAGGTTTGGTTTAAATTTATTTAATTACGGATGTTGTTTTAGACTTTTAATTTAATATTCTAATTGGGGTGTCTGAGGTATTGCGATTAATCTGTTACACGTTGTATAGTACTAACTGGGTTTTTAGGTCAGATAGGTAGTCGATTCATGTAAAATACTGGTATTCGGCTACATCCGGTGAGACTGGAAACCCGACCCCAACATAGTTGGGAAAATACTAGGCAGATGATGATGAAGTGCGTTGGACGATGGGTAGGGCATGTTTTCATGTGTCGTTGTGGTTCATGTTTTGTCAAACATGACAATAAACCGTCTTTAATATTGTCTTTACCCAAATGGGCATAATTCAGAAGTACCCCTTAGTGTTGGAGAAAACGGGCTTTAGGCATTGAGTTAGATGTCACTTAGTGTTGGAGAAAACGGGCTTTAGGTATTGAGTTAGATGTCACTTAGTGTTGGAGAAAACGGGCTTTAGGCATTGAGTTAGATTTCACTTAGTGTTAGTGAAAACGGGCTTTAGGCATTGAGTTAGATGTCACTTAGTGTTGGAGAAAACGGGCTTTAGGCATTGAGTTAGATGTCACTTAGTGTTGGAGAAAACGGACTTTAGGCATTGAGTTAGATGTCACTTAGTGTTAGTGAAAACGGGCTTTAGGCATTGAGTTAGGTGTCACTTAGTGTTAGTGAAAACGGGCTTTAGGCATTGAGTTAGATGTCACTTAGTGTTGGAGAAAACGGGCTTTAGGTATCGAGTTAGATGTCACTTAGTGTTGGAGAAAACGGGCTTTAGGCATTGAGTTAGATGTCACTTAGTGTTGGAGAAAACGGGTTAGATGTCACTGTATTGTGTTGTATTGTATCGACAATAATTGTCGAAGAAATGACATCGCCGCCGCCAATCGCCGCTACGAGGACACGGCGGTGCTTCGCCCAAGCGGGGCAGACATCCACGGTGTGCTCCACCGTGTTCGCGGACGATCCTCGCAATGGAAACACCTGGGCGTTTCCTCCCGCCCGATTCGGTGCAGGAACCTCCCGAAACAACCGTGTCCGGAGAAAGGATGTAGCAAACATCACTTGACGAGAATTACCTTCGAAAAAGAGCACAAAACACTCTTTCACGCAGGGTCACAATTACTTTTAGCACACATCAGACTCACCTACTGGCCTTTAGCAGGCAGAAACCTAGCTAAGCATGTAGTGCGTATTCAGGTCATCATGGGCAACCTACCAAGCGATAGGACTCATCTAGAGTACCCTTTTTTGAATACAGGGCTTGATTATGCCGGGACAGTGCTGATAGCCGACCGTAGGGGCAGAGGATGTAAGCTACTATAATCTTACATTTCTGTTTTTGTGTTTTTGCAGTCAGAGCCGTTCATCTGGAGCTGGTTTCCGACCTCACCAAGGAAGCTTTTCTTGTGGCCTTCAGCCGATTTATTAGTCGTAGGGGCAAGCCTCAACGCGTGTACTCCGACGAAGGCACTACATTCGTAGGAGCTTTCAATGAGCTTTCACGCTTCTTAAAGGTTTCATCTAGTAATATAGAGTCAGATCTTGCAACCAAAGACATTGAATTTAAATTTTCACCTGCCTACAGCCCACGCTTTGATGGGATTTGGGAAAGTGCAGTAAAGTCCACCAAACATTAATTGCGTAGAGTCATGAGCCTAACTCATTTGACATATGAAGAGCTCTCAACGTTTCTGATTCAGATAGAGGCTATTTTAAATACCAGACCTTTAACACCTGTATAAACTGATCCATCAGATCTTACTTGTCTTTCTCCTTCATACTTCGTCATCGGACGATCACTCACGTCAGTCCCTCGTCCTTAGTTCGCCGACGTCAATATGCAGCGGCTACAGCGCTTCGATCGTTTTGAAAAATTTCGGCGCTTCTCTAATAAATATGTTAACCAAATGGCAGACAGCTGGGCAAGAGCTAAAAATAGGCACCATAGTCTTGGTGAGAAACACAAATCTTCCTCCTCTTCTGTGGTTGCTGGGCAGAGTGGTCGCAGTGAAGACTGGCTCTGACGGGCATTGTCGAGTCGCCGACATCCTGACGAAGACGGACGTCATAACGCGTGCATACAACAACATATGCCCGCTTCCTGTCTCTTCAACATCATCTTGAAGACTTCGCTTCAACGCGGGGAATATGTTTCTGACGTCACATCAGGCCACACACCACACCGTGATCGCGAGCTTCCCCCGCCACAAGTCGCTTGCTTGCCGTCACCTTGAGCGTGCGCACACATCGGTCGTTTTCATACCACAATCCAAGAAATACAGTCAGTTGGAAATCAAGTAGTTTTATTTAGTCAAGACCACCAGCAGCACACCTGGAGTTTAATACTCAACACGCTTCGATAATCTTCATGTTTCCGAATTAACACGCATGTCGCGCCGCAGTGTGACCGACAGATGCAAAGCTTCTAAGACTCGTTTTTCAACGCATTTGTAGTGCATTCATTGCGCACTTATGGAGTCTCTCCACTTTGGTCGCACTTCGTCTTACCTATGTATGTTACTCAAAGTTTTGAAAAGATTTTAGTTGTAAATCTATAATATTCCAGCCATGCTGATACCATGCATGCCATGTGGTGGTGGTGCCATGGTGATAGGAATGTACTTCTCGCTTGTAGCAGCTTAATGTGAATACGGGGCTCCGACCACACCATGGCCGACTTGCTGGAGTGTCCCTGCGTTTTAGAGGACTTACTTGTCAGAAACGCTACAGTAGTAGCTCTTTTTATGTGTGTGCTGTGTGTGTAGGCTACTAGGCGCCTAGGCTGTTTCCTCCGTTGACGTAAGTATTAGCAGCCCCGGCAGGCGTCAGCCATAGAGGACCCCTTCCTGTGTGCTGTCATCTCTTTGAGGCGCGCGTGGAACACGAACGCGTCGTCGACCCGGCCTGTCATCATAAGACGGACGGACGGCGAGTTAGCCCATTACTCGTTATCCACAAGCCCGCGGTGCAACTGGGCTTAAACTAGGAGGACTCCTATGCTATAAGCACCAGTACGTACTCGTTATAAGTTAGCATTTTTATAGTACAGAGTCTTGTAGCGGCCTCTACCAAATCTCGATACGCTAAGAGAAGAAGCGTCCTCTACCTGCACACTAAAGATATTTTCTGTATTCGTAGTCACTGTTCATTGTCTGACAGTTTAGTACTTATGAAGTCGTTAAGGTGTCGCTACGATCGCACTGAAAGTGGTACTGAAACTTATCGGTTCTCTCTTTTTTACGTTCCTGAAAAGTGTATTCGTATCTCTGTCTTTAAATCAATAATAAGGCGTCGCACATACAAACAATTGATCGTCAAACAAATGCTGAAACCCAATAAGGTGAAGCGAAACAAGTACGTGCGAAAATCAAGCATCCTTTTCGCTCTCATAAGAAAAACCGTAAAGGCATTTTCGTGAATATCCAACTTTGATATTTTATTAAACAAAAACTCTACACAAAAATAAAAAATACCACAAGAAACATCATTCTATTTTATTACCATTCAAATTTTCACAATTGATTTTGTCATAGCCAAATTTTCGTAAAAAAATCACAAAGTTGAAATCCTACATCGCGCAAGCAAAGTTTTCGCGTCTGTTTTGTATGAGACTGAATTTCACGTACAGCTGTCGGGAGGTCCGTAGCTACTCCGGAAACCGGTCTGGCTAGGAGCCGGTCTAAGTCCTAGCCACCAAAAATGATGAGGCTAAGCAGAAAGCAATCATGAGGTAATAATTCAATGTCAAATGTTGATAAAGAAACTGATAAAGAAGAGACTTCGGTCTCAACCCCACGGCAGTAGCTACTTTGACCTCCTTTTGTTATTTTGGTTATTAAATGATACGGGTACTGTTTGTCTGTGTCATCCCACTGCTGGGCAAAGGCCTCTCTTAATGACAAATCCAAATTCTTCGATCCAGAGCCAATGTGGACCACTGGTCGTTAGTTTTGTCTAGCTCGTCCCGCCATTTCCTGCGAGGTCTACCGCGTCGCGTTATTACGTCCACTGTGGTAGTTACTATCGTTTCAGTAAAACAATGATGTTGATAAATTCTAAAGTCAGTTAGAGCGCTCGCGTCGATCTTTATATGAAGCCGTGTTTGCCTGGCTTGGTATATGGGTCCAACCATTACATAACGAGTTTCTGCTGTGCCTCGGAAAGCACGTTAAGCCGTCGGTCCCGGCTGTCATTTGTAGATCTTTGACCGTCGGTACAGTAGTCAGTGGCCCAAAAAGTCTGACAACCAGTCTTACCAAGGGGTATCGTATTACCCAGTACTAACTGGGTTGTGCAGGTCAGATAAGC
The DNA here is from genome assembly GCA_905163415.1 of Noctua fimbriata. Classification (NCBI taxonomy): domain Eukaryota; kingdom Metazoa; phylum Arthropoda; class Insecta; order Lepidoptera; family Noctuidae; genus Noctua; species Noctua fimbriata. The sequence continues at coordinate 6,706,631 of LR990951.1, forward strand.
AGTTGCTCCTAAAATACTGGTACTCAGCTGCATCCGGTTATACTGGAAGCCGACCCTAACATAGTTGGGAAAAGGCAAGGCATACGATGAATTGTCTTTTCACTCGTAAACATAAATGTAAAAACTCTCGCCTGTTACCCAACAGGGTAGGCAGACACTACAGAAGGCCATATGCTACGACCCTTACATACTCCTTTGCTCCGATAGCGACTCATCATCATCATTTCAGCCGAAAGACGTCCACTGCTGGACATAGGCCTCCCCCAAACGGGGGTTTTGCCATAATCGACACGCTTGGCAGGCGGGTTGGCAATCGCAGTACGGTTGTTAAAAAACTGCCTAAAAAGCTGTTGCCCATTCTCTGGTAAGTCCCTGAGTCGCCTCTTACAACACCCACGGGAAGATGTGGGATGGTGCTATTCCTTACGTCCGACAGCATACAGTACAGTTTTTTCCAGTTTATGTCACTCATGAACTGATCGGAATAGCACTGTTTTAAACTTTCACGGTTTACAACTAAACTTATACTGCCACTTACGGGATATCTTAGATGATTGTTCAATATCAGGAGCTCAAAATAATGAACAATCACGGAAGATATCCCGTAAGTGACAGTATAAGTTTAGATCGGATTAGGTAGTATTTACTTGCGTAAACTAAGTAACATACCAGTATTTTTTTATATATATGTATATGTTACGGCTAAAAGACGAAGTGTAGCTAGTTCTAGCCGGCTAAAGCTAGGTGCGGCCGGTAACAGTTATGTATCCTTTTTATTGCTATGCCACTCCGAGCAATGGATTAGGTTAGGTTAGAACTGTGTGTGTGAAAGCGCGCGAGCCGAGTGAGCGCAGCGAGCCGAGCGAGCGCTACATCCAAATTGGTTGCATGTTCTAACCGAAGATAAGTAGGATACATCTAAGTTTAACCGGCCGCACCTAAGTTTAGCCAGCTAAAACTAGGTTTAGCCGCACTTCGGCTATTAGCCGTAACATACATACATATTTGTACTAGCTTTTGCCCGCGCCTTCACTCGCGGTTATTTATAATTTGACAATTACACTCTGAATACACTACTAAAGTTTCTACATAATAATATAGTTAAATCATGATTCGAATGACATGTGGCGCCATCTATTATCATAAGGACGTTATTGTTGTTTCCTCGGGTAAAGTGCTTTTTTTCGGGATAATTGTTACTCTAAGTCCGTTTCTGTACACCTAACAACGTATATGCAAAATTTCAGGATGATCTGTTCAGTGGTTTAGGCGTGAAAAGGTAACAAACAAACAAACTTAATTTCTCATATATAACATTAGTAAGGATGTACGTTTATTTTATATGGATTTTTTTTTTTTTTAAGTTCTAATTTAAATTTTCCTGTGTCCATGTCTTTTCTACACACTGTGTGTACATTTCTAATTCAAGAGCGAAAACTTCTCATGAAACAATCCATTTGGGTCGGGATTTTGTAGGGAGATATTATCATTATCAACATGTTCATTACTTACTTAAAGTTTAGGCAAATAAACTCTACCTTTCCCAATCTATGGCCATGTACATCAAATTAAAATGAAATCAAACAATCAATATTTTCTCAACTTTTATTTCAAACCTACGACTAGAAAACATCACACACACTGAAAACCTTATTTTAAGTACCAATATAGTTAATATCCTTATCTTATTGCCAAGAGGTATTTACAAAACTATCTGTTATATTTCTTATAAGACTAGATTTATTAACTCTTGTTACGAAAGACTAGACAAGACTTAAATTAAAATAAACAATTATGTTTTAGAAAATCGAGAAAATTTTCATAAAATAAATTAGTCCCATTTGGGTGCCAATAGCGATAATGGCGCCCAAGTGGGACTCAGTAATTGTTAGGCCTTTAGTTTTTTTTTTCAAAATGACTATTTGCTAAACTAGTTCCAATATTTAAAAAAAAACGAATAGTTGATATTTTCTTTCTGTTAGCTTATTTAGTGTTGTTTTACTGGCAAGGCTCTTCCGCTTTCCAAATCTCTCTATTTTGAGCTATCTCTGATTATGTTAACCTCGCAATTTCCTCCATCAGACCCTCCCAGTTATAGGTTGAATTATTAAAAGATTTTTTTCGATAATCGAATTCAGTCCCAGTTGGGTGTCAATATAGATAATGGCACCCACATGGGACCCCATTCGATTGTCTGAAAAAAGAGCTTTTTTAAATCAAACAAATTGTTTTTTTTTTCGAGAATATAATTGTGTTGTTTGTAAATTAGACCACGTTCGATTTATAGTATATATTATCAGAACACAAAAGGTAGTAAGTAGGTAAGGTGGTGGTAAGTTGTTGAGGCAACATAATTATTACGGGATTTAATGAACTTAACGTATTGATGATTTTAATGGTTATAATTTTATAAATACGTACGTGTTACGGTCGCGAATCATATTTTGTTCAACAACCTGACACTGACCGGCAAATTGCAAAAAAACCTAAGAAAATTTGAATTTCGCGGTACCCTCGCGTTTTCACCTTGAATTTTTCTATTAATCTCAATTAGGCGCCATTTTCTATAGCATATTCTTAAATAACAAAATATTTATTTTTATATTATACTTTAATATGAGTTGTATTTCAGAGATTTATTTAAGTAGAGTAAACTAACTAAATACATTATTCATTAAAAACTAATAAATAACCTAAAATAAATAAACTAATAACAAACAATAAAAGTGTAATAGTGGCTTAATTGACAGTGCTGGGATAACTTTAATCCGAATTACATTGATCGCGGAGGTTGTAGTTTTTTTGGATTTACTCACTTAAATTGTGGTTTACCATAGAATTGGACCCAGGTTACGTCAAAAGGTGACACCAAAACAACTCAATGAATACAAAAGTACTGTTGGTTCCTCAAGGTTTAGTACAGCGCGGAAAGTTAAAATTCCAACAATGCCATAATAACTTTTTTTTTTTCATAAATAACACATCTAAGCTTCACAAAAACAATTTTCAAATAAAAATGAGCATTTCAGAAAAGAGTGAATCAGCCTGTACTAATGATGACAAAAATCGTTGTATCACAGATACCAGAAGCCATTGAGTTGAGAATCGCTTGTGTTACTAAAAAATACACTATTATAGGAAATTAGAACTGCTTTATTAGTCCCATTTGAGTGCTAGTTTTTTATAATATTATCTTCTTAAACTATACAGAGTGTAAACGGACCCTTCACGAAGCCGTCAACCAAGCATTCTGTACATCAAACTAAGTAACTTTACGCAAAAATTATTGCTGGGAAACGACTTTTTTTTTGGGGTGAAAAATCACGTTTTATGGTAGGACTCAATGTAACGCACTCATAACATTGTGCTGATGGATGGATTGAATAGTACGGAGGTAGTGGAGATGTTTAAAGTAAAAATCTTACATTAAAACCATGTATTTGAAAAAAAACTTGTGAAAAGGTTGGAAGTTTGACCCCCAATATATCCGTAACGTATGGTCTAGAACATAAAAATGATCGCAATGACGGGGAGAACAAGTGCCTTTCGGCTTCGTTAAGGGTCTTTTTACACCCTATATTATTGTTGCTGGCAGTAATCACTTTTAATCGGACTTACAATGACCGCGGAACTTGTAGTTTCAGGATTTTAAAACTCAAAAGTGGTTTCTCGTGGATGTGAAATGCGTTTGAGGTCCTGAAATAACTCTTCATATTCTAATCACTGATTTAGCTCGTAGCTAAATAATAACAGTCGCTCGGGTCGATCTTGCCTAGGATGGTCCGTGGATGGGCCACCCATTACAAATCGAGTTTCCTCCGTGCCTCGGAAAGCACACTAAGCCGTTGGTCCCGGCTGTCATTTGTAGATCTTTGACAGCCGTTACAGGTAGTCAGTGGCCTGAAAGTCTGACCACCAGTCTCACCAAGGAGTATCGTATTACCCAGTACTAACTGGGTTGTGGAGGTGAGACAGGCAGTCGCTCCATGTAAAATACTAGTATTCAGCTGCATTCGGTTAGACTGGAAGCCGACCCCAATATAGTTCGGAAAAGGATAGGCAGATGATGATTCTGATCACTGATATAAACATAAATTCATTCATTCATAATCAGCCTATAATGTTCCCACTGCTGGGACACAGGCCTCCTCTCTATGAGAGGGAATGGGCTATAATCCACCACGCGGGCATATAAACATAAAATTGAGTATTAATATTATATAGCATTATAAACAATCTTAGATCACCCCTTATTACTTCCAGCAGTAAATAGATCTATCGTTGCCTTACTGACCCCACTAGGAAAACTCTGCACTCGACCTTCCATGATCGTGGATATTTCTCCAGAGCTGGACTGAAGACCATTTCTGACTGGCGGGACTTTCTTGCCGTTGACTAGAAGGCCGTTGATTTCTGCGGTGTCTGAAATGGAAGAGGGAAAGATATTAGGAGGGAACAGGGCCAAAAAAAAGGTATTTGAAGAAACTATTGCCGTCGCGCTGCGTCAAGCATGCCCCCGTAGGGTGTGATAAGGACAGTGCAGCTCAGACCGATTATGTCACAAAACAAATTGACGAGATCGACGTTTCGTATTCCCTTTTTTTCTCTTCGAAAACTGAGCAGATTCAATTATTTTTGACATTAAAATTAAAAAAAAGAGTCATAATCAGCCTATAATGTTCCCACTGCTCGGACACAGGCCTCCTCTCTATGAGAGGGAATGGGCTATAATCCACCACGTGGGCCCAGTGCGGGTTGGTAGATGTCACATGTCTTCGAATTTTTGGTTCTAGGACATGCCGGTTTCCTCACGATATTTTCCTTCACCGTTTTGAGAGCAGTGGTGATGAAATAAATTACACAAAGTAATGCGCCTGCCTGGGTTCGAACCCACGACTTACTACTCGCAAGTCGGGACCGCCACCACTGGGCCACCGCTGCTCTCAAAAAAAAGAGTATTTTATGTTAAAAACTTTTTGAATTTATCTGGTATCCTCTAAATAAATCACGGTTGTAAAAATGAGGCATTTTTTGTCATTTTTGGAGTCAGTCATATTTTATTTACTTAGGAAATGACAGGGAGGTGTCTACAGTAGACATTGATTTTATGAAAAAAAAAAATGGTTGCTGGAGAGGCATTATTCAGGAAGAAAAAAGGGCATTACATTTGTATGGAGAATCGCAGCCCCTGTTTCTTAAGGCATACAACAAATGTTTATGAGTATGATATATTTAATTTTATTGTTTTCTTAATGTATTAAGGTTCCGTTTATTTTTTTTGTCTTGTCTTAAATAAACAAATAAAAATTGCATGTTGTATTTTATTTGATGAGTTTAGAGGAGCTCGTGGCTAAATAATAGCAGCCACTCGGGTCGATCTTTAGGTTAAGCCGTGCTTGCCTAGGTCGGTCTGTGGATGGGTGACCGCCCATTACATACCGAGTTTTCTCCGTTCCTCAGAAAGCACGTTAAGCCTTTTGGTCCCGGCTGTCATTTGTAGATCTTTGACAGTCGTCAGGTAGTCAGTGGCCCAAAAATTCCGACAACCAGTCTTACCAAGGGGTATCGTATTACCCAGTACTAACTGGGTTGTGCAAGTCAGATTGGCAGTCGCGCCATGTCAAATAGGATGTTAGACTGGAAGCCGACCCCAATATAGTTGGGAAAAGGCTAGGCAGATGATGATGATTTTATTAGAAGAGTTTCAAATACCCCAAAATTTAATGAATTCCACACAGTATGTACGCACGATGGCCAATCAAACTATACAAAACCATTTATGCGGATCTTTCATTGTATAGAAAGTCTATACAAAGCGAGGCCAAGTTATACTGGAAATGTAAGCTTCATGTGCCGCCGTGTGTACCTACATACATTGTTATGTCAATAAAATAATTTAGATTTTTCGACTTTTTGGTGAATTAGTGTGACAGGCTGACGACAAACGACTTCAGCCCCCGTACATGACCACCGTAGACAACGATTTCTTTGTCGGAAGAATCGACAAACTGACAGATAGTGCAAAGATATTGTTGAGAGTATGGACGCCTGCGCTAAGTTAAATAGCAATATGTGATGTGTCTGTGCATGTCTACTTTGTATTTTATATAGGCGTGCTCTCGTCCATGTATCTGTGCACTGACAGTTACGTTTGTTTACATAATCTTCAACGGATGAACTGTTTTCCAAATTGGTATTAATGAGGTCTTTTAATAAGCCTACTTTACGAGTTAATCCGCTGTCTTCAAATGCCCTTGCCAAATTTTCCCATACCTGTTTTGCATTTTGAGCTTCTTGAATATGTACGTATAATATCGGGTCAACTAATAGTATTAACTTTGACTTGGCTTTGATGTCTTTTTTAACGGAGTCAGGGTCAGTAGCCACTTGGTTCCTTTAAAACGCAGTTATACATATCTTCAAGTTGTAGGTACGCCTTGACTGCAAAACTCCAACTTGTCCAATTCTCACGGCCCGTTAGCTTTTCAATTGACATCATTGAACTGCTTCCAGCCATATTTATATCGTAAATATTCAATCCGTAAATAAAATAGCTGAAAAGAAAAAAAATGACTCGCGAGCCCGGTAACCAAAAGTGAGGTTATACTCGTGGTTTTTCTTTTACTATTATAAATACAGTTCAAAACACAAAGATAACTTTAAACGGCAGGCTTGGGACGGCCCATAACCTGATGAAATGAGGCGAAAGGCAATTTGTAAGACAGCGGATTAACTCGTAAAGTAGGCTGTCATTGTGTCGACACAATCTGTCATTTTGTCGATTCTTCCGTCAAAGAAATCCTTGTCTACGGTGGTCATGCTACGGGGGCTGGAACGAACATCAACGATGTGTCAATTAAAATTATACTCATATCAAGTTGATAATTCAGTCAACCAATCACAGCGCAGCATGACATGCGTTTGACAATTATAATACGTTGGATATTTATTGTATTGAATTTCGGTTACAAAACCGAAGGAAAGAGGTATTAGTAATATATCCTTATAATATCATATAAGTATCCCTATTTTTTATCAGTTTTTCAAAACAAACGATATTTTCGAAATTATATTTGATGTTAAAAATCATAGCTTTAATAGACGAACCACAGATAACAACCCATTTTATATTCCAATATAATAGGTGGGAAATTCTGGAAACAATGTCTCAATATTATCACTTCGTCAGATCATTGAATAAACCTATTTAAAAAAAACTAGACGAATGTGCCTTATCCCGCTTAAGGGCATTACATGGCTCAAATCCCAAAAACAGCGTATGTTCAAAGAAATTTGTTGATGAATCCCTTCGTGCGTTTTCCGTGTAAAAAAAGTATGTTATAGTTAAGTTCATCACAAATAAATTGTATTGTTTAAAATTTTAATAAACCTTCTCAATTTTTTTTGATTAATCGCAGAAAATAGGTCCTTTTTCAACCTTAATTGTAAATTATCTCTGTAACGGCTGAATAGATCGGCATGAATTTTGTAACAACAAATACGTAATGATATACTTAACAATCTGTATTGTTTTTTTTTCTGTTATTTCTTTTAATATTTTTAAATGATAAATAAAAACCGAAATTTTGCGAAATGTGCGGGGCAAGTCAACTAAAACCATCAAGGGATAAAATCATCAAGGTCATCGAGCAATGTAATGCCCTTAATAAGAACAAGTGAAGCAGCAATATTTAAATACCTTCATCAACACTCTTCGGAAAAGCTTTCCTCTGCATACCAACAATACAAGGCCCCTTCGCCAAAGACCAAGAGGGTACATTCTCCTCCCTCTTTATAGGCTCCAAAATATTCCTCCTTGACCTCATAACATTAGGTAGATCACCCCTATTCACATCCTCCAAATTATCACCTGGCAACATTATCTTGTTTTGAACTGGCAACATAGTAGGTTCCATTTTTGAAATTTGATTTTCAACGGTAAAAATCTCTTTGGGAGTTTCGTCTTTTGGTATTATAGGTTTAATGTCTGCTGAGGAATTTGTTTCAGTACTATCTTGAGAAATAAGGCGGTGTTTTGGTGATATTGAGTCTATTCTTTTTGGTATGTTCTTTAGTTTCGGTATCTGGTCTTCCAAGGAGAGGGGAGGGGCGGTTGCCATGTATTGGCTGTACATGCTACCTATTAATTCTTCAGTGCGCCTGAAAAGATGGATATTAAATTAGAATGCAAGACTTGAACGTTAAAGGAAGAAAACAGTTAAAACGTTTGAGTTTTCTTGCAAAAAAAAAATGTAAAACTAGCTTTCACCTGCGGTTTCGCTCGCGTTAATTCAGAATTTGACAATTAAACTCTTAACACACAACTAAAGTTTCTATAATAATATAATTCAATCATCATTCATCTATTATCATAAGAACGTTATTCTTGTTTTCCTCGGGAACAGTACTTTTTTTCGGGATGAAAGGTACCTTATGTCTGTTTTTGTACACCTGACAACGTATATAAAAAAATTCAAAATGATCGATTGATTGGTTTAGGCGTGAAAAGGTAACAAACAAACAAACTTAGTTTTGCTTTTATTAAATTGATTAGGATGAAGTGTACAAAAAAGATCAGTGAGTCGAAAATGTATTTCTAGAACATATAATTCTAGGCCAAACATATTTGTTTCGTGGGGAAACCGAAACCATGTCCGTTTTGCCACTGAAAGCAATCGCTCTAATTCTGCACTAAGCAAGAATTACACCTAGCTTATACCTAGACATTATACCTAGCTTCCCTTAGGCGACACCTAAAAGAATGTGTAAAGGAAAGCAAACTATTTTATTTCTATAGCTTATTCTAACAGTGCAACCTTTCTTAGGCATTTACTTATTAATTAGTTAAAAGGACATGAGGAGCTTAGAAGAGACCCTGAGTAGAAGTGTACAATATGTTAAAAAACCATGGCCAATCCGTGAGGGTATTATTCGGTATCAAGATTAGATTCTACTTATGCAATCTTTTATGGAGAACAAGTAAAAAAAAAAAAACGATGAAAATTAAAAAAAAAATGTATTTATAAAAGGAAACTTACATGGCAACACACACATGGTGACACTCAGGTTGCTTCTCGGGTAGTGACGCCATAAATAACAATTGACAATCGAACATACTTATGCCGAAGTTGGTGTTGTCACCTTTTAAAACTTTGATCGAATTTTAGGAAACGGTGGTAATTTGGGACAAAAATCATGCATTTTAAAAAATACATTAAAATTTTTACTTTTAGGAATATTTTATGTTTCTTATTTTAATTGGTAATATCATTGCTATTTGTCCCTTTCGGATCGGATAGGGTTTTTTTAACATAATGTATACGTGAATAATTTTAATATATAACACCACTAAATATTGTTTTTACCTAGTAAGTGGTATGATGACTGTCTGCGGCGGCGCGTTCGTTGGGTGGTAAGCGTTAGGACCGAAGGCGTCAAGAGCTGAGTTGCCAGTCACCTGTAAACAATAAGGCACAATTTAGCATAATCAGTCTTTAATGTTCCGACTACTGGGAATGCTCCTAAAAGGGGAAGTGGGTGATAACTATAATCCACCACGCGGGCCCAGTTCGGGGTGGTAGATGTCACATGTCTTCGAATTTTTGGTTCTGGGTCATGCCGGTTTCCTCTCGATATTATGTTTCACCGTTTTGTAAGCAATAAAGATGAAATACGGGGCCACTGGGCAACCACTGCTTAAGCACAATTCAAGTATAAAAAATCATGGTTTTAGTGAAAGATTCTGAATTGTTTTGGCATAGATACACACACATATGTCAATCTTCTTCTTAGCGTGTCGATGGCAATCTAAATCGTGTCAGCACAGAACTGAGCTACTAGTTTCGTAACCTGGGCAGTCAGCGAGTCCCCTGGTGACTGGCTAATCCTTTCACCACGATGGCAATGCAAAGTCCGCTTATAAAACCGGCTTCGAAGGGTTCTCACAAGACAAATCAGAAATTCTTTCCGATGTCTACCGCAAAACTCACTGCGACATTCTTTGCGTCCAAGAGACCCACCGAGCTAAAACCCAAAGCCGGCCACACATCAATGGACTTACGATTATCGCCGAGATCTGTCATATAAGTCAATAACAAAATCAGTATGAGTTGACCTCGCATTCTGCTGAAACTCCGTACTAATAAGTCAGCGCAAGATACAGTGTTTCCACCGAAGTGAAATTGAATGGAGTTTTTCATCGGTTATTAGAAAAATAACAGCGATTTCGTACAAAACTGCCATACCTACACGGTCAAAATATATGGAACAGCTGAATTTAAAAAAAAAATACCGATGAAAAATTTCTATGTGGGGGGGGTGTTCAGAATGATGTACTGAATACGTGGTAACCATTTTAGCGTCGGTTTTTCTTTCACCTTGTATATTCTTATTATTCGTGTTTGAATGTGGTTGTTGAGGTCATCCAGTACTAACTGGGTTGTGGAGGTTACATAAGCGGTCGCTCAATACAACATTATTTTTAGTATATGCGAAACCTGAATTTAGTTTGTTCAGAATAAGTAACTGAATCGATTCCAATAATTTGTAACCCATGTTATATTTTGTCCCAAAAATATTTAAAAAAGGCTACAAGTTGGACACCGAGCGACACTTAGTACCCATCGCAATGATTTAGGTACCTACTGCCAAATAATTATTATCAATGAGCTCAAGACGCTGGAGGCGCGCGCGCGGCTGCGCCACGTGATGACCACGTTTTTGTGCGGTCAACCAGGTAACAAGCAAGCTTATAACTTTGTGATTTTTTAAGATAAAGTTTTGAAATTGTGTACATAGATACTTTACATAAAAATACTAAACACGTGTTTCAAGATTCGCATATACTAAAACTAATATTGTATAAAATACTGGTAGGTATTCAGCTACATCAGGTTAAATTGAAGGTTGCAAAGGTTAGAGAAATGATGATTTGTGCTTGAAAAGAAACAATTTCTAGATAAAAAAAATATATTATGATCATAGGATTTTTTACCTCCATTACACCAATTTGAGTTGTCCTCACGTGGTAAGGGAAATTCTTGTTGGCAAATACGGGTAGTGTCAGCAGCTGTAACACAAAATTTGTTTCTGCATGTTTTCATCTAAAAAAGTCGCAAAATACAAAAAAAAAAAACTCAGGAACATTTTTCAATCATGTCGTTAGAAGGCTAAATAAAAACAGCCGCACGGGTCTTCACGTTAAGCCGCGCTTGCCAAGGTCGATCCGTGGATGGGTAAATATCCATTACACAACGAGTTTCCTCCGAGCTTCGGAAAGCACGTTAAGCCGTTGGTCCCGGCTGTCATTTGTAGAGCTTAGACAGAATTGTTACAGGTAATATTCAGTGGCCCAAGTCTGACAACCAGTCTTACTTAAAGGTATCATATTACTCAGTACTAAGTGGGTTGTGGAGGTCAGATAGGCCAGGTCCATGTAAAATACTGGTTTTCAGCTGTATCTAGTTATTCTGGCAACCGACCCCAACATAATTGGGAATAAGCTAGGCAGCTGATGATTTCAAACATTTAATGAATTATTTTTCTTACCAAAAACATAATATGACCACAGAATGTTATAAAGAGTAGCACAGCTGTTACCACGCTCTCTCGTACCCATTTATCTGAAATAATGCAAATAAAATTATTAAGGTAGTACCTATCTACCAGTAGCGAAGGGTCAGTTTTTGTAAGAGGTAAGCCGGAGTACATTATCTTAAATGTGATTATATTATTTGTCTATAGAATACTCACTGTGCCATTTTTGAAAGGGAAGCCGGTAGAAATTGAGTTGTATGGAACCTTCGCCACTGCTATCTATAGTAACAAGCACCAATATGTTTGCACTCAGCAACATTCAAAATTAATTTTCTTCTACTGAATTATAGAGGTGTGAAGAACAGGGCGTAAAGTTCGTCATCCCCCATAGAAAAGTGAGGATCCTCCGACCAGACGGGTGTTGTGTCTGGTGGGCTACTGTCCAACAGTTGTTGTCAGGTTAATCTACAATACAGGTTGTAAGGAACAGCCCTCCACAAACTGACAGAGTGCATTCAGCTACTTATTCTGAATCATATTCCACCGGAATTTTTCTTCTGATTTTCTTTTTTTTTAATTTTTTTTTCAGTTACTATACCTTTATTTCTCTCTCTCTCTCTCTCTCTCTCACTCCATTTATATAAATAATGCGGCTTAAATAAAAAAACCAGCAATGGATGTTGAAATAATCTAACGAACAACGCGTGAAATCAGCTGTTCACTTCCTGCCTAGCTACAGAGTTCATCGAACTCGTCGTCGCGCTTGCCGTTCGCTACGTGCGTTTTGCCACAGTAACGATACATTGCCTATGAAAAAACAAAACGAATCAAATGTATTGGATTCCTTTAACATTCCTGAAATAATTTCTTGTACCGGTCATCTTGGTATAATATACTGAATTCATCCCATCAGTTTGTGGAGGGCTGTCCCTTACATCTTGTATATTCTGAAGGCGAGGAAAAAACTTAACTGCGCAATTTAGATTTTTTTATGTTAGTTCTTCATTTGTGTCATAGATGGCGCTGTAGTACTTTTTGTAAAAAGTTACTGTAGTATTTTTTGTAGTGCCGCTACAGTATCATTTATTGCAATATCAATCCAGACCAGAAATCGGAATGGATAGAATTTATTTGATAAAAATATGTACATAAAAGTTAGTAACATGTGAATTATAAAATACCGGAATTATTTTAAAGTTCCCAAGTAAAGATGTTAAACTATAATAAGATAAGATTAAGTATATCGAACACTAGCGACCCGCCCCGGCTTCGCACGGGTGCAATATATTTATATAAACATTCCTCTTGAACACAGTTGTAAACTACAGGGTGTAAGGGGCTGTCCCTTAACCTCGCTGGTAACAAAATAACAACTAACAATTACAAATTACTTACCCACAAAAGTATTCGCAGTCAGAATGAACAGGGACTTACCTACAAAAGTATTCGAAGTCAGAATGAACAGGGACTTACCTACAAAAGTATTCGCAGTCAGAATGAACAGGGGTCCGGCGTAGAACCACAACGTACCGCAAATGAAGAAAGGACAATAGAAAATATTCTGAAAGAAAGAAACAAAATTCACTTTAGAGTAATGTGACCAGGTGGCGTAACATGACGTCTTAAAACAGGAGTAATTCCAGTGTGGGAAAGAGATGGCGCTAGACGACCTGTATAGCTCTGTCTCTTTCCCACACCGGAATTACTCATGGTAACCCCCCTGAACAACAAAACTTTCGAGGTATGAGAAACAGGGTGTAACGTCCCTCATCTGTACTATAATAATAGTACAGATGAGGAACGACACATTTTTTTATTACACTTTAAAAAAAAAAAAAAAGAATTATAGGTAAAATTTGTTTGTAAGTTCGTTAGTTTGTAAGTTTGTATGTAGGGGGTAATTTCCGGAAATAATGATCCAATTCTAAAACTGCTGCATCCGGTTAGACTGGAAGCCGACCCTAACATAGTTGGGAAAAGGCTTAGATGATGATTGTGTGTACTTATGGCATTGTGTCAAATTAATGTATTTTCTTTCTTTCTATTTTTTTTTGCTTTCTTTTTATTGTTATATTAATCACGCGGATAACTTTAATTGCGTGATACAGGACTATTAGTTCTTATCTTGCGTCATAGATGTCCCTACAAAACTTTTAAATGTATAGCTAAAAATGCATCAAAGGGTTTAAAAATTAGCAGACCCGACAGACGACCTGTCCAAAAATATATCCAGGAGATTTGAATCAACTTGAGTTATTTATGCACCTCAGTCTTCTCCTTCTTCAGAAGAAGATCGAGACACCAGCCTAACCTGGTGTTTTAGAGTTTTTATGCCGCCCATGGGCCTCTGACTTGGCTTTACATGCCGTCAAGAAATATCTCTGAGGCTTGCTGGTTTCCTCACGATGTTTTCTTTCACCGAAGCAAGTGATAATTATTATACAATACGCACGCACATGAATTCGAAAAGAGAGCAGTATGTGTCTTGAGTTTGAACTTGAGACCTATATCCATCTCGGTAGCGATCTTAGTCAAACCCTTTTCTCTTTTTGTAATTCAATTTTTTTTAACCTACAGTTCATCATTCTCCTGCCTTTATCCCAATTTATTTTCATGTCGGTGCAGCATGTCTTCTTCTTCTATACTTCTCTATTACTCGTCATCTCATCAGACACCTCCTTTCTTGCCATATCATCCTTCACACAGTCCATCCATCGTTTCTTTGGTCTTCCTCTACTCATACACCCCATCCACATTCATATGTACAAAGACAGTTAGGAATACCGCCCGGCAAGGCTCCAGTGGAGCCCAACGTTAAACTGCTCGCCGCGAAGATGAACACCCCGGTGTACATCTCTCGCCTACATTACACCCCTGACGCAGAGGACATCGCGGAGTACGTGCGCCAAAGGTTGAGATACACGCCAAGAGTACAGCTACTGGAGCCGCACCACAACGTCAATTTCAAGGCGTTTGTGGTACACATACCAACCTGTTTGTTCCATTTGGTGCAGGATATTATATTTATTATAAATTTACCTTTTCCGGGTATTTCCTGACGGTGAAGAAGATGGAGTAAGCGAACATGCACCACGCTAAGATCCTCAATATTATTAGGCCATAGCCAGCTGGGCTCTCGTATAGGTACAGCACTTCACCTGGATCGAAGGCCTGGGAGTAAAGATTTTTATAATTATGTCATTATAATCTTAGTCTCTGACTGCTGAGCATAAGGTCCTGGGTACGATTCCCAGTTTGGGCAAAGTGTTATTGGGCTTTTTCATCAGGAATTTCTCAGTAGCAGCCACGGAGTCTGGATTTGAGCCCAGTTGATGGCAATAGGGTCGCACCCAATTACTTGGGACTTGAACATAACTGGCGAAATGTGGGTGTACTATTAGGTACACCTCTGCCTAACCCTTCGGGGATTACAAGTTGCAGGTCAGTGTCAGGTTGTATTTTGAACAAAATATGATTCGCGACCGTAACACGTATAGCATAGTCTGCCTATAATGTTCCCACTGCTGGGACACAGGCCTCCTCTCTATGAGAGGGAATGGGCTATAATCCACCACGCGGGTCCAGTGCGGGTTGGTAGATGTAATTTTTGGTTCTAGGATATGCCGGTTTTCTCGCGATGTTTTCCTTCCCCGTTTTGAGAGCAGTGGTGATGGAATAAATTACACAAAGTAATGCGCCTGCCTGGGTTCGAACCCACGACTTACTGCTCGTAAGTCGGGACCGCCACCACTGGGCCACCGCTGCTCTCTAACACGTATGTATTTACAGAATTATAATAGCTAAAATCATCAATATAACCCTCTAAGTTCATTCAATGCCATTGAATGACTATTTCAAGATATTGTTTTTCAATAGGGGGGTTAAATGTACTAAGAGGGTTGTATTGATGATTTTAATGATTGTAATTCTGTAATACATGCGTATTACGGCCTCAAATCACATTGTCAAATCACATTGTCAATCAATATAAAACCTTACACTGACCTGACAAATTGCAAAAAAAGAATTTTGCGGGCTACCCTGGCGCTTCCACCTTAGGGACTAACCAGACTTATTCAGCTCTGTTCAGCTTTGTCCATAGAAACAACGATTTTGTATGGAAATGCGTTCACATCTATATAGACGCGAAAAGCTGAACGGATGCGTACGCATCTCCATACAAAATCATTGTTTTCTGTGGACAAAAGCTGAACAGAGCTGAATAAGTCTGGTTAGTCTCTTAACAATATATCTCATTACTGCTTACCTTAGCCTGATAAACGAAGAGCACAATATAAGTCACGATGTAACAGCACATGAACACGGTCAGTCTGACCGTGAACCCCACTTTGAGTCTGCCTCGGGTGATGGTGTAGCCTTTAGCCATCAGCACAAGCAGTAACAGGAATGTCATCTCTGATAGGCCGCAGAAGAATTGACCTGAAAAAGATAAAACATAATATCATGGTAAAGTAAAACCGCCATTAAGATTTAGGCAGGCGTAGATACGGGTGGGGGGGAGCAATTTTCCCCCACACTGATAAAGAAAAGTTCTAAAAAAAACCGACCAAGCGCAAGTCGGAGCGCGTGGAGGGTTCCGTACCATTGTAGTAGGGGAGCCGGGGAGCCTCCTTCAATATATTTTTATTATTTGTTGTTATAGCGGCAACAGAAATACACATACGATGAAATTTCAACTGTCTACCTATTACGGATCATGAGATACAGCCCACTGACAGACAGACGGACGGATAGCGGGTCCCGTTGGCTACTCTTAGGGTACGGAAATCTATAAACTCGGAAACCTATTGCGCTGAGTCGAGGTTTTATGTAGCCTTCCGCGAAAACTCCGATACCCGACACCCTGAGCGGCCGAAATTCCTCCTTCAATTTTAATGATGTCTGAAATTGGGGTGTTGCATCTTAAAGAATTGAAGTTAATCTTGTAGCGCGACTCCGACCTCTCCACTCTCAAGGTGCACTTGGTCTTGCTCCTTCTACGACGCTTTCCCCACGACCTCCTCTGTCGTAGTGGAGGGTAAAGTAGGGCACACACTCAGTACATATTTAACTTACCAACAATCCTAGCATTGTCGGTCCCAAATCCGTTGGCAGCATATCGAATATAAGCCAAGCTCTGCAGCATAACGCCCGAGTGCTGTGCCACTATAGACATCAAGAACAGCTTGTATGTCGAGTGCAGCAGATGTCGGGACTTTAGCTCAACGCTGCACATCACTACTGCTATCATTACGATGACGTACGCGAAGGTGTAGGCTAGAAGTACTGGAAGGACATCTGCGGAGTGTAAGAAAAAAATATTTTGAAATATTTCTACTGAGGAACTGCTGGCAGTTTAGATTTCTGTTCAGTCTTTTCCTAACTATGGGCGGATCCTCCGCACAATCCTCAATGGATGTACTTCGCCCTGTCGAGAGCGGAGGGGTCTGTCAGACTCGTACTGACTAAAACCACACCGGTGTTCCCTCGTACAATTGCGTCAGGGGGCAGGGTAATCTAATGCGACTTCCGCTGCGCCGGCTCGCTTGTCCTACGGGTCTCGACCCGGGACGGAGTGAGTTTTAAAACTCCCCCCGTTACGGCTGAGAGGCGTGCGTGGAACACTACGCGCCGCTGCCTCGGGTCCAGTGTGACGTGGGGTGACGGATGTCTCCGAATCCGTCGCACCTGGACCTGTTTAAGAGGGCCGGAAAGGGGCCTTATCCGCCCTCTGCTAACGCCCGGCAGCTATGCTACCTGACCTCTACAACCGACTGCCCTTTTGGGTAATTCGAAACGCCTTAGTAAGACTGGTTGCCAGATTTTCTGGTTTCCTGTAACATTCGGTTTCTGAGTCAAACACAAGATCCACACACAAATTTGAAAAAGTCCATGGGTTTGGCATGACTAACTTCTTTCGATTCCACGGAATTTTGCCCGCTTTTCTCCATAGATACCAGAACCTCATGCTCAGCAGTGCTTACGACCACTAGACCAACGAGGCAGTGTAATTAAGATATTTAACAGTATATTAAGTTCAGAAAGGTTTCCAGATTAAATTAGATACATTATCATTAACACTGAAAATGGGATAGTTGCCATGTTTACCATTTGTTTTGAGTTCCCAATATTTCGGCGCTGTTGCAAGCACCATGATCACGGATAAACTAACATAAAATGGTGAGTATCCCGTTTTCAGTGTCAATAATAATGTTAGTGACCATGTCAGTTTAAAAACTTAAATTAGAAACAGTCTTTCAATCGGTTCTCCATTGTGTTCCCTAACTTTTTTATCCATAATCTAAAGTGCCATATTTTTTTTTGTCCTAATCATCATTTGTCCGAATGATAACTTACCCGAACTTAATATTACATAATATCATATGCCATAAAATTGAAATCCCTAAATACAATATGCCCTAAATGCGTATGTCATAAATATTAACGACTATGTGACTCGCGCTCGCTACACTCGCATTTTACATTACACACCCACTTTCTGTCACAAATGTCGTCGGCCTACGCTCCTCACGTCAGCTAGCAAGACTTTTAGGATTATTTTTAGGAAAATTGCTGATTACGCATGCGTTGCGGTAATAACGACGGACTTTATTTCATGCAAAATAAGGAGATTCAATTATTATGGTACTCGATATTATGACAAAATAGTTTTAGAAGTAAAGATAATTATCTAAAACAATATTTAGATTTTTTCAACATTATGGTTACTAAACTTTATAGCAAACGTGTTATGGATAACGATTTTCGGACAAACAATTTTAGGAGAAGAAAACTCTTTCAGTCATTTAAGAATCGTAACAAAAAGTTACTTACAAAATTCATCAGCGGAAAAGTGTTCATGCCAGAAATCACCATCGGGTCCATTTGTCATCAGGAATTTGTACTTGACGTCCAAACCCTGAAAAGACCATTAAAATACTCAAAATACTATCGATATTGAAGGCAAAAAGACCAGCATATTGGTGACCTAATTCACCCCACCAGTTTGTGGAGGGCTGTCCCTTACACCCTGTATACATACTGTGGACGGTAACGTCACTGACCTTACTACTCTCACAATTGCTGATAGCGATGAACCACCAACGTTCCCTCGCAGACCGGAACCTCCTCGTGTTGTGACATGAGACCAACAGTCTCTCTTTCTCGCTCTGGCTAGGTAAACTGTGAGCTTCAGCGTTTAAACGACGTCGGCGGAAACGTTCGTATAGTTCTAATGAGCGTTTAATTTTATGCTGAAAGAAAATTACTTATTACTGGCTTTTGACCGTGGTTGCGCCTGCCATTTGTCTTTTTGCAAGACTGCTAAGGTTCGTAGTGTGATATTAAACAGCCTATAACCTTATTCAAGAATTGGGCTACAAAATACATAAATCATTTTTTTTATCCGTCTGTTACTTCCAAAAGTTATCGCGTTCACACAAACAAACAAAGTCTTTAACTCAGTTCGCTAGCATTATTGGTTAAGAGCGTTAACGTCTTAAGGCATTTCATACAAACTTTCAAGTGCTTTTTTTTCGAAATGACTGAACCGATTTTGATGAAACTTCGTACGCATAAGCAAGATACATTAGTCTTAAAACTTGACAGAGAACATTTTCGAAAAATATTGTTACAGCTAAATTAGACCGATTTTAGATTTTCCATAGAAACAGAAATTTCCTATTACCTTTTTTTTTAAAAAGACATTTCGATAAGTTGAAGAAGAGTTAAGAATGTTTGTGAGGATGGATGGATGTTTGCAACTCTTTCACGCAAAAACTAGATACAGACAGACACATAGATAGTTTATAACCTGGATTAACACATAGGATACTTTTTATCCCGGTAGTACGATACCGTGGGTCAATTACGGAACTCCATGCAGGCGAAGCCGCGGGCATAAACTAGTCATTTTATACTTAAACCAGCTTATGCGCAAATGTGAAAGAGTAACAAACATCCATCCAACCATCAGAACACGTGGTGATCGTCTAGAGTGTACGGAGTTACGCCCATACATGTGTGCCGTTCATACACACGATAATATGCAACAGTGTGCGTTTTATCAATGAAATTTAATTTAATGTAGGCTACACGAGGTCTTGCCTCAGAATTCCCTATTTAAAACTACGAACTTACCTTACAGTAAAGTGTGAATTACGTCACACGGGCGCGACAAGTTGCTATAAGTGTTCTAACAGGAGTTTTAACTTTTTTTTTAAATTTTGGATTATTTTATTACATAGTTCTAATAAATGCATTTGGCGTTGGAGGGTAGGCTAGGCCTAATTATCTCTATGGACGGCACGCCCCTGCCACCAACCATCCATCCATCCTCACAAACTTTCGCATTTACAATAAAAAGGGTAATCAATAAGTTAAAAGATGAATAAAAGAAATAATAACTACTCACCCCACTCCTGTTCCGGTTATCAAACAGAATTTCGACTTCATCATTTAAATTTCCAAAGTGGCTCCCATTTCCTGTTCCAATACTCTCCCATAACTCATCTTCAGGAGCCATGGTGGTGATATTCAGGTCATCTGTCGGTAGGAGCTCAAACCAAGTGGTGTTAGTACTGGTGTCTGTTAATGTAGGTTTTGGGTTACGTGTCGTTGTTTTTAGGAACTGGTCATAGTATGACGGCTCTGGTGGTTGAAGTTTGGTCGAGTTTTTTGGCTTCTTCGGTGGATCTGTTGGTTTTGGTGTTGTTGAACTGAAAGAAGAGAAAGAAAAAGTATTTGATAGTTTCGCACGGGACTAAACAAAAAAAGTGGTTAAATTAACAATAATGTTCGTTAGTATGACAATTTACCAGTCTTACCAAGGGATATCGTATTACCTAGTACTAACTGGGTTGTGGAGGTCAGATAGGCAGTCGCTCCATGTAAAATACTGGTATTCAGCTGCATCCGGTAAGACTGGAAGCCGACCCCAATATAGTTGGGAAAAGGCTAGGCAGATGGTGATGAGTACGACAATTGACACCACTGTTTTGGTGTTTGTTGATTGGGTAGGTTATAGACTTGATTCAAATCAAAGCATTTATTTCAAATAGACCCGTAACAAAGTGCCTGTGCAAGTAACAGGCTGAGAAAGATCTAAATCCATGCGGACGAAGTCGCGGGCACAGCTAGTTAACAATAAAACAAAGTTGTATAAAAAAGTAAACAAGAAAAAAAATACAAACGAAATTGGTCTGTGTACGAGGCAAAAAACAGCATAATAAGAAAATTTTAACACAGCCACAGCGCTAGTTTTCTGATAGGACCCAAAGTGATGCCAAGGTCAGATACGAATATAAATTTACTAGCTTTTGCCTGCAGCTTCGCTCGCGTTCATTTAGAATTTGACAATCAATTCGCACTATTAAAGTTGCTAAAACAATATAATTCAATCATGATTCGAAAGACACGTGGCGCCATCTATTATCGTAAGAACGTTATTGTTGTTTTCTTCGGGAACAGCACTTTTTTTCGGGATGAACCCCGATGAGGTACCTAGGCTCCCTCGCATACTTGCGTTGGGGGGCAGCGGGATCTAATGCGACTTCTGCTGCCCCGGACTGGTGTCAGCCCGTTTGACCTGAGAGCCTCGTCCCGTACGGGTAACCAGGTGCTAAACTGTAGCGGTTGAGGCTTTGAGACGCGCGCGTGGAACACTACGCGCCACCTTCTTGGATCCAGAGCCTGCTGCGGGATGAGAGGGCACCATCTCATCTCCTTTTCCCTTTCCGCAGCTTCCTTCTGCGACATGACTGCTTCGCAGAAAATTGCCGACCATTGAACAAACTGCGGTCGGTACCGACAGGTCCCTCCCCACTTCTTTGACGATGACCCTTTGACCTTGTCCCAGCTATTTATTTATTTATAACATAGTTGGGACAAGGTCAATGGGTGTTCGTTAAGGAAGTAGGCAGTGACCTTACAGTCACCTTCCACGCTTACCTAGTGTTTTATCGACTTTGGGCGATTACCATCTGACCTACACATACACAACCCAATTACCTACTAACCAACAACACGGTCCCTTAACGCCCTTTACGGGGCTATAAATACGAACCGATTTATACAAGTAAAGGATGTTTCCACCAAACGGCTCGCATCGCATCGAATCGGAACGGATTTTACAATCTTTATGATATTAAATTGTGTACACAGTACTTAAAGTCTATATTACCAAGCCTCGTATAGTAGCTCGACCGCGAGCGTCTTCCGCGACACGCGATCCTAGCCTAAAGTATGCTGCGACGCGCGATCGGCTCTGTTGGCCTGTCGTCGTATCCGACACGGTAGGAATGAAACTATTTGACTAGGCGCAGAAACGGATATGTTCGCAAGCGACGGTACGGAGCCGATCGTATGCGTCGACATACTGCCGGACGCGATTGGCTGTCGCTTTTGTATCCTTACCGATCCGATGCGATGCGAGCCGTTTGGTGGAAATCATCCTTAAGTCTAGGTTACTAACCCGTCTATGAATACAACAATGACCCACATATTTGTGCACTTATCTCATTTAGTCGTGGGTGGGAATTGCAGTGATATTACGCTTGGGAGACATTTAACCAGTCTAAAGGCAATATTTGTTAGCCAAAGTAGTTATTTGGTATGTAGGGTAATAACATAAACTTGGTTATTTGGAGCGATGTTATTAAGATTAGAAATTACTTACCGGGGTCAAGGACCTGCTTTCTGTTCTAAAAGGTTTTAAGATTGACAAAAATATGCTAAATATAAGAAAGAGATTCGCTAACAGTAAGATAGAATCACAGATATGCAGGGTGTAACAGAAAGGGTATAGTCATATGAAAGGATATGCTGCAGACTATCAAACTGAACAACTTTCTCCTTGGGTCCAATATCGTAAATGCGGAAAATTATCAGCTGTCCCATACAAAATTTCAATACCTACTCGACCCAAATGTATAGGACAGCTGATAATTTTCAGGTTAAAGATATTTTGGCTCTTTAAGCGAAATCATCATCATCATTTCAGCCGAAAGACGTCCACTGCTGGACATTGACCGGTCCGGTGTGACTCGCATCCGGCGGATCCCCGCAACCTTCACCAGGTCATCAGTTTACCTTGTGTGACCAGTATGTGTTGCCAGTGATTACATACGGGACCAAAACGCGGTCGCTCACAATGGGTCTCATCAGAAGGCTTAAAGTCACCCAAAGGGTAATGGAGAGGGCTATGCTCGGAATTTCCTTGCGTGATCAAATCAGAAATGAGGACATCCGCAAGAGAACCAAGGTTACCGAAGTAGCCCGAAGAATTGCCAAATTTAAGTGGCAGTGGGCAGGGCACATTCCTCACACCTTCAAGTATTTTATTTAAACTAATATTCTTAAAGGCACTCTAAAATATCTGAAAAGCACGCCAAAAAAAACCAGCCACATTTGTTTGACATGAATGCAAGGGCACACCCAAGCCCAATCAAGTCTGAAAATGGTTTACTCAATTGACTTTAAGGGTCCACAATCCCACCAAGCCGCCTTTTCCAAACTATATTGGGATTGGCTTCTTGTCTACTGACTCGGTAATAAAATAGGAAACCCCTTGGTAAGACTGGTTGTCAGACTGTCGGGCCACTGGCCACCTGTAACGGCTGTCAAAGATCTACTTATGACCGCCGGGACCAACGGCTTAACGTGCTCTCCGAGGCACGAAGGAAATTGGGTGTTTAATGATTTCTCACGGAAAAGGTGAGGAACTTGAAGCTAAATAATAAACAGCCGCTCGGATCGATCTTTAGGTTAAGCCGTGCTTGCCTATGGTGGTCTGTGGATGGGTGACCACCCATTACATACCGAATTTCCTCCGAGCGTCATTTGTAGATCTTTGACAGTCGTTAGGTAGTCAGTGGCCCAAAAAGTCTGACAACCAGTCTTACCAAGGGGTATCATATTACCCAGTACTATCTGGGTTGCGGAGGTCAGATAGGCAGCCGCTCCATGTAAAATACTGGTATTCAGCTGCATCCAGTTAGACTGGAAGCCGACCCCAACATATTTGGGGAAAGGCTAGGCAGATGATGAATGATTTCTCACGGAAGATCCTTGATGAACGCTATACCTTGGTTTAAATAAATAAAAGCCTTACCTCTGCTTAGCTGCTGGGACTTCTTTATTATGCTTAGTGATGATGCAGCCAGAGTATTCTGTATCAGGATACCAGTGAGATAACCTTATAATTTGGTTCTGACCAGCTCGATTTAATACTTCCTCTCGTTCTTTACAAGTCTGCAAATAAATGGGAGCGAAAAGTAATATTACATCTGTATTTCATCAAGGGATACGTCTGCATACACATAATACTTTTCCAGTTTTGTTTCAGTCCTTAAACGTGTGTAACGGTCGAGCCTTATGGCATCCACTGGGCACATGTCCAGTATCCAGATTGTTACTGGATTGGTTTAAACCCAAGACCACTTATTAAAAACGTCGTGATTACGACTACCGTGCATGTGGTATGCCTCCTTGGTATTTCAGCAGTCCAGTCTCTAGTCGAGTCAAATTAAAGATACTAAAAACAAATTTCTCTAGTTTTGGCACTACCATTTCTATAAATAAAATTTGGTCTCAGTTGGGCGCCAAAATTGATTACTGGCGCCCAATTGGGACACATTCTTTTTTAACCGACTTCAAAACATAAGACGGTTAAGTATTCAGGCAGTATCTTAATAAGAGTGAATATAATTTTAATCATTCGAGTACATGTGTGTATTAGTTCGTAATAACTTACCTTACTACTATGGTAGACCGAAGGCCACTGGCTATCATCATCGTAATACAGCAAAAGGTTAGGTATACCGGACTCCTTGTCATATTCTATCAGATATTCAAACTGTCCTTCCAAAGACAGGAAACAAAAGCGAGAGAGAAATGCCCAGTTCTGTAAAATAAAGTTTTTTTTTTATATTTAGGGTAGTATTGGTTCCTAGATTCTCCGTGCCTCGGAAAGCACGTTAAGCCGTTGGTCCCGGCTGTCATTTGTAGATCTTTGACACTCGTTACAGGTAGTCAGTGGCCCGAAAGTCTGACAAACAGTCTTACCAAGAGGTATCGTATTACCCAGTACCAACAGGGTTGTGGAGGTCAGATAGGCAGTCACTCCATGTGAAATACTGGTATTCAGCTGCATCCTGTTAGACTGGAAACCGACCCCAACATAGTTGCAGATGATGAGGGTAGTATTGGTTCAGTTATTACTTTTCTGTGTTAGTTAGGTACACTGGGCGCGGGTCCGATTCCAGCCTAATATTAGATGTGGGCATTTGGGTCAAGTTTAAATAAAAAGTTTCCAAAGGGTTACCTCCTAAATGAATACTAAAGTCCTCCATGGTCTCAGCCATGACCACTATATCGTCGGCAAACCGAAGGTGAGAGATGTACTCGCCATTGACGATGATGCCTAGCCCTTTCCAGTCCAGAACCTTGAAGACATCCTCCAGTGCAGCGGTGAACAGTTTCGGAGTTTTGTCGCCTCCCAGTCTCACACCTCGCTGCAGAAGGATAGGTTGCGAGGTCTGCGCCTGAAGTCGGACTGACATGGTGGCGTTTTTGTACAAACACTTCAACACCTCGATGTACCGATAGTCGATTTGGCACCGTTGGAGAGACTATAGTACAGCCCAAGTCTCGATCGAATCTAAGGCTTTCTCGTAGTCCACAAACGCTAAGCAGAGGGGCAGGTTATACTCTTCGGTCTTCTGTATAACCTGCCGCAGCGTATGTATGTGGTCTACGGTACTAAAGCCTTTTCGGAATCCGGCTTGTTCGGGAGTCTGAAAATCGTTAAACCTGCGCGCGAGACGATTCGTAATGACTCTTGAAAACAACTTGTAGGCATGGCTTAGAAGTGAGATGGACCTATAGTTCTTCAGCGGGGCATTGTCACCCTTTTTGAAGAAGAGTACCACCACACCCCTGCACCATGCCTGTGGCGTCTTCCCCTCGAGTATGACGGAATCAAACAGCTTCTGAAGGGCCTTGAGTACCGGTTTTCCACCTGCCTTCAGGAGTTCGGCCGTAATTCTCTCATCACCCGGTGCCTTGTTGTTTTTAAGCTGTTTCAGAGCCATCCTAATCTCTTACAAGCTGACATCCGGAATGTCTTCGGTATAGTGTCGGGTCAGTCTAGCTCTTGGGTCGTTAGCTAGATTTGCAACGAGAATACTGAAGTAAACGATAGGAATATGCGTCCTTAATTTTTTTTAATTTGGAGTAAATTTTTTTTCATTGTCAGAAAAAGGGTGATTATTTCATCTTCTTTATTCTTGGTACCTTAACATTATGACCGCCATAGTCACATATACGTGACAAGCAAGCACGCGCCCTGCACGCCAAAGGATAAAAATATGTAACAAAATGGTTGGTGAAATTGTGGCTTAGCGTGGAGGGCACGCGCTGGCGTTAATGCTCTGGCGGTCTAAAGTCATAAAAGTCTTACTAACAAGTAGATACTTACGTCTTTAGTATCGATCCTGCCTTCCACCCATTTGGAGTGAACCCGTGACGTCATCAGCAAACAAACTAGGAAACACGCTCCTGGTAACCGATGCATTATTGATTTTACAACTCCTGTTGTTCTTATGCTCCTGGTACATAAATTCAAGGAGGTTATTAATTTATGTATATTTTCTGTTCCTTATTGTACTTTTTTTATCTTTTTGAAGAGTTCAGATCTGAAATATTTTAAAGAATGATTTTAGTAGATATTTATTTAAGTCTTATGTTTTTTTATTCCTAGTATCTAGCATTCTAGCCTACTATAGCTTTTGAAATAAATATACAAGGTGTTTTTTTTAAATTCCATTACTCTAGGGTATGAATGAGACCATATTAAAGAATCAACTGCCATATGAATTATTTTTCAATTATCATTTTTTCGACGAACTCACGATTATTAATGTTAAACACCCTTGCGTGAAATATGAACGTCGCATTTTCTTAGCTTTCATTAAGAATGATTGGTATGAAATTAAAACGCGTTGTTTAGTAACGTAGGTACTCAACTGTTCTGACAGTCAACAGTTTCTTGAAAAGTTTAGGTTCTTTAAATTATTCTAAGTCAGGAAAATTATTCGTTAAGCAAGTTGACTGCCATCGAAAGTAGAACCGTTCCGTATATTCAATTCATTGTCATTCTTTGACATTTCTTTGACATGGCTAGTAGTATTCCCGACGTTCAATCAAGTTATAAAAAGCCAGTTTAAGCGGATCGCTCATTATACGGGAAATCTATAAAATGTGAGGTTATGTAATACTTGAAATGTACAGCTTGATATATCGCCATAGTACAATTTATAAATATAATTTAATTTAATAAATTTTTTTTGGTTAATTTCTGCCCCAGGGAGTCAAATTGCTTAACAATTGATTTCCTTAGCCGTACATTATGGAAAACGACTACTTTATAAAAGGTGTAAAAATAACCTTTTATTAAGGAAGCCGAAAGGCACTTGTTCTTCACAGCAGGCATTGCGATATTTTTTTTGGATTGGACCATACCTGGGAACCCTCGAGTTACGGAGATATTGAAGGTCAAAGTTCCAGATTGAATACTAGTTTTTTAGGTAATAAATTTACTTTAATTACCTCCATGACCCGTTTACTATTCCAAACATCCATCAGCACACTGTTTTGAGTGTGCTACATTGAGCGTTTTACCATAAAACTTGAATCTTTACCCCAAAAAAAAAAACATTTCCTAGCAATAATTTTTGCGCAGGGTTACTTAGTTTGATGTACGTAATGCTTGGATGACGGCTTCGTGAAGGGTCTGTTTATACCCTGTATATACGGACATATAGTAATCATATTATTGGTCAATCCATCCGAATAAAAAAAAATATCGAATGGACGACAATGATCATTTATTTTTAATTAATCAAAGCTATTAAATATCAAACGATAATTATGTTAGGTTTGCTGGGTTATGGAGGTCAGATAGACAGCCACTCTATGTAAAATACTGGTATTCAGCTGCATCTGGTGAGGGTGGAAACCGACCCCAACATAGTTGGAGAAAGTCTGGGCAGATGATGAATTTCTAAGGTTTGCTCTAAGATTTTTATTGACATGTGGAAAAATAGCGTAAATTGAATGACACGTGTAGGGGGAGAATCGGGTATTTTGGTACAGCTTGGTAAAAATAATAGTCCTTAGATACACTTAATTAAAAAGATAATTAGTCTAAACGCAATTTTCAGTTAGTTTAAACTAGTTTAAATAAAAAAGATTGCCTGGTTTTTTATTTTTTATGAATTTAAAACTAATTTATGTAGGGTGCATTTGGGTTCAATTTAGCCCTTTTGTACCAATCAATTAATTTGCTTACAATCTACCTATTAGGCCCAAGGACAATACCTATACACTTTAAACGATTTTCTCTGAATACATACTTAGTACCTACATAATTTAGTAGGCCATACATAAATTAAACTTACCTTGAGTAAATTTTAAATTCTTTATAACTAACAGAACACTCACTTAAATATTAACTTATTAACTTAAAAATTATTTAATGTAGACACTTAAAACATTTTATTTAGATTATTTAAAACCATGATATACAAAATTGATAGTTTGTTTTGGAGCTACTAATTTGTTGTGGTGTCCGTAACCATGGTAACGCGTCCATGGTACTTATGTACCTAAGTTCGCTTTGGTAGCGTTCATTTTGTTTGTTGACAGAAATATAATATTTGTATTTAGGTTTTTATTGGTCTTTTATGTGAGATTGCAAACATTTATTTAACACCTGGATGTTTTATTTGATGATAAATGCATTACAAAAAATATTAAGTAGAAAAGCGAAACTCCCGGTTCAATTTGATTAAAATCGTGCTGA
Organism: Noctua fimbriata; assembly: GCA_905163415.1. Lineage (NCBI taxonomy): Eukaryota > Metazoa > Arthropoda > Insecta > Lepidoptera > Noctuidae > Noctua > Noctua fimbriata. The sequence goes on from LR990951.1 coordinate 6,735,027, forward strand.
TCTCGCTCGCTTTTAATAATATTTATAGCTTTGAAACGTATTACGTACACCCAAAGTCTATTTGCATGCCTGAATTGGTACAACACGGCGGACTGCGCATTCACTTGACATCTAGAAATATATAAAATATACTGTGTTGAGCAATAAACATTTGAATTTGAATTTATTATTTTCTAATGGTACCTCAATCTTTCGATGAGGGTATCAACCACTGGTATAGATATACCTAGATAACTCAAGAGCACTTACTTTGCGTGCCCGGCTTAAGCATTTTATGCTTAACGTAGCTAGTTACAACTGTAGAACTAAATTCTAAACATTTAAAGTACTAAAACGTAGTCTATATTGAATAGTAACTAAATAGTGCTTATGACGTCATAAGTAGTAAAAATGACACGCTTGGTTTTCATACGGATCGTGACACTTTCGTTATCTAGATATATCTATGTATACAGGGTGGTGGTATCCCTTACACCGACGCGAAAACGGTTACCACGTATTTAGTACATCATTGCGAGCCCTCCCACATAGAATTTTTTCATCGGTTATTAAAAAAAAATGTTTTCGCGTCGGTGTCCCTACCACCCCGTATATGTGGTATGAATAGTAGCTCAAAATCCAAAGCGGCGCACAGCGATTTAAATTCCTACACCTACTTAAATCCTCATTAAAAACAAAATCAGAATGATAAAAAATACCTACTTACTTCAGAAATCTGGATTGAAATCATACACAAAGTTCAGCGACCTTTCATCTAAACCTGACCTCATGACGTATCATCCGATATCACTTTCGGTCTTTCTGATAAAGAGCAAGGCCCCACTGCAAGCGGAATAAGACGTCGCTTATGATTATACGTATATTTTACGGCTAATAGCCGAAGAAGCGCGGCTACACCTAGTTCTAGACGGCTAAACCTAGGTGCAGCCGGTTAAACTTAGATGTATCCTACTTATCGTTGGTTAGAACATGCAACCAATGTGGATTTAGCGCTCGCCGGTCGCTGCCGTGGCACCGCTCGCTGCGCTCGCTCGGCTCGCCCACGTTTGGTCACAGTTCTAACCTAACCTAATCCATTTGCTCGGTGTGTCCTAGCAATAAAAAGGATACACAACTGTTACCGGCCGCACCTAGGTTTAGGCGGCTAGAACTAGGTGTAACCTTACTTCAGCTTTCAGCCGTAACATACATATACACTGTGACTTTTTAGTCGTCTTACAAGGGTGGTCCACTCAATGTACCCGACATAAAATAGCTCTTGGCTCGATATTTTTTTTCTACCTACCATAATTATATAGGTACAAAGAAAAATAAATAATACATTACAATAAAATTATGAAACAATATTTACGATTTTAATAACAATGTTTACGTGTCAAATGGGAGAACATGCCTACCCAGCGCTCGAAGGTGTTTTAACTATGTCATGTGTTGAAATTATAAAAATTTCATAAATACCTATTATTTTTATGAATGTTTAGTAGTCATTGGATAAGTGAAGTAAAACTTTACAAATGTTATGGGTTTCCGGTTTCAAGTTAATCCTTAGTTGATCTAGTGGTCGCAAATGCTATTGCTGAGCATGAGGTCCTGGGTTCGAATACCAGGTTTGACAGCGTTATCAGGGTTTTCCAACAGGAATTTCTCAGCAGCAGTCTAAGGTTTGGTTTTGTGGCAGGTTAACCATTGGTACGCCGATGAACCTGGATCTGCGCAATCCCGTCAGACTGCCTGAACGTGGATCCACGAGAAAACGACATCACGCGATTTTTTAGATAAAGTTAGTTAATTTTAGGTCCACTTCTGAGCATGAGCGCCGGGCGAAGTGTTTTCCATCAGGAATTTCGCAGTAGCAGCCGCGGAGTCTGGATCTGTGCCCGATTGATGGCAATAGGCTCGCCCCCTTTAACATGGGACTTTAACATAACTGGCGAAATGTGGGTGTACTATAAGGTACACCTCTGCCTAATCCTTCGGGGATTACAGCCGTGATGTTATGAACCACTACTCGTTAGTCTCGGCCGTTACCACTGCTCACCTGAGACGATCAAAGTCACCGTATTTTGCTCTCGAATTGAGAAGATATGCTTGATAGCAGGTAATCAAGCTATGACGCTTCATAGCTTTTAAGAATAGGCGTATCCTGATATCCTTAAAACGCCTCTTCCGAAATACTCCGGATAAATTGTGTACTGGACAATTTGGTCGTCTCTTAACTGCGCAAATATGCTCGAGTTAATGGGACGCATTAACGAATCCAGTGTGAACATTTGTCAGATGATTCCTTAATAGAAGTAGGCTTGTATTCATTATACGTAATAATCAGCCTAGTGGTGTGACCGTCGGACTGCCAAGTCATAGGTCTCGAGTTAGAACCCAAGACATGGACAACCTCTGATTTTTCGGATTCCTGTGCGTATTGTATAATTATATCACTTGCTTCGGTAAAAGAAAACATCGTGAGGAACCAGCATGCCTGAGCGATATTTCTAGACGCCATGTAAAGTCAAGTCAGAGGCGTTGGCTTTGGCCTTGGGCGGCATAAAAACTCTGACACCAGGTTAGGCACCAACCACACGATAAAGAAGATTCATTATGGTAAGTATAAAGGGTGTAAACAGACCCTTAACATGACCGAAAGACACTTGATTTTCCCGTCTGCGATCATTTTTTTGTTCTAGACCACATCTGGGAACTTTCTAGTTACGGAGATATTGGGGGTCAAAGTTCCAACTTTTTCACAAGTTTTTTTTTAAATACTTGTTTTTAATGTACAATGTTTACTTTACAGACCTCCACAATCCCTATACTATTCAATCCAGTCATCAGCACAAGGCTTTGAGTGCTTTCTATCGAGTCCTACCGTAAAACGTGATTTTTCACCCCAAAAAAAAAATCGATTCCCAGCTAATAATTTTTGCGTAACGTTACTTAGTTTGATCTACAGAATGCTTGGTTGACGGCTATGTGAAGGGTCTGTGTACACCCTGTATATAATGGAGAGGGAGAGGAAGACCAAAGAAAAGATGGATGAATTGTGTGAGAAATGCTGAGAAAGAAAAATGATTAAATGACAGGTGACAGAGAAGAATGAAAGAAGAAAACATGTTGCGCCAGCCCTAACTAATATGGGGCAAGGGCAGGAAGACGGTGATGAGGCTTACCACTTGCATATTTTTCTAAATGCTGAGCGGTAACCTGCTTGTCGCAGTCAGTTTTTGATCCGTCCCGTTGTATTTATGTTACGGCTAAAAGCCGAAGTGCGGCTACACCTAGTTCTAGCCGGCTATACCTAGGTGCGGCCGGTAACAGTTGTGTATCCTTTTTATTGCTAGGACACACCGACCAAATGGATTAGGTTAGGTTAGGTTAGAACTGTGACCAAAAGCGCGCGAGCCGAGCGAGCGCAGCGAGCGTTGCCGCGACAGCGGCCGGCGTGCGCTACATCCAAATTGATTGCATGTTCTAACCGAAAATAAGTAGGATACATCTAAGTTTAACCGGCCGCACCTAGGTTTAGCCGGCTTAAACTAGGTGTTATTAGCCGTATAGCCGTAACGTTTACAAATATTTGTTATGCGTTGTACGTTTATATTTGTTTGTCATTTTGTATGCACGTCATGTCCCTGCGACAAATGATTACTTTTTCTTTTTTTCTTGCTTGCTGAGAAAAACGATATCCACCTGTAAAAATCAACACATCAAAAGTAGTTTCAAATTACGCTGCGTCTCAAGTTACGATACAACAAAACTATTATAAGGGGTGTAAAAAACCCTTATAATAAAGCACTTTTTCTCTCTGTCATTGAGATATTTTTTGTTGTTTTGGAATACCTGGGAACCTTCTAGTTACGGAAATATTGGAGGTCCCAACTTTTTCAAGGTTTTTTTTTATTACAAGTTTTTAATATTATAACTTTACTTAAATAAAGTGAAAGAAGTGAGTAAGTGAATGATGTGGTCTCCTATAATTGGAAGCGCACACTTGTACCTGTCCCTGTTTAATGTATACTTGCAATTGTGTAGTTTCTGTTGGAGATCCAATAAATAAATAAATAAATAAATAAATACCTCCATGACCCCTGTACAATGCAATGCATCCATCAGCAGCGTTAAATCGTGATTTTTCACGCAAAAAAAGTCGTTTCCCACCAATAATTTTTGCATAGAGTACTGAGATTGATGTACAGAATGCTTGGTTGACGGCTTCGTGAAGGGTCCAGTTACACCTTGGATGAATGATGTACGTAAGATAACACCACCTAATGATAATTATAATCAGGAAAATAACCACTTTTTGCGTACGTAAAATCCCATTACTAATCCAGAAAGGCCTACGGAATTCTCGGAATGAATCCGATCGTCATATCCTCAGGGAGGCAACAGGAAGGGGGTCATTGCAATTGCGTTTGAACAAGCTGGTCGTATATCTTCGAATTATGACCAGTGACGTGTTGACGCACCGAACACGACCTCGGGCGATCCGTGGCCCTGGGACAAGCGCGCGGTGTGAACATAACATAAATACGTCGATTTAAAATCGAGAATAAAATGATCACGCAACAGCATCGCACAATCAGTATCAACCAGAGATATGAACAAATTCTTAAATTATGAAAATATTATAATTATGTGAAAAAAGTGCTTTTAAGTTTATAATCGACGTATTTACGTTACGCTTACACTTCGCTCGTGCTCCTGATTTGCGTGAAGCGATACGCGCGTGTAGGTTACCCTTTCCATACGTCCAGATTTCCAGCTCAGTGTCCGGAATGCAGGTGTAAATCTAAACCGTCCGGAACTTTCATAAATGAGAAAAGTAACAGTCGATCACAAACAATAAAACTGTTAAATAGAATTAATAATTTCAATAAAATTATACTGCATAATTGAAATGAAAGAAAAGTCCAGAATTTTCTTTAATTTGATTTATTTATTTAACACTTCAGACTATAGATCCATGAAGTGTTAGTATAATCTTAACCTATTGTTAATAAATAACAAAATTACAATAAATAAATAAACATTACATTTAATTGGCGACATGAACGTCTGGCCGCACATGACTTGTCAACCCGCCAAGTACCTACCTGATAAATTGCCCATCAATTTTATCTGCCAGTATAGCTAGAATATTATGAGGAAAACTTTAAATTTCCGATTTGTTCTCTAGAAAAACAATCATGGATCTGGGGACCGTAAGCGCGCGCCACTTATTTTCTTTCGAGCGATTTATACCGTGTCGCGTCGCAGTGTCTCGTCGCATGCTCCTTTCATTTATTAATACAGTCGTTGTCGCAACACGCGTATCGTAGGATCGTGTATCTTGTGGCCAAGTGTTTAGTGATGAAACCGCTTAAGGTTACAGAATGTTGTGGACGAAAGGACTAAAGAATGGTCATTCATTACAGTCTCAGCTTTAGTAGTTAGTTGAGGCCAGTCTAGTAGCTGCGTAACATATTAGTTGATAAATATTTTATCGTAAAAAGTTCAAAGATATGTCAAAAGGTTGTCTTTGGAAGATCACTTTTAGCGATAGGATCGCCTCTAGTAAAATTTGGCCGTGACTGGTGTTTATTATAGTTTTCTATTCCGTTGTTTAAATTGTAGACAACATTTTTGTCTGACGTGTTATTGAAAGCAAATAAGTAGCAAATTGTTGTGTACCTACTTTTGGAGTATCTGTTATCAGTTAGTTTTCTATCTAATCTCAAGAGGAAAAAATCTCAGTGCTGAGATTTTTTATTTGGTGTTGTGATTTTGTGAATCATACCCAGGTGAGTGAGTTTGATTATTTTTCTGTTAACAACAAAAACCCAAATTCACTGTTTTTAAGAACTAGTCTTTTAAATAGAAATATAAATAAATAATTTTATTTATGTATACAGGGTGTAATAGAAAGGGTATAGTCATATGAAAGGATATGCTGCAGATCATCAAACTGAACAACTTTCTCCTTGGGTCCAATATCGTAAATGCGAAAAAATTGTCAGCTGTCCCATACATTTGGGTCGAGTAGGTATTAAAATTGTGTATGGGACAGCTGATAATTTCTACTACGTGTTTGTAGGTAAACACGTATGGTGCTGGAACATGGACGCTCACGCAAGAGACTGTGTACAGATTGAGAGTTGCACAGAGAGCCATGGCTCTACATATAGCGTTCCATGCTCGGCATAAAACGCACAAAGGATTTCGATGTTGGAAATCGTGTTACGGAACTCAAATGGAGTTGGGCGGGACACCTTTTTTATTAGGATGGGAAATCATCAAATAACCCCCCCCCCTCCCCCCGCTTTGGGCGGAGCGGAAGGGAGTGTCAGACTTGTACTGACTAAAACCCATCCATGTTCCTTCTTTGCCCTTTGTGTTTCAGGGCCACGGTATCTCTTTCGAACAGTCCCGCAGCCCTGGCAGGCATCGGCTCATGCGGACCCCTCCGCCTTCTCCCGCCACCTCCTTCACTAGCATGACTGCTTCGCAGAAGGAGGTGACGGCTTTCCATTCCCTCTCGCTCCGGACCATGGATTGAACCAGGGCCGGGCGCGAGAGATCGCCGCCGCCAATTGGGCAGAACACCTAGCAAGGCGCAGTGATAACACGTGGACTAAGGCTGTCACCGAACGGCGTCCAATAACTGGCAAAAGAAACCCCTCCCGATGTTGGCACTGACATCTGCCCTGTAAACCTTTTGTTGGTCCCTTTTCACTCATCCTCTCCACGTGACCAAACCATCTAAGCATACTATTTTCAATTTTTGTCAGGATTGCCCTTGTTTAAAAAAACAGCCTGTATACAAGCCACGTGCATACCTGAGGTCATTAACAGTATCGATTTGAAGTAGCTTTGCATACGAAATTGCGAACAATTCGTTAGTCGCGCGCCCGACTGGTCGGCGGTCGAACTATTCTGTCAGTTTGACATTAATCTTGGTAGTTTTAAATACAGTGTGTAATATTTAATAAGTTGAAAAATGTTTTTACTGTGTGAATAGAAACTGGCAAGGAATTTGGATGGTATTCATTGGTGAATTGATGTATTTTTCATAGATTATGTTAATTTTTATTTATACCTTTAAAGCTCGTGGCTAAATAATAACAGCCGCACGGGTCGATGTTTAGGTTAAGCCGTGATTGCCTAGGTTGGTCTGTGGATGGGTGAACACCTATTAAATACCGAGTTTCCTCTGTGCCTCGGAAAGCACGTTAAGCCGTTGGTCCCGGCTGTCATTTGTAGATCTTTGACAGTCGTTAGGTAGTCAGTGGCCCAAAAAGTCTGACAACCAGTCATACCAAGTGGTATCGTATTACCCAGTACTAACTGGGTTGTGGAGGTCAGATAGGCAGTCGCTCCATGTAAAATACAGGTATTCAGCTGCAGCCGGTTAGACTGGAAGCCGACCCCAACATAGTCGGGAAAAGGCTAAGCAGATGATGATGACCTTGGTGCTTTATTTATTAGAACCTTTATTTTCAAGAAAGAAAGATTTGCTAAACATCTATCTATTTTTGTCTAGTGTAGTAGTTTGTTGTGTCCTGCTGCTATCATAGGACTCATAGGAGGTACCAACATGAACACAATTAAGGGCATTACATTGCTCGATGACCTTGATGATTTTATCCCTACTGGACTGGGTACTGGTTTTTGTTGACTTGCCCCGCACATTTCGCAAAATTTCGGTTTTTATTTATTTAAAAATATTAAAAAAAATAACAGAAAAAAACAATACAGATTGTTAAGTATATCATTACGTATTTGTTGTTACAAAATTCATGCCGATCTATTCAGCCGTTACAGAGATAATTTACAATTAAGGTTGAAAAAGGACCTATTTTCTACGATTAACCAAAAAAAATTGAGAAGGTTTATTAAAATTTTAAACAATACAATTTATTTGTGATGAACTTAACTATAACATACTTTTTTTACACGGAAAACGCACGAAGGGATTCATCAACAAATTTCTTTGAACATACGCTATTTTTTGGATTTGAGCCATGTAATGCCCTTAATGACTCAAACTTAACTTTTTTACTCATAATTATTTTCACAAATAAACAGTGAAACGCAAAATTTTGGATGGCCAAAAATAGCTGCCTTCTTTCTTCTTTATCGTGTGGTTAGTGCCTAACCTGTGTCAGAGTTTATATGCCATCCATGGGCCTCTGTCTTGACTTTACATGCCGTCGAGAAATATCTCTCAGGCATGTTGGTTTCCTCACGAATGTTTTAAACAACAATAACATAGGTGCCTACTTTAAATATAAATACTTCACAACATAGTATAAAACAAAGTCGCTTCCCGCTGTCTATCTGTCCCTATGTATGCTTAGATCTTTAAAACTACGCAACGAATTTTGAAGCAGTTTTTTTTAATAGATAGAGTGATTCAAGAGGAAGGTTTATATGTATATATTGCACCCGTGCGAAGCCGGTGCGGGTCGTTAGTTAAATATAAATCAGTAAAAATCTTAGATCCGATAAAGTTGCAACAATTAATGTAGGTAAGGAAAGTGACACATGTCAAATTGTCAGCTGCGTTTTCCCGCGTTTATTACTGTCATCAGTTCATGGAAATGTAGGCTAATGTGATTATTGTCCTGCTTCTTTCACTGGAAGCCACATAATGTTCACGGGTTACGATAAACCTTTTTTTACAAATCGCACGTCCCATTGATATATTAAAAAAACCCGTTTTTTGTGTTCATAACGATGCTTTGCGTCAACAAAAACTTTCCATTGTGCCATTAGGCGACTTATTTTTGTATACTTTTGGCGGTTTTTTGTTCAATTACAGAGCAAGGACAATTGAAGTCGAGGGGTCTAAAAACCTAACATATTTTGTGTTATGACAGTTTTTTAGAGGACGTGCGAAATATTAAGATATAGGTATAACAAGATTTTAGATGCCCAAAAATAGCTGCTGAATATAGATTCCTAATTTAATATTTAGAATTAACACTGGATGGATGAAATGGCGACAGGTCACGGGAACAATGTGCGACTCCCGCATTCCCCTTACACTCAAGAGGAAGATTTATAAAACCATGGTTAGACTTGTATGGGTCAGACTGTTGGGTCACAAAAAGAATGAATGAAAATTGCATGTGACTGAGATGAAAATGCTAAGGGGACATGTGGTGTGACGTAAATGGATAAAATAAGGAATGAGAACCAAAAAAACGATGAATGGACTGTGTGAAGGAAGATATGGCTAGAAAGGAGGTGACAGCCGAGATGACGAGTAATAGAGAAGTATGGAAGAAGAAGACATGCTGCGCCGACCCAAAATAAATTGGGATAATGATGATGATCATTTAGGCTTCATAATCATCCTACACCGTTTACACTACTGGGACACAGGAGGGTTACTATGAGTAATTCCAGTGTGAGAAACAGATGGCGCTAGATGACCTGCATGTCTCTTTCCCACACTGGAACTACTCCTGCTTTCAGACGTCATGGTACTCCACCAGGTCTCTTCTCTATGGACTGTTATCCACCACCCCGGCCAAGTGCGGGTTAGATGTCAAGTGTCTTCGAAATTTGGTTCTAGGACATGCCGGTTTTCTTACGATGTTTTCTTTCACCGATTTCCGTTTATCAAAACATAAACATCACGCCTGTAATCCCCGAAAGGTTCGGCACAGATGTACCTAATAGAACACTTCCCTGCGGATATTAGTGTCTAAAGACCGGCCGCTTTAATGAGTCCTTTGCCCCATCAAAGGCATATTAAGCGCCCACAAAGTTCTAACAATATCCCACAGGTTATTTGCTTTAAAATAACCATAATCCTACGTAGGTATTACGATATTAATTGAACCAATATCTGATACCTTGAGAATATTCCATTTAAATTGATACCTTCGCGAGGACTCATTAAAGCGGTCGGTCTATAATACTGTAGGCTTGTGCCAGTTCTACTTAGCCAGGGAGAGCGGGGTAAGGCCCTTGTCTACTGAGACCACATCTCGGTGTAGATTAAAACTAGATACAATTCAAATAATGCCCTAATAAATCTTTTCTTAGATAAACTTCTAGAAATGTAAGAAAAAATATATGAAACTTGACACATGTCAAATTGTCAGCTGTTGCATTCCCGCGCCAAGCGGCTGTCACTGTCGTCGGAATGTAGGCTAATAGGATTATTTATTGTTATGTCCATTTATGCGATGGGCTGACCTTCGTACTACTTTTTTATTATTGATTCAAGGTTCTGGAACTTTGGCCAGCGGGTCGTCTTAACTTTGAGAATATCTAGACAAATATCATAAAGGGAAATGAGAAAACATCACGCCTGCAATCCCCGAAGGGTTAGGCTGAACTTAATAGTTCACCCACGCACGTTCACGTCGCAAGGGAATTTATAATCTGTTTCAGTTCATTCCGGATTAATTTATTACTTATCTAATCTAGTGGCAGTTGGTTTTTCCCATACTTATTTATTTTCGTGTTGTGAGTCGGGCAAATTGTACTAATTGGGTTTTTCCACGGAATCTGGACTTATGGCCGGTGATGGCAATAGGCTCGCCTATTACCTGGAACTAAGTGACTAATGTGCGTTTTTTTTTGGGAAATCCTTCGGAGATTACAGGCGTTTTTGTGTATTATGTTGACTGTTAGATATTGGCTGCTTCCCGTTTACTGCGGTATCACGGAGCCGCTCATACGTGAAAATGCCATTTAAACGAGAAACAACCGATAATCTGCTCAAAAACATAGAAAAACCCTGTTGATTTTTCTTAAATCTTGATTAGAAACTCGACAACCTCATTGTTCAAGACAAAAAAACACGCCATGTCTTTAAATTATATTGTATTTATGTTTATTTTGTTTAGCTTGCACACATACTTGTGTATTTTTTGTAGGTAGTTGTTTTTTATTGTAACCCAAGTACGGTTTATTTTATTTTCATATATATATAAAAAATATCTATGCTGTCTTGGCTTCCGTACGTTTTTTCACGGGCGACCACTGAAAACCAGCGCTGTGCTGTGGGCTCCCATAACACAGCATCACACTGAATGGTAACTTGTCGCAGTCACGACGTGCAAGCTGTTAACTTTTTCTTTTTTTTGCTGTTTTGTTGTATTTATAAATATTTGTTATGGGTTGTTCTATTGTTATTTTTCTGTCATTTTGTATGATGCACGTCATATCTCTGATGTTTTTTTAGTTTTTTTCTTTCTTTCTTTGTTCTAATTATCACAAGCACATCTTTTTAGCACGAGGTTCGATATCTATTCCCATTTCGAAGCATGATGTTGGAATTTTCAATCAGGAATTTCACTGTTGCAGTCAGAAATCTAGATGTGTGCCCAGTTGATTACAGTGACACATCTCTGATAACATGTGCATTGCAACTTATCTGACGATGGGTATATTAAGACAGACTCTCAATTTCACATCTCACTCGCGATTACTGAAAACCCTTCCTGATCATTCAATTCACACTCAGCCACCCACACACACATGCATACAAACACACACAGACACAGACACAAGCACACACGCAAACACTCTCAAACTACATGCTTCTTTTAAACGCCTTTAATTTATCTTTTACTCTTCTATAGTTTTTTTTTTGTTTTTATTGCATTAGATTCTGTAATATCTCCTCCTGGGAGAGGGCACTGGCTCCTGTAACACAGGTCTATAACCTAGCATAGGAGTCAGGGACTTCACACAATTTTGTAACCACTTTCTTGTGTAATTAAAAAAAGATTATTGATTATTAAGGTACACCTCTACCTAAGCCTGTGGGGATTCCAGGCGTGGTGTTATGATGAATAAACTTTTGCAGAGTAGGGGTCATCCTTTAATCACGCGAGGTTCGAAGAGGAGGGCGGGATTCTGAAAAAAATAACGATGAGAATGAGTTTTTCGTAGTATGAAAAATAATATTATATATTATATTATAATATTATATTATAATATTATATTATGATAATTAAATTTGTGACGTTTACAATATTTTTCACCGATTGCAAGCGAATTTGTGTGTAAAAATCCATTTTTATTTATTAGTAAAAAATAAAAATAAACTGATTTTTTCAATAAAAAAAATAACGATGCTATGAAGTGGGAGGAAGGGCAGCCTAAAACATCACGACGTATCAACAAGGGGGGCTATAAAAGTAGCCTAAAAACATCACGTGATTAAGAAGGCCCTTCCCGGTCCGTCTATCGTCAACGCGAGCATGGTGATTTTCTTTCAACTCCCCCGTCTCACTCCGCCACGACCCCGCACGGTTTGTCCCCGCGCGCCTCATGCCGCCTATAACGCGATAACATTGAACTAAAAATAGTGTTCGAAAATTTCATAAACTTGTTCCAGGAAATACCTGTTTTTGAATAAGCCTTCCAAGTTTGTGAAATAAATATTTGTCATTTAGAATCTCCATTACATGTGCAAGGTTTCTATCACGATGTTTTCTTTACTTTTACAATTTATGAGTACATTATGAACGGCCAAAGTTAAGGTAAAATATTTGCAAAATAGCAGATTTTTGGAGGCTTATACTGAATTTGTTTCTCCAAATTTTTATTTTTTGCTTTCATAGAAACCTAGATATAGTGCAAAAGATACCTATTAGTTAAAACAAATCAAAGATGGAAGTGTTACAACGGCATAATAACGTAAAAACATTTGTATGAAAAGTATGACGGGTTGGCCGTTCTTAAGAGGAAATGCGGTCGGAGAAACTTTTGAAAATTAGGTATTTGACAATACTATCGCTGTCGCACTGAAAGAAAGAAAAGAAAAAAAGAAAGAAAATATATTTATTTACCGCAGGAACATGCACTGCAAGCGCGATTTCGATATTGGTGCGATAAGGACAACTGCAGATCCAACTGAATAGCCTAAGTAAAATATCATAATTCGAGGTTTGGCTCTCGACTGTTTCCTCCTCCAATATTCGACCAATTTAAATAATATTTCATAAACTGAATAAGAAGGGTATATCCTGTGTTCCTATGTTTTTCTTTTTTCATTAATAGTTGTTAAATTTGTACACTAGGCCTCTGTTGACAGCGGTCTAAATAGGCAATTTTGAGTATTTTGTAAAGGTTCTAGTGCTTATAAGGATTATGTATCATCAAAAAGGAAAACATAGGGACATAGAAGAAGTTGATATTTATTTTACTGTAAAAAATCATTGCTTTTAAGTCATAAACCAGAAAGAAATCAGTCGAGAGCGTTTGTATGGGGAAAAGACCACACAGACTTAAAGAATGGCCCCGTAGGTAATGGCCGCTATTCGCTTACAGTATTACCGAGCCACTCATTACGTTAATCAAACCGTATTTCTGTGATTTGTTTATACTTTACGAAGAAACATTCAATGATAATGTTATCTCCAATGGCCAAAATAAGGAAAACAAATGCTTTATTTTACGTAAACGAGGAATGGGAATAAGTCGTGTTTACTTTTTATTGCGATTTAAAAATTATGTGAGTAATGTTTAGTTCATAGTTATAATTATTATTTATTGAGGTATTAGCAATGATATTGTACAGAAGATATGTTATGTTCATAGTTAACGACGTTTAAAATCTGATCGCGTGAAAGATAGGATAAACACGTAAGTAAAAGAGATAGCTATCATTTGAATGATTGCGCTTCAAATTTTTTGTCGAGGCATAGATTATGATTATCTTGACGCGGGTCAAACGCTCTTTAGTATCATCATATTCTTATATCAGCCTCGTTTTTAACCCCCGACGCAAAAAGAGGGGTGTTATAAGTTTGACCGCAATGTGTGTGTGTCTGTCTCAGGCACCTTAGCTCTTAAACGAGTGAACCAATTTGGATGCAGTTTCTTTTATTTGAAAGCTAGTTTCTTGGTGATGGTCGTTAGATACGTTTTATCAAAATCGGTGCAGCCATTTCCTAGTTATGGGGGTTGAAAGTGGGTATGAAAAATCGAATATTTTCAAATATACCCAAGTGGGGTATCAAATGAAAGTGCATGATGTGTTTATTACAATTAGACATGTTTTATCAAAATCGGTGTAGCCATTTACTAGATTAGGGAGATGAAAAATCAAATATTATCTAATACACCCAAGTGGGGTATCAAATTAAAGGGCATGATGTGTATATTACAATTAGACATGTTTTATCAAAACCGTCATTCAGCCATTTAATTGACTTTTCAAATGTTTGTTCTCTTTTCTTTGCTGCGATGGGGGTTTTTTAATCTATACTAATATTATAAATCTGAAAAGTTTGTTTGTTTGTTTGTTTGTTTGCTTGAACGCACTAATCTCAGGAATAATATTTTTTCAAATCGAACCAGTAGGGTTCGATTTGAAAAATTCATTTTGTGTTGGATAGCCCATTTATCGAGGAAGGTTATAGGCTATAAAATTTTACGCGGACGAAGGTCGCTGGCAACAGCTAGTTTTAAATAAAGGGTGTAAATAGACCCATAACATAGCCGAAACGCACTTGTTCTCCCCGTCTTTGCGATATTTTTTTGTTCTAGACCATACCTGGGAACCTTCTAATTACGGAGATATTAGGGGTCAAAGTTCCCACTTTATCACAAGTATTTTTTTTAAATACATGTTTTAATGTAAAAACAATACTTTACACACCTCCGCGACCCGTACTATTCAATCCATCCATCAGCACAATGCTTTGAGTGCTTTCCATCGAGTCCTACCGTAAAACGTGATTGATCACCCCAAAAAAAGGCGATTCCCAGCAATAATTTTACTTCGTTTATTGTACAGAATGCTTGGTTGACGGCTATGTGAAGGGTCTGTTTACATCCTGTATTATAATATCATTGGGTATAAGTCTCAAGAAAGGCGGACTTATTATTCACTAGCGGCCCGTCCCGGCTTCGCACGGGTGGACATTAAAAAAATAAATTATAGCCTATGGGATAATGTAGCTTCTAATGGTGAAAGAACTTTTGAAATCGGTCCAGTAGTTTTTGAGTTTATTTGTTACAAACATACAAAAATACAAATCTTTCCTCTTTATAATATTAGTGTAGATTAAACTGTCACCGGTACAGTCACAAGCACCAATATGGTAAACACTTTCCTAAATTTAAAAGCAATTTTCTCGAGAAATAACGATTGCAACTTGGAGAAAGGATCGTTTTCATAAAATTATGAGCTCTAGAATTCTATGTTCGCAACAACATGCCTAAGGCAAAGGACATGTGATGCATACAGCCTACGATACCTTTTCTTGTTAGAAAATAATTTCATTTTAATTAATATTGACATGCATATATTACTTTGATTAGGTAAACGGTATAAATGGGTCGAATTATTCTAAATGAACGATAACTGTACAATAATTCTATAAAATAGTTCGATAGGGATTATTTAATCATTCTTGCTTGCGGCAGAATGTCGATTGCACATGTCAGATTAAACACAGACGTCCATTAAAAAATAAGAATGAATTAGACGGATATCAAGTGAAATATTTTAAAGGCCGTTATATTTTCCTCCGAGGTGTACAAACCTAAGATTATTTCAGTATGCATATTTTATTCTAATTAGAATTTAGGACTATAAGTAGTTTCTGTCCATTCCAGGCATTTTTGGGCGTTCCCCTTTTAATCAGAACAGTAGAAGAAAAACACTTGGTGCACGTGACTGTACCTACCTACCTATTATTTAAACGGAATAACTCAATTAGCTAATAGAACTAAGTAGTAGGTAATTTACTTACCTAATTATAACGTAGATCAGATAATTAGTTCAAAGAACATAATAGCGTGTAGGTGTGTGACGATCCCAATTACGATAATTAATGAATCATTCTCCCGCGTTTATTTAAATTCCCAATTATGAACTAAGTGCCTAATTGGCTATTATTGCGATCTTCATTTGGTACCTACACAAAACAAAACAACACAGCAAAAAAATAACAAATTAAATAAAGTAGCTATTATGAAGGTAGTTTGTAAATTAATTCTGATCTGTCAACCCGTTGCTTTATTATTGTTGAGCAGCGTTAAAATCCGATCTACTGTCATTTGATTTGTAGTGTAGTTGAAGAGTTCCCATTCTTTTTTTTATTGTAAGCTGAAAGTAAATTAAACCACAAAGCCAGGCATCAGCAGGTAGGCAGGTTGTCTTCATTGTTCAAACTTAGTTCTTCATCTGTAACTGACTCGGACTCCGCCAACTCGTTTGGTCTCTAGAGAAACAAAGGAACAAACTTACAGGGTGTAAGGGACAGACCTCCACAAACTGACAGTGTGCATTCAGCTCCTTATTTTGAATCATATTTCACTGGAATTTTTCTCCGGAAAATTTTACTTTTTTTTCAGTTACTATTCCTATATTTCAATGTAAAATTACATTCCCTGTACGCAGCACTCCATTTATGTAAACAATACGACTAAAATCAAAAATCAAACAATGGATGTCGAAGTACTCTAACGAATGACGCGTTAAATCAGCTGTTCACTTCCTGCCTAGCTACAGAGTTCATCGAACTCGTCGTCGTGCTTGCCGTTCGCTACATGCGTTTTGCCACGGTAACGATACATTGTGTATGAGTAAATAAAACTAATCAAATTTTAGGATTTCCATAAAATCCTGAAATAATTTCTAGTACCGATCATCTTAGTATGTTATACTGAATTCACCGCATCAGTTTGTGGAGGGCTGTCAATTACACCCTGTATAAATATAAAGACTAATATACACATTACCTTCCTCCAGACAAAGGATACTCGACAAATACTTAATCTCCTTTTTTAAATCAGTTAATGAAATAACCGTTGTCTTTTTCTTCCAGATTTCAACACCACAATCAAAAACAGAGTGAAGTGCCAACAAAGTTCAGTGTAAAATAAAACTGTAAAAATCAAAATGAAGTTAACATTAATACTATGTGTGTTCATGATGACGTTGACAACTGTGCTAAGTTCTACTTACTTCTTTGGCGAGCAGACCAAGGACACAAAAATAGTGAATAGGGATAAAGTGAAATATGAAGCGATTCCTTTGAAGAAACGGATCAAGACTTATATTTATAATGGGACGAAGCCTATTAAGGTAACCATCATGTTCATAATCTGTTAAGCTTTTGAACGCCAGAGCATAAACGCAGGCGCGTGCCCTCCACGCCAAGCCACAATTTCACCAATCATTTTGTCACATATTTGTGACACGTGCTTACTTGTCACGTATATGTGACAGTAGCGTTCAAAAGATTAAATTTAACATAACATCACGCCTGTAATCCCCGAAGGGTTAGGCGGAGGTGTACCTAATAGTACACCCACATTTCGCCAGTTACATTTATTTAATAGGGGGCTAGCGTATTGCCATTAACCGGGCACAAATCCAGACCCAGTGGCTGCTACTGAGAAATTCCTGATGGAAAAACTCAATAACAAATTGCTCGACCCGGGAATCGACCCCAGGACCTCATGCTCAGCAGATCCGATTGCGACCAAGACTAACGAGGCATCATATTCATAAGCTATTAAATATGTCTTTGGTGAAATAAAATGACCTTTACTAGCTTTTTCCGTCCCGCTGTCGCGATATCGCGGCCGGCCAAAAGTATTCTCTGCGTCCCGAAGACTCGATATCGCTTCCTACAACTTCGCACGGTGCATTATGACATTTCGTGTGACCGGGACATCAAAGGCTAGAGGTGGTACGTACTATGTTTCACCGATTCTTCTCCACAACTAAAATACTAGGAAGTGGCGTTTTGGGGAACTGGCTTAATCTTTGTCTATTGTAGACGTTCAACAAGATTGCTAGCTGATTTCCAGCCTCTTTATCATCATTTACAGTCCGACTTCACGCGGTGTTCAGTGTTCCGGCGTTTGTCTCGACGCTTTTCTGGTGGTCGCTACTGTTGATTTTGGCTTGCAGGAGTTGCAGTGGTTTGGGAATAGTGTGGCGGGATTGTCCCAAAAAAAAGGCTGACTTCACTCGCTGCTGGGTATATGCCTCTCTTTTGCTTGTGCCAAGCTCCACGCTCTTGTGCCAGCCTCATCCAGGATATTCTCGCGATGCCGATATGGCAGCCGGACGAGAAACACTTCTCTTTCCAGTCCTTGGACGTAATTCCGTCACAGCTTTAAGGCCTATTCAAACCCAAGCGGGATTCGCTGCCGCTGTGAGTATAGGTAGGTACATACCGCGCGGATTTTGCTCAAGTATTTAGTATCAAGTTGAGAACTAAACCCACGCGGTACATCTCTATCCACAGCGGCAGCGAATACCACTTAGGTTTGTATAGGCCTTTACTCCACCTGCCATCACCGTGCCTTGCTAGGTGTCCTCTTCAAATCCATTTGAGTTCCATAACGCGATTTCCAATATGAAAGATCTTCGTACGTCTCCGGATTTCGACGTTTGGAAGTCGGTCTAGTAGTTTTATGCCGAACATGGAACGCTCCATGGCTATCTGTGCTACTCTCGACTCTGGACACAACCTCCTGTGACTTTCAGCCTAATTTTAATGATGACTTTTTAATTTTAACTGATTTTTGTACCTGTTTTTGTGTTTTTTGTTCATTGTAAGTCTGACACACTGACCAATCTGCCCCGCTGTCACCTGATAATCTTTTCATGATTATTATCATGGAAACGTTATTAATATATTCTAATATACAGTATGGAAGGGACAGAAATTTTTCGTCGTTAATTTTTTTTTAAATCATCAGTTCCATAAATGACCGTGTGGGTATTGCAGTTTTGTAGGAAACAGCTGTTTTTGTTTTTTATAAGCGACGAAAAATTTCTGTGGGGGGTTCAGAATGATGTACTGAATACGTGGTAAGCGTATTAGCGTCGGTGTCCCTTCCCCTTTGTATTTCGTCTTAGTTTCTCACTCGTTTTCCGTTATTGCCATGTGCACTTACTATCTGTAATACCTATTTGTGAATTGAAATGACAAAACACGGTATAAGACCCATATACTTCGTGTTTCAAGGTTCTCCTTGCTAGTTAAATCAATCTTATACATATTTTAAAACCTTTTGAAAGAATTCCGTACCCGTTCGGTTAACATCATCATCATCATCATCATCATCATCATTTCAGCCGAAAGACGTCCACTGCTGGACATAGGCCTCCCCCAAGTGTCGCCACATTGACCGGTCCCGTGCGACTCGCATCCAGCGGATCCCTGCAACCTTCACCAGGTCATCAGTCCACCTAGCGGGAGGCCTTCCAACGCAGCGTCTTCCGGTTCGCGGTCGCCACTCCAGAACTTTTTGGCCCCATCGGCCATCCGTTCTGCGAGCAATGTGCCCTGCCCACTGCCACTTCAGTTTGGCTATTCTTCGGGCTACGTCGGTTACCTTGGTTCTCTTGCGGATGTCCTCATTTCTGATTCGATCACGCAAGGAAACTCCGAGCATAGCCCTCTCCATTGCCCTTTGGGTGACTTTAAGCCTTCTGATAAGGCCCATTGTGAGCGACCACGTTTCGGTCCCGTATGTAATCACTGGCAACACGGTTAACACCGAAATGAAAAGGTCCCATTGATTAAGCTGTTATCGCAACAATGGGGTACCCCGCATAAAAACCTAACTAACACCATAAAAGTGACACCTCACTTTGGCTTCTAACTATACAGGGTGTCAGTGACACCGACGTACATACAGTTACCACGTATTCGGTTCATCATTCTGAACTACCCACACAGAAATTTTTCATCAGTAATTAAAAGAGAACCTCCCCTCGTTCAAGGGCCTAATCCAAAAAGCGATACTCCTGGACACGGCTCGCATTGTTAGGAAGTTCCTCTCTCTGGAGCCCTAACCGTTGTTTGGACCCTGTTCCCGATACCGAAGAGCTACTATTTTTTTTTTTGTATTGGACTTGTATATAAACACGTGTCTAGTATTATTATGTAAAGAATTGATACAAACTATGATTTGTACAAAATTTCAAAACTGTATCAGGAAAAATCACAAAGTAATAAGCTTGTTCTGTTAACTAGTTTTCAGTACAAAAACGTGGTCACCACGCAGCGCACCCGTACGAGCGGCGCCAGCGTCGTCTTGAACTCATTGATAATAATAATTTGGCAGTAGGTACCTAAATTATTGCGATAGGTACTTAATGTCGCTCGGTGTACAACTTGTAACTTTTTCTAAATATTTTTGGGACAAAATATAACATGGTTTAAAAATTATTGGAATCGATTCGGTTACTTATTCTGAACAAACTATATTCAGGTTTCGCAAATACTTAAATAGCAAAATTAAGGACGCCTAACTAAACTGCATTCTCTCTGTATTTACAGGCGGTAAGCTGCTACGATTTTCAGAACAGCGAAGCATCGGTGAACATCACATCAGGCGGTATTGGATACAACTACGTGGAACTGCGGCTGAAGAGTCAACGGAGCTACAGACTGGATTATGCTATTGAGATTTATGCGTAGGATTAGAATTTTAGACAGGAGTAAGGGCGTTTCCTAAAAATCAGCTGTTCCATACATTTTTACCGTGTAGGTATTTATTACACTTTTGTCGAAAACAGCAGTTTTTTTTTAATTACCGAAGGCAGTTTTCTTGTTGGGGGTCCCCCCCCCCCCTGGCTATTCTCCAAAATAGCTGTTTACTGGCAGATAGCTGATGTCATAAGGTCTAACATAGGCTACTTTTATTTTAGAAAAATAATTTGAGTCCCGTGCAAAAAAAATTAAAACCCTTGAAATTGGTACCTAACAAAATTCGATTCAAAAAGGCAAGTAACTTTTTTTTTAAATTACACGTTAATGTAGGTCGCGGGCAACAACTAGTTACAAATAAAACAATATAAACTAAAAATGTTGACTTCAGCGCCATCTAGCGGGAAAATGGCAACGAGCAGACCGTATGTTCCACCTTAAGATAGATTTGATGTCTGACCACATTTAAAATTATTATGCTACCCTTTTAAACGCCATTTATTTATTTAAGGAAAAACAAACAGTAGCACAATAAAAATAAGTCACAATATCATAAATTTGACATTTTAAAACAATTATGCTACCCACTACGTTCTCCACAGATTACAATTTAAAGAATTTTAATAAATTATCCTGGAACTAATAACTGGATTTTTTATTATGTACCTATATAAAAAAAAAAAGTAAATTAAATTATTTTTTTCCACCTTTATCATTTTATTCCCAAATGCGGCGGAGTCTATAAGTAAGGTAATGTTTTTTTAAAAAAAAAAAAAAAAAAAAAAGTTTTTATTGTTTCTCATACAATTGTTCTACAGCACAAAATTGAGGCAGCCCCTTTAAGTTATAAGGATACTTGTGTTGGGGTTACCTCGCAACATCCCATTGGGTTACAGTTTGCAGTGTTGAGACATAATTAAAATTAATAAAGCCTATTTTTAGGTACAATTATGTTACAAAATTAGCAAGTTCAGGTATGTGTAGTGTTTGTGGGTGAGTGGTGTGTGTGTTTGTGTGGTTTTGAGTGTGTGTGCGTGTGTGAAAGGTGGATATGCCGAGTGTGGGTATGAATACCTAGGTGTCTTAATGATTGATCGTTTTATGTATGTTAAAATTGTTTACAGGTATTACTTTAGCAGATTCTGGTTAATAAAAGTTCAATTTCATCGTATGTTTGTGATTTTAACCATTCCGATAAAGTATTTTTGCATTCATACCGCAACATGGGGTAAATATTCAATTTGAGGTTCAATTTGTTATAAATATAAGTAGATTGAGTGTTAAATTGACGCCTGGCAAAAACCGTACGGACCCGAGGGGAGTGAGCCACAATGTCTTTACGTCTTTTATCTAGCTTAGATGGGTCAAATGAAAGGGTCTTGTGAAGATGTATGGTTATGTTCAATACGTATAATTTCCTTACAGACAGTAGCTTACTAACCTTATAAAGGTTGTCCGTAGAGTAACGAAAGGGCTTAAAGTACATAACTTTGATGAGAGACCTTTGAGCCCTTTCTAGGTCTAGAAATTTGGTCTTGGTGGCCCCTCCCCAGATCGGTATACAGTATGTGATGACCGATTGTGCCAGAGCTGTATAGATTTTATTGAGTAGCAACGGTGGCATCACATGTCGTAGCGTTTTAAAAATCCATATAAATTTTCTGACCCTGGCCATGGTATTTTCAATGTGGGTATGCCATGATAGTCTTTGGTCAACTGTTATTCCAAGGTATTTAGTGAAACTAACTCTCTGTATGCTTTGACAATTACAAGGATAATGAGAGGTTGCACGCTCATGGATCACGATTCCAAAATCAGCACCTGGCTGTGTCCTCTGATTTGGAGTGAAGCAGATAAAGTTAGTTTTGGATACGTTGAGGGTTAAGAGATTGGTATTTAACCATTTTGCTATTACCTCTAATCCACGTTCAGCAGCAGCACGCACGGAAGCCCAAGAGTCCCCGGCGAAAACTACTGCTGTGTCATCTGCATATGAAAAAACTCGTCCGCCGCTGTTCCTGATATTACACAACTCATTTATATAAATCAGGAAAAGCGTCGGGGCGAGCACACTTCCCTGGGGTACTCCAAAACATACCATTTTTTCACCACTAGTTAGATTTCCAACCCTAACCTGCTGTTTTCGGTTTGATAGGTAACTACCAAAAAGAGAAAGAGCCGTACCTCTAATGCCGATTGTTTCAAGCCTGTGCAGAAGGATGGGGACAGAGACGGTGTCAAATGCCTTTTTTAGGTCTAAGAATACTGTAAGGCATTTCAGTCCTTTGTCTACATTATTGACTATATCGCCAGTTAGTGCCTTTGCAGCGTCTTGTGTAGATAGACCCCTTCTGAACCCATATTGCGAGGAAGATAAAATATTATGTTTATTAAGGTAACTAATTAATCTGTTATTTAGTAATTTTTCTAAAATTTTTGCAATGCATGATATAACTGATATAGGTCGATAGTTGTTGACATCATTCCGGTCCCCCCCCTTGTGCACAGGCGTAACCAAAGATCGCTTTAAAGCCTCAGGAAATATCCCGGCTTTAAAGCACAGGTTAGCTAGTTGGCTTATTAGGGGTACCCTGAAGTCCCTAGATATTTTTAAAAATTTAGTGGGTATACCGTCCCAGCCTGGTGAGCTTTCAGAATCGAGACTCATGAGTATGTCATCCACTTCCTGCGGGTCAGTGTCAAGTAGTACGAATGACGTAGTATGCTGTTCACTCCTTAGGTAAGAAGAGCTGGGATTAGAGAGGTTAGATTTTTTAATTATATCTTCCGCCAATGTTTTACCAATTGTAACAAAGAACTGATTAACACGGTTGAGAGAATCGAGAGGGTGTGGTGTGATTTTAAGTAGATTAGAATTGTCTGATTTAGGGGTTTTAAATTGTGTAATTTCGTTGATTTTTAGCCAGAGCTGTTTAGGATTTTTTATTGACATAGTTATTTGTTCTCTTTGTGATTTTCTTTTTAGTTTTTTTATTAAGTTTGTACAAAAATTACGAAAACGTCTGAAAGTTATTTGTAGTATTATATTATAGGAATCTTTCTTAGTTTGCACTTGCATTTTATTACGGAGGTTGATACATCGAAGTACACCAGCAGTCATCCAAGGCTTGATAACCCGTCTTCCACTCGGGACTGACTTAGTTGTAGTGTTAGATAGTAGTGAAGTTTTTATTATCTCTATAAATTTATAAGCTATGATCTCAGGGTCATTACATGTATTAAAAAATGACGTGTCAGTACCTATCAAGTAAGTGTAGGCACTATCAAAATTAATTACAGTTTTGGTTTTGGCGGACTTTTTAATTTTTAGCGATCGGGTTATGTTTATTAATACCATTGCGTGGTCTGTGATTGAGGTATTAATAACACCCACAAATGCTGAGCTCAAAGCTTTGTCAATTTTTATAAGTGCATGGTCCAAACAACTTTGTTCTCTAGTAGGTAAACAGTGCCCTGGTAACAGGCCATGTGACGCTAACATATTTAAATAGTTTAATCTGTTACTGCGTTGTTGAGATGTTTCGGAATTCTTGATTATTAGATTAATATTGATGTCACCTACAATTATAATATTTTTATGTGTCATTATAGAGTCAAGGTGAAGATTCAATGAATTTATAAAGTTATCAGCACAAAGGTTAGAGGGTGAACGGTAGATGCCTATGATGGTATGGTTAGAAATTGATACCTGAATAGCTGATGCATGGGAAATATTGATTTCAGTAACATGGGCCAGGTGGCCGTCTCGAACGTATGCTACCACACCGTCATTTTGATTAAGTTGATTTTTAGTATAGTACGAAGTGTAGTTATCAAGCAATGGTAACTGTCTGTGATAGTTAAGCCTGCACTCAGTTAACATCAACACGTCTATGCTATGTTTTATTTGTGATAAGTTTAGCTGTAAATCTTCGAAGTTTGAATAGACACTCCTGATATTTTGGGTTACTACTGTCAAATTATAGTTATCATGCTGTAAGTAGTTATGCAATTCTTCAATGTTGATAATAGCCGACTTCGAAATTTCGCTGTCATCTAATTCCCGTATAGTATTAAGATTACTATCCATTATCGTGTTGATAATATAAGTGGTGCAGCGTGCAATTTACGTTAGTGAAGAAGCATTGATAAACGAATTGTAAATATTCTAATTCGACACTTAAAGTATTTGTGAAAGGCGGTTTAAGTATGATCGCGAGTGTGTGTGACGTGTGTAAAGGTGGGTGAGTGGTTAGAGTTTGATGGATTGTTAGTGTGAGTGTTGTTGAGTGTAATGCGTAAGTTTTATGAGTATTGCATTTTATAACAATATGTTGGTATTGAACATGCTTGAATGTGTTGATTTTAGAAATTATCCTGATTCTTGACACATTTAACGAGATATAAAGATAAAAAAATAGTTTACTAATACATAAGAAAATAATGAATAGTGGCACAATAGTATAGACCTTTACATAACTTAGTCACAGTTCTTGCATTAAGTGATGTACTTGAGTTTCAGTTTTGATCATAATAGCCCGAGAGTTTTCATCACGTTTTACGAAGACACGCCCGAAAGTGGTCCAGCAAAATTTATATTGTTTTGATTTGGCTAAGTCCCGCGCCAAGAAGTATAGACGGTTTCCCTTAGCAGTAAGATGTTCCGATATAAACACTGGGGTATCCTCATTGCTGGTGAAGCCCAGATGCTTAGCCTGCAGCATAATTTTATTCTTTATATTATAGGTTTTAGCTTTCTGTAGAAAATCTGTTTTTATTATCGATGAACCAAGCTCAACAATAATGGGGGTGTTTTTGACCTCAACCTTCTTGCCCTGGATTCTATGAATAATTATTAATAATTAATAATTCTATAATTTTTTTAATGAAATCGATGCTTTACGCTTACCGACTTAGGTTAATTAACATCGAATATAATGTTTTTGTTACCATAAACAATTTTTATAATTCCTTGGATTTTTATTTCCCACCTTAGACACCAGTAACAAACATAAATGAAACACGAAATAAATATGGATAATCATATATTTTCTTAAAATATAAACATTTCAAAATAACACAATTTCCTTACACGAACCATACACGCCGTACGAAGACTTTGGTTGAAGCGAATTTATTACGCAAGACAAGATTGCAAGAAATCAAGACAAGAATAACATGACATAACATCAAGCTCGCCGAAGAATTAGGCAGAGGTGTACCCATTAGTACAACCACATTGCGCCAGTTATGTTTAAGTCCCATGTAATAGGGGGCGAGCCTATTGCCGTCAACCGGCCAGAAATACCTTGGCTGCTGCTGAGAAATTCCTGATGAAAAACCCAAGAACACTTTCCAATGCCGTGACGGGAAATGGCACGACGCTGTCATGCCGTGATGCCCCCGCTACGCCACCGCTTTCTCGACTCCCTTGTGTGTGCGCGCGCGCATACTATACACATTGTTCTCTGTGTGAGCTGCACAATGTTTCTATCCACAGAACAGAAAAACAAAATAAAAATCCAAGATAGCGCCAAAGAAAATTTTCGATTTTCCTTCATGGGTGTCGTTCAACATTTTCGGGGACGTTTATAACGAAAATGATGTCAAAATGAAAATCCAAGATGGCGCCGAGGACAAATTTCTGCTTTTCTTTTTATGCGTGTTTATAGATAACGACGAAGTTATTGGGCCTTGTATAATCTTGTCTTGCTTAAAAAAACCGCTCTAATTATTTATTTTAATTGCATAGCCGAAACGAGTGATTTAGATAAACTTAACACCGAAAAGGATGATTTACAATATAAAATTAAATATTCAAAAAGTTGTTGACAAAAGTTTTTTTTTTAAGATATTTTTTACAGCATACATCAAAAATGTGTGTCATTTTTAAAGATGTGAAATAAAGACCATGAAACTGATGAAATATACATAACTACACGCCTGTAATCCCCAAAGGCGAAATGTGGATGCAACATTTCACCAGTTTTGTTTAAGTCCCATGTAATAGGGGGCGAGCTTATTGTCATCAACAGGGCACAAACTTTGTGGCTGCTACTGAGAAATACCTGATGGAAAAACCCAATAACACTTTGCCCGACCCGGGAATCGAACCCAGGACCTCATGCTCAGCAGTCGCGCTTGCGACCACTCGACCAAAAGGGCAGTCTGGTGAAATATAAACACATTCAAGCTGTATTATTTTACGACCTAATTTTAAGGTTATCAGTACTCGTAAGACCCCAGATTATTCTGTTATTTAAACTTAACCCGGTCAAACGTGACCCTGGTTTACGCTACAAAGGTTCCGTACCAATTAATATGATTACATAGACAAAAGTGATCTTATACACGTAATTCTTATACTCTTGTAGTACGATACGCTAAAAAGTATCAAGAATCATAAAAATGGGACTGCATAAAGTAACAAATGAATTTGGTCCACGTTTCACGTTTCATTGAAAAACATAACCTAAACAATAGAATAATAATAATATATGCACCGTACATAAATAAAAAATAAAGAGAAATATTTTGACTTCACTAATCTAAGATTAGTGTTGCAGGTTTATGATTTAAAAATAACTAACGATTAAGTGTTACTAGATTGATAAATCGACTAACCTCCTTGTAGTTTGAAGTAGGTTAGATAACTGAATATTGTCTATGATAATGGTGCTTACACATCTATGAAAGTGAGAACTTAAGGGGAAGCGATAAGTTAACCCGCGAAATTCAAATTTTCTTACGTTTCTACGACTATTTCATGATAAAGTCATTCAATGGGATTAAATGAACTTAGAAGATTGTATTGATGATTTTAATGATTATAATTATGTAAAGCCATATTTGTTTGGTTTTTTACCGTTGCTATCTCTGTATATTTATGAAATATGTGTGTTCGTAGTTAGGAATAAAGAACTATTTAAGACAGCAAACGATGTGAATCCTCGGAACAGACGAGGTCCTTTTATGTTAGTATTGAATGATTTGCCAAGACTTGCCAAATATAATAAAAACTGTCTAACAATGTGCGTACGTATTTACAACAAGATACCAAGGCAATTCATAATGTTAAATTCAAGATTATTAAAGATTAAATTGCACAAGTGGATAAAATAATATAATTTCTATAGTCTAAAAGAATTTATGAATAAAAAATGTTGATGCCTTGTAAGATTTTACTTAACCCTAAAATTTTGCATGCTATGTTCTATCTTAGATAAACATGTTTGAACTATTTTAATTTTATTTAACACCATTGCATACCAAGTTTTATTCAAATAAATTATTTATATTTATGTTACGGGTGCGAAACATATTTTAATCAACATAAAGCCTGACACTGACGGGCAAATTGAAAAAACATAAGAAAATCACAGAGGCTGTGACACTCGGGGATAATGAAGCTCCCCATCAGTAAAACAGTTTTCGGAATCAGCCCCCGTAGCATGACCACCGTACACAAGGATTTCTTTGACGGAAAAATCGACAAAATGACAGATTGTGTCGACACAATGACAGATTTCATGTCATTTTGTTGATTCTTCCGTCAAAGAAATCCTTGTCTACGGTGGTCATGCTACGGGGGCTGATCAGCAGTTACGAAGATATTATTAGTATAGATTCATGTAAAATAGTAGATATGTAAGCACCTTCATAAAAATCTCTTAATAAAATTACATGAGCTATATTTTTATACTGTTTCTAATAGATTACAGTCTAACTAAAATGCATAGATAACAATAAAATGCTAAGAATTAATTACTGAGACATTTTTACCAACTTAATGTATGTATTTCGAATAATCTAACACCTGTATCTACAAACAAGTCAAAGTGATTACTTGAGTAAAAGTTATTACTTAAGATATGATTTTTATTCTGTATTTTAGTAATTGCTTGAAGTTAGAGCCGTCAAAAGTTAGAATTCTTAGCTTTGCTTTCTTTGACGGTTCTTACTTCATTCAACTTCTTGTCTATTGCATAAGTAATTAGTAATTACTTGAGTAAAAGTAATTACTTAAGATACGATTTTTATTCTGTATTTTAGAAATTGCTTGAAGTTAGAACCGTTTAGAGTTAGAATTCTTAGCTTTGCTTTCTTTGACGGTTCTTACTTCATTCAAATTCTTGTCTATTGCATAAGTGATTACTGATGAGTTAAAACTCAAGTAAGTACTTTAACTAAAGTAATTACCTTAACACAAGTAAGTACTTTAACTCAAGTAATCACTTTAACTCAAGTAATTACTTTAACTCAAGTAATTGCTTTAACTCAAGTAATTACTTTAACTCAAGTAATTGCTTTAACTCAAGTAATCACTTTAACTCAAGTAATCACTTTAACTCAAGTAATCACTTTAACTCAAGTAATCACTTTAACTCAAGTAATTACTTTAACTCAAGTAAGTACTTTAACTCAAGTAATTAGCTTAACTCAAGTAATTGCTTTAACTCAAGTAATTGCTTTAACTCAAGTAATTACTTTAACTCAAGTAATTACTTTAACTCAAGTAATTACTTTAACTCAAGTAGTTGCTTTAACTCAAGTAATTACTTTAACTCAAGTAATTACTTTAACTCAAGTAAATACTTTAACTTGACTGTAGATACCAGGGTATGAATACACAGGTTTCAGAAAAGTAAATTTGTATTCCTGCTGTCAAATCTGACTTGGCCTGAAATAAGAATCAGATAAATAACAGAAACCGTATAAACATTTTTATTAAAAATACTTGCGATGTAGGATAGGAATACAGCATGTATAAAAAACATAACATCACGCCTTTAATCCCCGAAGGGTTAGGCAAAACACGGAGTACACCTACAATTCTCCACTCATGTTTAAGGTGGAAGCCCAATTACAAAAAAAAAAAATTCATCAGAAATACAATTTTTTTTTTTGCGTTTTTTGCAATTTACCGGTCAGTATCAGACTGTAATACGCATGTATTTACAGAATTATTTCATGAAAAAGTCATTCAATGGGGTTAAATGAACTTTACATTCATGTAGCCTGCGTCGGTGTTTCCAAGTTCATATGACCCCAATCTATTTAAATCGCGAGTTAATAGACTTCTTTTGGGTTAGCTCGTCCCATCGTCGACTTCATCTCTGTCCTCAGGACTAGATTGAGGTCAAGAGTAAGCCCATACAGAATAAAAAAAATTAAAAAAAAATTCAACTTTACTGAGTCGGGTGGGTATCTCCTTTATTAATATAAAGATTTCCGTTTAGACATAACTAATCGATATATTTATAGAGTGTTGTATTGATGAGTACAATGATTATAACTCTGTAAAGCCATATTTGTTTCGGCTGTTAATCTTACTTTGTTGAACATACAAACTGACACTGACTGGAACATTGCAAAAAAAAACGTAGAAAATTTTGAATTACGCGGGCTAGTCTGGCGCTTTCACCTTATGTCCCTTGTAATAGGGGGCGAGAATGCTGTATCATCATCTGCCTAGCCTTTTCCCAACTATATTGGGGTCGGCTTCCAGTCTAACACCAGTATTTTACATGGAGCGACTGCCTATCTGGCCTCCACAACCCAGTTAGTACTGGGTAATACAATACCCCTTGGTAAGACTGGTTGTCAGACTTTTTTGGGAAACTGACTAACTGTCAAAGACGAGAGCTTGCTGTATACCTAACATTATTTTTTACCCGTTCCAAAAAGCTACATTTTTCACTAATCAAGTAAAAAATTAGGTTTTAATAGACGACCATTCAGTCGGTTGCAAAATTCAAAGCTATTATAATTTACAATGTTGACTTACAAGTTGTAAACGGACCCTTCACGAAGCCGTCAACCAAGCATTCTGTACATCAAACTAAGTAACTACACAAAAAAAAATGCTGGGAAACAACTTTTTTTTTGGGTGGAAAATCTCTTTTTACGGTAGGACTCAATGTAACGCACTTAAAACATTGTGCTAATGGATGCATTGAATAGTAAGGTGTTTAAAGTAAAGTTATAACATTTAAAAGTTATATTTAAAAAAAAAAAAATGGGAATTGTTGGAACTTTGACCCCCAATATCTCCGTAACTAGAAGGTTCCCAGGTATGGTCTAGAACAAAAAAATGATGGCAATGACGGGGAGAACGATTGCCTTTCGGCTTCGTTAAGGGTCTATTTACACTCTTTTTATACTGAAAATTATCAGTAATCTAAACAGATTAACATCCATCAATGTATGATTAGCCATATATTTATTTAAGGTTCGTTTACAACCTTTCAGTCGAAAAAACCTGCATATTACTGTAAAATATGACTATAGTTGTTGCAGATCACAAGTTATGTCATTGCAATTTAAACCTCATGTCAATGGCATTAGCTCGTGATATGCAACGATTATGCTCGCCTGTCATTATTCGAAAACAAATCTAATGACTTCTTGTTGACACTGATCGAATATGTCGGATCATGATCTGCCTAGCCTTTACCCAGCTATGTTGAAAGAATGATATGGCTAGAAAGGAGGTGTCTGATGAGATGACAAGTAATAGAGAAGTATTGAAGAAGAAGACATGTTGCGCTGACTCCAGATGAATATGAAAAATTTACTACCCGAATATCCGTCAGTATCCCACAGTATCCGTCCAATCCTTCAGTTCAATACATCTCATGGAATATTCAGTGTATAGTATAGTATATTATAACGTATATTATTGTAATTATTGGCATTCCTTGAGAACTTGCAACGATTTTCTAAACAGCTCCTGTTGGGAGCGCGCGTGTTTGATCTCTAGCTCGGCGAGGTCCAGGAGGCTGGAAAGAAACAAAGAAAAGTAAGTATTTCATCATCTGCCTAGCTTTTTCCCAACTATATTGGGGTCGGCTTCCAGTCTAACCGGATGCAGCTGAATACCAATATTTTACATGGAGCGACTGCCTATCTGACCTCCACAACCCAGTTATTACTGGGTAATACGATACCCTTTGGTAAGACTGGTTGGCAGACTTTTTGGGTCACTGACTAGCTAACGACTGTCAAAGATCTACAAATGACAGCCGGGACCAACGGCTTAACGTGCATTCCGAGGCACGGAGGAAACTCGATACGTAATGGGCGGTCACCCATCCACAGACCAACCTAGGCAAGCACGGCTTAACCTAAAGGTCGATCCGAGCGGCTGTTATTATTTAGCCATGAGCTAAAAAATAACATGTAAAATACTGGTATTCAGCTGTATTCGGTTTGACTGGAAGCCGACCCCAACATAGTTGGAAAAGGCTAGGCAGATGATGATGATGATAAGCTCCTAGATAGAAAAGTAAGCATCTAATAAGTAGAATGAAATTTCAGGTACCTATAGTTCTCTCACAGTAATACCTATAGTTCTCTCACAGTAATATCTAAATAGTCTGGTAGAAGTAACACTATTTTTACAAATCGTAGAACAATGACGGATCTTACATAATTATACAGGGTGTAAACAGACCCTTCACATAGCCGTCAACCAAGCATTCTGTACATCAAACTAAGTAACTTTACGCAAAAATTATTGCTGGGAAACGACTTTTTTTAGGGTGAAAAATGACGTTTTACGGTAGGACTCGATGGAAAGCACTCAAAGCATTGTGCTGATGGATGGATTGAATAGTACGGGGGTCGTGGAGGTGTGTAAAGTAAAAATCTTTCATTAAAAACATGTATTTAAAAAAAAAACTTGTGAAAAAGTTGGAACTTTGACCCCCAATATCTATGGTCTAGAACAAAAAAAAAATGATCGCAAAGACAGGGAGAACAAGTGCCTTTGGCTATGTTAAGGCTCTATTTACACCATTTATGTGGTAAATGAATTAATTGTATGTTACATCATACACCACATAACATCACGCCTGTAATCCCCGAAGAGTTAGGCAGAGGAGTACCTAATAGTACACCCACATTCATATTAATTATATATTATTATTATGTAATATTTACCTTTTCTTAAAAGCAGCCACTCTTCTAGTACGGAAGTCGATAAGTTCTTCCCGCGCTCGCGCAGATAGCTGCTCGAATTTAGCGCATGCATCTGCTTGAGCTTGTTCCGCCTATAATGGAAAATGTTATCATTATAAGTAATGTACAATGAGGTTTGTAGCTTTAGAAGATACTACAAAATACAATACAGAGAGAATTTTTCATAGGTATTTTTTTTTAACCAGCTGTTTTCTACAAAAGTGCAATACCGACACGGTGAAAATGTATGGAACAGCTGATTTTTATTCTTTTTATTTTCTTTGATTTTATTTGAGACGGAATGATATAGTATGCATTTCTAATGCAACCTCCAAACATGTCTTTGTGGAAAGATTCTTTTCATTTTTAGGCCCATTTCTGTACAATAGATTAAATAGAAAACTAAGTATCTTTAAGCTAAATTATTTTAACTGTAAAAAGTCTATAATTACTTTTCTACAACCCATATCTTATGCACAGACAGAAGACTTACTTGTTGTCAGCAAGTAAACTGCTGACACGCTGTTTTTTTGTGTTTGTTTATTTTGTGTAAGTTTTAATTTCAGTACTTTACTTTTCATTTAATGTTAATTTATTTATTTTAAGAAGGTATTTATGCAACTTGTAGCCTGAGACACAGGTTCAACCTAGTTCAGGCAATAAGCAACTGTGCTCTATATTATTTGTTAAGATATTTTATTGTAAATGTGCCTCTTTTTATAAATAAACGATTATTATTATTATTTATTTATTATTAATTTGTTCTCGTTATTTTATTCTATTTGGGGGGGGGGGGGGGTAACCGTTTGTGTATCGATGCCCCTTCCACCCTGTATAGTGAACAGAAAAGCTTTTCAATCAACCTTTTTAATGTCTACCAGTAGCAAAGGGTCAATTTTGTAACAGGTAAGCCGGAGTACATTTCTTTAATGTGATTATTTTATTTGTCTATAGAATACTGACTGTGCCATTTTTCAAAGGGAAGCCGGTAGGAATCGAGTTCTATGGAACCTTCGCCACTGCTGCCTTATTGGTCGAGTGGTCGCAAGGATTCTGTACTGTAGAATCAT
The DNA here is from genome assembly GCA_905163415.1 of Noctua fimbriata. NCBI lineage: Eukaryota > Metazoa > Arthropoda > Insecta > Lepidoptera > Noctuidae > Noctua > Noctua fimbriata. Next base: position 6,768,472 of record LR990951.1, read on the forward strand.
TAGTTTAAGTTGAAATTTGAAAAGCATCTGCTACTCTATCTACGTCCTCGTACTTGTATAAAACTACATAAAGTAGATCAAAGCGAGCGATTTTGAAGATCCCTTAATCAAAGTCTAAAATCTCCAAACCACCGTGAGCACACGTGCTGACTAATGCTCTCTGAAGGAGAAGAGGTCCTTGTCCAGCAGTGAGTTACAGACTGGTGGTTCTTTTGCCATTTTTCCTAAATGTGTGTGCGTTGACAAACACAATTCTCTTACTAACACAAACATGCATAAAAATCACAAACGACGAATGAACTACATGGGAATAGTACATTTTGATAAAAGTAGGAAAACTGTCGTTTTGCAGCCGAGGTGGAATTCACGCCTGAGCCGCAGGCGTGGGTTTTATAGAGCCGAGAACTGTAGTAACAAATGCCAACGTGTATCAAGAGACGCTTTTCAATACACTTTCGGAAAAATAAAATGATTGGTACAAAAGTATTTTTTTCATGAATTATTAGGAATCTATAATTTAATTTACTTTGCTTTAGAACACAAATATAATGTTAATTTGTTCATAAAAGTTAATATTTTTTTAAATAATCATGTTTATCTATGATATTCTATTTAAATATTCAAAAAATATTTATACCGTAAAGGCATATATCCCTTTTTTTTGCTAGCCTTTTTGAGTGTCCCACTGCTGGGCACAGGCCTCCCCTGTTTATATACCTCTGACGAGATAAAAAAAAATGCATTCTATTGTATTCTGTTATACAGGAATTGAACGAATTGGGACTTAGTATAAATATATCTGTGGAAATTTTTATTTCCGCACTAGTAGAGATAAGGGAAAAAAATATACGTGTATGAAATACATTGCATATTGAACCGAAACGTAGTGCGATAAGAGCTAGTTTTTACGAAGAAATGTTTTGAAAAAAAAAATACTATAATTTTAATTAGTTACACATTTATATTTGAGCATGACTCTCTCACGGCTGTTTTTTTTTTTGTTACATTGCAGTATTACTTTATTGAAGATCTCATTTTTCTTCAAAATTAAGTAAACCACGATTTATTTTTTATGTTTTGATAATATTTATTTATTTTATTTATATGCGTGAAATTATTATAAAAATATTACTTCCCTATTTGAATCGGATTTTGTTAACATTTTCATGGGTTTTAATTTATTTTTTATTCCATTTTCTAAAATTAAAATAACCTACATTACTCTTTATATCAGCTACCTGCCAATAAAAGTTCCGTCAAAACCGGTGCGTTTTCGGAGATTAGCCGGAACAAAAAAACAAACAAATTTTTTTTTTTTTTTTGTTATAGCTACCGTATAATACTTTCACAAGCATTCAGTAAAAATATAATTTTTTAAATTACAAACAGACTTCAATTATATTTTTTAGTATAGATAACAACTGCACTACACACACAAACATTCTAATACACAAATACGTCACAATTACTACCCAACTACACAAAAATACACAGTTCTACACATACGAAGCGTGTTTAGTGATTACCTCTTGTACTTCCATCGGCTGCGTATTGTACAGAAAGATAACTCGTCAAACATTTGTGATACTGGGTACACATTGGGCCAATGATGACCAACACAATGCATTTCAAATAAGAATAGGACTGACCTGGCGCCATATTGTGACGTATGAAGAGATATTTTTGATAGTAGTACTTCTTTGATTGCAAATAACTGTCAAATTGAATAACATAGGTAGCGTCAGCAAAAGAGATACTTTTTATTATAACTTTTTTAAATATTAAATGGGACTCTCTCGACCTCAACCTAGTCCTGAGGACAAAGATAAGGTCAACGATGAAACGAGCTAACCCAAAAGAAGCCTATTAACTCGCGACTACAAAAAATAGTTTTACTTATATTGGTCTTAAACTAGGCCAAGCCTGGGCGGCTACCAATAGAGAGCGAGAGTTGAAACATACATTTATTTTTTTGCAAACCGTTCTTTTCAAGTGACAGTTGACAGATGAAGGTCATTTACATGTGAGAGGAATTTATGAAAATGTTGTTAACCTTCTTTTATTTATGTTTTCACTGTAAATGTTGCTTTAATTTTTTATTTTCTATATTTTAATATGTGCATAATTGTCTCTTTATTTTTATAATTTTAATTACTGTAATTGGTTCTTAACACAACCATTGTATTTAAATAAATAAATCAATAAATTTACACGATTTAATTTAGTTCCTATTCTTATTTGAAACGCATTGCACGCCCAAAGTACTTCTAACAGACAGATGTGTTGCAGGGGAATTTGTTCTTCTTTCCACCTAAAACACTAGGAACTGATGAAGAGCAGGCGTTTTCGTTGAGTAATTTTGACGTTCTTCTTGGGAATTAATCGTTGAAATATCAAAGCAATAGACCAACATGCGTAGCAGGACCACCGCAGAAATGGATTTTGTCGACGGAAGAATCGACAAAATAACAGATTTCTTTTGTTAATCTTTTTTTATCAACTCTTCCGTTGACAAAACCCGTTTCTACGGTGGTCACGCTACGCGTGCAAATTACTAGTAGTTGGTTCAATATGTACCCAGCATAAAACAAAACACTCAATTAATATTAAAAATGCGTATAACATTTATCACAAAATCACGTCACAAGTGCCAAATAAATTAATAAAGTTATATTTATTGGCTTATAAACCTAAAAGAATGATTATTACGGTGTAATAAATAATAATTGAAACTCCCACGGCTGATCGAATATATAAACGCTTTTGTAAAAGTATCTTGCCAAATACTTCAGTAAGGCGCGAATTATACTGCAACGGCGTAAGGTGAAGGCGCGGCGCAGGCATGATGCCGCTTCAAAATCTTTTCATATAAAATGTAAGTAGGCGATGTGTCGTGAATTACACTCAAGCAACGCGGCGCAGGCACGCCGCGTTTTTCGTTTCGTTAAAAATTCCACGCCTGCGCCGCGCCTTCACCTTACGCCGTTTCTGTATAATTCGCGTCTTAAGGTGATATCGCCAGGGTAGCCCGCGAAATTCAATTTTCTTACGGTTTTTGCAAATTGCAGGTCAGTTTCAGGTTGTATGTTGTTTTAAAATATGATTTCGACCGTAACACGAATGTATTTACAGAATTAAAATTTAGTCATTCAATTAATCAGTATACAATATTAGTTTTAGTATATGCGAAACCTGAAACACGTGTCTAATATTTTTATGTAAAGAATCTATGTACAAAATTTCAAAACTGTATCATGAAAAATCACAAAGTTATAAGCTTGTTCTGTTACCTGGTTGTCCGCGCAAAAACGTGTTCACCACGCAGCGCGCCCGCGTCGCTGGACGCGCGCCTCCAGCGTCGTCTTGAGTTCATTGATAATAATAATTTGGCAGTAGATACCTAAATTATTGCGATAGGTACTTAATGTCGCTTTTTGCCAACTTGTAACTTTTTTAAAATATGTTTGGGACAAAATATAACATGGTTTAAAAATTATTTGAATCGATTCAGTTACTTATTCTGAACAAACTATATTCAGGTTTCGCATATACTAAAAGTAATGTTGTTTAAGTCATTAAATGGAATTAATGAACTGAGAGAGGCATGTATTGATGATTTTAATGAATATAACTCAGTAAAGCCATATTTGTTCCGGTCGCGAATCCTATTTCAATCAACATACAACCTGACACTGACCTGCTAATTTCAAAAAACGTAAAAAAAATAAGAATTTCACGGGCTACCCTGCCGTTCCCCTTAATAATCTGTCTAAGTCCGGTGTCCTGAGTCCGGTCCGGTCGGTTTGTCCGCACGTTAAGAGTGTCCCCACATAGTCTATCAACATTATATTTACTTACCGCATGCACATCCTTGTTCTTCGCTCTGGCTTTCTCGAGATTTCGGTTAGCAGCCTCATATGCGGCTAAGCATCTGAAATTAAAAAAAAAGGTATCAAATTAACATCTACATGAGACTTGGCCGTTTATATAGAAATTTAGAAAATGACTGTCTCACATGCCAAGGACAAAGCTCTAGAAAGGAGAACTTTTCATTAAACTCTAAAGAGTGTAAATAGACCCTTAACGAAGCCGAAAGGCACTTCTTCTCCCCGTCTTTGCGATCATTTTTTGTTCTAGACCATACCTGGGAATATTCTAGTTTCAAGTTTTAACTTTTTCACAACTTTTTTTTTAAATACATGTTTTGTATGTAACATTTTTACTTAAACACCTCTACGACCCCTGTACTATTCAATTCATCCATCAGCACAATGCTTTGAGTGCGTTCCATCCAGTCCTACCGTAAAACGTGATTTATCACCCCAAAAAAAAAATCGTTTCCTAGCAATAATTTTTGCATAAAGTTATTTAGTTTGATTGGCATAATCAGTAACTTCCCACTATTGATTTATTAGATCTGGTTGTGGTCGGGTCAGGAACCGTGATCCCCAGCCCGACCACAATCGTACTCTTATTACTCAAAAAGTACAAGGCACAAATTCCTGGGATATGTGGCACAATAAAACACAATTAAAATAACCATTTCGTGCCATAGTGATATCTCCGTTCCATGTCGTGGTCGGGTCAGGAATCACAACACAAAAAAAATCGTTTCCCAGCAATAATGTTTGCATGGAGTTACTGAGATTGATGTACAGAATGCTTGGTTGACGGCTTCTTGAAGGGTCTGTTTACATCCTCTATATGCTATTATAACGGCCAGTTGCTGTATTTGACAACTCTTCCATGCCTCGGAAACCACGTTAAGGCGTCTGTCCTGTCCGTCGTTATGGGTGTCAGAATCCCGAAAGTCTGTCAACCAGTTTTTGCCGTATAACTGGGTCGTGGAGGTCAGATAGGCAGTCGCTTCATGTAAAATACTGATATTCAGCTGCATCCGGTTAGACTGGAAGCCGACGCCAACATAGTTGGAACTTTCTCTTTATCGTGTTTTTGAGTTATTGCCTAACCTGGTGTCAGGTTTTATGCCGCTCATGAGCCTCTGACTTGGCTTTACATGCTGTCAAGGAATACCTTTCAGGCATTCTGGTTCCCTCACAATGTTTTGCTTCACCGAAGCAAGTGATAATTATAAAATACGAACATGAATCCGAAAAATCAGAGGTGCGTGTCTTGGGTTCGAATTCGAGACCTATGACTTGGCAGCCTATAGCAGTGATAGCCTAGTGGTGTGACCAGCGGATAGTTGGAACAAGGCAAGCAGTTCTAGAGTGACGACCGCAAACCGGAAGACGCTGCGTTGGAAGGCCTCCCACTAGGTGGACCGATGGCCTGGTGAAGGTTGCAGGGATCCGCTGAATGCGAGTCGCACGGGACCGGTCAATGTGGCGACACTTGGGGGAGGCCTATGTCCATCAGTGGACGTCTTTCGGCTGAAATGATGATGATGAAGCTGATATGAAAGATGGCTTACCTAAGCCTCCTCACTAGCACAGCTTTAGCAGCGTGCGCGTCTCTCATGTAGTAGCGGAGAGTGTCTGCCAACTTGAGGTCCTGGTCTGATGCCATGCGACCTTCGATTTTCTGTGAGCAGATAAAAACGTTTATTTCAGACATTTTAAATTATTGTAGAACATAACAACACGCCTGTAATCCTCCAAGGGTTAGGCAGATGTGTACCCAATAGTACATCCACATTTCGCCAGATATGTCCCATGTAATAGGTAGCCTATTGCCATCAACCGGGCATAATTCCAGACTCCATGGCTGCTACTGAGACATTCCTGAAGGAAATACGTAATAAAAAACCACAAATCGCTTGTTTGCGATAGTAATGACATAACTCGAATAATAAGAAATACAGGACAGTTTTTTTTTTAAGTTATACCAAAAAAGGTCTCATTTTTTTTTTTGAGCCTGGTGTGTCTCACTGCAGGGCAAAGGCCTCCGTTCTACCTCGTTTCATTAGATTGCAAATTTTTTTTTTTGCTTTAATTTTATATTTAACTACAAACCACATAGATTTTTTTTTTTGGGTCATGTAATCCTTGTCACAAACGAGCGAAATATTGTACTCTATTTGAATAGTCAGCAGCAAAATTTGAATTCAGTTATTTAGCAACAACATTTAAAAGTTAAAGTAAGTAATTTAATATTTTTTACATGTTTCCACAAATTACTCGCTAAGTTTTAGACAGAATGGAAATATTTATTGTTCTAAGGAATACTACATTTTATACACATTTTATATTTTTTTTAATACAGCTTGTGGATTCAGGGAAAATATATTATAAGAAGCCGCTTCCACACTTTTGTACGTTATGCCGGAAAAAAACGTACAGAGTACACAAGTCGGTGGTACGATCTAGTTGGTGGGCGGGGTTAAAATGCATGCTGTCATTCGAACTCACGTGTGAAAAGGAAAAACGCTGTGATGAGCAGTAAGAAGCTAGTGCGCGTACACATACACACTCCTAACGCTGAGTGACGCTTATATGTTGATTTACAACTAAAACTAGCGCGCGAAATGTTTTATACAGACCTTTGGGAATATGGATATCATGTAAAATCTATTGAATGTATTTGTTCAAAATAAAATTATTTGCATTTTTGAACAACTAATCTATCCCTGTATGGTGACTATTTTGCAAGTTTCCTTCTTCTTATGGTATTTATTTCCGCCCAAAGATGTGTTAAAATTAGTGTAGAAATATGGAATTTTCGACGCTCATAACTTTCAAATGTATGTTTTTTTTAACTTTTTGTTTCCATACAGGGCTAGAGATAGTGTTGAGTAAAATTAATATAATTTTTTTATTTTAAACGTAGAGACAGAGAGGTTTGGAAGGAAAAAGGGGAGGGGAGAAAAAAAAAAAACGTACACCATCAAACAGTGGAAACGCCATACTACGTTTTTATGGAAGTATGACCGGCTAGTGTACCCTTTTTTTTATGATGGGAAATCATCAAATGACCCCCGCTCTGGGCGGAGCGGAAGGGAGTGTTAGACTTGTAATGACTAAAACCCATCCATGTTCCTTCTTTGCCCTTTGTGTTCCAGGGCCGCGGTATCTCTTTCGAACAGTCCCGCAGCCCTGGCAGGCATCGGCCCATGCGGACCCCTAAGCGGTTGCTGACATCTCTTTAAGGCGCGCGTGGAACACGAACGCGCCGTCGACACGGCCTGTCGTCATAAGACGGCCGGACGGCGAGGTAGCCCATTACTCACCGTCCACAGGCCTAGGCACAGGCTAGTGTACCCTTAAGGTAAATAAATATGCATCCGAATATCCGATCCCTAGTTACCACTTACCCTGCACTTATCGAAGGTTTCAGCTGCTCTGGTCAAGAACCTCTCGGTTGGAGGCTGTTCTCGCGTAGCTAACTGTGTAACGCACGATGATAGTCTGATATGAGCGTCTGCTACCTCTGAAAAAAATTAAGGAAAAACAGAAGTGAATTTTCGTATACAGGGTGTAAGGGACAGCACTCCACAAACTGATGGGGTGAATTCAGTATATCATACTAAGATGTTTGGAAGTTGCGTGGTATCTTCTCGTCCAACTTACCGCAGTGTCTCAAGACGAAAGTCTATGACCAGTGTGTGTTGCCAGTGATTACATACGGGACCGAAACATGGTCGCTCACAATGGGCCTTATCAGAAGGCTTAAAGTCACCCAAAGGGCAATGGAGAGGGCTATGCTCGGAGTTTCTTTGCGTGATAAAATCAGAAATGAGGACATCCGCAAGAGAACCAAGGTAACCGACGTAGCCCGAAGAATAGCCAAACTGAAGTGGCAGTGGGCAGGGCACATTGCTCGCAGAACGAATGGCCGATGGGGCCGAAAAGTTCTGGAGTGGCGACCACGAACCGGAAGACGCTGCGTTGGAAGGCCTCCCACTAGGTGGACCGATGACCTGGTGAAGGCTGCAGGGATCCGCTGGATGCGAGTCGCACGGGACCGGTCAATGTGGCGACACTTGGGGGACGCCTAAGTCCAGCAGTGGACGTCTTTCGACTGAAATGATGATGATGATGATGATACTAAGATGACCGGTACAATAAATTATTTCAGGAATGTTATGGGAATACAATAAAAATTTGTTTTATTTCCTCATACGCAATGTATCATTACCGTGGCAACACGCAAGTAGCGAACGGCAAGCGCGACGACGAGTTCGAAGGAATCTGTAGCTAGGCAGGAAGTGAACAGCTTTTACGCGTCGTTCGTTAGATTATTTCAACATCAATTTTTGATTTTAGCCGTATTATTACCATAAATGGAGTGCTGTGTACAGGGAATGTAATTTTACATTGAAATAAAGGAGTAGTAACTGAAAATACAAAATCCGGAGTAAAATTCCGGTGGAATGCACTCTGTCAGTTTGTGGAGGGCTGTCACTTACATCCCGTTTTATATCAAGGCTTGTCTAAAAAGTAATAATAATTAATAATTGCCATTTTAATACACTACCTCTCTTGCAGTTCATAAGAGATCTGTCATTTTGTGACAGTTATTCGGGGTGGAAGGGACGCCGACGCGAAAACGCTTACCACGTATTCAGTACATAATTCTGAGTACCATATAGAAATTTTTCATCGGTTATTAAACAGAAAATCAGCTGTTTCAAACAAAATTGCAATACCTACACGGTCAAAATGTATGGAACAGCTGTTTTTTTTTTTAATAACCGATGAAAAATTTCTATGTAGGGCCTCAGAATGGTGGGCCTCAGATACGTGGTAACCGTTTTCCCGTCGGTGTTCCTTCCACCTTATACAACATTAGTTTTAGTATATGCGAAACCTGAAACACGTCTCTAGTATTTTATGTAAAGAATCTATGTACAAAATTTCAAAACTGTATCATGAAAAATCACAAAGTTTTAAGCTTGTTCTGTTACCTAGTTGTCCGCACAAAAACGCGGTCACCACGCAGCGCGCACCTCTAGCTTCGTCTTGAGCTCATTGATAATAATAATTTGGCAGTAGATACCTAAATTATTCAGATAGCTACTTAAAGTCGCTCGGTATCCATTTTTTAACCTTTTTTAAATATTTTTGGGAAAAAATATAACATGGTTTAAAAATTATTGGAATCGATTCAGTTACTTATTCTGAACGAAGTATATTCAGGTTTCGCATATACTAAAAATAATGTTGTATATTAAAAAAATAAAATACACTCCATTGTATTTTAAGGTACAATATAGTTACAATATACTATAAATGACACCTTTATTCTTGGCAAGCATCCGATCATCCTTAGCGCCATAGTTTTAAGGTTCAAAATTGACTACATACCTTTATGCTTTGTAGTCACCCGATCGACCTTAGCGACGGCATTCTTCAGAAGAGACATTCCTGGATACTCACTTGTCTCTTTGATATTTAGTAGTCACCCGCTCAACCTTATCGTCATAGTTTTAAGGTTCAAAATTGAGCAAGACAAAAATTGATTTCCCCCGCTCACCTTTATGATTGGTAATCACCCGATCAACCTTAGCGCCATAGTTTTAAAGTTCAAAATTGAGCCCATACCTATATACTTGGTGGTCATCCGATCGACCTAATCACCAGTTTGCCTCGCCGTAGGTTTCTGAACAGTCTACTTGCCTTATGGGCTTGGCGTATTTCTGACACCTAGGTACACTGCCTTAGCGCCTTAGTTTTACGGTTCAAAATTGAGCACATACCTTTATGCTTGGTTGTCATCCGATCGACCTTAGCGACGGCGTCCTTCAGATGCGAGTAGTACTCCTGCAAGAACGTGGTCTCTTGCTCGAAGAAATCGTTCACATCTCGCACTGTGGCGCCGAGGTAGATCTCGTCTGTTGTCGTTGTCATTGAGCGCATCTAGAAAGAATAATGTGATCAGACAATAGAAGCGAAAGGAGAAGGCAGGTTTGTACTACATTGCGACGAATACGTTTAATCTTATTGTTACAAGAAAGCCTTATTAAGGATACAGGCTTGCAATGTACAGACACCATCACATCAAGCTACTCGAAACTGTCAATTTTTCTCAATCAACCTTGAACCTAACCTAACCTTTAACCTTTAGCGATAAAGCTGAAAATCTATTAAAAAAAATTGACAGATTGTAGCAGTTTGATGTGCTGGCGTTTATACCTGAAACTTCAGTTTGTGCAATGTGTCACGTAGGTCGGCCTAATTTTGCACAATTCGTGCAATGTGTCGTGCAAACCGTTCTAATTTTGCACACTTGGTGCAGTAAGACTGGAAGCCTATCATAATTTTGCACACTTCGTGCAATGTGTCATGCAAACCGACCTAATTTTGCACACTTGGTGCAGTAAGACTGGAAGCCTATCATAATTTTGCACACTTCGTGCAATGTGTCATGCAAACCGACCTAATTTTGCACACTTGGTGCAGTAAGACTGGAAGCCTATCATAATTTTGCACACTACGTGCAACTTGTCATGCAAACCGACCTAATTTTGCACACTTGGTGCAGTAAGACTGGAAGCCTATCATAATTTTGCACACTTCGTGCAATGTGTCATGCAAACTGACCTAATTTTGCACACTTGGTGCAGTAAGACTGGAAGCCTATCATAATTTTGCACACTACGTGCAATGTGTCATGCAAACCGACCTAATTTTGCACACTTGGTGCAGTAAGACTGGAAGCCTATCATAATTTTGCACACTACGTGCAATGTGTCATGCAAACCGACCTAATTTTGCACACTTGGTGCAGTAAGACTGGAAGCCTATCATAATTTTGCACACTTCGTGCAATGTGTCATGCAAACTGACCTAATTTTGCACACTTGGTGCAGAAAGACTGGAAGCCTATCATAATTTTGCACACTTCGTGCAATGTGTCATGCAAACTGACCTAATTTTGCACACTTGGTGCAGTAAGACTGGAAGCCTATCATAATTTTGCACACTTCGTGCAATGTGTCATGCAAACCGACCTAATTTTGCACACTTGGTGCAGAAAGACTGGAAGCCTATCATAATTTTGCACACTTCGTGCAATGTGTCGTGCAACTCGCCCTAATTTGGCGCATTTCGTGCAACCTGTCGTGCAAAACGTTCTAATTTTGCACACTTCGTGCAATGTGTCATGCAAACCGACCTAATTTTGCACACTACGTGCAGAATGCCCTACAGGGAATATATTTTCTTACCAGTCCTCCAATAAGATCCATGCGTCCCCTCGGCTTGGCGCACAGATCCTGTTCGTACTCCAGGAACACGCGCAGGTGTGAGTCGTTGCGGAACACCGGGTGCGCCGCCAAGCGTTGCAGGAACACTTCGTGCATTGCCACGGTTTTCTTGAATGTCGCTAGGTATTCGCTGCGTGAGGAACAGTACAAATTAGTAAGTCTATATTCCATAATGTGACACAACTGAATAAATATTTGTTGTGTCGAAATTCTCCAGATTTTTCGGAACACTAAAGGCAAATCGTGTTCAAGATATTGAGACATCGTTTCTTTGGTCTTCCTCTACTCTTATGACAATCATACTCAAAATGTTCCTCAACATTTGAAAATGCATGGAAAAGCTGATTAAAAAAAAATACCAATGAAAAAATTATTTTTTGGTTAAGATCTACTGAAGCTCTAGGCCAGTAGTTCTTAACCGGTCCCTGGAGGCATCCCAAGTGGTCCGCGGAGTCCTAATAAATAAAATAAGTGACAACGAGTCGACACAATGCGAACCGCGCGTGGCGCGAGCAATTGAGCGAGTGAATTTATCGTAAAAAAAAAAAAAAATGTGGGCTTTGAATAATTTTATGCGTGTTTTATTTCTTTATAGATAGAACATCTCTTTATTTATTTACATTTAGGTACTGTTTATTACTTCCAAACCAATAATGAATAAACCATGGGTGGTCCATGGCAAGACAGAAATTATGTCAAATGGTCCCTCATGACTAAAAGGAGAACCACTGCTCTAAGCAATCTGTACAAGAATCGACGGGCTGGGATGTTAGGAGACGTGGTGACGAAGTGCAAATAATACTCACTCTTCAAGTTCCTCCTTCATCTTCAGGAACTCTTCTCTTGTAAGTGCGCCTTCGCCTTCCCCAAGACGCTGCAACTTCTCACGGGACGCGTCGAAATCAGGCCTTGGAGGCGCGGGCGGTATCTGGTGAATATTTTAGAAATAAATTGATATAAAATAAAAATATAATTTTAATATCTATTCAAATAAATAAAATTGAAGTGTCTGTTTGTAATTTCAAAATAACAGCATTTTACTGAATGCATGTGAAAGTATGAAGGGTGACTGGTAATAATTAGTGAGCGATACTTAAACACTCATTATAACAAGGAACTTTCCGAAAGTTTTTTTTTCTAATATTTGCTTTTATCACAATAACACAACAGCCGTATGACACCCCCGCACGCGCTTTTGACCTATCAGCTGTTAGCCGCGTGACGTCGTTCTGTCTCATTACTATCGAACCGTGCAACAGTGGGTAGGCCGAACACCCGCTTCATAAGTTTTATTAGGAAAGTTGTTTATCATGAGCACAATCACGTGTTTAAGTATCGGTCACTAATTACCAATCACCCTATTATACGGTACACGGGTACATATAACAAAAAAAAACATTATTTTTTTCTGTCTGCCTCCGTAAAAAACTGTTATTTTGAAATTACAAACAGACACTTCAATTTTATTGATTTGTATAGATAATAATTTTACGCGTGCGAAGGTCGCGGGTAACAGCTAGTATAAAATATAGCATGAGATCTCAGTACCAAAACTTATTACAATTAGTTGTGCATATAAAACAGCACTTTTAAGAAAAAGTGTTATGTGTATGGCGCCTATTGTGAAATATTAATAACAAATTAAAGAGCAACCATTTAGAATATTCAAAAGCCACTTACCACATTACTACTAGATTAATGTTATTATACTGTGACAGATTTTTTAGACGATAAAACACTTTAATTTAGAAATGATTTAAATTTAGAATTTTACTGAATAATAAAAATTGTAGCCTTAGTGTATGATGTACCAAAACATAAGTTTACAAATCTAAACAAATGTCTATTAGATATTGATTAGTTTGCGTGTTTCTTTATATTTAGTTCATTTTAATATTGTTTTTAATGTTATAATAATATTTAATAATTTGTTATAATAATTTTTATTTAATTTTGCATGCCTAAAAAGCAGAATGTACATGGATTCTATAAGTATTTTAACACCTGATCTGTAATGGAAGAATGTAGCTAACATTCTTAGCAAATAAAGTATAAAAAATAAAAAAAAATAAAAAATTATAAAAAAAATAAAAAATATAAATAAATAAATAAATAGATTGATTGATTGCTATTCTAAAATAAATTGTACAGGCAGTAAATGGTATAAAGGATCACATAAACAAGGAGTAACTTCCTGCTTGCAATATATGAAGTGTAGATTATGGAACATATTACTGTTAAAAAACATTGTAAGCTAACAATGTATTAAAAAAATAGCAGTTTCTGTTTTCCGTTTCTTTAATTTACTTGGTATTTACTGGAATAGTTATTCATTTTTTATATACAAGTCCGTGATTAAAGACCGACCACTTTAATGAGTCCTCCGCCTTGTGCCTTTGCGGACGCTTAATGTGCCTTTGATCCCCATCAAGGGCACATTAAGCGTCCAAAAAGTCCTAACAATATCCCACAGGTTATTTTCTTTAAAATAACCATAATCGACGTAGATATTACAATACTAATTAAACCAATACATGATCAACCTTCAAAATATTCCATTTAAATTGATATCTTCACGAAGACTCATTAAAGCGATCGGTCTATAGCCTGTTGTACTGTATGGATTGGAATGCAGGGCTGTGAAGAAGATGTATGATGGTGAGAACTATATTGTTTCAGAAGTTGTACATAACAACAAAAATTTTTCTCTGGTCTCCACACTAGGGTTCCCTGTGTCGTGGAGGCCAGTTCAGTTTCATGGTCCGAGAGACCATACGGGAGGTCTTGCGTTTATTTTGTTACAATATGTTAAAAAAAAAACCCTGTTCGATCCGAAAGGGGCATATAGGTATACCAAAGAAATTAAGAAATAAAATAAGAATCATAAAATATACATGAAAGTAAAAATATTAATGAATTTTAAAATGCATGATTTTTGTTCAAAATTACCACCGCTTCCCTAAATACTAACAAACTTTTAAAACGTGACAACCCCATCTTCGGCAAAAGTATGTTCGATTGTCAATTGTTATTTATGATGTCACTACCCGAGAAGCGACCCGATTGTCGCCGCTCGCGCCCGGATTTGCTATGTAAGTTTCCTCATTTTAGTGCATTTTATATAATTTTAAATGGGTTTTTTTTTACTTGTTCTACAAAAAAGATTCCATAAATGGAATCTAATCTTGATACCTAATAAAACCCTCACGGATCGGACAGGGTTTTTTTAACATATTGTATAGTTTATGGTAATATGTATTCAAATTTAATTTAATTTTAATTTTACTACAATCTTTATTTTAATTTTTTTTTTTTTTTTTCTAAATTTTAAAAATTGTGCAGAGCTTTAAATATCGGAGTCACCTGGTCACAGAGGACTTAAAAGATGATCCAGATATAGAAAGAGAGCGTAGGGCGTTGGCGGTAAGGAGCAATATGCTGGCCCGTAGGTTCGCTCGATGTACTAAGGAAGTTAAGATAACACTTTTTAGGGCATACTGCCAATCTTTTTACTCGAGCGGCCTGTGGGTTCGGTATACGCTACGAGCCTACAACGTCCTGCGTATTCAGTATAATAATGCTTTCAGAATGCTGTTGGGGTTGCCGCGGCATTGTAGTGCGTCGCAAATGTTCGCAAATGCGCACGTTGACGGTTTCCACGCTATAGTCCGTAAAAAAGTGGCGTCATTATTCCAAAGACTGCGCGGTAGCACCAACAGCATTTTGCAAATGATTGCGTCCCGATACGACTGTCCCATACAGGCACACTGGGTGGGAATAGTTACGGGAAAATTGTAATTATAAAAGAAAAAATAATTAAATGTAACTTTCGCGTATTGTACCTACTAACATAGATTTAAGGAATTTGTTTGTTACTAACACTTATATGGATTCTGTCCGAAATAAATGGAAATAAATAAATAAAATAAATTTGTTTTAATCCTGATTTTATTTGAAGTTTGCTTTTGATTTAATAAGATTAGTTAACTTGTTTTTATTCTAATTTTTCAAATTTTATTTTTAGTGCATAATTAAATGTTTAATGTTAACTATTAAAATTTAATTTTAAGTAATATAATTTTGTTACCTTTTGCTGCATAAAACTTGCCCAATTGTAACCTAAATCGAAGAAGTCACTGGCTCCTGTACTATAACCTAGCCCTGGAGCCAGGGTCTCACATATTTCTGTATCCTGGCTATAAAGAAATTTATTTATGTAAATACTCACAATATATCCAGCGTACTCCTCATTCTCCTCATACCGGTCGTGCAGCCACACAAACTCTTCATGTTGCCTTACGACTATGAACTCAGACTTTTGAAACTCTGGCAGTGTTGTTTTCGTGTGGACGGTAAACTTCACTTTCTCTTTTTCGCTTAGAGCATCTGATATGTCGACCTGTGAAATCATATTAAGATTTTTTTATTTCTTGTTATCTTCATTAGTACCTATTATACTTTATTAAATAATAATTTCATTTATTAGTTGTGATGGTCAGATAGGCAGTCGCTCCATGTAAAATACTGGTATTCAGCTGCTTTTTTTATTACAAAATGGGCCTGCTTTTCACCTCGCTCACGCCTGATGGAAAGCGATAGATGCGGTCTATTACTCTTGCTTTGAAGGCAGACGGGTAAAATGTGGGAGAGAAAACAGATGCCGGCAGAGAGTTCCACACTTTGGCTGTGCGCATAATAAACGTGGATGAGAAGCGCTGAGTACGACTCGTCGGGATATCAACGCATCCGGTTAGACTGGAAGCCGACCGAAACATACGTTGGAAAAAGGCTCGGCAAATGATGACGGATTGTGCGAGGATTGATATAATAGAAAAGTTGTAGTGTGGCAATGAAATAAAAAAACGTCTCGCACGGACCCCAAGTAATATAGGCAATTTTTTTTAGGCCGGAATTTGCATGATTCTCTAGATATTTCCAATGGTTTACTCATCAAAAGTGTGCTAAAATATATCAACTATAAACCAATATCAATCAATTTATTTGACACATGACTAAATACCAGTGATAAATTAATCTAATCATGTGAAAACCCAATATTGCTTTAATGTTTACTATCAAAAAATTTGATAGTTATGCTGATATGAAATATGTGCATGTAGGCTTTCGATTTAGTAAATGATTAAATCTTGGGGAAACTAGATGGGGCCAGTATACAGACGCCAGCACATCAAGCTACTACAATCTGTCAAATTTCTTTAATTGACTTTCAAGTTTATCGCTAAAGCATTCGGTTTAAGGTTCATTGGGAAAATTTTACAGTTTCGGATAGCTTGATGTGCTACCGAGTTTATTTTCACTTTTCAACTGTTTCAACTCAGGGCATAAGGCAGAAAAGTGGTTCACTATCAGTGAAAACGGTAGTACCTACTTAGGGATCTGATACATATATTTAGAAGTTAGTACTCCCTTCAATGTAATATGTAAGACAGGTCAGATGTGCATGGACTACAATGTGGTGTCAGACAAGGCAGTTTGACTCCGCCGAAGCTATTTAATTTGTACATGGATACCCTGATTGTTAAGCTGAGTAGCACACCTGTTGGATGTCCAATAGATGGTCCCAGCATCTATAACTTATCTAACACTGACAACATGGTGCTGCTGAGTTCTTTAAACAGTGGACTGAGGGATTTATTAGCTATGTGTGAACGGTATGCTGTAGATAACGGTCTGTTGTTTATAAATCTAATCCTTTGAGTTCTTTTGTCTTTAGCACCGCTTTTTAATTGATTATATGTTGCAACAAACATTAATACCTCCTTTCTTCTACTTACCAGCAAGCTGTTATCAGCTAGACAGACATTCTCATTCGGCTTCTTCTTATCTAGCTTAGGGTCTGTGGAGCCAGGAGTTTGAGCTGTCGGAGCTGACAGGGGATCATGGTTGGTGTCTTCTACACAGTCCTGAAATTGTTTAGTTAGGTTTTAGTATCTCCTTTTGCTGCATAGAATTGATCTGATTAGGAAAGCTGCAGCAGAAGAGAAGAAAAAAAGTGTTGCACTAATCACAAGTAAGGGGAGATTCTTTCATTACATGAGGTTTTTAGGCCACTTTTTTAGCCTCCCCTTGGTGATACATCGTGAGGTTTCAAGTTACCCGTCCTCGCCCTCCCTGATCACATACTTTTAGAATGTGTTTCAATAAAAAAAAAAATCACGGTTATTAGACACCAAATCACTTTCTAGGATTTAAAATTTATAATAGGTAAAAAATATTTTACACATCGGACATTAAATATTTTTTTTTGATACCATGAAAATCACGTGGTTGTCACATTATCCCATCCTCCCCCTATGGTAATAAGTTGTCATTTTTTTCTGACTGCCTCCCCTTCTTTTTGGACCTCTCCTGATTAACAGACAATCCTTAACATAGGACAAGAGGAAGAAGATGACGAGATGATGATGGAGAAGATTTGATATAGAAGTTATCATATCTTACTACCATTATAAATGTGAATATTTGTGAGGATGGATGTATGTCTGGATGTTTTTCACGTAAAAACTACTGAATGCATTTGAATGAAATTTGGGACACAGATAGTTTATAACCTGAATTAACATATAAAATACTTTTTATCCCATTAGAATGATCCCATGTGAAGCCACGGGCTTGTTAAGGAGTTTGAGGAAGATTTTTTTTTAATGATCTTAGATACAGCATCATCATCATCATCTCAACTAAAGGATGGACATTTCTGCAGTTACATATACCCACAGTATTATTATTCGAACATATCCAATAAGAATACAAAACAAACATGTAGGTACCACAACACATCAAAACCAATGTATCCTTCACACAAATTATGAAAACTTACGAACGTGAAAAATGAAATTAACACACTCATAAAAAACATCAATAAAGACAAGGTCGCCTGTGCTATCAGGCGAAAAAAAAAACAAAATCCATGCATCCACGTCATTTAACCAATTATCGTCAAAAGAAGCAAAAACAACGAATTCTTACAAAGAAATGCACCACACATTCATTATCTCCACGAAAATGAGTCATAACTTTTAGATATCCGGCGAAATTAACAAATAATAGAAGAATTCTTATTGACGGAGACGCCCCCCGGCAAAGTAGGAAAAACAATCAGTTTACGGTTTATTGAACACGTTTAGGCGGAAAAACTCACCATCATTTTGTTAAATATAGTCGCAGCTAACCACTGGTTATAAATAATTGAATTATATTTTACTTTCCTTGTTGTAGTCAACAATTTAAATTGAGCTACGGCAAACTTATTTGACACACACAAGAAAATAAGAAGATGATTGTCAAAATCGCATCTGTCAATTTGATACAAAACTGTCAGCACGAGCCTGACAGGACAATTGGTGTTGCAAAGTTTTGCAAAAAAAAAAGAAGCTTTTTTTCTTCGCATCGGATTTTTTTGTGAGCATGCAAAACTATAAACAAATAATGAGAATCCTTCAAGTTCTTAGCCTAGATATTTTTGTAGAGCACAAATAATATGTAGAAGCTGCAACACCATTTATTTATATTCGAGATTACCGTAGAATTACTTTGGTACTACAGTATATACCCATCTCAACGCTTGTGCAGGCAGAAAATTAGACCCTTACATACTCCTTTTGCTTCGTTGATGTTCATACATATAAATTTTTCATGCACGCAGCGAGTAGGTGCCTGTGAAATAAATAAAAATGATCTTCAGAAAGGTCAAGCAGGACCGTAGTCCTGCCTGACCTTTCTGAAGATCATTTCTTCTCAGCGTTTCCTCACTTAAATCTTCTTTGTAAATACTATTTATTTGTTAGATGCCTTCATCCATCCTCCAAACATGCCCAACCATCAAAGTATCAATCTTTGTAACAAGGTAACTACATTTTCTTTAACACATTCTTCAATCGAGTTTTTAAAGTTACACCGTAGATACCTACTTCACTACTGTAAAAAGACACAAAGAAAGCAAAGATTCTTACTTACAGAATTTATTTCATGAAACACTACCTATCCTACCTATAAAAAGTGAAGAGGAGTAAACTGAATGATTAAAGAACTAGGAACTAGGTGTAGTTGATCGCAAAAAGCTCTATTCCACGATGTAGCCGGTACCGGCTCCACAGCTTTCACAGCCGGCGATTGTAATATGTTCTTTGATTAAGAAACTTTTCTACAGCAGTTTACCAGCGGCAGTTTTTATAATGTCTGAACTAAGAAAATCAGTTAATAGATTATATGAAAACGTTTTAATTTGGATTGCTTTACTTTTACTTTTTTAAAACATCCCTAACATTAGATAACCGCTACCCTTGCTGATAAAAGTTTATAAATCTTATTTGATTCTATCTAAACTAAAGCCTTCATTTTAGATAACAGTTTTTGACTAAAAATAAAAAAGTGCCTAGAATTGTTTGTGTGAGGCATTTGCCTAATCCTTGACATGCTAAATACATACAGATGCATTATATGATACATTTAGCTTAAGACGTATCATTCAATTCATCAAGTCCAAAACTGTACGGACAAGGCGGCTGGATCGATTTGATTAACCCTAGCCAGTCAGGAAGCTATAGTCTAGCCAGAACTCGCGCATGCGGACATATCAATGAAGCAGCTATACAAAGATTTTTATATTTATAAAAAATCGATAGCTTATTTCGGCGTAGATATGAACGGAGGATACTATTGGTCTAAGTATTCCATAATTTACTCTTTGCGCAAGCCACAGATTATCGATTTTCTCCTGACAGGATCAGGTGTTCCTACTATAAAAATTCACACCGTTTAGTAGAAATTTTATAGAGTTCGAATTCATGGAAGTTGAAATTTAGAATTATTAAAAAACTGGTCGTGACTTTTTAAGTCGGACGTGTTGGATGTAGAATGCGACGACAACCACAACGATTTTAAACGACTTCCAAACTGCGATCAAGAGCGTGAAATAAAACTATCTTAGGTATTTAGTAGTCTTTGGGTTAATGACTCTTGTATCATTTTAGTAGTTTTTATAAATCAAAGATCTGAAATGGATGTGCAAAAATTAAATTGTTGTTTTTAATTTATTTACACAAACTATACATCTTTTATTTACAAAATGGGGACGCAGAAGCCTGGAGAATGGGCCAATTCGTTAATTGCCCGCTTCGAAGAGCAGGTGAGTCTCAATTTATGTATTTTAATTTAATTTTAAGACCCACCCATATTAGGAGTTTTGCGGGGATGTAAACAAAATATATTTTTTTCTTCGGCATTATCCATTTATTTTATACTAAGAACGATCACATACTGTTTTAGTTACCTTCTTTAATTTTTCTTCATCTTATTTGTACCATTTCATTAGGAAATCTAATTTTATATGATAATATTATTTTAGTTATCGATCGATACCCCGGCATTACGATTCCGGTATTTTAACTTAAGTAAAATAAAAATCAACTGAAGTTCAGTAATTATTTCGCTGTCAACTCTATCCATTGTTGCAGATTAACTTAACTAACTTCTCATATAAGTTTTTGTATTATTTTATGAGCTAAGGTGGGGCAATTTTATACTTCAGTCTATTTATAGATGGAGTCTTCATATTATATTAAAAAAATATATTGATAGGCATTTTGATTTGAGGATGATAGGAGGACAAAGAAATATATATGTTCATTTATTATCTTATAAATATGTTTAATGGAATATACTTAATTTATTAACATACTCAAGTTAAATAAATTTCTGGGTGCAGCTGCACTGCTCTATTCTAACACCAAATAAGTTGAGAATAACATAAACATCACACCTGTAATCCCCGAAGGGTTAGGCAGAGGTGTACCTAGTAGTACACCCACATTTCACCAGCTAGGTTTAAGTCCATGTTATGAGGGGTGATCCTATTCCCATCTACCGGGCACAGATCCAGACTCCATGGCTGAAATTCCTGATAGAAAAACCAAAACAAAATATCCTTAACCTAAATAGCCTACAATGAGCTACCTAAAACAAAGAGTCAATCACTGTGGGGAACTGACTCTGCATGACAAGCGAACTGGCAATACTTTTGCTTATAGTCAATGGAGTGTGATTGAATGGTGAAGAGTAGGTTTGATTCCTAGTGTTAATGGGTTTTCCATTAGGAATATCTCAGTAGGGGCCACAGAGAGTTTTGTGTCTGGTTGATGGCAATCGGCTCATCCCCCTTTACACGGCGAAATGTGGGTGTACTAAGAAGAACACCTCTGCCTAACCTTTCGAGGATTACAGGTGTGATGTTATGTGCTTTCCCTTTTTTCTGTTTGTCTTTGTCCAACTTCATACAGATGACTTTCTATACAAAATATTTATTTTCTTCAAAAGTTAGGAATTCAGGCCTTTTTCCCATGGGGGTAGGCAGAAACTACAGAATGTAAGATATTATACAGGAAGTTTTTCTCAAGGGGTATTTATTATACAGGTTGTTTTTCACGAGGGGTATTTATTATACAGGTTGTTTTTCACGAGGGGTATTTATTATACAAGGTGTTTTTCACAAGGGCTATTATACAGTATGTTTTTCACAAGGGGTATTATACAGCATGTTTTTCACAAGGGGTATTATACAGGTGTTTTTCACAAGTGGTATTATACAGGGTGTTTTTCACAAGGGGTATTATATAGACTGTTTTTTTAATTAGGTGTGTTATAAAACAGATGGTAGAGTTTTTTTTACAAAATCTCAAACAATTCGCTAAAAACTCAAAATTCAAACCCTGTTTTAAGCTTTCACGGTTTACAACTAAACTTATACTGTCACTTACGGGATATCTTGTCTTGTCGGGTGCGCGTAGCAAAAGACAAAGAAAGAGGGTAGATAGATTTGTCTGCTCTTAACAATTTATTTTCCATCCACCCGCATTCACCAGTCAACCCGCGATAATGGCGCTTGCAACAGCGCCGAAATATCGGGAGCTCAAAATAATGAACAATCACGGTAGATATCCCGTAACCACAATATAAGTTTAAATTCAAAATTATGGTGTTATCACACTATTATATCTTGTCCTTAGCTACCCTACAAGACAGGTGCTCAGAACCTGCACTCCCGCATCAACGAGGAGCAATGCAAAGCGTGCCTCGTTCAGATCAGCAGACACCGCTTCTCTCTAGTTATCGCCGGCCTCACTAAGATATTGCAGAGAGTTAATGAACTGGTAAGTGTTTAATAATATTATTTAACTGTAACAATTAGAAATATCGAGTAAGTTCGAAAAATAATATACCTTCTAATAATTTATATATGGTTGTGAGGTTGTCTATAAACCCAACACGAGCACACTCAAGAAATGTTATTCTACTTTGTTCAGTACAGCCACAGATACAGAATTTCGTTATTATTTCAATATTTTTTATTTTTTCAAATATGTTTCCAACTTCTATTGCGTCTTCAGATTACGTAAAATTAACATGGCATAGCATAGTCAGCCTATTAATGTTCCCACTGCTGGGACGCGGGCCTCCTCTCTATGAGAGGGAATGGGCTTTAAAAAAAAAAATATTAACAAGATTTTTTAATAAAACAAATTTCTTGGGCCTAAAATCGCCATTCCCTTTACTGACGTTGTTCACGAAGCCGCTAATCTGAAGTGGGACTAGACTGACCGCGTCTGCCGCATGCCCAATGAGCTGTGGGCCAAAATAGCTACTTTCTGGAGCCCTGACACAGCCAGAAGGCGTCGCGGCAGACCTCGTCGAAGATGGTGCGACGAGCTATCAGCGACTAGTGGTCCACATTGACCCTGGATCGCAACAATTGGAAGTCATGTGGAGACGCCCTTGCCCAGTATTGATATCGCTGGGTAACAGTATCAGTAATATGTGTTAAGATACGTTAACATGTAACTCAAATATAGCATATAAATATCGATGCTTTGACATGTGGCCGTTGCACCCGTGTGAATCAGGAGCGGGTCGCTAGATTAATAATGCCAACCAGTATTTCTTTCCGCAGTACCAGCCCACAATATCAATAGGCGCGAATCGTCCGCAGACAGAGCTAGAAAAAGGCTATCACGATAGCCTGGTCATAGTTCTGGACACGCTGGAGATATGCCTCAGCTCACAGCCCAAGGATACGGCGAAGTACGATGAGGCTATGAATGTGAAGATCTTGCTGAGGGAGGTCTGCCAGTTTATAGGTGAGTTCTTATCTGCCTTGTGTTTTCGCAACAGTGTTAATGTCGGATCCCAATCTAACCAGACGCAGCTGAATACCAGTATTACAAGGAGCGACTACCTTTCTTCCTTGCAAAACCTAGTTTAGTAACAGGGTACCCCAAGATATAAAAGGTGTGAACAGACCCTTCACGAAGCCGGCAACCAAGCATTCTGTACATCAAACTAAACGTAAAAATTATTGCTGGAATTTTTTTTTTTTTTTTCACTCAGAACATGGTGCTGACCTTAATTATTACGGGGGTCGTCAAGGTGATGACGATAGAAATCTTTCTACAATCTGTCATTTTGTCGATTTCTTCCGTCGGCAAAACCAGTTTCCACGGTGTTCATGCTACGCGTGCAGATATGGTCTAGATTTCTAGAACAAAAACTGCTTACAATTACAGGGAGAACAAGTGCTTTTCGGCTTCGTTAAGGGTATTTTAACACCCATTATAGAATATTTCAGCAGCGTTTATATTATCATTAATTTATGTAAGACTTACAAGAATAACTCAAGTTAGATACGTGATATATGGATCTGTTGCGCAACAGTAGTTGTGTGAACGAGCCATGTTCATGACGTATTGAAACAGGTCAACCGCAGCATTTTGTTCTTCGATGTAATCCTCGCAGCGAATCGTCTGGTATCGATTTCCAGTGGGGCTATTGCGTATCTCTGTTGACAGTTCATAGTTACGAGTTTTGATATACAACATTAGTTTTAGTATATGCGAAACCTGATACACGTGTCTAGTATTTTTATGTAAAAAATCTATGTGCAAAATTTCAAAACTGTATCATGAAAAATCACAAAGTTATAAGCTTGTTCTGTTACCTAGTTGTCCGCACAAAAACGTCGTCACCACGCGGTGCGCGCTTCCAGCGTCGTCTTGAGCTCATTGATAATAATAATTTGGCAGTAGGTACCTAAATTATTGCGATAGGTACTCAAACTCGCTCGGTGTCCAACCTTTAACTTTTTTAAATATTTTTGGGAAAAAATATAACATGGTTTAAAAATTATTGGAATCGTTTCAGTTACTTATTCTGAACAAACTATATTCAGGTTTCGCATATACTAAAAATAATGTTGTATAATGACAGTTTTGCACTGGTAGCTTCAGTTGAAACCAACTAGAACGGTCATTGTATAGCGGGCAAACTATTATTGGGTTTATCCGTCAAGAATTTGTCAGTAGCAAGCCGAGTCTAGATTTGCACTCGGTTGATGGCAAATTCAGCGGCGTGCCTAGTGGCCAACCATACGGCAAGCCATAAGGCAAACAGACTGTTCAGAAACCCTAAGATCATGAAGAGTAGTAAGTAGGTTATAAAGGCAAGCCAAGCTTTTAGGCTTGGGCTGCGGGACTGTTCGAAAGAGATACCGCGGCCCTGGAACACAAAGGGCAAAGAAGGAACATGGATGGGTTTTAGTCCCTTCCGCTCCGCCCAGAGCGGGGGGGGGGGGGGGGCATATGATGATTTCCCATCATAAAAAAAAAGCTTTTAGGCTTGTATGACAGTACCGCCACTAGGCAATTGCCCTGTCGCTTATCACATGGAACTTAAATATTATTGTGGGTATGCCATAGGAGCTACTGATTGGGTTAGGCAGAGGTGTGAGGGCTCATTGGTGACGATAAGCTGGTTAGTACCAGGCTTCATAGCCTGGCCCATCGGCGCAAAGTTGCATGTTTGTCGGTCTTTTACAGATTGTACTTCGGTGAGTGTGCTCAAGAGCTCCACGAACTCATTCCACCATCTCCCTTCTTCCATCGGGAGTCCAGACGTACTGCAGGTTATCACCCATACCTTGTCGATGTTCCACACATTCGCACGAAGCGCTTTGCTACATCATTTATTATGCGCACAGCCAAGGAGTGGAATTCCCTGCCTACGTCGGTGTTTCCAAGTTCATATGACCCCAATCTATTTAAATCGCGAGTTAATAGGCTTCTTTTGGGTTAGCTCGTTCCATCGTCGACCTCATCTCTGTCCTTGGACTAGATTGAGGTCAAGAGTAAGCTCATAAAGAATTAAAAAAAAAAAAAAGGTGTACCTTTAGTACATCCAAATTATGGCAGTTATATGAATAATACCGACTACGAGGTACTACTGAGAATATTCTGATGAAAACTCAATAACACTTTGCCAGTAGTACCACTTGCGACAGCTAGAAGTCAAAAGTCAAAGTCAAAGGTCGTAGTCAAAAGTCAATGTCAAAATTCAAGGTCATTGTCAAAGTTAAAACCCAAAGTCAAATAATATTTCCTTCAATAAATTCTTTCCCCCCACAGTGTCCATCTACTACTACACGGACATGCGCAATGAGAGCACGTTGAACAACACGCTCCTGAGGCAGTTGGCCAGCAAAGTGCTGTTCGCGCTCAGCTTGAACTTCTTCAATGCGGTGTTCAACAGGATCAGTGCGAGATTACAAGTAAGTTTACCGTAATAATCTACTTATACAGGGCTGAACAGACACCGATGTGCGACAGTCGGGTTAAAAAAAACAGCTCGTTTGTTGGTGTCCCCTCTACCCTGTACGCATGTCGACCAATCAAGCTATGCATAACCAAATTAAACTTATCTCTCATTATACGGGAAGTCCATAAAAAGCAAGGTCAGCTGGATATGTATAGCTTGATGTGTTGCCGTGTGTACATACATTAAAATTACTAAAAAACCTGTTAGTTATGTTGTATAGTAGCAGTGAAAATGCGGTCAAATCAAGAGGACCTGCCCCCGTAGCATGACGACCGTAGACAAGGATTTCTTTGACGGAAGAATCGACAAAATGACAGATTGTGTCGACACAATGACAGATTTCTTTGCACTATCTGTCATTTTGTCGATTCTTCCGTCAAAGAAATCCTTCTTTACGGTGGTCATGCTACGGGGGCAGATTGCGGACTAGCCACAGATACTAAACTTTTAAAGATATTCCAGTACATTCTGTCAAAGTTCGGTGTTTAAACAAAAAACTGTTTTTTTTTCGTACTTTTCTTTTTAGATTTGTTTGGTACTGTTTCACTATCACTATATTTAGTGGAACAGAGTGAACGTTTTGAAAATAATTAATAATACAAACCTGCGTTAAAACAATAAAACCGTGTGCGAGTCGGACTAGACCACAAAGGGTTCTGTAGCATCAAAAAATATAAAAATAATATTTTTAACGTACATTCATAGGTCGATTTACACTCAACAGCAAAACTAAATTTGTTTTTCATAGTATGCTAATGAAATACAAAATTACTGATGCTGTTTGACGAAAAACTCCCACATCTCAAAATCTAAATATCAAATGTTATTCAAACCTATGTCCATTGAAAGTTCTTCTTACGTTCTACACACCTACCATTTTTCAGAATTTTCCTTTACTTTAGAAATTAGAGGGGTTGGGGGGAGGACACAATTTTTACGGCTTTAGAAGCAAATATCTCATCAACCATTGACTTAAGAAAAAAAGGGTTTGAGGAATCTCGATATCATCTTTCAAGAACTGGCGATAGACATCCCACACAGTTACATACCTTCCAATATTTGTTTCACCCCCCCCCGTTACTTGTATGCAGAGCCACCCCTTTTTTTATTTTTTTTAATAATTTCAATCACTTTTGTGTAGCGGTTCATAGAAGACATCTACTCTCCAAATTTCATCTGTGTGGTGACATCTGTGTCGGAGTAAAATGACTGTGACATACGGACGTACAGACAGACGGACAGGGCGAATCTAATAAAGGTTACGTTTTAGCAATTTGGCTACGGAACCCTAAAGACCTTTTTGAGTAACAAAATGAATAATTATCTAATAAATATCCGATAGTAATTATCATAAAGATAAAGAGATAAAGATTTATTTCTCACCACAATACATTAGTGCATTATTGGGTTTCGTGAACAATACATTGTTTTATTATATTATGGGAGACTGCAGCCTGAGCTAGACGAAATACCTGTATTTCAGGAGACCAGGTCTCCACACTTATGTGTGTTACCGAAGGACACAAATAAACAGAATCATGCACTCGATTTGTGCGTGGATGCGTAAGAGTATGGTGAGTGAAAGCGTGTGAATACTGAATAAGGAAAATTATACAACATGTTTTTTTTATATTCCATAACTCTAGGGTTATATACCATAAGTAAAAATAATACAAAATGTCCTAGAATATGTGGTCCTAAAATGCATAGTTTCGATGATATCATCAATCTCTCGATTTGTGTAGTTATCTAAGTTTCATTGATAAATACGAGTAATTCATTTTTATTCAAACCAATCATTCTTATTTATTATACCTAAAAAAATGCGACGTTGTCATTTTGCACGTAAGGGTTTTTTTCCATTCATAATCGTAATTGTGAATTCTTCTTTTTGGCGTGTCGATGGCAAACTAAATTGTGTCAGTCCAGAACTGAGTTAGTAATTTGGCGCTTTCGGTAGCGTCCATCAGTTACTGTGAATTATTTTTTATGAAAAAAGAAAACAAAAAAAATATGATAATTGGAAAATAATCGTATGCCAGTTGATTCTTAATAATGGTCTCATTGATCATACCCTAGAGTTATGCGATATAAAAAACACCTTGTATAAAGGGCTCAGAAGTGATATCAAGATGTAAACCGACTTCACGAAGCCGTCAACCAAGCATTCTGTACATCAAACCAAGTAATTGCGCAATAATTATCGGGAAATATTTTTTGGAGGGTTGAACAATCACGATTTACAGTAGGACGCTATATTAAGCACTCAAAACATTGTGTTGATGGATGCATTGAGTAGTGCAGGGGTCATGGAGGTATTTTAAGTTATAACATTTAAAAGTAGTATTTAAAAACAAACTTGTGAAACACTCGGGAGATCTTTAATATCTCCGTAACTAGAAGCATGCCAGGTATGGTGAAAAATCACGTTTTACGATAGATCTCAGTGTAACGCACTCAAAACATTGTGCTGATAGATGGATTGAATAGTACGGGGATCGTGGAGGTGTTTAAAGTTAAGTTCTTACATTAAAAACATGTATTTAAAAAAAAAATGGAACTTTGACATCCAATATCTCCATAACTAGAAGGTTCCCAAGTATGAACAAGTGCCTTTCGGTTTTGTTAAGGGTGCTTTTAAAAGGCCCCATTAAAATAGATGGTCAAAATTTAAGAAATCATTCAGTCCACCAAAATAAGGACAGTGGTAAAAAAATAATAAGAAAAATGCATTAGATACTAATATGAAAAAAAATCAGCTAACCAAAATACACTAAAAATGTTGTTTACCCAATGCATAACCACATCAATGTCTTTGTTATCTCTTAATTCTGATACTACAAAATGTGCAGGCGCACGTCACCGCCCGCCGCGTTCATTGTTCTACTCATGCCATCTCACTCTAACATAGCCGGCAATTTATTATTTTATGTCAAAATAAAATCATTTTAATCAGTGTTTTTTTTGCTTGGATATCTTTGGTTAGACGTACTGAACGATGTGTTAAAATTTGTCCATCTATTTTAATGGGACCTTATATAATTAATAGCTTTTGCTCGCCGCTTCGCTCACGTGGATTTCGAAAAATATCCGACGATAACGTACCGAACAAACAGTTACTTCCCTTCATCCCCCTTTTCAATCATTATCAAAAACGCTGAGACACGTATAAATTAATTTTCAATCGTCAGCCTTAACACAAAATTTGAAGATCCTAACTTGAAAACTGACGGAGTTTCATATAAACTTCCATCCCCTATATTACCCCTTTAGGGGTGGAATTCCCAAAAATCCTTTCTTAGTGGATACTTACTCTTCACAAAGAATACACCCTAGAAGTTTCATGTCTCTAGGGCCAGCGGTTTGGGCTGTGTGTTGATATATCACCCAGTCAGTCAGTTTGCCATATAAGGTCTAACTATTCATACACGAAATATTTTTAGGGAATCATCTAACGGCTATAACGAAGCTATGTCAAGGAATTTTTTTTTTTTTATCTGAGTATATTTTTATAAAAAATAAATAATTTAAAATTACTTGACCCACAAAATAAATACTAGCTCCTTATTTTTGAACATCCATTACGCTAGTTTTCTACGTCGTATTTACCTAGTGTCATTGTTAGAATATGGGAGTAAAGATTTTATGCAAAAAGTCTCAAAAATTTTTAGAAAGATAATAATTTCGTAAAAAAAAAAAAGCATTCAGATATTTTTTTTTTTCGTTGCTATGGCGACTTTACGACTTATAGAAGTTACTCTTAAAATATTTCGTGTATGAATAGTTAGACCATATATATATATATATATATATATATATAGATAGATTGTACCAATTCATATTTTGAGAGTTTGTAATTTTGGTAACTAGGTCTCTGGAATATGGATTTTAATTATGTATCATTGGAAAGAAAAAGAAAGAAAGAAAGAAAATATATTTATTTGCCGCAGGGACATGACGTGCATCACACAAAATTACAAAACACAAATAAAACAAATAAATTCAAAAGGACGGAACAAAAAAGAAAAAAATTAACAGCTTGTACGTCGTGACTGCGACAAGCATATGCGGCTTCGGAGGAGCTCGTGGCTAAATAATAACAGCCGCTTGGGTCTATCTTTAGGTTAAGCCGTGCTTGCCTAGGTTGATCTGTGGATGGGTGACCACCCATTACATACCGAGTTTCTTCCGTGCCTCGGAATGCACGTTAAGCCGTTGGTCCCAGCTGTCATTTTTAGATCTTTGACAGTCGTTAGGTAGTCAGTGGCCCAAAAAATCTGACAACCAGTCTTACCAAGGGGTACCCAGTACTAACTGGGTTGTGGAGGTCGGATAGGCAGTCGTTCCATGTAAAATACTGGTATTAAGCTGGATCCGGTCAGACTGGAAGCCGACTCCAACAAAGTTGGGATAAGGCTAGGCAGATGATGACTAGCATTTGTGTGGGATCGTAATTCCGGGATAAAAACTAATAATAAAACTGTGACTGCCTCGTTGGTCTAGTGGTCGCAAGCGTGACTGTTAAGTAAGAGGTCCTGGGTTCGATTCCCAGGTCGGGTCAAGTGTTATTGGGTTTTTCCATTGATAATTTCTCAGTAGCAGCCACGAAGTCTGGAAATGTGCCCGGTTGATGGCAAAAGGCTCGCCCCCTATTACATGAGACTTAACATAACTGGCGAAATAAGGGTGTACTATTAGGTACACCTCTACCTAACCCTTCTGGGATTACAGGCGTGATGTTATGTTAAAAGTGAATAATCCTGGCTACCTACCTACATATCCTGGGTTTCCATGGGATGTTAAGTCCCATCACTCATGATCGTTGCTTACCTATCCAGGACGTCGAGTTCTGTCTGAGTCCATTTGAATATGCCGAAGGAGTATAAAGGGTGTAAATAGACCCTTAACATAACCGAAAGGCACTTGTTCGCCCCGTCTTTGCGATCATTTTTTTGTTCTAGACCATACCTGGGGACCATCTAGTTATGCAGATATTGGGAGTCAAAGTTCCAACTTTTTCACAAGTTTTTTTTTTAAATACATGTTTTTAATCTAAGATTTTTACTATACACACGTCCACGACCCCCGTACTATTCAATCCATCCATCAGCACAATGCTTTGAGTGCTTTCCATCGAGTCCTACCGTAAAACGTGATTATTCACCCCAAAAAAAAAAGTCAATTCCCAGCACTAATTTTTGCGTAAAGTTACTTAGTTTGATGTACAGAATGCTTGGTTGACGGCTATGTGAAGAGTCTGTTTACACCCTGTATAGAGGCATGAAGAACAGGGTGTAAAGTTCCTCAATACTCCATTAAAAAGGCAGCGTCTTCCGACCAGACGGGTGTCTGGAGGGCTACAGAAAGAAAGAAAGAAATAGCATTTATTACTCTCGCACAGAACAAAACAAAAGATGGTTAAAATAACCATAAAACAAAATTATATAAAAACGTAAACAAGAAAAAAAAACTGGCCAAGTGCGAGTCGTACTCACACGCAAATAGGGCTCCGTAGCACCAAAAATATAATAAAAATATTTTGAAGGCTCATTCATATGTTGTATTGTATGATAAAATGTGTGTCCTGTACACACATTTTACCACTTTGGAAGTGTCTATCTTTCAAACGACTGATTTGAGAAAAAAATAATTTTAGAGACCTCAATGTTATTTTTAAAAACCTACCTATCTAAAAGGACCCCGCACGTATAGGTGTGATGAAAAAAAAATGACACACACAAACTACTCCCACTACTTCACCCGTTTTCCTTTACTTCTTGCTTCACACACACACACACACACACACACATACACACACACACACACACACACACACTACTCCCACTACTTCACCCGTTTTCCCTTACTTCTTCTTCCTTCTCACACACACACACACACACACACACTACTCCCACTACTTCACCCGTTTTCAAATTCAAATTCATTTATTTTGTGAACATAAGTAAAACAGTAGGTGGTATAATATATAAAATTCAGAAACTATCTATGTCCCGCCGTTAGGCATACCCTTTCCTTTTCTTCTTCTTCCTTCTCCCCTTCTCCTTCTACTCTCTCTCTCACACTTCTTCTACTTTGTTTCATACTTATTCTAAATACCTTTATTTTAGGACCTTACTTTAAAATATTTTGGGGATTAAAATTGAAATATGGCAACATTTTTTTGTTTTCAGGAATTGTCGTCTAGCTCAGAAGAAAACCCCGATTATACAGACATAGAGTTAATACAACACATCAACGTCGATATTTTGAGGCTTATACGGCTATTAACAGGTAACTAATCACTTATCGGTTATTGTAATCTTAATCCTATTTTGATGACTAAAGAGTTTACAACACACGCGCACGTGACTTCCTATTTCAAGACAACAATCAAATAAAAATGTGTATACACCAGTAGCGAAGGGTTATTTTCTTAAGAGGTAAGCCGGATTACATATCTTTGATGTGATTTTATAATTTGTCTATGGAATACTGATTGTGCCCGTTTTAAAAGGGAAGCCGGTAGGAATAGAATTGTATGGACCCTTTGCCACTGATATACACACCAAATATTTGCAAGTGGCGCGACTGCTGAGCATGAGCTCCTGGAACTGATTACCGTTTCGGGCAAAGTGTTATTGGGTTTTTTCATCATGAATTTCTCAGTAGCAGCCACGGATTCTGGATTTGTGCCCGGTTGATGGCAATTTGCTTGCCCTATTACATGGGACTTAAAACTAACTGGAATGTGGGTGTTCTATTAGCCCTGCCTAACCCTGTGCGTTTGTGTGTAATATTTGGAAGTAAAAATGAATTGTTTGAAAGTGTATTGAGAAACGTCGTTTGATATGATATGGAGCCGAGAACTGCAGTAAAATATGTCCACGCACTTGTTACTGCAGTTCTCAGGTCTATAACAACCTCGCCTGCGGCTCGGGTGTGAATTCCGCCTCGACTGCAATAACAAAGTTTCCCCATTTAAATCAAAACGTACTATTATAATCAGGTAGTAAATATAACATGTTTGTTTCAGAATCAATACAAAAGTTTAAGTTATTAAGAAAGTCTGCGCACATAGTTTTAGTTTCGTCACTAGAGAAAGCGATATGGAATTGGATGGATACATACCCCCAGGTATTTATGGATTTAGTTCATCATCTGCGTAGCCTTTTCCCATCTATGTTGGAGGAGCTCGTGGCTAAATAATAACAGCCGCTCGGGTCGATCTTTAGATTAAGCCGTGCTTGCCTAGGTTGCTCTGTGCCCGACCGCCAAGTACATATCGAGTTTTCTCCGTGCCTCGGAAAGCACGTTAAGCCGTTGGTCCCGGCTGTCATCTGTAGATCTTTGAAAGTCGTTACAGGTATTCAGTGGCCCAAAAAGTTCGATAACCAGTCTTACCAAGGGGTATCGTATTACCCAGTACTAACTGGATTGTGGAGGTCAGGTAGGCAGTCGCTCCATGTAAAATGGTATTCAGCTGCATCCGGTTAGACTGGAAGCCCATTCCAACATCATCTGCCTAGCTTTTTCCCAACTATGTTGGGGGCGGCTTCCAGTCTAAACGAATGCAGCTGAATACCAGCATTTTAGCATGGAGCGACTGCCTATCTGACCTCCACAACCCAGTTAGTACTGGGTAATACAATACCCCTTGGTAAGTCTGGTTGTCATACTTTCGACTTTCTGACTTCCCGAATTTACGAAATTGGCAGTGGGCAGGGCACATTGCTCGCGGAACGGATGGCCGATGGGGCCGAAAAGTTCTGGAGTGGCGACCGCGAACCGGAAGACGTTGCGTTGGAAAGCCTCTCACTAGGTGGACCGATAACCTGGTAAAGGTTGCAGGGATCCGCTGGATGCGAGTCGCACGGGACTGGTGGTGGCGCCACTTGGGGAAGGTCTATGTCCAGCAGTGGACGTCTTTCGGCTGAAATGATGTATAAACGACTGTCAAAAATCTTTTGTTGATTTGTCTTGTTTGTTTTTGTTGATTTGATTTGATTTTTTGATTTTTTTTTGAGTCGGGTATACGGGAAATAAATAACAGCTAACAGTCAGCCGGGACCAAGGACTTAACATGCTTTCCGAAGCAAGGAAGGGTTGAGATATGTGTATGGATGCATGGTCACCCATCCAAGGCGTGACCTCGGCAACCGTTGCTTACTCGTGCGGCTGTTTATTATTTAGCTATGAGCCCTTCCAACACCCACCCCCTCCCCCTTTAAACACCATTCATATTTTTATCTGGTATTTTTTTTTCAGGAATTCGCAGAAGTCCAATGTCGGCCTAACGATGAATTAAGCAAGTGTTGTGACACGTTATTCGATATATTACAAGATAGTTTCTCAGACAACAAGAAATCTAGAGTGGCTATGTGGCCGCTACAGATCATGTTACTGGTTTTGAACCCTGTAAGTATAGCAGTAAGGTTTAATTTTACATGTTTTTAATAGGTATTTTTTAAGACTATGTTTTCTGACAGCACTGCTTGGGTCAATACTGTTTTAGTTGTATGTCCTGACAGTATTTAAATACTGGGTGGTCATTTATTAATCGGCGAGCATCAAAGGGGTGTCTAGCCGTTATACTAAACAACTATATCTATTAACTTGACAGATGCAGGTGACTAAATTGCCATCCGTATTCGTATTAAAGTCAGCATCATCATCATTCTCTTGCCCTTATCCCAATTCATTTATGGTCGGCGCAGCATGTCTTCTTCTTCCTCATGACATTTTCTTCATTCCTCCGCATCACATGTCCGTACCACGACAACCGATTGCCACACAACTTTTCAGTCACCGGCGCCACTTTCAGACTTCCTCTTATGTGTACTTATTTCTTATTTTATCCATTCGCGTAACACCACACATCCCAATTAGCATTCTCATCTCCGCCACATACAAATGCCTTGCATTCATCCCTTTTTTATTCGCATTTAAGTATTGTTCAATTAAATTAACGAGTTTTATTATTGTTAACAGAAAGTTCTAGAGGAAATTGTGAATGCGGACAGCGGCGCGCCATGCAGTCCGCGACATACAAAAAAGAAACATTTTATTGACTCTGTCAAAAGAGGACTCAGTGAGTATTATCATAAAACTTTTATGTTAATTAATATTAAAGACAGACTGGTGATCTTTAATATTAACTAGCGACCCGCCCCGGCTTCGCACGGGTGCAATATATACATATAAACCTTCCTCTTGAATTACTCTATCTATTAAAAAAAACTGCATCAAAATCCATTGCGGAGTTTTAAAGATCTAAGCATACATAAGGACAGACAGCGGGAAACGACTAACGAACTAAGACGTATCGTATTGCCCAGTACTAAATGGGTTGTGGAGGTCCGATAGGCAGTCGCTCCATGTAAAATTCTGATATTCAACTGCATCCGGTTAGATTGGAAGCTGATCCCAAGTTGGGAAAAGGCTAGGCAGATGATGATGAATATTGAAGTCCCATATAATAAAAATATGTATTAAAAAAAATAAACTAAAAAATACGCTTTTAAATGTTGATCGCTTTTGAATGATCTCGAAATCCACGTATTTACTAGTAGCCACTGAAAAGTTCCACTATCCACCTCCTTTTCACGGCTCCATCATCAGTTCAGCTCCAAGTTGCCAAATTATAGTATAGTTTTCCGAACTAACTACGAGTTGAAGGAACACCGAGGAAAAAACTGCTACCACGTATTCAGTACATCATACCAAAACCCTGCACACAGATATTTTTAATCGGTTATTTAAAAAAAAAAAAAAACTTCCGTACATTTCAACCATGTAGATATTGCACTTGTAAGTTGTGTGATGCGGAGGAATGAGGAAAATGGCGTGAGGAAAGTTTTGAGTATGGATGGGTATATGAATAGAGGAAGACCAAAGAAACGATGGATGGACTGTGTGAAGAATGATATGGCAAGAAAGGAGGTGTTTGATGAGATGACGAGTAATAGAGAAGTATGGAAGAAGAAAACATGCTTCGCCGACCCCAAATGAATTGGGTTAAAGGCAAAAGAATAATAAGGTATTGCGCTTTTGTAGGAAACAGCTGTTTTTTTTTTATATCCGAGTTTCACTTAATATCTTTGATATACATTGGCGTCATGGACTATCCTTAAATGCTATCTTATTTTACTAATTCAATTGCTTTCTTCCACACAGGTCCTCAAAACAACTCAAAACAGATGACAGAGGCAGCAGTCGTGACATGCGTCAAGCTATGCAAGGCCTCCACCTACCTCAACATAGCTGACTCCGGCAACGTCACCTTCATACTCGTCAAGTCTGTCATTAACGATCTCAAGGTGAGCCCGAAAATCATGTAATTTACACCCATGACGAAAATTTTCAACAGCGCCATCTTGAATTTTCATTTTGATAGTTTTAATGAATTAGGAAATATTAAAAAAAAAACTAGTTCGAACGTCCCTTTGTTTTGAATTGGTTAAAAAGATGGCATAAGTTTTATCAATAATGGGTGTAATAAGACCCTTCACGAAGCCGAAAGATACTTGTTTTCCTCGTCATTGCTATATTTTTTTTTATTCTGGATCATACCTGGGAACCTTCTAGTTACAGAGATATTGGAGGTCAAAGTTCCAACTAGTTCAGTTTTTTTTTAAATTCAAGTTTGTAATTTTATGTTTACTTTAAATACCTCCATGACCTTTGTACTATTCAATGCATCCATCAGCACAATTTTTTGAGTGCGCTACATTGAGTCCTACCGCAAACAGTGCTTATCAACCAAAAAAAAATCGTTTTCAACAATAAGTTTTGCGTAGAGTACTTAGTTTTATGTACAGAATTCTTGGTTGTCGGCTTCGTGAAGGGTTCGTTTACACCTTGTATTTTTCTTTATTCCAGTCTCTACTCTTCAACCCCTCAAAATCTTACATCCGTGGCAACCTTATCTCCGGGTACTCAGAACTGGACCTGATGACGGATTGCTTCGTGTCC
The DNA here is from genome assembly GCA_905163415.1 of Noctua fimbriata. Lineage (NCBI taxonomy): Eukaryota > Metazoa > Arthropoda > Insecta > Lepidoptera > Noctuidae > Noctua > Noctua fimbriata. Next base: position 6,805,271 of record LR990951.1, read on the forward strand.
CTATTCCGGATAATGCCACATAATAACGACGCCCTCAAAGTGTGCCTCAATCTGAATACGCATATCTCTTACCATTATGTCATCGTTAATTCTTTGCTCAGGTAAATACAAAAAAAACTCGAAGATTAGTGATTTTGGTAAGTTTGGTAATCATACCAAAGTTGCCAAACTCGCTTAAAGTCGCTTTCATTGGGATTATAGGTTCAAATCTAGTATTTAAATCGAGACGAAAAAGTTTGGCGAGTTTGGCAATGATACCAAAGTTGCCAAAGTTACCAAAGTTGCCAAACTCGTTGAAAGATGATTTTATTGGTAGTATAGCATGACGATCTATCGCTTACACCATTGGATTAGCGGAGAGTTTTGTAATCATAATTTTGCTAACATTATTGTCAAACCATGCTTTAATTGGTCTCGTAGCTTAGTAATCTTTCAATAAAAGCACTGCATACAACAAAAATTACATTTCGGAAACATCTGGACTTAATGACAGATTGCTTCGTGACCCTATTCCCGATAATGCCACGCTCAAAGTGTGCCTCAATCTGAACACGCATCTCTCTTACCATTATGTCATCGTTAATTCTTTACTCAGATAGACACTCTAATTATTGGTAAGTTTGGCGAGTTTGGTAATCTTACCAAACTTACCAAAAGTTTTTTTTTTTTTCGTAATATAGCATGAGAACCGACTACGAAGGATTGCTATAGCAGTTGGCAAGTTTGGGACCATAATGAAGTTACCAAAATCACCAAAACATGATTTATTGGTCTCGTAGTTTCATGTCTGTCAACAAAAGCGCTGCGTAGTAGGCTATTGACCCTCATGACTGATTACTTCGTGTCTCTATTCCAGATGCATCGTACCAAAGTTACCAAGTGCAAGTTTCGTAATTATTTCTTTAATTTATGCTTAAATCTTGTTGCAGGATAATAAAGCAACCTCGGCTACCGTGGTGGCCACAAATAGAACTGCTCTACCCCAGAGCCGCAGAACTCAGAGCTATGTTCACAGATACGTCTAATAAGGCTACGCAGGTTTGTAACGTTTTCATGTAGTTTATACGGGGTGGAAACGACGCGAAAACGGGGTTACCACGTATTCAGTACATCATTCTGAGATGACATAGAAATTTTTCATCGGTTATTTAAAAAAAACAGCTGTTTCCTACAAAAGTACAATACCAATATATACCGTCTTGCGTCGCACGCGCAGTCGATTAGTCGTGCTGTGTGTTGTTCGTCTGCTCGGGTTTTAGAAGTCGTTGTGTAAACAATGGCTACTAATGTGGTAAAGTGTGCTAGCTGCAATGTCGTCATAAATGAGACATTGGCATTTATCTGCAATAAACTGGACGTGATGGACGAGCAAAGTATTGCTCGCATTTGTGTCAGTGCATTTTCGGAAAGTGAAATTTTGAACGCCAAAAACTTGTTGTTTGATTCTATTCCGACAACAAGGCGCAAGAAGATAAGGAAAAGACAGGGGAAAACATTGCGTGACATAGATGATATCGTCTGCCTGTTAAAAGAAACAGATCCCGAAGAAATCCCTATCTTTGTCGCTAGGGATTTACAAAAACTACCCCCGGTTTTGTTTGACCATGTAGATGTGACAAGACTTCTCAAGGATCTGTTGCAGATGCGAAGCGAAATAGATCGTATTTCCGAGGAGTACGCTACGGTGAACCAGATTAAGGAGCTAGCAGTAGAAGTTGAAGCACTTAAGAATGCGTCTATAGTTAACAATGTCTGTAGAAACATTAACGTGAGACGGGGTGCTTGTACATTATCGAGCTTTGAGCACGAAAGTGGACCTATGGGTTTATCTCCCGTTTGTGGCGCGGCGTATAAGTCTGCAGAAAAACAGCCTACGATGACTCCCTTACAAAAGCAGTCTAATTTTTCGTCAGACGTGGGTAACGCAAAAACACCGCGCGTAGTTGTGAACGGAGCGACGACGCCTGCGAATGAGAAGTTAACAGCTGATCGCGCTCTGTCTAATGCGACGGTGAGTCACGCTGAGTTACCGACCTCTGCCGTAAACTGTGCGCAAAATTTTGACCGCCCAACAAGTCAACAGTTATGCGTCGAAAACAGAAAGAGTTTCTCTGTTACTGTGAAGGATGGAGTGTCGAATCCACGGTCCAAAACTCAAGTGTCTAATGAGGAATGGACCCTGGTTCAGAAGAAGAAATTCAGATTGAGAAACCGATTCGTAGGAAATAAAGGAAAAGCTATTGTTGATTCGGACAATAATTTCAAAGCAGCGAGTATTCAAGTTCCGATCTATATTTACAATGTGTCTAAAGAAACGTCTGAAAGCGATATAAAATCTTACCTGCTGAAGAAAACAAACTTAAGCATAAAATTAGAGAAGATGAATATGAAATCAAACAAGGATTATAATGGATACATTATTTTTGTGCCTAAATACAAGTTTGATATGTTTATGACGGATGACTTTTGGCCCGACGGGGTACTATTTCGCCGTTATGTTGATTTTAGTCGCAACGCGGCCAGACCCACCTACCGGGAGATAAATGGAGTAGTATCGTCAGTTAATGGATAGTACAATTAAGCTTGTTACATTTAACTGTAAGAGTGTCACCAGGTCGGTGGAATGTGTGAAGGGTCTCTGTGAGATGGCGGACATTGTGGCACTACAAGAGACTTGGCTTCTGCCTCACGACGTACAGGTCCTGGGCAGCATTGATGACGCATTTTCCTTTACTGGAAAGTCTGCCGTTGATACATCCGCTGGAGTGCTTAGAGGAAGGCCGTATGGTGGAGTCGCTTTGCTGTGGAGGAAGGCGATGTTTCCAACAGTGTCTGTGATCGCGTGTGCGAGTGTGCGTCTCACTGCGATAAAAGTAGTGCTTCAGGACCGGTCTATGCTAGTGATATCAGTGTACATGCCTACTGACTCGATCGAAAATCTAACCGAGTTTACAGAGTGCCTCAGTGAGTTGAACGCGATTGTTGAAAGTAATAATGTGGAATCTGTGTTCATTCTAGGAGACTTCAACGCACACCCAGGTGAGCCGTTCGCTAATGAGTTGCTAGCTTTTTGCACGGAACAATCGTGGTCGTGTCTAGACATTGAGAGGCTGCCTCGCGATGCGTATACGTTTGTGAGTGAAGCGCACGGGTGCCAGCGATGGCTCGATCACTGTGTAGTGACAGGTGCGGCGCGGCGCGCAGTCGTGGATGTGTGCGTATTGTACGATACATACTGGTCTGATCACTATCCGTTGCTGATTGAATGTAATGTGAATATTATTAAACCTAAAGTTGCAACTAGTCCTAATACTTTCAATTATATAAAATGGGGACTTAGGGACAATAATCAAATACAAGACTATACTAGTTATTGTAATTTAAGATTTAGGCAGATTGACTTCCCATCTGAGTTTTGTAATTGCGCAGATGTAATGTGTAGTGATCAGAACCATAAAATGACAATAAATGTGATGTATAATGATATTGTAAATATTTTGACTGAAGCCGCTAAGAGAAGCTGCATTGCACCTAAGCGCAACAATTTTAGGTATGTAACGGGTTGGAACAGGCATGTTGGTGACGCTCACCGGAGGGCCAGGCTTTGTTTTCGGACGTGGGTGTCTTTTGGGCGTCCTAGGTCTGGGCATGAATATAATAATATGTGTGAGTCTAGGAAATTATTTAAAGAAAAATTAAAGTACTGCCAAAATAATGAATGTCAAATAAAGATGGACATCATTGCGGAACATCATGCGAATAAAAACTTTGGTGGTTTTTGGAAAAATACCCATAAACTGAATCCAAGGTCGGGCTCTCCGGCGAGTGTTGGTGGTGTTCATGATCCGCGGGACATAGCCTGCGCCTTTCAGCGGCATTTTAGTGTGGTACCACCGCTCGGGGCCGCGTCGCAGGTGCTGGCTGCTGAGGATCGCCCTGAGCATATTCACATTAGATTCTCTGCCAAGGATGTGGCCCAAATTATAAACAAGATGGTGAGAGGCAAGTCCCCAGGTCACGATAGTCTTAGCATCGAGCACTTGAAGTACGCGGGCGTACACCTACCAAGAGTCCTTGCACTATTATTTAACTTGTGTGTTAGTCACGGTTATTTACCCGATGATTTAATGCAAACAGTCGTAGTGCCAATTGTTAAGGATAAGACGGGTGACTCATCGGATCTGTCTAATTACAGACCGATCTCGCTTGCGACTGTCATAGCTAAGGTGCTGGATAGTTTGCTTGACCGACAGTTGGAGAAGCACCTCCACTTGCATGACGCACAGTTTGGGTTCAGACCCGGTTTGTCAACTGAGAGTGCAATTCTCTGTCTCAAGCAGACTGTTCAGTACTACACGGACAGAAACACACCAGTATATGCCTGTTTTTTAGATCTTTCAAGAGCTTTCGATTTGGTGTGTTATGACAAGCTGTGGCAGAAGCTAAAATGTGAAACAGACGTGCCACATGAGATTGTATCCTTGCTGCGGTACTGGTACAGTAAACAACAGAATACCGTTAGATGGGCGGGTGCGCGGTCGGACGTGTATGGGTTGGAATGCGGAATGAGACAAGGGGGTTTATCCTCCCCTCGCCTCTTTAACCTGTACATGAACCAGCTGATCGGTGAGCTCAGCAGCACTAATATTGGATGCTCCATAGGCGGAGTATGTATAAATAACATTAGTTACGCTGATGATATGGTGTTGCTGAGTCCATCGATTGGTGCGTTACGTAAAGTTTTACGCATTTGTGAGTCATATGCGGGGGCCCATGGGCTCAGTTACAATGCTAAAAAGAGTGAATTCATGATTTTCAAAGCCGGTACCAAATGTTACTCTTCTGTACCTCCTGTCACTCTTTGCGGCATTCCTTTGAAAAGAGTCCATCATTTCAAGTACCTGGGCCACTGGGTCACTGACGATTTGTGTGACAATATGGACATTGAGAGGGAGCGCAGGGCGCTGTCTGTCCGGTGTAATATGTTGGCTCGCAGGTTTGCGCGATGTACTAGACCTGTGAAGGTGACTTTATTTAAGGCATATTGTCAGTCGTTTTACACGTGCAGCCTGTGGACCAACTTTACGCAGCGGGCGTACAGTGCACTGCGCGTACAGTACAACAATGCTTTCAGGATACTGTTGGGGCTTCCGCGGTTTTGTAGTGCTTCGACTATGTTTGCTGAGGCGCGAACCGACGACTTTTTCGCGATCATAAGGAAGCGGAGCGCTTCACTATTAAGTCGCCTACGAAGCAGCTCGAACAGTCTCCTGAAGGTTTTGTCCGAGCGGTGGGACCTGTCCCTGATACAGAGGTGGATGCAGCTTCATGTTAGCGCCTCGCCTCGTATTACATAATGTTTTAACTCAATATTGTGTATTCTTTTAATTTTTTCATTTAATTTTATACTTGTTTTAATTTAATTTGGTTAAATAATTGTAGTGTGTAATTTTATTTTTGTGTATTTAATGTGATTTTAATTTTATAATTTTTATATGGACTATGTCTGAAAATAAATGATAATAATAATAATATTTAAATAGTTCTGCTTTATGTTTTATGTATTCCATTTTCTCTTCTTCTTTTACACACTATGTCTACAGCTCTTTTTTTTAGTATCTTCTTTCGCAGGTATGCTGGAAGAGATTTCTTTGGAAATAAGCATCACCTTTGTACTATTTTCTGTTCCTTTGTTCTTTTCTGTATTTAGTGTGTACATAAATTGTTAAATAAATAAATAAGTGGTCAAATTGTATGAAACAGCTGTTTTTTTGGCTGAGATTGATGTACTGAATACGTGGTAACCGTTTTTGCGTCGGTGTCCGTTCCACCCCGTATTACCATCGATTCCTTTTAAATCCTAAAGGTAACTTGAAATAAAGAAAGGAAATTGCAACGCACACGCTTTGATTTTTTTTAGAAAATCGCTAATTAGATACTTATTTGTAATTACTCAGGACATAAATAACAAGGGCTAATAAACTCAAAATGTGTAAATAGTCGTAAAGTAAATTAGGTATAACTTAACGAGCGAGAAAAAAAATTGAGGTCTAAACAAAGAGTATTTTAACTAGAATCTAAGGCCCGTCGCCCACACGATCAAGAGTCGAGGTGCAGGCGCGGAAGTGCCCCAGAGTGTGACGTCATTTTATTATTTCGTTTCGTGCGTAGCAACGTATAGAAAAGGGATAGAAGCATAGCGCGTGCGTCGACTCCACAATACCACGACTCGACCGTGTCGCGACTCCGCCTCTAGTTACCAGTGGGCGACGCGCCTAAGGGTTTAATAGGAGATGACATTTGCATCGACGTTCGTAATTTTTGCGAGCCGAATCCCAGGGACGAGTCGTGTCGGGCATACATGCATCATCATCATCATCATCATTTCAGCCGAAAGACATAGGCCTCCTCCAAGTGTCACCACATTGACGGGTCCCTAGCGTCTCGCATCCAGCGGATCCCTGCAATCTTTACAAGGTCATCGGTCCACCTAGTGGGAGGCCTTCCAACGCAGCGTCTTCCGGTTCGTGGTCGCCACTCCAGAACTTTTTGGCTCCATCGGCCATCCGTTCCGCGAGCAATGTGCCCTGCCCACTGCAACTTAAGTTTGGCTATTCTTCGGGCTACATCGGTAACCTTGAGAAAGAGGTCAATCGTCGAATCTGACTCGGCTGGGTAGCGTTCGAGAAGTTGCGTGGTATCTTTTCGTCCAACTTACCGCAGTGTCTCATGACGAAAGTCTATGACCAGTGTGTGTTGCCAGTGATTACATACGGGACCGAAACTTGGTCGCTCACAATGGGCCTCATCAGAAGGCTTAAAGTCACCCAAAGGGCACACGACTCGTCCCTCATAAATTAATTATTTTATCCGACTTTTCTTCACTCACCTATCTCTTTCTATCTCACAGGGTTACGTAGTCCACACCCCACTACGAATGATCTCTCTCTCACTCAAGTCCAAAGAAGTTCAGTCTAAATTTAACAAGAGCGAAGAAATGCCGGCGTACAGGAATCTATTGCTGTGCATGGTGAAGCTGATACATGCTGATCCGATGTTGATGTTGAGTGTAAGTAACTTATTTTATATTTCTGACTACCCCGCGACTTTCGTTCGCCTGAAATTATTATAAAAATATTACTTCCCTATTTTAAAAAGTAGCCTAAGCTACTCCTTATAACATCTTATATCTGCCAGTAAAAGTCCCCTCGAAAACAGTCCAGCCGTTTCGAAGATTAGCCGCCACAAACAGCTAAAAAGTACGGTAGTCTGAAACCGTCCTTGGTGTTTTGTCTTGTCGCACATTAGTTTGACAAGTGACAAACACCCGATTTCTGGCGGCGAAGCTACTTGCAAGTAACTCTTTCCTCATCTCCTAAACATTATTTTTATTTTTAGAACCCAGGCCGGTCCAGCATCGAGATCCAATCCTCAACCACAGAACTGATGAACGGCCTAGTATCCCTCGTCCACCAAACCGGCATGGGAGAAATATCTCAAGCGGCCATGGATGCGCTACTAGCCCTGCACAGACCTGACAGGGTGCATATGTGGAACCCTGAGGCGCCACTTAACACCTTCTGGGATATCAGGTAAGGACACCCTCACGGATTTCTAGGTCCTCTACGCTAGATCTAGAAAAGGCAGTTCGTAGGACCCAGAAGAAATGCTGCGCCGACCCCAAATGAATTGGGATAAGGGCAAGAGAATGATGATGATGATGTAGGACCCAGGTTGTGTCACTCCAAGAACTTGAGGAAACTAACTGCTAAGGGTGATGAAGAATGAGGAGATGGACCCGTGAAGAAAGTAAAGGTAAGTGTCTTAATATGACTAATAGATAGAAGTCAAAAGCGTGAAACGACCCTCCCCTGGCTGACTCTAGAATCTGTCACTACAATATCTAGTGTATCAAGGAGACCGCTAAGATCGATGAAGAATGAGGAACTGGATCCTGACTCATTAGGCGCACTCTCTCCAACCTTCCCATGGCCCTTCCAACGTGTGTTACACGGACCGAAACGTGGAGCGGCTGCGGACCTTGGCTAACTCATTTTACTGTCCGTAGGCACTTTTTCAGCTCTTGCAAATTAGCCATATGTGACTTACCAGTTTGTGGTACCTTTGGGAGAGCTCGACGCAGTTCGGTTATATTCGGTCGTAGCTGGCTGAAATGTGGACATATGCAAAACTTATGTAACGCCCGTCAAACGTCCTATGGCCCAATGTCGGTCCATAAGGAAGACCGGTCTGAAGTCTCTTTAGTATCTAAAATTCCGAAAAAGTTCGAAATTGTTCGTCTTATCTTCGGATGGTAAATAAAGGGTATTTTATTTATTTATTTAACTATTTATGTACACACAGAAGACAACACAGGAAAATAACATTATAATATATGAGTACAAGGGTACAGCTTATTTCACAAGAAATCTCTGCCAGCAGACCCGCAAAAAGGAGAAATGAAAAAGAAATGTAGACAATAGTGTGTAAAAAGGAAGAGAATAATGTGTATGTGCCTTACCTAACTTAACCTAAAATATTATATATGTATAAATACAAATATTAATATATACTTATATACATAGGTACATAATGCTAAGATGTATATAATATATTATAATTGAGAGGAAAGGTAATGCTCTTTCTCTCTGGATTTGAATAATGAAATGGTCTTCAAATCACGAATGCTAGGAAAGTGTATAAAAAGACCATTAACGAAACCGGTGCCATGTCGGCGTTGTATATGTTGTTGTATTGTTCTGTTGTTTTGTCAATTTTGTTAATTTCATCATTTCTCGTATTTATTTACATTAAGTTTTTGTTATATATTTTTAAATCAGTGTAAGGGACAGCCCTCCGCAGACTGGAATTGAACCGCGGTGAATTCAGTATATCATACTAAGATGACCGGTACAAGAAATCATATCAGGAATGTTATGGGAATTCAATAAATTTGATTTATTTTATTTCCTCATACGCAATGAATCGTTACCGTGGCAGAACGCACGTAGTGAACGCAAGCGCGACGACGAGTTTGATGAACTCTGTAGCTAGGCAGGCAGTGAACAGCTGATTTCACGAGTCGTTCGTTTGAGTATTTTAACATCCATTGTTGGTTTTGTTATTTGACCCGTATTATTTACATAAATGGAATGCTGCTTTATTTAATATTTAAATAAAGAAATAGTAACTGAAAAAAAGATAAAAGAATTAAAATATTCCTGAGAAAAATTCCGGTGGAATATGATTCAAAATGACGAGCTGAATGCACCCTGTCAATATGCGGAGGGCTGTCTCTTACACCCTTTATAGATTTGTCCATGCATGTGTATTAATAAATGTTTTACGTATTTACTTATACTGATCATCGGCTATGATATGCTACCCTGCGAAGATCATCGCCCCATTTGCTTCGCTTTTGCTAACGTTCATTGCGTTAACCCCACTAACAGTTAACGCAATGGGCCTTTACAAGAGTAGAACATTCATCAGGCTGAGAAGACACCTGTGGCGCCATCTACAATGGACTTCTTAATGTGTATATCTGGATTGTGGATGTATGTTTATTTTAAAATGAGAACGTGATTTGGTAACTGACACCGAATGTGTTGAGGTTATTTTATTTGTTTAAACATTATAGTTAATATGTTTATTTCTCAAGATTTTTTACATTAACTTTTGTTAAATACATGGTGGAATTTTGAAAAGGGCAGGTGCCTTTAAAGTCCATAACTTTTTGAGAAATTTTTACCTACAAACAGATTTTGGAAAAAGTGTGGCCCCCATCTCCAGTATCCATCCTGTGTATTTAAATCTATGAGGTTGTGCATGTATTCGACTAAGTAAATAAAAAAAAATACTAATGCTTGCGGCTCCTCTCATCCAGCTGCTACCCTGCGAAGATCATCGCCCCATATACTTCGCTTTTGCTAACGTTCATTGCGTTAACCCCACTAACAGTTAACGCAATGGACCTTTACAAGAGTAGAACATTCGTCAGGCTGAGAAGATACCTGTGGCGCCATCTATAACGTTAATATGTTCAAAAAACGTCTAGTGTGTCGGTGTCTTTGTTTTGTTTTGTCTATTTCAAGTGTTTTTCACTAAGTTTTATTAAAGACAATGTAGAACTTTAAGATGGGGGCAGTAAAGGGAAGATACTTTAACCGTTACAACAACAGGAAGACTTCTTAAGAGATTTCGGTTCTTTCCCTATTGTCATTTCAGCACGTAGGCACCCACTGTTGCGTATAGGCCTCGCCTTTCTTCTGCCACTCTTCTCTGTTCTGTGTATCCTTTATCCCAACGAGCTTTTGGGCGGCCCTGCCCAACTGCCATCTCAAAATTCCATCCTGTATTTTTAAAATCTGTGAGGTTGTGCATGTATGTGTATGTAAAAACACCAATACTTTCGGCTCCTCTCATCCAGCTGCTGCCCTACGAAGATCATCGCCCCATATACTTCGCTTTTGCTAACGTTCATTGCGTTGACCCCACTATGAGTTAACGCAATGAACCTTTGCAAGAGTAGAACATTCATCAGGCTGGGAAGATACCTGTGGCGCCATCTGTAACGTTAATATGTTCAAAAACACGCCTAGTGTGTCAGTGTTTTTGTTTTGTTTTATCAATTTCTCGTGTTTTTACCAAGTTTTGTTAAAGACAAGGTAGAACTTTTAAGATGGCGTAGTAAAGACAAGATACCTTAACCGTTACAACTATAGGATTCTTTTTTGAGAGTTTTCGGAAGGATTTTCGAATCACCGCTTTTGGGTATAGACCTCCCCCTTTTTTTCTGCCATTCTTCTCTGTTCTGTGCAACCCTTATCCATCTGCTTCCCGCGATTTTGACGATATCATCAACCCAACGCGGTTTTGGGCAGCCCTGCCCTACTGCCATCTCAAAATTCCACCCTGTATTTTAAAAATCTGTGAGGTTGTGCATGTATGTGTATGTAAAAAACACCAATGCTTTCGGCTCTTCTCATCCAGCTGCTGCCCTACGAAGATCATGGCCCCATTTGCTTCGCTTTTGCTAACGTTCATTGCGTTAACCCCACTAACAGTTAACGCAATGGACCTTTCCAAGAGTAGAACATTCATCAGGCTGAGAAGGTACCTGTGGCGCCTCACTCCAGAAAAATATCAAAATATTACGCATTTATCAACAAAGTTTTGACAACAAATTCTTTGCAAATAAAAATTTTTTTATAATAGAATAGTTATTATATAAGTACCTTAAGTAGCGCTAGTCCATGACCGAACACATTGTATAAAAAAACCAATGCTTTCGGCTTCTCCCATCCAGCTGCTATCCTGCGAAGATCATGGCCCCATATACTTCGCTTTTGCTAACGTTCATTGCGTTAACCCCACTAACAGTTAACGCAATGGACCTTTGTAAGAGTAGAACATTCATCAGACTGAGAAGATACCTGTGGCGCCATCTACAACACATTTCTTTATGTATGTGCCGGGTTCTATGTTTATTTTAAACTGAATGAAATGTGCTTTGGTGACTGACACTGAATGTGTTGATGTTGTTTTCTTTGTTTGAACAGTATAGTTAATATGTTTATTTGTAGAGTTTTTTTACATTAACTTTTGTTAAATACAGGGTGGAATTTTGAGACGGGCAATAGAGCAGGTACCTACCTTTAACGTTATAGCTGTAGGAAAACGGTCTTAGGAGACTATCCATAACTTTTTGAGAAATTTCGATCTACATTCACAGATTTTGGAAAAGTGTGTCCCCCATCTCCAGTTTCCATCCTGTATATTTGAATCTATGAGGTCGTGCATGTATACGACTAAATAAATGTAAAAAATACTAATGCTTTCGGCATCTCATCCAGCTGCTACCCTGCGAAGATCATCGCCCCATATACTTCGCTTTTGCTAACGTTCATTGCGTTAACCCCACTAACAGTTAACGCAATGGACCTTTGCAAGAGAGAACATTCGTCAGGCTGAGAAGATACCTGTGGCGCCATCTACAATGGACTTCTTAATGTGTATATCTGGATTGTGGATGTAAGTTTATTTTAAAATGAGAACGTGATTTGGTAACTGACACCGAATGTGTTAAGGTTATTTTATTTGTTTAAACATTATAGTTAATATGTTTATTTCTCAAGATTTTTTACATTAACTTTTGTTAAATACATGGTGGAATTTTGAAAAGGGCAGGTGCCTTTAAAGTCCATAACTTTTTGAGAATTTTTTACCTACAAACAGATTTTGGAAAAAGTGTGTCCCCCATCTCCAGTATCCATCCTGTATATTTAAATCTATGAGGTTGTGCATGTATTCGACTAAGTAAATTAAAAAAAATACTAATGCTTGCGGCTCCTCTCATCCAGCTGCTATCCTGCGAAGATCATGGCCCCATATACTTCGCTTTTGCTAACGTTCATTGCGTTAACCCCACCAACAGTTAACGCAATGGACCTTTGCAAGAGTATAACATTCATCAGGCTGAGAAGATACCTGTGGCGCCATCTACAACGCATTTCTTTATGTGTGTATCTGGTTCTATGTTTATTTTAAACTGAATGAAACGTGCTTTGGTAACTGACACTGAATGTGTTGTTGTTATTTGCTTTGTTTCAACAGTATAGTTAATATGTTTATTTGTAGAGTTAATTTACATTAACTTTTGTTAAATACAGGGTGGAATTTTGAGAAGGGCAGGTGCCTATAAAGTCCATAACTTTTGAGAAATTTCGACCTGCATTCACTGATTTTGGAAAAATTGTGTCCCCATCTCCAGTATCCATCCTGTTTAAATCTATAAGGTTGTGCATGAATACGTCCAAATAAATTAAAAAAAAATACTAATGCTGTAGGCTTCTCTCATACAGCTGCTACCCTGCAAAGATCATCGCCCCATTTGCTTCGCTTTTGCCAACGTTCATTGCGTTAACCCCACTAACAGTTAACGCAATGGGCCTTTACAAGAGTAGAACATTCATCAGGCTGAGAAGACACCTGTGGCGCCATCTATAACGCAATTCTATGTCTATATCATCTGTATGTTTTCTTTTTAAACCCAGCTAATTGTGTATTGCATGGGACTTATGACTGGTGAAACGAGGGTGTACTATTAGGTATACCTCTGTCTATTCCTTCGGTATTACTGGTGTAATATTGTTTTTAGTTAAGGTTATTATAGGCCTAAGTTAAGTTTTTCTGTATTGTCTTTTTTACACACTGTATCTACGTTTACTCTCCTGTCGCAGGTTTGTTGCAAGTAAATTCTAATTAAATAAGCAGCAGTATTTTTTCCTTTATTGAGTGTCACGCAATATACCAATCGCTACGAAAGTCTTACATCTCAGCGAAATTATCTAGGTATACATAGTTTAATTTGCATTTGATTTTCTTTTTTGAGGTAATGTGTTGTTTAAATGTGTTGTTTTTTACTGACTTTTAAAAACCAGGTGGTTTTGTAGTCCATCAGCGTCTTTTTTTTCATGAATTTTCATCGATTTCTCCTAGTTTACTAGTCGGAGTTACGTGATTCTTTTCGTTTGGTAGAGGAAGCTCGCGCAGTGGTTCCATATAAATGTCTATTAATTTTGCTCCTTTATGAGTTATCCTCTATAAAATGCAATTTTTCTTCTTCATCTATGTGGATGATGTGCCAGTATTATCGTTTTTAAAGAAACGCGTTTTTTTCCGAAACTGCGAAACGGATTTTGATACGGGTTTTAAACCCCGCCGCTAGCACAGAGGTTTTATAAGTTAAACTTGTATATTTGTCTCTCATCTTTGCTCCCACGGATGAAACCATTTGGGTTTTTTGGTTTACCATAGTTTAGACAATTTATCTGAATATTAAACTTGAATAAATTTAAAAAAAATCTCTTTATTGCCCAGTCATAAAAACCGTGTGAAGCGACTATGGATCGATAGTGGACTTACAATGCCTTTTCTTTTGTCCACAGTTCTCAAGTCCTCTACAATATAAGTCAGAAACTGATCCAGCGTCAGATCTGCAACTACCGTGAGGTTCTGCGGTGGCTCCGAGACATCCTGACATGCCGCAACGAGTTCCTGGCTAAACATAAGGAGTACGCCAACGTCGGCTCGCAGATACCTATTTGTAAACAGGCGCATATAAAGTTGGAGGTAAGTCACCCATCCAGTTCTATACCTTGACATGTGTTGCTTAACTTAACGACAGATAGCGAAACAAGGAGTTACGAGTTCCTGGCTAAACACAAGGCATTGGCCAACGTGAGTTCGCAGATACCTATTTTTAAACAGGCGTATATAAAGTTGGAGGTAAGCCACCCATCTAGTTCTATACCTTGACGAGTGTTGCTTAACTTTGAGATAAATAGAGAATCAAGGAGTATGCGAATACCTATTTGTAAACAGGCGTATATCAAACTTTAGGTCAATGCACACGTATAATTACTGCACGATATAAACGTTACTTCACCTCATGACCTTCCTCGGCCAGAACTTCCGACTTACGCTACCGTAGTCTATATCCCAGATACCGTGCATTTGCCGGGTTAAAAACTGGTCTACGTAACTTTCCTGACGTTCAATTATCTATATGCCTAATGATGACGATCCATCGCCCCGTTATTGCGTGAAAGATGAACAAAGAAACACCATTTGTTACTTATGGAGTATTCCTACTCCATATTCTCCTGCTTAGCCTTTTCCCAACTATGTTGGGGTGGCTTCCAGTCTAAGCGGATCCTGCTAAATACCAGTATTTTACATGGAGCTACTGCCTGTCTGACCTCCACAACCCAGTTAGTCTTGGGTAATACGATACCCCTTGGTAAGACTGGTTGTCAGACTCTCGGGCCACTGACTATCTGTACGCACGCGATACTGCTTCATGCTTCAAATTATTTGCCTTGTTTGCTGTTGTAATATAGACTGTAATTTCTCTATACATAGGTGGTATTCTTCATGTGGTTGATAGACACGGACGTGGTGCTGGTAGCAATACTCCTTAATGATTAATGTCGCTGGTGTAATATACTCTATTCTCTTTTTACCTAGGTCGTATTCTTCATGTGCCTGTGGTCGATAGACACAGACGTGGTGCTGGTAGCGATGTCGTGCTTCGCGCTGCTATGCCAAGAGGCAGATATCCGGTGTGGCTCCGATGAAATCACCACGCAATGTCTATTGCCTAACTACGCGGTGTTTCAAGAAATTGCACACACATCTACGGTGCTGACTACTGGTAAGTGATCTTGATAGATTTGTTTGTATAAGACCTTTTATAATAACGCATGTATTTTTCGAAAGGAAAGTTTTAAAGTACACCCACATTGTAAGCCACTCATAAAAAATATATTTTGCCACATTAGTTCAGTTATAATCAAGGAAGGAACATATTTTGTTCCAGATCGAAAGGTTCATGTCCACTTATACAATATGTTAAAAAAAAACCTGTTAGATTCGTGAGGGTATTATTAGGTATCGAGATTAGATTCTATTTATCTAATCCTTTTTTGGCTAGCCAGTAAAAAAAAAAAATTACCCCGACAAAATAAAATAAAATGTACTGAAATGAGGAAACTTACATGGCAAACAAGGGGTGCAGGCGGCGACATTCCGATCGTTTTTCGGGTAGTGACGTCATAAACAAACAATTGACGATCGTACATACTAATGCCAAGATAGTGTACTCACGTTTTAGAAGATTGTTAAAAAAAACGATATGCATTTTAAAAATCATTAATATTTTGTGTTTCGTGTTTTATTTGATAATTTCATTAGTATACATATGCCCCTTTCGGATCGGACAGGGTTTTTTTAAGATATGATGTATATGATATAATCATGTCCCTCGAATCGTTGCGTACGTTACAGTATTTAAAACTTCTCCCTTTTAACTTTGCAAGCAGCCAGTCAGGACATGGGAAGAGGCTGTTGTTACAAAAATATTCACAGTAAGTATCACAAATCCCAGCTGAGAAAACTTTTTTCGAAGTACGAAACCCCAAAAATAGTGGTCTACCGGTGACGAGAGCAGGGTACAGGCACCTACCAGGGCTGCGGGACTGTTCGAAAGAGATACCGCGGCCCTGGAACACAAAGGGCAAAGAAGGAACATGGATGGGTTTTAGTCAGTACAAGTCTGACACTCCCTTCCGCTCCGCCCGCCCAGAGCGGGAGGGGGGGTCGTTTGATGATATCCCATCCTAAAAAAAAAAACAAAAAAAAAAAAGGTACAAGCAACCGGTGGTTAGGGTTTCAGAGACAGGAACCTCCTGACAATGCCATCCTTATCGAAGAATACTACTTTCTAAATCAGACCCTTGATCCAACGAGAAGAATATGATCATTATTATAACTCGATTGTATGTTATAGGTTTTTGTATGCTATACGGGGTAGAAGGGACACCGACGCGAAAATGGCTACCACGTATTCAGTACATCATTCTGAGAGAAAATAGAAATTCATAGGTTATTAAAAAAAAAAAACTGCTGTTTCGTACAAAAATGCAATACACGGTCAAAATGTATGGAAGAGCTGATTTTTTTTTCGTGAGAGGCGAATAAGGCAGCTTAAAACCCAGTGCATATCATAAAGCACTCTGGGTCACCCGCACAGTGGCGGGTAAATCACCAGCAATCGCATTCATACTGTAAAACCGAAGCCAACATCTTCTGCAACATGTATGAAAAACGTGTTGCGCCGACCCCAAGTAACATGGGACAAGAGCAGGATGATGATGATGATGATTGTGATGTTATAGGTTCGGCTGCTCTACAGAAACGGATAATGGCGTTACTCCGGAAGATCGAACACTGTGTCAATGGTGTTCAACCCGTTTGGGAGGAGACGTTCCGATGTTGGTGAGTTGATCTTGTTTTACGAAATACTTCACTTGTATTGTATCTATGATCAAGTTAAAGTCTTTAACTTGAATTTAAGTAATTTATACTAATATTATAAACAGGTATTTGTTTGTAAGCTTGTATGTAGGGGGTAATCTCCGGAACGAATGATCCAATTCTAAAAATTCTTTCACAGGTAGAAAGCTACATTATTCGTAGCTGATTATAGGCTATAAATTATTTATATCATGCGTATTAGCCGAGTTATCGCAATGCGGAGTGCTAGTTACTTATATGCAACCATTTTTATGCCATAGATAAGAATTTCAACGTAGTAAGAACCGTCAGAGAAAGTAAGGCTAAAAATTCTAACTTTTGACAGTTGTAACTTTAAGCAATTATTAACCCTACAGAATAAAAATAAATAGTATCTGAAGTAATCACTTTGACTCGAGTTGTGCTTAGGTGCTGACGACGTTATAATTTAGATTTTAAGGTTTGAAGACGTTATAACTTAGATTTTAAGGTTTGACGACGTTATAATTTAGATTTTAAGGTTTGACGACGTTATAACTTAGATTTTAAGGTTTGACGACGTTATAACTCAGATTTTAAGGTTTGACGACGTTGTAACTCAGATTTTAAGGTTTGACGACGTTATAACTCAGCTTTTAAGGTTTGACGACGTTGTAACTCAGATTTTAAGGATTGACGACGTTATAACTCAGATTTTAAGGTTTGACGACGTTGTAACTCAGATTTTAAGGATTGACGACGTAATAACTTAGATTTTAAGGATTGACGACGTAATAACTTAGATTTTAAGGTTTGACGACGTTATAACTCAGTTTTTAAGGATTGACGACGTTATAACTCAGATTTTAAGGTTTGACGACGTTGTAACTCAGATTTTAAGGATTGACGACGTTATAACTCAGATTTTAAGGTTTGACTACGTTGTAACTCAGATTTTAAGGATTGACGACGTTATAACTCAGATTTTAAGGTTTGACGACGTTGTAACTCAGATTTTAAGGATTGACGACGTAATAACTTAGATTTTAAGGTTTGACGACGTTATAACTCAGATTTTAAGGATTGAAGACGTTATAACTCAGATTTTAAGGATTGAAGACGTTATAACTCAGTTTTTAAGGTTTGACGACGTTATAACTCAGATTTTAAGGTTTGACGACGTTATAACTCAGATTTTAAGGATTGAAGACGTTATAACTCAGTTTTTAAGGTTTGACGACGTTATAACTCAGATTTTAAGGTTTGACGACGTTATAACTTAGATTTAACCGTTTTTGAAAAGTTACTCTCATGTCTTTTTTGGACATATTGGCGTTTGATATTTATCAACTCACTGTTTGTAGATACGGGTGTGATGATGATGCCTTATGTCTCGGAAACGTTACGCTTTAGAACATTTTGTCTTAAACAGTACTTGTTACTATTGATACCAGTTATTGATTAATACAGTTTTTATGCGTCGCCGTTATTTTGAAAATAAATTAAAATGGCGGAAGTTAGGTAGGCCACGCTTCATACAAAAATCTTCGACCCCCTTTGCGTTTCCACATACGATGTTCCAATATGTTCCAATACGTTGGTCCGTGTTTTAACTATAAAATGCGTTTAATAAATCTCAACTTCTTTAAATTTTATTAGCTTCACCTGTAACCCAGTTCCCGGTTTCCGATTGAGCTAAAATTTTGCAAACATTTTTAGTATGGATGACAATGCATGGTTAGCTAAGTGACTTCATTCTAAATCAAAGATAGCGACTTTTTATGCATTCCCATGATATGGGTATCAAATGAAAGGGTTTGCTGAAGAATAGCGGAAATAAAATGTTACATGACACTCTAAAGCGTGTTTTAACTATAAAATGCCTTTAATAAATCTCAACTTCTTTTTGCTTAATACCACCTTCTACCGCCAGGGACTCCCTCTGCAAGCTTCTCCAAAAGTACCCAAAAGGACAAGGCGACAAGATGGATGAATGTCAAATGGAAGCTTTACATCGCGCTGTAGCAAAGCGCAGAGTGTCACACCATCCCAGCAGCGAACATGACTTTGAGGTAAAAAACATGTACTGTCATCATCAGCCTTTTTCCCAACTATGTTGGGTTCGGCTTCCAGTCTAACGGGATGCAGCTGAATACCAGTATTGTACATGGAGCGACTGCCTATCTGACCTCCACAACCCAGTTAGTACTGGGTAATACGACAACCCTTGGTAAGACTGGTTGTCAGACTTTCGGGCCACTGACTACCTGTAACGACTTTCAAAGATGTATAAATGACAGCCGGGACCAACGGCTTAATATACTTTCTGAGGCACGGACGAAACTCGGCATTTAAGGCCGAGCGTCGGTTTTCTTTAGCTGCTTAAAAAATCCAATCTTGCAGACGTTGAAATAAAGACTAAAATTAATAATCGTACTATTCGAAAGTTTAGCTGTGTAGCTTTTTTATTTTCTTCTTTCGACCGTATTTGAATCTGCAAGATTTAAATCTCCCTTGAAAATTGCGCTCAGTCAGTCACTCTGGCTCTTATTTGCTTAACGCTAGTCGCCTCATTGCCTCTTTCTGAGCTAGTTCCACTACAGTACAACGATAAACCTTCTTTTCACATTAACCACCATTCACCTACACAATCCCCAACATCCACCTACGCATTCACACACACCCTGTGAGTCCTGAGAGCAGCGGTGGCCCAGTGGTGCCGGCCCCGACTTACGAACAGTAAGTCGTGGGTTCGAACCCAGGCAGGCGCATTACTTTGTGTAATTTATTTCATCACCACTGCTCTCAAAACGGTGAAGGAAAACATCGTGAGGAAACCAGCATGTCTTGGAACCAAAAATTCGAAGACATGTGACATCTACCAACCCGCACTGGGCCCGCGTGGTAGATTATAGCCCATTCCCTCTCATAGAGAGGAGGCCTGTGTCCTAGCAGTTGGAACATTATAGGCTGATTATGCTTATGCTGTGAGTCCTGTTACTCCTTTTGTTGTTATTTAATTTCTTTCTTTTCATTTATTGTTTTTTATTTATAATTGTTTGGTAGAAAAACATGTTACCTGTATATTTATTATAATGCCACTAAGTGTGGCCTGGTGACCTGTTGTACAGGTTTTTTTCTAAAACCTACTTCGGGCATCAGCTCTCACAATGTGAATTTATATAGTTCAAAACGGTTAAGTGCTACAAAACCATTGTGAGAGAGTATAAATATTTTGTTTTTCCTGTTATTATCATTAACATTAGAAACGGGATATTTACCATGTTTACTGTTTGTTTTGAGTTCCCGATATTTCGGCTCTGTTGCAAGCACCATGATCACGGATAAACTGAATTTATTGCGGGTGGGTGTTTATGAGAAAACAAATCGATCTACCCTCTTTCTTGTTCGTTTTTTGCACTCAGTACCGCTACCACTGTCACTCGCAACTCGATTCTGTTCCCGACACACGAAACTCACTGTGTCCGCTCACGAACTTTTTACGACACATCTTCGAATTTTCCTGTAATTGTACTAAAGTTTGAATGTGTATTCTCAGATGCAGATACAAGAATGGGCGAATATAACATCGTTCCTCTGCGCGCTTGGCGGCGTTTGTCTACAGCGAAGGCCGTCCACCACTTGGTCGCATCTTCATGGGCATGGTACATTTTATAATATTTTTTATTTTCTCTTTAGCTTTAACTGTTACTAATTTACCATGTAAAAAAAATCTTAGTAGTTAAATTTGACCCACTTCCCGGTTTCCGATTGGGCTAAAATTAGGCACACATGTTTAGTTTGGATGACAATACATGGTTAGCTAAGTGACGTCATTCTAAATCCAATATGGCTTACCCAAAGATAGCGGGCTGAAACAAATGAAAAGGTTTGCTGAGAAGAATACGACAAATAAATTAACGTTACTCTAAATCGCGTTTTTTAGTTAAATATAATATTATTTTATTTTATGAGACAGAAAGGTGCACTTTTGGCTCCGCAAACAGATTCTAATTATAATAACTTTTTAGTAAGAAGTGACTAGAGATTTGACTGTAATATTACCAGTTGTAAAAAAACATCGAATTTAGATAACCACTATTTAAGTCAGAATAAATAGATCTCTCTATTAAAAGTCTTTTTTTATTATTAGGTTTCTCGTTTTTTATTTTGGTATTTGTTAAAGTATGTATTACTTTATTTTATTTGTATATGTGTATTAGTATCATTATAAGAGCCTATATAAATTTTCGAAAGTAAGAAGGTATTTTGTCATATATTTATTTTGTACCCTATCACAATGTTTTCTTATTTAACCCAAAGGTTGACTGGTAGAGAATGCCTTGTGGCATTAAGTCTGCCTGTGTACCACTATTGTACATGAAGTTCAAATGAATAAATAAATAGATAATATTATGATTTATTTTTTTGAAACTTTGCGTATAGGGATAATCTTCGGAACTACTGAACCGATTCCGAAAATTCTTTCACGAACGAGAACCTACATTATACCCGAGTGGCATATGCTACGTGTAAAACGTTCCTTAGGGTTAATTTAGTAGAGTTCCTAATGTGCTTTAACTTTATTCTTTTTAGCAGATTCAAGGAAATACAACGTGTTGGCGAACAGCTCTCAAGAAGTGCAGTATTGTCCAGTAACACAGTAAGTAAACTGGAATTGAAGTAGGCATAACGCTCCACGTGATATGCTGTGGCTTGATCCCCACACTGTACACACAGGCACTTTCTCTACAATATGTTACAAAAAAGCCTTTGTCCAGCCCTGTGTACAAAAAAAAAACCTGTCCGATCCGTGAGGGTACTATTAGGTAACGAGATTATAGTCCTTTTTGCATAAAAAATAAATTAGTGTTGAATGATTTACCTAGGCTAGCTAAATACAATAATAACTGCCTAGCAATGTGTGTGCGCATTTATAACAAAATACCGAGGCATTTTATAATATTAAATACAAAATTATTTAAAACTAAATTTCATAAATGGTTACTTGAACATAGTTTTTATAGCTTAAAAGAATTTATAGATAAAAAGTTCTGATGTTTTTATTAATTATACTGTTAATTGTTGATGATTCCTAAACTATTTCCGTGTCTTTAAAATTTGGCATGCTTGGTTTTATCCTAGCTAAACATGTCTGTTCCATTTAAATTTGTACTTAACACCTTTTACGCAAACAAATATACTATTACTATTAAAATGTACTCCATTCGCTTTCATATCATTCTACACAGTCCATCCTAAATCCAATTTTCAAAATCCGATCTTTAAAATAAAAAGAATTAAAATTATGTATCAATTACTTTTGTTTTAAGATTTTTTTAATTCGACATTATAGTATGTATGCGCAAACCTAACTAAAATCTACTTCCACAGATTCATAGGCCAACTCCTCCGCCTCCTTCTCTGCAGCAACGAACGCTTCGGCCAACAGATACAAACTCATGTGAAAGAGCTGGTCGGGCATGAGATGTCCCCCGCGCTCTACCCGATACTCTTCGACCAGATCAAGGCCATCATCGACAAATTCTTTGATCAGCAGCAACAAGTTAGTGAAACAACAAAAATGTATTCGAAAAATATTTAATTCGATCACGTCTGAGAAGTTTTGCTGGATAGGTGATTTAATTTGGCCTCATCTGTGAAGTCTCGCTAGATAGTTTAATTTGACCTCACTTGTGAAGTTTTGCTAGATAATTTAATTTGACCTCGTGTGTGAAGTCTCGCTAAATAATTTAATTTGATGTCACCGGTGTGGTTTTGCTATATAATTTAATTTGACCTCACTTGTGAAGTTCCGCTAGATAATTTAATTTGACCTCACCTGTGAAGTTTCATACTAATCCATACTATTAATAATGTACGGAGCGCGAATACGCGCATTTGTTTAATACAACATGAATAACATGATCTTTCTCCCACAGGTAATGCTGACAGACATAAACACGCAATTTGTAGAGCACACGATCTTTATAATGAAGAGCATACTGGACATAAAGAAGAGTGGTCAGCCCAACGAGCATCTTAGTACAACATCTATTGAAACTTTGATGCTTTCTATAGTCAGGTAAGATCTTCATCGTCATCATTATTATCTGCTTACCATTTTTCCAAGCTGTAGGGTCGGCTTCCAGTCTAACCGGATGCAGCTGTATGACATGGACTGCCTAGCTGACCTCCACAACCCAGTAACTGGACAATTCAAAATTCTCTTGGTGGAACTGGTTGCCAGATTTTCAGACTTCTGAGCCGCCGTAACAACGGTGAAAGATCAGTATTAATACAAGGCGTAAACGGACCCTTCACGAAGTCGTCAACCAAGCATTCTGTACATCAAACTAAGTAACTACGCCAAAAATATTGCTGGGAAACGACTTTTTTTTGGGGTGTAAATCACGTTTTACGGTAGGACTCAATGTAACTCACTCAAAACACTGCTGATAGCTGCATTGTACGTGGGTTATGGAGGTAGTTAAAGTAAAGTTATAACATTAAAATTAAAAACTTGTATTTAAAAAAAACTTGTGAAAATGTTGGAACTTTGACCCCAAATAGCTCCGTAATTAGGTCGTTCCTAGATATGTTCTAGAAAAAAAAATATCACAATTACAGGAAGAACAAGTGCCTTTCGGCTTCGTTAAGGGTACTTATACAGCCATTATAAGATACATACAATATTTTACCGCAAGCTAAATACGCGCTTTGAACGTAGAGTTGCGGACACCAGCCCGTTAGCCGTCAGCCCGTTGATGTACTGACGAATTCACTAATGGTCGGCCAGTTTTCAACCTTATTACAAAGAACGTAAGGGTGAAAAGTGTACATACAAGATACCTTTCACTCTAATAGTCTTCAAATTCTTTTGTTTTTTTTTTATGTTTTTATTATGGTGAAATGAAAGCCATAAAAAATTTAAGTATTGCCAGTCAAAAACAATTGAATTAATGTCATGTTTTGTTACAGATACGTTCGTCATTTGGATATGACAGTGCTGTCAGTTCATATCAAGACTAAGCTCTGTCAAGTTGTAGAAGCCATGATGAGGAGGAGAGATGATCTCGCTTTTAGACAGGTCAGTTAAAGCAAAATTATTAAGAATTTTTGAAGTTTTCAGGCTTTACAGTTCTTGCTGCGGGACTGTTCGAAAGAGATACCGCGGCCCTGGAACACAAAGGGCAAAGAAGGAACATGGATGGGTTTTAGTCAGTACAAGTCTGACACTCCCTTCCGCTCCGCCCAGAGCGGGGGGGGTCATTTGATGATTTCCCAGTCTAAAAAAAAAAAAAAAAGGCTTTACAGTTCTTATATATATCAAGTTTTTTAAAGTGCAATATTCACACGCCACTTTATTTAGGAAGTCGTGACTTTGTTTGTTTCAATGACTTTTTTGCCACCGACTTCCGAAAGTTATGTTCTTTTAGACTTTTTTAGTGTTAATTTGGAAGTCGGTTTTTTTTTTCAGAAACACAAATTCATGTCATGAATTAATTTTTACATTGTAACTAGAAGTTATTAGGGGATCGTCATGTCATCTACATGGCCCAAGAAGAAAAAATACATTTTAAAGGAAAAAAAACTAAACAACCGATTTTGATGAAATCTATCGGACCAATCGGAAAATACAACATTAGTTTTAGTATATGCGAAACCTGAAACACGTATCGAGTATTTTTATGTAAAGAATCTATGTACAAAATTTCAAAACTGTATCATGAAAAATCACAAAGTTATAAGCTTGTTCTGTTACCTGGTTGTCCGCACAAAATCGTGGTCACCACGCAGCGCGCCCGCGCGCGGACCTCTAACGTCATCTTTTGGTCATTGATAAACATAATTTGGTAGTAGGTACCTAAATTATTGCGATAGTTACTTAATTTCGCTCGGTGTCCAACTTGTAATTTTTTTAAAATATTTTTGGGACAAAATATAACATGGTTTAAAAATTATTGGAATCGTTTCAGTTACTTATTCTGAACAAACTATATTCAGGTTTCGCATATAGTAAAAATAATGTTGTATATCCTTTCATATAAAAAAAGAGTATTTCAAATCGGTTGATTTATGACGGAGTTATGAGGTAACTAATCCTAAAAAAAAATACAACCGAATTGACACCCTCCTCCTTTTTTTGAAGTCGGTTAAAAAAGAAAGTGGCAACTGGCATTTTAGCTGAAACTTGTCTCTCTTGCTATCTCCACAATTATATGCGAGAGCGAGATCACACGAGTTTCATCATACAGTTCCTATAAATCTCGTACTACGAATTCAACTGTCCTGCTCGCACTTTTCATGATCGCGACTGCCACAAATGTTTAGCCGGTAATATAACGCATGTTCTCTTTGGTACAGGAAATGAAGTTCCGTAACAAGATGGTGGAATATGTAACAGACTGGGTGTTGGGTACCAGTCATCAAATTGCGCCGCCATTGCGAGCTGATGCTTCTTCGATTACCAGGTCAGTGTGCTTGACAGCCTAGCAAAAGTACTTAGAGAGAATTTGTGTCTATAAGTTCTTCGTCAATGTTCATGATAAATCTCACCCATAGTAATATTGCATCAAAACAATTAAACAATTATTTATATCCATAACCGCGTTCCCACTTGGGCCCATTTTATTGAATTACTTATTAATTCATAATACTAAGCTAAACATGCTTAAGTCTAAATTGTGAAGAATGGGATCGAAAATATTACGAACTTAAGAAACCAGGACCGCACACAAATCTGAGGTCTGAACCGTTTGATTTTTGCACATTCAAAGCCAAGAAAAATCAATAGGAAAAAATAAACAAATAATGCAAAACACATTACCCTCCTCAGTCAGGTAAAAAAAAGAAGTAAGTCTTCCCGTTTACGTTCTTTTTTTCTTATTTCTTTAGGAACCTTGCTTACCGTATTAATTTTGTATTCTTAGATACCTGGTCTGCTGCCGAGAATTGGACCAAGCCTGCATGGAAGCAGTCGCATCATTGCTGAAGGGTCTACCTCTCCAACCTGAAGAGTCAGATAGAGGTGATCTAATGGAAGCTAAGAGCCAGCTGTTTCTCAAGTAAGTACCGTCTACATTATTTGCCTAACTTTGTCCTATGTTGAGGTCGGCTTACAGTATTTTACGTAGAGCGACTGCCAATCAGACCTCTCCAGCCCAATTACTGATTGCGACTAGGTAAGACCGGTTGTCAGATTTTCTGGCTTAACGAATGTCTAAGATCTGCTGGCTTTTATATGCTTTCCTAGGTGGAGGAGTCTACATATGTACGAAATGGATGGTCATACATTTTTGATTTTTAATTTTGATAAAATTTTAGTTCTGATGATGATTGTGATTTTGATGTATATTTATTTGATTTTAATTTGTATTATGTATTTAAAAACTATCGTTGTGTGCGGTGCGTAGTTAGGTACTCATCTGATTTTAAGTAGGCACCCAACGACAAATAAGTAGTGCATGATGTGCTTACCTGTAAGAGGTTGATATACTTGTATGTGAATCTTTTGAATGTATCTCGTATCTTTGAAGCAGTGTATTCAAACATTTAGTTTTAACAACTTCAATTTAAATAGAAACTGAAAACCTGAACCTTTTAGCATAGATCAAAACGGTTCTCCGCATTCGAATAACTCAAAAAGACACAGCCTGATTTTCCTTTTCAATTTTAGATTTGGTCCCTGTTAATAAAACATCTTGTTTTATTCTCTGTTCAAAGCACTTTTTTATATTGTTTTTCAAATCTGTTAATGTAAATATACAACAGTTTCACTCCTTATTTACTTCTTGTCTCATTGTGTGGATCATCGAAATACCAACAATCCCATAGTAAAATTAAAACAGAATGCCGAGTACGATGTCAATTACCTAGCTTTTTTTCAACTACGTCACAATAGCCAAAATATTTCCTTTTATTTTAACAAAGAAATCCGCTTGTTAATTAATGTCAAGTTTGTATAATCGAGGAATACTTCTCCATTTCTTTCCCAGGTACTTCACCCTCTTCATGAACCTTCTCAACGACTGCAACGAAGTAGAGATGGCCGAGGGTCCAGGTCGACTGGAGACGCTCCGCAACGCCACCATACAGGCCATGTCCAACCTACTCAGCGCCAATATCGACTCGGGGCTGATGCATAGTATTGGTAAGTTAGAAAAAAAGAAAAATAAGACACATACGTACGACCGCGCGCACAGACGGTCAACCACTTTTCACCCTTAAGCCCTGAGTAATAAAGTTGAAAAGTGGTCGACCGTCAGTGACCGTGGTAGTACATAAAACTTTTTTCCAGTGGACAGAAACTACATAACGCCACCTGCTACGATCCTTACACATTCCTTTCGCCTCGCCTTTTTTTTTCTTAGCCTGTATTATACCACTGCTGGGCAAAGGCCTCCTTCATAGCCTTCCATTCTTCTCTTTGTACGGTTTTCTCCAGCCAATCTGTCGCAAACGCTTCTAAGTCGTTACGCCAGCATTTCCTAGGCCTCCCTCGGCGACGACGCCCGTCTTCTGGCACCCACTGCGTGACTTCACTGATCACCATCAGCCCTAGCTCTTCGCCTCGTCTACGTTCAGAAAAAAGTACATATATAGGGTAACTGGTAATTAGTGACCGATACTTAAACGCGTGATTGTATTCATGATAACAAACAACTTTCCCAAAGAACATTTTTTTTAATACTCATTCACTTTTATCACAATAACAGAACAGCGGAGCATTACGGAGTTGGCTTGCGAGCCGCGCGGCTGCTCTGCCTACCCCCTGTTGCATGGAACGATAGTAATGAGACATAACTGTGTCACACGGTTAACAGCTGATAGGTCACAGGCGCGCGCGCGCTTATTTCTTACGGCTGTTGTGTTATTGTGATAAAAGTGAATGAGTATTTAAAAAAAATGTTTCTTTGGGAAAGTTGTTTGTTATCATGAGTACAATCACGTGTTTAAATATCGCTCACTAATTACCTGTCACCCTATATTTGCGCTAAAACATCTTCATTAATTTAGCCAGTTATTCCCCAGTAGGTATATGCCTTCTCATTCTTCTGCCAAGCTTCTAGATTCTGTCCGTCCCTCATCCAACTATTTTCCGCGACTTTGACGATATTGTCAAACGACGCGCTTTTGGATAGCCGTTGTGCGCTAAAATATGACACAGTGTAATAAAGCACAAAAAGAATAAATAGGGGGAAAAATACTTAATAATGCTTTTCTTAATAATGTATACACCTTTCTCTCTCCCACAGACCTAGGCTACCACCGGGACCTCCAAACACGTGCCGCCTTCATGGAGGTCCTCACGAAGATACTGCAGCAAGGCACAGAGTTCGACACGCTAGCGGAGACCGTGCTCGCTGACAGATTCGAACAACTTGTGCAGCTCGTCACTATGATCTCTGACAAGGTAAGGAGATCCTCTTCATCCTCATCTTCTAGTCCAATCTTGCTTGGGGTCACGCTGGCTTGCGATGGCCACTCGTGGCCAATCATGTCCCAATTTGAATAAAAATGACGTTTGATTGTGATAAATGTCTTTTTTGTCCACAGGGCGAGCTTCCAATAGCAATGGCCTTAGCCAACGTTGTAAGCACATCTCAGATGGACGAGCTAGCTCGCGTGTTCGTCACGCTATTCGACGCGAAGCATCTGCTGGCACCGCTACTGTGGAACATATTCTATAGGGAAGTCGAGGTGAGTGGTACCAGTTATTTCTGCCGAGTTAACTAGCTAATTTATGTCCATCGTCTACCTATAGACCGACCGCTTTAATGAGTCCTCCACCTTGCCCCATCAAAGCCACATTAAGCGTCCACAAAGTCCTAACTATATCCCACAGGTTATTTGCTATGAAATAACCATAATCCACGTAGGTATTACGATACTAATTGAACCAATACGTGATCAACTTTCAGAATATTCCTTTTAAATTCATACCTTCGCAAGGACTCATTAAAACGGTCGGTCTTTATGTAGGGAAATCCAGATGAGCTTTCCGCACGCGAAATAGTGGTTGTTTTTGCGTAAACTTTACCGCTAGAGAGCGCTGAGTGTTTGTATTTTGACAAAGTCATCTTGAAGAAAAAGCGACCAATCAACGACAAGACAAAACACTAATCGCCATCTTGTGGCAAATTTTCAACAGGGAACTCCGTGGCAGCTGAATAAAAGTAATAAAAACTTA
Organism: Noctua fimbriata; assembly: GCA_905163415.1. Classification (NCBI taxonomy): domain Eukaryota; kingdom Metazoa; phylum Arthropoda; class Insecta; order Lepidoptera; family Noctuidae; genus Noctua; species Noctua fimbriata. The sequence continues at coordinate 6,834,300 of LR990951.1, forward strand.
GTGTGATGGACAGTCACGAGCACCAATATGTAAACACTTAACAACTTTTGAAAGTGTTTTTCTCCTACTGTTCTGATTGCAATTTCATGTTGTTACGAATATAGTATTCAGGAACTCATATTTTTATGAAAATTATCCTATCTCCAAGTTACAATCGTTATTTCTCGCGAAAATTGCTTTTAAATTCAGGAAAGTGGGTACATATTGGTATGACTATGGTATGGCTCGTGATGGTACGCGAAACTAATTGAACAATATTCTTCCCAATTGTGTTACCAATTTTCCGTCATTATCCTAAGAATTTTTAAGGAAATTCAGACCTAATTGCTTCTTAAAAAAGAAAAGAATCGAAGAAAGAAACCCAAAACAACTACTAGTGCCGCCCCAAAGACTTCGTTTGCATAGTCAGAATGCCTAGTGCATGGCGATAAAGATTTTCAACAAGCTGCCATCACATGTCAGACAGCTACCTATAAATAAATTTAAACATGCAATATTTTCTTGGCTTCTGGACATGTCTTTCTCTGTCAGCGAATTCATTGATCATAAGTTTAAATAATTTATTTATAATTCTATTAATAATATATATTACCTATAATATTGTAAATGTATAAAATATATATTATTATTGTTTTTTTCCCCTCTAAATAATTAATTAATATTGGTCACATTATGGTATTTAAAATTCTAATATTTCTACACCGGCAACGGTAGTATATGTGAACTAATATAAATTATAAGGTCTTTATGTACCTACCGTATGCTCAGCTTAGGATTGAAAAATTCGTCTGCTTGCAACGTTAGTAACACAATGAATATTATTGAATTGCCTCAATGAATGAGGCAATTCAATAATATTCATTGAATGAATACATTGGGATGCAGTGCGAGGCTCTTGGCTATAAGTCCATTGGCCGTCACGACGATCGGCACAATGATAGCCGAGTTCACATTCCACATGTCGACAACCTCGTGTGCCAAGTCGAGATATTTTAGTAGAAATAATTATTATTATTCATTTATTTCAGATAGGCCATCCATAAAATTGTTAGTAACACAGAAATGCTTATGAGAAACTAATGTTAATAATGACAAGACATGACACTTCTAAATAAAAAATAAATAAATAACAGGACCTATTGGATACTCCGATACTCGTGCGAGTGAAATAATAATCCCTAAATTATTTGCATAGCAGTAGATCTTGAAATTTGAACTATCCTCTTTATCTTCAGGTTTCCGACTGCATGCAAACCCTCTTCCGAGGTAACTCCCTAGGCAGCAAGATCATGGCCTTCTGCTTCAAGATCTACGGCTACGTATACCTCCAGAACCTTCTGGAACCCCTTATAACCGCACTGCTGGATCAGGCTGATGAGCGAGGGGATATCAGCTTCGAAGTGGACCCTGCAAGGTAGAAGCCTTTACATTTCTATTTCATAGTAGATGCTCGCCATCATCACGGATAATTATAAATGCGAAAGTTTGTGAGAATGGATGGATGTTTGTTTACTCTTTCACACAAAAACTACTGACCGGATTTGGATGAAATTTGGCACACTGATAGTCTATAACCTGGATTAACGAAGCCCTGGGTATAACTAGTCACGGATAATTTTGAAATCTGCTGGAACCCTGATTACGGCTCTCCTGGATGAAGGTTTCTTTCACCGCATCAGGTGATACCATCGTACATAGTTAACACCACCACATAACGCACACGGTGTGATCGGACCCTTCACGAAGCCATCAACAAACTATTCTGTATATCAAACTAAGTAACTCTACGCAAAAATTATTGCTTGGAAACAACAATTTTTTGGGGTGAAAATCAGGAGTAAGTATTGAGTTTATGTTTAAGTAACACTTCGTTAAATGGACCCAGAACACAGAAATATGGCTTGGCACAAATAAGAACGTTAGTAGTCCGCGAGCAACGGCTCTTTATAATACAAATTCTGTAGAACTCCTACTTCTAGATATCCTTGTACTTCTACTAAAAATTCAGGTCATAAATCTTCTTTCTTTGTCTCAGGCTGGATCCAAACCAGGACATAGAGATGAACAGGTCTAACTTAATAGACTTGACTAAGGAAGTCTTCGACAGGATTGTTGGATCTGCAGAAAAGTTCCCACCTCAGCTACGGAGCATGTGCCATTGTTTATATCAGGTAAGCAATTTTATAATTAGTATTTTTTTTTTTGACTGCCTCTTTCGGTTACTGGTCATAAGTCATTTATTTCAGAACAACATACATTGTATAGAAATTTAGTAAAAAATATAATTTAAAATAAAAAAGTACCATTAAAACATTACAATCAAAAAACATGTCAAAGATGGAATAACAAATTCAAAACAATAATAATCCACATTCAATTTAAAATAATTAATAATATGTCATCTAATTTCTGTGAATAATAGTAAACACAAAAAAAAAATGGAATGTCAAAACAAGTTCTTATAAAAATTTCAGTATGTCATCTAATCTTAAAATACAATGGTAAAAAAATGGTATGTCAAAAATAAAATTTATAATTATTACAAGAGATAATTTGTCATTTAATAATCCATGAGTAATACAATAAAAAACAAAATAAAAAAATATTATATAAATGTAAAAATTCAAAATAATAATAATCAACACACCATATAAAGTAATTCCAATGTGGAACAATAATAATATTACGGCTGTCGCTTATCATCAAGGTACTCATAGTAGTAGCCCTTCCTCAATAAATATGTCTAGGTCATAATGTGAGGACACATGTCGGTATTGGCTTGATGAAGATCGAGTTAAATGGAATCCATTTTGAGAGCTATGCTCAGCTGGTGTACTAAAATAGCTGATCATGATTTCCAGGGTTTCTTACCTGAAGGGTAACCAACGGGATTACTAAGCTTCCGCTGTCCGTCCGTCCGTTTGTCTGTCAGCGGGCTGTCTCTCATGATCCATAAAAGATAGACAGTTGAATTTTTCACAGAATGTGTATTTCTGTTGCCGCTATAACAACAAATATTATATATTTTTTTTTTCTGACAGTCGCCCTCTATTATAAAAGACTCAGTCAAAACTGGCGAAGTGTGGGAACAGTGGGTTTAATTGTTTCCTTGCTTTTGAGGCGTTGTAATTGGCTGGACAAACAGGTCCCTACGCACCCAAAAAAATCCTTTTACAACTTTTCATCCTCAGGGCAGTAAGCTGAGCTCGCGTAGCTGAATTTCAGGCAAATCACATTCAATTTTTTTTGCCATCGACACGTTAAGAAGAATGCCTTCAGAAAAGTTCTGTGGTAATCGGTTGTCGTGGTATGGGCATGTGATGCGGAGGAATGTGGAAAATGTCGTGAGGAAAGTTTTAAATGAGGATGGGTATAAGAGTAGAGGAAGACTAAAGAAAGGATGGATGGACTGTGTGAAGGATAATATGCCTAGGAGGCGACTGCTGAGATGACGAGTAATAGAGAAGTATGGAAGCAAAGACATGCTGCGCCAACACCGAATAAATTGGAAAAAGGGCAGGAGAATGATGACGATGAGGTTGTCATCATCACTTATTAGCGAATGGTTTAGAGCAAAGCATAATTAATATTTCTTGAAATTAATAACAATTATTATCTTTGTGTGCAGGTACTAAGCAAGAGGTTCGCGCAATTCCCGCAAACGAGTGTTGGCGCTGTCGGCACTGTTCTATTCCTGAGATTCATCAACCCAGCTATTGGTATGTTTTTAAATCAATTTGCTATATCTCGTTCACAATACCCGGGTGTGAATATGACACGTTTAACTTTAGAAAGAGTTACACCGACTGTAGTTAGCTGCATCCGATTACACCGGAAGCCGACTCCAACTTATTTGAAAAAGGTCAGACAGATGGTGATGATGATGAATCTTCAGCAGGCGTCACACAGAAATTTACAAGTATGAACTGAGAAGACGCTCTATAAATTAGAACTAAAACTTGATAAACAGCGGGTACTGTAATTCTAGTTTTCTAAGTGGTAAATATTGCTTTATAAATAACCATAGCTCAATATTATGTAAATGCCATAATGCTATCCCACAGTATCACCCCAAGAAATGGGCATAGTGAACCGCCCAGTACCATCCCACGTGAAACGAGGCCTAATGCTGATGTCCAAGATCCTGCAGAACATCGCCAACCACGTGGAGTTCTCCAAGGAACAGCATATGCTGCCGTTCAACCACTTCCTGAGAGCGCACTTCGAGGCGGGACGCAAGTGAGTCGCTTACTGCTGTTGTTAGATAATGTTCCCACTTCTGATGCTGATGTCCAAGATCCTGCAAGGCAACGCCAACCATGTGGAGGTCGCCAAGGAACAACATATGCTGTTGTTCAACCACTTCCTGAGAGCGCACTTTTAGGTCGGACGCAAGTGAGTCGTTTACTGATGTAGTTAGATGGTGTTCCCACTTCTGATGCTGATGGCTAAGATCCTGCAGAACATCGCAAACCTCGTGGGGTTCTCCAAGGAACAGCATATGCTGCCGTTCAACCACTTCCTGATAGCGCAATTGGAGCCGGACGCAAGTGAGTCGCTTACTATAGTAGTTAGATAATATTCCCACTTCTGATGCTGATATCAAAGATCCTGCAGAACATTTAGAAGTAATGAAGCTTTACATAAAATCACACATAAGACACAGGGCGTATCTTACGCTCCTAGACTTGAAGGCTAACCCAGTCATTTATAGACTCATAACTTTATCAAACCTACTTTAAAAAGAAAGCTAATAAAACATTCACATTTCACACACTCACCTCTCTACACACACTCTACACTCACATACACACCCCGATGCACAAACACAATCACTCACTTCTTTTGCTGTGTTCACAACCACTACAAACAAATAGAAAAGTCACGGTTGTATTATATAAATTGAAGCCGCAAAATCTCCGACTCCTAAGATACAGGTCTGCGTACCTAGTTTAGGAGCCCGGAAAGCTGACAATAATTTTAAACTTGGTAGTACAACCCACTGTTTCCATATGCTATGTGCTGTGATGTTGTTATTATGTACTAATAAACTTATTATTATTATTATTTCCTTTATTTATCTTCTTACTTATTTTGAACTGTATCGAAATTAATCACGGCAATGACATTGAATAAAAAGTTTTTTTTTATAGAACCGACTTTGGGCATTTCTTACGCCCCACAAGGAGTCGTCTTTATGCTTTTAGAGCTATTTAGGATTCAGCAAAGAAGTGCCCGAATCTTATACGCTAAAACCTAAAATCTGCCCGTTGTCCCCAGATTCTTCATCCAAATAGCATCGGACTGCGAATCAGTAGACCAGACTTCGCACAACCTGTCCTTCATCAGCGATGCCAACGTGGTAGCGCTACACAGATTACTGTGGAACCATCAGGAGAGAATCGGAGACTATCTGTCCTGCAGCCGCGACCATAAAGCGGTCGGCAGGAGGCCCTTTGACAAGGTAGGAAACGGTTACGGTGTAGCTCGCACTGCTACGAAGTAGCTCGCTCTATTACAGCGTAGCTTGCACTGTACTACGGCGTAGCACGCAATGCTACGGCGTAGCTCGAACAGCTACGGCGTAGCTCGAACTAGTATGGCGTAGCTGGAAGTGCTACGGCGTAGCTCTCTGCTACGTCGTAGCACAAGTCTTTTAAAGGAGTAGTGCTACGTCGTAGCACTAGTCTTTTAAAGGAGTAGTCTTTAGTCTAATAGGTACTAGGTAGACAGTTGAAATTTTCACAGAATGTGTATTTCTGTTGTCGCTTTAACAAAAAACAATAGAAATAAATTAAAGCGGGCTGCTTTAATTTATTTCCTTTAATTTATTCCTATTATTTGTTCGTTCCTTCTCCGGTGGTACGGAACCCTTAATGCGCGAGTCTGACTCGCACTTGGCCGGTTTTTCTTCCATTACTTAATAATCATTTATTTATTTATTATGCTCGATTCGTATAAAAAGCTCTGTGCTAAATATGTATGGTTCCATTAAACACAACGATTTGTTCCAGATGGCAACACTGCTCGCCTACCTAGGACCACCAGAGCATAAGCCGATTGAATCGTAAGTACTTTTTATCTGACAGTCAAAACAAAAATGTACTTAAAAGGTGACTAGCTTTTACCCGTAGCTTCGCTCGCGTTATAGTCGAATATTTTTCCACGGCGACTTTTAAATATAACTGAAACAGGAAGATAATGTAGCTTCCCATTCGTGTAAGAATTTTCGGAATTAGAACAGTTGTTCCGATTATAACTCCCTACATACTAACTTACAAACTCTGCTTCTTTATTGCATTATCCAGGGTACATCTTTTGACAAGTTGAACGGGCCGAAAGGACGGGTCATTTGCTCTTAATCCCCGATAACTCATCCTTGGCCCCACGGATTTTTAAATATATTTTTTTTAAATATTTCTTTTCAAAAAAATAAAATTTGAACTCCCATTAAAAAAAAAAGATATTAGGGTAGTCGCCTTGAATTTAAATGTTGTTTCGGGTTCTACCGAATTCAAACTTGGTCGCAGATATCATCTAGTTCTTTTTTAACTCACTAAGTTTAAAACAAAAGTTAAAACTCAACTTGTAGCTTAAATTTTGAATTTCGCGATTTAAAAAAATCTTTTTTTCAAATTGAAAAGTCCTTGGAACCAAGGATGAGTTATGGGGGCTGATGGGACAGCAAATGAGTCCTCCTTTTCAATTTGGCAAATTATGCATCAAAAACCCTGTATATAAGGTCTAACTATTCATACACGAAATATTTTCAGGGAATCATCTAACGGCTATAACAAAGCCATTTCAAGGGATTTTTTTTTTATCAGAGTATATTTTTATAAAAAATGAATAATTTAAAATTACTTGACGCACAAAATAAATACTAGCTCCTTATTTTTGAACATCCATTAAGCTAGTTTACAACGTCGTATTTACCTACTGTCATTGTTAGAATATGGGAGTAAAGGTTTTATGCAAAAAGTCTCAAAAAATTTTAGAATTATAATAATTTCGTAAAAAAAAAACGCTCAAATATTTTTTTTTACGACTTATAGAAGTTATTCTTAAAATATTTCGAGTATGAAAAGATAGACCTTATATGTATTTACCTATTTAATCTCTGAACTGATTGATAATTATGTACGGATAAAAGCTATAACAATATGAGTGTTACTCAGTCTGTCTTCCAGCACTTCGAGTCTCCTCTTCTCCTCCTACGCGCGCTGGTCCTCCATAGACATCTCCTCCACCAACTTCGAAGAGTTCATTGTCAAGCATAACATGCACAAGAAGGAAGAATTCAAGAGTATTAAAAGTTTGAACATCTTCTATCAGGCGGGGACGAGTAAATTGGGGAATCCTGTCTTTTATTTTATTTCGAGGAGATATAAGTGAGTATTTCGTTTTTTTTTTTCATCTTCTGGCAACACACTACCTGTGGAGTACTGCCGTCGTCTAGTACTCTAGTGATTACAAACGCTACTACAGCGGTTGAGATTCCGGGTTTGATTCACAGGTAGAATTGGCAGTGTGTAATTAACGACTTTGACTGTTATTTGGTCGGGATATTACATAGGACTTAATTAAGCATAACTGGCAAAATGTGAGTGTCCTATAAGTAAGCACATCTCTGACTAAACCTCGGGGATATAGGTTTCTAAGTCTTGGCCGAGCTTGAAGCCCTCACACACAGGATACACTCAGGATTCTAGTCTTAATCCCCTCGCTACACTCAGGAGCTAACTCCTGAGCGTAGTGAGAAAAGCGTACCGAAGGATTCAATATGGCACACATGGCATAAGATATTGCTTCATCCCTTTGGTGAATAATCCACGATCAGTCAGATCAACGTGCTATGATGATGAATGTGAGGATAATCAATGATGACTCGTTTTCTAGATAGGTGTAACTAAGCTACAGTCGATTGCCGTCAGAATATCATATATCATTTAAATTTGATTACGGACTTTTTACATTGATTTTAATTTGACGAAAAATGGTTGTGTTAATTTAAGTTAAATTTTATTTTGTTTCCAACTTAAATAAGATATTATTGTGTGGTGTGTATTATTGTCTCTGATTATTTTGATACTAACATTATTTTTAAGTGTACTTACTAACTCAAGTATGGATCGTTGTGTCTGATGCAAATAAAATAAAATAAAAAAATATCTGTCCGAAAATATCAAAAGTGGTGGTACTTTCATACAAGCTTAAGCTTGGCTTATAACGTGCTACTCTTTGTAATTTAAAGGTTTCTGAATGGTCTTCTTGTAGTAAGAAAGGCTGTCTGAAGTAGACCCTAGCAACGGCATAGGAACTGTGATAGGACACTATGTCCAATGTTTCTTTTTACACGACTGCCCAAAAAATGAGTATTATGTTTTCAAGTTTCATGTATGTGTGTTTCGTCTTTCGTTCCCCTTTGCCTGAGCCGATGAGTTTTGCCTATATAGGATGACTGGTAATTAGTGACCGATACTTATACACGTGATTGTACTCATGATAACTAACAACTTTCCCCAAGAAACATTTTTTTTTCACTTGATAATTATCACAATAATACAACAGGCGTATGAAATTCGCGCGCGCACGCCTATGACCTATCAGCTGTTAGTCGCGTGACGCCGCTCTGTCTCATTACTATCGTACCGTGCAACAGTCGGTAGGCAGAGCACCCGCGCGTCTCGCAAGCCCGCTCCGTAAGCGGCGCCCGCGCCACAGTCCGGTCGCCACGTACCGGTATCGGTGTATTATATTATATTGTGATAAAAGTGAATGAGTGTTAAAAAAATGTTTCTTTGGGAAAATTGTTTGTTATCATGAGTACAATCACGTGTATAAGTCATCATTCTCTTGCCCTTATCCCAATTCATTTGGGGTCGGCGCAGCATGTCTTTTTCTTCCATACTTCTCTATTACTCGTCATCTCATTAGACACCTCATCACGTGTATAAGTATCGGTCACTAATTACCAGTCATCCTATATGTGTTTCTTGTTAATCTTATGTTATGTGTTTTCCCTACAGAATTGGCGAAGTAAACGCCGACCTCCTAATCTACCACGTGATCCTGACCCTCAAACCGTTCTGCCAGCAGCCCTTCGAGCTGATCGTGGACTTCACTCACACCAACTCTGACAACAGGTTCAGGTGATGGTCTATCTTTGTAGGCTAGGCTCGTTTACATTAGTCGGTTTTTTTTAGTCTAGTCTAGATTTTTGAAAAACAAGGTCTTTTTGGAATAGCTGCTTGAGATTTTTTGATGTTGTTCGGGTAAATTTTTCCTGAAGCATTTGAAATTGAGGAGCTCGTGGCTAAATAATAACAGCCGCTCGGGTCGATCTTTAGGTTAAACCGTGCTTGCCTAGGTTGGTCTGTGGATGGGTGACCACCCATTACATACTGAGTTTCCTCCGTGCCTCGGAAATCACGTAAAACCGTTGGTCCTGACTGTTTGTAGATTTTTGACAGTCTTTAGGTAGTGAATGGCCCAAAAAGTCTGACAACCAGTCTTACCAACGGGTATCGTATTATCTAGTAACCCTAACTGGGTTGTGAAGGTCAGATAGGCAGTCGCTCCATGTAAAATAATGGTATTAAGCTGCATCCGGTTAGACTAGAAGCGGACCCCAACATATAGTTGGGAAAAGTCTAGGCAGATGATGAGGATTTGAAATTGACAAATTCTTGAGAGAATTATTTGATGTTTAAGCGAAACCTACGAATATTCGAATATTGTGATGATTAGAAGACATATAGAGTAAATTAAGGCCATTTTGTCTCACAACTGACAACTTAGACACAGTTGTAAAGTCAGTTCTTTAAAAATTGTCTGTTTGCGTGGATAACGACGCACAAACGATTACCATTTATTCAGTGCATCATGGTCTGGTGGTCTGAAATAAAAGAATTTTATTTATTTATCATTCCGAACATCCGACATAGACTTATTTACTTTTCAGTAATCTAAAAAAATGTAACTGCTGTTACCTTCATAAACGTGCAATTATACTTACAAGGTCAAAATGTATGTAACAACAGGTTTTTTTTTAAATAACCTAGGGAAATTGGTGGTTCGGAATAGTGGTTCCACCCTGTATTTCAACAGATATTTTCTAGTTATACTTTCTGAACAACATCAAAAAAAAAAATGAGCAGACATTTCAAAATACCAATAAAAAATATTAGCGTAAATATTTTATTATCTATAACGACTTCTGTAGTTCCTATTAGCCCCTGTTGTCCCTATTAGCGCCTATCTTTCTTCTTTTAAACCCTAAATAGAGGGTTATTTTCAAACATATTTTTGTTATTAAAATTAGATATTATAGGTTTTTTACCCGACTACGGTATAGCCAAAGGAGGGTTATGATTTTAACAGGCAATGTGACTATAGAACTGTAGTACGCCTTATGTGTCTCAACCCCGAGTTTTCTAAAATTCCCTTAGTACACCTTAACCTTGTAGTTTCCGAAAGTGATTTCAACTGTTGTCAGATCTCATGTCAACGTAAAACAACCAATCAGATAATTGTTCCTTTTATGTTGGTCAACCAAAGGAGAAATGGAGGAGCTCGTGGCTAAATAATAACACCCGCTCGGGTCGAATTTCAGGTTAAGCCGTGCTTGCCTCGGTCGGTCTATGGATGGGTAACCCATCCATTATTCACCGAGTTTTGTCCGTGCCTCGGAAAGCACGTTAAACAGTTAGCCCGGGCTGCCCGGGTGGTGGAGGTCTTATAGGCAGTCGCTCCACGTAAAATACTGGTAACCAAATGCAGCTGTATAGCTGCATTCGGTTAGACTCGAAGCCGACCCCAACATAGTTGGGAAAAGGCTAGGCAGATGATGATGTTGGTCAACCAATCACAGCAAATACGAGATTTGACAACCGAATTGTCAGGAAGGAAATCTCAAACAGGCTTTTGGAGACTTGAGGTTAATGTGGGCGTTTTCCCCTTTAGAATTTCTTGAACTTTATAATTAGTCAAATAGCGGCACTACAAAAATTACACAGCGCCATCTATGATAAAAATGAAGAATTAACATCAAAATTCTAAATCGCACCGTTAAAGTTCTCCGCGACTTAAGACAATATAGAAAAACTGGACATCAACTGTCGGCCAGTAGCCCACCAGACACAACACCCGTCTGGTCGTAGGATCCTCCCTTTTCTATGGGGGATGAAGAACTTTACACCCTGTTCTTCATACCCCCTATAAATCCCTTTTTGCTCTTGAACTTAAATAATTAGTTTAATGTCCCTTTTAGTCCGATTGCATGGTTTTACAGAGTCGTTTGATATCGACTAATGTAAATGAGCGGGATGTAGGTCGCTTGCGAAACCTTTATGCATGGATTCTTATACTTCAGCCAAAATCGATTTTAATTGCAAGTCCAAAGACATTTATTTTTAGCTTAATCAACCTATAATGTTCCCACTGCTGGGACACACGGTCTCCTCTCTATTGAGGGAATGGGCTATAATCCACCAAGCGGGCCCAGTGCGGGTTGGTAGATGTCACATGTCTTTGATTTTTTGGTTCTAGGACGTGCCGGTTTCCTCACGATCTTTTCCTTTACCGTTCACTTTAGCTATCTTTGTTAAAAGAAAAAAAAATGTTTAAAAAGTCCCTGACAATTTGAAATTTTTAAGTGATGTTGGCTGAAGTATCATTATACGTAGCTTAGAAAACAATGTTGCTTCTTGTAAGACTTGCTGACTATTAACTAGGGACCGGATTTCGGATGCATATTTAGCTAAAGTTTGAGTGTTGACTTGTATGGAGTGCGAGTTCGAGTAACAAAATAATCATTATTATAAGCCCAGTCATATTACCCATTTTATTTTATTTGAATATTCAGCAGCTAAATTTTAATGCAATTACTGAATTAGCAGCAAATTTTTAAAGATGAAGTAATTTTTTTACGTGTTTCCTCAAATTTCTTGAGTACTAAACAGAATAGAAATATTAATTATTCTTAGGAATACTACATTTTATATACACTATAATATTTTTTTATGAAATACCGCGACCTCTAAAAAAATTATATTATAAGAAGCCGCTTCCACACTTTTTTTTACCCTTTGCCGAGAAAAAATGTGCTTTAGGTAAATATGCAACCAAATATCCGATTCCTACTAATAATGTACTAACTTTTTAACTCACTTACTTATTTTGCTTGCGGGAGTAAGGTTAGAATATAATATAATATGATATAATATATAATATTAATCTTTGCAGCTGCAATAACCAAACATATTTCGATTTTTGAATGCCTTGATCAGATAATCTGCTGTTCATCTCAGCGTGTCGATGCCAATCTTGATTGGGTCAGCCCAGAACTGAGCCACTAGTTTGGCGCCTTCAGTAGCGTCCATCAGTTCCTGTAAGGAACAAACAGGGCACACACGTCACGATTAGGGTGGAAGCGCCGGGTTAGTCGAAAACCAAATTTTCTTATGTTTTATGCAATTTTCCGGTCAGTGTCAAGCTGTATGTTGAACAAAATATAATACACGGCCGTAATACGTAAGCATTTACAGAATTATAATCAATAAAATCATCAATACGACCGTCTTAAGTTCATTTAATCCCATTGAATGACTATTTCATAAAAAGGTTCGGGGCTACCCTGGCGTTTCCACTGTAAGTGCCCCATCGTTTGCCTGCTGTTAAGTCATACATAATAGACTAAAAAACTAAAATGTTACCAAAAGTTTATACTTTAAAGCAGTTATAAAAGGTATTCAGAAATTGAAATAAAGTTGACAAATCTGCATTTTGAAAATAAATATTTTTTAGTTATTTGAGGCCAATAGAGGCGAAGTGGCACAACTCAGTAATATAAAACAACAAACGAAACTCATGATTGCCTCGTTGGTCTAATGGTCACAAGCACGACTGCCGAACACAAAGTCCAGGGTTCGACTCCCAGGTCAGACAAAGTGTTGTTGAATTTTTCCATTACGAATTTCTCAATAGCAGCCACGGATTTTGGATTTTTTCTAGGAATTTCCCCTGTATCGTGGGTGCGTTTACAAACATTTCAAAACTCACAGACACAAACAACCAGACCCGGAACAACTACCTGTAGACCACACAAATATTTGTTCCGTGTGTGGATCGAAACCGCCACGCGCAGCGCAGCAGCCAATCGCTCAGCCACTGCGCCAACCTTGCCGTCGCAATTTCTTGTATAATAAGAAACTCAATAGAGAATTTTAAAATAACAATTTATGCCACTTCACCCCCTCAAATAACCCCAAACTCTACAACCATTAACGTCCCCTCCATTTCAGAACGGATTTCCTCCAGAAATGGTTCACAGTGCTGCCCGAGGTGGCTTATATAAACATCCACGCCTGCTACATATACAACTGTAACAGCTGGGTGCGCGAATACACCAAGTTCCACGAGGCCATACTGGCGCCGCTTAGGGTAAGTGGACTAAAAGACGTTGAATATACCTGTTCTAGACCGGTAAAGGCGATTTTTCACCAAGGGTAAGTTAGGGTAACTAGGGTAAAAGTCGAAAAAAATTAAAAAAATCAACCCAAGGTTAGGTATAGACCCTATACTAGATCGTTACAGATGATTTTTGGCGAAGGGTAATCTAGGGTAACTATTATAGCGTTAGGGTAAAATATGAAATAATAAACTAATAATTAAAAAAAAATGTTGAATGGTAAAAATGTCTTCATCATTGATCAAATACACCAAAGGGATCTGCCCACCTCATTAGGACACTATTAGGCAGAGTTTCCTCCAGAAATGTTTCACAGTGCTGCACGAGGTGGCACATCCACGCGTCCATTCATGCTACATACACAACTGTAACAGCTTACAACTACTTCTAACAGCTTACCCTAAGCTAAGCTAGGGTAAGTGTGGCTTTACGAATTTCATAAAACTCGGCTTTCTGTTCAACAGACGGCAAGTTTGATGTGAAATATCTAGGAAGACTCGTTATTTTCGACATCTTGTCTCATAGCAGCCAAAGCTAAGACACATACATATATTTCTCTTTCATTTTGTCTGGTCTGATCGATCTGGTCGAATACATACGTGTTATACGAGTCGAACAGACAGTTAATTGTCTCAAGGAAATGCTCCTGATGGTAAATAATTTCGATTGTTGACGTTAGCTATTGAGGCCGTAAAATCTATAGCTGGTAAACGCCTTTTTTTGAGTGAAAAATCATGTTTTACGGTAGGATTCGATGTAACGCACTCAAAACATTGTGCTGATGGATGGATTGAATAGTACGGGGGTCGTGGAGGTGTTTAAAGTAAAAAGACATGTATTTAAAAAAAAACTTTTCATACAGTTGGAACTTTGATCCCCAACATCTATGTAACTAGAAGGTTCCCAGGTATGGTGCACAACAAAAAAATGATTTCAATGACGAAGAGAACAAATGCCTTTCGGCTTTGTTAAGGGTCTTGTTACACCGTTTAAGCTACCTATTTTATTCAGAACAAGTGGATCTGGAAGTAAACTGAAACGAAAATTCTGCTTAAAAATTAGGAATCCCTGTTTACTTGTGTCATGAAAGGTCAGTCCCATTTGGTGTCCCAATAGCCCTTATGAATGGGTATCGTAACCAATTCAAGACAATTTTCTCCACAGGGTAACCGCAAACTAATCTTCATCGACAACCACAGCCGTCTCAGCGAATACGTAGAAGTCGAACAACAGAAGCTGCCTGGAGCGACTCTCGCGCTAGAAGAGGACCTCAAAGTGTTCAATAATGCGCTGAAATTATCGCACAAGGACACCAAAGTCGCTATTAAGGTAAGAATCAACGTAATACATGAGATATTAAACCGGAATGTCATTATACAAAGTTGAATTTCTAATATTATCATTAACACTAGAAACGGGATATTTACCATGTTTACTGATTTCTATGAGTTCCCGATATTTCGGCGCTGTTGCAAGCACCATGATCATGGATAAACAGAAGCTATTGCGGGTGGGTGTTTATGAGCAGACAAATCGGTCTACCCTCTTTCTTGTTCGTTTTTTGCACTCAATACCGCTACCACTGTCACTCGCAACTCGATTCTGTTCCCGACATACGAAACTCACTGTGTCGGTCTGGCTCGCGAACTTTTTTCGGCACTTTTTCGCTTTTTACACAGCTGGACCACTGGATTCCAGACTCTCGACAGTTGAAACCCATCCTCCCGGTTGAAGTTCCTATATTTGGTTATCCCGTTTCTAGTGTTAATGATAATGTTAGTGACCATGATAGTTTAAAATCTTGAATTTCTAATGTTTGCATTAGAAATTAAACTTTGTTCAATGCAAAAAAACGTCATTACGTCACAATATGTGACGTTTTAAACGTCGCTTTTGCTGCTCGGCATTGTTGTTCCATCTCCGGTTTTTACAAGACTTAACACATCTGCCCCCGTAGCATGACCACCGTAGACAAGGATTTCTCTGACGGAAGAGTCGACAAAATGTCAGATTGTGTCGACACAATGACAGATTTCTTTGCACTATCTGTCATTTTATCGATTCTTCCGTCAAAGAAATCCTTGTCTACGGTGGTCATGCTACGGGGGCTGGTGTTAAATGGCTTTTAGTATTTCAGCCAGTCAATCACAACTTAGGATAATAAAAAGAAAATTAGTTTTGAAAGTCAATTTGCTTTTCATATTTCTAAAAAAATTGTATAGGTTACAACTTCTTGAATTTGACATAAGTACTTTGTAAATTGCAATTAATGTTGCTCTTTTGTTGCTTTATTTCCCTCGCAAATGTGGGTAATGCACTTTTCGAGTAGGTGGGGTAAGGTATACCATACAGGGACCACCATCGAAATCGCGAAAACAAAATTTAGTTTTCCCATTCATTTGGGTCGGGTAAGTATTGAAGAGAGCAGCGGTGGCCAGTGGTGGCGGCTCCGACTTACGAACAGTAAGTCGTGGGTTCGAACCCAGACAGGCGCATTACTTTGTGTAATTTACTTCATCACCACTGCTCTCAAAACGGTGAAGGAAAACATCGCGAGAAAACGGGCATGTCCTAGAACCAAAAATTCGAGGACATGTGACATCTACCAACCCGCACTGGACCCGCGTGGTGGATTATAGCCCATTCCCTCTCATAGAAAGGAGGCCGTGTGTCCCAGCAGTCGGAACATTATGGGCTGATTATGCTAAATATTGAAGTTTTGTACTAGATAGCTGATTTTTTTTTTCGCGATTTGTGTGGTGCTCCCATGAAGAAAGTCGATCACTTTAATGGTCTAAATCTCACCCTGAAATATGAACAGACCTTTCTGGTACACACTGTATCCCGGTACTAAAGTACTGCTACGCTACTTATCCTACCTAACCTAGGCACAGGTAATCCTAGGAGGATATTAAATAAAAAGTAGGTAGGCAGTAAACTGGAACATTTATTTTATTTTAAATGACTCGGTAGGTAGGCGAGGGTCGATAAAATTGGGTTAGGGCCTGTACAGCGATTATCCTCCTCACTGGCCTAGTACTCCCCTGACGTCACTGGCCGCTGCAGGAGACGAGTGCTCGCGCGTCGATCGCCAGGACCAACTGCTGGTGTAGGGTTCGCGGGTTGTCCCGCTACGGTCCACCACGGGGAAGCAGGGAATTAAGCTGAACGTGAAACCCCAATCGGGGATTAATTCACACACACAGAATATGTTTAAATCGAGTCGAGTATTAAGATTGAATGTCGAGGGAACGGTAGGGACGCCTTCAAAAAACTTGATCGCGGTTACGATATAAAAGATTCGTATTAGGGACCGTGAAAAAATCTGACGTGCGTTCGCCTCGACAACCAGAATCGTCCTGCCGGTGGCGACGTGGAAGTGTTCTGTCGCTATGGCTCTTGCCCCCGCGCCGAGAACAAAGAAACTAGTTTCTGGGTGCCTAATATGTCGCTTGTTTTAATCGTGCGTGGTGATAAACTGTTGCTGGCCAGAAGTCTGATTTGATGCGTTCATTATTAGTTTATTTCTTTATTATTATTATTATATTATTATGAATTAAGTCTTGTAACAATTAATGTTACAACTGAATACTATATTTTGACACATTTTGTTCTAGGTTGGTCCAACAGCTCTTCAAATAACATCGGTGGAGAAGACCAAAGTGCTTGGACTACCAGTACTACTAAATGATGTGTATTATGCTTCGGAAATTGACGAGGTGAGTCTCAAATATTATTATTTTAAATCAAAACTATTTCTGCAGCTTAACAGTGATAAAGAGTGTGTATCTATTAGTCGAGTGTAAAATAAAATATTAAATAAAATACTAGTATTCAGCTGCATCCGGTTAGACTGGAAGCCGACCCCAATATAGTTGGGAAAAGGCTAGGCGGATGATCTATTAGTCGAGTGCAATTAGTTAGCCAATAGGGCGAAACGAAGTTCATAGTGGTCGAATTTTCATGGGATATTTTTTATTGAGTTCCTAGAGTTGTGGAGAAGAAAATTAAAGAAAAAAACCTTTTTAATGATATGAATAATAAAAAAAGAAAAAAAAATTTTTTTTTTAATTATTATTAACGATAGATTATATATTACATAAATAATAAAATTTGATTTATGATATGATGAATAACTTGAAATTCGCTGAAGTTAAATTGTGGCGTAATAGTATGACCTGCGTGCATCCATTAAACGCCAATTTGGTCTGTTTCCTTGTTGTCGACGAAATGCATATTTTAAGTTCTTTTTTTTGACAATTTCATATTTTCTTCAATTATTTCTAAAATACCGAATTTTAAGACTAAGATCTCCTTTGGCATTGGTAACTGATACTTTTGTTTAACTTTCTCTTATACACCTCTAGCCCCCGTAGCATGACCACCGTAGACAAGGATTTCTTTGACGGAAGAATCGACTAAATGACAGATAGTACAAAGAAATCTGTCATTTTATCGACACAATCTGTCATTTCATCGATTCTTCCGTCAAAGAAATCCTTGTCTACGGTGGTCATGCTACGGGGGTAGGAACGCAATAAAAGAACTACCATGAAAATCTGACCACTATAAACTTCGTTCCACCTTTTGAGTATTTTTTGTCCAATTGTTTATAAATTATTTTTGTTGTAAAAAACTCACAATTTCACTTTTCACTGAGCTAAAATTAATTATGTTTGTATATTAATCAATGTGTTTTCTCCCCAGGTCTGCCTAGTTGATGATAATCAGTTTTCTCTATCGATAATCAACGAGTCAACGCCTTTGAGCTTCATACACAACGATTGCGATAATATAGTGCAGTCTATTATACATATTAGAAACAGATGGGAGCTTAGTCAACCGGTAAGTAATTATTAATATTATAGCTAGCCCACATTGTCCCACTGCTGGGCAAAGGCCTCCCTCCACTCCTTCCAAAGCTCACGCTTCTGTGCTACTTCTTTCCAATTCTCAAAGAAGACATCCAGTTCGTCCCGCCATCTCCTTCGAGGTCTGCCGCGACCCCGTATTTCAGGGCACCAATCCTGAGCTTAATGGGCCCAAAGTTCGTTCGGCAAGTAATATTTATAGAAAAATTATGTGTGAGAAAGAGACGGTACTATACAAGATGTATATCACCATCCCTCTCACACAACTTAACGAAAGGGCCCCAATAATGCTATTCTGTAAAGTTCACATGGAACCTCACTCAAGTGAGCGCACACAATTCGAAAGCGAACTCATTTGTTTTTAAAGTAAATCATCGCGGATTCACAACGAGACACCGCGCCGCCGTTCGTATTTTGAAGTGATGTTAAAATTATGAGCTTTTTCAGATATGAACCGCACCGGGAGAACTCCTAGAATTTTACTTTTGACTATAGTAATTACTAGCTGTTGCCCGCTACCTTCGTCCGCATAAAATTATTACTCATAAAATATTACTTCAACTAACAATTTCAATATTTTTGCGCAGAACCCTAATCCTTTTTCTAAACTAAAAGATCTGCCAGTAAAAGTCCCATCAAAATCGACTTTTACTGGCAGATACTTTCGGCCATGGCCCTTTACGGGGCCCCGGTGTGGGCGCGTTCTCTGAGGCGGCAAGCCGCCCGCTACCTGAACGCGCCCCAAAAGGGGATAACCCTAAGGCTAGTCCGGGGGTACCGCACGATCTCCGGTGAGGCGGCGAGCCTTCTTGCCGGATTGCCGCCATGGGATCTGGAGGCGATAGTCCTCGCGCGCCTTCACGAATGGCGCGCGGAGGCACTACGTCGGGGGGAAACTCCGCTGCCGCGGCAAATCGCCGCTCAGCGGACAGACCTCCGGCGCGATCTCATGGTGACATGGAGAGAGCCACTGTCGCAACTCCGTGCAGGGCAGGCCACCATAGTGGCGATAAGTCCCCTCTTTGAGGAGTGGCTAGAGAGGCGCCACGGCGCCCTCACCTTCCGCCTGACGCAGGTCCTCACGGGACACGGTTGTTTCGGGAGGTTCCTGCACCGAATCGGGTGGGCCGGGTGTTTCCATTGTGAGGATCGTCCGGAGGACACGGTGCAGCACACTGTGGAGGCCTGCCCCGCTTGGGCGGAGCAGCGCCGTGTCCTCGTTGAGGCGATTGGCGGCGGCGACCTCTCGCGCCTGGCCCTGGTTCAAGCCATGGTCCGGAGGGAGAGGGAATGGGAAGCCGTCACCTCCTTCTGCGAAGCAGTCATGCTAGTGAAGGAGGTGGCGGAACGTGAGAGGGAAAGAGCCTCACGTCCCAGCCGCCGCGGGAGACGACCTGGGCGTCGGGGGTCACGTGGTGGCCCCCGGCCACCGTAGGCGCGGGCCTGTGGACGGCGAGTTATGGGCTAGCTCGCCGTCCGGCCGTTTTATGACGACAGGCCGTGTCGACGGCGCGTTCGTGTTCCACGCGCGCCTCAAAGAGATGTCAGCAACCACGTAGGGGTCCGCATGGGCCGATACCTGCCAGGGCTGCGGGACTGTTCGAAAGAGATACCGCTGCCCTAGAACACAAAGGGCAAAGAAGGAACATGGATGGGTTTTAGTCAGTACAAGTCTGACACTCCCTTCCGCTCCGCCCAGAGCGGAGGGGGTCATTTGATGATTTCTCATCCTAAAAATAAAAAAAAATAAAAAAGATACTTTTGGCCGTTTCGGAGATTAGCCGGAACAAACAGACAGACAAAATTAAAAATAAATGTTTTTTTTGTTAAAAGTTGTGCTTATACTTTCATATGCATTCAGTAAAAAGGATTTATTTTGAAATTACAAACAGACACTTCAATTTGATTTATTTGCCTAGATAATCGCCAGAGTTTATCGTAGCCGCGGTCATAATATGTAGGAGCGAGATGAAACGGTATACCGTTTGAAGAGAAATCCCGTAGTAAACAGTCCTCCAGAGTAGGACCTTCGCAGTCCTCAAACACGTGGTCGTAACTGCCACGAGTGTCCGCCTTTAATAAACTAGTTCTTAATCCTAATATTTCTCTTACAGGACTCGGTAACGGTCCACCAAAAGATACGTCCCAAAGACGTACCGGGCACGCTACTAAACATGGCTCTACTCAACTTGGGGTCATGTGACCCTAACCTAAGAACTGCGGCTTACAACCAGCTGTGTGCGCTCACGGCTACCTTCCATTTGAAGATCGAGGGGCAGCTTCTGGAGACTTCAGGTGAGAATCATCTGCCTAGCCCAACTATGTCGGGGTCGGCTTCCAGTCTAACCAAATAAGCTGGATACCAGTATTTTACGTAGAGCGTCTTTCTATCTGACCTCCACAACCCATTTAGTGCTGGGTAATACGATACCTCTTGGTAAGACTGGCTGTCAGACTTTCGGACCACTGCCTACCTGTAATGACTGTCAAGGATCCACAAAAGACAGCCGGGACTGACGGCTTAACGTGCTTTCCGAGACACCACTATTAAATTAAAACTCTATGAAGAGCATTTAGAGTTCAATTTAATCATTTTAACAAATTATGTTTCTTCCATACAGGCCTATGCATTCCGTCCAACAACACCATTTTTATCAAGTCTGTAAGCGAGAAACTTGCGCACAACGAACCTCATCTGACTCTCGAGTTCCTAGAAGAGTGTATACAGGTATGATTTATCAATTTTCAGTTTTCAAAGTAGGCAAAATTGTTTAGCAACATTTTGAAGCATTTTGAATACATTGAAAGGTACGCCTTAATTAGAGTTTAAGGGCTGAACCTTATCTAGCAGCACGCAATTGTACTTTTCTATTGCATGCTCCTACCCTTTTAACCGTCATTTGCTAGAGGGAGAATCAGACCGGGAATGCTAACGCACGCGGCAGCATGGACGATGCGCTCGGCAGCACCCTCTGTTTCTCGCTCTATCAAATGACGGTTCTGAGTATCAGAAAGGGATAGGTGTAAGTAATACTATATTCAAATACGCAAATCATAAACTGGACATAGGTACAGTCAGCCCCATAAAGATGTAAACACGTACAAGGAACCATTGCATTTTCTACAACCATTATTCCATAATTGTGTCTACAATGTAAAACTACAAAACATTGTAAACAATTCATTTCACCAAAATCTCCTATATAAACAGTCTATGTTGAAAACAGGGTAATTTACATAAATCTCAAAAATATGTAAACAAAATCGTTGTAAACAAAACGAGGGAAAAATTTATAAGGCTGTTAGAAATAATTATTTTATTTAAAATGCGGTATTATAGACTGTCTATTTACTCTTACGCGTCAGACTGACATATTATTAATTGTCATCACAATGTTAAGGTAATCAGCTAGACACTGTAATGGTTCCTTGTTCGTGTTTACATCTTTTTGGGGCTGACTGTACGTCATTCTGAAATCAACTTCATCAACATTATTTTAACTTGAAGACATACTGTCACATGTTTATATTGTTAAATTAATCTCGGTGTTGCGAATAGCATTGCATTACCAAATAAAATTTCTTCTGAGAATATATTCAAATACCATTTGTAATGTTTATAATTGTTCTAGGGTTTCCGAGGATCCACAATTGAGCTAAAGCATTTATGTTTGGAGTACATGACACCATGGTTGGCCAATTTAGTTAGGTAAGTTGTAACACAGTTTTTTTAATCTCTTTATTGTGCTACTTGGCGACCAATATACTGAATGGGCGACTATTGTACCAAGTAAGTAACTATTTATCCGGTCATTGCGGCAAGGAGAATATAGGAAGCAAGAGCGAGCGAAGGCTGAGAAAGACTTGTGGCATCCGGCCTCGGACAGGTTAGGTTCAAAGGGGATGGCGGGGTCTAGTGAGCGAACTAAGACTCCGGAATCTCCTTCGTGTTAGGTTACTTTAAACCATGCAAACAGAAATAAGAGCCCCGCGCAGCGGGTCTACGTCGACTACGCCTTTTCTACAATCTAGTGGTTAATAATATTGTTTTAGGTATTTCAGAGTCCTTGAATTATCACACTGCTCGTATTGAACAACTAGTAACTCAAATTTGTATTTTCAAGTCGGCTGTTTTAAACATTTGTATTCGCCCACTGTTTGTCGCTCACTTAATATGTAAGTAGCCCATTTTAAAAAATTTTGACACCTTTAATTTGATTTTATTTTCGCTCGTTTAAATACTACCCTTTGAATATTACAGCCTTTCTTCTTTATTGTGACGGAGCTGGTCGGAAGATTTTTTTTTTGTTAAGCCTATACTGTCCCATTTCTGAGCACCTTTTCAGCCCCATCGGCCATCCGTTCTGCGAGCAATGTGCCCTGCCCACTGCCACTTAAGTTTGGCTATTCTTCGGGCTACGTCGGTAACCTTGGTTCTCTTGCGGATGTCCTCATTTCTGATTTGATCACGCAAGGAAACTCCGAGCATAGCCCATTGCCCTTTGGGTGACTTTAAGCCTTCTAATGAGGCCCATTGTGAGCGAAATTGATAAATCTCAATGAATCTTATTAACATTTTATTCATTCATTGTACTACATACTTTATTTTCTTCTACAGATTCTGTAAACCTTCCGAAGAATCCCGCCGCCAAAAGCAAGTAGCACAAATTCTGGAGAAGCTGATCACCCTGACCATCGAAGAGACAGAGATGTACCCATCAGTGCAAGCCAAGATATGGGGTTCCATCGGCCACGTGCCCGAACTCATAGATATGGTACTGGACAGCTTCATACAGAGGAGCGTCACCTCTGGTGAGTTATCATCATCTGCCTCGTCTTTTCCAATCTTTTTTGAGATTGTCCTCCAGTCTGAACGGATGCAAGTCAGATAGACTGCGACAGGTTATCTGACCTCCACAATCCTTATCCTCCATAACTGAGTAGTGAGTAACACGATACCTCTTTGTAACACTGTTGGTCATTGAATTCTGCCAAACAATCTAAAAAAAGACCCGCTTTTTTTCATGAGCTTGTACTAGCACTTCGCCCGCGACTTCGGCCGCAAAAGTTGTGATAGCTCGTCTAATATGCATGATATAAATATAATTTTAGCCTATAGCACTTACGAATAATGTAGCTTTCTGACAGTGAAAGAATTTTTAAAATTGGATTATTTGATCCGGAGATTACCCCCTACATACAAAACAAACAAATTTTACCTCTGTATTATTAGTATAGATAACACCCGCGAATAATGTAGCTCTCTGCCAGTGAAAGATTTTTTTTATATATATAAACAAATAGACAAAAATAAATTACCTCTTTATAATATTAGTGTATAATATACAGGGTGTCCCAGAACTCAACGTCAAGCCGAAACGGGGTGACAGGATTGATCATAACCATCACGAGAAAAATCTGAAAAAAAAAATCTATCCCACGTAGCTTGAAAATTATGGGCATTTTAAGAAAAACCTATAAATTTGATCAAACTGTACCATTTTTCGGTTATTGTGGTTATTCTTTTTTATTTTTGTTCATTTGAACTTTGGAAACGTAATCCTAAATAACATTTCTAGAATCCTAATAAAAAAT
Organism: Noctua fimbriata; assembly: GCA_905163415.1. Lineage (NCBI taxonomy): Eukaryota > Metazoa > Arthropoda > Insecta > Lepidoptera > Noctuidae > Noctua > Noctua fimbriata. Next base: position 6,858,237 of record LR990951.1, read on the forward strand.
AATGACACAATTGCCTCAAGTTTCAATTCAAATACAATTGGTCAAGATTTTTCATTATTTTACTATAACTTTTTTTCACTTTGGTAAAAGTGGCGTCACTATCTGTCTCGCTCACTCATGGCAAACATATCCACTATCCATCTCTCTCTCATCATTTTGCCTTAAAATTAAGAACCTACCTAGAGCTTGTGCGAATCAAAAACATTTTAACTGAGATAGCAAAAATCGGCTTGACGTTAAGTTCTGGGACACCCTGTATATAAAATATTATATACAACATTATTTTTAGTATATGCGAAACCTGAATGTAGTCATATCTCTGTTCATATCCGGAAATAGTAAAGATACAAATAATTATAGACCTGTATCCGTGTTGCCAGTTTTTAGCAAGGTGTTTGAAAAGGTAATGTTGAATCAAATGCTCAATCATTTTAACACCAACAGAATCTTACACGATCAACAGTATGGTTTCACCAAGGGACGTTGTACAACTGACGCCGGTGTAACCTTATTAAAGCACATTTTTACTGCGTGGGAAGAGTCCCAAGACGCCATAGGAATATTTTGTGACCTCTCCAAAGCATTTGATTGCGTAAATCACGACACATTACTTTTGAAACTTGAGCATTACGGACTAGGTAAACATGCACTTGGTTTGATTAAATCTTATTTGAATAATAGACAACAACAAGTTCAAATAAATGGTGTTAATTCAAAGGGTTTAAAAGTAAAAAGGGGTTCCACAAGGCTCAATATTGGGTCCTTTCCTCTTTTTAGTATATATTAACGATCTACCCTATTTATTGAAACACCAACCTCAAAATATGGTGTTATTCTCTGATGACACTTCCCTAATTTTTAAGATAAATAGACGGGCCCAAAATCTAGATGACGTGAATAATGCCCTACTTCAGGTCCATAACTGGTTCACAGCAAACAATTTAGTATTAAATGAAAAAAAAAAACGAAATGCATTAGATTTGCTTTACCGAATGTTAAAAGTAGCGATTGTGATATAGTATTGAATAAAGAGAAGCTTGAATTTGTAGATAAAACAGTTTTCCTGGGGATTACGCTTGATTCAAGGCTACAATGGGGTTCTCATTTAACATCTCTAGCGGGCGGCTAAGTTCAGCAGCATATGCTATTAGAAAAATCCGTCAATATACTGATGTAGATACCGCTAGACTGGTCTATTTTAGTTACTTTCATAGTATAATGTCTTATGGCATTTTGCTATGGGGACGGGCTGCAGACATTGAGTCTATATTTATTCTGCAAAAAATGGCCATCAGAGCCATATATAATCTTCGAAGGCGTGATTCTCTAAGGGAACTGTTTAAGGAAATTAACATCATGACGGTACATTGTCAATACATCTATAAAAGCATAATGTATGTAAGAAAAAATCCACATCTTTTTAATAAAAGAGGCGACAGACACAATTACGGTACTAGAAATAGAGACCAATTAGTTCAGCCAGGCTTCAGACTCGCTAAAGTAGACTAAGTTTCATGGGGTACTGTTTGAGATGCTATAATAAAATTCCACAAAGTATTCTTGAACTGAATGAAACTAAATTTAAAACATGCATTAAACGCACACTATGTAAGCAAGCATATTACAAGTTGAACGATTATATCACTGATAAAAATGCTTGGCTCAATGCCGGTCCTGCTCCACACGGACAGGGGCGCATAAATGGATAGCATTAAACCTGATACACGTGTCTAGTATTTTTATGTAAAGAATCTATGTACAAAATTCCAAAACTATATCATGAAAAATCACAAAGTTACAAGCTTGTTCTGTTACCTAGTTGTCAGCACAAAAACGCGGTCACCACGCAGCGCGCGTCTCCAGCGTCGTCTTGAGCTCATTGATAATAATAATTTGGCAGTACCTAAATTATTGCGATAGGTACTCAAAGTCGCTCGGTATACAACTTTAAAAAAAATCAAATCAAATCAAATCATTTAATTGCCAATAATGTAGGTATACAGATATGATGGTATTTTTTATGAGAGCCGATACATTTTGCCATACGGCATGCAAAATTATTAACTTATTTAAATATTTTTGGGTAAAAATATAACATGGTTTAAAAATTATTGGAATCGATTCAACAAAACAAACTATATTCAGATTACGCATATACTAAGTAATGTTGTATAAACCTTCCTCTTGAATCACTCTATCTATTACTGAAAACCGCATCAAAATCCATTGCGTAGTTTTAAAGATCTAAGCATACATAGGGACAGACAGACAGCGGGAAACGACTTTGTTTTATACTATGTATTGATAACGGCGAAGTTAAACCAAAATTGGTGAAATTTCACCAATAAGAAATATTCTAGATCACTACATTTGCAGGACTCGGCTCTCCAATGATTGAAATCATGGCAGATACGGCAGTGGCACTGGCTTCAGCTAACGTGCAACTGGTGTCCAAGAAAGTCATCGGCAGGATGTGCAGGGTAAGTTGTCAATGCTAAGGCCTGGAAAATGATGGGAGGGTGTGATGTAGAGATAAAGTTTTTAGGCATGAAAGATGTCGTTAAAGATGAGAGATGAAGATGTCATTGGTTTTGTGGTCGTTAACGACTGTTGTGTGGGACTGGGGTTCGATTCCCAAGTTGAGTAATCTGTTAATGGGTTATTCTAATTACAAATCTGGGAATCTCTGCCTATTACTTCGAAGAATATAGGGATGATATTCTGATTAGATATTAAGGTTTTTGATTATTGGGAACAAATATTTGCATGATAAGTTATTTTTGTTTTGAAAGTGATAAATCAATATTATTAATACTGTTTTTTCTTTATTGAAATTCCCCAAATTACTGGGCTCAAAGTTATTACTACGATTTATTTGATGGCAGAACTTCTTTGATATTTATGTTAGATTGTTTCACATTCATGCATGAATTTATCAGTAATATGAAAAGATTCTCGACATCCCTTGTTGCCAGAAATAAAAAAAAAATCATCTTCATTTAAAGTTTTCAACTGTTGGTATTTCATTCAATGTTGTGTTAGGAGTAAAGTCTGCAAGGTGGCTCTGTGGTTATACTATTCGAAATATCGATGGTCCGGTGTGAAGAGAATGAGTGTCCGATGTAATGAGGGCTATCGTTTTTGAGCTCAACAGATGGCGCCACTGACGGGTAGGGTCCTGTCATTAATTCTATTTTATACCTTAAAGTACCAATAACCATAAAAAGTTTATTTTGTTAAGTGCTAGCGACCCGCCCGGCTTCGCGGGTGCAATATATACATATAAACCTTCCTCTTGAATCACTCTATCTATTAAAAAAAAACCGCATCAAAATCCGTTGCGCAGTTTTAAAGATATAAGACAGACGGGAAGCGACTTTGTTTTATACTTTTTTTTTTTAAATACTAAATGGGTTTACTCTTGACCTCAATCTAGTCCTGAGGACAGATATGAGGTCGACGATGGAACAAGCTAACCCAAAAGAAGCCTATTAACTCGAAACTTAAATAGATTGGGGTCGTATGAACTTGAACTTATGTAGTGATAACAACTTAGTGTAAACTTCAGATACATAATTACAATATTGTCCTTAAAATTGGCAAGCATGAAACATTTAAAAATCGATCTCCCTCCAAGTACTAACAAATTAGATCTTACTTGCTATTTAAAGTCTTCAAGTCATAATTAAACAGTAACGGCTCAATCTTGACCACAATCGTGAATATTTGTAAAAACACGTGATAAAAAGCGCGCAACCCACGAACACTATGGCATCTCACTACATCATCATTCTTGTACACAGTTACTGCAAGACGCCATGTATCCCCCTAAAATTCGTATGATTGCTATAATTTTTGTTAATTGTTACAAATAATTTAAGTTACATTGTAGTTTTGAACAATGATGAAAGAGACTGGCCTCCACGACACAGGGAATCCTAGTGTCCTGGCTACTTGGTTGTGCCTGTGCACCAGTGATCTGTCTGACCTAAATATGTAATTTTCTGAACAATAAAATATTATTATTTCCTTTATTTATCTTCTTACTTACTAATTACATTTTTAAATATTTCTTATAAAAACCATATAAAAACATTTAAAAATATAAAAAATAGTGGTCCGCCGGTAGCGGGAGCAGGGTCCAAGCTACCGGTGGTTAGGGCTCCAGAGACAAGAACCTCCTCACAATACGAGCCGTATCGAGGAGTACTGCCTTCTGAATCAGGCCCTTGATCCAACCGCCTAAGGAGAGCTTCGAAAGATGGTCATCGAGGCTCTTGGCTATAAGGCCATTGGCCGTCACGACGATCGGCACAATGATAGCCGAGTTCACATTCCACATGTCGACAACCTCGTGTGCCAAGTCGAGATATTTTATTTGTTTCTCTTTCTCAGCTTTCACGAGGTTCTCGTCATGCGGGATGGTAACATCGACTATCATTACGCGGCGCGCTGATCGGTCTATCACTACTATGTCAGGCTTATTGGCGACAATAGTCCTGTCAGTAATGATAGACTGATCCCAGTACAGCGTGACATGGTCTTTCTCGAGAACTGGGTCGGGCACATACTTGTAGTACGGTACCTCAGATTCCACAAGTTTATATTTCAAGGCAAGTTGCTGGTGAATAATCCTGGCTACTTGGTTGTGCCTGTGCAAGTACTCGCCGTTAGCCAGACGAGAACAACCAGAAATAATATGTCTGATGGACTCACTCGGACGGTGACATGCCCGACACACGTCAACCGTCCCGTCCTTCATAATATATTTCCGATAGTTGTTCGTCAACATAACTTCGTCCATAATCGCACAGACAAAACCTTCAGTTTCTCCAAAGAGGTCACCGAAGCGTAACCAGGATACGGACGCTAGAAAATCTACATCGGGCCCATGAAGAGCCCGGTAGAAGCGCCCGTGAAGCTCCTTGCCTTGCCATACTTCCTTGCGGTCATCGGTAGTAAGTACTTCAGGGTGTTCTCTTTAGCCATGGACAGCGGGGTGAGTCCCTTGTCCACTGCGACCACATCTCGGTGCATACCCACCTCGACTTTTAAAAAATATTCTCTGAGACTGCACATCTCGCGGTTGTGAAGGGACTTCGCGTTTAAAAACCCTCGACCCCCGCACTTCCGCGGGATGTACAGCCTCATCACTGATGATCGTGGGTGATGCATCCGGTTTGCGGTAAGCAGTGTACGAACTCTCCTATCCAGGGCATCGAGTTCGGTCTGAGTCCATTTGAGTACGCCGAAAGAGTACATTAAAACCGGCATGACCCAACCGTTGAAAGCGCGCACCTTGTTTCCGCCTGAAAGAAGGCTATGTAATACCTTGTTCAGGCGTCCAAAGAAGCGCTCCTTCAACGATTGCTTCATGTCAGTTACGTTAATGCCTAACGCTTCCGACATACCCAAATACTTATAGCTTTCGGATGAGGAGAGGGATCTCAGGTGTATGAAATCCGAGTCTCTGAACGGAGATCCGTGGGGGCGCCCTTACAAGATGGTGCGGGACAAACTCCGCACCCGGGTCCCCCCGCTGACGCAGAGTCTCCGGCCTGAGCTCGTGGAGGGCGTGGTGAGCGCTCTGTTCCCTTCGCGAGGGAGGCATCCTCCCCCGCCTATGGCTCCGCCGCCGCTTGCGGTGCCGGAAGCAGACCACACCGATGACGACGTTCCGGAGGTGACTGGGGTAGACCTGAGAGTGGCGGTACGCAGGCTGAAGGCCAGAAATACCGCCCCGGGACCCGATGGCTTGCCTGGCAAAGCCTGGGTCCTGGCCTGTGAGGCTCTCGGGCCCCGACTGGAAGGGCTCCTAAGCGCATGCTTGGAGAGAGGCCAGTTCCCGCTTCGTTGGAAGACGGGGAAGCTGGTCCTCATCCGGAAGCCAGGGCGCCCTGCGGACTCTCCGTCCGCATACCGGCCCATCGTGTTGCTCGACGAGGTGGGCAAGCTCTTTGAAAGAGTTATTGCTAACCGCCTCGCCGGGCACCTCGCGGGGATGGGGCCGGATCTTGCGGAACACCAGTTTGGTTTCCGCAAGGGGCGCTCGACGGTGGACGCCATCATGCGCGTGAGAGCCCTCACGACGGGGGATGTGGTTTCCCGGGGCGGGGTCGTATTGGCGGTGTCTCTTGACATCGCCAACGCCTTCAACTCCATGCCCTGGAGCTGCATTGGGGAGGCACTCCGGTATCACCGGGTGCCGACCTACCTTCGTCGTGTGGTCGGGGACTACCTGACGGATAGGGCCGTCATCTACCCCGGTCAGAGCGGAGAATGGAACCGGCGAGAGATGTCGTGCGGTGTTCCACAGGGATCGGTTCTGGGGCCGGCCTTGTGGAACATCGGTTACGACTGGGTGCTGCGCGCCGACCTCCCTAGCGGCGTCAGCGTAGTCTGCTACGCTGACGACACGCTGGTACTGGCACAAGGGAGGTCGCACGAGGCGGCGGCCGAAAACATGACACGCGGGGTTGCGATAGTCGTGGAGAGGATCCGGCAATTGGGTCTCGAGGTGGCATTGCACAAGTCCGAGGCCATGTGTTTTCATGGGCCTCGGAATGCGCCACCGTCGGGATCTCTACTGACGGCAGGAGGGGTTTCCATAGGCGTCGGGTCGACGCTGAAGTACCTGGGACTCGTCCTTGACAGCCGGTGGAACTTCGTGGAGCATTTCCGACGTTTGGCCCCCAAACTGGAACGGACCGGGGCAGCCTTCAAGCGGCTCCTGCCCAACCTGGGGGGTCCAAACGCCTCCTGCCGGAGGCTCTACGCGGGTGTCGTGCGGTCCATGGCCCTTTACGGGGCCCCAGTGTGGGCGCGTTCTCTGAGGCGGCAAGCCGCCCGCTACTTGAACGCGCCCCAAAAGGGGTTAGCCCTAAGGCTAGTCCGGGGGTACCGCACGATCTCCGGTGAGGCGGCGAGCCTCCTTGCCGGATTGCCGCCATGGGATCTGGAGGCGATAGTCCTCGCGCGCCTTCACGAATGGCGCGCGGAGGCACTACGTCGGGGGGAAACTCCGCTGCCGCGGCAAATCGCCGCTCAGCGGACAGACCTCCGGAGCGATCTCATGGTGACATGGAGAGAGCGACTGTCGCAACCCCGTGCAGGGCACGCCACCATAGTGGCGATAAGTCCCCTCTTTGAGGAGTGGCTAGAGAGGCGCCACGGCGCCCTCACCTTCCGCCTGACGCAGGTCCTCACCGGACACGGTTGTTTCGGGAGGTTCCTGCACCGAATCGGGCGGGAGGAAACGCCCGGGTGTTTCCATTGTGAGGATCGTCCGGAGGACACGGTGCAGCACACTGTGGAGGCCTGCCCTGCTTGGGCGGAGCAGCGCCGTGTCCTCGTAGAGGCGATTGGCGGCGGCGACCTCTCGCGCCCGGCCCTGGTTCAAGCCATGGTCCGGGGCGAGAGGGAATGGGAAGCCGTCACCTCCTTCTGCGAAGCAGTCATGCTAGTGAAGGAGGTGGCGGAACGTGAGAGGGAAAGAGCCTCACGTCCCAGCCGCCGCGGGAGACGCCCTGGGCGTCGGGGGTCACGTGGTGGCCCCCGGCCACCGTAGGCGCGGGCCTGTGGACGGCGAGTTTTGGGCTAGCTCGCCGTCCGGCCGTCTTATGACGACAGGCCGTGTCGACGGCGCGTTCGTGTTCCACGCGCGCCTCAAAGAGATGTCAGCAACCACGTAGGGGTCCGCACGGGCCGATGCCTGCCAGGGCTGCGGGACTGTTCGAAAGAGATACCGCGGCCCTGGAACACAAAGGGCAAAGAAGGAACATGGATGGGTTTTAGTCAGTACAAGTCTGACACTCCCTTCCGCTCCGCCCAGAGCGGGGGGGGTCATTAGATGATTTCCCATCCTAAAAAAAAAAAAAAAAAAAGGTGTATGAAATCCGAGAGCTGAATTCCCTCGGATTCCATAATCTCCCCTCGCTTTACATACATGACTGCACATTTGTCCACACCAAATTCCATCCTGATGGCGCTACTGAAAGTTTCAGTTACTTTCAGTAGCTCCATCAGTTGCAATTTGTTGCAATTTATTATTATTATTTCCTTTATTTAAATTTTTACAAATTAGTTTACATTTTTAAATATTCCTTAAAAAAAAATATATAAAAAACATTTAAAAATATAAAAAATTGTAGCCCACCGGTATCGGGAACAGGGTCCAAGCTACCGGCGGTCAGGGCTCAAGTTGCTGATGGATAATCCTGGCTACAAGGTTGTGTCTATGCAAGTACTCTCCGTTAGCCAGACGAGAACACCCGGAGATAATGTGACGGATTGATTCGCCTGGACGGTGGCATGCCCGACATATGTCAACCGTACCGTCCTTCACAATAAATCTCCGGTAGTTATTCGTCATCATAACTTCATCCATAATTGCACAGACAAAACCTTCGGTTTCTCCGAAGAGGTCCCCGGAACGTAGCCAGGCTACGGACGCTGATAGGTCTACATCAGGCCCATGCAGGGCCCGGAAAAAGCGTCCGTGAAGCTCTTTACTCTGCCATACCTCCATGCGGTCGTTAGTGTCAAGCACTAAGGGTTTGCGCCAGTTCTCTTTAGCCAAGGAAAGCGGGGTGAGGCCCTTGTCCACTGCGACCACATCTCGATGCATCCCCACGTCGGTTTCAAGGAAATATTCCCTGAGACTGCATATCTCGCGATTGTGGAGAGTCTTAGCGTTTAAAAAGCCTCGACCCCCACACTTCCGCGGGATATACAGTCTCATAACAGAAGAACGCGGGTGATGCATTCGATATGCCGTCAACAATGTACGGACCCTCCTATCCAGGGCGTCTAGTTCTGTTTGAGTCCATTTGAGTATGCCGAAAGATTTATGGAATCCGAGAGCTGGGTTCCCACAGATTCCACAATCTCCCCTCGCTTTACATGCATGACCGCACATTTGTCCACACCAAATTCCATCCTGATGGCGCTACTGAAAGTTTCAGTTACCTTCAGTAGCTCCATCAGTTGCAAATCGTTGGGGGCAAAGAGTTTCAGGTCATCCATGTAAAGGAGGTGAGATATAACTTGACCACCTCTCCTCAACCGATAGCCTAGACCTGAATCCTCCAGCAGCGTGCTAAGAGGATTCAAGGCTAAGCAGAACCAAAGTGGACTCAAACTATCGCCCTGAAATATACCTCGCTCTATCCTTATCGGCTCGCTATTCCTCAGGATTTGCCGACATCCTGGATAGCGAAGGACTGTCCTCCATTGCCCCATACATGACATCAGGAAGGTGCGCAGAGTTGCATCAACTTTATACAATTCTAGCACCCTCATGAGCCATGTATGTGGCACCGAGTCATAGGCCTTCTTATAGTCTATCCAACATGTCGACAGATCCCGTCGGGAACGGCGAACCTGTTGACTAATGGCCATATCAATGAGGAGTAGCTCCTTAGTACCGCGGGACCCGTTCCTACATCCATTTTGAGAAGCGGACATGATAGAATTGTCATCAATGTGTTTGTTAATTTTAGCTCTCAAAATGGACGTAAGAACTTTATAGACCGTCGGAAGACAGGTAATCGGTCTATAATTTTTGGGCTCCGCAGTACTACCCGATTTATGGAGCAGGTGGGTTATACCTGTCGTCAGGAACTCTGGCAGCGACCCTGACTCTAAGGCTGACTGGAACAGGATCGCCAGGCGAGCGTGCGACCTAGTGAACCATTTAATCCAAAAGTTGTGCAGCCCATCCGGTCCTGGAGATTTCCAGTTAGGCAACGGACGGACTGCACGAACTACGTCTTGGGGGCTGATAGTGATTGCCCCCATTTCTGGCACTAGATCGCACGCTCGCTCAACCTCCCGAGTCCATTCACCCTCGGTATGGCTAACAGGCACCGACCAGATGCTGCGCCAGAACGAGCACATGGCATCATCATCCGGTATGCGCGTGTCAGCCACACCTTGGTCCGGTCGCTCCCAAGTCCTATATACCCACCTTTCATCTCTTTGGAAAGTGCGATTCTGAGTGTATCGGTCCACCCGCCGCTTATACCTACGAATACGGCTTGCCCATGCATACACTTTCTGCTTCAGGAAGTCGATGCGCTCTGTGATACGGGACATGTAGTCTCGAGGACTGATATCAGTCCCCGAGAATGCCCGCCTCACAAAACGCATCACTCTAGGGCGAGTATTGCCCTCCCTGAAGCAGATCAGTTTGCCGATGAGTGCTCTGGCCCCACCAATACGTCGTTCAATCCTGTACTGCCATGGCGGTACGGCTGGTTTAGGTCGTGTAGCTCTGTCATCTGAAAATTTGACATGAGCTACACGACATGCCGCTACAGCCGCACAATACAGGATTGAGTGAGCATCGGTGAGGTCTTCGCAGTTGTGAAAATAGTTTGACAACTGCGAATCCAGAACAGCCACCAGCGCCCTATTTTTGTTATGCATGGGCAAACGAGGTATGCGTGGTCTAAGGTCGGGTTGCATGAACCGATATTCTCGAATCGCACCCTCCAAAGCACTCCTCATTTCCTCATTGCACTGGGTACTTACATTAGTAACCATGTCATTACTCACGTCGTTATCGCGATTAGGTATTGTGCTAGACTGTGGTAGTACCACAGCCAGCGCCGACGGGGTAATGACATGGCTACTCTGCGTTTCAGTTCGCAGGCGATCAAGTACAGTGTCATCCAACATACGGTTACGGTTATCTGACATTTCTGAAGACCTTACTCTACACGAACGCCTCTAGCGGCGAATTCTTGCGCGTTAGCCCGCATTACAGACATTTGTCTCTGGGATGATAAAGCATCTACGTTGCCTCTGCTATAACAGATACGCTATACTGACCACTTTCCATTATATGAGCCGCTAACTTGTTTGAAAACCAAATACATACAAAATAAGGTTTAAATTAGGAGCTTGTGGATAAATAATAACATTCAGGTTAAGCCGCGCATGCCTAGGTTGGTCTGTGGATGAGTGACCCAATACATACTGAGCTTCCTCCGTGCCTTCGAAAGCACGTTAAGCCGTTGGTCCCGGCTGTCATTAGTAAATCTGACAGTCGTTACAGGTAGTCAGTGGCTGAAAGTCTGACAACCAGTCTTACCAAGGGGTATCGTATTACCCAGTACTAACTGGGTTGTTGAGGTCAGGTAGGCAGTCGCTCCATACAAAATACTGTTATTTAGCTGCATTCGGTTTGACTAGAAGCCGACCCCAACATGGTTGGGAAAAGGCTAGACAAATGATGATGAAAAGGTTTAAATTTGACTGTTAACATGCTGCTAGCTGTTGACATCTAAACGAGTAATAAGAGAGGACACCTTGCTGACTTTGTTCCGTCTATATGTTTGTCTGTGTAAATTAAAGTAGAAATGTTATTTCAAAGCGCCTCATCCCCGATAGAGTTAATATTCGATTAATTATTTTGAAAAAAAAAAAAAAAAACATTGAGCTCAGAACAATGTGATTCCTTCAAGCAAGGGGCAAAGTGCACAAAGATACTTCTTTATGTATAGTTACACCTGATTTACTACTTTGACATTTTCTGGTAATATACAGGGTGGCGACGACAATACGACAATAAATTAAACTGCGTATACTTCGTTACACAATCATATTACACGTTTTCAGACTGCATACAAAAATTCAATCGAATAATATCCAGTAGTTTAGTCGAAAATTTGGTAAATAATGGACAGGACATTATTTACCAAATTCGTTCCTTAAATTTTGATGCGAATTAGTGCAAATGATACCTAAGATTAGTGAACCAATATATATAAATGGTGTTCTATTTCGTTATCAGGGTTTTTGAAAAAAATAAAAACGCTTTTGTAATTTCGATGTTAGGATTTATTTCATAGTTAAAAAATATTCCTATGAACAAGTTGTACCAGTTTTATTCATTTATTGTCGTTACCACCTTGTATATTTCTTGAATTTTCTCAACGTCTTAATCCACTCTAGATTACTGTCCAAAATTATTACAACAATAACTATGAAAACAAAACTGTATCTCAATGACATAAGAATTGTTGCAAAATAAACACAGAACCAGAAAAAAATCTCCAAAGCAAATAAACAACTGAAAATCTGAAATCTCAGTAACTTTTTTGCGAACAGTGAGATAAAGTTGTTTTTACGCTTCATTTTTAATTTCATGTGCAAGGAGATAACATAACATATACATATTTATTTTCAGACAACTTTGGCCCTTATAGGCTAACATAAATACAGGGTGGAAGGGACACTGACGCGAAAACGGTTACCACGTACTCAGAACATCATTCTAAACCAGCTGTTCTATAAATATTGACCGTGTATGACTTTTATAGGGAATTTAACAATTTTTTTTTTAAAATAACCGATTAAAATTTTGATGTGGGGGTTTACATTTTAATTCTTTATTACCTATTCTAGGGATTTTCTTACATTGTTCACTAATCTATACTAATATTGTGAAGATTTAAAAGTTATTGAAAATATAAAAAACTCAGGCATTTATTTTTAAGATGCTACACCATAAATAGTGAAAAAAAAAAACATATTTTTTTTCTTTTACAAAAATATGAAAGACAACACAATAAAATAAATATTCAAAAACTTTTGTTTAAAGTCTTTAAAGTATGAAAAATTATTTCAAACATACCGAGACATCACTAATAAGCAAAAGAAAAAAGAAACCGTCTTTCTTTTTCACACATTTAATATACTCCCTCGTTTAGAATGATGTACTGAATACGTGGTAACCGTTTTCGCGTCAGTGTCCCTTCCACCCTTTATGGATGTCAGCCTGTAGGTGCCAAAGTTGTCTGAACATAAATAAATGTTATATCATCTCCTTGTACACGGAGTTAATTAGGTAACGTAAAAACAATTTTATCTCACTGTCCGCACAAAATCTTACTAAGATTTTTTTTCAGTTGTTTTTTTTTGCTTTATTTTCTAGTTCTGTGTTTATTCTGCAACAACTCCTATGCCATTGATATACAGTTTAATTTTATTGTTTTTGTTGTAATCATTTTGGTGATCTTGAGAGGATTCAAACATTGAGAAAATTCAAGAAATCCCGTACAGTAAAAATACATTTTCTGTTAGTAAAGACAACCTTAAAACTATGTTAGTAAAACTTCATTTGTGCACTATGTCTCTGTAGTATAACTAGGGACAAAATACGTGGACGAAGCGCTTTACTTTTAATAAAAAACTGTGTCTAGATACATAAGTGTTTGTGTCAGTCTATGTAAATATGTGTACATAGTACATGTGTTTCTGTCACAGGCCCTATCCAAACTGCCTAATAATATCCTGGGTCCCGTCACCCCGGCCACTGTGAGTTTATTACATTTTTTCTTTTTTTTTTAGTTTTATTTTGATTTTTTTTTTGTTTGTTTGATTTTTTAGCAAAATGTCTAAGTGAGCTGTGCATTTTTGGTGGTTGTAAAGTGTTACAAGATAACTGTAATAAATATTTTTTATTTAAAATTTGCCCAGTTGTGCGGAAACGAACTAATCCACATCATAAATCATACTATTCCATCATAAAGCAACTAATTTGTTTCGATAATATGGTTTATTTTAAATCGAGTTGATTTAATTCAAGTAAACTACATTTTGGATGTGTATTAGACTGTTTTTCCTCGACACCAAACCTTTCTTGAAATATTAGACTAGTTTGGCGCAAATCAACTATTTTTTTTGTCAGATTGTGGGTTAGTTCATTTTCGCATAACTGGGTTCTTACTCGACTCAGAATACCTTGTAGAATAAACAATTTTGAGGAATTTTTTGTAACTATGCAAAAATTTAATAGTAAAACTTTCATGACTATTATTAATTGCAGTTGTTTTTTCTTTATACTTTGCAACCGTCAATTTATTTTCAGTTAGTTTTTGTTTTGCCACAATATTGTTTTTGGCGCACGATGCTTTTTGAGCACCCTGCAAGGGTTTTTAAATAGGTATTTTCTGTAGAAATTCTGTGAAAAATCCTAGAATTCTGTGTGTGTCGGATTTAAGTTAAAACAATTTGAGAAACATCGATTGTGTAAAGTGATTTTTGGTGAGGAGGAGCTCGTGGCTAAATAATAACAGCCGCTCGGGTCGACCTTTAGGTTAAGCCGTGCGTGCCTGAGTTGGCCCGTGGATGGGTGACCACCCGAGTTTCCTCCGTGCCTCGGAAAGCACGTTAAGCCGTTGGTCCCGGCAAATTGTAGACCTTTGACAGTCGTTATAGCTAGTCAGTGGCCCGAAAGTCTGACAACCAGTTTTAACAAGGGGTATCGTATTACCCAGTACTAACTGGGTTGTGGAGGTCAGACAAGCAGTCGCTCCATGTAAAATACTGGTATTCAGCTGCATCCCGTTACACTGGAAGCCGACCCCAACATATTTGGAAAAAGGCTAGGCTAGATGATGATGACAATCGAGAAACTTCGATTGTCTAAAGCGATTTTTCTATCAAGGTTGCCTGGTTGGCAGACAGTGGTATACCATATGGTATCAAGTCCAGTTTTTATACCATGTAGCTGAATTTAATAAAAAAAATATCGTGTGGGCCATCCTCAAATTAAAAAGAATAACACGACCGTCAACGACATTCACACGAAATGAGAAAGTACATTGCAAAAAAAAAAAAATGCAGTGGTTTGATAAAGATTTTAAAAATTTTAAAGTTATTTATCACTTTTAGTGTATAATAAAAATAAATAATCGATGTACATTCTGTTGAAATTAATATTTGAGGGTAATTCAATAACCCCTATTCAATGATGATGAATATATTAAGCTATTTTTTTTTGTTTATTTTTTCTTAGCCATATAAATATAATTTGCTTTTATTATGATTTTTTTGTCATTGAAACACAATTGGCCATATTCGATCCAAAATTCCAAATTCCTTGAGTGTTTTTAGAGATTTGTTATTACAGTGTGCTTTGTTAGTAGTTTTTAGTGTAAGGCTTTCTTGTTCATTTGCTTTGTGAGTAGTGGAAAGCACGGTGTTTCCAATATGTAGTAAAATAAATTGTTGTTATATCAAATCATGATTTCTCACTATCTATACAAGGTGTAAATGGACCCTTCACGAAGTCGTCAACCAAGTATTCTGTACATCAAACTGAGTAACTACGCAAAATATTGCTTGAAAACTTTTTTTTGGGGAGAATAGATGTGAAAAATCACGTTTTTCGGTAGGACTCAATGTAGCGCACTCAAAACATTGTGCTGATGGATGCATTGAATAGTTCGGGGGTCGTGGAGGTATTTAAAGTTGAGTTAACACATTAAAAACTTGTATTAAAAAAAACTTGTGAAAAAGTTGGAAGTTTAACCCCCAATATCTCTGCAACTATATGGTTCCCACGTATGGTCAAGAACAAAAAAATATCGCAATGACGGAGAACAAATACTTTTCGGCTTCGTTAAGGGTACTTTTACACCCACTATAGCTGTACAAAGATCTTTGGTACGTGGTCAAAATAAATGTAATCTAACGATCCCATCTTGTTTTTAGAAAACATTTAATAAACTTTAACCAACGGTGCCAGCGCCAACAGATCCTTGTAGCGCTTTCTGCCTTTACATCTATACCAGATAACAGCAAATCGTCACTTGAGTTCTAACACCACGTAAGTCAAAATTAGCAACTTTACAGGAGAGTGAAAAAACTCCATCATTATACCCAAGTAATGGGTTTCACTGGGGCCCAACTTAGATAGAGACGTTGTTTGTTTCTGATTGGCTGAAACAACGCGTCTTCCGATTCTCTAGCAAACGGCATCAAAATTTCAAAACCGCCAAAAATTTACTTACGTTGTGTTTGAACTTCAACGACGAAAAGTGATATAAAAGGCAAATTAAATAAAAAAACTATCGACCAACGATTAGTCTAATATGTTTTTCAACAACACGTCGTACATAAGAAAAACTATCTAATAATAATAATTATCTGTTTTGTTTCAATGGCACGACACATATTGCCTTACTATAAGGCTAGACGTAGATTCCTGGACGTGGTTTCAGGGTTCGATCCCCGCATCAGGCAAAGGTTTATTGGGTTTTTCGAATACGATTTTCTCTGCAATAGACCAGAGCCGAGATATCTGCCTTACCCTGTAATATAAATAATAAAATATGCTTGCGTTTGTAGATTTGTATTATCCTTAATATCGTTTAAGATTTATCTTCAACCCAACTAATATGACTTAATATTTCAGGTGGTAGACAAAACCTGTCATTCTCCGACGGCCATGTTGGAACAGCATATGATGTGGGATGACATCGCTATCTTAGCTAGATATTTGGTAAGTAAATCGCTTAAAATGATTTCTTCTCTTATCGTGAACAAAGAACACCTGGCTCCCGGCAGTGAGCTACAGTGGCCTATTTGGGAAGCTCTGAATCGATTGCATACCCAAGTAGGCCGCTGCAAACATAATCTGGCAAAAGGGGGTATTATTGGTTCCTCCAACACCGAGTGCGAGTGCGGCGCTCCGGATCAAAACATGCCCCACCTGCTGGAGTGTCCCAGGTGTCCGTTTACCTGCACTCTTGACGACCAGAATAGCGCCTCTGCCGCTGCAATAAACATGGCTACCTACTGGGCCCAAACCGTGTAATATGGAAGGAACATCGATACGATAAGAAGAAGATCGTGCAAACAATAAAGTATTCCTGCTCCCCAAACGATTAGCGTTATGTTATAGTTTACTGCTTCTGGTTGCAAGCACGACTACTGGAGGTCCTGGATTCGATTCCCAGGTCGGGCAAAGTGTTTTTGGGCTTTCTATCAGGAATTTCTCCGTAACAGCCACAGCGTCTGGATTTCTATGGGTGTACTAATAGGTACAGCTTTGCCTAACCTTTTGGGGATTACAGTCGTGATGTAATGTACGTGTCGAATTGTCGGGAATTATTCCGTTAGGCTCGTACAGCAAGCCAAGCAAATCAATTAGTTGGTTCAATTGTACATCATGTGGGCAGAAGATGGGTTACGTGCAATGAAAACACACTGGGTGCAAAACACTGTTTCTATTAAACTAACAATAACACGGGGCACAATGAATCGGGTACACTGGGCACTGGATGTCGTCCTCGCCTCGAGCTGGAAACATCACGGCTCTGTAGAAGCACGCTGTGGTGTGGGTAGACTTGTAAGTAGGTCGCTTGATGTCGCCACTGGCGTACTTGCGATTCATTTTATGTTCGTACTAATTTCCGGATTCGACAAATGTATATTATATTTAAATGAAAGACACGAAAAATACTAAGTCTATAAAAATCTTTCTAAACCACCTTTTTCCGTTTCAGCTAATGTTATCATTCAACAACTGCCTAGACGTCGCCCGTCATCTCCCATACCTGTTCCATACCGTGACGTTCCTTGTCTGCTCGGGAACAGTCTCCATGCGCGCGGCCACGCATGGCCTGGTCATCAACATCATACACTCATTGTGTACCTGTACCACGCCGAGTTTCTCTGGTGAGTACCGTATCTTCTAAATCTGCTCAGCCTTTTGCCAACTATGTTGGGGTCGGCTTCCAGTCTAACCGGATGCAGCTGAATGCTAGTATTTTACATGGAGCGACTGCCTATCTGACCTCCAGAACCCAATTACTGGTAACATGATACTCCTTGGTAAGTGCAATATGATGATGCAGAGGAATGAGGAAAATGTTGTGAGGAGTTTTGTGTATGAACACCCATCCAGGGTATAAGAGTAGAGGAAGACCAAAGAAACGATGGATGGACTGTGTGAAGGATGATATGGCAAGAAAGGAGGTGTCTGATGATATGACAAGTAATAGAGAAGTATGGAAGAAGAAGACATGCTGCGCCGATCCCAAATAAATTGGATATGGGCAGAATGATGATGTGCTAGCTCTGAGTATGACTTCATTGGTATTTTGGTGGTGCTTTTAAATGTAGGGAATCTGAATGTAACAATCAATCCTGATCCAATTTATGGCGCCTAGATTTTCATTTTAACACATTATTCCCAAAACACGCCAGTATCAGATCAGATCGTGAAATGAGTTAATCCCATTTGTTTTTGAAAGTGCCAGTCAGTTTTTTTTTTTATTAGTCGTGTATGTCCCACTGCTGGGCAAAGGCCTCTTCCATATCCTTATCACCGAATTAAGATGAAAAAACGTAAATATGTTTTTTTAAAACGTTCACTTTTACATCTCGATCTTGGCAGGTCTGTTTGATTGAACTTGATATTTTTTCAATCAGATTATGTCGACAAGATTGATAAATCATGTTTTTTTTTCAATATGACCTAACCAACTGGTATTTTACAGAGGACACCCAGCGCGTTCTCCGCCTGTCTCTGGACGAGTTCGCTCTGCCCAAGTTCTACCAGATGTTCGGCATATCCAAGGTGAAGTCCGCGGCCGTCACCGCCTTCAGGAGCCCTTACAACAGACATACTAGTGACTGGTAAGTTGTCAATACTGCGTATCGATCAACTAAAATTGATAAAAAACTCACACTGACACTTACGTGATATCTTCCGTTATTTTCAACTATTGGGAGTTCACAAGGGTTGAAAATCACGGAAGATGGCGTTTATGCTCTGTATATTGGTCCGATTAATTCGGAAATATTACAAGACTACTTAATGTTTCATTATTACTGACCGTAACAGACCGTAACCGCAATGGGTATAAAAATACCCTTAATGAAGCCGAAAGACACGAACTCTGTACTGTTCAATGCATCCATCACCACAGTGCATTGAGTGCGTTACATTGAGTTCTACCAATACCGTGATTTTTCTTGCCAAAAAAAAGTCGTTTCCCAGCAATCATTTTTGCGTAGAGTTACTAAGTTTGATATATGATAGAATGCTTGGTTAACGGCTTTGTGAAGAGTCTGTTGACACCTTTTATATTGTCCCCAGGTACTCAGAACATTCCTACACGACATGCACGGACGCGGCAACCACGGGTACTTGCGCCGGCACTACACACACGGACCGCGAGCGTCTGCCGCTGCAATCACTCGAGATAATCACCGACGCCTTGCTAGAGATCATGGAGGCGTGCATGCGGGATATACCCGACTGTGATTGGCTGCACACTTGGTAAGAACGTGAATTTAAGAATAGTAACTTGTGGTCAGATACGATCCTTGAGTTGACTCCCAAAAATACTATTACGGAGTTTCGCTAGCTAATTAAATTTTACGTAGCATGCGGTCGTTGACCCCAAAAAAAAGTCAAACTATTTTTCTTGAAGTTTAGGCAAACAAAACTACCTATTCCGATCTGTGGTAACAAATGATTTGATTTTAACTTTTTTGTTCACAGGACGTCTTTGGCCAAAAGCTTCGCGTTCTGCTTCAATCCTGCATTACAGCCAAGAGCTTTGATTGTCTTTGGATGTATAAGTAAGTTTTTTTTGTATTTGATTTATGATACTAAACTGCTTCACACGTCACAAGCACGACTACTGGCTATGGAGTCCTGGGTTCGATTCCCAGGTCAGGTAAAGTGTTATTGGATTTCTATAAAGAATTTATCAGTAGCAACCCGGAGTGTGTTACCCAGTAAGGACTGGGTAACATAATACCCCTTGGTAAGACTGGTTGTCTCTTTCGGGCCACAGGTAGTCCTGTAACAACTGTCAGAGATCTACAAATGACAGCCGGGACCAATGGCTTAACGTGCTTTTCGAGGCGCGGAGGAAACTCTGTATGTGACCAACCTAGGCAAGCGCTGCCTAACCTGAAGATGGACCCGAGCGGCTGTTATTATTTAGCCACGAGCTCCCCCTTACCATTATTATCTTTTATGAAAAAAAACCTTATTTCTAGGTAAAAACGTGACAGATGACGACATGAAGCAATTGCTAAGAATACTAGTGAAAGCATTGGAGTCGTTCAACGACCTAGCTTTATTGGAGGCTCTCATCATGGCTTTGACGAGGCTACAGCCGCTGCTGTACCCGGTAAGTGTGTGGATTTAATGTATTTAACTTGCAGTTACGTAGGGCAACATTGTGGATATTATAGAAAAGAGTTAAAATCGACTTCCAGAAGATTGAAATATTTCCGTGTGTGATATATTTTAGGTAGTCACATAATTACAATTTAGTCTTATGTAGTTAGACTGCCTCGTTCGTCTAGTGGTCGCAAGCACGACTGCTGAGCATGACGTCCTGGGTTTGATTCTCGTGTCGAGGAAAGTGTTATTGGGTTTTTCCATCAGGAATTTCTCAGTAGCATCCACGGAGTCTGAGATTTGCGCCCGTTTCATGGCAATTGGCTCGCCCCCTACAACATGGGACTTAAACATAACTGGCAAAATGTGGGTGTACTATTAGGTACACCTCTACCTAACCCTTCGTGGATTACAGGCGTGATGTTATGTTATGTTAGTTTCTGCTTACCCCTATGTAAATAATGCGCGAATTTATGTTGTATTGTCTTTTAAGTGGCATACATATACATATACCAAAATCATTAGCGATTGCTAATGAATTTGGCTCTCCGAAGAGTTTCATCAGGTCTTCACCAAGTTTAAATGGGACCATCATCTCATTATCTTGTCCTTATCCCATCAAAGGGGAGGTCCCTGGTCCCCGGTCATACAAAAAATTAAAGAAATAAACACAATGTAAGAGACAAGACGCGTAAACTGTGATTGCAGCATATGATGATCGATTCTAGACCCCCTTTTGCAGAAATTATTCGTCAGATATTTAAAAAAAAAACTGCTGTTTCACACAAAAATATACGCTTTCAAAATGCATTTAATACAGTAGAGTGTATAGTTTCTGATCAAGATACACGACCTTCCTGAATATTGTCTCTTAACACTAAACAATTTTTTTCCAGGCGTCACCAATCCACAAGGCACTATTCTGGGTAGCGCTGTCCGTGCTACAGCTAGACGAGCCGACACTATACGCGGCCGGACTCGCCTTCATGGAGCAGAACCTGCACACGCTGGAGTCGCAGGGGCAGTTCCAACATAAGGTGAATATGGCTGGCAAAAAAAAATCATATCGGCATATGATATTCTCAATGCTGGGACACATTGCGTCTCTCAGTTTAGTGGCGTAATACTAACGCAGATTGGGATTCTACAAAATCCAACGAAAAAAAAACCGTTATTTTTTTTTTGGTGTCTACTAAATGTTGATTTTTCCAACGTCAAAGTTTTGACAGGTTTATTTCCGCGAGAGATTTTGGTCAAAAATTCAAAATTACTTCTTAGATAAAGATTTAATAATAAATAATAATATTCCATTTATTTCAGCTAACAAAGACCCATAGATAAATACCTTAACCTATTTAGGTTAAAGTATCATACAAACACACACACACACAGGCACACATACACACACATACACACACACACACACACACATACACACTAATAACATTTTTGTTAGTATAAGCAACTTAAACCTATGTTAGTAACACTTCACTTGCACGATGTTTTGTGCGTTCTTGTTGGCTAAGACAGTTAAATTGTTTCTGTGGGACTTCGTCGAGCTTCATTGTACTTACAGTGACCTAAACACGTCCGTACAAAAAATTACGTACTGTCACACACCCACACAAACACCCGTACTACACATCTACTAACATTCGTCTCGCATACTTAACCTAGATTTTAATCATAATAAATAAAACTATAAAATGTATGATTCCCTATTACAATCTGTCAGCGCGCCTAGTACATAATTTATAAAATGAAAAATGGTATAGGGATGGGATCCTGATGTCCTGAAACACAGGCCAGGACTGGTGCCTAGCTTAGGCACCAGTCTCCCACAATATATATTTACCTGAATTGTGTATCATTGTCGAATCTGACCGATGTAAAATAATTTATATATTTTGTGGTGAGAAAATAAAGTTGATTGATTGATTGTCTCGGCGCTTTTCTGGTGATCGCTACTGTTGATTCTGACGTACAGGAGTTGCAGCGGTTTGGGTATAGTGTGGCTTGGTTGCTCCCAAAAAAAAGCTTTTTTCCATGGAATAAAACTGACGTCTGAAAATTCAAAATTACTTTTTGGATAAGGATTTGGGTGTTGGAAAAATCATTCGATTTGAAAATTAACTTGAATCTTTACTTACAGACGTTAGAACAAGTGATGATGGAAACTCGGGAGCCGTTGGAGTGGCACTTCAAGCAAATGGACCATGCTGTTGGTTTGAGGTAAGTTTCTGTTCGTACGGTATGTCTCACACAAAAATATGGCATAAACGGTGTCACAAGACCCTTAACGAAGCCGAAAGGCACTTGTTCTCCCCGTCATTGCGACCATTTTTTTGTTCTAAACCATACCTGGGAACCTTCTAGTTACCGAGATTTTGGCTTCAAAGTTTCAACTTTTTCACTAGTTTTGTTTTTTAATATTGACATGTTTTTTATATTATAATTATGATTTTTACTTTAAACACCTCCACGACCCTTACTCGGCCTTCTCACAGAACTACAAATATTCTCACATTATCGTCTTCCATTCATCAGCAGACAAGTCCAATTCAGTTTTGGTCTTCACGAGCGCGTTGTGCATCGTAAGCATACGCGGTATAGGCGAAGTGGATCGAGCTACAGTGCGAGAAAATGGAACATTAAACAATTTATGCTTTCTAGAGCGATTATAATTATTTAGAAGAAATAATTGACACAGCTCCGCATGTAAATCCGAGGCAGACAACGCTGTCTTAGTCAAAAAAGCTTTACATCATAAAACGAAGTAACTAAAAACGTTGCCCTACACTGGGAACTTCTCCTGCATCGTGGTTGCGTTAACAAACATTTAAACTCACATACACAAACAGCCAGACCCGGAACAACTACCTCTAGATCATACAAATATTTGTTCCGTGCGGGGATCGAACCCGCGACACGCAGCAGTCGATCGCTCAGCCACTGCGCCAACCGTGCCGTCGAACTTTATTTTGAAACAGTAATATTTTCCTCTGTATGGACAGCTTCCGCTCCAACTTCCACTTCGCGCTGGTGGGGCACCTGGTGAAGGGCTACCGGCACCCCGCGGCGGCCACGGTGTCGCGCACGTGCCGCGTGCTCATCAAGCTGCTGTCGCTGGCCGCCAGCGCCGCCACGCACCGCGACAAGTTCCACGTCACGCCCGACACCGTGGCCTATCTTACTGGTGAGTGCCATCTGGAATGGATAGATGGATGGTTGGTGAAGAATATGGAGGTACGTGGATAGCGGAAGTGAAATCAAACGACAACGACTTGGTAGCGTAACGTATAATCGCAGACTGACCTTGACAATCAAGGAACAATATACAACAAATTTTTTAGTATATGCGAAACCTGAATATAGTTTGTTCAGAATAAGTATCTGAATCGATTCCAATAATTTTTAAACCATGTTAAATTTTTTCCCAAAAATATTTAAAAAAATTAAAAGTTGGACACCGAGCGACTTTAAGTACCTATCGCAATAATTTAGGTACCTACTCCCAAATTATTATTATCAATGAGCTCAAGACGACGCTGGAAGCGCGCGCTGCGTGGTGACCGCGTTTTTGTGCGGACAACTAGGTAACAGAACAAGCTTATAACTTTGTGATTTTTCATGACACAGTTTTGAAACTTTGTACATAGATTCTTTACATAAAAATACTAGACACGTGTACCAGGTTTCGCATATACTAAAACTAATGTTGTATAAAGCGTGTAAATGAACCCTTATCAAGGCCGAAAGGCACTTGTTCTCCCCGCTATTGCGATCATTTTTTTGTTCGGGATCATACCTGGGAACCTTCTAATTACGGAGTTATTGGGGGTCAAAGTCCCAACTTTTCCACAAGTTTTACTTTAAATACTAGTTTATAACTTTAAATACCTCCATCATCGTTTACTATTTAATGCTTCCATAAGCACGATGTTTTGAGTGCGTTACATCGAGTCCTACCGTAAAACGCGATTTTTCACCCCAAATAAAAGTCGTTTCCCGGCAATAATTTTTGCGTAAAGTTACTTAGTTTGATACATAATGCTTGGTTGACGGTTTCGTGAAGGGTCCGTTTACATCCTGTATAAACTAATTATGAACACATACATCACAGTTCGATGTTTGGTACTCTTTCACGCAGTAACTACTAAACGGATAGATAGTTTTTACCTGGATTAACACATGATACTTTCATTTCATTTCATTCATTTATTCATTAACAATTTATATTGTGTTGAACATTACATATGTCATCAATATATTATATATATGTAAATACTAATAATAATAGTTGTTCTCTGAATATTCTGACATTGAATTTGACATTATATTTTGACATTGAATTTTATTTAATATTAAATAAAATTATCGCATGCAGAAACGACATTTAAAAGCCTATTAAAATTGAGTGAAATGTCGTTTCTGCATGCGATAATTTTATTTAATATTAAATAAAATTATCGCATGCAGAAACGACATTTAAAAGCCTATTAAAATTGAGTGAAATGTCTCGTTCAAGAGTCAATTCATTTAAAATATGTCAACAAATAAATACAATGCCAAAATATAATATCAAATTCAATGTCAAAATATAATGTCAAATTCAATGTTAGAATATTCAGAGAACAACTATTATTATTAGTATTTACATATATATATTATATTGATATATATTTATAGTATTTTGATATATCGTTATAGTATTTTATATATCCTTGTAGTTTATCTTAGTAATAAATTAAATTTTTGCAGATATATTTACACCTACCACTGTTTGTCTCTGCATCACCAAAGGTTGACTGGTAGAAAATGCCTATGGCATTAAGTCCGCCTCTGTACTTTGTGCTTGAAGTGTTAAATAAATAAACTTCGTCTCGGTCCTAGATTAGCATAGTGCTGAAGTCAAAAAATAATTCAAATTAAAGCTTGTTTACTGCTATTATTTTAAGTGACAAATTTTTATCATTTGACATAAATTCTGATACTGAGTAAAAGCATTTTTCCAACAAGAAGGCTTTTAATTTAGTTTTAAATGAGTGAGAGCTATAAATTAATAATTTTAAATCAGTCGCCCATTAAATAACTCCACTGCTTGATATCTGGAACAATGCTTAGCTATGTTAAATTTTGTCTTGTGTTTAAATACCTTCCGTCTTGTGCTTTCTCTTATCTCACGTTCCTCTTGTGATTCATACTTTTTATCTTGGTAGTACGATCTCGCAGTACAATTCCCAAACTCCACACGGGCGAAGCCGCGGGCATAAACTAGGAATAATTTAAATAGGTAGGATATAGGAACTCATTTTGTATTTAAACGTCAGTTTTTGGAATCATCGTCTCCGAATACACTACGATAAGAATTGCCCGTGCCACGAAACCATACGTGTTTACGCATCCATACGGCCCATCACCCAACGAAACGCGGACAGCGACAGCTCGCGCGCACGCGCACCTGGCCCCTCGCGTCGCCGGCGCATGTCATGACTTTAGCAAACGACCGCGAGCGCACACACAAGCACACGCGTCACATTACCTACCTACGCTTATCAATTATTGTAACTTTGATCTAAATATATGTGTCGGATTGTCAGGATTAATTCCGTTCGACTCGTACATCATGAAAACACACTGGGTGCGATACACTGTTTCTATTAAACTAACAAACTACTTGAAATTACAATTTAACCCATAACACGGGGCACTATGAATCGGGTATAGTTCCGGGACGGTCTCATCTCTGCTACGATTTGACACTCAATGCCGTCTTCGCCTCGAGCTATAAACATCACGGCTCTGTCGAACCATGCTGTGGTGTGAGTAGACTGATAAGTAGGTCGCGTGATGTCACCACTGGCGCGCTTGCGATTCATTCCAAGTCCGTACTAATGACCGGATCCGACATATGTATCAATGTAGTACCTAACAAAAAGGTCATCAAGAGCTCCCGAAATGCTGAAGACCTCACATACACAGTTTATCATTAACAGTACGGAATGTGTGAAGTTCGGAAAAATATATCCAACATTTTTTATTTGTTTAATTTCTTTTACAGCGCTAGTCTGCGTGAGTGAAGAAGTCCGTTCCCGTTGTCACGTGAAGCACTCTCTACCCAAATGGTTGCCTGATAACTGTGACCACTACTGTCCCACCGCTGAACATCATCAGGTATGTTATAGTTCTAATTCTCCATTATTTGTACGATATTCAGAGTAATATTCGAAACTATTTATTTGGGTTGAGCAAAATCAAAATCAAAATCAAAGCATTTATTTCAAGTAGGTCAGTTACAGGCAGTTTTGAATTGTCAAAACAAAGGAACAAAGAAATCATAGCCTAGATAATTATTTTACGCTAAACGGATACGTTATAACATTATTCAGGGGGCCTACCATAACGTCTTAAAGCAGGAGTAATTCCAGTGTGGGAAAGAGATGACGTTAGACGACCTGTATAGCTCTGTCTCTTTCCGACACTGGAATTACTCCTGCTTTAAGACCCCGTACTGGTAGAAGAAGAATAATGTTTTAAATTTTTTTAGCGTTCTATTTTTATTCTTTCCGCATTCACAGATCTGTGGTGTAAATGGGCCTAAAATTACATTTTCTATGATCAAATAAATCTTATTTAGAAAAAAAATTAACTTCTGATTGATCTCGGATCGGACAAAAAAGTACTGGGTTATTCCATTAGGAATTAGTCTAAAGCAGCTCATCTGCCCAGCCTTTTCCCAACTATGTTGGGATCGGCTTCCAGTCTAACCGGATACAGGTCAATATCAGTATTTTACGTTGAGCGACTGCCTATCTGACCTCCACAACCCAGTTTACTGGGTAATACGATACCCCTTGGTAAGACTAGTTGTCAGACTTTCGGGCCATTACCTGAAACGACTGTGTACAAATCGCAGCCGCGACCGACGGCTTAACGTGCTTTCCGAGGCACGGAAAAAAATGGGTATGTAATTGGTAGTCACCCATCCACGGACCAACCTAAGCAAGTGCTTAACCTAAGGATCTACCAGAGCTGCTGTTATTATACAGCCACGAGCTTCTGTTACCTCGCCCCATGATCTAGATTATTTATAACCTGCTAAATCCGTGTATTAAAGTAACACCTTACTAACCCCTCCTAGAAATAAAGACGTGATGCTATATTATATTATATTTTATTTCTAGTCCTCGATCCTGATCCAGCCGTCATCATCACACAGTTCGTGCCACAGTCGGCGACAGAAATCCTGGGACGTCCTCGATCAAGTAGCTATATCTTCTGCACATGGTGGTAAGTTAAAATGATCAAAATTATTATAATTATGCAGTCTTCAGAATTATGGAGGGTGTATCTATAAAGATACCGCATAATTACGGTGTCAAAAATGCTGTTTGTATAGAATTTTTGAACGTTATGTGACGGAATCGCTTTCTTAAGTAGATACACGCGGTTATGAATGACAGTTTTCAATATGCATGCAAAACCGATTTCCATCCCAAGGAAAATTGTACGGGCTGCGGGACTGTTCGAAAGAGATACCGCGGCCTTGGAATAGAAAGGGCAAAGAAGGAACATGGTAGTCAGTACAAGTCTGACACTCCCTTCCGCTCCGCCCAGAGCGCAGGGGGGGGGGGGGGGGTCAGTTGATGATTTCCCAACCGAAAAAAAAAGGATAACTGTACAGTTGACTCCTACAAACGTTCATGCATGCCTATACAGTTTGACTGTACTGGCAAAACAGCGCATGCACAACTAATCATCGGCGGCAATCATGGCGGACTTTAGAGTACCTAAGTTTAGGTGACTGATCCTTTTACATGGGATGGCTACGAAGATGTTTTTAAAGAGCGCAAATCATACCCTCCATGTTTTCATACTAAAGGAAGGAATTCATGAGGATTTACACAAAAAAAAGACTTCAAGCAAATGGAAACCATAAAGAGGAAGATCCCATCCGCTACCACTACGTCATTTTATAAATGCTGAAACTTTTTCTGTGAAAGTACCTTATTAGAGGTCGGACCAATGGGATATTATGAAAATTCGGTTGTGGTGACTTTGGCACATATTAGGTAACAAAGGTGTGCTAAATAGCAGATAAGTTACGTCATATTATAAAGCGTGACTTTTTGATATTACATAAGGGCTATTATGATGATTCACCTTCTCCACTGCCAGACACTTTGTGTGGTAGAAAACCCCTGCCAGACACCTTTAAAGTATGTTAAATTGTGACTGAACTTTGTTACTTAGCATAATCAGCCTATGTTCCGTCTGCACACACTCTATGAGAGGGAATGGGCCACAATCCACCACGCGGGCCCTGTGCGGATTGGTAGATGTCCACAGAAAAGTATCAGCAATTCTAAAATGGCGTAGGTCTTGCAGTCACGAGATCTTGGTCCATCAGATGAAAAAGAAGGAAGCATTTTAAGTATTTTTCTCGGCTCTATACCCTAATAATGTTGACAGGTAAATCACCAACATTACAATCGAGCAGCGGAGGGCACAGTCCCCATCTCGTCACCATACCGCATCAGGTAATATCATTAACATATTATTGTAGTTTTTACTTATTATTTTACTAGTATACAAGAGTTTATTGCACCACTGTACACCAAAAAAGCGTTTGAAAAGTTGTAAATCGACTGTCAAATATAAAGTATGTTATTTAGCCGTTGTGGTTGGTTGCAATGCAATAACAGCAACCAAACAAATCGCTGATATGTGATATCAAAGTCTTGATATAGGGTAATCTTGTATGGCCTGATATTTATTTATAATGTTCTTTAGAAGACTTAAAGCTAAACAAAACAAAATGTATTAAATTATAACTAACTACTCTACTTTATTATAATATTGTCATTGCAATGTTTGCTTGAATAAAGCACATACAATTAGTAAAATTAATATTTTAAGTGTAAAACATAAAATGTAAACAAGCCAGATAGAGGTAAATGACGTCACATAACATGACATTAATGGCCGCGACAGTCACGGACGTTTGAACTGTCGTAGAAAAGTGCAGTAGTTGCACTTAACTTTTAAATATTTTCTTGGGTTCATAGTACTATACAGGGTGTAAGGGACAGCCCTCCACAAACCGATGAGGTGAATTCAGTATATCATACTAAGATGACCGGTAAAAGAAATGATTTCAGGAATGTTATGGGAATCCAATAAATTTGATTTGTTTTATTTCCTCATACGCAAACTTTCGTTAAAGAGGCAAAACGCACGCAGCAAACGGCAAGCGCGACGTCTAGTTCGGTGAACTCTGTAGCTAGGCAGGAAGTGAACAACAGATTTCACGCGTCGTTCATTAGAGTATTTCAACATCCATTGTTGTATTTTTGTTTTTAGCCGTATTCTTTACATAAATGGAGTTCTGCGTACAGGGAATGTAATTTTACATTGAAATAAAGGAAAAGTAACTGAAAAAAAATAAAAATAAAAAAATCCGGTGAGATTTCCGGTGGAATATGATTCAAAATAAGAAGCTGAATGCACCCTGTCAGTTTGTGGAGGGCTGTCCCTTACACCCTGTATTTTATTGATTTAAGTGAAGAAAAAATTACATGCATATTCCCTATTATTCCAAAGTGGATATTTAATTTACCTCAAAGACTTGTGCTTCTGCATAAAAAGGTGGTTGTTTTTCTTTATCGTGTGGTTAATGCCTAACCTGGTGTCGGAGTTTTTATGCCTCTGACTTGGCTTGACATGCCGTCGAGAAATATCTCTCAATCTGTCTATGCCTAATGAATTGGGAGTCAAAATAGCTACTATGTGGAGCCCTGACACTGCCAGAAGGCGTCGCAACAGACCTCGTAGAGGGTGTCAACAAGAGCTGGATAATACAGACCAGTGCTCCATATTAGCCTGGAAGGAAAGAACTGGAAGTCATGGGTCTAGCAGTAGCAGTAGGATGATACAAACGAAACAGTACAGTAACAGCGTACGTGCTACTATTAGCGTGTTTCAGCTTGCATGTGTTTAATTCTACGACAACGTGTTTGCGTGAGAGCGTAGCGTTTGTATTACGTCATCACTTTGAATAGTTATATGTTTTCAATTATCTGTATTTGTCCGAGCATAAAAGGCTTTGTATTTTAGTCAAATTAGTACATAAAGGTATGCTATGCTGGTGGTATAAAAAAGGTGGTGCAATAGACTCAATAGAATATTGTATGTCGGTGTTTAGACAAGGAATGGCAGAAACAAGATTTATTTATAATTTTTTTATTATACATCTGGTTTGGGAAAGTATAAGATGAAAATGGCGTTTGAAACACCTGAAAAACGACTTAAACTTAATTAATATTAGTAAGTGTAGTATTATGGGGAAGAAAACTCTCAGTCAATCCTATTTTTTTTAAATATGAAGGAATCTATATTTTAGCATCGCCATCGGTTAAATTAAAATTTTGAGAGCAACGAAAATGTCAACGAAACAACGTTAATTTTAACGTTTAACGTCCAAACGTTTTATAATTTGTTATTTCAGAAAAGGTTCTTCTAAATAACTACGAGAAAAAAATATAGCCTATTCCACGGTTACAGTGTGTATCACGATGACCCTTCCACCGTGTATATCAACGTTTTGTCGACCTACAAAGTGAAAATCAAGGATCATATAAATTATAGTACTCTGCAGTAAAAAAAATAATAGTGAAAAAGCACTCAACCCAAGAAAAACTCTTACAAAAACCTGCTCTTATCTCCACACATTCCCGAAGAGCACCTTATGAAGATAGTCTTTCCCAAACAGATAACCGATTGGCTTATTAGCATTTCATTTGAGAGTATGATAAGCTTTTGTGTTAAGTGACATTCTACTATCATGACAGAACGATAATTATCATGTGTTGTGATGAAAATACTTTAGAAAGATGTCTTTTGTAATTGTCCAGTAAATAAATTTCATTTTAAAATAATTTATTTGAAAAACAGATAGCTAAAAATATGTAAAAAAGAGCCCCCTCCTTGTTAGCTCCGCCACGTTCAGATAATAAAACACCAGACAAGACATTCTGCAAGTATTTTCATCAGTTTTATCTAGTACACAATGACCAAAGTAAGTTTCGATGAATTTTGACAGATCTTAGGAAAGTAGGGAACCGACCAGCCCCCGTATTCATAAATGCTTCGATTTGATTTCGATTCGGAAATTCTTATGTCTATCTCGCTCACTTTCGTTACGCCAAAGTAGATGGACATACGACTTGTTGAATCGCAGTATTTGTGAATACGGGTCCAGGGCTTGAATGGGACAAATGATAGCTGTTCATGTCGCTACTTACTGGTCGGAAAATCTGAGTCATCGGTAGGCCTAAAGAAAAAAAAAACAGATTACCCTAAACATACAAACAATTGACGACATGGTTGCCACAGTGGCTGAGCGATTGACTGCTGCGCTGCGTGTCGCGGGTTCGATTCCCGCACGGAACAAATATTTGTATGGCCTACAGGTATTTGTTCCGGGTCTGGCTGTTTGTGTATGTGAGTTTAAATGTTTGTAAACGCACCCACAATACAGGAGAAATTCCTATTGCGGGGCAACGTTTTTTTTTTTTAAATAAAAATTCACTGACTGGTAACGGACAGAATAAACAGCTATGTCAAGACACGTAAAATTTCCCCAAGACTTTCTAAAGTGACATAAAGAAGGATTTTCAAAAATGTATCCCCTAACGGAGTTAAATAGGGAGTAAAACTTTGTATGGAAAATTAATTGTATTGCCACTGGGAAATCTCATTGGGCTCTGAGTCTATAAATACATGTATGTTGGTCATTCAGTACTAGAATCTCAACACAAACAAAAATCAATCGTTACGTTGATTCATGCAGTCATTGATAGTAACGTAATTAGTAATTATACTTATGTTTTGTTCTACTTCCTTTTCTTGTGGCGGATTGAAGAGGTGTGTTTCAAAATATACTACCAATTGAGCTTTTTAAATTACAAACATAAATACAAATGTCATTAAATGTGTTTTAAAAAAAAAACGATAAAATCCAGACGGGATGGGTTTTCAAGTTTCCAAATATGTAATTGAAATGATTATATTTCTTTAAGAATGAGCTCTGTGCATTGCTAAAGAATCATTGCCGTTTTTCAAATTGTGAAAAATATCTGCATCATCCAATAGTCATCGTCGGTCGGACAAATAACCACACACCAAAGCTCAAGGTAGTCCAATCCTCTTGCCAATTAACTTAAGCTGTCTTCACAGTGAGAACTCACTGCATGAATCGAGTTTTTGAAATATAACAATATTAGCACGCCGATGCCCTCGACGAAGTCAAAAACAACATTAAATAATTTTGCCTTTGCAAAACCACTAGCAAAACTAATAAACGGATATTTCCCCCCTCTTCAACCCGCCAAACCAAACTAATTCTGTACTTATCTTCCAGTTAGTCCACGTACGTACTCATGTCACTGTTGTCTTTTTACACGCTCCTACGGATTTGGTTACATTGTATCGTTCGTATTGTTAACTGATTATGTCCACAACCCGCTCGCTGTATTGCGTTATATCCGTAACCTTAATTTTTGAATATCATGTTTTCTTCTATCGTTTACTTTGGCGTATAAATGAATAAAAACATCTCGTATCGACAAACGTTTTGGGAAAATGGAATTAATACAAAACGAATATAACGTAAAACGTCACTCTATCCTATCAATTATTTACGCAACCCTAACCATTACTTCTTCAAACGATACAATAACTTTTTGAATAACATCGTTATTTATACCGTTGTTTCATTTAACACGTTATTATCAATAACGTTATTCCTCACTACGGTTTTTCTTTTGCGTAAATAACTGTGTATCTGTATCAACATGCTTGTGCACTGCTTACCTCAATAGACATCAGCTAGAATGCTTTTCAAGACGCAGAGATCGTTCTCTGTACCTACTTCGAAAGATACCATCGGCCCGCCAAGAGTAACGACGTTTTATCTAACGTTATTTATTGTTGTATACCTTATAACGTATTGTGATAAATACTGGTTTTTTTTTAACTTCGAGTATATGTTTTTTATTTAACAATGTGCAGCCTTAACTACCTATTTCGTTTCTTTAAATTACATCTTTCAAAGTAAATAATTTATTTATTTCAATTTTTGTTTATTTTTTTTTACAAATTGTGTTACATTTTATCGCAAAACGTTATTTTACCCTTTAACCCCAAAATACTGTGACCCTTTAAATTATTATAGTGTCCATTAGAAAATCCCTAAATCCCGGTAATTTAAAATTATTCAAAATTTGAAACCTGCATGGTTTACCCTTAATAATTGGCTATAAACAAGCTAGTTTTGTTATCAATGGTAATATTATGAGAAGAATTGTTACAGAAAAATAAGAAAAAAAACGCCATCCAGAGATCAACGTTAAAATGTAGCTTTTCTAACTGGATGAACAAACAGTGGTCATGTCTTTTATTTAAATTGAAGCTAATATTTATACAAGGTGGAAGGGACACCGACGCTAAAACGGTTACCACGTAGTCAGTACATAATTCTGAACGCGCCCACATGGGCTGCGGGACTGTTCGAAAGAGATACCGTGGCCCCGGAACACAAAGGGCAAAGAAGAAACATGAATGGGTTTTAGTCAGTAGAAGTCTGACACTCCCCTCCGCTCCGCCCAGAGCGGGGCGGGTCATTTGATTGATTTCCCATCCGAAAAATAAACCCACATAAAAAATCGTTTTTTTTTAATCTGCTGTTCGATACATTTTGACCGTGTAGGTATCGCAATTTTGTAGGAAGGCGCTGTTTTATTAGTAAAAAATTTCTATGTTGGGGCGGGGGGGGGGGTTCACAATGATTATTTACTGAATACGTGGTAACCGTTTTAGCATCGGTGTCCCTTCCACCCTGGATACTACAATATTGTCGGGTTTACCGATTACACCGTTTCACATAAATACTTTAAATAGTTTTTTCACGATTTTCTTCTCACAATTTTACTATAGATGAAGACATTTCAAAACATTTAAACAAAAAACGTAAGTCAAATTTTGAAAACTCGACTAAAACAATTCTGCTGACTTCAATACATAACTTTCAATCAAAATTTCTTCAGGTATCAAAAGAAGTTTACACTCATAGCTACACGATATACACTGTAGTATGAGTTTGATATAACACAAATCACGTGCACAAAAATATAATGAAGCTAAGCTACATACCTACTAATCTTTTGCTTCTGGCTCGGATGAAATATCTTATTTTCAGTATTGAACATGTTATCATCTGGAGAAGCTCTTGGCTACATAATAACAGCCGCTCGGAGCATTCTTCGTTGGTCTGTGGATGGGTGACCACCAATTACATACCGAGTTTCCTCCGTGCCTCGGAAAGCACGTCAAGCCGTTGGTCCCGGCTGTCAATTATAGATCTTTGACAGTCGTTAAGTAGTCAGTGGCCCGAAAGTCTGACAGCCAGTCTCACCAAGGGCGAGATAGGCAGTCGCTCCATATAAAATACTGGTATTCATCTGCATCCGGTAAGACTGGAAGCCGACCCCAGCATAATTTTGAAAAGGCTAGGGAGATGGTGTTGTTTTGACCGAACCTTTTCTCTTAAAGATCTTCGTTAGGAGTAGACTCGACTGCTATCTGCTATTCGTATCTGAATACTGTAAAACATTGGTATTTTCGACGGTTCTAGTTAGACTGAAAGCCGATTTCAAATGTGAAAAGTAAAGAAATCTTCTAAAGGCAAAAAAGTAATTCGTTCAATACTGAAAAATTGACTTCATTTGGGCATTGTAACAAAAGAATTTATCACTTAAGCACCACAGCTAGAAAAATCGATTTTTCTACTCGACTCTAACCGGACACTTCGCCACAAAAGCCACGAGACATGAAGTCTAACACACAACGCGCTTCTAGATTTAGCTGATTTAAAAATAACTATAAAGATACAAAATAGTTAAAAATATATAGTTTTTTTAAACGATACATAGTTGCTTCCGAATATTACCCTAATGTCCGTTTTTATTATGTCTTTCACCCCACGTCCAATATGTTTGTCGTAATGTGTGGTCTTGAAGTTTCAACGTGTCTTCGTAACTTTCTCTTCCAATTGTTCTTGCACGCGTAGAATGACCACCGTAGAAACTGGTTTTGTCGATGGAAGAATCGACAAAATGACAGATATCTTTTGTTGTTCTGTCATTTTGTCGATTCTTCCGTCGACAAAACCCGTTTCTACGTGGTCATACTACGCGTGCAAGTCTTGTCTTTGTCATAGTTCTATGTTTTTTCTAGTGGAAATATATTGACCAAACTTTAGCTGTCTCCGATACTCATTATCCTCTTAAAACGGTTAATGTACCGTCATGTCCACGAAGAAAGTAAACACGGAAGTTCGACGGATCCGAAAAAAGCTAGGGCTTTGTTCGGATCCGTCAAATAACAAGGACTAATAAACTGTCAAAATGTGTGAATACTCCTAAAACAAGTTAGGTATATCTCAACGAACGAGAAAGTGGAAGACTCAGAACCGGGTATTACAGTGTAACTTGGGAGACGCCATATCCCAGAACTGCGATAGGCTGAACGGATTAGAAGCTAAATTAGGAGAGCCGTGTATTCCAGGATATGGCTCCAAGTCTATTTAGCACCCGAACAAAACGCTATGCTTCCACATTTATTGTGCGAACCGCCAGTCTGTGGAATTCGCTGCCGGCTTTCCTTGATCATTATAATCTGAATCTATTCACAGTTCAAGTGAATCGGTTTCTTCTTGCAAGCGTGCTCCACCCAAGGCCGCATCATCGCTTTACATTAGGCGAGTTGCGAACAAAAGCAAGCCTATTCAGATCGTTAGACCTTGCCAGATTTTGCTTTACTTGGCGATAAATAAAACAGCTTCGAAAACAGTTTCCCGAAAGACTTCCCTGCAACTTCAACTCACTATTGTGGGCGATACAATGATGACTCATTGAAAACCAACGCGTTTTCAGCATGAAGAAATGACATCCGAATTATGCAAGGATCCCCAAACTTGGAAAAGGATAGCCTATAGACCTAGTCCATCTACTGGACTCCTCAGACTTCTCTGTGAGAGGGGGTGAGCTATAATCGCACTTTTCGGCGGAAATGCTAACGCACGCGGCAGTATCAACGGTGCGATCGGCATCACACTCTATTTCTCTCTAGCAAATAACGGTCCTGATCGACAAAAAAGGATGGAACCATGGAAAAGTCCGTGCTGCCAGTCCCTAATGCAACACGCAAGCCCAGTCTGTAAAAATTATTTAGAAATTATATTTTTAATCCGCCAAATTAGAGCAACCGACCCTAATTTTTAATATTTCATAAATTCTTTCGCCACAAAACTTCAAGACCACACCCCTCCTTGTCCCAGTATATGTCCCTCTTCTATTACACACATGTACTAACATCTTCACGCTGACGTACAGGACAGTGAAGGCAGAGCTCATAGCATGCAGCATGGAGCTACCGGCGAGTCGGCGAGGGACCAGGTGGATGCTGACAGTGGATTTGATGTGAGTAATAAGTGCAATTAATTTTGTTAAGTCTTAATTTCTCCCCTTACTGGTATGGAAATGCAAGGAGGAGGAGGATCTCGTGGCGAAATAATAACAGCCGCTCGGGTCGATCTTTAGGTTAAGCCGTGCTTGCCTAGGTTGGTCTGGGGATGGGTGACCACTCATTACATTCAGAGTTTCTTCCGTGCCTCGGAAAGCAAGTTAAGCCGTTGGTCCCGGGTGTCATTTGTAGATCTTTGACAGTCGTTAGGTAGTCAGTGGCCCAAAAAGTCGACAACCAGTTTTACCAAGGGGTATCGTATTACCCAGTACTAACTGGATTGTGGAGGTCAGATAGGCAGTCGCTCCATGTAAAATACTGGTATTCAGCTGCATCCGGTTAGACTGGAAGCCGACTCCAACATAGTTAGGAAAAGGCTTGGCAGATGATGACTGGTATGGAATTGCAAAAATGTATAAATATCTAGCTATAATATGAATTTCAGCTTATGTTCTTCTTATTTTTTCTTCTTTGGCGACGAGTTTGGCACTTTCAGTCCATTAGCGTCTGTGATGTGTAAGCAACAGGACAGGCAGGACACGATATCAAGTGTCCCATCGTTTGAGTTGCATCACCACATTTACACTCCAGGGCAGAGTCATCTATGAATCTCCACCAGAACAGGTTTTCCTTGCTTCGGCTACTTGCGACTGCTGAGAAGATTACGAAATCAATTTTTAATTTCCTCTCATCAGATGGTTGAAGACGACGGTCGTGGTTCGCCAGGCAGCATGGATGATGCCGAGAGGCCTTCTTCCACGAAATCAGGAGACAGCGATTATCCGGACACTTCTACTAAGGTATGGATAGACTTCTTAACAAAGTATTTGGCTTCATGTAGGGTTCCGCATGGGCCGATGCCTGCCAGGGCTGCGGGACTGTTCGAAAGAGATACCGTGGCCCTGGAACACAAAGGGCAAAGAAGGAACATGGATGGGTTTTAGTCAGTAGAAGTCTGACAGTCCCTTCCGCTCCGCCCAGAGCGGGGGGCTCATTTGATAATTCCCAAGCGAAAAAAAAAAAAAAGCATTTGGCTTCATTAACATTTACACTTGAAACCCCCTGTTTTGTGAGTGACTGATTAAACAGATTGAATTAATAACTGAATTAGTGAGTTGATAGTTGCATTAGTGAATTAAGGTGGAAACGCCAGGGTAGCCCATGAAATTCAATTTTTCTTAAGTTTTTTGTAATTCGTTAAATATGATTCGCGTCCGTCCGTAACAAGAATTATAATCAGAAAGCGGTACTTCTGGACACGGCTCGTATTGTTAGGAGGTTCCTCTCTCTGGAGCCCTGACCGCCGCTAGCTTGGACCCTGTTCCCGATACCGGTGGGCTACAATTTTTTTTATTTTTAAATGTTTTTTTTATTTTTTTTTAAGGAATATTTAAAAATGTAAAATAATTTGTAAAAGTTTAAATAAAGGAAATTATAATCATTGAAATCAACAATACAACCTCTAAGTTCATTTAATCATATTCAATGTCTATTTCATCAAAAAGTCATTCAATGGGTTTATTGGTGATTTTAACGATTATGACTCTACATTCGTGATACGGACGCGAATTATATTTTCACCAACATACAACCGTCAGGAGTTATTCCAGTGTGGGAAAGAGATGGCGCTAGAAGACCCTGTCTCTTTCCCACACTGGAATTACTCGTCCTTTAAGACGTCATAGTACCCTGACACTGACCTGCAAATTGCAAAAAACGTAAGAAATTTTGAATTTCGCGGGTTACCCTGGCGCTTCCACGAACGAAGGACTGGCATAAGATAAGAATGGCTGAAAGAGGTGTAAAACACTAAATGAGTTTTAGGTGAGAATTGGGGCTCGATTTAACTAAAATGTGTCTATTATTATTTAACGACGTCGCAGACGCACACGCAGACGTCAACCGACAAAGACACGAGCAGTCCTGAGAGCAACAGTCTGCTCGACCCGTCAGTGCTCTCCGACTTCACCACGCAAGCACTCGTACTCACCGTGCTTGCTACGCTCGTCAAGTACACCACAGGTGAGCGTTACAGCGAGCATCAGCAGACACACGAGCAGCCCTAAGAGCAACAGTCTGCTCGACCCGTCAGTGCTCTCCGATTTTACCACGCCAGCACTCGTGCTTACCGTGCTTGCTACGCTCGTCAAGTACACTACAGGTGAGTGTTACAGCGAGCATCAACAGACACACTAGCAGCCCTGAGAGCAACAGTCTGCTCGACCCGTCAGTGCTCTCCGACTTTACCACGCAAGCACTCGTGCTTACCGTGCTTACTACGCTCGTCAAGTACACTACAGGTGAGTGTTACAGCGAACATCAACAGACACACGAGCAGCCCTAAGAGCAACAGTCTGCTCGACCCGTCAGTGCTCTCCTACTTTACCACGCAAGCACTTGTGCTTACAGTGCTTGCTACGCTCGTCAAATACACTACAGGTGAGTGTTACAGCGAGCATTAACAGACACACGAGCAGCCCTACGAGCAAAACTCTGCTCGACTCGTCAGCGCTCATGTACATCTATTATCAACTGAATCTCTACTGTAATAAAATCTAGAATAGCGTGCTAGAGATGACAGTGTGGCGTGTTTTCATTTTTTTAAAACAACAGTCCGCTCGACCTGTCAGTGCGCGAGAAATTGCTCATATATTGATAGAATCATCCGTATCGCGACTATAATACAGTTCAATATAGCATACAAGAGATGATTCCATGTGACGTGTGTTTGACCTGTTTTTGTTCCAGATGAGGATGAGATAAGAATATTATACCAGTACTTGGCAGAGGGATCAGTTGTGTTCCCTAAAGTATTCCCAGTTATGTAAGTAATACTTATTCACATTTTTAACATAACATAACGCCTGTAATCCCCGAAGCGTTAGGCAGAGGAGTACCTAATAGTGCACTCACATTTTGCCAGTTATGTTTTAAGTCACATGTAATGGGGGGCGAGCCTATTGCCATCAATAGGGGACAAATGCAGACTCAGTGGCTGGTACTGATAAATTCAAATTAATTTAATTCGAGTCAAATTATTTGGGACAAAATGAAAATCATAAGTTTTCTCTGCTGTAAGTATTTGAGATGTTTTTTTTTTTGTTTTTAAAAACCGTTGCCCCACACTAGGAATTTCTCCTATATCGTGGGTGCGTTTACAAACATTTAAACTGACATACACAAACAGCCAGACCCGAAACAACTACCTATTGGCCATACTTTTTTTTTGTTCCGTTGGGGATCGAACCCGTGACACGCAGTGCAGTAGTCTATCGCCACATAAAGCTTAATTACTGCTCACATTTTGACTGTTACATTTACTACATTTTTTTTTTTGTAATTTACATCTCTGCCACCAATTTGCCGAATGTTTTTCAATTTTTTCTACATACCTAATCAATATCCTTTTCACCAACAGTCACAGTCTACTAGACATGAAGATCAACCACGTGCTGATGCATTGCCACGATCAGCTGATACTGAGCGCGGTGCAGAGTATTATACAGGTAAATATTTTTAAACACATTTAAAAA
The DNA here is from genome assembly GCA_905163415.1 of Noctua fimbriata. NCBI lineage: Eukaryota > Metazoa > Arthropoda > Insecta > Lepidoptera > Noctuidae > Noctua > Noctua fimbriata. Next base: position 6,898,290 of record LR990951.1, read on the forward strand.
GTATGTTGTGTACTGTGTTAGGAAAAGGCGAAGCAGATGATGATTTATTGTACTATTTCGTTACTTCTCAGAACATGATAGCAAGCGAAGACGCGAGCCAACAACAGTTGCATTACATGCAGAGTTGCGGCTTCGGCGGGTTGTGGAGATTCGCTGGACCATTCACTAAGGTTTGTACTACTGCTAGTCCAGACTATTTATGACCTAAAGGGGTCCTCCTCACCGAACAAGAGTGGCGCACCCTTTTCCGAAATGAATAAATGCCATTTTTCCCTCCAGAACCAATGCACAGCAGAGAGCAGCGAGCTGTTCGTGAACTGCCTCGAAGCTATGGTCGAGACCTGCCTGCCGGGCGGGGACGAGGCCCTCACTAGGGCGCCGCCGCCAGACCCCGACCACCCCGACCCCAGCGACGGGCACCGGTACCCTGGTGAGTGCAGACACGAAGTCAAGGTCAAAGTCATCCCGAACGAGGCTGCCAGTTGTCTCCGCTGTCATTTGTAGATCTTGAAAGTCTGACAACCAGTCTTATCAAGGGGTATCGTATTACCCAGTACTACCTGGGTTGTGGAGGTCAGAAAGTCAGTCGCTCCATGTAAAATACTGGTATTGGGTGAGCGATGCGGTAGTTTAAACTTTAAAGGATTATACATGCGTCGAAAAAGAATGAAAGCCGTGGATCTCAGCCCAAATCAGATTAGAAGTAGAAAAGGCGACTCCACTTACCAATTTGCTGCGACGGGGATCCTCGTGGAAGTCGGTCGGCCCAGGGGCCTGGACAATGATGGCGATGGCGACGAGCCGTCTGGACACAACTCGACACGCGGGGTTGGGAATCACATTATATTTACGTGTGTTCTAGCAGTTTTGAGTTTACACTGGCGGGGTTGGAGGGCACGCCAAAGTTACGTGTGCCCGTCCGAGGTTCGGAATGAATACTAAATTTAAGATGGCCGCTTTCTCCCGAACGGTGACCTATGAGTTTTCGTTCACTTACCACGATCAGTGAAATCATATAATTGCTGCTTCGTTCACTGATTGGGTGAAAGAGACGGTGCGAACAGGTATTCATCTGCGTCCGGTTAGACTGGAAGCCGACCCCAACATAGTTGGGGAAAGGCTAGACATGAATTATAACGGAAAAGGGAAAAGAACAGTAATCTATTTTATTGTCAAAACTAGCTGTTGCCTGCGACCTTCGTTCGCGTGAAATTACTTTAAAAATATTTGCTATTTTAATCGGATTTTGTTAACAATTTCTTTTTGTATGGAAGCCTAATCCATTTTCTAAAATAAACTAGCTACTCCAAACAACATCTGCTATCTGCCAGTAAAAGTCCCGTCAAAATTGGTCCAGCCGTTTCGGAGATTAGCCGGAATAAACAGACAGACAGAAATTTTAAAAAATGTTTTTTTTTTGTTATAGGTACCGTATTATACTTTCATATTATTATTTATTATAAGCCTATATTGTCCCACTGCAGGGCAAAGGCCTCCCTTCCCTCCTTCTACTTTCCGCGATCTAGTGCGATTGTAGGCCAATCCTTTCATGTACATAAAAAACCGTAATTTAGGATTACGAACAGACGCTTCAATTTTATTTATTTGCATATCATCATCTGAAACCCTGGTACCAGCAATGGCAGCTTGGGCCAGTGGGATATATATTTTGAATAGTTGTCGCTTTGTCTATCCAAAATGTATATCTCGCTGGACCGGTTGCCGACTATCGTCGCGTGGCGTTGTCTGAAGACAAGGGGTTTTTTGAGGATTTTAATCTTCTTTGTGTTTTAATATTGTTTTGTTGAATTATTATTTCCTTTATTTATATATTTACAAATTAATTACATTTTAAATATTAATTTTAAAAAATTTAATGATTTTCACAAACTTTTATTTTGTAGTAGAAGTATTATTCGTTTTATCTAATTACTAGCTGTTGCCCGCGACCGACGGACAGACAGACAATTTTTTTATATTTTTTTTGTGTACCTACTGTATACTTTCATATGCAATCAGTAAAAAGCTATTTTGAAATTACAAACAGACACTTCAATTGTATTTATTTGTATAGATTTAGGCATTGTTTTATGCAGTTTTGTGTTTATTAAAGTCATATTTTTCTTTAAATAACCAACCTTTATAGTTTTTCTTCGAGTCTTTTATTTTGCATTTACTTGTGTTAAAGAAATAAATAACGTCTGGGTGTTTCACTATTTTCTCAACTCGAGTACAGCGAAGAAAGAGGTTAATGTTTTTGTAACAAAAGAATAAATAATTGGTGTAAAACACTCTAAATGATGCTGTAAAGCACTTGTTCTCCCCGTCATTGCGAACATTTTTTTGTTCTAGATCATACCTAGGAACGTTTTAGTTACGGAGATATTGGGGGTCAAAATTCCAACTTTTTCTCTTTTTTTTTTTCTTTTTTTTAATATTTTTTTTTTAGTTACACGTTTTTAATATTATAACTTTACTTACTTTAAAACGTCCCATACTTCTTAGTGGAACACATTGCAGCGATGTACCCGTAATGGCACACTCCCTTTTTTTTACTTTGTGATGTAATTAATTAAAATTTTTGAAAATTAAAAATACTTGTTTTTTATTTTCTAAATGCTACCCTAACAACTACTTTTTATAAAAATAATATTTTATTGAGTTATAAAGGGTTAAATACCCCGGTGCTCTTTAATGCATCTACCAGCACAATGTTTTAAGTGTGTTACATTGATTTTTTCTCCCAAGTAAAAAAAAAAGTCGTTACCCAGCAATCTTTTTTGCGTAGGGTTACTGAGTTTGATGTACAGAATGCTTGGTTGACGGCTGCGTAAAGGGTCCGTTTACACCCTGTATGTATATATTTCTCTTACATTACAGGCGTACATCGGCAGGCGACGCTGTACTGTCCGACACAGGACACCTAGCACGAGGACGAAGAGTAAATACGGAGGGCGCTCCTATTTACTTGTAAGTATTCTATTATTAAATTCTTGCCCATTCTTCTCCATAGAGATCTATGCTTTAGAAAGTGCAACTACAGTACTTTCACAAGTTATTATGCCTTGTGTCTGGGACTGTAGCTTCGCCTTTTTTTTCTGACATTCAAAAGTGTCTGTTATGGTCTAATTGAAATAAATGCTTTGAGTTTGAGTTGAAATCCTCATCTACTCTCGACTACCTCGTTGGTCTAGTGGTCGCAAGCGCCACTGCTTAGCATGGGGTCCTAGGTTCGATTCCCAGGTCGGTCTAAGTGTTATTGGGTTTTGCCATCAGGAATCTCTCAGTCGCAGCCACGGAGTATGGATTTGTGCACGGCTGATGGCAATATCTTCATACATTTGTACTCGAAGTCAAGGTGTCGGTAGTGTTAGGGCACTGGAATTCCAACGACACTCCCAAGGTCACTTGACCATGACCTCCAAGGTCATATACAATAATAATACATATACAATACACCCACATTTCGCCAGCGCAAAATGTGGGTGTACTATTAGGTATACCTCTGCCCAACCCTTCCAGGATAACAGGCGTGATGTCAGCGTGGGTTTGATACCCAGAACCTCATGCTCAGGAGTCACGCTTGCAACCACTCGATCAACGAGGCATTTTCTTACAGTCACCAGAAAATAGCGTTAATCATTTATATTAAAAACCAAAATCAGCAAATAAATATAATCTATATCTGCTTACACTTACAGTCTTAATTCTCTCTTTGCAGAAACAAGGATGTCACGTAATCAGAACCCCATAGCAAAGGGAGCTTTATGTACAAGAAAAAGAAAACCCCGACTCCATTCCTGAAAGTATGGAGTATCAAGCTGTCAAACAAAAATAATACTTATTAGTAGTAACTAACGGTCGAATATGTCAACGCAAAATAATTTTAAGATAAGTATAATGCTATCTCTGTCTCTTTAAGGTAAATTGTAGCGATGCAAAGATTTTTAATAATGTCGTGCGAAAATGAAGCTTATAAGTATAGAGTTAATGTGCATTCTAAAGCCAATATGGCGGACTCCCAAAGATGGCGGACTAGGTATGTTTATATTCTAGGGTTTGCTAAGATGAATATGAAATACAAATGACGTCACACCAATTTCAAAGCTTATTTTTAAGAATGGTTTTTTCACTATAAGCTTGTTTAAATATAGGTCTTGAAAATTCAAAGTACACACAACATATGCTAACGATATTAGCTAAATATTCAAAAATAGGTGTATATTCCTGTGTATTAGATATTAAAAACTAAATGGAGAAAATTATGCTTGTAAATAATAATAAGATATCGTAAGTTACTAATTTTCAAGTAACATAATGACGTCACAGTCTACGTACGCAGCACATATCTTCACTGCTGTCTGCACAGAACTATTCCGCCGTCGTAAGAAAAAAAGGGCACAACTAACATATTTGTCAAAATTGAGTTATATACATATTTAGAATCAGAAAAAAAAGGCACGTCTACTCAATTTTTTATAGAATTTTATCTTCAAGGAATTCGGAGATACAGTAGGCTCAAAAGGCACAAATGAGACTAATATTCATGTTTTATAGAATGAAAAGGCACATTTATTTACCATTATATTGAAAAGGCACAAATACGTAGATGTGACTATTACTTCATACAGATTTTTACTAAAAACTACTTTGAAAAGGCACACTTACAACATAACAAAGAAAAGTCATAAACTTTAAAGTCGATTTTCTCCATATTTATAAAATGTTAGTTGTGCCTTTTTTCATTATGACGGCAGTATTGTGAACCTCGTCTTAACGTATTTCGTAAGACCCTCAACGGTCTCCCCAGGGTAGCAGGAAGCCATCACACCCATTTCGGCTGATGCGCATGCTACATTTTTTTCATCAAAATTATTAGCCGCGTACTGACTGAGCGAGCAGCCGCGTGAGGCAGCCGCGCGAGGCAAATGTTGCGCGGAAAACGTCCGAGGCCGCCACGTGAGGCTGCTCGCTCAGTCAGTAAGCGGCTATTGACAGACATTTGTGTCGTTGCCAAGGTAAGTTGACACCATAAACAAAAAACGAAACTCGATTAATTTTTGAAATTTTGATGTCGTTTGCTAGAGAATCGGAAGACGCTTTGTTTCAGCCAATCGGAAACAAGCAACGTCTCTGTGTAATTTGAAGTGAACACAAATTAGGGAATGGTATTGTACCATTACCCAGGTCACCCCACTCACTGGCGACTGGTCTACAAAGCTGTGGCGAGGTAGTGCTAACTATAAGTCATATTCTGAACCGATAATGATGCAATTGCAAACTATAGTTAGAAGAGTGAAAAAAGCTGCGCTGTACTGCGTATCTTACATTCTCAAAACAAAGTCTCATGACAAAAATATACCTGCTTGAAGTATCAAATCCGACGGCACATTGAAACAGGTCTTTTGACACACTACCATAAGAGGTAATATGCAACTAGTAATAAGGTTTTTAACTCTAAAAGGTAATTTAACATTTAATCCAATAAAAATGGAATTACAAAAAATTAACTATACGTCAAAGTTACAAACAGAACAAAAAGTGAGAAAAAAACGGTAATTTCATAGTTAAAGCCACATTACAAGCCCTACTATACCTAAGTGTGTAGTAAATTAAAAGTAATTTATTCTAACTAAAGATCTTAAAAGAAATAGGAATAAAACATAAAGCGGTAAAAACGGCCAGTGACTAAATGTATTCTAATATGAGTTATAGTTAGTTATAGTTGCTATTATGCTAGCTTTCACACTTAAGAAAGTAACTGTTTTGATGTTAGTAATCCATAGTTATACAGGGTGAATTTTTCATAGCGAAAAATAATCAAAGGCGTCCCGAGTCTAATTTTGATACACTGCATCACTGGATTTTTCAAAAATCGATTGATGCAGTTGCTTTGGGTATTTTCGCTATTCCTCATAGTTTCGAATTTGGCTATCCACGCGCACTTGAAAAATTCACCCTGTATATTTGTATCCCTTGTGTAAATGAGGCTTTGAAAAGTCTATTATCTGCTGAAATTCAGTATTTAGAAAAATTAGATTGCAATAAAACCTTACTAATGACTAAAATAAATAAAAAACTACAGTACTTTTGTGCTTGGTCCAATGCAAACATACTATTAAAATAACTAAAAAAATAATAACAAATCTATGCAAAATAATCGCAATATTTTATGTAGTTTTTCATAAATAGAATCTAAGATAATAGTTTTAGAGTGCAGTACGCAAAATTGACCTAAAAATTAGTTCTACGCAAACTAGAAAACCCATAAATAATAATACGGGGTGGAAGAGACACCGACCCACAAACGGTTACTTCGTATTCAGTACAGCATTCTGAACGGAGGAGTGCGACCACAAACACCGTGACACCAGATTTTTATATATAATATTATAAAATATACGGGGTGTAAACAGACCCTTCACATATCTGTCAACCAAGCGTTCTGTACATCAAACCAAGTAACTTTACGCAAAAATTATTGCTGGGAATCGACTTTTTTTTTTTGGGTAAAATGCCACAGTTTACGAAAGTGCTTAAAGTGACGCACTCAAAACATTGTGCCGATGGATGGATTGAATAGTACGGGGGTCGTGGAGGTGTGTAAAGTAAAAATCTGACATTAAAAACATGTATTTAAAAAAAAGACTTGTGAAAAAGTTGGAACTCTGACCCCCAATATCTCCGTAATATATCTCCCAGGTATGGTCTAGAAAAAAAAAAAAAAAAAATGGGAAGAACAAGTGCCTTTCGGATATGTTAGGGTCTATTTACACCCTTTATTGATAGATAACAAAAAAAAATGCCTACTTTCAACATAGTACAAATATTTTTTGTTTTAGATTATAATTAGATAAATGTTTTTATTCAGTAAGGTGGGGGAGCCAATTGATGACTTTAATATTTTTAAGTGCCATATTTACAAATAAACGAAGTTTTTTTAAACGAAGAATACTTGAGTGAGCTATTAGTAATATTAAAAGCCGCTGAAAACCCAAACTCCATACAATAATTTATAGTATATACTAGAATATTTTTATAAGTGATTTTACACAAATATTAATGTATATTCAAAGCTTAGCTGACATTTGGTTCCTCCGACATATAGGTGAGATAAGAAATCGTTGCTTTATTAAGTGTCATAGTTATGATATACGGGGTGTTTATAAAGATTTCAGTTCTTAAATGAGATAATTATACAGGGGGTGTAAATTTTTATTCTATTACGACTTAAAATGACATGTCTTCGTATAAAAGTCGTCTTAATAAGAAAAAAAAACAGGCTAAATTGTTGATTTCTGGAAAAAAGATAATTAAGAAAAGTCATCACTTTATTGAACACCTCTTAATGCTTTAATAAGCATGTTGTAAGCAATAAATTAATCAGAATCATAATGTTTATTTGTTAACATAGGTAGTTACAGAGTATGCGAGATGTTACATTTTCATATGTGCTCTATGTGAACCCAATCGTTGAAATGTCAAAATAAATTAGCTAGCACGACTTCAAAGACTCGTTCGATATCGAATAGGTAATGTTGAAAACATCAACAACAAAAAAAAACTGGGAGTTTACTCCTTGTAGCGGCTCTACAAAGAATACTACAGTAACGTAGAACAAAAAGTATTACAGCGCCATCTATGACACAGACGGCGAACTAAATATCGAAACACATCTAAAATCCTACATCGCGCAAGTAAAGTTATCCGCGACTTAAGACTATACAACATTAGTTTTAGTATATGCGAAACCTGATACACGTGTCTAGTATTTTTATGTAAAGAATCTATGTACAAAATTTCAAAACTGTATCATGAAAAATCACAAAATTATAAACTTGTTCTGTTACCTAGTTGTCCGCACAAAAACGTTGTCACCACGCAGCGCGCGCCTCCAGCGTCGTCTTGAGCTCATTGATAATAATAGTTTGGCAGTAGGTACCTAAATTATTGCGATAGGCGGTCAAAGTCGCTCGGTGTCCAACTATTAACTTTTTTAAATATTTTTGGGAAAAAATATAACATGGTTTAAAAATTATTGGAATCGATTCAGTTACTTATTCTGAACAAACTATATTCAGGTTTCGCGTATACAAAAACTAATCTTGTATAGATTAACCCGACAACAACTGTCGGGCCCACCAGACATAACACCCGTCTGGTCGGAGGATCCCCCCTTTTCTATGGGGGATGAAGAACTTTACATCCTGTTCTTCATACAAATTATCCCAAATCCTAAATTAAATTTTAAATCATTAAAAAACACCACAAATTGACGTTTGATATTTTACATGTATACTGAATACTACATTCACATTATCTAGTGGCCACGCTGGTATGCTAGTGCCTTGCTGGTATGCTATAGCCCCACCAAGCTTTCCACATATTTAGAAAGAGAGAGGGAGAGTGACGAAAGAGTGAGGGTAAATGTGTACTTGGCGCAGAGGAGCGGGAAGCGCTATGAGATGCGCGAGTATGTTGCGCAGAGAACATACGGCTTCACTTTTTGTTTTACGATCGCTTGCTTTTACGATCCATCTATTTTTCATACCTTGCGCTATAGACCGACCGCTTTAATGAGTCCTCCGCCTTGCCCCATCACACAGTGTTCCGTTTGATCAAAAAAAAATCCCTCTGCTGTTTATTGTATTTATCGATCAAGGGACGCATTTAAAATGCACGAGTAAAACACTCACGTGTCAATTTCAAATACATTTTATTTTTAATGATGAACTTTAGGTGACTTTTTCATGAAAAAAATTAAAATTAATTCTGAAAACGTAACCGTCCAAGATATTTATTTAATATAAATATAGTCTGATGAAGCATCTTTGAGCGCATATTTTCCAGTTTTTATTTTTGCAAAATTGCCTCCGGATTCCGAGTAATATTTTTTTTTCAAATTTTCGTTTTTATTTTTTTTCTCCCTAAAAACTCAAAAGTGCGTCTTGTCACTAGCATTGAAATATTGCTCGTAATAAGGCCTATCATTCATAAAAAAACCACGTTGCACTAGTGCGGTTCTTGGGAAGAATACACCATTTTGTTCGAAGGTCAAAGAACACAACATAGGGTGGTCGCAAAAGGTCTCGGTGGTCGGCTCCATGGTGCCTCACCCCCGTTTCTCCAAGTCACATGTATTAGCGCGGGGTTTTAGCATAAGCGTAACGGGGGTGGACCTCTTCCCGCGCTACGTGTGTCCCTTCATCGAAAAAAAATAGTCCCCAAACGCGTGCTTATCAATAGTATAAATAAAAAAACTAAAAGAAAATGTCTTCCAAGCAGGTCATTGGATGTTATGCCTAAATGACATAAGCTATTGTAATATAGCAAAAATAATTCAAAACAAAATAAAATGAATTAAGGTCAAATTCAGTGACAACCCTAACACTATGTTTTGAAATTGAATTCCTTCTAAAAACCGCAATAGTGCAACGTGGTTTTTTTATGAGTGATAGGCCTTATTAAGAGCAATATTTCTATGCTAGTGACAAGTGGCTGAAAAATCTGAAAAAAAATTATTACTCGGTATCCGGAGGTGATTTTCCAAAAATAAAAACTGGAAAATATGCGCCCAAAGATGCTTTATCAGACTATATTTATATAAATTAAATATCTTGGACAGTTCCGTTTTCAGAATTTATTTAAATTTTTTTCATGAAAAGGTCACCTAAAGTTCATCATTTAAAAGAAAAAAAAGTATTTGAAATTGACACGTGGGTGTTTTACTTGTGCATTTTAAATGCATCCCTTGATCGATAAATACAATAAACAGCAGAGGGAATTTTTTTTGGTCAAACGGAACACTGTGCATCAAAGGCAAATTAAGCGTCCACAAAGTCGTAATGCTTTAAAATAACCATAATCCACGTAGGTATTACGATACTAATTGAACCAATACGCGATCAACCTTCAGAATATTCCATTTAAATTGATAGCTTCGCGAGGACTCATTAAAGCGGTCGGTCTATAATATGAAAATTAGGGAGTACAATCACGAGCACCAATATGTATACACTTTCCTAAATTTAAAAGCAATTTTCGCGACGTAAAACGATTGTAACTTGGAGATAGGATCTTTTTCATAAAAATATTAGTTGCAGAATACTATGTTCGTAACAAGATGACATTTTAATGAGAACAGTAGGAGAAAAACACTTTTAAAGGTTGTTAAGTGTTTACATATTTGTGCTCGTGACTGTACACACTAGCAAAGATTATCTTAAAATTAAGAGAATTTTAATGTAATTCGTGTTAGGAAAAAACTATTTCCGTAAAATATCTTGCTATTTCTAAGATTTTTCTAACATTTCTGGGTGTCTATCGGTGTTTCACAGTTATACCTGTTTATATCTGTTTATATTTTACTTATACCTACAGAATCTATTGAGTAAATAAGGGATAGTATACGTTCAGGTCAGCATTATTCGGTACAGACGTCCGGCAAAAGCGTATACAAGGTGTAAACGGACCCTTCACGAAGCCGTCAACCAAGCATTCCGTAAATCAAACTAAGTAACTCTACGCAATAATTTTTGCTGGGAAACGACTTTTTTTTGGGGTGAAAAATCACATTTTTTACTCTAGGACTCAATGTAACGCACTCAAAACTGAGTGTTTTAATGTTTTAACTTTACTTTAATGACCTCCATGCCCCGTTTACTTCAATTCAAAGCATCCATCAGCACAATGTTTTGAGTGCGTTACATTGTGTTTTACCGTAAAACGTGATTTTTCACCCCAAAAAAAAAAAGTCGTTTCCCAGCAATAATTTTTGCGTAGAGTTACTTAGTTTGATGTACAGAATGCTTGGTTGACGGCTTCATGAAGGGTCCGTTTACACCTTGTATACGCTTTGCCGGACGTCTGTACCGAATAATGCTGACCTGAACGTGTACTATCCCTTATTTACTCAATAGGTTCTTTAGGTATAAGTAGGACAAATAATACTGAATGTGTTTAGTACCCCTAACTTAATATATTTAGCCAATGTTTTTGATACTTTACAAAAATATTTTCTTTTCATGTTAGAATTATTTTCAAATTATTTCTTTATTGAAGGTAGTTTAAAATAAAAATGTAAGAAATTGTAAAAATAAGCAATAGGATAAATTGATCATGTCTATGCCTATAGTTAACATTTATTTTAGGTACTTATTCTGATAGTTTTTTTTTTAACATAAAGACCTCAGCCGGTTTAAAAAAAAATGGCAGATTTTTATAGTATGTTGCATACTGAGTAATACAGGTACATGACGGTGGATATTTAAGTATATATATATATGTATGTAAATAGGTTATTTATAAGTAAAATGCTCGATTTAATGTATATATTAATTATATGTATAAAATATATGGTCATAAATCACAGAAGATATGATAATTGAGATTAAAATTAGAAATGCACGGCGACCAATCATGGCTATGCAAAACCAGTTTATGCGGATCCCACATTGTACGGGCAGTCTATACAAAGCAAGGCCATGTTATACTGGAAATGTATAGCTTAATGTGTCGTTGCGTGTACCAGTGGCGAAGGTTCCATAGAACTCCTTTTCTACCGGCTTCCCTTTGAAAAAGCACAGTCAGTATTCTATAGACAAATAATATAATCACATTAAAGATATTGTACTCCGGCTCACCTTTTACAAAAATTGGCTTATTCCACTTTTCCCCGTTGGATGATCCCCATTGATGGGGATTAGTGAACTTTTTGTTCACTATTCCCCGTTGACCCAAAATTTTTATTTAATGGGGATAAGTGAACTAAAAAGTTCAATAATCCCCATTAGGTAGGTACGTTAAAAAAATAAAATATATGAATCATGTTACATTTATTAATTAAAAATATAATATAATACAGAGTGTAAACGGACCCTTCACGAAGCCGTCAACCAAGCATTATGTAGGTACATCGAACTATGTAACTTTACGCGAAAAATATTGCAGGGAAACGACCTTGGTGAAAAATTACGTTTTACGGTAGGACTCAATGTAACGCACTCAAAACATTGTGCTGATGAATGAATTGAGGAGAACGGGGTGATGGATTAATTGAGTAGTACGGGGGTGGGTGGAGGTAGATTACTTGTAGATCTTTGACAGTCGTTACTGGTAGTCAGTGGCCCGAGTCTGACAACCAAGGTTATCAAGGGATATCGTATTACTTAGTACTAACTGGCTTGTGGAGGTCAGATAGGCTCCATGTAAAAAACTGGTATTCAGTCAGCTGCATCCGGTTAGACTGGAAGCCGACCCTACATAGTTGGGAAAAGCCTAGGCAGATGATTGACAAACGCGAAAAGAAGCCGTGCTGAACTTTATCTTCCATAAATGTATAGCTGGCGAAATGGTATAACTTTACTCCGTTCATGAATGGGCAAATCACCGACGACGGAGCTTATCAGTAATAGGATTTCTTCAAGCCATATGGTGTTTTATAATGACCAATTATTAAATCGAAGTACTGACTCAAGTGACTCAACCACCACCAACAGTGTGACATGTAAAGTTGTGAGTCAACTCATAGTGCCCACCGCAAGTAGTTTCACCAAGGTCGTTTCCCTGCAATATTTTTCGCGTAAAGTTACATAGTTCGATGTACCTACATAATGCTTGGTTGACGGCTTCGTGAAGGGTCCGTTTACACTCTGTATTATATTATATTTTTAATTAATAAATGTAACATGATTCATATATTTTATTTTTTTAACGTACCTACCTAATGGGGATTATTGAACTTTTTAGTTCACTTATCCCCATTAAATAAAAATTTTGGGTCAACGGGGAATAGTGAACAAAAAGTTCACTAATCCCCATCAATGGGGATCATCCAACGGGGAAAAGTGGAATAAGCCCAAAAATTGACCCTTCGCTACTGGCGTGTACTTACTTATAGGAAAAAAACACTTTGATTTGACAAACGGCCTACAAGGCTTAAGAAACACAATTTACCTCAAAATTACTAAATGCGTATTAAAAAGGTCGTAAAATACACGAATGTAACTTATATCGATGTCGTAAAATTTCTAAGCTTCTAGCTTGCTTTAAAATACGTCTATTTTTTCCATACTTTATGGACGAAAGAATATCCATTATAATGCTTGGTATATAACTCGTCTTGATAATAACATAATTGAGGAGATTGTAATGAAAGAATATCTGCCGTTTTTAGTAAAAAGTGCGTACAGATACAATATAGAGCTCTCTATTATATGAAATATAATAAATATGTACATATTGCTATATATCTATAATAAAAATGAATGTAACAGACGTATTACTATTTATCAGTAGCCAGGATTAGACAAGAAAAGACGGTGACATCAAAAAATATTTTTTTTTTTTTTTGTACTTGGTCTTGACCTCGATCACGCCTGATCGAAAGCGATGGAAAAGACGCTGTCAAAGTGAGGACATACACTGATCTTATTGGTGATGTTATTTTAGTCGCAACCGGCTTGCGTGTATGACCAGATGTATGGACGTGGATGAGCCAAAAGGAGTATGTATGGATCGAAGCAGGTGGCGTTCTGTGGTTTCTGCCAATCGTGGGAACAAGCCGTGAATTATTTAGGAATGTATGTTTTCCTGCCATCTTGTCTCATTCTGGCTACGTTTAAATATTTAGACAATTTATATAACATTTTATATAGTTCTTATACTTACTTATTATTGAGAGATTTAATAAAATATGATTTTACTTTAGACTTAAGAAAGACTACGGACAATTTTGGAAGAACTTTATTTTACTTTTAGAAAAGTGTAAACAAAACAGAGATAAACTGGTGGTTACTATCTTAAATGAATGTGTGTTAAGGCTAAATTTAAAGATGTGCAGAGTTCGCATTGCACTCTCTGCCTGCCCAAGTTTCGGTAAAAAACATAGTTATGAATTCCCCGTTATCATATTGGGCAGTTGCTTAAGGGCCAAAGTTGCCTGAAAATATAAATCTTATGTTAATTTGCTCATTACAAAGCCAGTAATTGACACAAATAGCTCACTAATTGCCTGATTTTATGCGTTAAGGTAAATGCAGCGACACAAGTAATTTATATTCAATGAAAACCTTTAACAGATGGCAGTGTTGCCATATACGAAAGCATTTTCATAGTTAGTTGCTTTGCCACTGCGCTGTTTGTAGTTGTGGTCACCGCAATAGATATGTCAGACAGCAATGACACGACACACGACTGGTGTCTCTGTTAGGGCTCATTTACGGAGACAGTAACGTGTGAAGCGTAGCGATACGCAGCGGAGCACTAACGTCGCACGCGCCGCTTCACGCCCTGCGTCTTCTTAAAGAACACCGTGCATTGTCATATGTTTGTGTTCGCGCAACGCGCCGTGTCTCGTGTTAACGATGAAAACGCCTTTGGACAGATGTGTTTTGCTTTCAAATATAAGGTCTAACTATTCATATACGAAATATTTTAAGATTAACTTCTATAAGTCGTAAAGTCGCCATAGCAACGAAACAAAAATTTTTCTGAGTGTTTTTTTTTTTACGAAATTATTACAATTCTAAAAATATATGAGACTTTTTGCATAAAGTCTTTACTCCTATATTCGAACAATGATACTAGGTAAATACGACGTAGTAAACTAGCGTAATGGATGTTCAAAAATAAGGTGCTAGTATTTATTTTGTGGGTCAAGTAATTTTAAATTATTTATTTGTTATAAAAATATACTCAGTTAAAAAAAAATCCCTTGAAATGGCTTCGTCATAACCATTAGATGATTCCCTGAAAATATTTCGTGTATGAATAGTTAGACCTTATATACTTTGCCAGGCAATGCGAACTCTGCACTTTTGGGAGATAGATCGTTCAATATGCGACATATTTGGATAGAGTTGTATTTTCAGTATTAGTATTTTGTAAGAGTATCCAAATAATACTAGGTCCATTCATTATTGATGTATTTAGTTAAATAAATGCTATAATTATACAAAATATTTTGTCATTTTTATTTACTTAACCTGACCTGATGAAACCTTCCTAATTGATCTTATCGATAATGGTAATTATGACCTTTTTTTACATAGCCTTACCTCAGAATATCAAGAAAACACAAGAAGTTGCAACGCACCGCATGGTATTAATATGTCATTGTGGTTTAAATTTACTGCGTTAGCGATTTATTTTCCAAAAATGTAGGGTGAGGAAGCATGGGCGTCGCCAGGGAGGAAGCTGCCACCCCTCTTTATTTTTCCTGTCTGATGCCACAGAATTAGCCAGTACGTAATAAATTGTAAGGTACAGTAGAACCACACTCTCACTATTATTTTTTTAAGGCTAAGAACGAGCTTTTGAGTAATCTTATTACCTCTACAAACTTACACATTTTCTTTGAACTAACCCGTGTGAACTAATTCAAGAGATCTGGCTATTGGGCAGAGCCAGCTCACGAAACTGAAGACCGACGACGACAGGATCGTATCCGCCAAACCGGAGCTGCTGAGGGAGATCGAGAGTTTTTATGGGCAGTTGTACACTTCAACCAGTAAACCCGTTGCAAATCTAGCAAACGACCCAAGAGCTAGACTGACCCGACACTATACCGAAGACATTCCGGATGTCAGCCTGTATGAGATTAGGATGGCTCTGAAACAGCTTAAAAACAACAAGGCACCGGGTGATGACGGAATTACGGTCGAACTCCTGAAGGCAGGTGGAAAACCGGTACTTAAGGCTTTTCAGAAGCTGTTTGAATCCGTCATACTCGAG
The DNA here is from genome assembly GCA_905163415.1 of Noctua fimbriata. Lineage (NCBI taxonomy): Eukaryota > Metazoa > Arthropoda > Insecta > Lepidoptera > Noctuidae > Noctua > Noctua fimbriata. The sequence goes on from LR990951.1 coordinate 6,914,022, forward strand.
GGGAAAACGCCACAGGCATGGTGCAGGGGCGACACGACACACGACTGGTGTCTCTGTTAGGGCTCATTTGCGGAGACGTGGCGCGGCAGCAGCGTGTGACATGTAGCGTTACGCGCTGCGGAGCGCTTACGTCGCAAGCGCCGCTTCACGCCCCGCGTCTCCTATATTGTCATAATTGTTTGTGTTTGCATTGTCATATGCTTGTGTTCGCGAAACGCGCCGCGTCTCGTCTCCGTAACGCCTTTGGAACTTTGCTGGACTGATGTGTTTTGCTTTCAAATATACTTTGCCAGGCAATGCGAACTCTGCACTTTTGGGAGATAGATCGTTCAATATGCGACATACTTGGATAGAGTTGTATTTTCAGTATTAGTATTTTGTAAGAGTATCCAAATAATACTAGGTCCATTCATTATTGATGTATTTAGTTAAATAAATGCTATAATTATACAAAATATTTTGTCATTTTTATTTACTCAACCTGACCTGATGAAACCTTCCTAATTGATCTTATCGATAATGGTAATTATGACCTTTTTTTACATAGCCTTACCTCAGAATATCAAGAAAACACAAGAAGTTGCAACGCACCGCATGGTATTAATATGTCATTGTGGTTTAAATTTACTGCGTTAGCGATTTATTTTCCAAAAATGTAGGGTGAGGAAGCATGGGCATCGCCAGGGGGGGTAACTGCCCCCCCCCCCTCTTTATTTTTCCTGTCTGATGCCACAGAATTAGCCAGTACGTAATAAATTGTAAGGTACAGTAGAACCACACTCTCACTATTATTTTTTTAAGGCTAAGAACGAGCTTTTGAGTAATCTTATTACCTCTACAAACTTACACATTTTCTTTGAACTAACCCGTGTGAACTAATTCAAGAGATCTGGCTATTGGGCAGAGCCAGCTCACGAAACTGAAGACCGACGACGACAGGATCGTATCCGCCAAACCGGAGCTGCTGAGGGAGATCGAGAGTTTTTATGGGCAGTTGTACACTTCAACCAGTAAACCCGTTGCAAATCTAGCAAACGACCCAAGAGCTAGACTGACCCGACACTGTACCGAAGACATTCCGGATGTCAGCCTGTATGAGATTAGGATGGCTCTGAAACAGCTTAAAAACAACAAGGCACCGGGTGATGACGGAATTACGGCCGAACTCCTGAAGGCGGGTGGAAAACCGGTACTTAAGGCTTTTCAGAAGCTGTTTGAATCCGTCATATTCGAGGGGAAAACGCCACAGGCATGGTGCAGGGGTGTGGTGGTACTCTTCTTCAAAAAGGGCAAGTATGCCCAGCTAAAGAACTATAGGCCCATCTCACTTCTAAGCCATGTCTACAAGTTGTTTCAAGAGTCATCACGAAACTTCTCGCGCGCAGGTTTAACGATTTTCAGCCTCCCGAACAAGCCGGATTCCGAAAAGGCTTTAGCACCTTAGACCACATACATACGCTACGGCAGATTATACAGAAGACCGAAGAGTATAACCTGCCTTTCTGTTTAGCGTTTGTGGACTAAGTGAAAGCCTTCGATTCGATCGAGACTTGGGCTGTACTGTAGTCTCTCCAACGGTGCCAAATCGACTATCGGTACATCGAGGTGTTGAAGTGTTTGTACAAAAACGCCATCATGTCAGTCCGACTTCAGGACCAGACCTCGGAACCTATCCTTCTGCAGTGTGGTGTGAGACAGGGAGACATCATATCTCCGAAACTGTTCACCGCTGCTCTGGAGGATGTCTTCAAGGTTCTGGACTGGAGAGGGCTAGGCATCAACGTCAATGGTGAGTACATCTCTCACCTTCGGTTTGCCGACGATGTAGTGGTCATGGCCGAGACCATGGAGGACCTCAGTACAATGCTCGATGACCTCAGTAGAGCTTCCAAAAGAGTGGGTCTTAAAATGAACATGGACAAAACCAGTCATGTTGAATGCCCATGTAACACCCACTCCTAATACCAAGATCGAAGACTCTACACTAGAAGTTGTAGACGATTATGTCCACCTGGGACAAACGATCCAGTTAGGTAGGTCTAACTTCGAGAAAGAGGTCAATCGTCGAATCCGACTCGGCTGGGCAGCGTTCGGGAAGATTCGTGGTATCTTCTCGTCCAACTTACCGCAGTGTCCCAAGACGAAAGTCCACCAGACCACCACCCACCAGACCAGACCAGTGTGTGTTGCCAGTGATTACATACGGGACCGTAACGTGGTCGCTCACAATGGGCCTCATCAGAAGGCTTGAAGTCACCCAAAGGGCAATGGAGAAGGCTATGCTCGGAGTTTCCTTGCGTGATCAAATCAGAAATGAGGACATCCGCAAGAGAACCAAGGTTACCGACGTAGCCCGAACAATAGCCAAACTTAAGTGGCAGTGGGCAGGGCACATTGCTCGCAGAACGGATGGCTGATGGGGCCGAAAAGTTCTGGAGTGGCGACCGCGAACCGAAAGACATTGCGTTGGAAGGTTTCCCACTAGGTGGACCGATGACCTGGTAAAGGTTGCAGGGATCCGCTGGATGCAAGAAGCGCGGGACCGATCAATGTGGCGACACTTGGGGTAGACCTATGTCCAGCAGTGGACGTCTTTCGGCTGAAATGATGATGATGATGAACCCGTGTGGTCCGTACTTTAAACTTGCGAAAAAACTTTACCACCGAGGCTCCTTTTTTAGGCAATTATTAATTATTATACATACACAAGGTTTCCAAAAATGGAGCATTTGGATATTTTTATCTCAAATTACAAAATTACCTGAATTTATTCGAGGATAGATGTAAAATTTTCGAGCCGGCTCGCTCGCTCTTGCAGCCTAGTTTCTCTTGAATCTTAACTTTGTATCTAACTGACCTAAATAACTCAGGTAGGTCGAAACAATTCTAACCTGTCCAGAGCAAGGTGTCAAAAAAAATTCGAGTTCCCTTCGCTCGCTCTTGGTTCCTTAGTTCCTTTTGTTCTTAAGGTGGAAGCACCAGGGTAGCCCGCGAAATTCAAATTTTCTTACGATTTTTGCAGGTTAGTGTCAGGTTGTATATTGTTAAAAATATCATTCACGACGGTAAGAAATTTGGCTTTACTGAGTTATAATCATTAAAATCATCAATACAACCCTCATTGCGTTCATTTAATCCCATTAAATGTCTGTTTGATGAAAAACTCATTCAATGGGGTTAAATGAACTGTCCCGCAAATTGCAAAAAACCTAAGAAAATTTGAATTTCGCGGGCTGTCCTGTTGCTTTCTCCTTAAAATTGTCTCCCTAAGTCGATTAAGTAACATCTATTTCTGAACAAAAGGACTAAAGAAAAGCTTACTTGTCTGGAGTGGAGAGCATCATACAAAGAAGCCTGGCCGGCCGAACTTGCGCCATTTAATTCTTTTTCTGCGGCCTAGTTTAAAACCTATATTAATCGATAGCTGGTATCAATACAAACCAATTGTTTGTACCATTTGTATGAGACAAAATGTTGTAGTGTCACGTTTCCGAGATATAAGCTATCAAAGTTGCGCTGAAGATGCCATCTGCGAATGGACTTTAACTTTGATAGCTCACATCTCGGACTCTCTTAGACTTCAAATACCTCTTGAAAATTAGTAACTTCTACTTCTCTATAAACAACTATGGAAATCCGAGTTCACCGAGGTGCTAACATTTGAAGTGGCAATTGCATTTTATATTCTTAGAAGAACTTCAGCTGCATCCGTAAATAGTTAACCCTTACAAATTTGTTTTTACTCGCAGCCTTCTGCCCCCTACTCCCCCCCGCCCGGCCCAAAAGCTGGCAACGCCCTTGTGGCTATGCTACTTGCAAAATAAATAAAAAGCACACATCTGAATAATATTTTTTATTTTTATAACAAAATAAACACCAGACGGTTATCCCAAAAATGCCTACAACTATTAACAACTTCGAGTACTGATAGTAATAAACAAAATATAACTTTTTATTCAATTAATTGAATAACATCAGCTGATTACAGTTTAATTGACTATTAACAATTAAATTGAACATTGGGAACATACATTAATTTTGTTTTTATTTTTTGCTGATATCGTTTCGGGCGTAATGAATTAAAATAATATTAATGCAAAATTTAAGTATGCCATGTCTAGCGTATCAAAAGCGAAGAGATCTCGTAGTTAACGAAAATCGAGGTATAATATTCGAAAATTAAAAAGCGTTTGCCTGTCGTTTATTTTATTTTAATAACATCAAGTGGAATGAAAAGCTGCATCAATATTAATAATTAATAAAATGTGAAATGCTTTACGGAATTGTAGGTAATGATACGCCTATACCTGGTGAGAAAACATTTAGTTAAATTAACAGTCAAAGAAATTAAATGAATATTGTAGTTTCATCATAATTATTAAGATTTGACTCTAATTATATGAAATAGATTTTTATTAAAAGAAAAAGTTGCGAAATGTCATTTTGCGCGTTTTCTTTGAGCAATAAAATGAGCATTTTATTTTTTATTTATTTATTAAGTTACATACAGGGAAAAGCTAATAATAAATACCCGACTAGATTTTCAAAAAATCTTTGAATTGGATAACTTTTAAGATTATCTTTTTTAAAGGCAAAATGAAAATAAAAGGCTATAATATTTTTTTATAAGCATTATTTTTCTGAGATTTCCTTCCTCAAACAAAAATTTGAAGAAAAATTTACTGAGAATATAATTTACATAATAATATAATAAATGTCAACTACTATTAAATGCATTGATGTGTACAAAGGCGCATTAATTAACATTTTACATAACCATTAAAATACAATACCCATTTTCTGTACATTCAATAAAAACGGTGGAGACGCCGAACATAAATTAAATCTTACCTTATTGTAAATAATAAATATACTGTATGTAAAAAAATATTAAAAAAAACTATTTGTTTTATAAGAATAAAGACAAAATTCATTATTCGGAATTAAGCTCGGGCCACAATGAGACGAAACCCGCAAGAGATTTGGGACGTGACTGCGCTGGTCGTTTTAATTACTAGCGAATATCGCGACAGTTTCGATACCAGCATTCAAGACAGTTGACACAATCGGCGCGAGCTAATATCAGCATCCCGCGAAAAATTTACTCTAGATTGACCAGAGCTTTATTATTGGCAAAACAAAATTAATATAAAAAATAACGACTCCACCAAAGGGCTTTGAATTATTTGTCCTGCCTAACTACCGTCATTTTATATTATTTTCAAAATAGCGGCCTCACATTAAACCTGTATTTATCTATAGCTGGCATCAATACAAACAAGTATTGTATCAGTCAAAATCTTCTAAAGGTACACGATTCCGAGATATAAGCAAATGAAAGCTTATATTTCGGAAATGTGACGCTTTAGAAATTATGTCGCAAACTAAACTTGTTTGTATTGTATACCAGTTATTAATTAATAAAAGTTTAATGCGTGGCCGCTGTTTTGATAATTAAATAAAATGGCGGAAGTTAGGCAGGCCACGTATCATACAAAAATATTCCAACCCCTTTGTGCCTATGAACATTTAACAAAAAATAATCCCCACATAAAAATACCTTTCTTTACAATAATATAACACAAATATTGTACGTTTTAACCTCGTTGATTAATCATTTAAAAAAACTACAATACATATTGTTACATTTTGCGCGCCAACACAAATAGATTTTTCATTCAATTCTCAAATAAGTATATATTTGTTTGAATAATTTGACATTCAAGAAAAGTTTTTCTACAAAATTGTCTTCATTAGTCTCCTGTATTCTTCATCAACAATTTTCATATGATCAATTCAAGAGGTTTTTTTTAGATTCTATTATGGCTCATTCTGTTCCCCCAAAAACCTTATTAATAAGAGATTATTAAAGTACAGTTTGGTATAATAATAAGTCACACTATTGGTAAGACTTGGGACATGCTGTCTGGCTTGACCAAATTTACTTAGGTAAATGAAAATGAGTAAAGCCCAACTTCGTTCTTTAAAGGCTGTAAACGGACCCGTCAACCAAGCATTCTGTACATAAAACTAAGTAACACTGCGCCAAAATCATTGCTATTTGTTTTTTTTTTTTTGGGTAAAAAGCCACAGTTTACGAAAGCGCTTAAAGTAACGCACTCAAAACATTGTGCTGATGGATGGATTGAATAGCAAAGGGGTCATGGAGGTATTTAAAGTTAAGATGTAACTTTTCAAAACATGTTAGTAAAGTTGGAATTTTGACCTTTAATATCTCCGTAACTAAAAGGTTCCCAGGTGTGGCAATGACGGGAAGAACAAGTACCTCTCGGCTTCGTTAAAAGTGTTTTACACCCTTTATAGATTTCAGCTTTATTGTCGTTCGTTCTATACAACCAAAGTATGTACTTACTTATATCAAACTGCATTTAGTATAGATGGCAGGGACCGAAAAGGTTACCCATATTATTGGTTATACTCGGGTTTTTTTTAGGGTTAGGTTATAAACCCTACAGTAAAAATTGACACATATTACGGAGTTAATCAGCCAATAATAACCGGTTCACGCACAGAGTTCATTTTGTACATAAACAATCCAAGAAACTGAGGGAGTTAGCCCGCGCTCGGTGCTTTGTCTCTTTCATTCTGGTTTTAATCACCAATATTTAAATGGTTAACCAATATATTATAGGGATTAATCCGTATAATGGTTAGTCAAACATATGAGTTTATGGTCCAACCGGTTAATCTTTTAACCCGATTGATCGGTCCCTGATAGAGTAACTTTTGCCATAGCACCGTCACTACACTAGATGTTAATAAGTTTGGTTTCACCTGGCAAAAGACACTAATATTTTAGCTTTGAAAGAAAAAATTGGTAAATAAGGCATTTAGCAATTTTTTTCGAGGTTGAAGTGAAGCGATGACGCAGCCTATTGTAGAGCACGCTTGCTTAGAAGAAATCGATTCACTCGAACTTTAAATAGATCCAGATTATACTGATTATAATGATCGGGAAACAGAGAAGCCGGCAGTAACCACAGACTGGCGGTTCGCACAATAACTGACTAATTCCTAACGTAGGATCGTTTACCTCATTTTATTGCAAATTAATTAGTGTATTTTGTCACATGCCACCAAAACGAAAGACCCTAATATTTAGACATAAAGCTTGAATTTCATAAATAAAGCTTTTAAGATTAATCTAGGATTAATAGAACTACTTTATTATGAATACATGTCATTAAACCTGCATTGATTAGTTCATTTTATTATAGATAGAAATTATTATCGTTTCGTCGACTTATCGAGGCTTTTTAATGGTTATGTTTTGTTACAATAATAGTCAGCCTATAATGTCTCCACTTCTGGGACACAGGCCTCTTCTCTATGAGAGGGAGTGAACTATAATCCAGCACGCGGACCCAGTGAGGGTTTGTAGAAGTCACATGTATTCGAATTGTTGATTCTAGGATTGTAGGATATTTGGGTTTATAATACATTACATATTTAATTTATATTTATTTGCTCGTTGTACATTTTATTTTTTATTATAAATTTCTATTCGTGTCTGACCGTGGCATCACTTTGGACCCTATCGGAATACCAGCACTGTGACTTTTTTTTAAATCTTTTTTTCTTTTTAATTTTACATTTTTATATAATTTTCATTTAACATTTTTTTTTTTTGTCCTGTGCGGACTAGTAAGTACTTTTTCTTTCTTTTTTTATTTATTTCTTTAGGACATGCTGGTTTCCTCACGATGTTTGGCTTCGCTGTGCGCTGTGTAAGTAAGTCGCCAGGGTGGGTTTGAGTTCACGACGTATTACGCGTATGTCAAGCTCAGGCCACCGCTGCTCTTTTTTGGTATTTATTTAAAGATTACAACAATCGATGAGATGACGAAGAGAGAAGTATGGAAGAAGAAGACATGCTTCGCCGACCCCAAATAAATTGGGATAAGGGCAGGAGAATGATGATATGATTTGTGGATCTTCAACATACGATATTTATACACATTACACAGACTACTTTGTAAGTGGGTGCTTGCAGACGTTTGACATTCACCAATCTCTACTGTTTCACGAGTCACTCCGTCTCATAGAGAGGTGTCCCAGCAGTGGGAACATTATAGGGTGATTATAAAAGTGCAATCTATTCATTGGCCGACCAAACGATTAATAATTTTACAATATTATAATATCATAGATATAATCAAGACTCATACCATCAACATTACCCAAGTCATTTTCTTTGTGCAATATTCATAATGACCAGGCAATGTAAATAACATGGGCATTGACAGAAATAATACATATTAATATGAATTAATTGAATGTCACATTGAATTTAAATAGGTTTAACCAATTAATTGATTACAATAAATTATTTTTTTACAATTGATTACAATTTTTTAATGGAATAAATTGTTACTTGGAATTTTATGAGAGCCTAGTTAGCGGTTAATTAGAGATATTTTGAACAAGATATGGACATCATTCACGGTGCGAAAAAATTGTACACACAAATTAAAGTGCCTTCCACTGCTATTTAAGTTTTACAATACTAAAAATCCTAGTTGTGTTTAAACTGTTTTAAGTAGTGATTGACCGCAGTTTCGGTTTCGGCCAAAGGTTCGGTTTCAGCCAAAAACCAGCCGAACCTTTCGGCCGCGCCGAAACTTACAACATCGTACTTTCGGGTCTCGTTTGGCTAACGTAAAAGAACCCTGCAATATTAGGCCAGCGAGATGTACCATTATTCATACATCTAGAAAGAACGGCCCACTGACATTTTATTCAACGTTTTAATCACGTTTGTAAGAGATTCGGTGTCGGTTTCGGCTTTCTTTTTTCGTATTTCGTATTTGTGTACCTACCTGGCCGGGGTGTGGCTTACGGGTCATGCTGTCTGATCGATGAATGGATTTTTCAATGGATACCGTTCGCATGTGTTACCGATCGTGGTTGCGTTTTACACACAAATATACATTAACCGCAAAGAAGCATTACTTCGAGTTTTCATTATTTCAAAAAATTACAATAAATTTAATTTTTCGTGATTTTTTTTATTGTTATTTATTAAAAATAATAGTCCCAATCGTTGCAAGTTCGATGATCGAGTTTATGGCTTTCGGTTCCAGAACGACCTAAAAGTAACTGTATATATTAAAAAAAAAAACGACTTTTATTTGAAAATAACATCCCGGTTATGTTAACTGTTACTACACAGGTATACAATTAACCCCATGCGAGCAGTAGAAAAGTTAATGCTAGGCTTGTTTTAATAGTAAAAAAACGTGTTAAGTTTTTCTGGCGCCAATTTTATTATTGGGTACGAAATGACTGATGTCCTTTGAAATTAAAAAAAATTGGAAGCACGTTTGATTACTATCTTCTTCTTTTTCGCAGGCACGACGTCATATTTTACTAGTCCAATACTTGGCTTCGTCGGTGGCAGCGCAGATGTCGCCCCGACTGCATGTTTAGGGTCACCCATTAATCACGTGATTTTTTTAGCAATTTTTAAAACCCCGCTCCGCCATGGTGATACGTGGTGAGGTTTTAGACTACCCCTCCCCCCCTACCCAAAATCACGTGTATTTTTTGGTACAAACTACCTATCTTATAAAAATTCAGAATATTATCATTAAATACAGGTTAACAAGTGTAATCAAATTTAATTCTGGAAAATTAAGTACCGTGATACAAATGTCAAGGTCACGCACCGCTTTTCGGTTTAGAAATCGCACGTTCAAAGAAAAAATAAATACACGTGATATCTTAATCCCCCCCCCCTCTCCTGTTTCGAGCCTTACGTAATTAATGGACGACCCCTTTTGGGGCTCAGTGGCCACGATCGCAGGTGGAGCATAGTTGATTACTATGGTATACTTCAACGTTTGTGGCAGGTGCAGTCATAAAGTGTGGGAGTGAGATAACAATCGACTCATAGTATTGAGTTTCGTACTAAATATTTACCTTTCCTTTTCGCACGTTTTGTAACCGCAACTGTCACGAGTCCTAGCGTTAGCATTGCAATCAAAGACAATTAAATATTTACGAACAATAGATGGGACAAGACGAAGAAAATCGGTGTATTCCCATTGACCCCACTGCCACGGCCCCATGGGGGGGGGGGGGGGGGGGCAACGGGAAAAATCAAAACCATCGATGATGTCAGTGGGAATTAATAGACTTCCGATCCATGCAGTACGACAGCTCTGATCACGGTCTTGTATATTTCCCCTGGCGACAAACGGGAAAAAAAATCCCGTTAGTTATATGTTCTCCAAAAAGTACCAGGCTGGCATGAGCTCAAGGTGGTATGCATTTTAATAATTCTGGGTAAAGGTACGGTCTTCTAGTAATAAATAGCTTCTTGGATTCATGCCCGCCTAGTACTGTTCGGTTGGTAAGGTAAGGGTAGGTAAGCTCACAACTAGCACAACTGTACTAACACTTCTCGATCCCATGCAATGTTAGTAATATTTTATTACTCAAAAATACGGTGCGGCCAACGGAAACAATTTTTAATTATTTCAATCAATTCCCACTGGCCCCACCACCAAGGGCGGTGGGGTCAACGGGAATACACCAGAAAATCGTAATCCAATATTTTGTTACCACTTGTCATACGCCCGCCCGCTTGTCAAAATCCAAAATGTTTGTACGAATATATTCCCAATGACCGCTCTATAATTCTTTTAAATCTCTTTGATTGTAATCGTAATTTCAATTATGAGCTAGATCAGGGGTGTCCAACATAATTTTATGGAGGGCCAAGTTTAGTATTTTAGTAACTTACTGTAGCGGGCCAAAACAAATGCAAAGTGACCTCTATATTTAAAAAAAAAACAAGCTTCGCCGGACTAGACTGCGATGACGCGGTCTGCATTCGCGGGTAGCTGAGGTGGGGCGGGTAAGTAAATAGGCGCGGGAATAACTGACTTAGGCCCGTCGCCCACACGATCAAGAGTCGAGGTGCATGCGCAGAAGTGCCCCAGAGTGTAACGTCATTTGATTATTTCGTTTTGTGTGTAGTAACGTACAGAAAAGGGATGGAAGCATAGCCCGCGCGTCGACTCCCCATAGATACCACGACTCGACCGTGTCGCGACTCCGCCTCTACTGACCAGTGGGCGACGCGCCTTAGCGACGTTTTTTATACAATTTTCACGCAATATTATTGAGGTCTTATAATAGCTTGCGGGTCGGATGTTGGACGGGCCTGAGCTAGATGTCTTGAAATCGCTTTTGAATTTCTTAAGTAGAGAGCTCGGGAGTCACTGGAACACAACATAACACAACTGTTTTTCTTATTTCACCAGTAATGTGTAAGTCCTATGTAATAAATGAAGAGAAAAAATCTCTAATTAATCGCTCAAAAGTCCTCAAGAACACTAAATAAGTATATTAAACTACTTTTCCATCCGTCGTCGTTCGCTTACTAAATCGCAAAGTCGTCAACGTTACATCTAGCTACGGTGGTTATACCCCAAACCCGACTAATCGACTAATACTAAACTCCCGCTAGCGGTCACTCGAACTGGAATAGAAATAACATGAATTAGTACACGTACATACGTAGGGACATACACTGCAGTAGCTAAGGGTCAATTTTTGTAAGAGGTAAACCGTACGTATCTTTAATGTGATTTTATTATTTGTCTATAAAATACTGACTGTGCCAATTTTCAAAGGGAAGCCGGTAGGAAGCGAGTTGTATGGAACCTTCGCCACTGATACACTGACCCTATTGGTGAGTTTCTTCAGAAATGTCAAGAGGCATAAGGAGTATGTAAGGATCGTAGCAGGTGGCGTTCTGTGGTTTCTGCCTACCCTCATGGGAAAAAGGCGTGACTTTATGTATGTATGTGTGTGTGCATACGTAGATTTACGGGGTTTTCTCATCGGGGTCGGCAGAAACTACAGTACTCCATCTGCTACGATCAGCCCCCGTAGCATGACCACCGTAGACAAGGATTTCTTTGACGGAAGAACGGTGGTCATGCTACGGGGGCTGGTGACCTACCACGACGTCTTTACGGGGAAACGCCAGGGTAGCCCGTGAAATTTGAATTTTCTTACATTTTTTGCAATTAGCAGGTCATAGCCCGAGAAGAAAAAAAACGTATTAAAGGGGGAAAAAAACAAATTACTAAACCGATTTTGATTTAATTTCTATGGGACCAATCAGGACCAGGACCAGAACTGGGACCAGGTTTCAGTTCCTTTCACATAAAAAAGTTTTTTCAAATCGGTTCATTAATGACGGAGTTGAGGCAACAACATAAATAAAAAAAATGAAAAAAACCTGTTACCTGGTTCATTGTCTACAGCTATGTCGCATTTTTTAACGTAGTGGCAGGTGTTTCGACTTTGTCTTTTTCTAATACTCCCTGAAAACAAAATAAAAACAAATGTGTGAAAGTTTTTTAATAGTTCTTCTTTCTTTATCTTGTGGTTAGTCCTTAACCGGGTGTCAGAATTCCGATGTGATAATAAAATAGAAGTGTCTGTTTGTAATTTCAAAATAACAGCTTTTTACTGAATTCATATGAAAGTATACAGGGTGTAAACAGACCCTTCACATAGCCGAAAACCAAGCATTCTGTACATCAAACTAAGTTACTTTACGCAAAAATTATTGCTGGGAATCGACTTTTTTTTGGGGTGAGAAATCACGTTTTAAGGTAGGATTCGATGGAAAGCACTCGAAGCATTGTGCTGATGAATGGATTGAATAGTACGAGGGTCGTGGAGGTGTGTAAAAATATTACATTAAAAACATGTATTTAAAAAAAAAACTTGTGGAAAACTTAGAACTTTGACCCCCAATATCTCCGTAACTAGAAAGTTCCCAGGTCCATACCTTAACAAAAAAAATATCGCAAAGACGGGGAGAACAAGTGCCTTTCGTTTATGTTAAAGCTCTATTTACACCCTTTATACGGTACTTATAACAAAATAAAAGTATTTCTACCTGTCTGTTCCGGCTAATCTCCGAAACGGCTGGACCGATTTTGACGGGACTTTTACTAGCAGATGGCTTCCGTGCAAAAAAATGTAAACCCTTGAAATAAGGTTCATTTCGAAGTTTTGAGTTACATTCGGACGAGCCGTGACAGACTAGGGTATGAGCAGTAAAGAATAAGCTGTATGTTACCTCGTCTTGTAACTCGTCTTGAAACTCGTCAAGATGTCCGTTGCGCATAGATTCCCTGAGAGTGTCATCCTCATCATCATCTGTCGGCACGTCGTAGAACTCTTCGCTGTCCATTTCGCCGTCTGTGCCTGGGTCACAAAAATAAGATTATTAATTTTATTTTTTATTCAAAAGGAACAACAAACTTATACGACTAACGAGGTAATCAAACAACCAAGTATGTTCTGTCAATATAGGTTGTAACAGTATTACAAGACTCACCTAACACAGACTGGTAGTCAGTAAAATACTCCGAGTCCGTCTCGTAGCTCGGTTCTGCCACTTCAGCGGTATCACCACTAACAGGCTTCTTTGTTGACCGCTCCTTGCGCGCTTTCCTATGTTTTAGACGACGTAAGGTCCTGAAAAAGAAAGAACTCATGTTTACATTAACTTAAGTGGGGTTTACACTAAATTAAATAAGTTTATAATGTATTAATTACGTTTACCATTAATTACTTATGTTTACAATTGGTATTTTTCGTTTACAATGCAGTAAGTAATGTTTACACTCAATTATTTAATGTTTACATTGAATAATAAATGTTTGCATTTGTATAAATCATGATTCCAAATTGCAATAGTTAATGTCTATGTTAATTATTGCATCGAGATTAGCTAGCAGTCCACCAAAAGCAGCTGACCAGAAGCCACTCCAACAGTAGCACAATATCGTTTTTTTTTTTCAACTAAACTCAAGCAAGCAAGCACGGCGGGCTGGCGCTGCTGCTGCGGCTGCTGAGAGCTTTAAACGGCGTTAATACTGTAACCTAATTGGTGGTTACAGTTTTGAGTCGTTTGGGGTCGAAACGCTCGGGTCCTGAGGCCAAGTGCGCGCCTCGTTTTTAAGGAAATTTCGCGTTGACTAGTCGACTTCGCGTGACCAGAGGGCTGGCTCTTTGTTTGGCCAAAGCTAGCTTGCATTACCTTTCAACGTGGCAAATGCTGGCACGTTTCCGGGGGACAGCGATGTGGAGGAGTACTTTGGCTTCTGAGGGTAACTATTAATCGACGTCGATTAATCCATTCTACAATCGATCGATGACATCGATCGACCATCGATCGATTGGTGTGGTAACACCTTAAGCGTCCTTATGTTTGGTTATAGTTTTTTTTAATATAAATTTTAATCTAAATAAATCTAATTTTAACTTTAACACATTGGATAATGCATAAATTTGTTACATTTTGAATGGAAAAGTAACAATTTAGCTAGATGTGAGTTTACTTTGCATATTCAACAATTTAAATTTAAATTAAAGATAAATATGCAAATTGTATTTAATTTATGAACCGTGACAACCATTGGTCGGGTCTGTCGTTGCTCGTATGAAAACAATGTCAAGAACAATGGGCAATTTAAAACTGAGCCCATCCCGATTTTTTTTTTATAGTAGTATTATGAGCATAAACTGTTAAGCTCATCTTTAAATTTCTTTTAAGATAGTTCAACGTAACTCATAACTTCATGTCCAATAGATTTAGTGTAATGGATTATAACATAACATCACGCCTGTAATCTCCGAAGGATTAGGCAGAGGTGTACCAAACAGTACACCCACATTTCGCCAGTAATGTTGAAGTCCCATGTTATAGGGGGCGAGTCTTTTGCCAACAAACGGGCACAAATCCAGACTATTACTGAAAAATTGGAGATGGAAAAACCCAATAACACTTTGCTCGACCTGGGAATCGAACCCAGGACCTCATGCTCAGCAGTTGCGTTTGCGACCACTAGCCCAATGAAGCAGTCATTATTTATTGAATTATTTTATATTTTTATTCATTTAATAGCCATAGCCGCTTGGTTGAGAGTCGCCTGTGTCCAGCAGTGGGCTATTACAGACTGATGGCCAACAAATCAACTTACGTTTCCTTCTGTAGCTCTCTCAGAGATTCTAGTTCTGTCCTCATGGAAGAGACTTGCTTGTCCAGTCTGGCTACTTCTCTTACTGCAAATAAAGAAAGATATGTTGTGATCTATAAGTGATCAAGAAAATGCTATTTTATGGATAACCATTATCATAGACTATGTTGTATCGTTCCCCTATAATACCAAAAGAATACATGCGAAGCCGGCTTCGCTCACGTGGCCTGCCGAATATGGTCGACAGTTCGCGTGACCAGAGGGCTGGATTTTTCTTTGGCCAAAGAATCAGCTTTGCCATTCAATGTGGCAATGCTGCCAGCCTTCTGGGTACATTTCTGGATGACTGATGTGGAGGATTACTTTGACAATTAAGCATCCTATAATTTTTTTAATCATGAGTCATCAAAAAATTACGGAGATAATGTTATGAATTGAATAACTAAAAAATGTCAAAATTAAATTATACTTTTTGAACATTTGTTATTATACTGTAGGTTCTTGTTTAAATTATAAACTATTTTTTTCTCAGACTTCTATAATGAGTTTCTTGAAATATTTGACATCCTTGTAACAATAACAGTTCAAAGAACGTCATAAATCAAAATATTTTATTACACATGGGCCTAGATGGGCACTTATAAAATGTAGACAAAAAGGTCCACAGCTCAGGTTGGTCGTTTCCTATGGAGAAGAACCGGCAAGAAACTCCATGGTTACTTTTTTCAAATCATTTGGTATTACAATATTTTTATGTTACAGTATTTGTACTTAAGTATGGGGGGACAGCGTAGGCCTGACAATAAGTCGTTCCTTACTACACAAAAGATAAAAGTTAACAAGCAGCTGGGAATCTAAAAAGCTTACAATGTTCACACATTCACAAACAATTGGTAAAAAAGAATAAATTAAACAACACAGGCACAAATATTGTCATCAGTGCTGTAACTATTCTGAGCAAAAGATGTGTTAATGATTTGAAAACTATTGTGAAAAATCTGATAAGAAAGAAGAGAAAAATAAGATTGAGAATAGTTAGAGAAAACCACATATTTGTGTTGTTTATGAGCGACCAGGGAAGCCGCATGCGCAGAAGGAACTTAAGCCAAACTTCTTTATCTTCAACATAGTCCTTGATTTTGTAATATGCTTTTTTAATAAGGACACATTTGATTTAGTTTTTGAACTTCTACAGTTCTATAACTGACTTTGGAAACTTGTTATAAAAGTGTATACTGTGTATAAGAAAGGTATTTATATATTCATGCCAGTATAAGTAAACAATTGTGAAATCTGGCTTCTTCAAGTGCTTATGAAGTAAGCAAATATAAAAATTAGACTGAACCTAGTCTTAATAACAATGTTTTTTGAACTAAAAGACTGATGGATATGAATGTTGATGGATGGAGAGGGCGAGGAAGTCTAAAGAAAAGATATATGATGGAAGTTTTGCTCCGAACCCAAGTAGAAGAGGAAAAACAACGCAACACTGCATGATGCGGCCTGTACGGCCTTTCAGGCGACATCGCGTATTGGTGCCTTACAATTATGTTCAAGCCATAAAATAGCGCGCACAGCGTATTGGATTTTTGACCACTTATGGCCAAAACAAATACCAGATCCCAAAAATAGTCCTTGTAAGATTCAAATAAGAAAGATATTTTTATTTTGACCATCTGGGTAAATTCAGCATTTGGGCTTAGCAATGAACGTGTTAAGCATTTCTGTTAGTAAACCTACCTACATTTAGTCAGTTATGTTTAGGTCCCCCATAATAGTTGGCGAGCCTATTGCCATCAACTGGGTACAAATCCAGACTCCGTAGCTGCTACTGAGGAATTCATGGTGGTAAAACCCAAAAATACTTTGCCCTACCTAAGAATCGAAACCGCATTGGGACCTCATGATCAGCATTAAAGCAAAAAAGATAACAGATCTTTACTTGTTACCGCACGGTAGGCACATGCCGCATTTCAACAGAGATATTATAGATAAGATAAAACTCACTTCAAAAGGTAATCAGTGTTGCTAATCACATACTTGACTGAGTTCAAAAAACGATAAGAATAATAAGAGATAGTTTTTTGCTCACAACAAAAACATAACCTTATTTGACATTGTAAAGCACGATTGTAATTTCTTGGTAATATACAAGGAGTATAATGCTTTTGAATACGAATATTATCGTTGAATTATGAAATAATTCACAAAGTTTTTTATTTTAGCAATAGTGGGTTTAGTTTTAAAAGGTTTTGGCTTGTTGGTAAAAATAAATAGTATTTTACTAACCTAACATAGATCTCCGCTTCTCTGCATAAATTTGTTCATAAATGAAGATTCCAGCGGCCCCAACGATGCCCACAATCGCAGCCCCAACCATGAGACGAGGAGATACATAGCTGCTATTCATAATTACCCCGCAAAATTTTCTCCTCAAACACAAAACAAATTTCGTAAATTTTTAGCACTTCAACGCACGAGTAAACGCACAAAAACGAAGAAAGAACGGTAATTAAGCGAAGAAATGCTATTTCGTAACAATATTTACGATTATAATCGCAGAAAAACACTAATTGTTGGAAAGTAATCAGCAGGAATGAAAATCAAACGTAGAAGGCTGATGCAGCGATAAAATTGAGAACTTCAGTATTAGAATAAATTTTGATTCCACAATTTAATTAGAACTGGTTGTTTTAATTAGAAATTCCACATATTTTCGCTGAATTTGCAAGCGAAATCGGCAGTCAGTCAAAGCAAACAAAATATTTATGATTGCGTTCCAGACTTCCAGATTCTGTGACTTCCCTGGATCAGAGTGAGCAAAGGTTATCACTCGCATCCTTTCTGTTTTAGGGAATCATGCATATTATACTAAAACTGTAATATTGGAACTCCAACACAACAGAAATGTAAAAAAAAACTAAAAAAAAATACGCATTCATCGTATTTTTTTTTTGTTTTTTTTACATTTCTGTGTGGAGTGGAAAATACAATTTATTATGGTTCCGTAGTCAATCATACCACCGTATGGTTAGGAAATACGATACTTTGTCCCGCTACGACAGTATGTTCCCGACTTCCCATGAAGAAAGCTGCGGATAAAACAGAATACCCATGTTTCATAATTATATGAATATAAGTCGATGTTCGGAATAGAAAAAGAAGGAAACTCTTAATAAATCGACTAAAGTATTAAAAAAAAACAAATATAGTTCTATGGCAAGACTGAAATAACTGTCACCACAAAAAAAAAACTTGAAATGTCACAAAGCTGTCAAATCAAAAAAATGGCAAATGATGCATTGTTGCTATCGGTGCATTATTTTACTTTTAACTGATAGTACGTATTACTATTCGTAACTGCATACCGTGGAGACAATAGTTTATACAATAATAGTTCTAAAAATCCAATCTCGTCAACTGAATCCAGTGTTCTGCATAAAACCCGAATAGGTGGATCTAATTATTATTTTTTGCAACTTGTTTTGGTCGTTAAATTCACTTCTTTACGTTTAAAATGAGTGATAAGGAAGATAAGGACAATAAAGAGAAAGAAATTCCGCAAACTAATCAAGACAGAGGTTCCAACAACCCAGAATCATTAACTGAGGGTAATGTACTATCTTTAGATTCGAATAAAAATACTGATAATAGTAGCACCATATTATCTGAAAGTAAGTTTCGATCAGCAGCTATAGAAGGCTCTGGAGATAATGCCGGCCGCATTGTTCAAGAAAACTCGGAACTTGATAAAATAGAAGCAGAATTGACTGAAATGTCAAAGGAGTTATTAGATACTGATGCAGGCACAGGCAGTGGTGATCATACAGCCAAGGCAAAGGACATAAATACTGAAATTAATGCTAAAACATGTAAAACTGATGTAATTGCAGAGAAAGATGAAAGTAATGATGATCATCTTGACAAATGTGATGATGTAGAACTCAAAAAGACTGATGATTTTGACGAATTTGAAGATGACGATATGCAACTAAGATGGGATGAGGATGATGATGCTAGCAATCAACTTCAGGGTGATGACAACACAAATGTTGGCAATAAGAATGATGGTATTTTGTCCAAAGACCAACTTTTGGAAGATTCTTCTGATGTTTTGACTGAAAAAGTTAATCTTGAAAGTGTAACATTAAGAGACACTTCTAAAGAATCAGAAACTAGCCCGAAACTGGACATTCTTACAGACAAGGCTGATCTTGAAAAAAACTTGGAAGAAGAGCTTTTAGAAGAACCTGATCTTAATACTGAAGCAATAAAAATCCCTGAAATGGTTTTTTCTGCAGAAGATAAAATGGATCAAAATTTCCTAGAAGAGAAAATACTTGAAGGCTCTGAAATGAACAGTGAAATAGAATTTATAGCTCCGGCCAAAGAGATTATTGACTTGAAAAGTGTGAATGAACAGATAAAAAACACTAAACCTGCAGAGAAACTAATAAAAGATGATGAACTGACAAATTTTACTGAAACATTACAAATGACATCTTCTAATAATGGTGTTTTGTCAAAAGATAATCTTTTAGAAGAACCAGATTCTAAGGATGAAAGTTCTGAAATTATTCCTGTAAAAGACATGGAAAGTTCTGACAACATTTGTGAAAAGGAATTCCCAATGAACAAAGAATTAGATGATGATGTTCTGCTAGAAGAAAAGCTATTAGAAAAACCTGAAAAAGTTGAAGTTATTCCTGAAAGTGATGTAACTATGGAAGTTGATGATGAAAATGAAGCTGAGTTACTAAAAGATGATGGTGGTCAAAACAATAGTAGTACTCCTATGGATGTTGATAGTACTGAACCATCTATTAAAGATCAAGCAAAGATAGAAGATACGATTATAGATCAGCCAATGGATGTTGAATCCGAAGTAGGGAAGAAAGAGATAGCTCAAACTTATCAAGAAAAGGTTGATATAAATCAAACAACAGATGAAATCAAAGTAATGAATGAATCTGATGTGCAATTACAAATGACTGAGAAGATCATTCATCAGCCGGTTGAAGATACAACTAAAACAATAGAGGTTATCAAAGATTTACCCGTTAAAGAAAAACCTGCAACAGTGGAATTTGATACAGAGACAGCTATTACAGCTATTGAGGATCAAGCTAAAATAGACAGGGAAAATATTGTTTTACCTGCATCAGAAATGAAAAATAAAAATCAATCAATGAATGATGAGAAGAAAATGGTTGAAAACAGCAAAGTTCAATTAATTTTAGAAACAAATACAACAGAAGAGTCTATCAAGACTCCTGAACAATCAGACACTCTCACTAATTCTAATATTCCTAATATTGAAATTGAAGGACAACAAAAATCTATCCCAGATAAATCTACACTTGAAAAGGAAATTGAAAGCAAAGAGGAGCCAGAGCAATCTAAATTAAATACAGAAAGTGTGCATGCAGACATTAATTTTGAAAAACCTGAAGAATCTAAAGAAATTGCTGAATTAGACACAAGTTTAGACCAAAACAATGTGACTGCTGAAGTTTCATCAAGTTCTTCTTCAATATTTCGAGATAGCCTGTCACCAATCAAAAGTTTCCATGGTTTAAATAAACCAGACGTAATGCTAGAAATACCTACTCAAGAATTAATAGACATGGATATGACAGATTTATCTATGAATCTAGACCCATCTGAGCTTTTAGACAGTAATGACAGAGATCAAAATATAAAAAAAGATTTAGAAGATGACAACAAAATTGATATGCGTATAGCTGAGGATGACACAATAACTGAGAAATCAGTAGATAAAATAACTAAAATTGTTGATGACACAACAAACCAAAACGCAGTAGATCAAGACACCATACTTACTAAAACAAAAGCTGATAAAATTACCACTGAAAATGACACAGCAAATGAGAAATCAGTAGATCAACAAACCACAGTAACTGAAGCAACAGCAGATGAAGTATCAATAGAAAGTAAAGTTGTGAAAAGTGGAAAAAAAGAAGATACTGTAGTTGAAGCGACTGTTGAAGAAACTATGGAAATACTGTTTGAAGCAAATGAGAAATCAGTAGATCAACAAAGCACAGTAACTGAAGCAACAGCAGATGAAGTATCAATAGAAAGTAAAGTTGTGAAAAGTGGAAAAAAAGAAGATACTGTAGTTGAAGCGACTGTTGAAGAAACTATGGAAATACTGTTTGCTGATGTTGAACCGGAGGTTGCTAAAGAAGTTCCCGAGTGCATTGGTAAGTTTTCCAATTTTTTTTTTAAATATCTCCGATCAGCCCCAACACATTCGAAAGCATGTTCAGCCGTTACTCCCAGCTGTCATTTGTAGATCTTTGACAGTTGTCACAGGTAGTCAGTGGTGTCATTTGTCTGACAACTAGTGTTACCAAAGTATTACCCAGTACTAATTGTACTGTAGCCTTTGCATTTTCCATTCCAATTGTACAATTCCATTGAGTGAAAAATTTTTATGCCATGTTATGTTTTATAAAAAAGTACCAACATTTTTAACCAAGTACTGGCCCGATTGACGTGATTCTTTTTTCATTTGATAGAGAAAGTCCGCGCGGTGGTCCAATGTATGGAGCGAAAATGAATCTTATTTGCATGTAGTTATATCACAGTTGCTTGTAGTAATATGCACATTAATTTCATACTGTTAAGATTTATTTTCGGATGGAGCATGACTGAGTCTAAATTCGAACTATAAATTTCAACCCTAAAACATTCAACGTTCTTTCAGCATCCACAAGCGAAACCCTGGAACAGCCTTCGACATCCACCACACAAATGACTCCAGACACATCGGATGAACTTCCAGAGGTATCAGACAGTCTGGGGCTGTTGGCTGAGTCTACGCGTGTCATGGAAGATGACGAGGAAAACGAAGATGATGATGATGGTGATGGTGATGGTGATGATGATGATGATTTTGATCAGGATGGTGAGTTAGATGTTTTGTTTGAAAATTATTTTAGTGCATACCAGGTGTAAATGGACCCTTCACGAAGTCGTCAACCAAGCATTCTGTACATCAAACTAAGGAACTCTACGCTAAAATTATTGCTGGGAAACGACTTTTTGTTTTGGGGTGAAAGATCACGTTTTACGGTAGAACACAATGTAACGCCCTCAAAACATTGTGCTGATGGATGGATGGATTGAATAGTACGGGGGTCATAGAGGTTTTTAAAGCCTATAGTGTCATATTGTCCCACTGCAAGGCAAAGGCCTCCCATCCCTCCTTCCACTTTTCGCGATCTAATGCGATTGTAGGTCAATCTTTTACAGACTCCAAGTGCGGACAACTGACGCTTTGTAAGTTGCACCTATGGAGCGTAAAGATGGGCGCGGTGTGTGGTCATTACGTTATTTAATTATTAAAATTGCAGAAAGTAGCAACCAAGTCTCAGCAGAACAATCGGAAGACTCGAATCAAGCAGCCATAGAGTCCGAACCAGTTACAGAGACGGAAGACAAGGAGTTGGAGACGCCAGACCCTAAGGAAAGCGAGTTTCCGTTCTTGCGTGATAGTTACTCTCAAGATAAGGGGGAGAAGATCCATATGGAGTATGGGACGGTGAGTAATTTCAGAACATTATATGCCTAGCCTTTTCCCAACAATGTTGGGGTCGGCGAGGAGCTCGTGGCTAAATAATAACAGCCGCTCGGGTCGATCTTTAGGTTAAGCCGTGCTTGTTTTGGTTGGTCTGTGGATGGGTGACCACCCATTACATACCGAGTTTCCTCCGTGCCTCGGAAAGCACGTTAAGCCGTTGGTCCCGGGTGTCATTTGTAGATCTTTGACAGTCATTAGGTAGTCAGTGGCCCAAAAAGTTTGACAACCAGTCTTACCAAGGAGTATCGTATTACCCAGTACTAACTGGGTTGTGGAGGTCAGATTGGCAGTCGCTCCATGTAAAATACTGGTATTCAGCTGCATCCGGTTAGAGTGGAAGTCGACCCCAACATAATTGGGAAAAGGCTAGGCAGATGATGATGAACAGACAGACGTGCTGCTGGGGAGTTTGTTCCACCACTTCTTCTTCCCAGCTAAAGCACTAGGAAGTGGTGACGGGCGGGCATTTTTGGGGGACTGTCTTATGTAACTTTGACGTTCGAAAAGTGCTGATTTTCAGCCTAGTTTGAATAAATGACTTTTGATTTTGATTTTGATGTTGGGGTCGGCGTCCGGTTTAACCGTTGAAATTTTCACAGAATGTGTATTACTGTTGCCGCTATAACAACGAATAATAAATTAAAAATTAAAGGGGGCTCCCCTACTACGATGGTACGCAACTCTCCATGCGCGAGTCCGACTCGCACTGGGCCGGTTTTCCTTCATATTATTCCTCACACAATCCATCCATCAACATTTATATTCATCACTATACATGCTGGAGGGACACCGACGTGAAAACGGTTACCAGTACGAGATTCAGTACATTGTTCTGAACACATAGAAATTTTTCCACAGTTATTAAAAAAAAAAATCTGCTGTTTCCTACAAAAGTGCAATGCCTACCAGTGGCGAAGGTTCCGTACAACTCGATTCCTACCGGATTCCCTTTGAAAAATGGCACAGTCAGTATTCTATAGACAAACAATATAATCGCATTAAAGATATGTACACCGGCTTACCTCTTACAGAAATTGGCCCTTCGCTACTGATACCTACACGGTCAAAATGTATGGAACAGCTGATCTTTTTTTCTATTTAGGGGGCCCAGAATGATGTACTGAATACGTGGTAACCGTTTTCGCGTTGCGAAACCCTTCCACCCGTATTCATCACATACCATACTACGCTTATACTAATGAACAATATTATTTTGCAGATGCAATTAGAGGCTGAAACAATAAACGAGATGAATGAAGAGGCAACATCAGCTGTAGCTGCGTTGTTGAATGCTGATAACCCCGTCATTGAAGAAGCTGAGGTACTTAGATTTTATTACAAGGTCATATTAAATTCCCTAGCGAAACTCGAGAAATGAGATGGGTATATGTATACCCATCATATTTCTCGATTTATCTAATTACAATAAAATAAAGTAAAAAGATTTTTTGGGTCAAGAACTACTTGACTTATTAGTTGAAAAAATCTGGCAGTATCATATTTTATTTTAATTGTCTGACATGTAAAGCAGAGGGCGTATATTATTCTATCCTATACTATTAAATGAACATTATTTGGATAAATACAAAGTGTAAACAGACCCTTCACATAGCCGTCAACCAAGAATTCTGTACATCAAACTAAGTAACTTTACGCTAAAATTATTGCTGGGATCGACTTTTTTTTTGGGATGAAAGATCACGTTTTACAGTAGGACTCGATGGAAAGCACTCAAAGCATTGTGCTGATGAATGGATTGAATAGTACGAGGGTCGTGGAGGTGTGAAAAGTAAAAATCTTACATTAAAAACATGTTTAAAAAAAAAACTTGTGAAAAAGTTGGTACTTTGACCCCCAATATCTCCGTAACTAGAAGGTTCCCAGGTATGGTCTAGAACAAAAAAAATATCGCAAAGACGGGGAGAACAAGTGCCTTTCGGCTTTGTTAAGGGTCTATTTACACCCTTTATATTTGTAATCACGTTCTCGAAAACGGCTCCAACAATTTCGTTGAAAGTTTAAATATCTAACATATTGGAACATTCATGAACACCGATCTAACTTAGATGACATATCTGGGAAAATTTCTTTCCTCTATTTTCATCCGAGCATAGCTCAGTAGCCCAGATACTTATTTCTTATTGTTGATACTTCTATTAATGTTTTTATTTCTTTAATTGAATTTTAACTGTACTGTTACTTACTTTTAGGTCTAGATTGTTGTGCATATTTCTCAAATAAATAAATGACTGTGTGACACCGCGGTATTGACATTCTGAAACAATACAACATTAGTTTTAGTATAAACCTGAAACACGTGTTTAGTATTTTTATGTAAAGAATCTATGTAAAAAATTTCAAAACTGTATCATGTAAAATCACAAAATTATAAGCTTGTTCTGTTACCGGGTTGTCCGCACAAAAACGTGGTCACCACGCAGCGCACCCGCGCGCGCGCCCCTAGCGTTGTCTTGAGCTAATTGATAATAATAATTTGGCAGTAGGTACCTAAATTATTGCGATAGGTACTTAATGTCGCTCGGTGTCCAACTTGTAACTGTTTTTAAATATTTTTCGGAAAAAATATAACATGGTTTAAAAATTATTGGAATCGATTCAGTTACTTATTCTGAACAAACTATATTCGGATTTTGCATATACTAAAAGTAATGCTGTATATTGCTGAGTCGGTAAATAAGATTCTAGCGTGCAATGAGCATAAAAAAATAGCACATAAGGTTATGAACTCAAAGGTCAGCAATTATTGCTATGTTTACTTAGTTTGCTATATAAAACTGCTTGAAATGCATATCGAGGCTATCAACCTACAAATTTAGTCCGATATATCGTCGTTGAATTTCTAACATCACGTAAGTCAAAAATAGAAACTTTACAGGAGACTGATAAAACTACATAATTCTACCTAGCAGTGGCGAAGGTTCCATACAGCTCGATTCCTACCGGCTTCCCTTTGAAAAATGGCACAGTCAGTATTCTATAGACAAATAATATTAATTTTTTTATTTTTTTTTTTTATTTCTGGCCAATCAAAAATTGTTTATACGGTTACATTTTAAAATAAAGATTCTTATATCAAAGGTTAGTATAACAATTTCTTATAGGTTAGCACCGCATGCCCCATAAAATAATAAATGTTACATTAAAGACTAAAGTAAAATTTAAATTAAATAATCACGTTAAAGATATGTACTCCGGCTTACCTCTTACAAAATTGACCCTTCGCTACTGCTACCTGGGTAATGGTACAATACCACTTCATAATTTGTGTATACTTCAAATTAGATAGAAACTTTGCTTGTTTCTATAATTGTCTGAAATAAGGCGTCCTCCGATTCTCTAGCAAACGGCATCAAAAATCATAACCGCCAAAAATTTACTTACGTGGTGTTTTTTTTTCATTTCATTTATTCAATAACAATTACATTGTGTCTGAATGTTACATAAAAAAAATAGTTAAATAGCAAAAAAAAAAATACATACATAAATTCATTAATAAGATATATAAAAATACACCATCACTATCACAAATTAAATTATAAAAAACCAATAATAAAACAATGTCAGCATAATAAACTCATTAAAATATTTAAAAACATGCCATATAAAATAATAAATAATCAACAATGTTTCAAAAAAAATGGTGTTAAAACTTCAACGACGATAATTTTTTGTTGATGAAATGCACAGCTTTTTAGTATGTTAGATAGCATTTAAAATGTTTTCACTTAAGAAGATATTTTGGCCGTGAATTTAAATATTATTATTACTTTTTAGCCCCCAAAAGAAACCCCAGAAGAAATGGACATAGAAACAGTGAAACTGTCAGACACGTCTGACAATGAGGCTGACGTTGAACCTACTGTAGTTGAACAGACTGTGGCTGAATCTAGCAAGGAGGTTGAAGGTAGGTCAATATATTTATTTAACATCTTACAATAATACAGGGTGGAAAAAGTCCTATTTCAGAGCGCGACCGGCGCACGTAACTGATTCGATATTCATAGACTTATATGATTGGGACCACTGTTTGACGTGCACCAGTCGACGAGACACGCTCGACCGTTCGAAAGTTGACGCGACGAGACACGCTCGACCAGTCGAAAGTGGACGCGACGAGACTCGCTCGACCGGCCGAAAGTTGACGCGAAGAGACACGCTCGACCCACCGAAAGTTGACACGACGAGACACGTTCGACCCACCGAAAGTTGACGCATCGAGACACGCTCGACCGACCAAAAGTTGACGCGACGAGACACGCTCGACCGGGCGAAAGTTGCCGCGTCGTGACACGCTCGACCGGCCGAAAGTAGACGCGACGAGACACGCTCGACCAGTCGAAAGTGGACGCGACGAGACTCGCTCGACCGGCCGAAAGTTGACGCGACGAGACACGCTCGACCCACCGAAAGTTGACACGACGAGACACGTTCGACCCACCGAAAGTTGACGCATCGAGACACGCTCGACCGACCGAAAATTGACGCGACGAGACACGCTCGACCGGGCGAAAGTTGACGCGACGAGACACGCTCGACCGGCCGAAACTTCAACCGGAGCCGTCGCGTGTGCCCGTTGCCCCGACCGCCATTAAATGCTTAGGAATCATTCAGTTCAGAGCGAGCCGTGTGTAATGTTTATATTTTTTTTTTTCTTATTCTTCAGAAGAGCAAAAGAAATCACCATCTAAATCCCCACTCCAAAGCAGTGTCTCCCCCAAGCAATCACCAAGCAAGCTGAAGAACTTAGCTATAACCGCGCAAGCGGCTAGATCCGTTGTTAATATTGTGGATTTGGAGGAGAGCAGCTCTTCAGACGATGGTAAGGTTTATTTATTTATGAACTAGCTGTGTTCAGTGACTTTCGTCCGCGTGAAATTATTATAAAAATATAACTTCCCCTATTTGAATCGGATTTTGTTAACAATTTCAAGGGTTTTAGTTGTTTTGCATGGAACCCTAATCTTTTTTCTAAAATAAAAGTAGCTTAAGTTACTCCTTATAACATAAACTATCTGCCAGTAAAAGTCTCGTCAAAATCGCTCCAGCCGTTTCGGAGATTAGCCGGAACAGACGGACAGACAATTTTTTTTTGTTATAAGTCCCGTATAGACGTTCGTATGCATTCTATAAAAAGCTGTTATTTTGAAATTACAAACAGATACTTCAATTTTATTTATTTGTATAGACTATTGAAGACTTACAGCTACACTGAACAGGATAAAAATAGTCAGTGAAACTGACAGCTAATTACAAGTCTTCACTTCTAAAAAACAGACTGGTATAGATGGTGTGAACAACAGCGCTGACGACAAAAAAACGGCCAAGTGCGAGTCGGACTCGCGCATGAAGGGTCCCGTACCATCGTAGTAGAGGAGCCGCATTTAATTTTTAAATTATTTGTTATTATAACTGCAACAGAAATACACATTTTGTAAAAAAAATAACTGTCAACCTATTACGGATCATGAGATAAAGCCCACTGACAGACAGACGGACGAACGGAAGGATTTTTTACACACTTTTATTTAACCTTTTGACCGCCATAGTCACATACAACATTATTTTCAGTATATGCGAAACCTGAATATAGTTTGTTCAGAATAAGTAACTGAATCGATTCCAATATTTTTTAAAACATGTTATATTTTTTCTCATATATATTTATAAAGTTAAAAGTTGGACACCGAGCGACTTTGAGTACCTATCGCACTAATTTAGCTCCCTACTGCCAAATTATTATTATCAATGAGCTCAAGACGACGCTGGAGGCACGCGCTGCGTGGTGACAACGTTTTTGTGCGGGCAACTAGGTAACAGAACAAGCTTATAACTTTGAGATTTTTCATGATTCAGTTTTGAAATTTTGTACATAGATTCTTTACTTAAAAATTCTAGACACGTGTATCAGGTTTCGCATATACTAAAACTAATGTTGTATACGTGGCAAGCAAGCGCGTGCTCTGTACGGCAAACGACACAAATATGTGACAAAATGATAGGTAAAATTGTGCGTTTATGCTCTGGCGGTCAAAAAGTTAACTTGAAATGTTGGACTACATCAAATCTTTTCTTAACTTTTCTTAAACCCATCTTTCTCCAAATCCCCACAGATATACAAGAAACGGAAGTCCAAAAACAACCATCACCGGAACCAGAGACAAAAGACGACAAACCTGCTTCCCCCGACCAGGACTCAGCAGTTACCAGCGTCAACATACCAACGGGTATAGACATAATACGTAGCGTGTCTTCCGGCGGAATCACCTCGGAGATTACAACTAAAGATGGGGAGGCTGTTATCAGTGGGGTACCTAGACCGCCACCACACAAGCCTGTGAGTATCATCATCTGCCTAGCCTTTTCCCAAATATGCTGGGGTCGGCTTCTAGTCTAACCGGATGCAGCTGAATACCAGTTTTTATTTTTTAATAAGCCGTTGCCCCACACTAGGAATTTCTCCTGTATCGTGGGTGCGTTTACAAACATTTAAATTCACATACACAAACAGCCAGACCCGGAACAACTACCTGTAGGCCATACAAATATTTGTTCCGTGTGGGGATCGAACCCGCGACAAGAAGTGCAGCAGTCAATCGCTCAGCCACTGCGCCAACCGTGCCGTCAAATTTTACATGGATCTGACCTCCACAACCCAGTTAGTACTGGGTAATACGATACCCCTTGGTAAGACGGGTTGTCAGACTTTTTGGGCCACTGACTACCTGTAACGGCTGTCAAAGATCTAGAAATGACAGCCGGGACCAACGGCTTAACGTGCTTTTCGAGGCACGGGGGAAACTCGGTATGTAATGGGAGGTTACCCATCCACAGACCAACCTAGGCAAGCACGGCTTAACATAAAGATCGACCCGAGCGGCTGTTATTATTAAGCCACGAGCTCCTGTAAGTATACTTGAGTTTATTTCTGAACTATCTTATACCCGCGGCCTCGCCCGTTTCGATTTCGATAGTTGTCCCGCTGGATAATACTACCGGGATAAAAAATAAAAATATGTGTTAACACATCCAGGTTATAAACTATCTGTGTGCTAAATTTCATCCAAATCCGTTTAGTAGTTTTTGCGTGAAAAAGTAACAAACATCCATCCATCCATCCTTCCTCACAAACTTGCGCATTTATAATATTAAGTAGGATTTCAGTTTTTGGAATAATGAACTTAATGTTTAATTTGGTAAAGTTGGAATTCCATTGCATTTAAAATATATTTAGGAAGTTATTATCACTATGGTCACTCAAAAATCTACTTTGACTTCATAACACTAGAGTAGATATTTGAAATGAGAGGAAACAAAAACGTGTACGTTTTAATGGCGAATATATGCATTGTGCAATCTAAAATCACCTTAGGTTCCATAACATTAAAGTAGATATGTAATGTAGTAGATATAGAATATGAAAACTAGCTTTTGCCCGCGACTTCGTTCGCGTGGAATAGTGACTTCCGGCAGATTTTTGGTTTTACCCACATAGTTCCCGATCTCGCGGGAACTCTTCAAAAATGAAATGTGGAAGATATTCTAGGGAACTCTTCAAAAATCAACATAATGAGCTCTGCGTTTGAATTGAAGATATGTATACTCACTTAGGGCATTAAAGCCGTTATTGCCGATCGAAAAAGGCGAAAATGTTAACCTATACCTTTTAATCTACTAATACAACGGAGCCAATTTTAAATTTACGAAACGATCAATCCACAATTCCACGACAGTACCGAAGCGCTCGGCCGATACCCAACCAAATGCGTGTAACGAAACCATAGCGCGATCTATTTCGATCCCAACGCCATCTATCGAGCATAGTGACAACTCGGATTATTTATCTATACTCCGTTCGGGCATTTTCTTTGTACTAAAAGTTTTATTATATTGATATTATTTTTTTCATACCTTTTTACTATTTATTTACTTTTTTCCGATGAATTAAAACAATAACATGAACCGAACTCGTGTAACGATCGACACCATTGCGCGATCACCAACTCGACATATAGTACTAATAGAATTATCTATACTCCGTTAGAGCATTTTCTTTGTACTAAAAGTTGTATTATATTATATTGTCATACCTTTTTACTATTTATTTACATTTTTCCGATGAATTTTCAGTACTGAATTGATGCCGACTCTTGACCAATAGATGGCGCTGTATGTCCGGAATAAATTTTATTTTTTATTTTATTTTTGTAATAAAAACTATCCTATGTCCTTTCTCAAATTCCAAACTATGTCTGTACCAAATTTCACACAAATCGGTTCAGTAGTTTAGGCGTGAAGCAAAGACAGACAGACAGACAGACAGAAAGACAGACAGACAGAGTTACTTTCGCATTTATAATATTAGTTTGGATAAACTATTTATTTATTTTTCAGGCCAGACTGAATACGAGTGAAGTTTCGATCAAGACTGTTAGTTCCACCGAACCAATGGTTATACCTGAAACGAAGGTAAGAAAAATAACAATATTTATAAATACCCTTTAACTTGCTTTGCGACTATCTGCTTTAAATCCTTTGCTAAAAGTTCAGTTTGCCATTTACGTATGGTTGAAATTGACAGTAGAACTACTATTGTAAAATCTACCGAACGTCAGTGGTAACACTTAGGCCGAAATCTATTATACAGGGTGGTTTCAACATGGCAATAAGGGGAACTACCTTAACCGTTGCAGCTACACGAAAATGATCTGATGATGATATTGTAAAAGTATTCTGATTTAAAAGAGTGTCCATGCAGTTTCTTGCCCGTTCTTCTACATAGAGATCTACGTTAGGGAATGGGCAACTACAGTACTTTCACAGTTTTTATGCCTTGTGACTGGGACTGTAAAAACATTTTTTTGATCTCAATCGATCCTGTTTCTTATACTGATCAAAAACTTCTATGGGACCAATCCAGGTTGGAGTACTAAAAAAAGTCAGAAATTGCAAAAAACTTTTCCTATTCATTTTGTTTGAAATAACCAAAAAAAATTTTTTGATGTTAATCTTTCCCGTTTCTGATCAAAAATCAATGGGTTCGATTCCTGGGTAGGAATATTGATTTTTCAAAAATCTAATGGTGCAGTTTTAGTTTTTGTCAAAATCGGGCTCGAGACTCCTTTTAGTATTCTTCTCTATTCCTCATAGTTTAGGATTTGACCATCCATGCCCACTTAAAAAAATAACCCTGTATAACGTCACTATGAGTATTTTGGCTTATTTCTGTGGTTTTTGGCTTATATTTGACCTGCCCAACATCCGCTATTTTAGCCAATTGCACGTGGCTTTTTTTTTGCAGATAGGGAATCATCAAATGACCCCCTCCGCTCTGGGCGGAGTGGAAGGGAGTGTCAGACTTGTACTGACTAAAACCCATCCATGTTCCTTCTTTGCCCTTTGTTTTCCAGGGCCGCGGTATCTCTTTCGAACAGTTCCGCAGCCCAATTGCATGTGACTGAGATTAATACTCGTTTGTTTTGCAGATAAACGAACAGACACCAACACAGTCTAAACCTAAACTGAGTCTAGAAATATTCAGTCTAGATTCTGACGAAGAAGATAGTTCTGCTAAAGGTAAGACTTAAGTAATATTCATTTATATATTTTCGTCCTTACTGTTTACATTTTTCTGCTAATATTATAAAGAGGTAAGTTTGTATGTTTGTATATAGGGTGACTGGTAATTAGTGACAGATACTTAAACACGTGATTGTGCTCATGATAACAAACAACTTTCCCAAAGAAACTTTTTTTATACTCGTTCACTTTTATCCCATTAACACAACAGCCGTATGAAATTCGCGCGCGCTCGCGCCTGTGACCTATCAGCTGTTAGCCGCGTGACGCCGTTTTGTCTCCCTCTATGCTCTGCCTACCCACTGTTGCACGGTACGATAGTAATGAGACAGAACGGCGTCACGCGGCTAACAGCTGATAGGTCACTGTTAGCCACAGATAAAAGTGAACGAGTAGGTATAAAAAAAAATGTTTCTTTGGGAAAGTTGTTTGTTATCATGAGTGTTATCACGTGTTTAAATATCGGTCACTAATTACTCTTCGACTACTGATTCTATTCCGAAAATAACGAGAAGCTACATTATCCCCGAGTGTTATAGGCTACATTTAAATCTGAAACTAGATAAGTGTTGGTGTCCTATTTACCTACCCTAAGAAACACTGAAAAAAACTCATAGTCTCTCCCGATGTAATCTTAGGCCCTCTTGCATCACGAATCGCTAAACGCGTTTAACGTAGAACGTATATAAAACATCGTTCTGTTTCTATCAATCGTTTGAAGAAGACAGAGACAGAATGATGTTTTAAATACAAGGTGTAAACAGACCCTTCACGAAGCCGTCAACCAAGCATTCTGTACATCAAACTAAGTAACTTCACGCAAAATTTATTGCTGGGAAACGATTTTTTGTTTGGTGAGAAATCGCGTTTTACGGTAGGACTCGATGGGACGCACTCAAAGCATTGTGCTGATAGATGGATTGGATAGTACGGGAGTCGTGGAGGCGTTAAACGCGTTTAGCGATTCGTGATGCAAGTGGGCCTTAATCTTTATATTATGTGTTTAATTCTTACAGAAAAATCCACAACAACACCTCAACACGAAATGACGGCCTTAGAACTGGAAAAAGCACGAGAAACATCCAAATGTATCAACTATGGTTGCACTAGCGACAACACAGTGCCATACAGGGTCGCGGAGGCAACAGAGATTGTGTACTACGACGCCAGCAGGAAGAGACGCGCCTTGGTGTGCCAGCCGTGCGCTGCTGTCGTCGCTGATAGGACTAAGGTACGTGGTGGATTACGGCCCACATGAGCGATTATGGCCCACGTGGGTTATTATGGCCTAGGTGGTGGATTATGGCTCAGGTGGTGGATTATGGCTCAGGTGGTGGATTATGGCTCAGGCGGTGGATTATGGCTCAGGTGGTGGATTATGGGTCACGTGGTGGATTACTGCACACGTGGTAGATGATGGCTCACGTGGTTGATCACGGCCCACATGGTGGATCAAGGCCCACGTGGTGGATCACGGGCCAAGTGGTGGATTACTGCCCACGTGGTCGATTACGGCTCACGGGTCGGATGATGGCCCACGCGGCCAATTACAGCCCGCGTGGTTGATTATTGCCCACGTGATCGATTACGGCCCACGTGGTGGATGACGGCCCACGCGGTTTATTACGAAAAACGTAAAAAAAAAACTAATAGTACTTTTTCTCTTGCCCAACAGAATCTAATCGAAGGCATGAAGAACTTAACTCCTCTCCTAGACTTAGACATGCGCAAGTCATCACAGGAACTGGTGGAGATATCAGATTCTGACTCTGAAGACGAGGATATGAATTCTGAGGAGCCAAAGGAGACCATTGGGAAAGAGGGAGCTAAGTAAGTGAGACTTTTATTTTATGAGACTTAAACTGAGATAGCACTGAATTAACATTGAAAATGGTATATTTACCAAGAACTACCGTCTGGTACCGTCTGGATGTTTGCTTAAAAAACTCATCTGGTATATGTCCGACTTTTTGTCAGAACTTCTAAATTTGGACGTGGTAATTCAATATGTGATGTCCATGAGCCATTAACAATATTCTGACAAATAAATTGATTACTTACTTACTTACTTACTTACTTACATTAAACTTGTAGTGTAGTGCACTTTACAGTGTAGACAAATTTTTGGTCAATAAAGGAAAAAATAAAAGCCAGAATACCAGTATTTTTGGTGAATACTAGTAATTAGTTTGGAAGCCGTTTGTGTTTCTGGTTCATAATGTCGACAGTCACTACATCGACGGGTGCTGTATCGAAAACGTTCCATCGACGGTTAATGGATCGACAGTACACCAATTCGATAGTACGCTATATCGACAGTACACCAAATCGATAGTACGCTATATCGACAGTACACTAAATTGACTGTACGCTACATCAACAGTACACCAATTCGATAGTACGCTATATGGACAGTACACCAAATCGATAATACGCTATATCGACAGTACACTAAATCGACTGTGCGCTACATTGACAGTACACCAATTCGATAGTACGCTACATCGACCGTACACCAAATCGATAGTACGCTATATCGACAATACACTAAATCGACTGTACGCTACATCGACAGTACACCAAATCGATAGTATGCTATATCGTCGTTATAAACGTTGCCCCGCACTAGTATTTTCTCCTGTATCGTGGGTGCATTTACAAACATTTAAACTCACATACACAAACAGCCAGACCCGGAACAACTACCTGTAGATCATACAAATATTTGTTCCGTACGGGGATCGAACCCGCGACACGCAGCGCAGCAGCCGATCGCTCAGCCACTGCGCCAACCGTGCTGTCGAAATTGACTGTACGCTACATCACAGTACACCAAATCGATAGTACGCTATATCTACAGTACAGTAAATCGACGATACGCTACATCGACAGTACACCAAATCGATGGTACGCTATATCGACAGTACAGTAAATCGACGATACGCTACATCGACAGTACACCAAATCGATAGTACGCTATATCGACAGTACAGTAAATCGATGATACGCTACATCGACAGTACACCAAATCGATGGTACGCTATATCGACAGTACAGTAAATCGACGATACGCTACATCGACAGTACACCAAATCGATAGTACGCTATATCGACAGTACAGTCAATCGACGATACGCTACATCGACAGTACACCAAATCGATAGTACGCTATATCGACAGTACAGTCAATCGACGATACGCTACATCGACAGTACACCAAATCGATGGTACGCTGCATCGACTGCCCGACCCGAGCCAGATCTAGACTTTTTTTTTCTTGTCTTTACTTTTTTATATAATTTTTGTATTATGGTAATCTCATCCATTTTTTTTAGTTATGGCCTGTGTAAGTCTAATAAATACTTTTTCGTTCTTTCTTTATTTCATTGAAAAACATTTTTTTTTTTTAAGTTTTTAATCATAATTTGTTAATATTGCTTGTTCAGACCCTTTGTCTTGGTATGGACATGTAATGAGGAGGAATGAAACGCATGTGACTAAAATAGTGATAGACATGAATGTTGATGGATGCAGACGGAGAGAAAGGCCAAGGAAAAGATGGATTGTGTGAGGAATGATATGAAAGAGAAAGGAGTAAATGATGCCGTGATGTCTGACAGGGGAGAATGGAAGAAGAAAACGTGTTGCGCCGACCTCAAATAGAATGGGACAAGGGCAGGAAGATGATGATCTAGGATTAATTTGGCGCCGCTTAATTCCAACCAATAATCAAATATTTGTTTTCAACAGAATCTTAGAAGAGAGTCTAAGCCAGTTCTTGAACGATACTTGGAAGAAATACAAAATGGACGCGCGCCTCAAAGAGACTCGGATCATGTTAGATGATGAAATCGAGAAACTTGAACGTGAGTATTGAAAACCGCTTTAAAATCTACACTTTTTGTAGTGCAGTGGTGACGGCCTCGGTTAACGAGTGGTAGGTCGTGGGTTCAAGTCCAGGCAGGCGCGTTACTTTGTGTACATACAGGGTGTAAACGGACCCTTCACGAAGCAACCCGTCAACCAAGCATTCTGTATATCAAACTAAGTAACTATACGCAAAAATTATTGCTGGGAAACAACTTTTTTTTTTGGGTGAAAATTCACTTTACGGTAGGACTCAAAGTAACGCACTCAAAACATTGTGCTGATGGATGGATTAAATAGTACGGGGGTCGTGGAGGTGTTTAAAATAAAAATCGTAGATTAAAATGAATGAATTAAAAAAAAAAAGTAAGCTCGCCCCCCGTCCCTTAAAAAATTCTCATCATCGGTAATTAAAAAAAAACAGCTGTTTCCTACAAAAGTGCAATACTGCCGTCATAATGAAAAAAGGCACAACTAACATTTTATAAATATAGAGAAAATCGACTTTAAAGTTTATGACTTTTCTTTATGTTGTGTTGTAAGTGTGCCTTTTCAAAGTAGTTTTTAGTAAAAATCTGTATGAAGTAGTAGTCACATCTACGTATTTGTGCTTTTTCAATATAATGGTAAATAAATGTGCCTTTTCATTCTATAAAACATGAATATTAGTCTCATTTGTGCCTTTTGAGCCTACTGTATCTCCGAATTCCTTGAAGATAAAATTCTATAAAAAATTGAGTAGATGTGCCTTTTTTTTCTGATTCTAAATATGTATATAACTCAATTTTGACAAAAATGTTAGTTGTGCCCTTTTTTCTTACGACGGCAGAATACCTACACGGCCAAAATGTATTGAAAACTGGTTTTTTGTTTTTCATACAACCACGCGGGTCCAGTGCGGGTTCGAATTTGTCCGTCTACACCTTGTATTTTATGTTGGTTACAGAGGACAGCAAAGAAATCGATTCAATGCTGAACGCATGTCAAGTGGCGACCGACAAGCTGCGCTGCGATCTGTACGCGACGTTCGAGTGTCGCCTGCAACAACTACCCCCACTAGTGATACAAGACACGCCTGAGAAAAAAGTAAGCAGTATTTACTCTTTGACTGGCCTGTTGGTCTAGTGGTCAGTGACTCTGACTGCTATGCCGGAGGTCGTGGGTTCGATTCCCACCCAGGACAAATGTTTGTGTGATGAGCATGATCATTTGTTCTGTGTCTGGGTGTAATTTATCTATATATGTATGTATTTAGAAATATATAAGTATGTTTATCAGTTGTCTAGTACTCATAACACAAGCTCTGCTTAGCTTGAGACTAGACGGCGTTGTGTGATAGTTGTGGAATATTATATTATATTACTCTAACTCCTTTTGACCGCTATAGTGACATATATGTGACAAGCAAACGCGTGCCCTGTACGCCAAACGACACAAATATGTGACAAAATGGTAGGTGAAAGTGTGGCTTGCCTCCGCTGTCCGTCCGTCCGTCTGTCTGACAGCGGGCTATATCTCATGATCCGTAATAGGTAGACAGTTGAAATTTTCACAGAATGTGTATTTCTATTGCTGTTAGCATCATCTGCCTAGCCTTTTCCCAACTATATTGGGGTCGGCTTCCAGTCTAACCGGATGCAGCTGAATACCAGTATTTTACATGGAGCGACTGCCTATCTGACCTCCACAACCCAGTTAGTACTGGGTAATACGCTGGGTTCTATTGCTGCTATAATAAAAATAAATAAAAAATTGAAGGGAGCTCCCCTGCAACAGTGATACGGAACCTTTCAAGCGCGAGTCCAACTCGCACTTGGCCGGTTTTCTTCATCTAATTAAAGACAAAACTCATTCATGGTGCGAGCGAGTAAAGATTTTAATGTTCTTTGTAAAAAGTTCTCATTTAGCACCAAATACTATACTGTCCGCTATTTCTATTTACAAATAAATAAATAAACATAACATATCATCATTCTCTTGCCCTTATCCCGCGGCCCTGGAACACAAAGGGCAAAAGAAGGAACATGGATGGGTTTTAGTCAGTACAAGTCTGAACTTCCGCTGCGCCCAAAGTGGAGGGGGGGGGGGGGTCATTTGATGACTTCCCATCCTAAAAAAAAAAGCTTTTCTTCTTCCATACTTCTGTATTACTCGTCATCTCAGCAGACACCTCCTTTCTTGCCATATCATCCTTTACACAGTCCATAAACACAGCATGTATTGATGAAATAATTTTCTTTGTTGCAGTATATTGGACAAGAAGAGCAAGCCATCCCTCCTGTGGTTGGTGAATCAGCAGCGGTAAGCTTTGTTTTACTTTTCTGCACCTCCTGTAGACACTTGTATACCTGCCCCCGTAGCATGACCACCGTAGACAAGGATTTCTTTGACGGAAGAATCGACAAAATGACAGATAGTTCAAAGAAATCTGTCATTGTGTCGGAACAATCTGTCATTTTGACGATTCTTCCGTCAAAGAAATCCTTGTCTACGGTGGTCATGCTGGTCTTATTGGCGATGTTCAAATGAAATCTAAGCATTTATTTCAAGTAGGCCAGTTAGAGGCACTTTTGAATTGAATTGTCAAACCAAGGAAAAAAAAAATGAAGCTACAGTCCCAGTCACGAGACATAATAACTGTGAAAGTACTGTAGTTTCCCATTCCAAAGCGTAGATCTCTATGGAGAAGAACCGGCAAGAAACTCAATGGACAAGCAAGCAAGATACTCGCTACCAGCGTGCGGTCATAGCGTGATATTATATAGCCTATAGCCTTCCTCGATAACTGGACTATACAACACTAAAAGAATTTTTCAATTCGAACCAGTAGTTCCGAGATTAGCGCGTTCAACCAAACAAACAAACTCTTCAGCTTTTTATTATTAAGTATAGATTAGTGCAAACGCAAAATGCACGAAGAGTTAAACTGAGTAATAACATTGAAACAACTTGCAGATTCGTCACGCCAAGCGTCGTTTGTCGTCTACCTGCAATGAGCTGCCTGCCAAACGCCCCGCCATACCGCTTGGATATGCTCCTCTAGATTCTGCTGACGCTAAGGTAAGCAAATAAGCACATGAGATATCAACGTCATTAAAGAGCCCAGTATATCTCATGCATCATCATCGTCATCTGCCTAGCCTTTTGCCAACTATGTTATGGTCGGCTTCTAATCTAACCGGATGCAGCTGAATACCAGTATTTTACATGGAGCGACTGCCTATCTGGCCTCCACAACCCAGTTAGTACTGGGTAATACTATTCCCCTTGGTAAGATTGGTTGTCAGAATTTTTGGGCCACTGACTGCATGTAACGACTGTCAAAGATCTACAAATGACAGCCGGGACCAAAGGCTTAACCCATTCATATCAGAAAAAATATTCAGGGTGGAAGGGACACCGAAGTACAAACGGTTATCACTTATTCATTACATCATTCTGCAATCGTCTGTCACTTCAAAAAATTTAGGAAAATGTTGAGTATGAATGTAGATGGCTATAAGAGTAGAGGAAGACCAAAGAAACGATGGATGGACTGTGTGAAGCTTGATATGGCTAGAAAGGAGGTGACTGCTGAGATGACGAGTAATAGAGAAGTATGGAAGAAGAAGACATGCTGCGCCGACCCCAATTTACTTGGATAAGGGCGGGCGAATGATGATGGCGATGATGTCACTTCAAGAATATGATAATTCACTATGTATTTTTCTACTTTCAGGAAAAAGCAGCTATTCCTGCACCGGAAACTAAACTGGATGATGACGTGAGTATTTCTGTAATTGACCAATACTAGGTGTAAACGGACTCTTCACGAAGCCATCAACCAAGTACTCTGTACATCAAACTATGTAACTCTACGCAAAAATTATTGCTGGGAAACGACTTTTGTTTTGGGGTTAAAAACACGGTTTACGTTAAGACTCAATGTAACGCACTCAAAACATAGTGCTGATGGATGCATTGAATAGTAAGGGGGTCGTGGAGGTATTTAAAGTAAAGGTATAGCATTAAAATATTGTGATAATGTTGGAACTTCGCCCCCAATATTTCCAAAACTAGAGGTTCCCAGGTATGGTCTAGAACAAAAAAATTATCGCAATGACGGGGAGAACCAGTACCTTTTGGCTTTGTTAAGGGTACTTTTACACCAATTATACTCGTCTAGTTCTTGTTACCTTGATGTCCATCTCGTTTCGGTTTTTAGCGAGACGTCTCGGGAGAGACATCTAGAGAGCTCTCGATTGAGAGTGAACAGCCACCATGAAAGTACCTACTATAGCTCGCGAAATCGCTGAACCGATTTCATTTTTTTTTTCTACTCAACAGAAAGACATATCAGTAGTGAAGCTATCAGCGGAAGCGGCCCCGGCCGACCTCCCCCCTCCGGGCGAGATCTCCCGCCCCCCCTTACGAGTAGGGATGCCGGTGTTTGCCATGAAGAACGCCTTCGGACCGTTTCTTAAAGGCAAAGTTCTGGAGATACAGCCCAAGAATCCTAGTGGGGTAAGTGACATGAAATCCAAATGATTTTATTAACATAATCCTACTTGGGCACTTACTAATTATGACGACAGCGTCAGAACAGGTGCAGTTGGAATTGGTCAAGAAATTCCACGGTTACTTGATTAAAAATATTTATCTTTTACGACGTTGACCAGTGTTATATTTAGGTATGGGAGGACAATGTAGGCCTGATGACACTGACCCTGATTCGATCAGCATTAAACAAAAATTTGGTAAATTTTATGCCAATAGATACAAAATTGGTGTAATAGTACATTTTG
This sequence comes from Noctua fimbriata, assembly GCA_905163415.1. Classification (NCBI taxonomy): domain Eukaryota; kingdom Metazoa; phylum Arthropoda; class Insecta; order Lepidoptera; family Noctuidae; genus Noctua; species Noctua fimbriata. Next base: position 6,954,914 of record LR990951.1, read on the forward strand.
ATATAAGTAGGGCAACTTTGTTATTGCTTTCGAGGCGGAATTAACACCCGAGCTGCAGGCGAGTGTGTTGTGGAGCCGAGAACTGCAGTAACAAATCCCCACGCGTATCAAACGACGTTTCTCAATACACTTTCGAAGAAATAAAACATTAGAACGGAAATTATTTTTGTTAGGCATTATTAGGAAACTATGATTTCATTTGCTTTTTTCCGCGCTTTGCTTTCGCCAGGTTGAAGAAGAGGCAAAGGTATGATGCCGCTAAACAGTCTTATATGAAAAATCGAAAATTCAAATATTTTGAATTTTGAACACAAATAAATGTTAATTTGTTCATAAAAGTTTTCGAAAAAGTGTATTGAAAAAGTATTTCATAAAAGTTGACCCATTTATGCCTTTCCAATTTTTTTCTCCGTCTCAATAATAATAATAATAATAAGAACGGTCCTTCGCTATCCAGGATGTAGACAGATCCAGGGAAACAGCGAACCGATAAGGATCGAGCGCGGTATATTCCAGGGTGATAGTCTGAGTCCATTGTGGTTTTGTATAGCCTTGAACCCCCTCAGCACACTGCTGGAGGGTTCAGGTCTAGGCTATCGGTTGAGGAGAGATGGTCAGGTCATATCTCACCTTCTTTACATGGATGATCTGAAACTCTATGCCCCCAACAATTTGCAACTGATGAAGCTACTGAAGGTAACGGAAACTTTCAGTAGCTCCATCAGGATGGAATTTGGTGTGGACAAATGTGCAGTCATGCATGTGAAGCAAGGGGAGATTATGGAATCCTTGGGAACTCAACTCTCGGATTCCATACACCTTAGATCCCTCTCCTCAACAGAAACCTACAAGTATTTGGGTATGTCGGAAGCATTAGGTATCAATGCTGCTGACATGAAACAATCGTTGAGGGAGCGCTTCTTTGGCCGCCTGAATAAGGTACTAAGTAGTCTTTTGTCAGGCGGAAACAAGGTGCGCGCCTTCAACGGTTGGGTCATGCCGGTTTTGATGTATTCTTTCGGCATACTCAAATGGACTCAGATGGAACTTGATGCCCTGGATAGGAGGGTCCGTGTACTGCTGACCGCAAATCGAATGCATCACCCACGGTCGTCGGTGATGAGACTGTATATCCCGCGGAAGTGTGGGGGTCGTGGCTTCTTAAATGTTAAGACCCTGCACAACCGTGAGGTATGCAGTCTCAGGGAATACTTCCTAGAGGCTGACGTGGGGATGCACCGAGATGTGGTCTCAGTGGACAAGGGCCTCACCCCGCTCTCCCTGGCTAACGAGAACTGGCGCAAACCTAGAGTATTAGACACTAATGATCGCAAGGAGGTATGGCAGGGCAAGGAGCTTCACGGACGCTTTTATCGGGCTCTACACGGACCCGATGTAGACTTCTTAGCGTCCGTAGCTTGGCTGCGTTTCGGTGACCTATTCGGGGAAACCGAAGGTTTTGTCTGTGCAATAATGGACGAAGTTATGATGACGAATAACTACCGGAAATACATTGTGAAGGATGGCACGGTTGACATATGTCGGGCATGCCACCGTCCGGGAGAATCGATCCGACACATTATTTCTGGGTGTTCTCGTCTGGCTAACGGAGAGTACTTACATAGACACAACCTCGTTGCCAGGATTATCCACCAGCAACTTGCTTTGAAGTACAACCTTGTGGAATCAGAAGTGCCATACTATAAGTATGTGCCCGACCCAGTTCTCGATGATGGTAATATCACGTTGTATTGGGATCGATCTATCGTCACTGACAGGACTATTGTTGCAAATAAACCTGACATTGTGGTGATAGATCGATTGGAGCGTCGCGCAATGATTGTTGATATAACGGTTCCGCATGACGAGAACCTCGTGAAAGCAGAGAAAGATAAACAATTCAAATATCTAGATCTGGCTCACGAGGTTGTCGACATATGGGACGTGAGTACAGCAGTCATTGTGCCGATAGTCGTGTCGGCCAATGGCTTAATAGCCAATACCCTCGACCAACATCTGAGGAGGCTCTCGCTTGGCAGCTGGATCAAGGGCTTGATTCAGAAAGCAGTACTTCTGGACACGGCGCGTATCGTTAGGAGGTTCCTCTCTCAAGAGCCCTGACCACCGGTAGCTCGGACCCTGTTCCTGATGCCGGTGGGCTACTATGTTTTATATTTTTAAATGTTTTTTTATTTTTTTTTATATAGAAATATTTAAAAATGTAAATTATATGTTGATAAAATGAATAAAGGAATAATAATAAAAAAAATTTATTGACATAAATAGGTTTAACAATTTCATAAGAAGCTCTGACTCCTGAGCTAGGTGAGAACTGTGTTACAGAAGTCAGTGTCTTCTCCCGTTTTGGAATTAACAGTTCATGTAATAAAAAGAGAGAAAGATACAAGAAAAAAAAATAAAAAAAATGAAACAATCATAAATTACTTGAAATTAAGTTGAAAGCAAGCATGCTCTTGTGTGGTATGTGTAAGTGTATGTGTGAGTGTGTGTGTGTAAGGGTGTGTATGTGTGAGTGTGTGTGTGTAAGGGTGTGTATGTGTGTGTGTTGGTTTCCTGGGTAATGCCTAATATGAGAGTGGGTTTGCCTACTGTTTAATCATCTTGAGTATTGATCGTTAATTAAGTGTTCCGTCTGTAGATAATCTAGTGTTTGAAGCCATGAATTTAGTTTAAGCTTAGTTTTATGTTTTGTTAGAGAGTTAAAGTTGAGGATGGTGTTTATTTTGTTATATATGTAAGTAGATAGGAATAATCGTTGCCGTCTAGCCGATGCGGTATTACATTTGACGGTGCTACATACGTTGCCAACTGTTCTTTTATGTTTCGTTGCATGGTTTACAGGTGTGATTTCATGTTGTTTTAAAATGAGATTAAGTAGGTATAGTTGTCTCACTGTAAGTACTTGGCAATTTTCATAGAGGCTTTTTGTAGGGAACCGGTACGGCCTGAAGGTCATAACTTTTAACAGAGATCGTTGGGCTCTCTCAAGGCGTATCAAGTAGGTTTTACACGCACCTCCCCAGGCCGTAATACAGTAACCTATAACTGACTGGGCCAGTGCCAAATAGACGGAACGGAGAAGCTTGAATTCAGCCACTTCTCGTAGTTTTTTAAACGTCCATATCAGTTTCCTAACACGGGAAATGGTTTGTTCGATGTGGTGACGCCAACTAAGTCCCTCATCCAGAGTCACTCCCAGGTACTTCATTGTCTTTAATTGTGTGATTGGAAGACATGTGCATGTGTTACTATTCACGGCGTCACAGGAGTGAGCTTTGAGACTTATACTTAAAGGTCTGATTTTGGCGAAAGAAAATTGAAGAAATGCCGTTTTCGAGATATTAAGAGTTAGTAAGTTGGCTTCCAGCCAGTGGATTATTTTCCGTAAGCCTGTCTCTGCAGCTTCCCGTGTTACGTCCCAATCCTCTCCGTGAAATATTAATACGGTGTCATCTGCGTAGCTGAAGATTTTACCGTTTGTTAACGATTGTTGGCATAAGTCATTAACGTAGAAAAATGTCAAAAACTGTGAAACGTCAAACATCGTTCTGCGTGATTTAATTCATAAATAATAATATTATCCCAATATAAGTGGCCTAAAACTACAGTAATACACTCTAAATAAGTTGTAACTTCAGTGACAGTGTTATCAAGGCTAGAAGCTGCAAATACACGTTGAAGAAGGTGATAACAGTGCATTTCGCTTAACAACACAACAACACCATAAAAACAGGTTTGGCTGTAAATTATTTAAAACGATAAGTCTACGCACGGAATACTGGGTCATACTAACGACAATCATCAACAAGACACAGTCGCAGATATTTATAATAACGTAAACAAAGAACAGATGACTCATTAACGGTGCATTTAAACGAAATGACAAATCATTGACCAATCAGGACCAATCACACATAGTTGACAGTGACTTGTCATTTTAATCTACGTTCGGAAACCTGACTTTACTGTATTGAATACCAGCTTTTTGAGACGACGTTCCATTACACGTAGATTTATAAAATTTAGAATATTGATATTGTTATCGAGGTATAAAATGGAGGTATGCAACAATATAACATATCGTAAAATTCAAAGAACCAGCTCTTTAAATGACATCAGCAGAGACAGTTCAACACTATTCGATGCGACCATGACCAGCTTGCCAAACACCTCATTAAATACTAGTCAAACTGTAATGGACTTAAACGAAAAAGTTAAGCAACTCTCGGACGATTTATTAATAGCTCACCACGAAATTGAGAACCTTAACTCTGAAAACTTTCGTTTAAAATCTGACCTTCAGAAATACTTTAAAGTTATAGATGCATATAAAACTATAAATCTAATGGACAAAAATAAGGCTACACCTCGATCTGGCCAAAAAAATAAAATTAAACAAAAGACTGTCAGAACACCGAGACTAAAGAAAGTTCCATATGACGATGAAAAGGCTACGCCCGTTATGACAGAATGTAACCAGACTTCAAGGGCTGAATCAAATTCAATAAACCACGACATAGCCACCAATTCGACGCCGCAAAACGAAATTATACCTCTAAACACCAAACAGACAATGCCGAAAGATATCAAGCATAGAAAATTGTGTGTGCTGAGTAACAGCTCAGAAAGGGGGAGGTTGCAAAGTGTAGAAGATAATTTCGCCAGCGACTTTAATTATTGTAGTTACTCCTTACCTAATTGTAATATAAAGCACCTTTTAGCCGGCATAGAATCAAAACTAAGAGATTTTACCCTAAATGACTACTGTATAATTGTATTAGGAGAAACTGAAATCAGAGACAATGATAACTTCATTGATGTAGTGAGAGAAATCAATGAAGGTCTAGCAAATTTAACTCACACTAATATAATTGTCACCGCGCCCACATACATACGGGGGGCACTCATTTATAATTACAAGGTGGAACTATTCAATAACCTCCTTTGCATGGACATACAATATAATAAATACGCACATTTTTTCGACTCCAACTATGGTTTAACATTTGACATGTTTTCTAACACATCTGGTAAATTAAATAAAGCTGGAACACTACAGATGTTTAAAAACATAATGAATAGAATTAAAATTGACATGAAATTATTCCCAGTGGAACACCCACCAAATGGTCAGAATAATAGTATCATAAACGACAAAAAGTGTTTTGAAAATAATGATTTATTTCGTTCATAAATTTGTAACTATCCTTCATCAAAACATTAACGGATTGCTCAATAAATCTGATATGCTTTCTGTTTGTATTAACGATTTGGCTGTCCAGAACAATCCTGTTGACATACTTTGTATCACTGAACACAACATGACGGACGGTGACGTAGTGTATCTAACAATACCAAATTATAAACTTGCGTCCTATTATATGAGAGATAGCAGGCACGGAGGCTCCTGTATATTAATTAAAAACAACTTGAAATACAGAATTCTTAATGACATCACAAAACTTTCGATATGTAATACGATAGAATGTTCTGCAATTGAGCTGATGGAACATCAAATAGTTGTTCTATGCATTTACAGGCCACCTAATAACTCCGCAGGCACTATAGACAGCTTTTTCACCACTCTCAATAAAATATTAAATAACGTTTGCTCACACGGTAGGAAGATCGTTATGTCCGGAGATTTCAACATAGATACTTTGAAGCATACAAAACTGTCCATCGAATTTACAGAAATCTTAACCAGATATAATCTAAAACTAAAATTCAATCAAATAACGCGATTTGCTAGTAAAACGTGCATAGACAACATAGCCCATAACATAAGAGCTTGTAAAGGCACTATGAAGGAATTAGCGCTATCAGACCATAATGCGCAAATAGTAAAGGTTCCAGTTAAAAAGACCTGCAACATAAAATACTGGTATATATTAAAACGGGATTACTCTCAAGGCAACAGAGCAATATTTATAAAATACTTAAATCAGCTAACCAATAATGACGTCTATAGTTGCTCGGATACGAATACTGCCTACAACATATTTCATGATAATTTCGTTATGCTATACAATCTCTGTTTTCCTATTAAGAAAGTCAAGATACATAACAGATCTAGACCGAAATGGATTTCACGTGGATTAAAAATATGTAGCAAACGTAAATGTCAACTATTGTGGCAATATAGGATTAATCCAAATCAAAACACTAAAACTGCTTTTAAAGCATATGCAAAGAGGTATAAAACTATAATTAGACTGACTAAAAAATCTCAAAACGATTACTTTATTAAATCTGCAATAAATAAGAACAAAGCTACTTGGAAAGTAATAAATGACATCAAATGTAAGTTTCCAAATGAGGGTGTGGCTCAATTAATTACAAATGGCGTAGCCATAAATAATCCTCAAGACATTGCTAATTCGTTTAATGACTTTTTTCTTGACATCAGCAATAACAATACTAGTGTACCCCAGGAATCATTCAATAAATTGACATATAATTCTAATTCAATCTTTATGACACCGACGATCCCTGATGACATTAATAAAATAATAATTGCTCTAAAAAATAAAAACAGTGCCGGTTATGATAACATTATGACAAATATTGTTAAAGATGTAGCCCATATTATATCAAAACCACTTAGCTTCATTGTCAATTTATCTATAGAAGAAGGCACTTTCCCAGAAAAACTAAAAATATCGGTTATAAAGCCAGTGTTTAAAAAAGGAGACAAAACCAACATGAGTAATTACAGGCCCATTGCATTAATACCTATTTTTGGGAAAATCTTTGAAAAGGTTATCTTCAACTGTCTTTATAATTTCTTTGAGGCAAAAAACATCCTAACGCCCAATCAATATGGTTTCAGAAAAAACAAATCCATAAACGTAGCAGTTTATAACTTCTTACATAAGGTAATGATTAACTTGGATAAAGGGTTGTCAGCTGTCGCATTATACATGGACATGTCGAAAGCTTTCGATCGTGTCGATCACAAAATCCTCTTAAGAAAGTTGGATGCATATGGTGTAAGAGGAAATGTGTACAAACTCATAGAATCGTACCTTAACAACAGGCAACAATTCACAGAAGTAAGGAGGATAAATTTTAGTACTAAAACAGAAGAACTATATGTATCTGAATATAGAACAGTTAGATTCGGCGTTCCTCAAGGGAGTATTATCGGCCCACTATTCTTTCTGATCTATATAAATGACATGCCTTCGGTAACTATTCATGACGTTACACTGTTTGCTGATGATAGTACCGTTTTATTTGCTAATGATAATTCAATTAATTTAGAATCTGACATTAACCAAACAATACTATTGATTATAGATTGGCTTAAAATGAATAATTTAATGATTAATATTGATAAAACTAAAATAATGAATTTTAAAATAAGAACTCGACGTACAGGTGCTTTAAAAATTCATTACCTAGATAGTGACATTGAGGAAACGGAAGTAACGAAATTTCTAGGGCTACATATTGACCACAAACTTAATTGGAAATTTCATATTGAGCATGTTTGCAAAAAGCTGGGACAATTTTCATATGCACTATATAGATTAAGGAAAATAGCGAATCAGAGTACTTTGCTAACAGCTTACCATGGTTACGTTGGCTCTATTCTCAGATACGGTGTAATATTTTGGGGCAACAGTACGGAAAAAGAGCGCGCTTTCATTGCTCAAAAACGCTGCATCAGAGCTATATTTAATTTATGCGGAACTGACTCCTGTAAGCCATTTTTTAAAAACAATAAATTATTAACACTGCCATGTATCCATATACTGGAGGCTGCAGTATTTGTTAAAAACAATATCCACATGTTTAGCTATTACACGCGTATACGGCGTAAGGACAAATTACGTACAGTAGCCAGTAAAACTCATCTAATGCATGAGAGCATCTTTTGTTCAGCTTCTCGCATCTTTAATAATATACCGGGGCCTATTAGAACAATTATGGAAAAGGAAAATTTTAAAAGGACTCTCCATGATCTGTTAGTAGACAAAAGTTACTACTCTGTAAAAGAATTTCTGTCCGACAAGTCTTTGCCTAAATATAGTCCCACCCAGTCATGATGTGTTCGATGACCTACAGACTTTAATTAATTTTGTTCTCTTCAATATTCTATTTTTTTAATTTTATGTATGATTTTTACAATTTGACATTTTAATTTGTTATGAATAATTTAATTTTTTTTTTAATTTTATGTGTATAATTTGACATGTTCCTATCTTAATTTGTTATGTTTGACTTTATCTTTTTATCTTTTGAGTGTTAAATGTAATTTTATTTTTCTATATAATTTGAATTTGACATTTCTCTTAATTTGTGCCCTTTTGGTTTTTATTTTATTTTTTATTTATTGTGCTAGAGGGAAAATAATAATAATTAGTAATAATGTTAATTTTATCGAACAGTCAATTTCTGTGTGATTATTGTATGCCCTACGGGCGGGACATAGCGGATCAAAATTTTCAACTGTTAAGAACTGTACCTACCTATGATCCACAATAAAATATTTTGAATTTGAATTTTAATTTGAATTTGAATTTGTAGAGCAGGAAGAGGCTTGGGGATAGGCAGCTTCCTTGGGGCACACCGTAATCAACCCTAGCTTCACTGCTAATGACTTCACCAATCTTTACTTTTTGTGTCCGGTCATTGAGAAAGTCTGTGAATATGCTTAGAGCCCTTCCCCTGATTCCAGCATGTTCTAGCTTGGTCACAAGGGTTGGAATATAAACGGTGTCAAAGGCCTTGGCTAGGTCCAGGAAAACCCCTAGGCATTTTTGTTTTGAGTTTAGTTTACTAGTCACGTGATCAACGAGTTGGTTAACCGCCTCTGCGGTACTTTTCCCAGACCTAAAGCCAAATTGTGAGTCCGATATTGTTTTGCAGTGCTCTAGGTATTTCATGAGCCTACGATTCAATATTTTTTCCAATATTTTTGATAATGCTGGCAGAACTGAGATCGGTCTATAATTCTTAACATCGTCCTGGTTTCCACCCTTGTGAACAGGTGTGATCAGGGATTTCTTAAAGATTCGGGGAAAAACTCCTTGCTCAAAACAGGCCTCAATGAGTTTAGTAATAGGTGGAACTAGTACGTCCTTACCCAGCTTGAGAAGTTTAACTGGAATAGAGTCACAACCTGTGGCACTATCGTTTTTCAGATTGTTGATGACTGCCTCTACTTCGGCCTCATTCGGAGGGAGGAGGACCATGGAATTACAGGCTGGGGGTGTCACAATAGAGTACGGTGCCAGTGAAGAATTTTGGTTTTTTATAGTGATATTTTCAGCCAATTGCTTACCAATCTTCGAAAAATAAAGGTTTATTTGCTCAATGTCATTTTGAGCGTTATTAACTTCAGCGGTGGTTAAAAGTTTGTCAGCTGATTTTTGTTTCCCAGTTTGGTTGGTAATCGATTTTATAATATTCCATGTTTCTTTATTGTCCTTCGCAGACTTTAAAGCTGATGATTCGTGGGCGTTTTTTAATTTCCTGAGTAATAAGTTACAGTGATTCCGATACCTTTTGTATGATAAATCGACAGTCTCGTTTTTTGGGTCTGCCAGGGCTTTTCGGTGGAGGTTATCCCTGTGGCGAATGCATCGTAAGAGGCCAGGTGTGATCCAGGGCTTCAGGACTACTTTACGGGTAGAAACTTTCGTTACTGTTGAATGTTGGGACACCGTGGACATAAGACATTCCACAAGGCTTGTTGCGGCTTCATTTGCATCACAATTTTGTGTAAGAAAGGTAAAATCTGTCGTTTTTAATTCTTCTATAGCACTCTCATAATTTAGTTTTGACCTATATGTATTTGTACGGTTCTTGTTTTTATGGGGGGCGGTCTCTAGACACAATATTACGGAGGCGTGGTCGCTGACTGTCGAATCTACTACTATGACTATTGCAGAGGTAGTGGTTCTGATCATTGTGTGATCGAGGCAGTTGTGCAGTCTTGTAGGAAAGGTATGTCCCGGCAGGAGGCCCATTTCTGCAGTGAGATTAAGATAGGACGAACTTTTCTTATCAACACCATTAGGTTTTATGTCTATGTTGATGTCACCTATTAGGATTATGTTTTTCGCTTTTAATTTGCTTAAGATATTTTCTAGAGAGTTGAGAAAGCTTTCAGTACAGTAAATTGAAGGTGATCTATAAGAGGCTAGAATACAGGTATCGGAATCAACATTCAACAGAAGAAAATTAGCTCCTATCGGGTCTGGTTCTTCAACCGTGCAATGGAGATTACTTTTAACATATATGATAATGCCGTCGTTTTGATTCAAGCATTTTTTGGTAGAGTATGTAACATAATTTTCTATAGTCGGGATTGGTTTGTCAGCATTTAACCAACACTCTGTCAAGATAATGATGTCGATTTCGTGTGATAGTCTTGCCAATTGAGCTTGAAAACCGTCTAAGTTTTTATAGATACTTCTAATATTTTGAGTAATAACTTTTAGCGACGTCTTAGTAGAATTCAATATTTCATTACAGGTGTCCGTATCACACTGTTAAGAAGATGCCACCGTAAAGTCATCTATCTGTGCTGAGACATTATCATTCGTGTTAGCCATTGAATAAGCATATATATATGTTGCATGTTAAGGTGCGGGTTACTATAATAGACGTGAATATTTGAGATGTAAGATTGGTGTTTGGTATTCTCCCATGATTTTAGCTGTGTGTGTTCGCGTGATTTGTGTGTTTGTGTTTTACAGAAAAAGAGCAGTTGCAAATAAAATAATAAAAGTAGCAAAATAATAAGCAGTACATAGGCGAGACATAGTCATTGCGGTATTTGATGTTTGAGGTCGGCTTCGCTTTTTATATGAATATATTGATCTCCTTCTTTTTGCCGAAGAAAGACTTTTCCAAGTGAGGTCCAGCAGAATTTGAAGTCATGTTCGCTCGCAAACTTCCTTGCCAGATAAAATAATCGTTGAGCCTTCATAGTCAAACTCTCTGATATAAAAATTGGTTTAGACTCGCCTGGTATGTTAATATGAGATGTGTTTAATTTAGCTTGAGCGTTTTTGCGATTAAAATTGCGCACTTTATGCAGTATATTTTCCTTTACAGACACCGAGATGAAGTCGACTATAATAGATGATCCTCCGGTTTTTTTACTTATGCGGAAAATATCTTTCATGTCGTGTTGTTCAACGGGCATACCCAGTACTTTAGCTGTTTCGGATACGATTTTATACAGATCCTCTTTATTTTCACCTTCGCACTTTGGTATGTTTCTGATTTCGATTTTGGTAAGACACAAAATACGCTCCAGATTCTCAACTTTACTTTCTAGTTGGTTGATATAGGCGTGATCGGTTTTCCGTTCCCTGTCGATTTCGTTTACTTTTACTACAATGTCATCGTATTGTTTGGTGACAAAAGCTAGAGATGTTTTTAATTCTAAGTTCTGTGCTATTATTTCACTCATTGAATCCTGTAAAGATTTAAATTTGGCTTCCGACTGGGCAGTAGCTGATTGCAGTAGGTCTCTTATCTCTTGCATAAACATGACCATTTCATCCTCCCGCTTGCGCTTGTTGCGCGACGTGACATTTGCATCTATGATGTTGAGGTTTGGAGCAGACCCAGTTACTGAGATAGTTGGGTTTCTCACCTGAAGAGTCTCGGAGTCGCTAGCTGTGGACGTGGCAGGCGATTGGGGCGGCGTACGTCTCATGATGTTCTTATTTACGCAAGATTTGATACCTTTATAACCACTGGTGGCCGGTGCGCCTGGAGTTTGTAAGTGTTGATGCGTTGACACACGTTGCTCGGTGTAGTTTGTTAGGCGCTTGTAATTGCCAGTAGTCAGTGAAGAGGGCGGAGTCAGGTGGTAATGACTCACGTGCAGTAGACAGAGATGGGTAGCGTGTGCTTTCTCGCCTCGCTCGCCGCAGGACTCGATCTCTTGCAACACTTTGCGCGCCTGGTACTTTCGGAGAATTAAACTTGTCTATTAAATTAGTTTTTGAGTTAAAATTTAAATATTAATTATTTATTTCCTCTTTTTCTTAAATAAACTATTTGGGTGGACACGACCGTGCGCACTGGCTGTCCGGGGGGAAGGGGAATAATAGAATGGTCTTCACATAAATAAGAGTAGATCGGCATAGAAAACAGTTAATTTTATTTATTTTTATGGACAATTCACACTTGACCGAAAAATTAAGAATACCAAAGTTATGTTAATTAAAAAAAGCTAAAGTTTTTCTTATAGATTACGATTTCCCAAAAATACTTTATAGAGCTGTTACAACCATCAAAGTACTGACAAATGCTATGGTTAGCAAATTATACAGGGTGTAAGTGACAGCCCTCCACAGACTGATGGGTTGAATTCAGTATATCATACTAAGATGACCGGTACAAGAAATTATTTTAGGGACATTATGGGAATCCAATAAATTTGATTTGTGTTATTTCCTCATATGCAATGTATCGTTACCGTGGCAAAACGTACGTAGCGAACGGCAAGCACGACGACGAGTTCGATGAACTCTGTAAAAATACAGGAACAGCTCCAGGAACCCCGTGTTCGTTTAGAGTATTTTAACATCCATTGTTGGATTTTTTATTTTAGCCGTATTATTTACAAAAATGGAGTGCTGCGTACAGAGAATGCAATTTTACAATGAAAAAAAGGAATATTAATTGAAAAAACAATAAAAAGCATGAACATATCCTGAGAAAAATTTCAGTGGAATATGATTCAAAATAAGGAGCTGAATCACCCTGTCAGTTTGTGGAGGGCTGTCTCTTACACCCTTTAGAATCTCATATCTAGGTAATTTCAAAAAGTCGTTCGTGCTAATTCAACAGGAAGAGTACCGAAGCGCATGCCGATTCTGGTTTAACTGTATTTGTTTGTTTCAGGGCAATCCGTTCTCTCTGTGCCGCGTGAGATTCGACCATAAAGCCAAGAGCAATGGGAAGGTGCTGCAAGCGAGGTCCATCGCTTATTCTGAGCCCGCTGATGTTAGAATGACAATTGGTAAGCTATCGACGACTGAAAAACATATTGCTACTGAATATTTGTACAAAAAATGGAGTTTAACTGATTTTTAAAATAGATACGGTACTTATCAGTCTGTAAAAAGAACAGTTTACTATAGACCGACCGCTTTAATGAGTCCTCGCGAAGATATCATTTTAAATGGAATATTCTGAAGTTTGATCACGTATTGGTTCAGTTAGTATCGTAATACTTACGTGTATTATGGTTATTTTAAATCAAATAACTTGTGTGATATTGTTAGGACTTTGTGGACGCTTAATGTGCCTTTGATGGGGCAAGGCTGAGCGGTCGGTCTATAAAACAATACCCATCGTCAAGAATGACGATTCCATATATTCTTTCAACCCGTATATTACCCCTTTAGGGGGTGAATTTTAATTAAAATCTTTTTCATTTTGAATCATGTTCCACCGGAATTTTTCTCCGATTTTTTTTTCAGTTGCTATTCCTTTATTTCAATGTAAAATTACATTCCCTGTACGCAGCACTCCATTTATGTAAATAATACGGCTAAAATAAAAAATCCAACAATGGATATTGAAATACTCTAACGAACGACGCGTGAAATCAGCTGTTCACCTCCTGCCTAGTTACAGAGTTCATCGAACTCGTCGTCGCGCTTGCCGTTCGCTACGTTCGTTTTGCCACTGTAACGACACATTGCGTATGAGGCAATAATTTATTAGATTCCCATAATATTCCTGAAATAATTTCTTGTACCGGTTATCTTAGTTATGATATACTGAATACACATTCATTACAAACTGATGGGGTCCATCAGTTTGTGGAGGGCTGACCCTTCCACCCTGAATACGACCTCTACACGAGTGAAACCGCAAGCTAAAACTAGTATTAAAGTAATCGTTTTTCGTTTCTCAGGTACTCGTCTCATAGCCTTATTCAAGGATTCGAATAAGCGCGAGTCTTACTACTCGGGCGTGGTCGCTGAAATACCCAACCCAGTCAATAATTATAGGTAAGTCAACCTTCTCTCAAGGCCCAGGAGTAGATGGCGAGACGAACTTGACTACTTCAGACAGGATTGGTCGATATTGGCTTAGGATCCAGTTGAGTGGAAAAGGGAAAGAGAGGGTTTTATCCAGCAGTGGGACAACACAGAGCTGATAATCATCTTCACTCATGAATGCTCCGGCAAAATCGAATATACAAGGTGTAAAAGTACCCTTAAGGACGTCGTCAACCAAGCATTCTCAAACATCTAACTAAGTAAGTCTGCGCAATAATTGTAGCCGGAATACGACCTTGTTTTTGTGTGAATAAAAAATTAAATTTTAAATTTAAATAACCCCATCGCAACAAAGAAAAGCGAACAAACATTTGAAAAGTCAATAAAATGGCTAATTTTAATATACCCATCATGCCCTTTCATTTGATACCCCACTTGAGTATATTTGAAAATATTCGATTATTCATCACCACTTTCATCCCCATATCTAGTAAATGACTGCACCGATTTTGATAAAACGTATCTAAGAAACATTGCCAAGAAACTAGCTTTCAAATAAAAATAACTGCATCCGAATCGATTCACTCGTTTAAGAGCTACGGTGCCAGAGACAGACACACACACATTGCGGTCAAACTTATAACATCCCTCTTTTTGCGTCGGGGGTAGCAACGGTAGGACTCAACGTAACACACTCAAAACATTGTGCTGATGGAGGCATTGAACAGTCTAGGGGTCATGGAGGTATTCAAAGTAAATTTGTAACATTTAAAAGTTGTATTTAAAAAAAAAATGAGTGGAAATGTTGAACCACCTTCAATATCTCCATAACTAGAAGGTTCCCTGGTATGGTCCAGACCAAAATAATGATCGAAATGAAGGGGAGAACAAGTGCCTTTCAGCTTCGTTAAGTGTCTTTTTACACCTTGTATATAGATGAAAAGTCTCTCCGTTTAACTCAAATAGTGGTGGATGCCGAGCGGGGTAAACCGATCGGCGCGAACCGAATGAAAACCGAATATATATAATTCGCAACAAGCGTGCGTGTATGACCTGATGTAAGGATGGTAGCAGGTGGTGTTCTGTAGTGATTTTTCATGAGATATTGTATTTTATAACGGGCTGGTGTCCGCAACTCCAAGTCCAAAGCGCGTATTTTGCGTACGGGTGACGAAAATGCTAAGTCGACCATTCGATCCACCCAAGCTTCTAGAAAAATGCTAGCAACGCCTTGGCATTACTGTCGCGAGACCTGGGTTACCGAAGTACTTTGAGTAAATGAATACTAATAACTATTTTTTTTTTTTCACCAGATACCTAGTATTCTTCGACGACGGCTACGCTCAATACGTACAGCATCAGTATACCCGGCTGGTCTGCGAGAGCTCCGCTTTAGTATGGGAGGAAGTGCATCCATTCTCGCGTCAGTTCGTGCGCGAGTACCTGATGGCGTACCCTGAGAGACCCATGGTCAGGCTGCACACAGGGCAAAACCTGAAGACTGAATGGAACGGTGAGCAAAAAAACAAGTTTTTGCCCATGTATCAGCATAGACCACCGTCGGCCAGCATGGACTATAGTGGACCAACATGGGCCAAAATGGGTCACTGTGGGCCAACATTTAGGCACACTTTAATTAGAATTGCGTTGGTGTTGAGTTAATTCGGTGTGCGACGGACGATGCTTATTTCTCTTATTTGTCCATTATTCTCCATGATGACGACTCCTGATTCGTTGGTATCTTACAAAAACTTTTAACCATTCTTGTAGGAAAATGGTGGGCATCCCGGGTGAGCCGGGTAGACGCATCACTAGCTCAGGTGACGTTCGTGGAGGACGGTCGGCGTGAGTGGATCTACCGCGGTTCAACACGACTCGCACCCTTGTATCTTGAGCTTCGTGCCGCCGAGAGACACCGGCCTCGCCCCATGCCCCGGAGCAAGGCGCAGCCTAGGGTGAGTAATAAAATCGTTAGCTAACCTGGCCCATCATGGGCCAGCATGAACCAGCATGGATCATAATGGTCCAGCTTGAACCACTATGTGTCAGCATGGACCACTATGGATCCGCATGAACCAGTATGGGTCATCATGGGACATGATGGGCCAAAATGGACCACCACTATGGCTCAGCATGGACCATCATAATTCACTATGAGCTAGCATCTGATGGGACAATAATTATGGTTCATAACAACTACATTCGAAATCGTTGATCACTTTGAGAAGGAGATAAAAATGAGCAATCCGGCGAAAGCGAAACAATAAAGACAGGTTTTTTTTTCGTTATTTTTATTTTATTTTATTTATTATTTCTGGCCAACCAACAATTGTTTATACGGTTACATTTTAAAATAAAGATTCTTATATCAAAGGTTAGTATAACAATTTCTTATAGGTTAGCACCGCATGCCCCATAAAATAATAAATGTTACATTAAAGACTAAAGTAAAATTGAAATCAAAGTTTAAAAACAGAATTAAAATCAAAATTAAATTTAAATACAAAATCAAAATTAAAAACAAAGTCAAAGTTAAAAACAAAAATTAAAAACATAATTAAAATTAGATATAAAAGAAAAACAAAATTAAAATCAAAAGCACAATCAAAATAATACAATACAAAATCAAATTCACAAGTAAAAAGTCAGAAAAGCAAATTCATAATAATAATAATATGATATGATAAAATAGAAACCGCGCCTTACATAGTGAAGCGCAATGATTTTATCTATTAACATAACTTATATGAAATAACTTTTGTCAACAGTTGAATATGCCTTACGTGGAGTACATTCGGTCGGATGAGCAGTCAGAGCAAACCAGTAAGCCACCAGACGTCCAGGTGCAGGCTCAGCAACAAATGCAACAACAACAGCTGCAGCGAGATGAGGTAAGAAGCATCTATTGTTTGTTAATGCTCAAAATACAGTTTTTTCCCACTCCTGCGCAATATGGCTCGACCCCTATTACATGGGACTTAAACATAACGTGGGTGT